>OX439004.1:2500-1320000 GCA_949316495.1 Amphiduros pacificus | reverse complement strand
TACACATGAGTATAATTCAGGGTTCTGACACATAAATATTTGTGTGCATTCTGCATATACAGATATATTGTGATTGAACTTTTTTGTGATTGAAATGCATGCTACTCTGTGTTACAATTATTTCAGAACCTCACGCAATTTGGATACTACAATAACTCAGCATTAAAGTATTATCTTAACCTTATCTTTATATTGGTAAATATTGACCTGGTTATTTTTCCTTGTTTTACTTTCTTGGCAAATATATTATTTGTTTAGTCAGAGAATAGCAAAATAGACTTAATCATATTTGGGGGAATCTAGATATTTCATCCTCTATGTAGTAAATGATACAAACTCAGTGTGTTCATTTCTAGTGCCATATAGTAATATATTTTGATCATTTAAAACAGTCAAAGACAGATCGAAAGTAAAACATAAAATTCAATTATACTTAATTTGATATCTCCATTTTATATCTGATTCAATAACAGTAAACATATTGAATGAATATAAAATTTAGATTACGATTGTATGTCAAACTGTGTGATTCCTTCACCCCTCTGCCGAACTACTTTCACAGATCACCCCTCTGCCAAACTACTTTCATAGATCACCCCTCTGCCGAACTTCTTTCACAGATCACCCCTCTGCCGAACTACTTTCACAGATCACCCCTCTGCCGAACTTCTTTCACAGATCATCCCTCTGCCGAACTACTTTCACAGATCACCCCTCTGCCGAACTTCTTTCACAGATCACCCCTCTGCCGAACTACTTTCACAGATCACCCCTCTGCCGAACTACTTTCACAGATCACCCCTCTGCCGAACTTCTTTCACAGATCACCCCTCTGCCGAACTACTTTCACAGATCACCCCTCTGCCGAACTACTTTCACAGATCACCCCTCTGCCGAACTACTTTCACAGATCACCCCTCTGCCGAACTTCTTTCACAGATCACCCCTCTGCCGAACTACTTTCACAGATCACCCCTCTGCCGAACTACTTTCACAATTCACCCCTCTGCCGAACTACTTTCACAGATCACCCCTCTGCCGAACTACTTTCACAGATCACCCCTCTGCCAAACTACTTTCACAGATCACCCCTCTGCCGAACTACTTTCACAGATCACCCCTCTGCCGAACTACATTCACAGATCACCCCTCTGACGAACTTCTTTCACAGATCACCCCTCTGCCGAACTACTTTCACAGATCACCCCTCTGCCGAACTACATTCACAATTCACCCCTCTGACGAACTACTTTCCTTTTATCTTTTTCAAAGGCAAGCTCGGAGTTCTTACCTTGCTGTAAGTCTTATTGTTCAGAACCAGTCTGGCAGGAGGCACGCTCCTCAAATTCTCCATTTCCACATCACCTTCCATTATTTCCATTTTTCAAACCACGTATGATAATTCAATAGTTACTGAAATGCCATAATCAGACACCCTTGGTAATGGAGCGAGATGGAAGTGATACCCACAAATGTATTGGTTTCAATAGACTAATACATATGTGTTGCGCAGGACTGTACATCGAAATGCGTCTATTGCATATGCTATAATAAACTAATTATGATAAATAGGACGCAGATGTTGAGAACACATATGAGGACATAATTACACTAAGTGTCTGTTTCCGGGAAGTGTGTGCAGAATTATGTACCTTAGTGCTGATCTCAAGCTTTTAGTTTGAATTATACTTGCTTAATAATACATCTTAGCTTATCTGATTATTATCTATTAAGGAAGTGTAAGACCACAGTAAACTTCCTTTTTATTATCATTTTGTGGTTGACCTTTATCTGAAGCCAAGAGAAATGTTATTATTTGCTCTTTGAAACATGCTCCTCCCTCTGTACTGCTTGAAATACCAGTTTTTGGCTATTTTGACTAATAATAAAAGAAACGTATGCTATGTCCCTTCCACTTTTCTTAATATTTCATCTTTTTCTTTCCAATGAGCCCAAAACCAAGCCAATCAATATCCACTGGATATCCTTTATGCAAATGACCACAGAGTAGAAAAATGATTTAACCTGGAGTGAAGTCCTCTTGACCTTGGGAGTAAGGTAAACACAGTTACGTGAGGCTAGGAGATGTACATTTCTTTCCACTGAATATCATATATACAAATGACCACAGTTTCGTCAATAATTGGAGTAGAAAGATGATGTTAACCTGGAGTGAAGTCATCTTGACATTGCAAGTAAGTTAAACATGATGACTTCATAAAGGAATATGTCATCATAATGACGTCATGGAAGTGTCAACATAGTGACGTCCTGGTAACATCATAAATTATGTTAATATGATCATGTAGAATACTGGTGTTACCTTTATGAAAGCTCCTCCCTCTGTACTGCTTGAAATACCAGTTTTTGGATATTTTGACTAATAATAAAAGGAATGTATGTTATGTCCCTTCCACCTTTCTTAATATTTCATTTTTTTCTTTCTAATGAGGCCAAGATCAAGCCAATTGGTGCAGCGGATGCCCTGTTTAAATTAATTAATGACTTTATCATTCCCATTAATATTATTGATAATTATTATTATCATTATTATTATTGCTACCAATGGTATATATTAGTATGAATGAAGCATTAATCATTTTCTAATAGATCATATATCCATTAATATAAGTAATCCACACATATAAGTATAAAAGTAGGATATGTGCACCCAGGATAAAAACAAAATTGGCCCAACAGACTAAGAAAAATAAATGGAGATATATTTTGGTTTAGAAAAAAAAAAGATTCGCAAAAGTTATTTTCCTTCAACCTGTGGTGTGGCCCTCAGTGCTACGTTGTATGGGACTATATAAGTATCATTTAGTTGTGAGACACTGAAGATTAGCATTTGATAGTAAATTATAAAATTTAAAATTTCTAATATTCTTAGTTAAGATCAACTCTATGGGGGAGCTGAATATTTATGGGTTATTTGAAATATATTTCTATTCAGACTAAAATGGTATCAGTATACACTTTGATTGCAGTTTTTGTCTGTCCGACATCAACTTATGTCTGTTAGTTAGTGACAGTACTTTTACAAATCCTATCCAATTTCAAAAAAATTAATATCACTGAAACTGAATATGATGGAGATTGGATTTATTTTAATATCCTGGTAATGTTATATACTTTGTATACTCTCTCTCCTTCATAGGTTACACATCTACTTTGTAAGTTATAATTAGACAAGGATAAAATAAATAACCAATTAAATTTGGACATGAATGTGTAAATGATGGGGGAAATGTATTTCTCACACTGTGATTGGCAGATCTTTCCTGTGTTTTTTTTCAGGTTATAGTTTTTCCCCATTATTCTCAATTGGCACAATCATATATATTTAGTTTGTGCTCTGTTATCTTTCTCGTTTGATACTTTTGAAGTAACTTTGGAGTGATTATGTTTCAAAATTCTGAAATTTGATTTCAAATTTGTTTAATAAGGATGTGGATTTCGTTAATTGAAATATATAATTAAAAAGTATTAGAAATTTAATCCTTTTCATTAAATATTTTCTTTAATCTTTTATGAAGATCAAAATATAAAATGATGTTCGTCCATGTATAAGTTTGAGTTTTATAAGGTTCAATTCACTGAATTGTCATGTTGCAGGTATTTGACATGACTGGCCATGTTGTCGGCATGAATCTTTTTCCTTGTTAGGAATACAGCAGTTTGACAATTATAAAATGATTATATAACAAATCATGGAAAGTATCAATTGACATTTCAAACTCATTAGTTCCATTTTTTATTTTGTAACAATATGCATATTTTATCTTGATAATGTCTTTTGAGAGCTCAAGTAAATGAAAAAAACAACACACACACAAGAAGTTTTAAGTGGAATTTTGAATTTCCTTTTGTGAATGTCATTTATGTGTTAGAAACGCAAACAAATGAAATCAGATTGAGGACAAAATATATCTAAACCAGGGCCCGAATTTTCCATCGTACTTCAATTTGAAGTACGTGCTCAGATCCTAATTTCGTGCTCAGATTCTGAGTATATACACAAATCCGATATTTACATCATGCTTGGAAAACACAGACTTGAAGTTTTTGCTCAGATTTGAAGTTCATGCTCACGTTCTAAGTATTTACTCAGATCCAAGATTGATTCGACATTCCGAGCACCTGTTATACCCTATTTTGGGCCTCTGTATTTTCTCATTTGCATATGATGTCATGGGACTATTTATTCAATTAAACAATGGAAATATGACGTCATATGTCTCAAGTACGAACATCAAGTCTGAGCAAATGCTTCGTGAAGTAAGCACAATTGAGATTCTGAACATGATGAAAAAATCCAATATACTTCACTTTTGGAAGAAACTTCGGTAAGTATGGCTTCAAATCTGAAAACATGCTCAGATTTAAGATTTGAAGTATCATGGAAAAATCGGGCCCAGGACGTGATATGTGATTTTTAGGGCAGGAACTAGCCTCCTGAATATGAATGAAAACATCTTGATATAATTGCTTGGGTTATTATTTAAGTGTTTGTTCCAAAAGTGAATATACCTACTTGGGAGGTGAAACACTGGGGAATAAAATTTCTGTGAAAATCATTTGTGATAACTGAAACCAATCTGTGAAGGCACTGAAATCAAGATGGTGGAAAGTTGATCGAAGATTGCATCAAAATCTAATATGTGATGCAGTGAACTGAATATTATCACTTTAACAATCCTGTCTTTACACACTGTTGCAAAAACTGCATTAGATAACATTCAAGTACAGGAATTGATTCCACATTATATTATCCCATTTTAGATATACAATTCATTAATGAAAAGGTATTTCCAATCATTTAATTCTTGTTTACTCAATGAAGAGAAAAAGGGAGATTCATATACAGGTACTCTGAGATACTCTGAGGAACTCTGAGATACTCTGAGGTACTCTGAGGTACTCTGAGGTACATATTCTGATGAAAAGCATCAGAAAGTGAGACAATTTTTAATCAAAATGCCTATATTGATAAAAAGGTGTAAATAGAGAAGGTAATTGATCCGTTATATTCTCTCATAATTGCGTATTCCTTGTTGTATAGGCTCTGAGCCACATGTTATCTATTGTGGTCTGTGAGTGTGTCAAGCCTGTACCATAAATGAACAAACAGGCTATGAAAGACAAATCATTCCAATACCCCAATCCGAAGGTGTTTATTGTCAGCAGAACTTTCTAAGCAGGTGTTTGCAATAGATCACTGCTCACCAAAACAAATTGTATTGGAAAAGTGTCCAATGGATGATTTAATTTATGCACAAGACTCATCCACTTTCAGATGACACAGAAGTTTATGTAAGGGAAATATGATGGGTAATAACATTTGATCGCAAAGTTTAGGGTATAAGCATGCCTATTATGCAAGGAAATGTGCTTATAATTCTCTTTTCATGAATGCTTTAAGCCAAGATGGGTCATTCTGTATTATGTATTTGAGGCATTACCACCCATTCAACGTTTAATCTCCCATGCTAGTTCTGTACCATGTTTTCTTTAATATGTCATAGCCACATAGGTAAAGGCAGCATTCTTCAAACATCAAACTGCTCATCTGCTCACCTATCATCTGTTTGTTTGTTTATTTGCTAATAAGCACCAGTTCCTCTGTGGTGATCCAAAGGTTGTGGGTTCGATCCCCCAACCATGCCGAAATTGAAATCATGATACAATTTCACACATGAGCTGAGGCCCGTGCCAAAGGGTTAACCCGTTGTCCTTGTAAATCTGTGACCAGGCGGGTTGTCATGTTAAGGACCTGTGACATGACAATTCAGTGAGGCAGCACTATATCTGCTACAAGTAGGTCTCATGAGGAAATGACTGAAATAATGTTGAAATTGATGTAAACCCCAAGCAAACAAACAAACAAATTCATCGTTAGAATCTGACTAATCTTGACAAGACTATAGAATTGTGAAAATTGTGGCTTCTCTCGCTAGCAAGGGTGACCCAGTTGGAACTCCCTGATGACTCCATGGTCACCGTAGGTCTGCAGAGGAAGGCATCCATGTTGAACATGCGCACTCAGATTATTTCTTAGGTTGCAGTAATTACTCAATAGGGGCACTGGAGCAATATGAAGGGAGCATATTCAGCACATAGCAAATGCCATAAACAGTGAATGCTTCTCTTAGTGAGAGCTCAATAATGTTGACTGCATCTGCACAGAGTCCTATGCTGTATGTATTGAGTTCTCACGATGCCTGTTATCATCAAATAGCCATGAAAACTTCTAACTATATGATATGGGAATGACATGGAGGAGTGTCAAGGATGCACGTGCAGCCGATGGTTGTAGACACTAATAACATGTCCATATATGGACAGTAATCCACCTCACAGGTGCCCGTATTCCGTGCCCGGAACTCCGAGAGGTCCTTGATAGTCCTAATATAGATTTGGACTGCATAGTCTAACCGGGGCCATACATGTGTTATACCAATGTCAGTCAAACATCAGGTAATCACAATATGCCTATCCTCTTTTAGAAAGTCAGATATAATCAGCTGTGTGTCACCCACGTCAATATGGGCCGAGTTTTTATAGAAAAATGCACTAGACAGGGGTATCCGACGCCATATTCAAAAGTTTCCAAGTGACTTGTCAGTAAGGATTTTTATGATTGACTACTAAATTCCATGAGCAATATCATACGATTTATTAACGTAAATTATTGATCATCATATTGCCAAGATAGGCCTCTAAATTATTTTTCTTTCTCTCCTACTTTCACTTTGTAATAAAAAGGAATTTGGGTTTAATATTATTTTAGAATTGGCCTGCTCAATTATTGAACTCACGACCTTTAGATCACTACAGAGGAGCTGGTGTTAATAAGCTTGCTATCCAATCAACCATCTGAGTCATGCACCACAGGCTTTGGCTGCTCTGCTGGGGTATGTTCTTTGTTTGTTGCTTGGGATTTTTCATCACTTTCAACACTATTTCAGTCATTTCATGATGAGGCCTGCTTGATAAAGTGCTGCCTCACTGAATTGTTATGTCACAGGTCGATTGTACAAGCATACAGGTTAACCCTTTTGGCACAGACCACTGCTTATATGATAAATTGTATCCTGAATTCAAACTCAGGATGGCTTAACCCCACCACCTTTGGATTACCACAGAGGAACTGGTGCTAATAGTTCTTCACTCTGAACCAGCTCCATCACAGCCTATGGACCTTGCTGGTTTAGAATGATTCCATCTATAATTGCATTATCCAAAAGTTTGCCTTTTATTTTTGGAAGTCTAAATATTTCTTTAAATGATGTTTCTTATATCTTATGTATTGTGGGTTAATGTCGCATTGACCTCGGCCTTTTCTGGTACTCAATTCATGACAGAGAGGTATAAAGTCATTTTATCAAATACTTACCATTAAAGATAAAACAAAACATTCAATTAACTTCAAAACTGCATTTGTAAACATGAATATGTATATCACGGATTCAGACTTTACAATTAACATTTGGTAGTTTATGCATGTAATACTATGCCACAAAGCATTTCATATTTAGGAATACATTTAGGAATGCAGTACTGCTTTCTTTTCAATATCTTATCTATGGCAGGCTTAATATCAGTTGAGGATTTCAGAATAAGAATACAGATTTTGACAATAACACCATGTCGTTATAATACTTTTGGTCACAATACACATCGAAGATAGTTTCCACAGCATAAACCATGATAAATGTGAACTAATATATCAAGTTATGATGAAAATATTAAACATCTTGATATGGAAATCTTTATTATTACTTTATTTGTTTGAAAGAGAGAACTGGACAGAATGCAGTTTGGCAGTAACCCAGCTCCTTACTGTGCAAAATATATCATTTATGAAAAGCTGGCATATATATATTATTGATAACATCATCAAATGTCAGAGGGATGATCTGAAATCACACATGGAATTATATCTTTCCAGAATTATGTTTTGTTTGAATTATAAACTAGAATTGAAGCAGGTAGATTTCATTAAATATGATATGCTTGGGGATATCCATACTGACGAATGGATAACAAGTCATAACACCCAGCATGCAAGTAGAATGAGGTTTATGGGATTACTGAAATCTCAGATTCATGCAGATACTTGGTCATCATCGTCTTATGTGTGGAGAATATATGTGCCACAGTTCTTTACCATTAACCTGACATTCACAGAGGTTTACGTCGGATTTGGATTAGAAGCTGAGTGCTTATCAGGGAGGATAGAAGTCCGGGATATTATTTTTTCCAAGACATTCTGTGAACTGATGGGCACATACTCTATATTTTCCTCAGCAAACAATTTAAATGTAAGTTACATAGAGTGTGGTGGTTTCAGTAAAGAATGTGATGGCAAAATAAGTGCACAGTTTCAAATTATAGACAAAGAATTTATAACGTCCACATTTAATTATTGGCACATCATTAATTCAGATATTGACTTTAGGAAATGGTTTACGTTTTCTGATTTAGCAATAGTACAGTCATTTCACGGATATGTTTGGACATTTATAGTTGAACACTATTATCAGATTGAAATATATTTGAGATTTCCAAATCTGTGGGACCAAACAGTTGTTTTTCTGTACGATGGACCTGGTGAACTATCACCATTATTATATCAGTTAAATGCAAACAGGAATAAAAGTGAAGATTCGACAATGTTTTCATCAGCGAATGTTTTCTATCTAGCAGTTTGGTTGCATGGGTTTACTTATACATTTACCGAGACAAAACCAGCATTTGTTGAGTACAGATCTAAGGATGTGAAGTTTATGAAAAACATTTCCACATCTGCTGGTTCAATTTCATTTCCAAATAAGCACTGTAGGCTAAAACATAGAATGCATAGTCTACACTGTATTTATGGAATATATGCTTTAGAAACATATTTTGTAGAAGTTAAATTTGGAGAAGTGAATTATAAGGGTTGGACAGGAATGAACTGTTTTTATGGTGGATTGCATTTGTATAATGTAAAACGGCTAAACTTGTCTTATATAACTGGTATTTGTTCACAAGGAGATGAACTGCCAAATGACTTGCCCAAAGAGATAAGCCTGCTAAGCTCAAATGAAAGAATAGTCTTGGTATTCATCTTATTGCCCCCCTACTCATATATGAACATTTCTGTAGTAATACGGTCATCTAAATGCAGAGGGTTATACCCCGAAGATATATTTGGGACTTCTTTAGATATTGTTGATTTAAAAACAAATTATACTCTCACCTTTGATATGAACAATACTTGCATTCAGTTACATAATACCTGCTCAGAGGTCTATGCTAAACACTTGAGAAATATATCTCATTTACCATACATTTATATCAATAGCAGTGAAGAAAATATGGGATTAAAACTACAGGTCTTATCATATATATTTACTCATGATATGTATGCAATGGTTCAAGACAGCATCCCATATGAATACTATTACTCTAGTATATCTCAGAGGAATATCAAGTCACGCTATTCACATTGGTGGTATAACTCATTCCTCGGAAAGGAAGATTCATTTCGTACTGTGTTTCTTGTGGTAAAGAATAAAGAAATGCCAACCATATTTGAATTCAAGAGTATTCCCTGTAGTATACCATGCACAGTGATAGATACTTCCCTGAATCCCAGTGAAAAGTGTGACATTTGTGGAGGCTCTTTGTTGTTTCTTATCACATCTGAGAGCAAATATTCTGTGGAAGACTATTTTTCTGATTCTATTTTGTCCTATGATTCTCCAGAGATTCGTTATATTCCCTCTGAAACTTGTATTCTTTTAGAACCAAAAGCTTATATTAAAAAAGATTCAAAACATTCATATGATCTATTCGTTTTAAATACATTACATAAAACAAACATGGCAGTTATAAAATGGAAATGGAAAACCATAAACAGAAATTTCTATTTACATAAGGGTAATAACCTAGGTCTATTTATCCTGTCATTAAGTCTTAAGAGAGACAAAAATGCAAATAACTTTTTGCTGCAGATATCATACAAAAGTCCCTTTTTACCTTATGGGAAAGTAATATCAACTTCAAAATGTGTGCGTAATAATAGTAATTTAGGTTTGAGGAAATGTGAATGGAATGATCATTACTACCAGTTACTTGGAGCTGGAACATTGATATCATGGACAGAGGCAGAAAACACATGTCAAAATGAAAATGGGCATCTGCTGAGTATCCATGGAATGGAGGAGCTTATGGTGATCTATGATTACCTGGTTAATTTTATGGGATTTCCAAGTGGTTCTGTACAAACACCAATATTCTACATGGGTTTGTATGTTAAGGTAAAGATTTTTATGTGAGGTTGTAAAAGAGTGTGTCAAAATTAAATTGTGTAATAGTAATAAGTACTATATGCTTTGCATGCAGTTTGCTTAGATAACATTTTGAATATAGAATCACTTAATGTATTGCATCTATTTTCAGCGCAACTTAATTAACTTTTTCTATTAAGCAAGGTTTATAATCCTCTCCTGTGGGTGTCGGTAAAAAGATTTCCCCACTATAAATATCCCCACCAACCCCTTCCTTGTATGGCCAGATGACTTCATTAACATAATTTATGAAACCAAACTTCATCAATCACTAATCACTATGATGTCACTTTCCTATTTGATGTCACCATGAGGTCAATTTCCCATATGATATCACTATGTCATCACTTTCCTGTATAATGTCACTATGTTGTCATTTTTTATGATGCCACTTTGACACAACAAATGTTCACGGCCTTTCTCCACACAACTTGGTTTATCTTGCAACATCAGAAGTCCCAATGCAAGTTAAATCATCTTTCAACTCCAATATTTGACAATCTTATGACGGGTATGTTTTAATATTCCACCTATTGTCACCATCACTAGAAATGGGAAACATTGAACATGAAATGGGGAGTACAAAACGTCCTATTGCAGTGGGTACATGGTGTTACCTTTACCCAGAACACTTTCTCCAATTTATATACATATTGAATAATTTTAGCATCCTCCTCGTATTGCAAAAAACAATCAAATATATCATTTGCAGATATGTATCCACTATTCAACGAGGCAATCATTTGTGTCTACATTTAATGCATTTCTTGTCATCTGATTTTTTCTTCGTAGGACCATAATAATATGGATTTCCAAATATCTTTAAGAAATATAATCTTAACCGTATTTACTGTGATCCTAGTGAAACAGATTTTCTATTTTTCACAAATATAAAGAGAAAGATAGAGGTAAAGTAAACACTAGAACATTTGAAAAATATGAATTTTTTTCACCTCTCTTCATAAATCTGATTGTCAAACTTTCTCTTTATTATCTTTTTTATCATTAAGGAAAATGAGGACAATAATTCTATTTTGAAAGAAATATAGTTGTAATCATATCTCATAATAAATACTGGAGTGTTTAAATAGTGGTGAATGTCATTGATGCTTTGATTTTGAGAATGAGAATGTATTTTAACCCTGTAAATGTACCAATTCCTATTCCCATTGTACAATATTTGGGTCAACCCCAGCCGAGATTGAATTCATGTTACAATTTCCCACATGAGCTGAGGCCCTTGCCTAAAGGGTTAACCCGTTGTCCTTGTAAATCTGTGACCGGGTGGGTTGTCATGTCAAGGACCTGCGACATGACAATTCAGTGAGGCAGCAATATATCTGCTACAAGTAGGTCTCATTACGAAATGACTGAAATAATATTGAAAGTGATGTAAAACCCCAAACAAATAAACAAACAATATATTGATCCCATTTTATATCTGGTTGGAGCTCAACTCCTAGATAGGGATGATGTTCAACATGTCAACATTTAAAGCATTCATGAAATGAGGTTTTCATGCATATTTTCCTTGCATAATGTAAATGTTAATACCCCAAACTTTGCAATCACAAGTTATTACCCATCATATTCTCCCTTCATATATTTCTGTGCCATTTTAAAGTGGATGAGTCTTCTGCTACACCTAAGGACGTTTTCATTAATAATACATTATTTCTTTGTATATTGCTACTTTCTTTATTTTGACATATGTAATTACATTTCTTCTTCAGTAGCTTAATTATAATTCTATTCTTATTTTTAACATTCAATCTAACTGTTCTGATGGGTTTAACATTTTCTAATTTCATTTTACTCTCTGTTTGATTACATAATTTACATTTTATGGTGATATATTTAATATACATATTTGTTTGTCCATGTTAAGCTTCACATGGAAAATGTCAAAATTTCCTTAGGCATTTGGATCCTTTTGGATTAGCCTTTGGACTGTTAGTTGACTTTTCCCTGTTTCCCTCACTGTGATCGAAATTGCTATTTTATCCCTTGAAACGGTTGCCCTTTTTAAAGTTGTGGCAAGGGACTTTTATTTTTGTTCTGTGAATTTATGTTTTTTGTCCCTGATTTGTACAAACACCCGAGCGTTTTGTCCTTCTTGATGTAGTTTTTCACTTTTCTTATTTTCGTGTGTGTCGGACTCCATCTGCTGTAACGTTTCTCCCCCCTGCCACTATCTGCTGTATCGTTTCTCCCCCCTGCCAATATCTGCTGTATCGTTTCTTCCCCCTGCCACTATCTGCTGTATCGTTTCTCCCCCCTGCCACTATCTGCTGTATCGTTTCTCACCCCCTGCCACTATCTGCTGTATCGTTTCTCCCCCCTGCCACTATCTGCTGTATCATTTCTCCCCCCTGCCACTATCTGCTGTATCGTTTCTCCCCCCTGCCACTATCTGCTGTAACGTTTCTCCCCCCTGCCACTATCTGCTGTATCGTTTCTCCCCCCTGCCACTATCTGCTGTATCGTTTCTCCCCCCTGCCACTATCTGCTGTATCGTTTCTCACCCCCTGCCACTATCTGCTGTATCGTTTCTCCCCCCTGCCACTATCTGCTGTATCGTTTCTCCCCCTGCCATCATCTACTGTATCGTTTCTCCCCCCTGCCACTATCTGCTGTATCGTTTCTCACCCCTTGCCACTATCTGCTGTATCGTTTCTCCCCCCTGCCACTATCTGCTGTATCGTTTCTTCCCCCTGCCACTATCTGCTGTATCGTTTCTCCCCCTGCCATCATCTACTGTATCGTTTCTCCCCCCTGCCACTATCTGCTGTAACGTTTCTCCCCCCTGCCACTATCTGCTGTATTGTTTCTCCCCCCTGCCACTATCTGCTGTATCGTTTCTCCCCCCTGCCACTATCTGCTGTAGCGTTTCTCCCCCCTGCCACTATCTGCTGTATCGTTTCTCCCCCCCCTGCCACTATCTGCTGTATCGTTTCTCCCCCCTGCCACTATCTGCTGTATCGTTTCTCCCCCCTGCCACAATCTGCTGTATCGTTTCTCACCCCCTGCCACTATCTGCTGTATCGTTTCTCCCCCCTGCCACAATCTGCTGTATCGTTTCTCCCCCCTGCCACAATCTGCTGTATCGTTTCTCCCCCCTGCCACTATCTGCTGTATCGTTTCTCCCCCTGCCATCATCTACTGTATCGTTTCTCCCCCCTGCCACTATCTGCTGTATCGTTTCTCACCCCTTGCCACTATCTGCTGTATCGTTTCTCCCCCCTGCCACTATCTGCTGTATCGTTTCTTCCCCCTGCCACTATCTGCTGTATCGTTTCTCCCCCTGCCATCATCTACTGTATCGTTTCTCCCCCCTGCCACTATCTGCTGTAACGTTTCTCCCCCCTGCCACTATCTGCTGTATTGTTTCTCCCCCCTGCCACTATCTGCTGTATCGTTTCTCCCCCCTGCCACTATCTGCTGTAGCGTTTCTCCCCCCTGCCACTATCTGCTGTATCGTTTCTCCCCCCCCTGCCACTATCTGCTGTATCGTTTCTCCCCCCTGCCACTATCTGCTGTATCGTTTCTCCCCCCTGCCACAATCTGCTGTATCGTTTCTCACCCCCTGCCACTATCTGCTGTATCGTTTCTCCCCCCTGCCACAATCTGCTGTATCGTTTCTCCCCCCTGCCACAATCTGCTGTATCGTTTCTCCCCCCTGCCACTATCTGCTGTATCGTTTCTCCCCCCTGCCACTATCTGCTGTATCGTTTCTCCCCCCTGCCACTATCTGCTGTATCATTTCTCCCCCCTGCCACCATCTGCTGTATCGTTTCTCCCCCCCCTGCCACTATCTACTGTATCGTTTCTCCCCCCTGCCACTATCTGCCTTATCATTTCTCCCCCCTGCCACCATCTGCTGTATCGTTTCTCCCCCCCCCCCTGCCACTATCTACTGTATCGTTTCTCCCCCCTGCCACTATCTGCCTTATCGTTTCTCCCCCCTGCCACTATCTGCTGTATCGTTTCTCCCCCCTGCCACAATCTGCTGTATCGTTTCTCCACCCTGCCATCATCTGCTGTATCGTTTCTCCCCCCCCTGCCACTATCTGCTGTATCGTTTCTCACCCCCTGCCACTATCTGCTGTATCGTTTCTCCCCCCTGCCACAATCTGCTGTATCGTTTCTCCCCCTGCCATCATCTGCTGTATCGTTTCTCCCCCCCTGCCACTATCTGCTGTATCGTTTCTCCCCCCTGCCACTATCTGCTGTATCGTTTCTCACCCCCTGCCACTATCTGCTGTATCGTTTCTCCCCCCTGCCACTATCTGCTGTATCGTTTCTCACCCCCTGTCACTATCTGCTGTATCGTTTCTCCCCCCTGCCATCATCTGCTGTATCGTTTCTCCCCCCCTGCCACCATCTGCTGTATCGTTTCTCCCCCCCCCCCCTGCCACCATCTGCTGTATCGTTTCTCTCCCCCCCTGCCAATCAACATGGAGGCAGTTTCGCTCGGAATTTCCGTTTCAATTTTTTCGTTCGGATATTTAGAATCATCAAAATCAATGTAATTCTTGGGGAGTAATTATTTAAATCCATTATTGCCTCATTACTGTCACTTACGATCACTGTAAGTATCAGCAGAGGTGATACCTTCATATGTCTTATCGACCAGGTACAGTACCTTGTTCTTAGTAGGTTCCACCTGAGAGCATGATCGAGGCACTGCCCTCTCTTTAACAATGGCGTTGATCTTTATTTCATTCTCTCTCAGTTTTCGTTCTGGTCTTTAATTTTCTCCAATTGTACTGCCCTCTCTTTAACAATGGCGTTGATCTTTATTTCATTCTCACTCAGTTTTTTGTTCTAGTCCTTGATTTTTCTCCAATTGTATTTTGTTCATTCTTCCCATTTCGTCTCTAGTGATAGTTCTTTTACTCTGTATTCGTCTAGTCTGTGCAGCTAGTGCTCGTTTTTCCTAGTAAGAGTGCCGACTTCCAGTTTAATTTTTATTTTTCAGGTCGTTCTTGATTTTTTCTAACATCTCTCTTTCATGTTTTAGTGTTTTCTTCAGTTCTTGTTTATTCCTGTTATCCAGTTCATCATTGTTGGTGGTTGTAGCTATTGGTTCATCAGGGTTGTCAGTGAGGTTATAGCTATTGGTTCATCAGGGTTGTCAGTGAGGTTGTAGCTATTGGTTCATCAGGGTTGTCAGTGAGGTTGTAGCTATTGGTTCATCAGGGTTGTCAGTCAGGTTGTAGCTATTGGTTCATCAGGGTTGTCAGTGAGGTTGTAGCTATTGGTTCATCAGGGTTGTCAGTCAGGTTGTAGCTATTGGTTCATCAGGGTTGTCAGTGAGGTTGTAGCTATTGGTTCATCAGGGTCGTCAGTCAGGTTGTAGCTATTGGTTCATCAGGGTTGTCAGTCAGGTTGTAGCTATTGCTTCATCAGGGTTGTCAGTCAGGTTGTAGCTATTGGTTCATCAGGGTTGTCTGTCATGTTGTAGCTATTGGTTCATCAGGGTTGTCAGTCAGGTTGTAGCTATTGGTTCATCAGGGTTGTCAGTGAGATTGTAGCTATTGCTTCATCAGGGTTGTCAGTCAGGTTGTAGCTATTGGTTCATCAGGGTTGTCAGTGAGGTTGTAGCTATTGGTTCATCAGGGTTGTCAGTGAGGTTGTAGCTATTGGTTCATCAGGGTTGTCAGTCAGGTTGTAGCTATTGGTTCATCAGGGTTGTCAGTCAGGTTGTAGCTATTGGTTCATCAGGGTTGTCAGTCAGGTTGTAGCTATTGGTTCATCAGGGTTGTCAGTCAGGTTGTAGCTATTGGTTCATCAGGGTTGTCAGTGAGGTTGTAGCTATTGGTTTATCAGGGTTGTCAGTGAGGTTGTAGCTATTGGTTCATCAGGGTTGTCAGTCAGGTTGTAGCTATTGCTTCATCAGGGTTGTCAGTCAGGTTGTAGCTATTGCTTCATCAGGGTTGTCAGTCAGGTTGTAGCTATTGGTTCATCAGGGTTGTCAGTCAGGTTGTAGCTATTGGTTCATCAGGGTTGTCAGTCAGGTTGTAGCTATTGCTTCATCAGGGTTGTCAGTCAGGTTGTAGCTATTGCTTCATCAGGGTTGTCAGTCAGGTTGTAGCTATTGGTTCATCAGGGTTGTCAGTCAGGTTGTAGCTATTGGTTCATCAGGGTTGTCAGTCAGGTTGTAGCTATTGGTTCATCAGGGTTGTCAGTCAGGTTGTAGCTATTGGTTCATCAGGGTTGTCAGTCAGGTTGTAGCTATTGGTTCATCAGGGTTGTCAGTCAGGTTGTAGCTATTGGTTCATCAGGGTTGTCAGTCAGGTTGTAGCTATTGGTTCATCAGGGTTGTCTGTCATGTTGTAGCTATTGGTTCATCAGGGTTGTCAGTCAGGTTGTAGCTATTGGTTCATCAGGGTTGTCAGTCAGGTTGTAGCTATTGGTTCATTAGGGTTGTCAGTCAGGTTGTAGCTATTGCTTCATCAGGGTTGTCAGTCAGGTTGTAGCTATTGCTTCATCAGGGTTGTCAGTGAGATTGTAGCTATTGCTTCATCAGGGTTGTCAGTCAGGTTGTAGCTATTGGTTTATCAGGGTTGTCAGTCAGGTTGTAGCTATTGCTTCATCAGGGTTGTCAGTCAGGTTGTAGCTATTGGTTCATCAGGGTTGTCAGTCAGGTTGTAGCTATTGGTTTATCAGGGTTGTCAGTGAGGTTGTAGCTATTGGTTCATCAGGGTTGTCAGTCAGGTTGTAGCTATTGGTTCATCAGGGTTGTCAGTCAGGTTGTAGCTATTGGTTCATCAGGGTTGTCAGTCAGGTTGTAGCTATTGGTTCATCAGGGTTGTCAGTCAGGTTGTAGCTATTGGTTCATCAGGGTTGTCAGTCAGGTTGTAGCTATTGCTTCATCAGGGTTGTCAGTGAGGTTGTAGCTATTGGTTTATCAGGGTTGTCAGTCAGGTTGTAGCTATTGCTTCATCAGGGTTGTCAGTGAGGTTGTAGCTATTGGTTCATCAGGGTTGTCAGTCAGGTTGTAGCTATTGGTTCATCAGGGTTGTCAGTCAGGTTGTAGCTATTGCTTCATCAGGGTTGTCAGTGAGATTGTAGCTATTGGTTCATCAGGGTTGTCAGTCAGGTTGTAGCTATTGGTTCATCAGGGTTGTCAGTCAGGTTGTAGCTATTGGTTCATCAGGGTTGTCAGTCAGGTTGTAGCTATTGGTTCATCAGGGTTGTCAGTCAGGTTGTAGCTATTGGTTCATCAGGGTTGTCAGTCAGGTTGTAGCTATTGGTTCATCAGGGTTGTCAGTCAGGTTGTAGCTATTGGTTCATCAGGGTTGTCAGTCAGGTTGTAGCTATTGCTTCATCAGGGTTGTCAGTGAGGTTGTAGCTATTGGTTTATCAGGGTTGTCAGTGAGGTTGTAGCTATTGGTTCATCAGGGTTGTCAGTGAGGTTGTAGCTATTGGTTCATCAGGGTTGTCAGTCAGGTTGTAGCTATTGCTTCATCAGGGTTGTCAGTCAGGTTGTAGCTATTGGTTCATCATGGTTGTCAGTCAGGTTGTAGCTATTGGTTCATCAGGGTTGTCAGTCAGGTTGTAGCTATTGGTTCATCAGGGTTGTCAGTCAGGTTGTAGCTATTGGTTTATCAGGGTTGTCAGTGAGGTTGTAGCTATTGGTTCATCAGGGTTGTCAGTCAGGTTGTAGCTATTGGTTCATCAGGGTTGTCAGTCAGGTTGTAGCTATTGCTTCATCAGGGTTGTCAGTGAGATTGTAGCTATTGGTTCATCAGGGTTGTCAGTCAGGTTGTAGCTATTGGTTCATCAGGGTTGTCAGTCAGGTTGTAGCTATTGGTTCATCAGGGTTGTCAGTCAGGTTGTAGCTATTGGTTCATCAGGGTTGTCAGTCAGGTTGTAGCTATTGGTTCATCAGGGTTGTCAGTCAGGTTGTAGCTATTGGTTCATCAGGGTTGTCAGTCAGGTTGTAGCTATTGGTTCATCAGGGTTGTCAGTCAGGTTGTAGCTATTGCTTCATCAGGGTTGTCAGTGAGGTTGTAGCTATTGGTTTATCAGGGTTGTCAGTGAGGTTGTAGCTATTGGTTCATCAGGGTTGTCAGTGAGGTTGTAGCTATTGGTTCATCAGGGTTGTCAGTCAGGTTGTAGCTATTGGTTCATCAGGGTTGTCAGTCAGGTTGTAGCTATTGGTTCATCAGGGTTGTCAGTCAAATTGTAGCTATTGGTTCATCAGGGTTGTCAGTCAGGTTGTAGCTATTGCTTCATCAGGGTTGTCAGTGAGGTTGTAGCTATTGGTTCATCAGGGTTGGTGGTTGTAGCTATTGGTTCATCAGGGCTGTCAGTCAGGTTGTAGCTATTGGTTCATCAGGGTTGTCAGTGAGGTTGTAGCTATTGGTTCATCAGGGTTGTCAGTCAGGTTGTAGCTATTGGTTCATCAGGGTTGTCAGTCAGGTTGTAGCTATTGGTTCATCAGGGTTGTCAGTCAGGTTGTAGCTATTGGTTCATCAGGGTTGTCAGTGAGGTTGTAGCTATTGCTTCATCAGGGTTGTCAGTCAGGTTGTAGCTATTGGTTCATCAGGGTTGTCAGTGAGGTTGTAGCTATTGGTTCATCAGGGTTGTCAGTGAGGTTGTAGCTATTGGTTCATCAGGGTTGTCAGTGAGATTGTAGCTATTGCTTCATCAGGGTTGTCAGTCAGGTTGTAGCTATTGGTTCATCAGGGTTGTCAGTGAGATTGTAGCTATTGGTTCATCATGGTTGTCAGTCAGGTTGTAGCTATTGGTTCATCAGGGTTGTCAGTCAGGTTGTAGCTATTGGTTCATCAGGGTTGTCAGTCAGGTTGTAGCTATTGGTTCATCATTGTTGGTGGTTGTAGCTATTGGTTCATCAGGGTTGTCAGTCAGGTTGTAGCTATTGGTTCATCAGGGTTGTCAGTCAGGTTGTAGCTATTGCTTCATCAGGGTTATCAGTCAGGTTGTAGCTATTGGTTCATCAGGGTTGTCAGTCAGGTTGTAGCTATTGGTTCATCAGGGTTGTCAGTCAGGTTGTAGCTATTGGTTCATCAGGGTTGTCAGTGAGGTTGTAGCTATTGGTTCATCAGGGTTGTCAGTCAGGTTGTAGCTATTGGTTCATCAGGGTTGTCAGTGAGATTGTAGCTATTGGTTCATCAGGGTTGTCAGTCAGGTTGTAGCTATTGGTTCATCAGGGTTGTCAGTGAGGTTGTAGCTATTGGTTAATCAGGGTTGTCAGTGAGGTTGTAGCTATTGGTTCATCAGGGTTGTCAGTGAGGTTGTAGCTATTGGTTCATCAGGGTTGTCAGTCAGGTTGTAGCTATTGGTTCATCAGGGTTGTCAGTGAGATTGTAGCTATTGGTTCATCAGGGTTGTCAGTGAGGTTGTGGCTATTGGTTCATCAGGGTTGTCAGTCAGGTTGTAGCTATTGGTTCATCAGGGTTGTCAGTCAGGTTGTAGCTATTGGTTCATCAGGGTTGTCAGTCAGGTTGTAGCTATTGCTTCATCAGGGTTGTCAGTGAGGTTGTAGCTATTGGTTCATCAGGGTTGTCAGTGAGGTTGTAGCTATTGGTTCATCAGGGTTGTCAGTGAGATTGTAGCTATTCGTTCATCAGGGTTGTCAGTCAGGTTGTAGCTATTGGTTCATCAGGGTTGTTAGTCAGGTTGTAGCTATTGGTTCATCAGGGTTGTCAGTCAGGTTGTAGCTATTGGTTCATCAGGGTTGTCAGTCAGGTTGTAGCTATTGGTTCGTCAGGGTTGTCAGTCAGGTTGTTGCTATTGGTTCATCAGGGTTGTCAGTCAGGTTGTAGCTATTGGTTCATCAGGGTTGTCAGTGAGGTTGTAGCTATTGGTTCATCAGGGTTGTCAGTGAGGTTGTAGCTATTGCTTCATCAGGGTTGTCAGTCAGGTTGTAGCTATTGGTTCATCAGGGTTGTCAGTCAGGTTGTAGCTATTGGTTCATCAGGGTTGGTGGTTGTAGCTATTGGTTCATCAGGGTTGTCAGTGAGGTTGTAGCTATTGGTTCATCAGGGTTGTCAGTGAGATTGTAGCTATTGGTTCATCAGGGTTGTCAGTGAGGTTGTAGCTATTGGTTCATCAGGGTTGTCAGTGAGGTTGTAGCTATTGGTTCATCAGGGTTGTCAGTGAGGTTGTAGCTATTGGTTCATCAGGGTTGTCAGTGAGGTTGTAGCTATTGGTTCATCAGGTTTGTCAGTCAGGTTGTCAATATCCGACATGAACTCGGGTCTAAGGGCTGATGAGGAAGGACTAGTGTCGTCCTCTGGTGTAACTTTGTTCTCAACCTCATCTGCTCAGTTTTTAACAATGTCCCAATTCTATTTGGTTGGTTATATTCCTTATTTTTAAATGGTGTTTTTACGACCCTTTCAGCAACTATGGCAATATTAAGTCAAACACTGCCAGCAGTGGGAGTCGAACCCACCACCTCCCGTCCTCCACTTATACAACTATTGTGAAAGTAATACTGCCAGCAGTGGGAGTCGAACCCACCACCTCCCGTCCTCCACTTATCTAACCAACAGCAGCAGAGAACCTGCACTCTACCATGTGTGCTAGTGGGGCTCTTGTTGGTTATAATAAATCCACAGATGCAATGTTTCTATAGAACAATGATGATCTCAAATATGTTTGTGGAATAATTGATATTGCTATTATTGATATTGCTATTATTGATATTGCTACTATTGATATTGCTACTATTGATATTGCTACTATTGATATTGCTACTATTGATATTGCTACTATTGATATTGCTATTACTGATATTGCTACTATTGATATTGCTATTATTGGTATCGCTACTATTGATATTGCTACTATTGATATTGCTACTATTGATATTGCTACTATTGATATTGCTATTATTGATATTGCTATTATTGATATTGCTACTATTGATATTGCTACTATTGATATTGATACTAATGATATTGCTATTATTTATATTGCTACTATTGATATTGATGCTATTGATATTGCTATTATTGATATCGCTACTATTTATATTGCTACTATTGATATTGCTACTATTGATATAGATATTATTGATATTGCTACTATTGATATTGCTACTATTGATATTGCTACTATTGATATTGCTTCTATTGATATTGCTTCTATTGATATTGCTACTATTGATATTGCTACTATTGATATTGCTTCTATTGATATTGCTACTATTGATATTGCTACTATTGATATTGCTTCTATTGATATTGCTACTATTGATATTGCTTCTATTGATATTGCTACTATTGATACTGATACTATTGATATTGCTATTATTTATATTGCTACTATTGATATTGATGCTATTGATATTGATGCTATTGATATTGCTATTGTTGATATTGCTATTTTCAAATGGTATATGTTTATGGTCATTCCAGGAAAAAACGCTATTCTACACAGATAATTCAACTGTTAACTACTTCGAATGGAACAGTGGTCAATTTACGTGGAATGATGATTTTCACTTACATAAACTTCAATATGGGAGTAAGATATACAGATATATTATAGATGAGAAGTTTCGAGATTTTCATGATAGACTCCATCCTAAGTTAGTTGAAGGGCAGCTTTGCACGGCAATGGTTTACATAGATCCCTTTGAGCCCTATTGGCTTCAGGTTCCTTGTGATATGCCTGTCACCAATAACTGGATGTGTAAAGTACCTATTGCACAACATTTGAGAAAGAAGTATATTCCTCAAATAAAATCCGCACAAGAATGCCCTTTGGGTTATTTTAACCTTGATAACTTCTGCTTTAGGATACTCTTTATTTTCCCAAAAATGTTTTCAAGTTTCATAATTCAAAATAATGTAACCATACCTGAAGGTATGACAGTTTATAACTCTAACCTTTACAATCTTCTACATATTTTAGCCAATTATGGCCTTGAAGGTGTGATGATTGTTACTAGGAATCAGACAAAGTGCACTAAAGCAATAGCTAAATCATCATTGTGCCATCCCCACACATGGCATATCAAGATTGTGAGTCACTGCCCAAACAGCAAAGTATCATATGCTGTGCAAAGGATTAAAACAATAAAACAAATAGGTTGCCTGGCAACACAATTCAAATGTACAGATGGCAGTTGTATTTTACACAGTTATATCTGTAATAATGTAAAGGATTGTATTGATGGATCAGATGAAATTAACTGTTGGTGTTTTGTGAATGATGTAAGGTTTCATGATACAAGTATTTGTAGATTTAAATGTTTTGCTGAAAATTGTACCTGCCAACCCATGTACTTCCAATGTGAGAAAGGAGGATGTATACAATATAATTTGGTTTGTGATGGAATACATCACTGTCATGATGGATCTGATGAGAAATGTATACAAAAATTGCCAATTAAAAAAGACAATTTTCTTTGTCCACTCGGCAATGTTATACCATTTTATTATGTAGATGATTTAATACCAGACTGTGAGCTTGGTGATGATGAAAAACAATACAAGCTACTTTTGGAGCAAGGCGATGAGAGAAATAAATGCAAACCTGACTATTTACCTTGCTTACAAGGGCACACTAAATGTTTCCTAATTTCACAAGTATGCTTGTATGACTTAGATCAACATGGAAATATACAATATTGCAGAAATGCAGCACATTTGAGGTTTTGTGAAAATATGACCTGTACACATAGCTTTAAGTGTCCTAAGTCATATTGTATACCCCACAGGAGAGTCTGTGATGGCATTAGAGACTGTTCTTATGGCGAAGATGAAAGTAATTGTGATAATAGCATTTGTAAGGGTATGCTCAAATGTGAAACAGATATTGGGTATGAAGTATGTGTTCACCAGTCCGAGGTTTGTGATGGTGTATCTCACTGTTATAATGGAGAAGATGAGGCACTTTGTGGTATAACATGCCCACCACCATGCTTTTGTTTAGGTTTAATGGTAAATTGTGATTTTAAGCCTCTTGCCAAAGTGAATTATATTCCAAGTTCTACAAAATATCTATCAGTGCATTCATCTGGTATGCATTATAATATGTTGCATAACTTAATTAATCTGTCTTATTTAGATTTTTCCAATAACAGCCTGACTGAATTTTGCTATCCTGTTAAGAACTACATCACAAGAAACAAACACCTACATCACTTGATCTTAAACAACAATCTATTACATTATTTGAACAAGGATTGCTTTATAGATCTCAACATTCTTTACATTCTTGAACTAAAAGGAAACCAGATTTCTTCTTTATTTGAAGACTTCCATTTAACTGGTGTATCTGTCCTGGATATATCTAATAATAAGATAACAGAAATAAAAGCAAACTTTCTCAGTTCATTTTCAAATCTGACAAAATTTTATTTCTCAAATATTTCAATTTACATGTTAGATACCAACCTTTTAGATGTTATCAAAAATATTAATTTTATAAAAACAAATGATTTGAGATTTTGCTGTGCCCACCCACATATGTATGGATGTAATAAGTTACAAGTGAAGCTTTGCAACCAAGGCATCCTTTCACCACTGTCAAATACTATGTTTATAACATTTGGTATTGCTATATTAGTGTCTAATTTAATTACATTATTTTATAATTGTCTATATTTGAAAACTTCAAGACAAAATATATTTATCTTTAACATTTCATTATGTGATTTTATCTTTGGTATATATTTAATGGTGTTTATAATTGAGGATTTGAGATATCAAGATGTTCCAGACATTAGGATGTGGCTTGGTGGAGCAATGTGTAGCATGGCCCTCCTGATATCAACTATCTCTTTTCTGGGATCAGCTATATGGTTAGGTATTCTCTCTTTCTACAGGTGGATCAATATTAAGACTCAATCATTTTATATAAAAACCAGATATATATGTTTAGTTTGGTCAGTAATCATCTTATTGGCAACAGCCCCTTTTATTTTTCAAAAAACCTCATTTGATGACTTGTATTTATCTATTGGAATACAGTGCTTATTTATAGCCCCTGTATCTTTTGACAACCCTTTCATTGCATTATATGCATTGTTCCTTCACTTGGTGGTCTTCATATTTCAGATGACTGGCATTTATTTTTATCTTGATATTTATCATATGTCTGTGTCAAGTGTAAAATCATTAGAAGAAATAGGGAACCTTCAGGTCAAGAATATGAAACGTAGAAATCACATGATAATATCAACAATAGCAACAAATGTAGTAAATGCCTTGTGCAATTTACCAGGCTTTATTCTATGTTGTTTAAATGTCACTGGATGCACAACTCCAATTGACATTTATGAAATAATTATGACTCTAGGCTTGTCTATCAATTCACTATTAAACCCATTAAACTACACATTGAAGACCCGTATATTTATAGACGTGCTAATAAAGATTAAATATTTTATAGTAAGTTACCTGAATATCTAGAATTTATCTGAATTAAGATCAAGTGAGATAATATACTATTATTATTTCCACCGAAAATATCAGCCAAGGCATAACATTTTTGACCTTGATAATATTGTTACTACTAAATATAACATTGATTGTTTGTAAAAACCTTGAGTGAGGGGTATTATTGATAAAGATGTACCAGTTGTTCTTGAAAGATTGTATGTTATCTGTATGCTCATATCTATAAATGAATAAAATATCAAACCTTCAAACCAAAGCGTCCCCACTCTGTATAAATACTGAAACCCATATCATGACTGAGGTCTGTCTTTTTCGTGACGCTCATGTTTCTCAGGTAATGATACAAAACTCTATACATTTATCTGCACCTCTGTACAATACGCGCCGATAAAAATATGAATTTAAACGCTAAAACTGCTCTCTGCTCAAATACGACCCTGAGAAGCGGATATGGCAGGAACAATACCAGCGGCACTGTTCTTGCATTTGATTATTATTATTATTATATTATTATTATATTATTATTATTATTATTATTATTATTATTATTATTATTATTATTATTATTATTATTATTATTATTATTATTATTATTATTATTATTATTATTATTATTATTATTATTATTATTATTATTATTATTATTATTATTATTATTATTATTATTATTATTATTATTATTATTATTATTATTATTATTATTATTACAAGTGAACCGACAATAATATGAAACAGGGCACTATTATTTTCATATTATACATATTGTTAAAAATTGGAGACAGATGATTTAGTGAAACTGTCTTGTCATTGCGAGCAAGGTAAAGCCAGTTGCATGAAGCTATCAAACAGGGCATTATATCGTCAATAATTGGAGTAGAAAGATGATTTAACCTGGAGTGAAGTCCTCTTGGCATTGCTAGCAAGGTAAACACAGTGGCATGAGGCTACGAGATGCACATTTCTATGCACTGAATATTATATATATACAAGTGACCACAGTTTTTTCAATTAGAGTAGAAAGTTGATTTTTGATGCACTCAATATCGTACAGTGACCGGCAGCCAAATCCGGACATTTTCATTTTTTCACTCCCGATTTTCACAAAACCTTTCGAAACTTTGTAAAAACTGCTCACATCAATAGAAGACCATCAGTCTTAAAGGCCTGTGAAGTAAAAATGCTATCCGTTCAATATTTACAGAATTATTGGGAAATTTGTGCATGCAGTAAACCTGCAGATTGTCCGAGTTTCCATTGAGTTATACGGTGATGTTGGTTGCGTCACCACTTCTGACGTCATTTGACAGTGACACCATCACTCGTGCCGTGAAAATAAATAAATACTTCTAACGTTTTGAAAGGCACAGCAATTAAAAGGTGACGTGTGAGACACAACATTCAGCTCAATTGCAATTAATACAGCAAGGTATGCTAAATGTTTGACCGAGTTAAAAATGTGAGCTGAATGTTGTCTATCACACCTCCTCTTGTAATTCCACTGACTTTCAAAACGTTAAAAGTGTTTATTTGTTTTCATGGCACGAATGTTTGTGTCACTGTCAAATGACGTCATGTGTGCGTATCGCCGTCCGTAATGACGTCCGTAAGCAAATTGACGCATAGCCTTTCGCATAGGGTAGCGAATGAAAATCTGACGCATAGGTTTCCCATAGGTTGCAAGCCTAAATTTGGCGCCAAATTGGAAGTTTGGCCATGAAAACATCACAAAACTGACGCATACATGTGAACACCGCATGACGCTCTGTTTGACGCGCTGCATCACGGACTGCATTACGCACTGCACATATGGAAACACAGCTGCAGGTTTGCTGAAAGGGTCAATTTCCCGATATTTCTGTACATATCGAACAGGTATCATTTTTACTCCACTGGCTTATAAAGTGAACAATCTTCTTTCGATGTAAACAGTTTTTACCCAGTTTTGAAAGGTTTTGTGAATATCGGGAGTGAAAAACATGAAAATGTCCAGATCTGGCTGCCGGTCACTGTACAAATGACCACAGTTTTGTCAATAATTAGAGTAGAAAGATGATTTAACCTGGAGTGAGGTCCTCTTGCCGTTGCGAGCAATGTAAACCCAGTTGCGCTACGAAATGCACATGAATATTCCACTGAATATCGTATACACAAATAACCACAGTTTCGTCAATAATTGGTGTAGAAAGATGATTTAACCTGGAGTGAAGTCTTCTTGACATTGCAAGTAAGATAAACATGATGACGTCATACAGAAATGTGTCATCATAGTGACGTCAGACAGGCAAATGTTGTCATAGTGACATCAGACAAGTGTCAACATAGTGACGTCATGGTAACATCATAAATTATGTTGATGTGATCATGTAAATTACTGCTGTTACCTATATGTAAGTTCCTCCCTCTGTAGTGCTTGAAATACCAGTTTTTGGCTATTTTGACTAATAATAAAAGGAATGTATGCTATGTCCCTTCCGCCTTTCTTCATATCTCAACTTTTTCTTTCAAATGAGCCCAAGATCAAGTTGATTGGTGCAGCAGATGCTGCGTATGAGTTAATTAATGACTCTATCATTCCTATTCATATTCATATTCATATTATTATTATTATTATTATTATTATAATTATTATTATTATTATTATTATTATTATTATTATTATTATTATTATTATTATTATTATTATTATTATTATTATCATTATCATTATCATTATCATTATCATTATCATTATTATTATCATTATCATTATTTTTATTATTATCATTATTATTATCATTATCATTATCATTATTATTATTATTATTTTTGTGTGTGTGAAATCAGCCAAAAATAAAACTTCTTTGTTCGGCTATAAACATTCCTGAGTAAAAAAGAGTTGATTCCTGCCTCATTTTCACATCTATTAAGCCTACGGTAAATCCGAAAATGTCGTCAACGCTGGTGAAGACACGGTACGGTAACACCCCTCCACCACTGAGAGTAGTGGGTCACCGTCTCTGAGTTACTTCTCCGAGTTAGAGCCATTACAGTTTTCTCTCAGATCTCCTCCGATTTTATGCGTCAGATTACACAAACAATATACAGCGCACGACAACTGACCTGTGGACGACAACAGAGCTGCGGTTCCATTTTCAAAGCCTTTAAAGTACATCTGTACTTTCGAAAATATTCACATCAAGTCATGCTCTGACCCCTGCATGTGTCAATCAGGTAAAACGGTGTGATAAACATCGGTAATCAACTGAAAAACTGAAATGCAACTCTGTTGTCGTCCGAGCTCTGTTGTCGTCGGTTGTACCAATTGTCGTCGGCTGTACCAAATTTTGTTAACGTTAGGGGGAACAGGGACACTTCATACACAGGATCACAGCTGCATGAAATGTGTTGTTGATTGTTGCTTAGTTACCAAAAGGTATGACGTCACTATTTCATTGATGAATAGCCACAGCACCATTATGACGTCATTACTCCTTGAACTACATGAAATAGTGCACCTTTGTAACATACCAAAGTAAGCTAAATAGGTAACATACTTCTGTCCAAAGGGGATCAATGTTGATACATACACATAAACATCATTTAGTGGTCTTTTATGACTAATCCATTAGCCAGTAGCTGCTGCATTCGACCTCATCACTGCCCAGTGATACAAAATTAGAAGTAAACAAAATATCATATTTCTCCAAATTTCTCACGCTTTTTATTACAAAATTGAGAAGTTTTGCAAGTTTAATTACCAAAATTTAAGAACAGGTGTACTCCAAATATTATTCTATTTAGTTTAAATAGATGGAATTTTGATTAATGGTCTATATTTTGAGATACCAAACTTTCTTCAAACTCAAGTCAAAAATTACCAAATGGTGTCAAAAATTTGCATTTATTTGAATCATTTTATTTACAAAAACACAAATTACTTGAGTTATAAGACATCTTTTAAAATTCTGTCTATTTAAACTAAATAACATCATTCTAGCTTAAGATTAATGCCTTAGTTCTACAGATTGATAGTGTAGTTGTTCACAAAAATGTTTTTCAAGTTAGCTCTATCTTTTCTAAAATTGTAACCAAACAAACCATCTTTTTCTGATTTTTACTGTAACTTTAAATGTAAAATGATTAAGAATGATAACATTTTAAAAACAAATTAAAAATCAAATCAAAAGAAAAATCTATCCCTAAGCATTTGATACCTTAAAGGCTGAAATCCTTTTTGTAGTTATTTTTATACAAAGCAATCATCTTGCACCATGTCATTTATTGGGGTTCAAATATGACTTTTTTTGGCGGGAAAAAAGAACTTTAGAAGACACTGTTCCCCCTAACGTTAATAGCACATTTCAAGATAGTGTCTCTGGAACAAGGGAGTCATGAGACATTTCTTAAAGACATCAACACAGGCGTTCGTCGTAATATCATTATGAATGTTACTATAGATTTTGGGGGCTTACCACTGACAAAGGCTAGATCATTTTCATACGAGATGCATAAATAGCGGAATAGCTATTTTGTACAAATAATTACAAATAATTAAAGTGCCATTTTATTAGAGTAATATACATGCCTCATATTTTAAATGGACACAGAATAAATAACTGGATGCAACAAATTATTGCGGCAGTTCTGATATCAACTTTGCATGTATGATTAAGAACCAGGTTTTGCTATACAGGGCCCGATTTTTGCATCGTACTTCAAATCTTGAATCTGATCATGTACATTACTGGAAGTTTGCTTCCAAAACTGAAGTATTTTGGATTTTTTCATCATGCTCAGAATCTCTATGGTGTTTACTTCATGAAGTATTTGCTCAGATTTGAAGTACGTACTTGAGCAATATGACGTCATATTTCTATTATTTTGATGAGTAAATACTTTCATGATATATTCAAATGAGAAAATACAGAGGCCCAAAATAGGGGAGAACAGACGAGCGTGAAGTTCATTTGATATTTGGGAAAAAGGGCTATTCCATTGAACTCAGATTTATGCTCTCATATTGGGGGGCTAGACCTAATTTAGACATGTCTACCAAGTATGTCTAAGGCCCCATTAGTCAATCAAAAGTCTTTGAGATCATTTAAAAAGCATTTCTAAGTTACAAATGTATAAAAAATGGATTTATTACGAATAAAAAGGATATATCCGATTTTGACAGGGTATATATCCTTTTATATCCTGTTTTGACCCAAGGTGTGTATGGATATATACTTGGAGGCACACTTTGAAAAAAACGTCAAATATCAAATATCAAATATCAAATGAACTTCACGCTCGTGGAGAACAGGGGCTTAGAATGGGGGATCACAACATGACATGACAACCCACAGATTTACAAGGACAACGGGTTAACCCTTTGGCACGGGCCTCAGGTCATATGGATAATTGTATCACGAGTTCAATCTCGGCATCACCACAGAGGAACTGGTGCTAATAAGCTGGCGTTCGAACCAACTGCGCCACGGCCCGAGTTTTCCAAGCATAATGGACAAATCAGATTTGTGTATATGTTTAGAATCTGAGCAAAACTTGAAGTACGATGGAAAAGTCGGACCCGGGACAATTACTATCTTTGTCAGGTGGCGGGAGTGGAATGTGTTCTTCCATGTATTGGTTCAAATTATAACTGGATTTGTTCTTCTGTATGCTATGTTGGGGCATTTGGCCTGTAGATTCAATGATATTGACAAATGTATGCATTTTCACGATTCTTTCTAAATATGATGAATATTTACTTTTCATTATCTATATCTTTTACATTTGTACAAGAATACAAGAATACAAAAGTGGTTTTATTGACTAAGATAAGTATACACTCATGTCAGTGCCAGGTTACAATACAACATAATAAGTAGTATGGTAGTGAGTTATCTGGATATGTCAGTTCTTACAATATACACATCTGTTCATATGAAGGGGTTGGAGATTATTTCTCATACAAAATATAAATGGTATACACCAGATGTCGCTGTATATGTTTCAACATAACATACAATCTGTGTACTCTATTCTTTTTTTTCTTATGCTCTGCCTGTTAATTTATAAATATGCTGTAGAGTTGAAGTGTTGACGTGGAGCGAGCTGTGCTAGTCAGCTTTACCATCTGTATTCCTGTGTGCAAACAACTTACATTATTACCATGAATTATAACATGAAACTAGCATATGCATTAATGTAGAGTCATTTTCATCCGAATTATTCATTTGTGCATAACACTTATTTCAAACAATTCTGCCCACAAGCACATAAAGTATGTCAGTAGGAACTTACCATGACAGTAGGAACTTACCATTTCACATTTTTGGTGTGTAATAAAATGTATTTGTAAAAGGAAAAGATATGTAAAATGCATCTCTATCATACTGGGGGGTTTAAACTGTACCTGATGCCAGGAGCAAATGTACATTTAAAAATGAAACAGCAGTTGCCAATACAAACTTATTTCTACAATTTCCTTGTTGGAATATAGCATTGTATTAGTGCATGATCCATTGTGTCATGTCCATCACTTTTTTCTATTTATTTGATTTTATAGGAATAAAACCCAAGTGTAGAATGAAATGTATGAGATCATCTGAATATTTGCAATCACATAAATGGATAAACTAAACCTTGATGTATGATTGTGGTCTGCTCCCATATGTTGATAAAAATATCATGACAAAGGCCTGTGAACGATGTGGTTTTACAGATGTTTATCTCGATGTATGCTTTTTGCCTGTTTTGTCCATTGAAGCTCGGTCAGGCTTGGTTTGCTGCATGGTGTATACATATATATATATATATATATATATATAGTAGTGTCTGTGTGGGGTAGTTGCAATATGAATAATGTTCATCAGCTTAGCTTTTTTATGTTGTGTATGGTAAAAATCAGCATAATAAATGTACACACAGTCGGTTAAAAATTCTCTTAATATTTATTCTAATCTGAATCTAAATGGTAACACATTTAGTCTTATTTGACACCTGCAGTCTTATCACATACCAAGCTGTCAATTGGTAATATCTGCAGTCTTGTCACATACCAAGCTGTCTGTTGGTAACACCTACAGTCTTATCACATACCAAGCTGTCTGTTGGTAACACCTTTGTCTTATCACATACCAAGCTGTCTGTTGGTAACACCTTTGTCTTATCACATACCAAGCTGTCTGTTGGTAACACCTTTGTCTTATCACATACCAAGCTGTCTGTTGGTAACACCTGTAGTCTTATCACATACCAAGCTGTCTGTTGGTAACACCTTTGTCTTATCACATACCAAGCTGTCTGTTGGTAACACCTTTGTCTTATCACATACCAAGCTCTCTGTTGGTAACACCTTTGTCTTATCACATACCAAGCTCTCTGTTGGTAACACCTGTAGTCTTATCACATACCAAGCTGTCTGTTGGTTACACCTGTAAGTCTTATCACATACCAAGCTGTCTGTTGGTAACACCTGCAGTCTTATCACATACCAAGCTGTCTGTTGGTAACGCCAGTAGTCTTATCACACACCAATCTGTCTGTTGGCATGTCAACATATTCTGTAAATTATCAAATCAGATTTAACATTTCTGTCTCATTGGGAGCATTATGTAAACTGAATAGGCCATATATATGTATATGCACACACATGAATTTCTGAGTAATTAGTATACAGCTTCTACGTTTAGATCATGATCTAATAAGTAGGGATTTTCATTTCGTAAAAAAGTATTACATACAATTAATCAACAAAAATAAATAATTAACAAACCTCATAATGTAAAAAATAAATTCAACAGCAAATGTGAGTGTAAGAAATGCCAGCAGATTGTGGAGAGGTGATGTCTCTTGAACTCTAGCATGTCTTCCATATTTGTATGTGAAAGGAACTTGGCAGCCAAACTTTAGTAAAGATGACCTGGAGGTCTCAGCCATGATGTGTTCAAAATGATCCAATTTGACATCTACACTTTGACATCTACACTTGAGCCTTTGGTAACTTATATGCCTTCCGGTGAGGTAGCTACTGGCAACAATCTCACTATAAAACATGTACATCTGTATGTATGTGTCAATGACATATGTACATAGGGCTGGTAAGAGGCACAGACGTGTGCATGTAATACTTGAGGTCTTAAGGACTCCTGAGATCTGAGTGGTGTCACATTCATGCTAGGACTCTCATAAAAAGTCAATACAACCATTGATGAAACATTTCTCCTTATAAATGTCAAGCATATGTGAGGCATGAATTGAGCGCACACAGTACCTCACATTATGAGGCCAATGGAACATGGATATGGACAAGTTGAAAAAAAACATCATTGAATTTATACTACAAAACAATATAACTTACCAAAGTGATAACAGAATGGATAGATCATTAACACTGAAATTCCAGATAAGTAATCTTGGTAAGGTAAATGAAGGAATAGTGTTGGAAGCATTGGAGGGAGTGATTAAAACAAAGGACATAGTTGCTGTACAAGTTATGGGGAGAGAGATTCATGTAACACTCAAGACCAGAGCAGCGAGGTATGCTCTCCTTACACAAGGCCTAAACATAGCTGGCCAATATGTGTCACTCCATGACGTCAATTACACGGAGGTCAATGTGGTGATAAAGGAGTTACCAATACAGGTGACTGATGAGGCACTGAAAAGCTACATAGGGAAATATGCTGACACACCAGGAACAGTTGAATATGAATATATGAGGAGAAAAGATGGCACGAAGACTGCAATAAAAAATGGTACGAGATACATAAAGGTTTCAAATCTTAAAACTGCTATACCATCATCCCCTACCATAAAGGGATTTCAGTGTAAGGTGTCGTATATTGGTCAACCGTGTGCCCACTGTTCTGTGACAGGCCACAGCTCAGACAGATGCCCGTCACGGTGGAAGCTAAAGGAAGGCCGCTGATAGAAGTGTGCTGAAAGGGGCTTTGATGGTTTGCTTCATGCTCAACATTATTTCAGTTATTTCATGAGGAGACGTATCTGTAGCAGATATAGTGATGTCTCGCTGCATTGTGACGTCATAGGTCCTTAACATGACCATCCACCTAATCTTAGATTTACAAGGAAACTAATCTTAGATTTACAAGGAAACTAATCTTAGATTTACAAGGAAACTAATCTTAGATTTACAAGGAAACTAATCTTAGATTTACAAGGAAAAAATGTTTGAGAGATTGTATCATGAATTCAATGCCGGGAATGGAACCCACAACCTTTGGATCACCACAAAAGAAGCTGATGCTAATATGTTTGGCCCAAACGCAAAAGGAATTCACCTACCCAATTTCCATGAGAATGAAAGTAGCAGATTCTGGGGATATATTAATGAATATATTAATTTATGAATAAAAGAATATGTGAAGAAAGGAGGAAAGCAAAGATAGCCATGGACAAAGCTACCTGATGAGAAAAGGTTTCATAACATTTATAGTAATATCCCAATAACTCTGAAGAGCATTTTCGGTGCAAGAACATTTTTGCCGCATTTTGGAGCAATTGTGAAAGAAAAAAAGACACAAAAGAATTAAATGCTTGAAGCTACAGCTAAAATCTATGTTTTCTGACAATCATCTAGGTTTCATTACAACATTCACAAGGTCCTATGAGTGAAAATAATATCAGATAAATATTGTATAGGATTGTAGATTAGAATCAAAGTTAACGAATATTAATATAATATATCAGGACATTTGTATTGTACTATAAATAAGTTATAGAAACTGTATTTTTGTGGAAATACTTTTATTTCAGGCTTATTCTAAGTCAGACATATTTCATCAAGCATAATAAACTAATTGCACTTCGCATTGCAAAATAAAAGATTGCGCAAATAACAGTAACAAGTATCTATAAATGAATAATAAAGCTCCTACACATTTATTCAGGTAGGTTCAGGGACCTCAAAGTAGAATACACTTAAATGCCAGCAAGTTAACGTGTTTGCTTTATTAGAGTTAAAAGTTCATATTTTGTTGTCATATGTTTTCAAGAAAAGGCAAGTTCATTTTGTGTCTGGAACAAGCTTGAAAGTTAGATATGGTAGTTTAATGGGATAATGAAAAAAATCTGCGCCTCTTCTGAAAAAAGAAACAATGATTTGATTTTATCATAATCAGATTTGATTAATGCCCAGGACATCTTTAATATTTCCTGTACTTCTTAACAAATATCAGGTCTGAGATTGAAGCATGGTACAAATACACATTGGGTGCACACTATCGGCATCCGCTGATATGAGAGTGAGAAAGGCATATCGCTGGTTCTTTATTTGTCCCGCCGACTATGCGGAGGATTTTCATCACCTTGCGATCGGAATCAGGGACAAACTGAACAACATAAACTAACTTGATGGACCTAATCATGTGGGGCCATTGGCGAATGCAGCCGATCCAGTAAGTTGCTGATAAGTTTAGGGGCATGCACCGGGCGGTCAGTTGGAGTCTTACACACAGATTGGATCTCCCCTCTAGCTGTGTAGCCATACTGCATAGGCTCTGAGGGCCCAAGAGACATAAGTGGACCGGTCAACTCCTCAAATCAAATCAAATCACGCTGCATAGGCTCTGAGTGCCCACGAGACAAAAGTGGAGCGGTCAACATATCAAATCAAATCAAATCAAATCTACTATTCTGTCATGTGAAGCTTGTTATGTGGACATAACATTTAACATCAAATGGCCAGCGGCTTTGTGTGGATTCTGTAAACGTGTTTTCTTATCTATTTTAATCTCTATGCTCATATATATTCAAACATGTTTTAAATGTCTCTGCTATGACTAGATTAAATACTACATTTACATTAAAAGCTAGGGTTGTGTGCCCTAATCATGAAACATATGAGAGATTTGGTTAGAATTATACAATGTTATGTTGGCCATTACTTAAAGTTGTCATGTCAAAAGATTCTTGTAATGTGGGCGTTTGGACAACACGACAAAAATCTAAATCTATTGATAAAGCACCTAATATTCTTATAACTGATGTTGCCTCATTTCACATGCATCGAAATTAAGACAATGCATTAATTCTGAAGATAATGTTCAAATTGCACATCTCATATTACCATTAAATCAGAACAAATATATTTTTAATAAAACTAAAGATTATTCACTTATGATAAAAAGTGAATAATCTGGCAAACATTAAATGATCATCATTTTATTTAAATCAATAAGGCACACCTTTCATATTCCTCTGCATACCAGTCATATCTTATGTTGTTCCATAAAAGTTATATCTATTTATATTTCTATGCATGCCAATTATACCTATTTGTGTTTTATCTTTGACTGAGATTCAAACCCTCCCTCGTGGAAGGGATGGAAACAAACAGCTTAAAAAGGTTCATTTTCATTTACACGAGGGTTTCACATATTATTTAATACTCATCAAAACGTTTATAACCATTTATAGTCCCAGATAAGGAAAATATGTCATATTGTATTCTTTCACATGGTAGACATACGTATTGACTCAGCGGGGCATACCTTGTATAACAATATATGTCATTATGTTCTTTAATATGGCTGTCATACATATCCATGTTCCTGACCATGGCTGTCATACATATCCATGTTCCTGATCATGGCTGTCATACATATCCATGTTCCTGATCATGGCTGTTATACCCATTCATATCAATGAAAATAGCTACTATACCTATTTGTATGTCTACCCAAGGCTAATATACCTATTTATGTTTTTAAACATGGCTGCCAAACCTATTTATATTTCTAGACATGGCTGCCATATTGATAAACATGGTTGTTATACCTATCTATTTTCTTAAACATAGCTATTTACATTCCTGAAAATAGTTGCCATACTTATTTATATTCCAAAACATGGATGCCATAACTATTCATGTTAACAAACCTGATTGTCATACCTATGTATGTCCCTGTTATAGCTGTTCGACCTATTTCTATTATTGAACATAGCACACATGGTCATGGCTACCATACCTATTTATGTTCCTGGTCCTGGCTGCCATACCTATTCATATTCCTGATCTTTGTTGTTATAGCAATTTATATTGATGGTCATGGATGCCATACCTATTTATATTAATGAACATGGCTAATATACCTATTTATATTCCTCGTCATGGCTGCCGTACCTATTTATATTCCTGGTCATGGCTACCATACCAATTGTATTCATGGTCATGGCTACAATACCAATTTGTATTCATGGTCATGGCTACCATACCAATTGTATTCATGGTCATGGCTACCATACCAATTTGTATTCATGGTCATGGCTACCATATCTATTTATATTCCTGGTCATGGCTGCCATATCTATTTATATTCCTGATCATGGATATCATACCTATTTATACTTCTTTGCATGGAAGCATTGATACCGGTGCTGACCACTGGTCAGAATATTCTCTGCATGTAAAAACTAAATGTCAAAAAGGTCTTTTCTTGAGGGCTTTTAAAACATGAACTAATAACATAAATTATTCGATGGAGGGTTTAGGATTTTGGGATATTAACTGCCATACAATATTAAATGGAATATATTTAGTTTTACCTTATCTTATTATAAATGTTAAAAATCATATCACAACCTATATATTTCAAGTCAAAGTTATGCAAAATCATATGAGACAAAACCCCCAAGAAGCTGATTGAAAGCTTACATGTGACAACCCTAATGGAGGTCTAGTCTTTCTATAATCTGTCCAATTCTCTTATTGAGGCCTTCCTTGTATCTTGGCAAGACAGGATCTTGTTGATATTTTTTAAATAATTCCTTACACCTCCAGTCTTCAAACTTGTCATCACACTTGCCTCGGAAGTGATGTATGTATGCTGTGTTCTGCCATGGCAACTCCTCGTTGCTATACTCGGAACTAGGCACATCCAAGATTGAATGGAAGTTAAGAGAAATAGCTCTGTCTGTGACTATTATACTTTTTGGCTGATTATCAGCTGGTGGTGATCCTTTACTGTGTCTGTGCATATACATATATAGTGGAATTGTATCATCTTTATCTTGATGCTCTTCAAAGTGCCAAGCTGTTTTGAACAAATATCCGGCACCATAAATATAACTTTTGCGAATGTTTTTGATGACGTCAATCAGCGTCCTGTCCTCCTGGGTGGGGAGAAGTACTTCATCAATATCAATAAAAAGCAGGTTTTCATACTGACCTCTGAATCTGTATAAGCAGTCATTCATGGCAACTAGATATGTTTGCTGATAAGCAGCATATCGTTCCTCCCCAGACTTCATAGGAGGATCATCAATATGTTGAAGAATAGACATCAAATATGGAAAGGTGATGGTTTTAGCAACACCGAGACTTTTGTAGTACTCCACAACAAACCTGGCTGATCCTATTATATCTGTGGTGTATAACAGAAAGTCTGTAATACCCACCATCCTCATAATCTCAAACCATTCTACGATCCGTGCAACCTTGAACTGGCCCGTTATAGGTTTGACACAGACTGCAAGCGTTCCTCTCTCACGGCCTGAAGGTCGCATGGTCTGTTCCACCTGGAGACTGTAGGAATGAACGCCATCTTTTGATACAAGCTCTATATATGATAGGTTTGATTTGGGGGGAAAATGGCAGTCAAATGTTACAGCTAAGTATAAACTCCAATGCGGCCATGTTGGATCTATGAGAACCCTGTTTGCTTTGACCTCTATTGATGTTTGAATACCATATTGTCTAGTTTTCCATTTACACACAAATTCTTGTTTGATTTCATCTTTCTTTTGCAGTCCAATTATTCTGATTATGGTTTCTGGAAATCTGTCATCTAGAAATGCAGTGTGAATATATAGTTCTAGTCCCTGGTGGTAGTGTAGAGTTTTATGTTGAGATATGTTATAAACTGGCTGATGTTTATTTGTCCTTTCTTTCTGGTGAGAGTCAAATGCAACAAAATGTCTTTGAGTCTGGACGGACGATGCAATGGCGTCCTCTGGTGGAGAGTTGGGGTCGCAACTTCCGGGTGAGAAGAGACCATAATAAACAACAGAAAGTATGCAAAATGCCATGAAAACTAACAGCACTTTTCTGACCATACAGTAGGAGGTAGAGCTACAGCTCCTCTGAAATCAGAAAATAATGAGGTTAAGAAGCATTTAGGGAATAATTAGATAATTGTGATGATGATATTTAAGATTTTTATTTCTTAAATATTTGTCATATCACTGGCATATCTATAATTGATAATCATTAACCTTTCGATATCAGGTTCCTCTGAAGAGGAGTATGGGGTTAAAACACATTAGCCTTACCTGGTCATTGTCCATACTGTAGAGTTTCATGGTCAAATTCTTCAATCAATTGGGGATCTGCATAAATAACTTTTCCATTTTAACAATCTGAAGGAAAAAAACAAACGTTATACAAACATTTTTTAAGAATATATTAACATGTACACAAAAAAAAATGTTTTTCACTTCTGACAATGTTTATTCTTTTATGTCATAGAAAATGAAAGTGTTAACATCTTTGAGGTGAGGAAGGCTGGATGGCAGGCAGCCATACAGCGAGCACCTACAAGACAGGGACTGTGACCAGGGGACATCTATACCTCATTATACCACACAAGAAACACACATTCAATCATGGCAGCTTTGTTAACAGAAAGCTTTGTGGTCGTGAATTACAGACACATCATGTTCTTTTTCTTCACTGCAATAGAGTAGTTTTTAAAGGTTTAATTAAAGGTATTGTTTAGGTCACGTGATATGAATACGATTTAGCTCAGTATATCAACTTACATCACACGGTGAAACAGGCAGGTCATGTAAAACAATATTTCCTGCCCTCCTCATGATAACAATAATTATTTTGTTTGGCCTGAAATTTGATATCACTGTAACCCTAGGGTCACTCGGACACAGATGTGCATTATATACTTAGGATTAAACAGGTGTGATCATATTAATGCAATTAAAAGGTTATATTTGTTAGAATTGATATGAAAAACAATTAAATGTCCATTTTGTTTTGTTCCACATCTTTAAGTTGAACTGAGATGGTTTAGGGAAGATTGTCTCAGAATGCGTTCTATGTTTGACAGGTATAAATTGAGACCCCCAGGATGGGGTGATACCCTCCATTGTGGCACCCAGGATGGGGTTATACCCTCCATTGTGGTACCCCTTGTGAGTAACAGCACAAAGCTGAACTTAAAGGCTATCTATCTTGCAGTCGAGTGATATATTGCCAAGATGGGCCAACTTCACAGACATCGCATTCAGTGTCAAATGTGCTATGCTCTATGTATGAGATGGCATTTTAGGGGTCTATTGGGGGTACATTTCCCATGAACAAATGATCATATGTAAGAAACAACATTAATAAAGTTCCTTTAGTCTTTATAAACAAATATTTTTATCAATCTGTAAGACATAAATATCTCCAATTTGTAAGACATAAATATCTCTTATTCGGCTTTTTCATAATATAATGTTTTATGAGACCGTGAAAAACGTGCAGACACTACGCGTTTTTACTGTGAGTAGTTATACAAAGTGGGAGTGGATAAAAAGTCAGCGTTGATTGTCTGCAGTGGGGAGGTGGGGTAGATCCGGAGTGTGATTGTAAGAAACAGTGCACATAAACACAGCACAGTTTATTAAAGTACACTTTGTTTTCAGTTAAGGAATGCTTGAGATAATATTTACCACTGCCATCGAAAAACTCTTATACATTTGTCAAGCAAGAGTGGCGAAACACGGGCTGAAGGTTCTATGTGGAGCTGGGCTTTTAGCGGCGCATGGCGGACATGTTTAGTTTGATGTTGTTTGGTGGACATTATGTGCATATCGTGTTAGGAAAGTTGGACAGAGGAAGAATGTTCTCCATGGTAAATACCAGGCCTTGACAGCAATCTACAAAGCAATCATCGAGAATATAACTGCACAAACATCTACAAAAGACAAATATACAAATGTACATATATATATATATATATATATATATATATATATATATATATATATATATATATATATATATATATATATATATATATATATATATATATATATATATATATATATATATATATATATATATATATATATATATATATATATATATATATATATATATATATATATATATATATATATATATATATATATATATATATATATATATATATATATATATATATATATATATATATATATATATATATATATATATATATATATATATATATATATATATATATATATATATATATATATATAAATATACACAATAAACATAGGAGGCATAATCTTTGAAATGTATGTAATTTTGTTTGTTTGTTTGTTTGGTTTGTTTGTTTTGTTTGTTTGTTTGGGAGTTTACATCACTTTCAACATTATTTCAGATGAGACCTACTTGTAGCAGATATAGTGCTGCCTTGTGTGTGTGTGTGTGTGTGTATGTGTGTGTGTGTGTATAGAAATATCATAGCCTTCATTCTGGAGCCATTTACATTATACAATTAATGATGATGTCTCCCCTACTCTAGTTATGATTGGGGCTGTTCAAGTCAAACACCTAGGAGGCGCTCCCTGCTCACAGTAGCTGGTTAGGTATCGAACAGTGAATCCCTGGGTCTAAAGACGAATACTCTACCAACTGAGCTATTTCAACCAGTTACAGTAAATACTGTTGGCTAATTTTTATTTCTGGGTTGATAGAACAGAATGTCACAGAATGAGGGCTTCCACCAATATATTAATAGATTAACCAGTCAAGAAATTCATTGGAATAAACCTATCAGAGAGGCTCTTATGTAACAAACCTTAGGCCCTGAGGCTCCCATCTGGACTTGGCCTGATTGGAGGTTGGTAAGCTCTATTTACACTAGAAATAGGTGGTGCCCCCTATAATGAGTGATAATAGGTAGTTTGTTGAATACAAGAATAATCAGACATGAATATAATGACATTGTGATATGACTGGTGTATTATGGCCATCTGAGGTGAGGTGGAGGCGAGATGCACACCAGACAGACCTATCATGTGACCTATTACGTGCTCATTAAGTGGTTTGATAGATGTCTCGCCTGGGTAGCTTCACCTGGTTGCCACCAGTCACGCAACCACATCTCCACTTACTCCCTAACTACCTCGTCCTCGGGACCTCGTCTGCATCTACACAGGGATGCACTTTATAATGCATACAGGAATTCATTGGTCCCAATATTCAACATTTCCCCCAACGCTAGTTTTCACTATCAATGTTACATATATATTTTTGTAAATTCACATCCATATTTCATGCATTTTTTTAAAATCCCTATTGATTTCAGGGATTCCTAATGATTGCAGAAATTCCCTAATGAAAGCAGAGATTCCCTAATGAAAGCAGAGATTCCTTAATGATTTCAGAGATTCCCTAATGAGAGCAGAGATTCCCTAATGATTTCAGAGATTCCCTAATCATTTCAGAGATTCCCTAATGATTGCAGAGATTCCCTAATGATTTCAGAGATTCCCTAATGGTTTCAGAGATTCCATAATGATTTCAGAGATTCCCTAATGATTTCAGGGATTCCTAATGATTTCAGAGATTCCCTAATGATTTCAGAGATTCCCTAATGATTTCAGAGATTCCCTAATAATTGCAGAGATTCCTTAATGATTTCAGAGATTCCCTAATGATTTCAGAGATTCCCTAATGATTTCAGAGATCTCATATCTCAGATTTAAAATGAATTAAATGCACAATTAAAGCACATTTTTTAGCGTTTAAAAAAATTTGTTGCATTACATAATTTGATATTCCTCTCAAAAGCCTTAATTATATTGACATTCACAAAAATATAATTTCATGCTAATTTTACTAATTTATTTCATATTCAGTATATTAAGTGTGTCTGTGAATGCTTGCCAAAAACATGTAAATTCTTGAGCTGGAATTATGAAAAATGTGATAATGCATTGTCTATTTACAAATGTCTTGACAAAAATATTTGAATGTGATCCTGCGTGATACCCAATGACTGTCATATGTTTTTTTTCTGTAAAAGAATGTCTCTAATTGCCAAGCAAGGCTGACCTGGTATAGTTGGTAATGGTTGCGTCAAAGACAAATCACATAACAATCTGCATTAAAACTGTGCAACGGTTTGGGAGGCACTAATTCATGTAGAAATATCACTAGCCTCCCTGCTGCATCTAGCTACACTATACCCACAATGCCTATCGTCCAAGCTTCACTAGCCTCCCTGCTGCATCCAGCTACACTATACCGACAATGCCTATCGTCCAAGCTTCACTAGCCTCCCTGCTGCATCTAGCTACACTATACCCACAATGCCTATCGTCCAAGCTCCACTAGCCTCCCTGCTGCATCTAGCTACACTAAACCCACAATGCCTATCGTCCAAGCTTCACTAGCCTCCCTGCTGCATTCAGCTACACTAAACCCACAATGCCTATCGTCCAAGCTTCACTAGCCTCCCTGCTGCATCCAGCTACACTATACCGACAATGCCTATCGTCCAAGCTTCACTAGCCTCCCTGCTGCATCTAGCTACACTAAACCCACAATGCCTATCGTCCAAGCTTCACTAGCCTCCCTGCTGCATCTAGCTACACTATACCCACAATGCCTATCGTCCAAGCTTCACTAGCCTCCCTGCTGCATCCAGCTACACTATACCGACAATGCCTATCGTCCAAGCTTCACTAGCCTCCCTGCTGCATCTAGCTACACTATACCCACAATGCCTATCGTCCAAGCTTCACTAGCCTCCCTGCTGCATCCAGCTACACTATACCGACAATGCCTATCGTCCAAGCTTCACTAGCCTCCCTGCTGCATCTAGCTACACTATACCCACAATGCCTATCGTCCAAGCTTCACTAGCCTCCCTGCTGCATCTAGCTACACTATACCCACAATGCCTATCGTCCAAGCTTCACTAGTCTCCCTGCTGCATCCAGCTACACTATACCCACAATGCCTATCGTCCAAGCTTCACTAGCCTCCCTGCTGCATCTAGCTACACTATACCGACAATGCCTATCGTCCAAGCTTCACTAGCCTCCCTGCTGCATCTAGCTACACTATACCGACAATGCCTATCGTCCAAGCTTCACTAGTCTCCCTGCTGCATCCAGCTACACTATACCCACAATGCCTATCGTCCAAGCTTCACTAGTCTCCCTGCTGCATCCAGCTACACTATACCGACAATGCCTATCGTCCAAGCTTCACTAGCCTCCCTGCTGCATCCAGCTACACTATACCCACAATGCCTATCGTCCAAGCTTCACTAGTCTCCCTGCTGCATCCAGCTACACTATACCCACAATGCCTATCGTCCAAGCTTCACTAGCCTCCCTGCTGCATCTAGCTACACTATACCCACAATGCCTATCGTCCAAGCTTCACTAGCCTCCCTGCTGCATCTAGCTACACTATACCGACAATGCCTATCGTCCAAGCTTCACTAGTCTCCCTGCTGCATCCAGCTACACTATACCCACAATGCCTATCGTCCAAGCTTCACTAGCCTCCCTGCTGCATCCAGCTACACTATACCGACAATGCCTATCGTCCAAGCTTCACTAGCCTCCCTGCTGCATCCAGCTACACTAAACCCACAATGCCTATCGTCCAAGCTTCACTAGCCTCCCTGCTGCATCCAGCTACACTATACCGACAATGCCTATCGTCCAAGCTTCACTAGCCTCCCTGCTGCATCCAGCTACACTATACCGACAATGCCTATCGTCCAAGCTTCACTAGCCTCCCTGCTGCATCTAGCTACACTATACCGACAATGCCTATCGTCCAAGCTTCACTAGCCTCCCCGCTGCATCCAGCTACACTATACCGACAATGCCTATCGTCCAAGCTTCAATGACCGCCCTCATCAAAGTGATTGACCCCCCTCAAACAATCCACACTGCAACATTTTTGCAACAAGCTTCATATACATTTGAAATCCTAATAAATAATCTCACCTGCCTTTCACATTTATATGACATATTCTTTCCCCATGATTTTGAAATAAACTTTTCAAGATATCATGTTTTACTCTGCAAATATTGCAAATATATTGAACTATTTTTTATTAGTATAGTTAACCTTTTGTTGAAATCAAAGAATTTTTAACAGAAATACTGGTGTGTGTGTAACTGTGCGGGTATCTAATGTCAACTTGTGTTATTACTAAAACCACACTTAACTGTTGTATAAATACACTCATATTCTATATCAAAACATTTAACTGATCTACTTTGAGAGGTTTGACAACCTTATGACTTCAATTTTGTGCTTGCCTCTGTACAAGTATCCAGTTATAATAATATACATGATGACATAGATTGATTTCATATATTCTTTAAGTGTAAGCAAGTGCAACAAGCTTGTTCTCTTACAGGTGATAAACCTGGCAATGGATATACAAAAGGTAGAGTATCAGGGTAACACTCACGTCTCATGGTGCCTTGCTAGCGTGTGTCAGCGGCATGTTGTGGTAGGCTGGCATGTCTGTGGTGGGCTGGCATGTCGGTGGTGGGCTGGCATGTTGAGTGAGGATGTCTCGTGAAGGTGGCTGTGTCTATGTCGCGGTGACACTCCGTGATTAGGCGAGACTTGGGCAGAGGGGTGAGCTGGCTGGCTGGTATGCTTGGCTGCGTCCCTTCCTCATGCCTCAGGAGTCACCATATCAGCCAGGCTGGAGTGTCCTCTTAACACCCACCACATCTATGCTACCCTGTGGACACTATATTTACATTTATAATGACTTCTATAGAGCCTCCAAGGTCCACTTTTATCCCTGTATTTTTAGCCCCGTGGGGGATGTTTACGACAAAATCTTGACCTGAATGCTGTCAAATGCTTTGTGTATCTATTGTTCGTTCAGAATGGAGCCCACAGCGTCGAAGGCCTTGCAGACATCTAGTAATATGTCATCCTACAGTGTATCAGTTACCAAGGACACATATGCATCCTATTGTAATTATTCCTCAAACACACACATCACCATTGTTCTTTTACTTGCCTTGATATTAAATATCCTAATCCAATCAAAATGGCACAGACCTCTCAGTAATAGAGCAGACGATAGTGTAAAATGAGGTATTGCCTTTATAATTTGGGGTTTTATGGGAAATAATCTGTTTATTGATCACATTTTCCCAGAACCTGTCATTTCCTTGTGTTGACCCAGGGCGAGCAAGCAGGGCATTGTGATCTGCAGTGAGTGGGTGGGCAGCGTTCATGGTGTCAGGTAAGGTATGGTACCTCCGGGGCAGGGGAGGGCACCAACCATGAGCTGTTTGCAAACCAAATGATAAGAATAGGTTTGATCTCAACAATGGGTTGAAATGTAGTATTACTATATAAAAACTTCCAATTTGATTAAAAACAATGTAGTAATGTACATCCTAAAATTTAAAGGATATTATCCATTCAGTGCGAAGATAGCAAAGCATTTTTAGTCTCTTGTGCTTTTTAAACATATCTCTTTCATGGAGTTGAAGATTGCGTTCCAAGAGAAATAAAAAACGGTGATTGAGTGGTGGAAATGTACAATTTTTGCATCCCTGTTGTTTAATTACTCATAATACAGTATTTGCAAATAACTACAACTTGTAGAAGCCATTGTCACGCCACACTGAACACGGGATACTATGGGACACCATTGATCTCCATTACTCCCTCAATTGGATCACAGGCTTTTCTGATTTATTTTATTTTTTTTGAAGTGATCTCAGATTTGGGTAGAAATATTTATCAAGGTAGGGTCAGGTTAAGTTTTGAAACACTGAATTTAAGGATTGGATGAAACAGATCAGAAATATCCTCACTTTAAAGGCATGAAAGTAAAATTAATAACTATATACATAGATTAAAAATGATCTCATTCAAGGTTGTGATTTAAGCTTTCATCCCTTCAGTTGTATATGAGAGATTGGGCACACAACTTCGACACTATCTTAGTTTTTCAGATTCCCTATGGCCCCAACAATGCCACAGAGCTGATGATTCACGCCGGCAGACCTCAATATCCGCGGCGCTGGCCAACACAGTCACCCACATGGAAGAGACAGAGTTCAACTGGAGTGAAGACATTCATGTGTATATTGTGTGAAATAAGTGTGAAATATTAGGTCCTTGTGTGAGGGGATTAGTATTGACAGTCTGTGTGAAATTCCACAGCGTGGAATTTACCTTTACCCATAATGATAATAATAAAATTTATATAGAGCTGATACCAGACTAGTCTGTTCCTGGCATATTTGACCCTGAATCCATAGATATTACAACTCTGCTTCACACTTTGAAGAATAATTTTTGGTGATATTTGGTCAATAATATATTAAGAAATAGTTAAGTTTTACAGTATTAGAAGACCTTTGGATAGGTTACAGCAAAATATATGTTTATGTCGCAAAAAAGCTCATATTTTAAATGTTTAAAACATGACCATAAATGAACAACTTCTCTTTTTCAATATATGCACACACACATACATACACATACACACACACACACACATACATCTTAATTTGGCAGGATTACTTATACTCTATTACAAGCGTAGTATTGCAGGTCGTTCCATCTTCTCACTACATTTGCCTATATTAATATAATACTCATCATGCCTACCAAAATATCATCCAATCAGAACTGATCAACATCAGGCCATGATCTGTGATCAGGTATCTGGCCCAGACGCTGACCAATTTGTCCAAAGCAGTTTTTGTGTGAATATTCATGTAATTTTTCACCTATCGGTAAACAGATTTAAATGATTATCCCATACTGGGTGCTCCAATAGTGTTCTGCACCCATGAAATAATTTTTTTGTAGATCATCCCTTTGCCGAACTATTTTCACAGATCATCCCTCTGCCGAACTATTTAATTTTTAATTTTTAGTTTCGTTTTCTATTGGTTTTGGTGGAAGAATCTCAATAGATCCTTCCGCCGGAACCAATTTGAAAGATCTTTCAGCCTGAACATTCTACTCACATATTCTTGCCTTAATATTCTTTACTTGCAGCCGATCCTGAACGGATTTTAAATCAATGACAGCGGGGACTGATATGGAGAGAAATCCTGTAATGGAGGGTAGATGACTTACGGCTGAACACTGATATTAAGTTTAAAATCTCATTTCAAGACATAAATCATAATGCCACTTTCTATCCTGAACACATACCTGCAATCAACAGAGAGGCTTGAATACAATCCACCAGATCAGCATGTTATCATCCCAAAAGAACAATATTCAAGATTTTCAAATGTTCTCAATATTGTGAGGTCATAATGTAAATCCAGCAATCAAAGCAGGCCCTGCCAAGGAGGACGGGGTGTCAAGTTCTTGTTCGTGAACTTTGACCTGGAATATATAACTATCAAATGAATCCAAACCGTTCTATTAAGTAAATAACCCTTCTGTTATATAACTACTCAGTGTGTATGAGAGGCAATCAGTGAATGGAGTGCCATACAGCAAGTTCCTGCGGCATTCCGGAGTTTGATATTCAGCTTAGCCAGACCTAGTTGCACCATGCATTTGAAGGGGAGAGCTTGTGGTTTCTGTAACATTTATCCATACTTCTCAATCACTGCATGATCTCACAAAACATAATTATATACGTACAAAGAAAATCATAAGAATTGATCAAGGTTCGATTCTATGGTGGACTGAAATATGAAAATAGCTGAGAAAACAGACATTGGTAAACCAGTTTCTATTTTACAGGGAAGGATGACCTTATTGAACTCTCTATTAATCTTATCTGGCAATATAAAGTCAGCCATGCAGCTTAATCAAACAGGATGATGACCTGTATGAACCTGTATCATTATCATGTAATGACATTATTATGTAAGTTTTGTTTGACGAGAAACCTGGAACTTAGATATAAAAAAAGTAAATTGCTTATCTGGGTCTCATAAGCTGACTTGGGCATTACAGGATTAAATATTTCATATTCACTCTCTAAATTCACAAATCTGCCAAATTCTTTTCTCACTGATTACATGGTTTACAATACTACATCGTTCTGAATGACTAAATTTTGACAGCATATTCTAAAATTATAGTATAACTCGCACCAGGTCTGGGGAACATTTGCAATCGTAATATACCTTTCCCTTGTTGAAATTTATTAGGTGTTTTGGGGTCAACATCATTTTTCATTTTTGAGAAGTGTTTGTTATAATAGAGAATCTGAAGACAACTTTTACTTTCCGTTAATTTACTTGAGTTTGAATTTCTGCTCTTTTCACTCTTGCTTTGATGGCCAAAATGAGGCTCAATTTGAAACCTTAAAAATATATTTATAAACCTTGTTTTTAGCCATTTCAAATGGTATATGGTCAAACTGAGATGGTTTTCACTGTAATTTCATGTAAGGTCAACCTGTCAACTTGTCTGATGGCCAAGATATGACCAGGAATAAAACTTTGGGACAAACAGATGGACAACACTGATGGACAGAGTAATAACAATATGCATCCTGTTTTGGGAGAAAGGGGCAAGACAAAAAAAAGACGCATCTTAATTTATATTAAAGGAATGTTAACATTTATTAACATTTTAACAATACTGAGGTTTGCATTGACAAAAACAGAGGAGATCCAATATGGCTGAGACATTCATATCACTTAGAAAACATGCAGCGGCAATTATCACTTCTGGAGAATGTGCTCTTAAACATTCAAGTGCAATTTGATATTAAAATAGTTCAACTGTTTAAAATTGCATTCTTCATTTCACAGACATATTAAAATCTAATTAAAAATCATTTAGTACAATAAAAACATACTCTTTTAATCTTAAATCGTACAAGTATTTCTCTTACATTGTATATTTTGTGTTTACCAACTGAATGATGGTTTAACCACATTTCTGGCAATTTGCTGGAGCTTGAAACTTCATTATTAAACTTTAAATGACTAAACTTTAAATGACTAAACTTTAAATGATTAAACTTTATGTTTCAAATATTCCTATCATATAATTGTATACACTTTTCCCCTTGTAGCCAACATGCACTAAACTTCTCAGCAGACAAACACTCAGGCTCTGTCAGTAGACGCATGCTTCAACCCCTCCCTAGTAGACATTCACCCTCCCTAGTAGACACATGCTACACCCTCCCTAGTAGACACATGTATTCACCCTCCCTAGTAGACATTCACCCTCCCTAGTAGACACATGCATTCACCCTCCTAGTAGACACATGCTTCACCCTCCCTAATAGACACATGTTTCACCCTCCCTAGTAGACACATGCTTCACCCTCCCTAGTAGACACATGCCTCACCCTTCCTAGTAGACACATGCATTCACCCTCCCTAGTAGACATTCACCCTCCCTAGTAGACGCATGCATTCACCCTCCTAGTAGACACATGCATTCACCCTCCCTAGTAGACATTCACCCTCCCTAGTAGACACATGCTACACCCTCCCTAGTAGACACATGCTACACCCTCCCTAGTAGACACATGTATTCACCCTCCCTAGTAGACATTCACCCTCCCTAGTAGACACATGCTACACCCTCCCTAGTAGACACATGTATTCACCCTCCCTAGTAGACATTCACCCTCCCTAGTAGACACATGCATTCACCCTCCTAGTAGACACATGCTTCACCCTCCCTAATAGACACATGTTTCACCCTCCCTAGTAGACACATGCTTCACCCTCCCTAGTAGACACATGCCTCACCCTTCCTAGTAGACACATGCATTCACCCTCCCTAGTAGACATTCACCCTCCCTAGTAGACGCATGCATTCACCCTCCTAGTAGACACATGCATTCACCCTCCCTAGTAGACATTCACCCTCCCTAGTAGACGCATGCATTCACCCTCCTAGTAGACACATGCATTCACCCTCCCTAGTAGACATTCACCCTCCCTAGTAGACACATGCTACACCCTCCCTAGTAGACACATGCTACACCCTCCCTAGTAGACACATGTATTCACCCTCCCTAGTAGACATTCACCCTCCCTAGTAGACACATGCATTCACCCTCCTAATAGACATATACTCCACCCTCCCTAGTAGACACATGTATTCACCCTCCCTAGTAGACATTCACCCTCCCTAGTAGACACATGCTTTCACCCTCCCTAGTAGACACATTCCTAAGATATGCAATATCCCTATCACTGACTTTAACATTTTCTTATTCCAAACATCCTCAAGTCATAAAGCTTCAGCGAACAATACTTGCACTAGAATCATTCAACAACACTGGTAATATGATGAACTTCCTCAATATAAAACAATTAGATTGGTGGGTCTGAGAACTGTTCACGAGTGCAGCGAGCTGAGATTGCCACAGACTGTATATATTAGTTGTACTGAGCCAAGCTTTATCTGCTTCCCAACCAATAAACAAAATAAATTACACAATTCTATCCCTTTAAAAGATATATAATTAAATATCCCAAACAAATCACAATTGTGTTCCCATGGTCGGTTAGTAAATAATCCGGGTAGACATTCACAGAATCACGTTACATACAGGCATACTATTTGAAACACAAGTCTTTGCTTTTTCAACATTTGCACAGTCATATTATGATTGATTACATAATAAATATTCTTAAACAAAACTCCCTTTTAGGTATCCATTAAACATGTTATAAGACTATAGGTCCATAAATGTAAGTTTGCTGATGAATTAAAAATACACCATTTTCCATTGCATGTTTCAAACAGACACAAAGGCACAAAATGGAGACAAAATCTAAGCGGCCGACATTTTGTTTATACAAGTGGCCTTTCTTTACAGTAACAATCAAAGGAGCGTTACACCATATGGATATATACTTTCAAGTGATATTATGTAAGAAAGCAGTTTGCAAGGGAATTCAACTTAAATCTCAACTTTTTCTGTTTAATAAGATATTGCTTGAGTTTTACTCCTATACGTTACTCAGAAAAAAAAGATTTCATCTTATTAAAATCTTAATTTTGAAGTGAACTTATATTGTCCACTTTAACACTTAACAGGAAACCCTCTTTTTCCTTAATTAAGTGAATGCTAAATATTAACACGAGCATTGACTCTAAATCGACCACACTTTGGGCACAATAGATGTTTATGGTCAGATGGTCGCCATGGCAACAAAAACCAATCAATCGCTGCATAACCTAAAATTATAAACTGAACTTTCTGTATGCACAATACTTTTATCTCTGTTGAATTGTTACTTATTTCAGCATATTAAGTAGAAGTGAACGCATTGTGTCCTCAGTCAACATGAGATACTCCACGTGGCGCCCTCTAGAATCCTGCACAGAAAATCACCCCCTTAAAAATAGAACTGTGAAGAATGTCACATGATTCAAGATATCTGTATGAACCAGATTCAGCACATTATAGACGGAGTATGTTATACTATACAATGACATCTTGGACAATCTCCCCAAGCTATCCCTTCTCTTTTACATTTGGGACTAGAATATACATAAATAAGTAAATAAATATTCCTATAATAGATACATTTCTATATCAATATATATTAATAAATGGAGAATTATATTGAACATTGAAATTAATCAATTGTGTTTCAGGTAATACTGTCTTTAACAATGATAGCTATTTTATATGCATATAACACAGTTTAATCTTTGCTGAGAAGATATTCTCCAGCAAACGGTAAATGAGACATTCTGCCAGTGTACGCGTTAAGAACACAGTCTCTCTTCTCAAGCAAATAGTCAATCTGAAGTGATAATGTTATTTTAGAGAATTCTGTCTGATTCTGCAGTTAAGTGTAAGCGGACAGTTGTAATTATCACTTGACCCTTGCCTCGGATCTATATTAGGAGTTACATAGTTGCGACTGTATGGCCAGCAACATTATCTATATTTTTTGTGAGCAGATATACTCTAAGACAAAGAGGAAGAAATACTGTCAAGGTTTGGTGGTATCCTGGCTTACAGGGTTCTTCTTGGAAATATATTTGAATAAATAAGATTGGACAAAAAAATGCAAGTAAAACACTCAAATAGGTATATTGCTAGGAGATAAATGAAATGTTTAATATGAATCTATCTTATATATTTTTTTAACCTTCTGAACCAGTTTTGGTATTTACCAGCAGCTGTGTTGCTGGTGCCTGGGGTTTAGTGCTTTACCAGCAGCTGTGTAGCTGGTGCCTGGGGTTTAATGCTTTACCAGCAGCTGTGTAACTGGTGCCTGGGGTTTAGTGCTTTACCAGCAGCTGTGTAACTGGTGCCTGGGGTTTAGTGCTTTACCAGCAGCTGTGTAGCTGGTGCCTGGGGTTTAGTGCTTTACCAGCAGCTGTGTTGCTGGTGCCTGGGGTTTAGTGCTTTACCAGCAGCTGTGTTGCTGGTGCCTGGGGTTTAGTGCTTTACCAGCAGCTGTGTAACTGGTGCCTGGGGTTTAGTGCTTTACCAGCAGCTGTGTAACTGGTGCCTGGGGTTTAGTGCTTTACCAGCAGCTGTGTTGCTGGTGCCTGGGGTTTAGTGCTTTACCAGCAGCTGTGTTGCTGGTGCCTGGGGTTTAGTGCTTTACCAGCAGCTGTGTAGCTGGTGCCTGGGGTTTAGTGCTTTACCAGCAGCTGTGTAACTGGTGCCTGGGGTTTAGTGCTTTACCAGCAGCTGTGTAGCTGGTGCCTGGGGTTTAGTGCTTTACCAGCAGCTGTGTAGCTGGTGCCTGGGGTTTAATGCTTTACCAGCAGCTGTGTAACTGGTGCCTGGGGTTTAATGCTTTACTAGCAGCTGTGTAGCTGGTGCCTGGGGTTTAGTGCTTTACCAGCAGCTGTGTAACTGGTGCCTGGGGTTTAATGCTTTACTAGCAGCTGTGTAGCTGGTGCCTGGGGTTCAGTGCTTTACCAGCAGCTGTGTAGCTGGTGCCTGGGGATTAATGCTTTACTAGCAGCTGTGTAGCTGGTGCCTGGGGTTTAGTGCTTTACCAGCAGCTGTGTAACTGGTGCCTGGGGTTTAGTGCTTTACCAGCAGCTGTGTAACTGGTGCCTGGGGTTTAGTGATTTACCAGCAGCTGTGTAGCTGGTGCCTGGGGTTTAGTGCTTTACCAGCAGCTGTGTAGCTGGTGCCTGGGGTTTAGTGCTTTACCAGCAGCTGTGTAACTGGTGCCTGGGGTTTAGTGCTTTACCAGCAGCTGTGTAGCTGGTGCCTGGGGTTTAATGCTTTACCAGCAGCTGTGTAGCTGGTGCCTGGGGTTTAGTGCTTTATCAGCAGCTGTGTAGCTGGTGCCTGGGGTTTAGTGCTTTTCCAGCAGCTGTGTAGCTGGTGCCTGGGGTTTAGTGCTTTTCCAGCTGCTGTGTAGCTGGTGCCTGGGGTTTAGTGCTTTACCAGCAGCTGTGTAACTGGTGCCTGGGGTTTAATGCTTTACCAGCAGCTGTGTAGCTGGTGCCTGGGGTTTAGTGCTTTATCAGCAGCTGTGTAGCTGGTGCCTGGGGTTTAGTGCTTTTCCAGCAGCTGTGTAGCTGGTGCCTGGGGTTTAGTGCTTTTCCAGCAGCTGTGTAGCTGGTGCCTGGGGTTTAGTGCTTTACCAGCAGCTGTGTAACTGGTGCCTGGGGTTTAGTGCTTTATCAGCAGCTGTGTAGCTGGTGCCTGGGGTTTAGTGCTTTTCCAGCAGCTGTGTAGCTGGTGCCTGGGGTTTAATGCTTTATTGGGACCTGCTAACTGGTGACAGGGGGTACCGGTAAATGCTTCAAGCCAGTGTGAGCTATTAATTGATGACTGCCGGGTTAATGCTAACAGCTAATGGGAACTATTATCTGAAAAAGTAGAATGTATTATAAGTGAGCTGTTTGCAATAACCCTCGGTGAATGGTGCCTGTAACTTATCATTTTACTGGGCATTTCCTACTTTCTGGTCCCATGGAATCTGTGTATCCATAAACCGGGTCACGTCATATATTCTGATCCCTAAGAACCAGCGCTTAAAGATTTACTCATCACATAATATTCTCTGTTCCCTTTATTCTAGGTACACATATCACAAACTACACTTTAATCCATTTGGACCATTATTGTGGGTAGTGAGTAGTGAGTTCTTGGCAGTTATTTTCTGATGCCCGGGAACCAGTATTTCCAGGATCCGGTAGCATCAGACTTGGTGTGTAGACTATTACCATTGATATGAGTATTACTGCGAGGCTGGTGTGCCTCACTCTTAGATATCACTCCAGTATTGTAGTCTGTATATCCTATATTAGACACTTGGACTCTCCCATTCAAACCATTCCCTACACTGCCGCTGCGCTTCACATTTTTCCCGTTACTAGACCCATGTGACTGTCCATTCATTTTTGCTGTATCTAAATCTAAGCTTCTTCTTGCTGTGTAGGATTTTTTCACTCTCCCAGCAGCGCCTGTCGGGTCAAAATGATTTTCACTACTGCTACTGGAGACGGCTGCTGAATTACTGGCTGAGGAAAAGGAGCTAGACCTTTGCTCCCTCTGGTGGTTATTACTGCAAAATAGTTCCGCCAAAGATAACTTTGAACTGGATGTATTTGGAGTAATTGATGTATTGGAGGGGTGTGAACCACTGCTGGAACAGCTGGCTGTTCCGTTCTCCTTGTTTCCTCTTCCAGTCAAATTCCCCAAAGACTGAGTCGCTCCCAAAGATGGCTTCTTTTGGTGGCCTTTTTTCTTTTTCTTCTTCTTTGGTACATTTAACTCCACATTCTGAAAAGAAAACCAAAATCTGCTTATAAGAATGAATATTACTGTGGCCTGCTGGGAGTTGGTGGTTCACGTCTTTCTTCACATTGAAATATGGTGGCAAGAACGCAACTATGAAACTGTGGCGTTATTAATGAAACTGTGGTGATATTAATAATTATAATTTTTGTACTAAGGTTGTGAAACATTTTTGTGAAACATTTTTTTTTTTGGGGGGGAGGGGAATATTAGAAGAACTTGGGAATTTGACAAAATAATTTTATATTGAAACTGCATCTGATGAAATTAAAAAGAAAACAAACTTAAGTTGCTTACACTGGGGTTTTCCTTGATAAATATAGAAAGATCTGGTTGAACAATATTGAAACTTCCCTCACTCCCTGAAACAAATAAAAATGTGCATTAAAACAGGTATTCTCTGCAAACAACTCTTATATTAGAAGATTTATTATCAAATCTCAACATGGATTACTATAGGTTTAAATCTTATATCCATAAAATTATAAAAAAAGAAAGCCTTATAATAAAATGATTTCCTTTACTTGGAAAATAATTTGAAAGAAAAAAATCATATTTATTAATCATTTGCTATCAGTTATAGTCTCATACAGGTTCTTGAATTTTAGAAGTCACTTACTCTTAAGATCTTTGAGAGAATCATTCAAATTTGGTTATATATCCTTAAAATGTATAACCCCAGAAGAATAACAGGTAACTATTTTTCAGATATGTCATATCCAAACCCAACTGACCTGACCATCGCAGACCAATGTCGTCCTGCGATCGTCTTGGAGAAGTTTCTACCTCCGTCACACGCTTCCGCGGAGGAGTCGCATCTATTGAATTCCTGCGTTTTAATCTTTGATATGTGGCTGTGACGCCCCCTGGTGGCAGATCCTTGTTGGCGTGAGTGTTGGCGTTCTTGAGGGGCGTGGTGAAGCTACTGGCTGGCCTCTGTAAGCTGACCTGTTTCTGCTGTCTGTTGAGGCACCACGCTAACACTAACGCAAATATGGTGGCCTCCAACATCATCAGAAATAGGTGGCGCTCTATCACCTGGAGAACCAAACACTTCCATCAACATTCGGCCTCAAATGTCATCTCCACTCTTATACTGTGTTATAAACCTCACCGACATTCCCTTCATCAGGAGTTCAAATTATCTTTGACATTAATCATTAAATTATACTTGTTTATCCTTCAAACAGATTCATAGGTAAGATGTCAAATTTGGCAATTAATTACATTTTAACCATTATATGTCTTACCTGTCTGTTAAGGCCTGTCTCCAGTCATTAAGAGTGAGTATGGCTTACCTGTCTGTTGAGGCCTGTTTCCAGTCATTAAGAGTGAGTATGGCTTACCTGTCTATTAAGGCCGGTTTCCAGTCATTAAGAGTGAGTATGTCTTACCTGTCTGTTAAGGCCGGTTTCCAGTCATTAAGAGTGAGTATGTCTTACCTGTCTATTAAGGCCTGTCTCCAGTCATTAAGAGTGAGTATGGCTTACCTGTCTGTTGAGGCCTGTTTCCAGTCATTAAGAGTGAGTATGTCTTACCTGTCTGTTAAGGCCGGTTTCCAGTCATTAAGAGTGAGTATGGCTTACCTGTCTATTAAGGCCTGTTTCCAGCCATTAAGAGTGAGTATGGCTTACCTGTCTATTAAGGCCGGCCATGTTCTCGGATGCTGTCAGCATCACACTGGTTAAGTTGTCTAGTTTCCTCTCCAACAGAATGATCCTGTCCTGCTGGGCTACATCCTGCAATATAATACATCCTATAATATAATACATCCTACAATATAATACATCCTACAATATAATACATCCTACAATATAATACATCCTACAATATAATGATCCTGTCCTGCTGGGCTACATCCTACAATATAATACTCCATCAGCAACTCATTAACTATTTAAGATATCATCAAACTGTAACTCTTTAAAATATCATCATTACATTACAAAGAAGTGTTATAATTTCTATTATTTGCATAAATGATTGCTGTGAATATGCTTGAGACAGGTGTTTACCCTCATAGCCGCAGACTTTGACGTGTTAGCCAGCCTGGCGATGGTTTTATTGAGCGATGTGTACATTTCTTCCATCTCGCGTCTATATCTCTGACTCAGTTCTTCCAAATACCTGTTCACACACACAAAAAATATGAATTATTACATAATAACTTAATTCCCACAAAAACAGTTATCTGAAGAATTCTGCAACTCAGATATCATCAAAACATTACAAAGAAGCATAATAACATTACAAAGAAGCATTTTTACAACAAAAGGAAGCATTATAATGTATAAATAACGCATAGCAACCTGCTGGACAGATTCAGGTTGAGCTCTAAGGCCTTCATGCGATTCTTCAATGTCATGTAGGTCGTCTGTTTTTTCCCTGAGGAGAGCTTCTGGACCGGTTCGTCACCATCAGGGGGGGCCACTGTTTCTAGGTCTAAATCATCATGGTCCGAGTGAGCCTCGGCATAGATGTTCTTCATGCCGTTACCGTTGCTGGGTGGCTCCTCTGCTTGGCTGTGAGTGGGCGTGGCAGGGATTTTAGACGCAGGTTTATCGGCCTGATCAGGTTGAGCAGTTTCAGTTGTGGCACTTTTGTCTGGTTGTTTTGGCGGGTGTGTTGTTTCTGTGGGTGTGGACGGAGTAACGATTGTTGGTACTGATGTACTCACCACCTCCTCGGTGTGCGTCGGTCTGATCGCCTCAGGGCCCAGTGTACACGCGGGCGTCTCGCACTCCGCAGAGCTAGCAGACACCACAACCTCGTCAGAACTCTCCAATCTCTGCGTCCTGGATTCTGGCGTGAGAGGTGGCGTGGTCTCTGATTCAGACTTGACATCATCTGAGCTGGACGGTAGAACAATGTCGCTCGGCTTAGTGGCTGATTCTACCTTCAATGTTGGAGAAGGCTTGAGAGACGCATGTGGTTGTCCCTCAGTCTTGTCCTCAGCAGTCGTTTCTTCACTGGGTTTAACTACATTGTCTGGAGTGGCAGTGCTCTCTGATTTCTGTGTCGCCTGTTCGCTTTCTTCTTTCCTCTCCTGTGTAATCTCCCCATTCTCTTCATTCTCACCAAGTCCTTCCACTTTCCTACCACCAGATGTCACTCTATCCTCTTTCTTCTCACCAATATTTGAACCAATTGTCTCAGAAAACACTGGTGTCTGTTCTTTATTTGGAGACACAACAATCTTATTTTTCTTTTCTTTACAGCAGATTGGATACACATATTTCAGCTTATAGTAGCCACAGGAGCTTTGAGTGTCAAAGTAGGACAGGTTCGAGTCCGCTCGGGTGCAGAAGTCACAGTGCTTGAAGACGTCCCGTAACGGTGAGAACTTGCTGGGAGACTCTATCAGAGTGACCATTCTCATCTCCTCAGCAGTGCTGGGTACTGGCGTAGCAGGTCTATCAGCAGGCGAGTCTGAGAAGAAAAAAAACAAGGAAAACTATAAAACTGCTGCACATGTAATCATACTTAGGCGTAAGCTTAAGTTATTCCTAGTCATGTGGGGTTCCTCTGGGATATTCAAAATTTTAAAATAATAAAGGTGACATTTATACTGTGCTGATTCCAGACAATATTTGCTCATAGCGGTTGAAAGTAGCTGGCTGGGATTTGAACTCAGAATCCCTGGGTTTCAAGGTGAACACTCTACCCATTGAGTTGTTTCAGTCAAATGATGCATGCTTTAAAGCGGGTTGGTTAACTCCCTGGTTAAGTGTCACCACATGTCAGAGTTTATCTTACCAGAGTCAGGCAGGTTGATGGAGGTGTCTACATTAGGAGTATGAGGCAGCGGGGCTTCCCTCTCCCCTGGAGCTGCACCACTGCCACCTGGTGGCCCAGAGCTGCTGCCACCTGGTGGCCCAGAGCTGAAACATCAAACATCAACATAGGCTTCACAAACTCATTCTGTGAAATGAAGAAATGGTTATCAAATTTCCCATAAGATAATACATAACATTTTAGAAACTACTGAGGAAAGAGAAGTGATGTTCAATTTTGAATTGAAATACATAACACTAAATGAGATGTCCTGCATAATATATTTGTTACCCAAATATGAAAAACCCCTCTGCCCATAATTAAATCTTAGATTCTCACTGCTTTGAAATACTTCTATATTTGTTATAAGACTCACTCAGCAGACGGGGTGCATGGCTCCACTTTCTGGGTTTCTGAGTTGGATGGTACTGTGGTGTTGATCACACTTTGATTGACAGCTGTTCCATTTAACTTTATCATCCCCTCCATCTCGCCAATACCTGGAATGACAATTGGTTAACTCCCTGGTTAAGTGTCACCACATGTCATAATAATTGCCAGTACCTAGATGTTATGTTTCTAACTCTGTCTCATGATAATAACCAGTTCTCACTGACATATGTTTAATGTTGGTACAATGAGACTTACCAGGGTCTTCTTGCTGGGCTTCTTTCTCTCCTGGACTCAAAACCGTTTTCACAATGCTTATTACAGTATCTGCAGAGATAATAATAAATAATAATAGATATGATCCATTATTCTATTTAAAAAAAGGAAGAAAAAAAAATCATCTGTCAAGCTATGTTACCTGTTGCACTGGTAAAAAGGTTGGTATGTTCTCCACTGCTGTCCTCTGGTGGCAAAAGTTCGCCATCAAAGTCCTCCTCAGATGTCACCACCGTCTCAGGTTCCTCTTCATCTTCCTCAACTGTTCTACCATAAACCCTACAAGCAGCAAGGCAGGACAACTCCTTGAACCTCAGCACTCAAAACTTGCTTTATTCTAGTCAGCTTTTCCTGAGGAATTAACAATCTGATTCATTTACATGTTATCGTTGAACATGGAAAATGCATATCCGAGTTCCCCAACTGAAAGCAAATCTTCTGATATGATTGGCGAAGTATAAAATCCAGATTTATTGCAACTAAACCAGTAATTAGGTAATAATGTGTCATTCTTACCTGATGATGCTGAGGGGACAGTAATGTTCATTTCCATAATGAGACAGCATCTCTATCTGAAAACCCCACAATCATTTAATATAGAATCATATATCACATCCAAGCTACCTCAGGCAGCTCATAAATACTGTATCTTATTAGATTTTGCTTTCAATCTCATTAGTAGTTAACATATTTTATAATATTGTAATTGATCTGTTGGACATATTCTCCAGTTCTTGTAATTAGTACCTGAACTATTCTTCAGAACTACTACAGTTATTGCAGTACAGAAGGTAGGTTAGTGATTATAATTGCTGCAGTATGAGAACTGACCTTGACATATTTAGGAACTGACCATGACATATTTAGGAACTGACCTTGACATATTTAGGAACTGACCTTGACATATTTAGCAAACATATCCTCATCTGCCACGGAGAAACTCTGAATGGATCTCTCATCTCGAGCATGAAATGTTCCCAGTGGCTTCCAGTCTTTGGTTGGATATCTGAAGCCAAAATTATCCGTTAATTTATCACACAGGCATGAAGGCTAAATTTCAGAAACAATTATAAGTAGGAATGTTTCTGTAATGGAAATATTATGATTCTATTATTAATGACTATATATTCTAATTTCCTCTGGCTAATATCCGCAAATATTAAGCAAATCTTTGTGTACTGGTAATTTGTGTTCTTGAAATTATAAAATCCGACAATAAGGAATGGAGAATTATCAGCAGATGGTGCTGCCCCCTACCTGTCACTGGTGAGAACAATGAAGGATTCTGGCAGAGATGAGAACAATTCAAGGTTCGCAATCTCCAGACTCTGTAGCTGAATTGGCTCGCACAGCTCCACAACAAACCTGAAACAACACATAAATAGACAATACATACAAAACTTTTCCCTCCACATCATTGAAACTATTACAGAGGTCTGTACCATTTTTCTTTATAATTTTTTATATACAGAATGCTAATTGAGTTGACTGACCATTTCTTGGCTTTGCATGGCTGTATCATGTACTGGTCTTTATTCTCGGTGAGGATGGAGCCGCGGTTCTGGGCCTCAGTGTTTGTGTTTAGCACCTTGGCCCCGCAGGACACTGCAGCGTAGTTGACCCGACTCTGCTTGGGGCTCGGCTTCTTGCTACCACTCTGCCCTCCGTTCTGGTTCAACTGGGCAGCTGCAAAACACATTAATATAGCTCTAATATATCCAGATGCAGGTGGTGCAAGAGACTATTATTAATGAAAATGAAATAATTTTCCAAGAAAATATAAACTGGAATTAAAAATATCCAAGTTGAAATTTATCGTGAGCAGCTGTCGGAGATCACCTAACTCTCTATAATATATCAAGATGCAGCTGAGTGTGTATAATGCAGGTATATCCCCATAAACTGGAATTAATAATGTCCTAGTTTGAATATATACTGAATATTTAGAGTTCAAACCTTCTAACTGTTTTGTCTTCTCTTGTTCTGCCTGTTCTGCTAACATTTGTTCTTTCCACTCGTCAAATGATGGCATTTTCTGCTTCTCTTTTGGTGGTTCTATTTCCTCCTTGACTTCAGGGGCCCCTCCAGGGGTTCCAAGATCTACCTCAAAAGCACGTCCCCCACCGATATCCTCCTCGGTCGAATCCTCCTCCATGACTGCTGGGATCTTCTCACTCTCTTGGGTGACACTAGGTGACGCTACCACTTTAATCGGGTCATGTCCAGGTCGCGACCCTGTTTCCTGTTCCTGTGGGACATGTTCCTGAGATGGCGTCTCCTTATCCACTGGAGCTGAGCTGTAAATATAACATGCATGCTGACCTTAAACGTTGGAAGTTTATTCCACATGCAGAGTCACTGCGAGAAGAAAATGCTCCTGTGTCTTTTGTCTCCTCATAATCTTGAAGTGGTGAGACAATTCAAGCAAAATGCAACAATGTAATAAGCCAGTATACATTGCTCTACTATCCTAGTAAAATATTGAGTGCTTATTAATTATATTGTACATTAAAGAATACACCAAATAATATTAAAAAAGACATTGTCCATTGTCTCCTCAGGCATGGATCAGAATGAGACATTTGTGCGTTTAATGGAACATTGTCTCATATCTCCCCACAAACATGATCCCCGACATAACTTCAAAACCTCTGAGAATAACAAATTTCTATTTAATTGTAATACTATTTTCATGAGGACTAAAGACGCACCTTGATTGGTCAGCGCCTGGTGGCTGCTCAGCTTGGGGGGGATCCTTTGGAGCATGCTCAGTGCCTACTTCCTGTGTATCAGTGTCGACTACAGGTGGCACCACTTCCTTTACCGCATCCTCACAGTTTACACTGTAACATCATAAAATAAAGAAGATGAAAAATAGATATTTCTGTGAACAGATTGCATGATGCGGGTTTCAGAAAACATATTCTCAAAATATGAATGATGAAAATTCTGAAATGAAACATATCACATGTACTCGAGGTTCTAAAATGCTTTGTAAAAAAATGAAAATATTTCTCACATAAAATACTTGGAAGAATCATTGATAAGATATAGTAAATAAAAAAATGTCTAGCAATGCAAACATGATTCTTGCCATGCATGTTGCAAGTTTGCGTTTAATGGTAATACTATGAGATAGTGAAGATTTAGGCTATCTCAAGCATTTAGCAGGACCAGATTATATTTGTCTAACAATGAATTTGGCCCTATGAGTGCCAGTAAAACTTTATAATGACCTATGAACTGACACCTAGCCAAACTAAAACAATAAAATATGACAAATAGTTCATGGTTAAATTAGCTGAATCAAAGCCAGACTCTGCTGCCAATATCCTCAATTCTACGTGACCCTTCAATGCATGTTTTGGAAATAATCACACTGAGATTAGACCATAATACCAAAGCCATGATATGATTTAGTCTGTAACATCCATGATGCAAAGAGAAATACTCAGTTAATTTTGACATCAATGACATGAGATGGGAGCTAGCGTGACATCAATGACATGTGATGAGAGCCAGCGTGACATCAATGACATGTGATGAGAGCTAGCATGACATCAATGACATGAGGTCAGAGCCAGCATGACATCAATGACATGTGATGAGAGTCAGCGTGACATCAATGACATGTGATGAGAGTCAGCATGACATCAATGACATGAGATGAGAGCCAGCATGACATCAATGACATGAGATGAGAGTCAGCGTGACATCAATGAGATGAGCGCTAGCGTGACATCAATGACTTGAGATGGAGCTAGCGTGACATCATTGACTCCAGGTTTCACTCCAGGTGCAAGTCCCATGAATAACGGGCTAACCCTTCGCGCACGGGCCTCAGCTCATGTGTGAAATTGTATCATGAATTCAACCTTGCCACAGCTGGGGATCGAACCCACAACCTTTGGATCACCACAGAGGAACTGGTGCTAATCAGCTGGCACTCTAACCAACTGCGCCACGGCCCGTGGCCGTAAGTCCCATGAAAGCTCATAAATTAAAATCCAGTTCATTAACTGACCTACTATATAAAAGCATGTAAACTATGTAAAGCATCTGTAGATCAGTCTGACTGACAGGTGTGTGAAATAAAGGTCATCCATTCTCCTGGAAATACATAAATAATCATAAGATATGCACTTGAAAAAAAATGCATTCTTATGGAGTGCAAGAAAGAACTCGACAGTTTAATTTTGGTGTCAAAAAAATTATGGAGAAAGATTTCCTGTTGCCATTTTACCTTTTCATTGTTACGTTAAGTTTTTTCTGGGTGCTCAAGTAGCGATGAAAATGGCCTGTTCATGGGACAAGTGGTTTTGAAAATGTACATGCCTGAATGAAATTTACTGTTGTCCAAATTATACTTATGATTTTCTTTAAAGGTTTTAGAGACCATTTAACATAACAAAAGGTGGGGGAAATCAATTTCTGACTCTTTCAGCATGAAAAGTAAATAAACTATTCTCATATTGTCCAGGTACAAGCTTCCCCAACGGCGATAAAATAAAAATATTTGGCTTATAATACACATAGAAATAGTCTACCTCATGTCAACAATTGTCCACCTTCATTTGATAAGTTTAAATTGTGTACAAGTTGGAGAAAATGTGAATTTAACAATGCTTAAATATGCATACGCAACAGGGGGTCCCCATTTTTAAAAGTGGAAGTGACAGGGAGAAGCTCTTATTTTTGGTGCAAAAACGATTGGAGTGCCACCACAGTGTATTTATTCCCATTGAAATATTAATATATTTTGCAATGATGGATCCCTGAGTCTTCGTATTTGCATTATGAAGATTCAAAAACTTATCAACGCATAAAATATTGAGGCAAAACATGTCCATCAGACAACTGATTTGAGACTGAATATTTATTCGTCTCGGACGTTTGAACCTTGATTTTGGGCACAAGTGTTAACAAATAAGGGAATTCCCACTCTAAGGTATTCCCACTCCAAGGAATTCCCACTCTCAGGAACTTGAGGTGGCGCTATAGTCAATCAGGATTATTTCTGGCCAGGAAAAATAATGTTTTGGTTGGCAAATATTTTTATAACATACCGTAAGCATGTCCTGAGAAATTTTCTTTAAGAAAGTGTTTGTTGGAAGTGAGAACGGTTCAGCAATCGCCAAACTCCAAATTTCCATATATCAATAAGTTTTAACAGGGATGGATATAGGATGCGAAAGGAGGTTTTATATTTCAAACTAAATCTGATCATTCCATCAAATATTGACAGTAACGGGAGTTGGCTTTATACTCCATAGCCACAGTAGTCTTCCCATGATAGACGATATGAATCATTTGAGTAGTATAAGAAGCACGGCGGTGGTCTAGATGGAATCACAGCACAACTTAACATATATCTCAGGTCTGACACACACACCACGATATGAATCATTTGAGTAGTATAAGAAGCACGGCGGTGGTCTAGATGGAATCACAGCACAACTTAACATATATCTCAGGTCTGACACACACACCACAATATGAATCATTTGAGTAGTATAAGAAGCACGGCGGTGGTCTAGATAGAATCACAGCACAACTTAACATATATCTCAGGTCTGACACACACACCACGATATGAATCATTTGAGAAGTAAAAGAAGCACGGCGGTGGTCTAGATGGAATCACAGCACAACTTAACATATATCTCAGGTCTGACACACACACCACGATATGAATCATTTGAGAAGTATAAGAAGCACGGCGGTGGTCTAGATGGAATCACAGCACAACTTAACATATATCTCAGGTCTGACACACACACCACGATATGAATCATTTGAGTAGTATAAGAAGCACGGCGGTGGTCTAGATGGAATCACAGCACAACTTAACATATATCTCAGGTCTGACACACACACCACGATATGAATCATTTGAGTAGTATAAGAAGCACGGAGTGGTCTAGAAGTAATCATATTGTGCTTGTGTATCACTCTATCACAGCACAGCTTGGCATATATCTCAGGTTGGACATACAGAAGCTTGTGTGCGAGTTCAGGATTTGCTGATCTAAGCAAACAATGTCCTGTGTCAATAGCAACTCCCTATGTTAATAACGACCAAGAAAAGAATCCAACATTTCCAACTTCCAAGTCTTATAAGAGAAAGAAATACATGAAAAGCTGCACTGTATATAGGAGATTTAAAGATAATGATAAAATAAACATGTTGCTATAATAATAAAATGGCTAGCAAAAACAATATACTGGAAAGAACAAAAATATTTTGATGAATTCATGATAATTCATGAGCTCTATCAATATTATCAAAAATCAATTCCTAATATTTTTTTATAAAAAAAAAGGTGATATCTATGTCCCTGTTTGATGATTACTTTGTGTATCATATCATCCCCACGAGATAATCCTGTTTGGATTAACAAGAGATAATCATATATGGATTAACCTGAATAAATGCACTGACCTGATAATGGCAAAATGTAGACACAATAGACAGACATGACAAATAATTAGAGAGTTCATCTCTCTAAACACCCATGCTAATCCATCATGCTAATCCATCATGTTAATCCGATCCTCTTAATCCACTCTGCTTAATCCTTCAGAATGTACTAAGGACATGGTGGCATACAGTCTCCATATTTTTTTGTTTGTTTCAATATCTTTTCTTCAATATCACTTTTTATGTTTTACATTTTATTTTAGTATGCTTCCAGCCAATAACAAGATGGATTGTTTATTACCATGCAGCGATACAGTAAATCAAGTTTATACTGCATTTATACTATAATAAAGTCGGGATTGGGAATAACAAGGTGAAAGATAAGCTAGATGTCGATGATAAGAGGTACAATAATTTGTGGAATGTTGCTATGAGTATACATGTACCCTATCCCTGTGTATTACTACAGTCAGTCGTCAGCTGACCTGACACCTGTCACACCTAAGATGTAGCAATTATATACGCAACAACCACTAAGTCATGTGAGGCATGATTCAATGTCACTATTTAAAATTATCAAGCTTACAACCAGCCACCTGACATTTACCTGTATCAGTAGGCAGGTATATCACAGGAAACAGGCCCACATTCTTAGGTAAACATACATCTCTACCTATCTCTCCTTATTATCTCTCCAGATAAACTGTACAGAGGATTGATTCATAGTGTAATGCCATGTCATCTTAGGAGGGTAACAAACTGTGGAGAGGGTAACTACATATACTGTAAGGAGGGTAACATAAACTGTGGAGAGGGTAACATAAACTGTGGAGAGGGTAACATCATATACTGTAAGGATGGTAACATAAACTGCGGAGAGGGTAAAACCATATACTGTAAGGAGGGTAACATAAACGGGAGAGGGTAACACCATATACTGTAAGGAGGGTAACATAAACTGTGGAAAGGGTAATATCATATACTGTGAGGTGGGTAACATAAACTGTGGAGAGGGTAACAACATATACTGTAAGGAGGGTAACATAAACTGTGGAGAGGGTAACAACATATACTGTAAGGAGGGTAACATAAACTGTGGAGAGGGTAATATCATGTACTGTAAGGAGGGTAACATAAACTGTGGAGAGGGTAACAACATATACTGTAAGGAGGGTAACATAAACTATGGAGAGGGTAATATCATATACTGTAAGGAGGGTAACATAAACTGTGGAGAGGGTAATATCATGTACTGTAAGGAGGGTAACATAAACTATGGAGAGTGTAACACTGCATGCTATTTGGAGGGTAATGTATCACAATCTTCCCTGTGGAGGGCTATTTATATTAAAGCATTCATGAAATGAGGGTCTGAGGCACTTTTTCCTTGCATACATGTAGTATAAATGTTCACACCCCAAACTTTGCAATTAAAAGTTGTTACTCGTCATGTTTCCTCTATATAAATTTCTTTGCCATTTGAAAGTGGATGAGTCTTCTGCTAAAACCCAAATCATCCATTGGAGACTTTGTCAACAAACTGTGTTTAGCTGACCAGTGATCTTGTGCAAACACCTGCTAGGTAAAGTCTTGCTAACAGTGAAGCATCTTTAGATTGGGACAATGGAGTGATTTGCCTTACAGGGCCCTGTTTGTCCAAAGATATTTGTGCAATGGTACAGGCCCAACACCCTGACAAACCACAAAAGAGGTCACATGATTGTATACATGTGGCCACCTGGTGGTCAAAAGAGTACATCTAGTGCTTGGCACTTTCAGCAAAACACAATAACCATGGTCAGTGTATTTTGGTTGATTTTAGTGAGATAGCTTGCTTGTATCACAGTTTCTCGTCCACATATCATTTAAGCATACCCGAACCCTCTGTAATATTGCCTGTGACCTTTGTGGTTTCATGAATGCTTTAAGAACAGTGTAATACTATATCCTGTGTTATGTAAACTATGCAGCTGATCACCTGATCAACTTCCTTATAAAGACTCAAAGCTTCTCTTATGTTACCATACACTCACTGATACCATACACTCATGGTGATGAGAATAGACAAGGCAAGACGTTGTTGCCATGGCGATGAATCACACATCCCTACACTGTTGGGTCATTTGGGACTCCCATAACGGGTCAATGTTCCTTCACCACTGCAATTCCCATAATGGACCAATGTTCCTTCACCGCTGCAATATTGCAAAAATAATCCCATGGTAAAATAATGTTCCTTCACCACTACAATATTGCAAGTCCCATGGTAAAATAATGTTCCTTCACCACTACAATATTGCAAGTCCCATGGCAAAATAATGTTCCTTCACCACTACAATATTGCAAGTCCCATGGTAAAATAATGTTCCTTCACCATTGCAATATTGCAAGTCCCATAATGGACCAATGTTCCTTCACCACTGCAATTTTAGGACTTCAATAGAAAACCATAATTTTTCTCATGTTCCAAATATTGAGAAATCTATTGTAAACTGAACTTCCTTTATCATAATCCAAGACAATACTATGAATACAACATTGGCTTTCATTTCCTGTTTCATTTTGAAGTAATCTTTCATACATAAATGAGATAACAGACCTGATTTGTGAGGAATCTATCAGACATTGATCATTTCCAGCAATGATAAATATTATTTTTTGTCATAATCAGGAATTTTTATCCATAATTTGTATAAGTGACACATAAACTTTTATGTCAGGAGTACAGAAATATAAATCACACGAGATAATTTGCTAGCAACTTTTACTACATGGCAGATATATCCACACTATAGAAGAGTCAATACTGTGCCATGATGAGAGACTGGTTACCTGTAAAATACAATATGTCAAGGAGAATACCACCACAGTGACTGCAGCAGGTGAGATCTGCAGCAGCAGCAGCTTCTGTGGTCTCCATCTTCCCACACACTCAGCTGGGCTCAACAGGTAGCATCATTTAACATGTCCTGCCTGTTACATCAATGTCTAGACACAAATAGGTGTCACATCAATTCTGTGTCACTTGCCGTTTCAAGCAGCATGATATCAGTTGGGTGTTTCAGACAAACCTGCTTGGTCCCATGACTGAAGACCACAAAACCATACAAATATTACACATATGGAGCTGAAAATGTACAATTTTGTGTTTGTAAAATTCAGTCTCATTCAAGTTTTTTTTCACTATTGGAAGCATACAATTTAAAAAGAATATTTTTGTCAAGTCAGGGTTAAATATAGAATCATGTTCCACAAGAAGAAATAAATATTGTACTTGTTATCTGAGAAATACCCCAAGGTCATTTTTAGGTGAATTTAGTTTTCTGAGCTTTCAGAATCATGCACTCATTGCTAAACAGATACTGTATACAGACAAATTTTCGCGACCTTTTTATTTTCGCGTTAATTCGCGCCAGGACGTCATTCGCGAAATTAAATGGACGCGAAATTGAAGATGCATTACGCAATATGAGGTCGTCATGTTAAAATGCGGGAGTGACGGGGACAAGCTCTTATTTTTGGCGCGAAAACAATTGCAGTCTATCAACACGCATTGAAATATTAATATATTGCGCAATGATGGATCCCTGGCTTCTCCTCGTGTTGCGGACATGAATTACCGCGACGTCACGTACATGATATTTACGTTTTACTTCATGGATAAATTCTCGACCTGCGAAGCATAATTTGTGATAATATTGGGTAAATACCTTTATTTATCATTTAAAACGCAATTAAAATCGATCCATGTGTGAGGGCATTTCTGTCAAAAAGGGAAGATACAACTCAACACAACACGTGGTCGCAATTTTGGAAGGCGGAAGTGACGGGAAGAGGCTCTTGTTTTAGCGCGAAAACGATAGTTAATATATTGCGCAATTATGTATATACCTTTATTTATCATTTAAAACGCAATTAAGATCGATCCACGTGTGAAAGCATTTCTGCCAAAAAGGGAAGACACGACTCAAAGCAGTGGAAACAAAGACGAAATGCAAAACTGTGAACGCTGATAATTGGAATCAGTGAGAACAAAGTCAAAACAAAGCATTTCGAAATAATATGTTTTAAATGATATATAAAGGTATTTACCCAATATTATCACAAATTATGCATTTCGTCATTGTTTCTACTGCTCTGAGTCGTGTCTTCCCGCTTGGACAGAAATTCGATGTGCGGAACACGGTAAATTTGATGTGCGGCAACACGATGAGAAACCAGGGATCCATCGTTGCGCAATATATTAATATTTCAATGCGAGTTGATACACTCCATTTGTTTTCGCGCCAAAAATAAGAGCTTGTCCCCGTCACTCCCGCTTTTTAAAATGACGACCTCGTATTGCGTAATGCATGTTAAATGGATGAATGGTTTTGTTCTGTTCTCGACCTGCAAAGCGTATTTTGTGTTAATATTGGGTATATACTTTTATTTATCATTTAAAACGCAATTAAAATCGATCCACGTGTGAAGGCATTTCTGTCAAGAAGGGAAGACACGACTCAACACGTGGTCGCAATTTTGAAAGGCGGAAGTGACGGGAAGAGGCTCTTGTTTTTAGCGCAAAAACGATTGTTAACTCGCAATGAAATATTAATATAATATTGCGCAATAATGGATGGTTTTGTCCTGTTCTTGACCTGCAAAGCGAATTTGTGATAATATTGGGTAAATACCTTTATTTTTCATTTAAAATGCAATTAACACCTTCCATTCATTTAACATGCATTACGCAATACTAGCGTGAAAGCAAATATCGGACAGGCGGACTACTGTCTACACGTGGTTGAATATTTCTTTGTGTATTACACGCTTTGTTTTGATGCTAAGAAGTGTTTCGAATTTTTTTGTTTTGTTCTGTTCTCGACCTGCAAAGTATAATTTGTGATAATATTATGTACTAGAAATCCAAAATTCGCGAAAATAAAACGGCGCGAACCTGTCTTGAACGGCGATGGCGCGAAAATAACTAGGCGCGAATTTTTCTCGGTATACAGTATCTGAAATAAAGAAATCTAATACACTTGATTCAATCCTGCTTAGAAATCTATTAAATTTGCAATTTATAAAACAATATCTGTATAAATCTTCAGATTTTCCAGAAATAACAGCAAAGATAAGGCAGAACTTTTTTCATACCCCAAATATACATTTTCATTTCAGTTATAAATCAGACATGAAATTTTCATTTTCCCTTTATCCTATACTCCCTTGAAAGACATATATATAAAATAATCGACTTGCCACCTGAGAAATATAATACAGTGATATATGCCTGGATTACAAGTGAAACTATACAAACCATATGTGAACAATACATTTATTTCAGCACATGCATGAATACGGTTCTACACCAATACTGATAAGCATCTAAATATAAACAGTGACATTTGGTCTGGTTCATTTGGTCTGGTTCAGGGCCTTGTCATCTGGCTTCAACATCTACACAGCACCTACCTAACTATCAGCAATAATATCAACTGCCAACACCTGTCTCCATACACCACCTGAGACAATGAGAGATGACATCACCTTAATCAGGTCTGGCTGGTTGTCTGAGTTATAATATCATGTAATACTGTCTGACAGATGAAAAATTGAGTCTGGCCTTTTTGTCTGAGTATTGTCTGGCAGGCCATATTGTGTATTGTGGAGTACTGTCTGAGACAGACATCACATCAGGTCTGACAGGCCATATTGTGGAGTACTCTCTGAGACAGACATCACATCAGGTCTGACAGGCCGTATTGTGGAGTACTGTCTGAGACAGACATCACATCAGGTCTGGCAGGCCATATTGTGGAGTACTCTCTGAGACAGACATCACATCAGGTCTGGCAGGCCATATTGTGGAGTACTCTCTGAGACAGACATCACATCAGGTCTGACAGGCCATATTGTGGAGTACTGTCTGAGACAGACATCACATCAGGTCTGACAGGCCATATTGTGGAGTACTGTCTGAGACAGACATCACATCAGGTCTGACAGGCCATATTGCGGAGTACTCTCTGAGACAGACATCACATCAGGTCTGACAGGCCATATTGTGGAGTACTCTCTGAGACAGACATCACATCAGGTCTGGCAGGCCATATTGTGGAGTACTCTCTGAGACAGACATCACATCAGGTCTGGCAGGCCATATTGTGGAGTACTCTCTGAGACAGACATCACATCAGGTCTGGCAGGCCATATTGTGGAGTACTGTCTGAGACAGACATCACATCAGGTCTCACAGGCCATATTGCGGAGTACTGTCTGAGACTTCACATCAGGTCTGGCAGGCCATATTGTGGAGTACTGTCTGAGACAGACATCACATCAGGTCTGGCAGGCCATATTGTGGAGTACTCTCTGAGACAGACATCACATCAGGTCTGGCAGGCCATATTGCGGAGTACTGTCTGAGACAGACATCACATCAGGTCTGGCAGGCCATATTGTGGAGTACTGTCTGAGACAGACATCACATCAGCTCTGGCAGGCCATATTGCGGAGTACTGTCTGAGACAGACATCACATCAGGTCTGACAGGCCATATTGTGGAGTGCTATCTGAGACAGACCTCACATCAGGTCTGGCAGGCCATATTGTGGAGTGCTATCTGAGACAGACATCACATCAGGTCTGACAGGCCATATTGTGGAGTACTGTCTGAGACAGACATCACATCAGGTCTGACAGGCCATATTGCGGAGTACTGTCTGAGACAGACATCACATCAGGTCTGGCAGGCCGTATTGTGGAGTACTCTCTGAGACAGACATCACATCAGGTCTGGCAGGCCATATTGTGGAGTACTCTCTGAGACAGACATCACATCAGGTCTGGCAGGCCATATTGTGGAGTACTGTCTGAGACAGACATCACATCAGGTCTGGCAGGCCATATTGTGGAGTACTGTCTGAGACAGACATCACATCAGGTCTGGCAGGCCATATTGTGGAGTACTGTCTGAGACAGACATCACATCAGGCCTGGCAGGCCATATTGTGGAGTACTGTCTGAGACAGACATCATATCAGGTCTGACAGTGACCATTACGAGTTCTTGTATCCATACAACTTGACCTGTTTCTCCCAGTGCCTATATGTAGTCATACACAACACAATGTTGCATACCAGCCAAGAAAAATCTTTTTTTTTTCTGGAACTTTTTCTGGAATTTGTTCCACAATTAAATGATTGATAGATACAGAAGTCTCAGCAACAGTTGTCATCTTCAATATCAGTTTTTCTAAATGTTCCCTTCAAATAGAAATTTCAATATTTTGAAATCTTATTCTGACTTATTCTATCTAAAATGTACAAATATGCTCAAATTTTATCTTATGATGTAATACTTTAATGAGAAATGAGGTTTTCCAAAATGATCCTGTCACTGGGCTATTAGTTAACATTGGTATAGCTTGAAATGGTCCCTCAAAGTTCAAAGGTCAACCCTCAACTAAATGTTGACAGATTCAATACCCTTTGTGAATTTTACGATTAGAGTCAGCCTGGTCATATAACACCATTCCTTATGCAATCCAATTCCCCTTGTTACTTATAACAGTATAAACATCTTATATAAGTGTTTATAAACTAAATGGCATACATTTTTACATATATATATTCAATGAAAAAACAATTAAGAAATAACTGAGAGTGAAATGGCAAGAACAGTATACTACAAGAAAAGCTTTTGGCTTTCTTGCTGTGTTATCAAGCCTAACACTGAAAGCATTTCACAGACCTGTGAGAAGGGACTGGTTCAGACTGGATCTAACTAGCTGCATTTCTGACCAAATACTCCTTTAGCTTTAAAAAAACAAATCCCTTATATATTAAAGTACATTGACCTTTGCACTGTGTATCTTGATAATGTAAAACTGAATGTTTTAGGATATTACAACCTCCAGATAGAGTAACATTTGATTTCTTATCTATTCATCATACTGATCCATAGAATAGATAATATTCACTCTTATCATACCTCACTGATTTCTTCATTTATTCCAAATAACTGACAGTTGCCTCTGAAGCACCTTTATTCTACTGAGACTGTCTGATTGCCAATTATCTACTGTTACTTTGAAGACAATTTTTTTTTTTTTCATGCTCAGAATATTCATCAATAACACAGCTCAGTGACGGAAACCCACCAATAGTTTGTAAGAAATACTTTGTAGACAATGTAATATTAATGGTTTGAAGCATGTTAATCTCGGTTAATGATGTGCCCTTTGATCGTAAAGATGAGTCCCTCTACCCGGATGGTCAGTTCATGAACATGTGCTTTACATCACACTACTTTCAGGGTACCTAATCTGCTGCTACTTTCAGGGTATCTAATCTGCTGCTACTTTCAGGGTACCTAATCTGCTGCTACTTTCAGGGTACCTAATCTGCTGCTACTTTCAGGGTACCTAATCTGCTGCTACTTTCAGGGTACCTAATCTGCTACTGGTATATGAGTATTACATGACTGACACATTTCACAATCTGTTCCAACAATAAAACAACAAATAAGTATAGAGCTAGACACACAACAGTAAGGATGAAATTCACAGCTTCAATTTTGCAATATATGTGCCTGAAATATGGAATGCCCTGCCCCTGGATGTGAAAAATTGCAATACATCAAGTAGCTTAAAATCTAAAATCTAAACTCAAAACACATTTATACAGGAGATACTATCTGCAAAAGTGCCATGAACAGGCCTAGTCTGAAAGAGTGCCTGCCAAATATTTCATTATTATTATTTATTATTATTTTCATGCACTCTCCTTTATCAAATTGCAAAAACAAAGATTGAGACTGGCCCAGAATTAGATATAAACTTGTTTATGATTGACCATTGTACTCCACTCAGCTTGGTATTTTTAATAATTTTTTGTGTTCACTCGGAGAAATATATAAGAAATCTTCTAATATCAGAGATATTCTCTGGTCACCTTGAATAGCTCAGTTGGTAGAGTATTCACCAGAGATTCCCACTAATCTACCAAAATTTATACTAATCATATCCTATTTGATATATATTTCTGTCCTATTAATTGTTATAAGCCTTATCAAAATCAGCCCATTCCCACACTATCATTCAGCTTGGCTGAGACCAGGTGACCTGGTCGGGATAGAACTTCAGTGTGGAAGGTGTACGACTGATATTTGACATCTTTCTGTGCACAGAGACTTCTTCAAATATTAGCTCCTTGTTGAGAGAGGAGTGTTATCTATATAACCCAGATTTCCCTGCCATATCATATATGCACTGTGATATGCGCCCTGTGGCCTCGACTACCTCGCTGAAGGCTAACACAGTGACCATGTTTACTGGCATTGCTCTCACCACACACACACACACACACACACACACACACACACACACACACACACACACGCACATCTTCCTTGGTTTATATTACAATGCTGGACATGATGTCAACACCACATACTGTCAGAGGACATTCTGTATTCAATCGCTTGCTTTCAGGAGACTCTCCATGAATTATATTAATAACCATGTTTTTCACATTCTTCATTATTATTTAACATTCACATTTGATATTTCTTGGTGCTTTCTTTTATATGTTTCTTAGTGTTTGGGCACATTACAGATCTAAGTATCGCTGTTTACTCACCATTCCGGTAGATGTTCCCGTTCTTGTGGTGGTTTTATAGTGTTTCTTAGTGTATGAGCACATTACGGACCTAAGTATCGCTGTTTACTCACCATTCCGGTAGATGTTCCCGTTCTTGTGGTGGTTGTATCTGGGTGTTTTCCGGTGGCTCTGGTAGGTTCTGGAGTTGGTCTTGGAGGGGTGCCGTGTTCAGCTGGTCCAGATTGTGTTGAGGCTTGGTCTGGGGAGGAGGCGTTTCCATGGTAACTCCAGCTCCTTCCTCATCCCCAACCTTCTGAATATTAATGCCATCCTTGACCTCTCCCTCTGCATCATCAACCTTGCCAACTTCCTCCTCAAAGCAAAATACATACACATACAAACATTTCCTTATAATGGCAAACTGATGGAGTCTTGTTTCAACAACAAATTGTTATTTACTTGTCACAAATGTCTTTTCAGGAAGTTTATGTGAACTCCTGATAAAAAATCTGGGATTATATATAATATAAAGATCTCCGAGCTTGTCTGAAGTGGTCTACCAGTTACTCAATGACTGCATGACTAGACAGTCACTTAATGACTCTTCATGACTAGGTAGTCACCATGATGACTGCATGACATATATGCATTATTAAATATATATTTGGTACTATCCGAGACATTTATTCAGGTAATTAGGACAGTAGGTTGACAGTGACTTACTTCCACCTCTCCAAGTCTGTTACGTGATGCTTCCTTCTGCTCTGATAACAAATCTTTCTGGGGAATCTGAAATTATTCATTAACAGTTTCAATACACAGCATGTGATACTTATTCAAACAATCATGTGAACACCAGGCAGCGTCATTATGGAGCAATTCATCAGACGCTGCCAAAATATAACCAATAAAGAGCGTTTTATAATTCTGGCAAGAATACCTTGTTTTTAAAATGTTTTTAACTACGCATATCAAGTCACAAGATTATATTGTACTGTATATTTGTGTTAATCAGCAACAGCTGATGTATTTTCCAGAATAAAAATAGTATAAAGAATACTCCTAAAGACAATGTCATAAGGCATAGAAATGTATGAATAATAAATGTTTAGATCACAACAATAAAGTCATATATGCAAATTTATTGTATATTATATTGACCGTGATGGCTGTGATAGGTTTGAGCCAAGCGTCCATAAATGTGATTAGATGAGATCAGACTGAGCACAGCTAACAAGGTCAAATGAGGTCAGACAGGGCACAACAGCTAACAAGGTCAAATGAGGTCAGACAGGGAACAGGAGCTATCAAGGTCAGATGAGGTCAGACAGGGAATAATTGCAATCAAGGTCAGATGGGGTCAGACAGGGAACAGGAGCTATCAAGGTCAGATGAGATCAGACAGGGAACAGGAGCTATCAGGGTCAGATGAGGTCAGAGAGTGAACAACAGCTATCAAGGTTAGATGAGGTCAGAGAGTGAACAACAGCTAACAAGGTCAGATGATATCAGACAGGGAACAGGAGCTATCAAGATCACATGAGGTCAGACAGGGAATAATTGCAATCAAGGTCAGATGAGGTCAGACAGGGAATAATTGCAATCAAGGTCAGATGAGGTCAGACAGGGCACAACAGCTACCATGCCCTGACTTCATACTTGTCACACCCTCTTTACCAAACATATCTTAATCAGCCCATTCTCTTACTGTTACACAAAGCTATCAAGGTCAGATGAGGTCACACAGGGTCAATGCATGACCATATCGCATCTCTCATCAGATAAGCAACCAAACTGCATGTGATTTGCCGTAATGTATTTTGTGTGGTGTGACACTTTCGGTTATGTTTGTAAATGAGGAAATAAATGATTGCCTCCAAATGGTGATGAGTAGAACAATATCAAGCATAATAAGGTGCGAGAGTATATAAAGTGGTGAGTGACAGGTGCAGCCTGATGCAGCATGGGACACTGCTCCACAAACAAGTGTGTTAATTTAACCCTTAGGCAATGCAGGCAATTATCAGTCACTCTTATGTTTATGAAGGAGAGAATACATTTATGATCATCGCAGCAAACAAAGAGTATGTGCACAGTTTTGAACACAATAAATTAATCTTACCACTTTTTCCTGATGAGCTTGTTTTGTTGCTGAGTTCTGTGAGATGGACTGTGTTTCCCCGGTCCTCGCTGTTGGCAGCTCCCCCTGCAGGCTGTCACCCACACTCTTCCCAGACCCTGCATGTTTGAGAGGCGACTCTTGTGGTTGCACCACAGTCAGCAATGCAAACAACCTGCAATAACAAGAGTTAAAGTATACTAATCATGCCTAGAGTTGACATGATTTGGTGGATAAGGGGTTAATCTACCTGGTTTGTACATGGACATGAACATTATGAATTATCCATGTATGTACACATCAGCTGGTTACACTTAGCAGAATGTGTGATAAAAATATCCATGTTTTAAAGTAACAGTGGTAAATATTAAAACATGATACTTTTCATCACTGATCTAATTTGTTGGGAATTTGATGCGGGTGAGATCCTGTTTGACCAACATAAACTTTCTTCTTGACAGTTGTGAACTTATGAACTTATTTTTATGCCGTGAGGGTCCACACTTCCTTGACGGAGGAAAGTGAAGCTGAAATTTTCTTCCAAGTAGACAACATTTGAAAACAATTGGAAAGCTTTCTGCTAAAATAATACCTCAAAATAAATAATATATTTAAACCTGTAAATATCATTATTGATAAAATTATCTTGTTTATCACTTGTTTTCCATTTTTATAAAAATGATGGCAAGTTTAGCATATAAAGTGCCTCCAGCTTGGTTTGGCTATAGAGAGGGAATGTTCAGCTGGTGACAAGCCCCTGCAAGCATGTATCCAATGAGGAACGAGCCGGGTGACACACCTCCAACCCTGCATGTACCAGACTTACCATGACACAATGAAGACACAGGTAATCCACAACACGACGGCAAGCACTTGTGCCTTCAACATGCGGGCTCTCGTCTTCTTACACTCTCCATTGATGTAGCTCAACTCTTTGCCTGTGTCCATAACAATGTACACCTCAGCACCATGTGAAAGCACAGCGCTGACGGCCCAGACTGGATTCAACTGACCGATATCATTATCAGCCAATCTCCTGACCCTAGGGACCGTCTCAAAACTTGGTCTCTCCTTGATAACAATAATACTAAAATTTTCTAAATCCTTTACAAATGTTTTTAAATCATGCAGCTTGTATTGAATGCTTTGGTATTTTACTTGCAGAGAGAATATTGAAGCACATTAATGAACGCTATACCACTGCTGTATAGACTTATATAAATATATGTAACCCTCATCCATGCCGTGCACCCTGCTCGACTTTAATCAATTCATCTAGCTGATATCTCGCCAAAGCTAATATCTGTGTCACCAAATACAAGTTCATCAAACTCCAATGTTTCTCCATTCTTGATATCATAATGTTTATTTTTGAACAATGTTCTCGTTTTATTTCTCTGGACCAGTTGGTACTTGATTCAGTCTATTGTGTAGTATTTAATATGGTAAAGTAAAAAAAGTACAAGTTTTTCTTATTTTGACTTGTAAATACTTATTCATGAGCAACTTCCAGACCATGCAATTATATGTGCAATGCATATGTGATAAACTAGAGTTTTACTGTTAAAAGTTAAGCTTACTGCTGTGTGGTTGAGCTTACTACTATATTGCGAATCTGATGAATGTTACATCAATGACAATCTGGGAAGAAAGAACAATTCAAGTGAAACAGTTTTATGCAGCAATCCTGTAGACTTGTTTATCAAAAGACAATGTGCAAATGAGAATCCTGACTTATTTCATTCAGAGTACTTAGTTAAGATAAGCTGCTCCATTAGATGGTAATATCTACAGAGGCCTGTGCCAGCCAATAAGCTTTCTCCTAAGAAAACTGGAACAATCACCTCTCCCTATTAGAATGTTTTTGAAATCTGCTGACCCTTTGTGAGACCTTTGACAAATTTCAGCTACTTGGCATCGATCCAAAAAATGTGACGGTAACTTCTTTACGCACATTTGTCATTCATAAACTACTGTTATACTTTCAAAGCTTCATTTTACACTTTGGTGCCCCAAAGTTAGAACTCATCACATAATTACACAAGTAAAGGTTGGTGCTTTCAAAAAAGGGCTGTAAATTAGGGTCTTGGTCAGCACAAACTGATGTAAAAGGCAAATACATTGATCAATCCTTTATAAATTTATAGTTTTTTTCAACATTTTTACAACATTCTACCTAAAAATATACCCCCTGGGGTGACAGCTCTGGTGACTGATATGAAAACACATGAACTTAGATAAAATGTAATTAGCAAACAGGTTATGATTTCCCATACATGATCCAAATTCAGTTTTGATGTGATGTTCATTGATATCTTGTTTAATATAACTGTGTAAAAACCATTAAAAAAATTAATATCAACAAACTCATTCTATATTTTTACAGTAGAGTTATGGGTCGCATTATTTATTTGGCTCATTTTGACACATCATCTGCTTGTCCCATATTTGATGCAGTCTCTTGGGATACTAACTAGTGCCAAAGAAAATTACATTGACATCATGTCAAAGATAACTACAGTTGTTTTCTTTTTTCAGTTGATTATCATGTTATCCAGCAGGATCCTCTGCCAAACCTATCATAGTCTCATTCAATAAATCTTTGACATTTCTGCATGCCAAGTATGAAGTTCCTCTGTAAGTGGTTGCTGGGATATGCTCTGCACAATATTTGTGACCTTTAAGGTCACTGCATCAATTCAATGTGTGGAGGGGCAAAAAACTGGCAGTGCACAGCTACACTTTGTGGGTGCCATGCATGCCCAATATTTAATATCTCCAGTGCACCATTCATGAGATATGGCCCGCACAATAATACAAAGGTCAAGGTTACAGCATCAAGGTCAAAAGTTAAATCTGTGAAAAATATATATGGTGCTCAACACGGTGTTGATGTATAATAGATATGAATACTTTTTATTCACTTTTAATGGTTGTGAGATTTTGCACAAATTTTGAATTCAAGGTCATTGTGTCAAGGTCAAAGGTTACATGACTAAGACAAGGCGAGGCATAGCTATGACCCAAGATATTTCTGTATACCAAGTATTAATTTCTTCTTTTACTGGTTGCTGAGATATGCTCTGTAAAACATTGTGACCTTGAGGTCACTGCACTAAGGTCAATGGTGACATCACTGAGATTTGAAGGAATCTGAATCTTTACCTAGAGCTATATCTACCTCTGTATAAAATTTGAAACATATAATTACTGGTAGTTTTGGAGAAAAAAAATGTTAAAGAAAATGTTGACAGATGGATGGATAGATGGACAGACCACTCTTAAAGCTGTGACTTCAGTGAAGCCAGCAGAGCTAAAAAGGAAAGGGGGTACCTCCTTTATTCTATTTTTCAAAAATAATAAAAAAAAATCGAGAATAAAGACATATGTAAAAAATTATGAGACTATCTCTTTACGGTAAAAAATTCACAAAACTTCCAGCTTCTCCCCAAATTTTAGCCAAGGGTGGGAACAGAAATGGTTTTTTTAGCCTTATAAAAATCAATATTTACAGGGACATTCTCCACATTAATATCTCAGTTTTCAAGCTGACCACTCTGTAACCTTTTTGGCATATGATATAAGGTCAAGGTCAAGTTGGTTGGCAGCACCATAACACCCTGAGTGAGCGTCAATCCCCTCCCTGTGTCAGGTCCTTCCAACCTTTTTCCTTTCTGTTTGTATACATAGACAAGTTCGTCTTTCCTAACCAAGTTGGCTATTTTTCTATCAATCTGCACATTCACGTCAAATCTAGATAAACATGTTTAGTTTTTTCTGGTTGATCATGCCCATGCTGAGCACTTCAAAAATATGTCAAAAGTTCTTCAAAATAAATGACTAAAAAATAAATGCAAGAAGCGAGGTAGTTTATTATAATCATGCTGGTGTCCCTTTTATCAGGTTTATATCACAAAAATATCATTTACATACTAAGCTTCTCCAGCTTTGAAGTTTTCTACTGTTAACATATGAAGCAACCAAAATTTGTTCTACATACTCCTCATAAGAGATGGTAACAGTCAACTTAAAACTTTTTCAATGACTACATAATGTTATCAAATATCGGGAACAATTGGGGACTTGAACCTTTGATTTTTTGTTGCTTGTTATATAAGGTTATTTAACATAAATATGAGGATGATCCCTTGAACTTTTGGTTGCTAGGCAACAGTAAGAAAATATAACTGTTGTGAGAGCCAATCCCTGAGCACTTCTGACAGGTGCAACACAAGGCACACTATTTTCTCATTATTCAGATAACTTTTTCTGTTCCTGCGCATGACAGCAAGTGACTGCATACTGACCTCCTCGGGATTATGGAGGCTAATAATATCTAAGAAAGTACCTCACATGATCAACCATATGGCTACATCATAGTATATGGCAGCCTGTATCAATATCTTGACAACAAATACACATTGAAACTGAAAGTAAACCATTAAATTTCAAGGTGAAGTTATTGTCAAGATATTTACCCATACTGGATCTGACCTCCTCAAAATTAATTGAAAGGAGTGAGCTATTGTTTCCTGGGCTAGTCTTACAAAGTTGTGTTCCTCCAAACATTTACCATGATTACATTTAAAATTTCCTTTCAATTTATTTTCAACAGCTGATGAATACGGGCATCGGAGCAGTTTCCGACAAGCAGTAGTTTTTGACAAGGGTTTCTCCACAGGTCTTAAATTGTTGGAAATACAGTTCTGTGATCAACTACTTGTTGGTCAACACGAGTGATACCATTTGTTTACTCATGAAATTTCTCAATCAACTTGATTTGTTTTCTTCAATTTAAATTTGTCAAAATATGAATGATCACAGTCGTATTTCCCACTTAATTTTGGGTTTGTCTTCTCTTAGTAGTTTGTAGTAGAATTTTTTAAAACTTTACGAAGTAGAAAGCTAAAATTCTCATCATGTAATTAATCAAAAAGCCTAATTCATTTTTTCATCAAGATGTGATAAGACAATCAGAAACTACTTCTCACACATAATTTACACCACCTGAAAACATCACTGGTGAAAAGCCTCCTGCCTCTGTCAGTTTTATGTTTTTATTATTTGATAAACAAGAAAGTCTTTTTAAAAAAAGAATTTGTATACAGTTTCCTTTTTGAAAATGATATTTATATTTGTCATCTCATGCCCGCTACACACTTGCATCAATGAATTGTCTAAAAACTTGTGAAACAAAGCATTTCTATCAGTACATCTGATTACAGTGACCGGTAACTGTCCGAAACCGGCAGTTGAAACTCAGACATTTTTAACACAGTCCAACATCTAGCATACCTTGCTGTACTAATTGCAATTGAGCTGAATGTTGTCTCTCACACGTTATCTTGTATTCCAAATTTCTTTCAAAATATTAAAGTGTTTATTTGTTTTTACAGTACGAGTGATGTTGTCACTGTCAAATAATGTCAGAAGTGGTGACTTGACCAACATCCTCCTATAATTCAAAATAAAACTCAGACAAATGCAGGTTTGCTGAATGCGTGAATTTCCCAATAATTCTGTACATTTTGAACATGTATCAATTTTACTTTACATGAATTTGAAGTTAAAGATTGACTATCCATAAATGCAGTTTTTGCTCAGTTTTTAAATATACTGAGAAAATCAAGAGTGAAAAACATGAAATTATCCGGGTTTGGATGCCAGTCACTATATATGGGTACAACTTGTTTTAGGCGTGAGATTGATCAGGTGTGAATGTGTAGCAGGTACAAGTTGTCTGGAAGGCACGTGCAGAGAGCTACAAGTAAACAATACCCACACGCTGAAAACTGGGCATACCTTGCTGTACTAATTGCAATTGAGCTGAATGTTTTGTCTCACATGACATCTTGTAATTCCAATGTCTTTCAAAATGTTAAAAGTGTTTATTTTAACATTTGGCGAAAAGTACAAAGAAATCAATGATGTGTACACATCAGCCCTCGTCGTTAAAAAGGGACTATCCATGTTATTCTGCACTGTGGCGGGTACAGTCATGGAGAATGTGTATTCATACATTTCTATAATATGTAAACAAAGATAAAGAAGTGTGTGGTGAAAAAACATTGACAACATGAAATTGTCCGGATTGATAAGGTATGAGTGTGTAGCAGGTACGAGTTGTCATAATCGAGACTGAAAAGGCACATCTTTGCATACGGTTGTGCTAGAATATTCATTCATATACCAAATTAAATGTTTTTAAAAGATAATTTTAACTCCCCCATCAGTTTGCAATGATTGTTTCATTTTGTGTTACTTTAATTTTTTATTTTTTTTTTTGTGTAATTTTTGTTTTGTTTGTTGTAATATTTGTTTTGTCTGTTGTAATTTTGTTTTGTTTGTTAATTTTTTCCCATCCATGTTACATGTGGAGCACCACTTTTTCTTGTTTAAGGGTCTGCCTCCATCTTTCAAAGGGGTTTTTCCAAAATATTTAATATTTGTCCCTAAAAGAGGCCCAATCTTGGAACTACTTTTTAGGGGGGCCCACTGGCTAATAAGGGGATCCCAAAATAGGATTAAAAGTTTTAAAACAGTTCTAAATGTGATCTGTAATGAAAACTTTGCAATTAATGTTTGTTTATTGTATTTTATTTGAATAGGAAGGTACATTTTTATGAGAAATTGACAAGTTAAAATGTCCTGTATGTGATGACACATTGACATATCAAGTTTGTGATGGCAAGTTGATACAAACTGTATGTGATAAGTTGCCATGTCCTATATGTAATGGCAAGTTGACACATCCTGTATGGTATTGCAAGTTGATACATCCTGTATGTGATGGCAAGTTGCCATGTCCTATATGTAATGGCAAGTTGACACATCCTGTATGTGATAAGTTGCCATGTCCTATATGTGATGGGAAGATGACACATCTTGTATGTGATGGCAACTTGCCATGTCCTATATGTAATGGCAAGTTGACACATCCTGTATGGAATGGCAAGTTGGCACATCTTGTATGTGATGGCAAGTTGCCATGTCCTATATGTAACGGCAAGTTGACACATCCTGTATGGAATGGCAAGTTGACACATCTTGTATGTGATGGCAACTTGCCATGTCCTATATGTAATGGCAAGTTGACACATCCTGTATGGAATGGCAAGTTGACACATCTTGTATGTGATGGCAACTTGCCATGTCCTATATGTAATGGCAAGTTGACACATCCTGTATGGAATGGCAAGTTGACACATCTTGTATGTGATGGCAACTTGCCATGTCCTATATGTAATGACAAGTTGACACATCCTGTATGGAATAGCAAGTTGACAAATCTTTGTATGTGATGGCAAGTTGACACATCCTGTATGTGATGGCAAGTTGGCCCTGAAATATATGCAGAAAAATAAATTAAAATATTTACCTGATTACGAGAAAAAATATTCATACAGATAAGTTGCTCTCACATATTTGCTCATAACTTATGAACTATTTGTCCGATTTAGTTACTTTTACTACCAAATGAAAGCCAAGAAAATCCTCTATCAGACCTTAAATTATTAATTTCCTAGCTTTTGTAAAAAGCAGTGAGAAAATTTGCCGTTTTTTATTGAAAAAATTTTCATATAGAAAAGATGCTATCACGTTTTTGCTCATAACTTAGGAACTATTTGTCTGATTTAGTTACTTTTACCACCAAATGAAAGCCAAGAAAATTCTCTATCAGACTTTTAATTATTAACTTCCTAGCTACTGTGAAAAGCAGTGAGAAAAATTGCCGTTTTTTAAAAAGTAAAGAATGAACATGAAGAACATTTTCAAAAAGTAGCCCCAAAAGGAACCTCCCCCTTATCAGTAACCATGGACTCTTTCTGCTTAGCAACATAAGCTTTACAACCTTCTCATGAAAAAGTGGCCCTTCCATGTCAACAAACTTGTTTCCATATTGTGAACACATACATATCCCTGTAAATATAGGTACCACATTACAATCTAGATATAATTATTTAAACATTTGAGAGGCTGATAACAAAAATTACATTGTTTACTGCTTAGAAATTATGATATGCTCTGACAATACAGACAAAAAGTTCTCCATTTTTGATTCTTTTCTTACAGAAATTATCCCCCTTGGAATTCCTTCAATATCAATGAGTTATACCAAAAATATAAAAATGTTGAAAACAACAATTATTCTTCACATGTATGTGCTTATGATTAACATGAAATAATGTATGAAAGCTTTGATAAAATCAATGTAACTCACCTTGTTTTATTTATGTTGTGTCCTGCATGTGTCTTTTATTGCATCACAAACTGTTGTCCTCAAAAAGTAGGTCAAAGTGAAATTGGGCCAATCACTCAAAATTGTTACATAGTAGTGAAAAGTCCGTGCAGTTGTAACAGTTTATACAACAATGGAGACTGATATTTTGAAACAAACATATTGGCTATTTATATATGACCCAGACAAGTCATATAATCACAATAAAAACATCCCTAAAGGCCTGAACTTGTCCTCCATTCAGTGAGTAGTAATATGACAACATTACCTGTCAAAGGAAGGTTATTTTCATGTCAGCTGTTAAAATGTGAGTGTTGTAGCCTGCAGATTCTGCATTTATACACAAATATTTTGAAAGCAGATAAGTTTTTTCATGAACTAGATGAAATTATAGACTAATCTGATTGATCAAAATTTTGCTTAATCTTTTTAATGTTTTACATTCTTATACACAATATGGCTAATCTTCAAAATGGGTAAAAATAAAAATTTTCAACTTATTTCAAGATTTCAAAGTTGAATTACAATTTTTTAATTCTCAAATGATTAATTCTGATCAATCAGATTAGTTATAAATTTAATTTTGAAAATATCTAATGTGGCCAGATACACTTTGATGCACTTTGCAAGTTCAGATTTGCAGGCTACAAAACCATGTCATTTTTTAAATAAAAATTTGAAGTGCAACTTTTGTTGCAATTTAAATTGAAATATTAAAAAATATGCATGAATCTAAAAAATATGCATGAATATTTGAACTTTTTTCTATCATGCCTCAAATTTTTAGAATCCTAGCCTTTAAGATAACATTATTAAAAAATATTCAAATTCACATGTCACTTTATGAAAAAAAACCTTTAGTTCCAAATTGGCCACCAGGACCAGAATTGGCTCTGGGCATCCTACACTGATGCAAACCCTTAAAGCAGCCATTTTTTTACCTGTTGGCAGTGAATGTCAAAAGGGGAGCATCCATGGAACGAAGAAAAGTTACTTTGTACAGATCGTCCAAAATTTTATGGCATAATTTGAGTTTGTGTTTGAAGTTGAAGTTTGAAGTAACCCCCCCTAGCATCAGAATTTGTCAGTCTGTAATCAATCAGTGCACCAACATGGTGCATCGCTAAGGTTAAAATGCTAAATATCGCACTTACCAAATTAAGACACGTGTTCTCCTTACTCCGCATCCGTAAGTAGATGCCTTCATTTTGCTTTCTAGATGGAAATCCACCCTCTCTCAAAATATTTTAACGAAACATGAAATTCGCAATTGGGAAACACCATGCCATTTTGTATTTGTGGATGACGTGTAGGTCGCGCTGAGCATGCGTATCTCGCAAACGAGGCTCGGGATTCCCATCTGTTTGGATTTTATCTGAATGCCACGTGGCCTTATGTCAGATGTCAAGACTCTCAGCTTCCACCCATGTCATGAATGGATAAACTTAAATAGTTGTACATATGTATTCAAATATATTCAACTCGTGGTATCTTGACTTAGATAGTATTTTCACATTTTTTGTACATACTGAAATACAACAGTTGACATGTAGGCCAACACTGTAGACTGTCTGTAGTTGTGCGTTATGACATTTTGACATCGTCTGTCAGCTACATGTAGTCTGGAGTTACATGGTCAAAGGTAACGTTATATATAACACGTCAGGCAACAATGAGTCATTGTAGTCCATATTCAAGGCTGGATATGTGGCCGGATACACATGTTCAGATCAGTAGCTGACAGTGAAACATGTATTCAGTCAATGTGAAGGAAAAATAACTCTTCCGTCTAAGAACCGTAGGCTCACAAAACCTCATCAGAGAAGGCCATTTGACCACAGATATGCAGTCCCAACTTCTCCTACTCTCTCCCCATCGTGGCCTCATGTATGCAATGGTTCTCAAAGTAGAGTTTTGATGGCATTTCAAAGGGACATACTCAACACATCTTCATTGTTATAAACCAAAACCAAACTGTCTTATTCTGCCGTGAAAGTAAAGACAAATTTAATTAAATTAAATTAATAATTTAAGAGGCTCAGCTTTTAAAACAGTGATCTGGAGAATCTTGAAACATAGAACAGGTCAAGTTCAAATAAAAGATGGGTTTTGAAACTTTCCTGAGGAACATATCAAGAGATTTCAGAGAGTGATTGTAGTAATAAAATATTTGTTATAATACATATATTCCACAGACAGAAAATGAACATAATGTGACCGATTAAATTATTAGTATAAAGTGAGAATTTTAAGACGGAGTGAGTCACTACAAAAGGCACTGGCCTGATTGTCCCGGCAGCTGATATCCAGATTCCTTTGATAAAGAAGCTGGCCTTACTGACTGGGGAGATAATATTATAAATAATATATTTATAAACTAATATACACCATTGTAGTTAGCATCGCCATAAATGAAGGACATAGGCTATTTATACAAAAAATATAAAATTTAGCCAACAAGAAATTATAGGGGTGTTTGACAATTGAAAATAAGACTTAAAAATGAATAAATCCTGTGACCTTGGGATGACCTTGACATGACCTTGAAATATGAAAATGCTGTTGCACACTAAAACTCTCAATTTTAAAGTCATATTATGACAGATCTCTCCAAAACGAAACAAACAAGCCCAAGATCAAGTATGTAGCTATAATAGAACAGATTTTATGGGCCGTTGAATTTTCAGCCCAAGGTCACAGGGATTTTCCATTGATTTCAATGGAGAAAAATTGAAATTTTCACTTTGTGAAAAATTGGCCATCAATTTGAAAGGTGTCCCATGTGGATATGTTAGGGGGGTGTATAGCTCACTTTTTAAGCCATTATTGGTACAAATGCCATTGTAAAATTTTCTGCCTTTTACAAAAATATGATTTTTATGGATTTCCATTGAAATCAATGTAAAAATCGGGAAAATTATATATATCTTTCAAATTCAAAAGGCAGAAAATCTACCAAACCAACTATTAAAATTCCTTTTGCTTTGCGTGCTATCAGAGTTATATTTCCAACATAATATGGGACACTTTTCATCATTATAATTTCATTATTTGAAAATTTACCATAAACTACAATGAATTTTAGCAAAATTACCCGTTGGAAATGCTATTCAAATGTATATATAGGCACCATTTTTTATGTGAAATATAGTCAACTTGTACTATTATTTGATATAATTTTACTTCTTACATGTATTTTTCAATACATAAATATTTCATTAACTAGTTATTAAACTTTTTTGAGAAATTTAAATTAAAGTGTGTAAAATGGTGCAAAATGTCACACTGACACCCACTACACATGAATTTGGATCCCTACCCGTTCTAACGCCTATGTCCTTTATGGTGATGGGATGTATGCAAAAATGGCAGACGTCCATCACCACGAAGACAGGGAAAGAAAACAGCAGACTGTGAGATGTGGCTCAGAGAGCCATCGATGTGAATTTCTCCCAAAGGAGCCAATTTATTTACACACAGATGGTCCGTTGGATGGGGAGCGAGTTTGTGCCAGCATATGAAATAATGGCCGGTTGAAGAACTTGAGAGATGCTTGCCCAATGCTTGACTCCAAACTCATGGGCATTATATTTGTACAATACAGATGACCCTAAGAATAACATCATTTAGGAGTTTCGTTTTCAAGTTCTTTTAGAGGTCACTTCAAGGTCATTGGCAATATTTTATAAAAATAGCCTACAAAGGTGCATATTCAGTCATGTATGATTTTTATATGTATCCCACCCAGTAAAAACGTTACAAGCCTATATCTACTATAGATAGGCGATGATCCAACCGACAGAGCTGACAACTTGGGAACCGGAAATAGCTTTGTATATTATGAAGTAGCACCAAGCATCAGTCAATACCACATTGACACTAAGAAGTTAGCAGGTAAAGCACAAGCAATTCCACCAAGACCTCTGCGAAGAGGAAAACACACCTGTCTGGTCCAGTGATGTCAGTCAGTATACAGGCCCCAGGAAAGTTAAGGGTAGAAGACGACAGGTCAATATGCACAGACTGGGGTTAAGCTACGCTTGCACCTATTAGATCATAAGAAACAATGGAGCTACTAGCACTGAAGCTCACAACAGAATCATTACCTACTGGATCGAATGTGCCTTCATAACTGGTTATGTCCTCTCACCCACCTTACTACACCCAAACCCCGTCAACTATACCAAATACCACAAGGCACAGGACCCAAATCACGTACAGTTTTTACCCAAACACCAATATTCCGAACATTGATGTGCTTTTAAATACTTAACCAAAAAACTTAAACATGATCAATTAGAATATTCCACAGTCCGGAGTAGAATCAGGAACGCTACAACTCAGTATCAAATGCCAACATTTATCACAAGAGGGAGCATATTACTAAGCTCACCACACCAAAGCAAAACCACTAACAGACGAGTGGGAACCCACGCGTGGTCTCTCCCGAGGAAATCTACCGGTTTATAATGTTAAATTCACCAACTTGACCTTTTTGCCTGACACTCAAAATGCCCTTCCGCAGTGATGTTCCACCGCTAAGGTATGCAATGTGCATATCCACCACTGGCACCCTGCAGATCCTGAGCATATCCACCACTGGCTCCCTGCAGATCCTGAGCATATCCACCACTGGCTCCCTGCAGATCCTGAGCATATCCACCACTGGCTCCCTGCAGATCCTGAGCATATCCACCACTGGCTCCCTGCAGATCCTGAGCATATCCACCACTGGCTCCCTGCAGATCCTGAGCATATCCACCACTGGCTCCCTGCAGATCCTGAGCATATCCACCACTGGCACCCTGCAGATCCTGAGCATATCCACCACTGGCTCCCTGCAGATCCTGAGCATATCCACCACTGGCTCCCTACAGATCCCGAGCATATCCACCACTGGCTCCCTGCAGATCCTGAGCATATCCACCACTGGCTCCCTGCAGATCCTGAGCATATCCACCACTGGCACCCTGCAAATCCTGAGCATATCCACCACTGGCTCCCTGCAGATCCTGAGCATATCCACCACTGGCACCCTGCAGATCACTGGACACAATCCTGAGAAACAATAGTCCTCCTGACCAATGGTCAGTACATAGGGAATCTGAAAAGCAAAGAAAGCGTCGAAATTGTGTGATCAATGCAATGTAAATTGTCCCTCCTGTCATATTCAACTATAGTAATACTATATATAGACACATGGCTGAGATCAAACCTATATTTGTTATCATTTGGTTTGCAGACAACTCATCGACCAGTAAAACCAAAAACACCCACCCAATGAAAATCAATCAACACTTGCCCCACCAAACCACCTTCCCTTCCCACCTTCCCATCCACCATAAATCTGTAAAATATATGTACCAGATGCTCTTCATTCAAATGCTTCGAAAACTTATTTGATCTTTAAACTTTTCAAAGTGCCGGAATTTGAACTTAGCCTTTTCTCCAATTTGACCTTTTTGCCTGACGCTCAGTATTCCCATGTCCGTATGTCATGGTAAATGGGAATATTGAGCAAGCACATCATACTCTCCAAACACACTTAAACAGGTGCTCAAGTTCACCTGTCTCTCTGACCACTGTCATATTGAATATGGCTGATTTCTGAACCAAATTTGAAATTATAAGGCAGGACACAGATTCTAAGGGCTCAAAACCCCGACTCTCCTTTACATCGATGAGTTCGGGCTCACTGTAATGATGATGTAATCGTGATATAGAACTCTATTAATTCACTCTAAGGCAGAATAAAATGATCATCTTGTTTCCGATAACGTACCCTGAAAAAATAAGACAGGAGTTGGGTTTTTATTTAATTTTTTATTAAAAGTGATGAAATATATTGAGAATGGATATATAAATTAAATTTTAACTGAAATTAGTTTCTTTCACCAATAATATAATAATAAAAGAACACCTAAGGATAGGTAGGGAAATCGGAAACAAGCTTCTTTACTTAGGCCTAATTGGTAGTAAATATACAATCCCCAAAAGAAATGTCAAGCTCGAAGAGGAGTGTTCAGATGCGCAGCTCTATTGAGTCAATAAACTGAACTCAGTATTATTGCCTGTGAAAGTAGACACTATTGTTATCAGAACTCAGAAGTCATAACTAAATTTAAACTATAGGGCTAACTTCAAACATACAATAATTTCTGGTACCTCCACCAGATCCAATATAAACAAGAATTAGGATAACGCAGTCAGTCCCCATCCAACTGAAGAGATCGAATGAGATTGAAACTGTTGTTGGTATTGGCCAGGGACTGTGATCGTCGTCAAGCTTATTCTTGTGGATCCTTGCCTTTTCTACATACAATAAATCAAACTTGACACACAATATTATATCTGTAAGGTGAAGACACACAAATTGGTATCAAACAGTAAACTATTCTATAAAATATAAATCTGTTTGTCGTTCGTGAGTTTTAAGAGTTAATACGAATATTACAAATACAATATACAAGTACACATTTTTTTCTCTCTAGAGAGCCCTCTGGTGGGGAATGGGAGATAAGGACTGGTGGAAAATGGATAGTACAATGTTTATATCCGCCAGAGGTACATATTTGTAATCAATAATACCAAAGATGGATAATCTTCATCTTTCATAATACTTAAATATAGTAAATGATCATTTAACAAATTAACAGTTAACAATGCAATCAAAAAAGACATTCGTGTAGTTCTGTTTAATAGTTGTATATGGGATTGAAAATGAATATTAATATTACAGCTGAATATTAATATTACAGATGAATATTACAGATGAATATTAATATTACAGCTGATACTACCATGTACACTAGTGACATTTAAACTGTGTCAAATCTATGCAGTATTTGTAAGCAGTTGCCATGAGTATTATTTAGGAATTATTTTGTTATATCATTTCACTTACACATTATTCATATTATGCATTGGCATTGCAAATCGCAGTCTGAATCAACCTGTTATAATTTGTTTGCATTGTTAGTTACATTGTTAGACTTTTCATAATTCATTGTATGATTATCTGGTGGATAGAGTGTAACTATCCTATTGCCACCAGGCCTTGCTCACATACCTCACTAGAGGTCTCTCTGAGAATAAAAATTTTGTATTGTATTGTATTGTAATAGCGTGGGAGCTTCCACACGTATTATGCACCACAGCCCAGAACTAACAAATTTAATAATACATTTAAGCAATAACAAGATAGAAAATAAATGACTTTTTGTCAGACAAGACATTTTAACGTAAATTATGGCCACATGATACAGTTAATTTAAATGACACTGAATATGTACATCAATTGAAATGCCTCATAATTATATTCACAATTTTAGATAGATTGATCAACACTTGTTCATCAGTGCTAGTAAGTAGATTTCTTATGCTTTAAATGTTAGGATTGACAGTGTTAGTTGAGTCCATGTATCTTTCACGTTCCACCCTGAAGTGATTACAAATTAATAAGTAGTGATGCTCATCCCCCACAGACGATCACATAAAGTGCACAATCTTTAATTTGTTCTCTTGGAGTGCCATTATACCGACCTGCCACAATAGTTTGTGGGTATTGGTCCAAAACTTTGTGATGGGGATGGTATGTTTGGTTTCAGGAGAAATCAAATAGTTCTCTAGCTTCAGAGTGGACTTGAATTTTGTGTAGTTGTCGCAGGCACTAGAATTAATGATCTCATTATCCCATATATAAATATAATTATGTATATTATTTCAAATTCCCTTTCAGGGCCTTCGATAGCAACTCTCAGGGAAAGCGCCACCTAACATTTCAGCCCTGAACTATTATCTGATTTTCTCGCGAGACTTCCCGAGACCGGCCTCTTTTACATTACTAGCGGCCATCATGGGTAAGTTAATGGGGACTAGGCAATAATAATCCAGAAATATCTCCTTTAATAAAAATCATCGCATGTAAATGATATAGAGCGTGTAGAGAATAGTGTTAGGCAAATACAATTGTGTTGGAAGTAATTATTTTAATGAATTCTTAAATACAATTTTGGACATGGAAAAATCGGCTATCGACACATGGAAATCATAACACTGACCAACACGACCAAGCTTCCATGCCTTCCCATTTCAGATGGGTTGTTATTTGGTTTAAAATGGACTAAGGTATAACGTTAAAAGCAATGTACGTCTTGTATTTAGGATTTTCGATATGTAGCAATGCTGTTTGACATGAAAATATTCTGATGTGAGCGTGTTTTGGCTTTGAATGACTTGTATTTTCGTTGACAAATGTAGGAAAAATATTTTTGCATGACAGCTTGAGATTGAGAACGAATCAGGCAACTGTATTTTATTTAGTGACCAAACTTTGAGGAAATCTGAAATGACAATGTAAATAAAACTCATTTAAGTGCGAGATGTCAGAACTGACAGCAGTGACCAGATCTGTAGAAAGGTTGAAGACAGAATCGTGCTCTTTCCTGCTGTCTTGGTTGACCTCAAGTTTATCACATTGTCTTGACCATACAAAAAAGACATTGAACCAAAGCTATATTAATGTATTACATTTGGTGATTTCATTATATTTAACATGTGCACTCCTTTAATTACTATGTGTACAGTAATGTTACTTCATGCTTAGCATCATATATTCATACCCGTCTCTGTATTCGCCAGGTTACAATATGTAAATGTTACTTAATGCTTAGCATCATATATTCATACGCCTCTCTGTATCCGCCAGGTATCTCCAGAGACAAGTGGCATAAGAGGAGGAAGACCGGAGGTCGCCAGGACCCTCTCCGCAAGAAGAGGAAGTTCGAACTTGGACGCCCTGCTGCCAACACCAAGGTGAGATATCCTTCTAGCTTTTATGTACAGCATGTGTTTTAAAGCAGTAGCAATCAGAATCGTGCAAATGTACAAGATGATTCTTGGTTGATTTCCATTTGTGTTACATGTTGAGCACCACTTTTTCTTGTTTAAAGTTAAAATACTTCAAAACTTAGAAAAAGCAATGTATCTATTAACTTGGAAAAAAAGAGATAAAAATTCCCATAAAGTGTAAATGGATTTTGTTTTTGTTTCTGGTATCAGTTGGGAGTGAAGAGGATCCATACCATCCGTACTCGTGGAGGAAACAAGAAGTACAGAGCTCTGCGTCTGGACACAGGAAACTTTGCATGGGGATCTGAAGGTCGGTACCAACAATATTCTCCATGTCTTGAAAGCTGTGAATTTACACAAAGCAAGTTATTTGGCAGTCCCAGTTCCTAAATATTTTGATTGGTTCCTTGGCAAGTGATGTTCTTTCACCATCTTTCGACTGAAGCTTTTTGCTGACAGCTTTGTAAAGTACTGATGCCAAGTCATATGATCTGCTCTATATGAAAAGTTAAATTTGGCATAATATTCAATTTATATTCAAAATGATCAAATCTTAGATTCTTTGTGACAATTTGTTATCAGTAAAGTAATCTGGACAATAATTTCCCCATCCCCATAGCAGTATAAATTTCTAGTTCAATGCTGAAGGTTTTGCAATTTGTTTGGACATATTACAAGTTTGGCCATTAAAATTCCATTAAGTGACTGTATTGCCTTTTTATTTGTCACAAGATTATTTCACTATGGTATGCTGACCTTGTTTCATCAAATTATGAATGGGGCATTAAATATGGCTAGTCAGTTGTGGTCCCACACATAACAATATGATCATCTTACTTTTATAAACTTGTTTGTCACATTAATGTGTTTCTAATAGAATCCACTCTGGTGAATGTGAACAGATGATGTTATTTTATACCATCTTTCGCCTGATGCAGTGTGATGAAAGATTTTCATTTCCTGATGTTCACAGATCTGACAGAGACATCTTAAAGTACAGAACTCGATAAAAATTATTTTCTGATTGATCAATGTGCTGTACTTAATAATTTGACCCAACTTTGGATTAGGGTTAGTGTTGGACAATTGTAGGTAATTCCCCCATTGTCTGTTCAACTGAAAATATTCCTCGAGAGGATTTTCCTTTCATTTAGTCGCACATCTTTCTACAAAGCTTAAGACTACCGAAAATATAATTGCTGGTATTTTCTTACCGAACAAATTTGAAGAAGTGATGATTGAATTGTTGAGAAGCACTATATGTTGGAATATGTATTGCAGCTCAGACCAGGAGGACCCGTATGATTGATGTAGTGTACAATGCCAGCAACAATGAACTGGTCCGTACCAAGACCCTGGTGAAGAATGCTATCGTCCAGGTCGATGCTACACCCTTCAGACAGTGGTACGAGAGTCACTACGCCACTCCCCTTGGCAGGAAGAAGACCGTCAAGCTGGTAAGATATAATAGAATCAAAATGCAAATGGGAATTATAATATACCGTAAAAGGCTCACATGAAACTTGTGATTTTGTCTGTTTATTAACAAACTTGCTTGTTCTAGTTTAAATTTTCAAGTATTCCCAAGTTTATTGTCTATTTTGTTGAAATGCTATTTTTTTGGGTGTGGACAAATGATGCTATATTAACCATCTTTCGGCTGAATCTTATTGCTGATATATTCTATATTGCCTGATGCCACACACCATTCCAAAGTGTTCTTTATATCAACAGCCATATATTGAGAACTTAAGAATTCTGATTGGGGTTAATTGAAGCAGATATTATGTCAAGAGTAATATAGTTATTGCTTTTTTTTTAGACTGAGGCTGAAGAGGCTGTCCTTAACAAGAAACGCTCCAAGAAGACCCAGAAGAAATATGATGAACGCAAGAAAACAGCCAAGGTAGAGAATGCCCTGGAGGAACAGTTTACCACAGGACGTCTGCTTGGTAAGTTGGGTAATACAACCCACAATCTTGGTTTTGTCAAGTACAACCCACAATCTTGGTTCTGTAATGTGCATTGAAACAGTGTGTTGGAATATGTTGGCAAGAGGATCTGAAACTTAACATTTTAAATGACCAAAACGTTGCTCCCATTTCAAGATGAAGAGGTTTATTTTGTTTTGGAGTATCGGTGGTAGTATGATGATACTTCACTGTGGAGAGGTTCTGTATGGCCGTCTTGGCTTACACACAGCTTCCTGTGACTTCCCAACTTTGTCATAGTTACTCTGACTACCACCCAATGAGCTTGGTATTTAGTGAGAGACACCACGTCGTACCTTGCTCGCCATGATGTAGCATTTGTTACAGTTTCTAACCCTCTGAAATCATAAATGGAAAATGGCTTTTGTTTTCAAGAGTCTGAATACTTGAATCTTACCAAATTGGAATTTAAGATAATTACTTTATCCATATTTTATACCGTGCCATCTCAACCTTTCAGAATTACTTATTAATTCTGAAAGATCAAAATATTCAGCTGCTGTTTGTATATTCACAGACTGTCTAAATCATCAGTTTGTTTATTTCCCGAGGATGACTATATTAACAATTGAACAGTGATCTTAAGGACAGTCATGTTAGTAATGTCATAATTTAAGGCCAATGCATTTGTATAGGCGCATGTATTCTTTTGGGAATTAGTTCGGTATAGAATAGATATAATTGACAAAGTAGATTCAACTAAATAATTGAAGTCTGGTCAAAAGATGAGGCCCCAATGTTTGAGTGTGTGGACAAATGATGTTATTTTTAACCATCTTTCGGCTGAAGTCTGTTGCTGATAAATATAACAATGCCTGATGCCACACATTCATGCATGTCTCACAAACTCTTTAATGTGTCCCAAGCTTGTCTCAAAGAATAAGGCTCGAAGTAATACCTTTCTTATATTTAGAATCTATTATATTGATTTGATTTCGAAAATGTTTAATAATATCTAAATCTATTAACCAATGATCAGTGTGAAGTATGCAGCAGTGAACATCTTAAATGAACATTAATTTATAGTATTTCTTGAGGATGACTATATTAACAATTGAACAGTGATCTAGTAATGTCATAATTTATGGCCAATGCCTTGGTATAGGAGCATGCACTCTTCTGGGAATCATTAGTTTGCTATGGAAAAGATTTAATTGATAAAGTAGATTCATAAATGTGTAATATCATGTGATGTGAATGACCCGAGGTTTCGAGGCCGGAGCTGTTTTATGCAGTGATGAAAGTCTTCAGGAAATAACCTGAATTCAGGTTTTTTTTCTTCAAATGTGAAATTCAAAATGGTCTGAACTCAGTCTGAAACATCCAAAAATGACATTTCTGAAAGGGGAAAGGGGTATCTTCAGGTTAATTTTTAAGGGTTTCAGGTTTTTTCCGGAATGCTGACTTTAATCACTGTTTATGAGTGAGTAGCGGTGGTAGTATGATGATACTTCACTGTGGAGAGGTTCTGTATGGCCGTCTTGGCTTACACACAGCTTCCTGTGACTTCCCAACTTTGTCATAGTTACTCTGACTACCACCCAATGAGCTTGGTATTTAGTGAGAGACACCACGTCGTACCTTGCTCACCATGATGTAGCATTGTTACAGTTTCTAACCCTCTGAAATCATAAATGGGAAATGGCTTTTGTGTTCAAGAGTCTGAATACTTGAATCTTACCAAATTGGAATTTAAGATAATTACTTTATCCATATTTTATACCGTGCCATCTCAACCTTTCAGAATTACTTATTAATTCAGAAGGTTAAAATATTCAGCTGCTGTTTGTATATCCACAGACTGTTTAAATCATCAGTTTGTGTATTTCCTGAGCATATCTATATTAGCAATTGAACAGTGATCTTCAGTACATGTCAATCTCATATATTAGAAATATCATAATTTAAGGCCAATGCATTGGTATAGGAGTATGTATTCTTTTGGGAACTAGCTCAGTATAGAATAGATATAATTGACTAAGTAGATTCAACCAAATATATCTTGACTACTGTTGAAATCTCATTGAAATGATGTCATTATCTGAAACACTCCAGTGCCAATATTTAATATAAAGTCTGGTCAAAAGATGAGGCCCCAATGTTTGAGTGTGTGGACAAATGATGTTATTTTTAACCATCTTTCGGCTGAAGTCTGTTGCTGATAAATATAACAATGCCTGATGCCACACATTCATGCATGTCTCACAAACTCTTCAATATGTCTCAAACTTGTCTCAAAGAATAAGGCACGAAATAATACCTTATATTTAGAATCTATTACAATTATTTGATTTTGAAAATGTTTAATAATATCTAAATCTATCAACCAATCATCAGTGTGAAGAATGCAGCGGTGAACATCTTAAATGAACACTAATTTATAGTATTTCTTGAGGATAACTATTAACAATTGACCAGTGATCTAGTAATGTCATAATTTTTGGCCAATGTCTTGGTATAGGAGCATGCACTCTTTAGGGAATCTATTAGCTTGCTATGGAAAAGATTTAATTGATAAAGTAGATTCATAAATTTATGTGTAATATCATGTGATGTGAATGACCCGAGGTTTCGAGGCCGGAGCTGTTTTATGAGTGAGTAGCGGTGGTAGTATGATGATACTTCACTGTGGAGAGGTTCTGTATGGCCGTCTTGGCTTACACACAGCTTCCTGTGACTTCCCAACTTTGTCATAGTTACTCTGACTACCACCAACAAAATCACACTCCAGCTCATCATTATGGCATTCACATCAACAAAATTAGCAAGTAATTGCCAAATGTAAAGATAATTGGCAGGTTATACAAGAGCCTTAATAGGTTTATAGTTTTTTTTTTGGCAACCAAAATTGCAAGATTCTCAAGGTTAGACAGATCTGAATATAAAGAAAAAAACTATAAAAAAAAGTCAAATTTTACCATTCTGTGCAGCATTATATGACTATTTGTTGTTTGTTGCAGCCTGCATCTCATCCAGACCCGGACAATGTGGCCGATCTGACGGATACATCCTGGAAGGAAAGGAACTCGAGTTCTACCTCCGAAAACTGAAGTCAAAGAAGGGCAAATAGATATCCGTACAAATTATGAATGTAAAAAAAAAATATTAAAAAATCAAAGAAAAAAAGTTTGTCTTGGAGTTTTTTTCTTGGGTAAATTCAAAAAAGTTTATTCATACACAAACCTCCTAGATTATTGTCACTTCAAGCGCTGCTTATTTGATTTGCAAAAGGTATTTATCTCATTCACCCAATACCATTACTACTGTAATAACAAGGTTGCCACAGTTCCGGGAAACCTTGATAATCAGAAATACAAACTTTAAATTGATAATGAAATTTTAACATTGACAAAAAGCCATGATAATCAAAAGTATGAGATACAGACCACAGGCAGATTGCATGTTTATATTCTACTTCATGTACTGTATTGGGGAAAGCTATTTAAAACTTGATACTGCCCTCGCTCTGGCATTTCCACCAAATTTTTTTTTTTACCCAATTGAACTGTTTCCTAAAATAGTCCCCAAATTGTACTCTGCCGATCTTATTATGAGTCGCATGCCACAAGATCTAGTTCATTTAGCTGAAATCAGTCTGGGATCTGTCAAACTTCTACCATAATATTATCATTTCCTTTTAACCCAAATTGAATGTGTAGGGTGTTTCATTTTCAAGAATTTTTCCGATCAAGCTGCTCCCTAAAAGAAATGTTCTCTGATATGTTAGTAAACCCCAGAAAAAATGAAAGACCAATCAATCAACTTGTATGTATGACCTAGGAAATCTGTGCTCGGTGGCTATTTTCTGGTTAAAATTCAAGTCTTGTTGCCTCGTAATTTCATTTTATTCAACTCTGATCGTGTCTGTGTCATGCAAATGTTGTTTTCAAGGGATTTTTTTTTAATATTTCAAAATCATTCCCATCTTATTTGGGTCAAACTATACTAGAGAAGTCTGAAACTGAGGCTATATTTAGATTGTCAAATTGAGGCCCTGAAAATTCCAGATCTCAATGTCTGAGCGAAACAAATTCATTCCTCACGGGCAACTTTACAGATATTTGGGGTCTTTTGATATGTGGTTGTGATATTGTGACATAAACAAATCCGAAATATCCCTGAAATCAATCAAAATTCATGTGCCAGGATTATTTGGTTTGCTGACCGGGCTTGTACTCAAATGACCACTTTGTGGTCCAGAAGGGTTTTAGGCCTGTACCATTTAACAAACACTAATGGACAAACAGTCCACTGAAAGCCTCTGTAAGCCTCTGTAAGCCAATTAAATTACCCCAGACTTGCTATTCCTGAACTAGAATTATGGGTGTAATATATGCACAAAATGAGCCAATCTGAAAGTTGGTGGCAAAGTGTCCAATGGATGATATAGATTTTATCCGAAAATTGGGTGTACTTTAAAACCACACAATTTATGTTATATTTAATTCCAAATTTAGATTGATAATAACAAGTTATCTCAAAGCTTCAGGTTAAAAGATTTGTAATATTTGTAATATGAGAATGAAAAAGTTTTTGAAAATCTGATTGAATGAAAAAGTTTTTGAAAATCTGATTTCATGAAAGAATTTAAGAAATTTTGAGCCAGTTTTTGGCCAACTTTCACCCACCATGTGTTGGTGCCTTAACAGCTTGTTTGTCACTATGAAAAATGATTTTGACCACAAGATAATAGGTGTGAATGTTTTCACCATTATGCCAAATCTACCTTTTTAATCTCCCACGTTGGTGTCATTCCAGTGACAATTATCTCTCCATGATTTAAAAGAGACACAGAAGAGGACTTAGTTTTCAAATGCCACATTTTATTGTCTACTGATCGTTAGTGTCTCAACAGACATATACACTTACACTGGACAACACATATCATGTGGGACATCATATACACTCTCATCAATATTGCACCACATCTTAATGTAACATTCAATTTGCAAGCAAGTCATTTCATCAAGAAATCACTTCAGAATATTTGAATCAAAAAATCTTTTGTTTTCATTGAACATATAGACAAAGGGTTAATATTTATTTTTAGATTTGGTTAAATGCCATATTATCAGAAGACATAAGATTGACAAATAAAATGACATGTTTAGCACGTTAAGTGAATCATTTTTGGAGTACTCCTTGACATCTTTGCCAAATAAATCCAAGTATAAGCCAAAATACTGATAATCCTCCTCTTCCACATACTCTATGAGGATAATCCTCCTCTTCCACATACTCTTTGTAGGTATATTCACAATTTGACAATTTTATATTAATGAGTACATGTTTAGTGCCGTGAAGCAGTGCTACGGACATATTCGGCCTTAGCGATCCACTAATGATGCTAACTCTATCTGTACATAACAAGAGTTGTATGGCAAGCACAGGAAACACTGAAGTTACATTATTAAGTACATGTACAGTGATCTATGCACTAAGGTACATAGATGATATGCTATCATGATCAGATTCTAAGGAGCTCTTTATTTTTACCCTATATGATTGCTTATAAAACTAGGTTTAAAAAACATCAATTCCAAATTTAGATTTGAAGAATATGGCGATTAAACCTTACATAACTTTGGAAATATGTTCCTAAGGGGAGGGGGGGTATTAGGGGAGGGGTATTCTTTAATGTGAGTATATAAGATAGTTCCAAGAAGATCAAGAAACTAATAAACATCACTCAATATCAATTAATATAATTCATTGGTTTATCATCTTGGCCTCTCTAAGTTTTCATTAGCTTGCAATTTGATAAAACTGCCAATGATATTTAAAATCTTTCACATGTATCAAACACAATTCCCTCCTACAAAAATATGGTGTAAATATTAATAACCAAGTGCAATCTATTCGTTATTGGCGTCCTAAACAGCAATGCCAATTGTCATCTTTTCAAAGACACTGAATTGTCCAGTTAAGAGGAATTAAGCATCCATCCTCCACAAACTGAGGAACAGACCCATCCCAGTGAAACTCTCTTCTATTATTTAAACAGAAATGATATGCAGTTCCTTAACAAGTTTGACAGGTTATGAGAGATTTGCTATCAGTGTCTTGGGTGTTGTAATCATTAGTCTAAGCGCATTCTATCTTTAAGTGTTGAGGCTTTGGTAATAGAGTGGGTAGTTACAAAGTGTGATGACTAGACATCAACAAGTGTCAAATAGAAACGTTTTAGTTTGAAAACATTATTATTATGGTGCAATGCTTTCTGATCTCAAAGAGGCATGGGATTGAGTTAACTTTAAAGCATACGATGAATATGATATTCATATAATATATATATATTACAAGTCTTGTATATGTACATGATATAAACCTACAAGCAATATCCAGATTGAATAAAACTTAATGCATTATATGCAGATTATACAATATATACAACATTTGGGTATCTGATGTCATATCATTTATATCATTAAGTGAAGTGTGCATGTTCAATCAGACATCAACTACAACTTGAACGGCAGCACAGGCCTGTCATACATGCATCAACAACTCTATATTTCATGGGACTCCTTAAAAAATTATAGCGCTGTTCAGAGATAAGAGGAAAACTTGTTCACTTGTACATATTCTGGTGATATTTGGTTGAAGCATTGAAGTGTCAGGCCTTTCTGCCTCATACAAAAGACTTAGTTCAATTTGTTGATGATAGCATATTGGTTCTTGTATCATTTCTCAGGTTAAAAAAAAAAATGAATAGTACTTTCAACTGTAGTGTTGATTTCATTTAAATACTTATGCAAAATATCATATACATACAAAATGTATGTATCAATTAAACTTGTCATTTTTTATGGATACATTTATGTTTAGAATCTTGTTAGAAGTTGTAAGGGAGGGGCACCCTCACACAGAAAGCATTGAATAAAACAAGCCATCTTTTATCCTTGTCTATCATCGTGCTGCATTCCACAGAATGGATAGGACAAATGTATCCCACAATCAGGCTGGAATCCCAGGATGCCTGCATCATGTCTCTGGTGGAAATAAGGACACCATTATCCCAAGACCTCACCTTGAATGTAACCCTGGGTCTGTGCTTAATGCAAGCAACAAATATCCCAGAATCCCAGAGTAGATGCCTGTGGTATAATTAATTGCAATAAATACTTTCCAATATATTTCCTTTAATTGGCAGTGAGGTTAAGTCTTTCACACATGTCCAGGCTGTTTTATTCACACCTGTTGGTATGAGGTTTCATGGGATATAAACCCCTATAGAATAGCATCTTTTTCCTAAAATGTGTATCCATACATATCTTTCTGGCGTGTATGTCACAATATTGTATTTCAATTAATCCTTTTCCCCCTGGGTTTTAATAATCTAATTTTAAATATCTAAAAACAAAAGACAGTGATCGGGTGACAGACATGCTTTTTATGCAAAAATAAGCTTCAAATGTGTCCGTTATCAACATGGCTAAATTCTTCAAGAATAGTTGTTCTCCATATGACAAATACACAGTTCTTACATCCCAAGACATTACTTAAAAATGAATCTTCTTCCATGCCATTCTTTTGTACAACAATATGCAAAGCTATCACACTAATTTGTTCAGTGCTCAATTAAGATTAAAACATGGATACACTTTATTCATCTCCTTCCATCGCCTCAATATGTGTATTATGATTTGACACTGCGGTGGTATGATCAGATGAGCTCAGCCAGGGATGTTGCCTTGTCCAGCAAGCCACGCCTACGACCCACCAGGGGGCCTAGAATCCACCAGGGGGCACTGCTACATACTGTCTCTACAGGTGGCACCACTGTCCTCACCTGGCATGTCACACTCCTCTTCTCACTCCTTTATCTCCTTGGCAGCAGCACCGGTAGCACCCTCCTTCTTGGCTGTCACCTCTTTGATCGATGTCAACGTTTTTTGGAACCATGTATTTTTCGAAGCCTGTATTTCAGTCAGTGCTGAATTAAGCTCGTGAGTTAGATCTTGTGTTTTACATTCTGACTCCACGAGAGCCAGTTTAGTTTGAGCCAGCTCGAGCTCGAGTTCTCGGATTTGTCTGTCCTTCTCAGACACTATGGGGTGGATATCGGCCTCGTTTGGAGGGATCTCTATCTTGCGGAACTGACCGTCTGGACTAACAAGTGTGCAGCACCGGTCACATGACTGGATCTGGCTCTGAAAACATACACAGGTAATGCTATCATCTTGTCGGAATCGGAAAAGCCTAATTTCATTGAATGTGGAAATTTAATTGAAGTAATCGCAAGAAAATATATTTGAAGACTATAAGAATCTTTTTTGATGGTTATGTTTGTTATGCCTGATTTCCAACATAAAGAAACAGATTTATAGCCCATATAACCCAGATTCTGGTCCCTGAATGGTGGCCATACAATTTTTATTGAAACAAAAGACATAAAATACTGGGTAAATATCTTTAAAAAAAAAATAAAATCAAAATTTTTAAAAAGTATTCATACCTGAATAATTTCATCTTTTTTAACAACATAATATGTATCAAACAGGAAAACTCTATGAGAGATAAGTGCACTGATATTATATTTTAGTTATCGAAATATCACCACCTGTAATAGGCTGGCTAAGATTTTCTGGCTCTATTAGAATATTTAACATTTTAAAAATGAAAACCCCAAAAGTGAAGCAAACACAAAACAAATCATATCAACTGGGAAAATACATTTTAATTTTAAATATTATAAAATGGTGAAGATAAATCTGAATACATTAAAGCTACCTGCTACCACAGCTGATACCTGGTATATGTCTGAAATGAGAGGATTATGTGAGATATTTACTTTGATTTTACCCAGCTCCTCCTTGTACGCAGCTTGTTGCTTCTCTAAGCGCTCACTCAACTGTGAACAGATCTGAAATGATGCATGAAACGATTACACAGATGAAAGATATAAAATCCACTCACCTTACGTTGAAACTTACATGTCAAGATATTGTCAATTTTACTCAATATGATAAATACCAGGTATAAGTTTTGTATGACTCGTATAAACCTAATATTTCATAAAACTACTTGTATTGTCAATTCTGGTTAATATGATAAATATGTAAAACACGTAATATTTCATAAAACTAACAGCATAGGCTGGTGCACAGACAGTTGCGAAGACGAAACAACTTCAGCAGGGTTTGAAAGCTTAAATTATGTTTCCACTATTTGAATGAGTGCTTAAGAACCTATATAAAATAGGTAAAATCTATAGTGAACAGACAATATTGGTATTATTTTTGTATGTTTCCAAATGTTGAAAGTATAGATTTTAGACATGTGCAGACCAACTGTATTCACCTGTTTATAATCTGCTATGATCGCATTATTTCGACTGTTTTGGACCTCGGCCCTATCGAGCTCTCGACGATACATTTCTATTCACCTGTTTATAATCTGCTACGATCGCATTATTTCGACTGTTTTGGACCTCGGCCCTGTCTAGCTCTCGGCGACACATTTCTATTCACCTGTTTATAATCTGCTACGATCGCATTATTTCGACTGTTTTGGACCTCGGCCCTATCTAGCTCTCGGCGACACATTTCTATTCACCTGTTTATAATCTGCTATGATCGCATTATTTCGACTGTTTTGGACCTCGGCCCTATCTAGCTCTCTACGACACATTTCTATTCACCTGTTTATAATCTGCTATGATCGCATCATTTCGACTGTTTTGGACCTCGGCCCTATCTAGCTCTTGGCGACACATTTCTATTCACCTGTTTATAATCTGCTATGATCGCATTATTTCGACTGTTTTGGACCTCGGCCCTATCTAGCTCTCTACGACACATTTCTATTCACCTGTTTATAATCTGCTATGATCGCATTATTTCGACTGTTTTGGACCTCGGCCCTATCTAGCTCTCTACGACACATTTCTATTCACCTGCTTATAATCTGCTATGATCGCATTATTTCGACTGTTTTGGACCTCGGCCCTATCTAGCTCTTGGCGACACATTTCTATTCACCTGTTTATAATCTGCTATGATCGCATTGTTTCGACTGTTTTGGACCTCGGCCCTATCTAGCTCTCTACGACACATTTCTATTCACCTGCTTATAATCTGCTATGATCGCATTATTTCGACTGTTTTGGACCTCGGCCCTATCTAGCTCTCTACGACACATTTCTATTCACCTGTTTATAATCTGCTATGATCGCATTATTTCGACTGTTTTGGACCTCGGCCCTATCTAGCTCTTGGCGACACATTTCTATTCACCTGTTTATAATCTGCTATGATTGCATTATTTCGACTGTTTTGAACCTCGGCCCTATCTAGCTCTCGGCGACACATTTCTTTCAGCTGAGTGGCTTCTGTGTCAAGACGCTTCTTTTCTTCCTCAGTGTCGACAAGCATTGACTTTGTGGTCAGCAACTCTTTATTCAGCACATCACATCTGTCCTCAGCCTGAAATAGAAATAAAAAACAATGCATGCATAGCGTTATCATTGGCCACTGATCTAATAAGGTGAATTTTAAAAAGAACCATATCGAGAAAGTAGGTGGACGAGGATTTCATCCTCGAAGCTTCTTTATTTGGAGATTTTTGAGGCACTGATTTAATTATTATAGTTACTAGTATAACACATCTATGATGACATTGTGGCAGAAAATGGATTAAAATTTGTGGTAGTTAATACAGATGCTCAGATCTACTCAAGTGTAGTTCTAATCATCTGGTGCATACTAAATGTTTGTTACTTCATTATTTCATTAAGTTACACTTTGAGGTGATGATATTTGAGCTCACGTTGTCGAGGTCGTTCCTGAGGGAGATCTTGCTGGTGACGAGCTCGTGGGCCAGGTCATCATTCTCCTGCTCCAGCCTCATGTTACCATCCAACAGACGCTTTATCTCACGCTGACCACCGCAATAATAGCAAACATATCACATTAGCATCTCAACAGATCATAACTTAATATTACAAATTATCATCTCAAACATATTATGTTAACATCTCAATAGATCACAATAAAAACTTTCACACTCTCATCTCACTACACTACAATCAAGCCTATCACAGTCACTGAGGCTATTGAAGTGATCATTGTATTTATGCTTATCTTAACCATTAATACGACTCATCTTAAGTGAGTTAATGGCACTGACCTCCATCCTCTCTACGGGATCCTTGTATTTATGCTTATCTTAACCATTAATACGACTCATCTTAAGTGAGTTAATGGCACTGACCTCCATCCTCTCTACAGGATCCTTGTATTTATGCTTATCTTAACCATTAATACGACTCATCTTAAGTGAGTTAATGGCACTTACCTCCATCCTCTCTACAGGATCCTTGTATTTATGCTTATCTTAACCATTAATACGACTCATCTTAAGTGAGTTAATGGCACTGACCTCCATCCTCTCTACGGGATCCTTGTATTTATGCTTATCTTAACCATTAATACGGCCCATCTTAAGTGAGTTAATGGCACTGACCTCCATCCTCTCTACAGGATCCTTGTATTTATGCTTATCTTAACCATTAATACGACTCATCTTAAGTGAGTTAATGGCACTTACCTCCATCCTCTCTACAGGATCCTTGTATTTATGCTTATCTTAACCATTAATACGACTCATCTTAAGTGAGTTAATGGCACTGACCTCCATCCTCTCTACGGGATCCTTGTATTTATGCTTATCTTAACCATTAATACGACTCATCTTAAGTGAGTTAATGGCACTGACCTCCATCCTCTCTACGGGATCCTTGTATTTATGCTTATCTTAACCATTAATACGACTCATCTTAAGTGAGTTAATGGCACTGACCTCCATCCTCTCTACGGGATCCTTGTATTTATGCTTATCTTAACCATTAATACGGCCCATCTTAAGTGAGTTAATGGCACTGACCTCCATCCTCTCTACAGGATCCTTGTATTTATGCTTATCTTAACCATTAATACGACTCATCTTAAGTGAGTTAATGGCACTTACCTCCATCCTCTCTACAGGATCCTTGTATTAATGCTTATCTTAACCATTAATACGACTCATCTTAAGTGAGTTAATGGCACTGACCTCCATCCTCTCTACGGGATCCTTGTATTTATGCTTATCTTAACCATTAATACGACTCATCTTAAGTGAGTTAATGGCACTGACCTCCATCCTCTCTACAGGATCCTTGTATTTATGCTTATCTTAACCATTAATACGACTCATCTTAAGTGAGTTAATGGCACTGACCTCCATCCTCTCTACAGGATCCTTGTATTTATGCTTATCTTAACCATTAATACGACTCATCTTAAGTGAGTTAATGGCACTTACCTCCATCCTCTCTACAGGATCCTTGTATTTATGCTTATCTTAACCATTAATACGACTCATCTTAAGTGAGTTAATGGCACTGACCTCCATCCTCTCTACAGGATCCTTGTATTTATGCTTATCTTAACCATTAATACGACTCATCTTAAGTGAGTTAATGGCACTGACCTCCATCCTCTCTACGGGATCCTTGTATTTATGCTTATCTTAACCATTAATACGACTCATCTTAAGTGAGTTAATGGCACTGACCTCCATCCTCTCTACAGGATCCTTGTATTTATGCTTATCTTAACCATTAATACGACTCATCTTAAGTGAGTTAATGGCACTGACCTCCATCCTCTCTACGGGATCCTTGTATTTATGCTTATCTTAACCACTAATACGACTCATCTTAAGTGAGTTAATGGCACTTACCTCCATCCTCTCTACGGGATCCTTGTATTTATGCTTATCTTAACCATTAATACGACTCATCTTAAGTGAGTTAATGGCACTGACCTCCATCCTCTCTACGGGATCCTTGTATTTATGCTTATCTTAACCATTAATACGACTCATCTTAAGTGAGTTAATGGCACTGACCTCCATCCTCTCTACGGGATCCTCGTGTTGCATCTCCTGCTCCTTCATCATGGCATACTCCTTCTCATATTTCTTCAACTTTTTGGGGCTGACCTGTAAGTTCAGAAATGCTTTCAATCATCTTCCAGATTCTACACTTAATCCATTAATTACTACTTTATATGTATACCAATGAATATTAATCAGTTTGGATATTGTTTTGAATGGAATGGAGTGAGTGGAAGACATAATATGAAGTCTATTACTCCTTTACATGTATAACTGGTACTATTCAATTTTGGATATTGCTTTGGGTTGAATGTAGAATGTTTAAGGTAGAATATAGAGTACCTTGAGAGATATGGCCGTTTGCAGAAGCTCCCGGGCATTCTCCTCGGCACGGTATTTCTTTGGCAACTGCACTCGGAAATATTTGAGGATTCCCTCAAAGTCGAGAGCCAGAAGATCCTTGCGAGATGTCTGCAATGCAATAATATATTATTTTTAACTATTTACAGCAGATTTATTCAAATAAATCAAGAAAATGACCAAATGGTGATTTATATTTGTTTATAGCCATGATTCATTTAATCCTGGGAAGGATAGCAAACTCTATCTTAGTCAAACTATTTGCTCTTCTTGTCTTATCTAAGATCTATACTTATCTTTCAAATAGTGAGGTCAGCAGGACCAATCTGGAGTACACTCACACTGTCCACCATAGGCACACGCAAACTATTACGATGGGTTCACCACATCGCCCTCTGGTGGAGTTTGGAGTACAATGCGCGTGATATGAAAGACGTCTTTTGATGTAAGATCAGCTATATTCAACATTTAAATGTGACTTACCTTAAGCAATGCCAGTGCCACATTGAAGATCATGTCCTTTCCCTGGAAGTATACAATCAATGCTTATAAATCAAATGTCAGAAAATTAATTTTAAAATAATTTGGAGATAGATAATTTTGTTGATTAATCTATTTCAATATTTTATCAAACATTAATAATACATTCTTTTATTATGATTTAATAGATCCCTAGCATGACAAATATTTAATGATAAACAAAATAAAGTTAAATATTCTAAAACTAAATTTGCTCAAATACAAAAGAGTGTCGATTTCAAATGTTCTAGTGCAGTGGGACTCAAATAAAAAACTGCAGAAATGAAAATATTCAAAATAAAATAAAACTTTGTAACATGTTATATGCTGCAGCATGTGTGTGACAACCCTTCTGTGGGCCCATGTTGTAATGTTTGGGTAAATATTTAGATTTTATCTGCATCTAAGATGTTGCTCTATGGTATATGGTATAAAATGACATATATAGATGTATGCAAGATTGTCAGTTAAATACTATCTACTTTAACATTTCAAAGAATTATTCAAGGCATTTAGATCAAGCATATTTCATTAGAGCCAATGTAGTTAATGTATATATTGTCCAGTTTGAGTATCATTTCACACTTAGTTGAGAAAAAAATTAATCTGCTGTTATAAGCTCCCCTCAGAACTCTATTCTCCACCCAAAGGCCTCGAGTAAATTGAACATATGAGGGTCAAGAAACAAACAAACATATATCTAATGATAATCTAATAAAATAAAGAAATATCTGGGTTGTCCTGTAAGTGTTTGAAGTGATATCTTATTGGAAGCTTCCAGTTTGCATCGATACAGACCTCTATGGTAGTAATTATAGTCTAGACCTTCAATAAGGATCAGCTGTAACTTCAGCTGTAAGTTCACTCACAAAGACAAGTAGCTTATGAGTAGTTTGTTGTGAGTAGAGCTCTAGTTATTTTGGGAAGTAGTTTAAGTATAAGCTCCTTTATATATGCCACACACCTCATCCTAACCCATCCACTGCCAGATCAAATATCCACCGAGAACTGAGTGCAGCACACCACGATCAGGACAATATGGTGCAAAGCATAAACTCCTCTGCCTTTCAGGTCTCTGGTTTTTGATAACTACAGGTCAATTTGTTGCAAATTTAATACCAGGACTATGATCCTCTCATAATATACCAGTAAAGGCCCATGCTGAGGTCAAAGTGACCTTCAAACTATTTATTCTGATGTTTTCCTAAGCACTGTCTTTGTGAAATCTTTCCCCATGCTCTTATGATTCTTGTGACCTTAATACCCTGGGGGCACAGCTCAGTCAGACAATGAGAGAAGTTATATCTGCTTCTACCTTACAAGGAGCAGGGCAGAGTCTAAATATCCCTGATGTGATTAATGTCGAGGTAATGGGCGGGTGATATTTGGGCGGGTGATATTTGGGCGGGTGATATTTGGGCGGGTGATATTTGGGCGGATGATATTTGGGCGGATGATATTTGGGCGGATGATATTTGGGCGGGTGATATTTGGGCGGATGATATTTGGGCGGGTGATATTTGGGAGGATATTTGAGCGGGTGATATTTGGGAGGATATTTGGGCGGGTGATATTTGGGAGGATATTTGGGCGGGTGATATTTGGGAGGATATTTGGGCGGGTGATATTTGGGAGGATATTTGGGCGGGTGATATTTGGGAGGATATTTGGGTGGCTGATAATTGGGAGGATATTTGAGCTTGGCAGTGGATAGTAACACAACACTTACCACATCTTCACTCTACACACCAACAATAAAACATAAATATTAGGTCAACTTCACATTGGATTAACTGTTAATAAAGGGACAAGGACTGATGTCTGGGCCATTACTAACACACCAGCCAATAGTGATCGCACCACCCACTCTCTCTATTATATTAAACTCGTATCATCTCTATATGATTTGGTGAGATATTAAAATGTTCTTTTAGTAAATCAATATCCTGGAAATACTGAATTTCTGGTGTACATTCAATACATTTATGTGAACTATACAGACTAATAGAATAACAGAATCCCTCATATAACCCATGGAGTCATACAAAGAAACTGTCAGAATCCCTCATATTACCCATGGAGTTATATGAAGAAACTGTCAGAATCCCTCATTTTACCCATGGAGTCATACAAAGAAACTGTCAGAATCCCTCATATAACCCATGGAGTCATATGAAGAAACTGTCAGAATCCCTCATATAACCCATGGAATCATACGAAGAAACTGTCAGAATCCCTCATTTTACCCATTGAGTCATATAAAGAAATTATCAGAATTTTAGACAACTACTGGGAGAGTGACAGGCTTCCTACTGACTGGTGCAGACATGCTTGATAAAGTGTCATACAAAGATAATTCATATTGAACAGTCACATGTACTGGGAAAATACACAATAGTATGTAAATACAAAAATATATCATAACAATAAAATGTGACATTCAAAAACAAAGGTGACAGCAAAACAAGTAAGGAATTAAAACCCTTGATATGCTTTGACTGAATTTATGAAAAAAACCACTTCACTTTATAGCAATTGGGCGTGTAATTTGCTTCATTCGTGCGGCGAGGCTGGTATACTTACATCACAGAGGAAGAGGTCCAGGATGTGGAACACCATATAGAGCGGGAACTTGGCGGTGAAGAGAGTGAGGAACCACTGGGAGGCATACATGTGAGCCTCCAGACCCATGTCCATGAAGTGGTCAAACAGGTCCGGTAACTGGTCCTGGTATAACAAAAACAAAACACCTCAGCATTTACCATCACCAAGCAACATTAAGAAGTGGTCAAACAGGTCAGGTAACTGGTCCTGGTATAACAAAAACAAAACACCTCAGCATTTATCATCATCAAGCAACATTAAGAAGTGGTCAAACAGGTCCGGTAACTGGTCCTGGTATAACAAACAAAACAAAACACCTCAGCATTTACCATCATCAAGCAACATTAAGAAGTGGTCAAACAGGTCCGGTAACTGGTCCTGGTATAACAAAAACAAAACACCTCAGCATTTACCATCATCAAGCAACATTAAGAAGTGGTCAAACAGGTCCGGTAACTGGTCCTGGTATAACAAAAACAAAACAAAACACCTCAGCATTTATCATCACCAAGCAACATTAGGAAGTGGTCAAACAGGTCAGGTAACTGGTCCTGGTATAACAAAAACAAAACAAAACACCTCAGCATTTATCATCACCAAGCAACATTAGGAAGTGGTCAAACAGGTCAGGTAACTGGTCCTGGTATAACAAACAAAACACCTCAGCATTTATCATCACCAAGCAACATTAAGAAGTGGTCAAACAGGTCCGGTAACTGGTCCTGGTATAACAAAAACAAAACAAAACACCTCAGCATTTATCATCACCAAGCAACATTAGGAAGTGGTCAAACAGGTCAGGTAACTGGTCCTGGTATAACAAACAAAACACCTCAGCATTTATCATCACCAAGCAACATTAAGAAGTGGTCAAACAGGTCAGGTAACTGGTCCTGGTATAACAAACAAAACACCTCAGCATTTATCATCACCAAGCAACATTAAGAAGTGGTCAAACAGGTCCGGTAACTGGTCCTGGTATAACAAAAACAAAACAAAACACCTCAGCATTTATCATCACCAAGCAACATTAGGAAGTGGTCAAACAGGTCAGGTAACTGGTCCTGGTATAACAAAAACAAAACAAAACACCTCAGCATTTATCATCACCAAGCAACATTAGGAAGTGGTCAAACAGGTCAGGTAACTGGTCCTGGTATAACAAACAAAACACCTCAGCATTTATCATCACCAAGCAACATTAAGAAGTGGTCAAACAGGTCAGGTAACTGGTCCTGGTATAACAAAAACAAAACACCTCAGCATTTACCATCATCAAGCAACATTAAGAAGTGGTCAAACAGGTCCGGTAACTGGTCCTGGTATAACAAAAACAAAACACCTCAGCATTTACCATCATCAAGCAACATTAAGAAGTGGTCAAACAGGTCCGGTAACTGGTCCTGGTATAACAAAAACAAAACAAAACACCTCAGCATTTATCATCACCAAGCAACATTAGGAAGTGGTCAAACAGGTCAGGTAACTGGTCCTGGTATAACAAAAACAAAACAAAACACCTCAGCATTTATCATCATCAAGCAACATTAAGAAGTGGTCAAACAGGTCAGGTAACTGGTCCTGGTATAACAAAAACAAAACACCTCAGCATTTACCATCACCAAGCAACATTAGGAAGTGGTCAAACAGGTCAGGTAACTAGTCCCAGTGGTCAAACAGGTCAGGTAACTGGTCCTGGTATAACAAAAACAAAACACCTCAGCATTTATCATCATCAAGCAACATTAGGAAGTGGTCAAACAGGTCAGGTAACTAGTCCCAGTGGTCAAACAGGTCAGGTAACTGGTCCTGGTATAACAAAAACAAAACACCTCAGCATTTATCATCACCAAGCAACATTAAGAAGTGGTCAAACAGGTCAGGTAACTGGTCCTGGTATAAGAACAAAACACCTCAGCATTTACCATCATCAAGCAACATTAAGAAGTGGTCAAACAGGTCAGGTAACTGGTCCTGGTATAACAAAAACAAAACACCTCAGCATTTACCATCACCAAGCAACATTAAGAAGTGGTCAAACAGGTCAGGTAACTGGTCCTGGTATAACAAAAACAAAACACCTCAGCATTTACCATCATCAAGCAACATTAGGAAGTGGTCAAACAGGTCAGGTAACTGGTCCTGGTATAACAAAAACAAAACACCTCAGCATTTACCATCATCAAGCAACACTAGGAAGTGGTCAAACAGGTCAGGTAACTAGTCCTGGTATAACAAAAACAAAACACCTCAGCATTTACCATCATCAAGCAACATTAAGAAGTGGTCAAACAGGTCAGGTAACTGGTCCTGGTATAACAAAAACAAAACACCTCAGCATTTACCATCATCAAGCAACATTAGGAAGTGGTCAAACAGGTCAGGTAACTGGTCCTGGTATAACAAAAACAAAACACCTCAGCATTTATCATCACCAAGCAACATTAAGAAGTGGTCAAACAGGTCAGGTAACTGGTCCTGGTATAACAAAAACAAAACACCTCAGCATTTATCATCACCAAGCAACATTAAGAAGTGGTCAAACAGGTCCGGTAACTGGTCCTGGTATAACAAAAACAAAACACCTCAGCATTTACCATCATCAAGCAACATTAAGAAGTGGTCAAACAGGTCAGGTAACTGGTCCTGGTATAACAAAAACAAAACACCTCAGCATTTATCATCATCAAGCAACATTAAGAAGTGGTCAAACAGGTCAGGTAACTGGTCCTGGTATAACAAAAACAAAACACCTCAGCATTTACCATCATCAAGCAACATTAAGAAGTGGTCAAACAGGTCAGCTAACTAGTCCCAGTGGTCAAACAGGTCAGGTAACTAGTCCCAGTGGTCAAACAGGTCAGGTAACTAGTCCCAGTGGTCAAACAGGTCAGGTAACTATTCCAGTGGTCAAACAGGTCAGGTAACTATTCCAGTGGTCAAACAGGTCAGGTAACTATTCCAGTGGTCAAACAGGTCAGGTAACTAGTCCCAGTGGTCAAACAGGTCAGGTAACTAGTCCCAGTGGTCCTGGTATAAGAACAAAACACCTCAGCATTTACCATCATCAAGCAAAATTAGGAACTGCATTCTTACCAATTCTATTTTAATGCTTTAAAACGTTTATTGATCAGCTAGTTTCCCCCCAAAATGTATATCACTGCACATTGGCTGATATATTAATCACAAAAGATCACTAATTCCATTTTTACCCCTTCTGAAGAGATATATGTCATATACTTGTGTTGAATTTGCACTTTATATGCAAGCATAATGTCATATATAAGGGTAACACTGACATCATATTGGCGAATTATAATGTCATATATAAGAGTAACACTGACATCATATTGGTGAACTATAATGTCACATACGTATATAAGGGTAACACTGACATCAGATTGGTGAACTATAATGTCATATATAAGGGTAACACTGACATCATATTGGTGAACTATAATGTCATATACATGTATAAGGGTAACACTGACATCATATTGGTGAACTATAATGTCATATATAAGGGTAACGCTGACATCATATTGGTGAACTATAATGTCATATATAAGAGTAACACTGACATCATATTGGTGAACTAGTATAATGTCATATATAAGGGTAACACTGACATCATATTGGTGAACTATAATGTCATATATAAGGGTAACACTGACATCATATTGGTGAACTATAATGTCATATATAAGAGTAACACTGACATCATATTGGTGAACTATAATGTCATATACGTATATAAGGGTAACACTGACATCATATTGGTGAACTATAATGTCATATATAAGGGTAACACTGACATCATATTGGTGAACTATAATGTCATATATAAGAGTAACACTGACATCAGATTGGTGAACTATAATGTCATATATAAGGGTAACACTGACATATTGGTGAACTATAATGTCATATATAAGGGTAACACTGACATCATATTGGTGAACTATCAATAAAATTATGACTTTTCTGCTTGTTGTAATCATTAAAAAGATAAACAAGTCAATATACAAGTTATACCCCCCCCCCTCCTGATAGTTCTGACAACCCCGAATAATATATCACTTTTAAAGATGATGGATTTACCTGCATGAGCCTCTCAAGTTGGTAGAATTTGAGATGCAATTCCTCAAATCCTTGTTTGAACAGATCTCTGAGTCCGTAGTCAAACATCACCTTCACCAGCACACAGAAGGCCTGCTCCTCGGGCATCTGTCAATACATTCATATCTTATATTCTCCACACAGAAATGACCAAGCAAAATTAGGTGGAACGTATGTAAAAATATGTCTGCATGCAATAAGCACTTTACTGTTGTTCTGAACTTCCAGAGGTATTTCCTGATAAATAATTTTTTTAAATATAAATACCATACATATGATCATAAATGTGTAAACACATTGAAATATACAGACAGAAAAAAATACATGAGTAACCATGGAAACACAAACTTATAAAACTATCGTGTAATCCCATAAAATTTATCAATTATTGCAGTCACTGTCTATGACATCATTGTGGTGGATTTAATTTGAATGCAATAGAAGTTCCCCTTCAGTGTGTTCTCTAAAAGAAGAGCTTCTATTGTAGAATCCACTTTCCTATCTGGTTTATATATAACTTGTGTTAAGTGCACTCGATGCTATTAACAATAATAATATAATAATTATATGTTGAGCCTCACGTGTAGCAGGAGAGCGGCGGCCAGGAAGGAGAGGCCCTGACAGTATCCCACCTCCTCGTCATACACCGAGTACGCCTTGCTGATCTTATACAGCGAGTCCTGACCTATCCCTCCAGTCTCCTTGAAGTAGTCGTGTGCCGGGAACGTTCGGTTTATGTCCCGCAGAATCACCTGCTCGTTGGGAGAATCCTGAAATATCCACAACACGGGAGAATATAATAAGATGATCTGAGGACGTAGGGGAGTAAGCAAAGATAACCTGATAACTAATGTAATCATTCACCAGAGGTGAGAGATGAGTACCTTAGAGGTGAGAGGTGAGTACCTCAGAGGTGAGTACCTGAGGTGAGAGATGAGTACCTTAGAGGTGAGAGATGAGTACCTTAGAGGTGAGAGGTGAGTACCTTAGAGGTGAGAGGTGAGTACCTCAGAGGTGAGAGGTGAGTACCTCAGAGGTGAGAGGTGAGTACCTGAGGTGAGAGATGAGTACCTTAGAGGTGAGAGATGAGTACCTTAGAGGTGAGAGGTGAGTACATCAGAGGTGAGAGGTTAGTACCTCAGAGGTGAGAGGTGAGTACCTCAGAGGTGAGAGGTGAGTACCTTAGAGGTGAGAGGTGAGTACCTTAGAGGTGAGGGGTGAGTACCTTAGAGGTGAGAGGTGAGTACCTTAGATGTGAGAGGTGAGTACCTTAGAGGTGAGAGGTATGTACCTTAGAGGTGAGAGGTGAGTACCTTATAGGTGAGTACCTTAGAGGTGAGAGGTGAGTACCTTAGAGGTGAGAGATGAGTACCTTAGAGGTGAGATGAGTACCTTAGGGGTGAGAGGTGAGTACCTTAGGGGTGAGAGGTGAGTACCTTAGGGGTGAGAGGTGAGTACCTTAGGGGGTGAGAGGTGAGTACCTTAAGGGTGAGAGGTGAGTACCTTAGATATGAGTATCCTGTAAGCTTCCAGCATATCTGTGTTGTTATGACATCCAGCCAGCAGCTGCCACACCTCCCCTCGCAGGGCCTCGGGAACTCCCTTCCTCACCAGCTGCGTCACCTGCAATCACACACACACACACACTTATTAAAGGTGATTCTCAAAACAATAATAATCAAAATTGTCTCTGCTTGATTTCTACATATACAGGTGGGTCTGTTTAGGTTTATGGGCAAGGTTAGTCACTTGGTCAGATTCTGTGCCTGGTTTTCACACATACCCACCTGTTTAGGTCTATGGGCAAGGTTCGCGTGCCACTTGGTCAGATTCTGTGCCTGGTTTTCACACATACACACCTGTTTAGGTCTATGGGCAAGGTTAGCGTGCCACTTGGTCAGATTCTGTGCCTGGTTTTCACACATACACACCTGTTTAGGTCTATGGGCAAGGTTCGCGTGCCACTTTGTCAGATTCTGTGCCTGGTTTTCACACATACTCACCTGTTTAGGTCTATGGGCAAGGTTAGCGTGCCACTTGGTCAGATTCTGTGCCTGGTTTTCACACATACACACCTGTTTAGGTCTATGGGCAAGGTTAGCGTGCCACTTGGTCAGATTCTGTGCCTGGTTTTCACACATACTCACCTGTTTAGGTCTATGGGCAAGGTTAGCGTGCCACTTGGTGAGATTCTGTGCCTGGTTTTCACACATACACACCTGTTTAGGTCTATGGGCAAGGTTCGTGTGCCACTTTGTCAGATTCTGTGCCTGGTTTTCACACATACTCACCTGTTTGGGTCTATGGGCAAGGTTAGTCACTTGGTCAGATTCTGTGCTTGGTTTTCACACATACTCACCTGTTTAGGTCTATGGGCAAGGTTAGCGTGCCACTTGGTCAGATTCTGTGCCTGGTTTTCACACATACCCACCTGTTTAGGTCTATGGGCATGGTTAGCGTGCCACTTGGTCAGATTCTGTGCCTGGTTTTCACACATACTCACCTGTTTAGGTCTATGGGCAAGGTTCGCGTGCCACTTGTTGAGATTCTGTGCCTGGTTTTCACACATACACACCTGTTTAGGTCTATGGGCAAGGTTAGCGTGCCACTTGGTCAGATTCTGTGCCTGGTTTTCACACATACTCACCTGTTTAGGTCTATGGGCAAGGTTTGCGTGCCACTTGGTCAGATTCTGTGCTTGGTTTTCACACATACACACCTGTTTAGGTCTATGGGCAAGGTTAGCGTGCCACTTGGTCAGATTCTGTGCCTGGTTTTCACACATACACACCTGTTTAGGTCTATGGGCAAGGTTTGCGTGCCACTTGGTCAGTGCCTCTGCCCAGTTTTCCAGTAGGTTTTCATCATGGACATCCTTACTGACGACTCCAGATCCACTTAATAATGGCTCATCCCCATCTGAAGATAAAATACAACCAAATCTTATTATCATTGCGAAAAGACAAGATTAAAGACCAGATATGGAATAAGCAATGCATCATATTATATATCTTATACCCAAGCATTGTGAATGGTTCCATCCCATTCCTTGGCATACTTTGTTGTTCTCTCTCTGTCACATAATAATAATAATAATAATAATAATAATAATAATAATAATAATAATAATAATAATAATAATAATAATAATAATAATAATAATAATAATAATAATAATAATAATAATAATAATAATAATAATAATAATAATAATAATAATAATAATAATAATAATAATAATAATAATAATAATAATAATAATAATAATAATAATAATAATAATAATAATAATAATAATAATAATAATAATAATAATAATAATAATAATAATAATAATAATAATAATAATAATAATAATAATAATAATAATAATAATAATAATAATAATAATAATAATAATAATAATAATAATAATAATAATAATAATAATAATAATAATAATAATAATAATAATAATAATAATAATAATAATAATAATAATAATAATAATAATAATAATAATAATAATAATAATAATAATAATAATAATAATAATAATAATAATAATAATAATAATAATAATAATAATAATAATAATAATAATAATAATAATAATAATAATAATAATAATAATAATAATAATAATAATAATAATAATAATAATAATAATAATAATAATAATAATAATAATAATAATAATAATAATAATAATAATAATAATAATAATAATAATAATAATAATAATAATAATAATAATAATAATAATAATAATAATAATAATAATAATAATAATAATAATAATAATAATAATAATAATAATAATAATAATAATAATAATAATAATAATAATAATAATAATAATAATAATAATAATAATAATAATAATAATAATAATAATAATAATAATAATAATAATAATAATAATAATAATAATAATAATAATAATAATAATAATAATAATAATAATAATAATAATAATAATAATAATAATAATAATAATAATAATAATAATAATAATAATTTATATAGCGCTGTATCAGACTAAGTCTGCTCTAAGCGCGTCTCGAGATAATGCTTCCTAAACAAATGCGTCTTTAGCCTTTTCTTGAAAGTGTCTATACTTTTACAATTTTTCACTTCAAGGGGCAGGGCATTCCAGTTTTTTGGAGCATATACCATGAAAGCCCTGTCACCATATGTTTTCATATTCGTCTTGGGTACTATATATTCATTTTTATTATTGGATCTTAGCCCCAGATCAGATTTCTTACCAGTTAATAATAAAATTTTAACGAAGAGATAGCAAGCCACAAAGCCTATACTTTCATAAGTCATGAATGCTGATTTGCACTGAATGTTAAAATATTTTTCTTTGACCATAACAAAATATAGTAATCTAAATTTGGATGAAATTGGCTTTCCCCTGATCCAAGTTCTTGCTTGGAAATAACTGCTTGTTTTGTCTACAGATCTGCAACATATGGGTTCTTATATTACGTGAATTATACCAAATACCTCAGCGACATACTCTACACACCTGACTCTTCGTCCACATCCTGGGGGGTCTGTATATTACGTGAATTATACCAAATACCTCAGTGACATACTCTACAGACCTGACTCTTCGTCCACATCCTGGGGGCTCTGTATATTATGCATGGGTGCTGGTGAGAATTATTTTTTTGACGGAGGAATCGATTTGACGGATTTTCCATTCAAATTTTGACGGAAAATCCGTCTGGAGTCGGAGGACCAGCACCTATGCGATAGTCTGAGACATCCAGCGTTGTCATTTTCGCGCGAAAAGCGAGCCTCGCAAACTTAACCGAAAAGCGATTGGTGTGGGTAGCCGAGTTGTCAAAATATTAGCCAATCAAAATCCGTCAAACTCTACCGAAGCAGCCCGCAACACCAAAACAAGGCGGCGGCCACAAGCGGTAAGCGAACGACTGAATTTTCGATGTTTTGGGTCGATTTGTGCAATTTTGATGACACGAAATTATTTTTTTTACGGAGGAATCGATTCGATTTGACGGATTTTCCGTTCACGGATTTTAAATTTTGACGGAAATCCGTCTGTAGACGGAGGACCAGCACTCATGATTATGTGAATTATACCAAATACCTCAGTGACATACTCTACACACCTGACTCTTCATCCATATCCTGGGGGGTCTGTATGTTCTGAGTGGGGATCTTGTTAGGGGACAGTGTGAGTGACATGCCGGCCTTCCTGCGGTCCATCTCAGTCTGCGTCTCGATGCTGACCACTTCAAACTGCATGGTCTGGTCAGCCGCTCCGTTGTTACTGCCCTGCATCTCACACTGCAAACATCACAAAACATCAACGTCAATAATATCACAAAACAGTCACACTGCAAACATCACAAAACATCAACATTAATAATATCACAAAACATTAACGTCAACAATATCACAGAAGAGTCACGTCAACAATATCACAGAAGAGTCACGTCAACAGTATCACAGAAGAGTAACGTCAACAATATCACAAAACATCAACGTCAATGATATCACAAAACATCAACGTCAATGATATCACAAAACATCAACATCAATGATATCACAAAACATGAAAGTCAACAATATCACTAAACATCAACGTCAACAATATCACAAAATAGTCACGTCAACAATATCACAAAACAGTCATGTCAACAATATCACAAAACATCAACGTCGATAATATCACTGAACATTAACGTCAACAACATCACAAAACATTAACGTCAACAATATATCAAAACATCAACGTCGATAATATCACTGAACATTAACGTCAACAACATCACAAAACATTAACGTCAACAACATCACAAAACATTAACGTCAACAACATCACAAAACATTAACGTCAACAACATCACAAAACATTAACGTCAACAATATCACAAAACAGTCACGTCAATAATATAAAAAAACCAGTCACATCAACAATATAAAACATAGGCATCAGAGATGCATCAACCCTCAGCCCTGGTAACTCATTGCACAACATTCGCTCCACACAATATTTGTGAACAAAACGTCACTGCACCAAGGCAAATTGATGCAGGGGTAAAAAACCCATAAAATCTACTTCCTTTGATAGCTTAGGTGTGTCAAGTATCATGAAACTGTCATCATTTACTCTAGAATTATTGATATGGGCCTGTGACCTTGAAAAGCAGGTTAAGGTCACCGTCCATCAAACTCATCTGGAGTCTTCCCAGATTCTTATGTGTGTCAATTTTCATGAAGCTGCCATCATTTGTTCTTAAGTTATCACGATGACAAGGATGATTTCACATAATTGTCCCTGTGACCTTGAAATCAGGTGAAGGTCATGTTCCATCAAGAGAAGTCTGAGGTCTTCACCAGATGCTTGTGTGTGTCAAATCTCATAAAGCTGCCATCATTCGTTCTTGAGTTATTGCGATTCTTGGGATTTCACATAATTGTCCCTGTGACCTTGAAAAATAATAATAATAATAATAATAATAATAAAATTTGTATAGCGCTGATACCAGACAAGTCTGTTCATAGCGCTGAGTTCAGGACATGCATCCTGAAGAGATGAGTTTTCAGCCTACTCTTAAAAGAGGAGACTGAAGTGCTTGTCCTTATATTAGTAGGCAAGGAATTCCATAGTCGTGGACCTACAGATGAGAAGGCCCTGTCACCTACTGTCCTTAGCCTGGTATTAGGTACCTGTAGGTGGGTGCCATCATTGGATCTTAGACAGCGTTCACCTTCTTTAATCAGGAGTAGATCCCGCAAGTAAGGCGGAGCCTTACCATTAAGGGCTTTCCAGGTTAATAGAAGAATTTTAAAATCAATTCTCGCATGAACGGGAAGCCAATGCAGTTCCCTTAATTTTCCTGAAATGTGATCAAATTTCCTGATTTTTCCAACTACCCGTGCTGCAGAGTTTTGGAGGTATTGCAGTTTCCTGATGTCAGTTTTAGGAAGACCCGCCAGAAGACCATTACCATAGTCAAGGGTGGATGTAACAAAAGCATGGGTAAGTGTTACCGCGGTCTTCTCGTCTAGACAATGTCTGATGGCCGCCAGGTTCCTGATGTGATAATAGCCTTTCTGACACATTTTCCTGATCTGGGCCTTCATGTCCATGTTGGAGTCAAATGTGATACCAAGGTCAACAACTGATTGACTAGGAGCAATATCAGAGTCACCCACTCTGATTGTGGTTGGGATACTGCTATGGGTGGTAGTACTGTACCTGTCAGTACATATGAGCATCTCAGTTTTTCCATCATTTATCTTCATCTTGTTTGATATGAGGAAGTTTCTGACTTCATTGACACACTCCTCCAGTTTGTGTCTGCTCATATCCACATGATGGGGAGAAGCGTGGTCAACAGGGATGTAGATCTGAGTATCATCTGCATAAATGTGATAGCTCAGACCATATTTTGCAAGTATATCAGATAGGGGTGTCATGTAAATGGTGAACAGTATAGGACCCAGGACTGAGCCTTGGGGTACCCCATATTTTAAGGATTTGAGACTGGATCTATGGGTCCCCACCTTCACACATTGCTTTCTGTCCATTAGGTATGACCGAATCCAGGAGAGTGCATGACCTTTGACGTTGCATCTATCCCTCAGCCTGTCCAAAAGGATTTGATGGTCAATAGTGTCAAAGGCAGCGGAAAGGTCAAGCAACAACAAGATAACTGCCTTTCTATTGTCTAGGCAACCCAAGATATCATTTTGCACTTTTAACAAAGCGTTGGGTGACCATGGCAACTTTGATAGGTGCATGTTTGTCCATGAGTGATGTGAGTTCCCTATCATAATAATTTACCATGTCCTCCAATGATAAATGTTCCCAAGTTGTGTCTCTGTCAGTTAGGGATTTGATGTCCCTTCTTAGGGATTCAAGATCTAATCCCTTGAAATTCCTAAATTTGATAGATTTTTTGGGGGGTTTAGGAGGTATAATATCAAGGTAAATCTTAATCATTTTATGATCAGATAGGTACTCATCTACCAGGTGACTCTTCATGAGTTTATTACCCCTAAAGGTCATGATTAGATCAAGGGTGTTCCCTAACCTATGGGTTGGTTCTTGAACCCATTGTGTTAGATCAAAGGTAGATAGGATGTCATTAAACTTAATGACATCAGGCTTTAAGGGCAGGTTGACATGGAAGTTGTAGTCACCAAGGAAAATGACCTCATGACTAAAGGAACCATAATGTGCAACCAACTGGGTGAACTCATCATAGAACTCAGAGTAGGTATATCTATTCCGATCAGATGGTTCAGGTCTGTATATCACCACAAATGTTATCTTTTTTCCCTTCAATGTGATGGATGACTCCATGAGCTCCATGGTGGTGACTACTGGTTGGTTGGCCCTATTGGTTGTGAAGGGGAGTTCAGATTTGTATAAAATCCCTAATCCTCCCCCTGTGCGACCAATCCTAGGAAAAGACTCAAATTCAAGTGACCCTTCTTTAAGTTCACTTTTAACTTTGTCAGATTTTGAGTCATGCATCCAAGTCTCAGTCATGAACAGGGCATCAAGGTCATGCTCAGTAAAATAATCTTTTACTGGCAGGATCTTGCTAGATATGCTCTGTACATTGCAACATCCAATATTTAATGTTTTCTTCCCGTTTCTATTAGGATTTTTAATACGAGAATGCTGTTTATTTACAATCCGTGGCTGACCACGTGGAGCAGAGCGAGCACGTGTAGTTGGAGCCGGCCCTGAGACGTGATTGGTCGAAACAGAAGACGAATGTGTATTGCCATTGTTAATTTTGCCAAAACTGCATGATTTTGACGAATTGCATGGACTTTCAACATATTTGTTGTTCAGTCTATGTGTTTGTGGCCGAGGAGGCAGAATAAATATGTTTTCCCAAAAAAGATGCTTTGGGTGCGATATTTGTGTATATCTAACAAAATTGAACTGACAATTTTGCTTGCTCACCCCATGAACAGATAGTAGTGTGTTTGATTTTATGTAATCGCAGGTATCGAGCACCAATCGAAATTGAGCAGGGAACAGTTCAATTTCATGTTCAGACTCAAATATATTAATATTTGAGATGGCGATAATGTCCTGCATTGACCTGTAGTGGGCACGTGACAAAATATGAAAATTAATATTTTTCAAAGAAAGATTCTTTCTAAAAGTGTTCGTATGATTGTCACAAAGCAGAATTTTTTTCGACCCTATACCATTATGGGGCAAGGAGAGCGTCTTTGTGGTTTTGTTACTATTCTTATCGTATATGTTGAAGCAGGAACATATACAAACAAAGCCATGATGGTGTAACATTGAACAGGTAGGTAATCTCTTTGTGTATATACGGGTCAGTTGCTATATGAGCGATTGACACGTTCTGTATTTTGAACTACGTATATTGCAGATTATTTACCCAAAATGATCACGGGTCAGCGTATTATGAAAAGCTGACGTGTGGTAGATTCTTACTATCGTAATAGTAATAATAAATAGAAAAGAAATAGTTTTCAATCTTCAGCTCAATGAAGTGTATATATACGGGTCAACTATATGAGCGATTGACACTTTCTGTATATATCATTGACTGAAGGGAACAATCCTTTTCTATATGTTTTAATCTTCCAAGATATTAAATTGAAAGAAATGCCACTTATTTGTAGCTATTGGTATTTATACCAAAAGGTATTTTGCAAGAGAGGGCTAAGTAGGTAGCCGCTTGCGGTTTTTCTTTGTACAGCGGGTGGAGCAGGCAGCGAGTGCTCTGAATTTCCACCGTCGGAACAAGTCCGAAAATCACTGTAAAAATTGGTTTAATATACCGAATTTGCTACTAAAAGGGTCTGAAAACGAGTCCAGACACGAATAGCGTGCAAATTAGATTGGTATATGTACCTACAAGTAGGTATATCGCAAGAAAGAACTACTTACGTAGTTGCTTGCGAATGTGTATTGGACAGCGGGTGGTGCGTCACAACAAGAAAAAATGGCTGGTAGTAGCCCCTTGTTTGTGTATCAACAACCACCGTCGGAACAAGTCCGAAGATCACTGTAATTTCAAAATATGTTGCTGATGGGTCTGAAGGTGATTCTAGACACCAGGAGCGACAAGTTTTATGAATACAGAGGTTATAAGGTATCAGACCAAGCACTCGACACTGGCAGCAAAGAGTGGATACTCGTGAGCGCGGTGCCTCGCAAAGACAACACAGTATGATCCCGCCCTCGCGAGCGGTTTTCCAACCAAAACTGCCGTCAGAGCTTGCAATAAGTCTGGTATCAGATAGACCTCTGTATAGACCGGGTTCTCTGCGAGAAAGTGAGGCGATAGACTAGCAATAGACTCCAGAAAATCGACCAAGAAGGACGATTTTATCGGAGCTCAAGTGAAAGCCGCCATTCCACTCTCAACGCATGCGCAGAACCAAAAATAGGTCAAGGTCGCCGTCCACCGAACTAGTCCGAGGTTTTCACCAGATGCTTATGCGTGTAAAGTTTCATGAAGCTGCCATCATTTGTTCTTGAGTTATCATGATGACAAGGATGATTTCACATAATTATCCCTGTGACCTTGAAAAGTAGGTGAAGGTCATGTTTCAAAGAAAAAATTCTGAGGTCTTCACCAGATGCTTGTGTGTGTCAAATCTCATAAAGCTGCCATCATTCGTTCTTGAGTTATTGCGATTCTTGGGATTTCACGTAATTGTCCCTGTGACCTTAAAAAATAGGTCAAGGTCGCTGTCTTCCCAACTAGTCCGAGGTTTTCACCAGATGCTTATGAGTGTAAAGTTTCATGAAGCTGCCATCATTTGTTCTCGAGTTATCGCGATGACAAGATGATTTCACATAATTGTCCCTGTGACCTTGAAAAGTAGGTGAAGGTCATGTTTCATAGAAAAAATTCTGAGGTCTTCACCAGATGCTTGTGTGTGTCAAATCTCATAAAGCTGCCATCATTCGTTCTTGAGTTATTGCGATTCTTGGGATTTCACATAATTGTCCGTGACCTTGAAAAATAGGTCAAGGTCGCCATCCATCGAACTCATTCGAGGTTTTCACCAGATGCTTTTGTGTGTCAAATCTAATAAAGCTACCATTATTCGTTCTTGAGTTATTGTGATTCTTGGGATTTCACATAATTGTCCCTGTGACCTTGAAAATTAGGTCAAGGTCGCCGTCCATCAAACTCGTCCGAGTTTTTCACCAGATGCATATGTGTGTCAAGTTTCATGAAGCTGCCATCATTTGTTCTCGAGTTATCGCGATGACAAGATGATTTCACATAATTGTCCCTGTGACCTTGAAAAGTAGGTGAAGGTCATATTTCATAGAAAAAATTCTGAGGTCTTCACCAGATACTTATGTGTGTCAAATCTCATAAAGCTACCATTATTCGTTCTTGAGTTATTGTGATTCTTGGGATTTCACATAATTGTTCCTGTGACCTTGAAAAATAGGTCAAGGTCGCCGTCCATCAAACTCGTCCGAGGTTTTCACCAGATGCATATGTGTGTCAAGTTTCATGAAGCTGCCATCATTTGTTCTTGAGTTATCGCGATGACAAGGATGTTCGCTACAGACATACATACATACATACAGACATACATACATACCCACGCCAGGAGTACTGCAATACCCTCAGCCTGATTACATCAGGGGCTGAGGGTAAAAACTGTCACATCAACAATATCACAAAACAGTCACGTCAACAATATCACAAAACAGTCACATCAAAAGTATCAGAAAACAGTCATGTTAAAAATATCACAACATTTCCTCTCTGTGACTATCTCACATAGCAACCACAAAATCTCAAATATCCTGAATGACATCTAATATGAGTATTTGGATTCCGAGTGAAATATAAAGTCCACAGGACTGGCATTATCATTCGGAGAGTCCACTTTTGTGAGAAGTGTTATGGTGGGCCATTGAGTGTGAACTGGGCGGACTGTTCTGCTCTCAGTGACTATCCACTCATCCACATCAGACAGTTCTATACTTTCAGTGACTACCCACTCGTCCACATCAGACAGTTCTATACTTTCAGTGATTACCCACTCATCCACATCAGACAGTTCTATACTTTCAGTGATGGTCCATTTATACACACTATACAGTGGTATTTTTCAATGCCTGTCCATTCATCTCATCAGACACTCCTATATTTTTGGTGATTCCCCATTCACCCGCACCACGCAGCTCTATATAAACTTTCAGTATTGACCCATCTTTCCACACCATATAGTTATAATTTTGAATGACTACTCATTCAACATCACCAGAAAAGACTACTCATCCATGCCAACCAAACAGTTGTATATCATAAATGGCTACAAATACGTTCTGGCTGGCTACATGTTCTGTGACTACTCCCATCCATCCCCCTCCATTTATCCATCCATCCCCCTCCATCCATCCATCCCCCTCCATCCATCCATCTATCCCTCCATCCATACTTGCCTGTTTTGTCATGTCTGTACCACTGTGTTGTGTCATTACACAGCATGCAGCCACTCTAAATATTTCTGTCAGCATCCCTCTTTTCTTCTCTGATATTGTTTGTTTAACTTTCAAGTCTTTCATTTCAATATGTTCTTCCTCCATGGCCCCCATACTTGTATATTTTCCTGCTACTTACACTATCACCTCGAGTTTGTATGGTTCATGATACAAATTTCCTTTGTTTATATTTCCTCTGTGTTATCTTGTGACACAATATAGTGTAAATACCACTGCATGGCACTGAATTCTGAATACTTTCAATTCTATCATCGCATTGTTTTGGGTTGAGGTCCAGTCATTAGCAGTGATTTAGATCATCATGCCTTGTTTATCTTACACCCCAGATGCTGGCGTCTAACTGGGTCCAGCATCTGGGGCAGGGCTGTCACTATCGCACAGAGAGGGTGGTAAAGGGGTGCAACTTAGGTCCAGTGTCTGAGGCAGTGTGGTTCCTATCACACAGAGAGAGGGTGGTAAAGGGGTGCAGCCAAGGTCCAGTATCTGGGGCAGGGCTGTCACTATCGCACACAGAGAGAGGGTGGTAAAGGGGTGCAGCTTAGGTCCAGTTTCTGGGGCAGTGCTGTTCCTATCACACAGAGAGAGGGTGGTAAAGGGGTGCAGCTAAGTACAAGACATCATACATCAAGTTATGTACTGAATTACAGGATTTTACATACTGTGATATGGTCTGCAAGATTCACCCCTTTTACACCATCTGTAATATATTCCAAGGTCAACAAGGGTGAAACAGGCTTGTAACCCTCGGCCAAAAATATGATCCACGCCCTTCAGGTCTTGGGGTGATAGGGTCTGGAGTCATGTGGTAAGTTGCCTCACACTAATAACTTCAGGCACTAAGTTACGATACTGGGAGACGAATAGATCAATACTGTTCCAATACGTCGACAATATTCCTATATATGTTACAATACCAGGAGACAAATAGATCAATGCTGTTCCAATACGTCGACAATACCAGGAGACAAATAGATCAATACTGTTCCAATACGTCAACAATACCAGGAGACGAATAGATCAATACTGTTCCAATATGTCGACAATACCAGGAGACGAATAGATCAATACTGTTCCAATATGTCGACAATATTCATATATAAGTTATAATACCAGGAGACAAATAGATTAATACTGTTCCAAAACGTCAACAATACCAGGAGACGAATAGATCAATACTGTTCTAATATATCGACAATATTCCTATATAAGTTACAGTACCAGGAGACAAATAGATCAATACTGTTCCAATACATCGACAATATTCCTATATAAGTTACAATACCAGGAGAGGAATAGATCAATACTGTTCCAATACGTCGACAATATTCATATTTAAGTTACAATACCAGGAGACGAATAGATCGATACTGTTCCAATACATCGACAATATTCATATTTAAGTTACAATACCAGGAGACGAATAGATCGATACTGTTCCAATACGTCGACAATATTCATATATAAGTTACAATACCAGGAGACGAATAGATCAATACTGTTCCAATACATCGACAATATTCCTATATCCTTGATTCATTGATCAATACTTCTCCTTGTGATTTGAATTGTAGCGAAACAAATATTCCCTTCGGAAGATATAAGAAGCTGAAGATATCCTTTTTTTCAATGAAATTATCCAATTTTATCTTTTGTGACATCTATATGATTATTTTCATTCCAGAAATAAGGATAAAAGACTGCTATTCATAATGAGTAAATAAATATAAGCTCTCCATTACACATGTACACATGCGTCCTAAACATTTGATATAACTTCCTCATAGCTCCTGTTGTGATGAAATGTTCATTAACAGTTCTGAGTACAGATACCGGCAAGCACGTATATGTTGTATGGTGATAACAGCTCAGTACAAACCAGCCTCTCTGCCTATGTATGGTGATAACAGCTGATGTACAAACCAGCCTCTCTGCCTATGTATGGTGATAACAGCTCAGTACAAACCAGCCTCTCTGCCTATGTATGATGATAACAGCTCAGTACAAACCAGCCTCTCTGCCTATGTATGGTGATAACAGCTCAGTACAAACCAGCCTCTCTGCCTATGTATGGTGATAACAGCTCAGTACAAACCAGCCTCTCTGCCTATGTATGGTGATAACAGCTCAGTACAAACCAGCCTCTCTGCCTATGTATGGTGATAACAGCTCAGTACAAACCAGCCTCTCTGCCTATGTATGGTGATAACAGCTCAGTACAAACCAGCCTCTCTGCCTATGTATGGTGATAACAGCTCAGTACAAACCAGCCTCTCTGCCTATGTTTGGTGATAACAGCTCAGTACAAACCAGCCTCTCTGCCTATGTTTGGTGATAACAGCTCAGTACAAACCAGCCTCTCTGCCTATGTATGGTGATAACAGCTCAGTACAAACCAGCCTCTCTGCCTATGTTTGGTGATAACAGCTCAGTACAAACCAGCCTCTCTGCCTATGTTTGGCGGTGAGGAGAATTGGCAGAAACATCAGATTCTCAGATTCACATTTAAAAACTAACCCATCAGGCCAAGTGAACATATCACTCTGTTTTGTGTAAAAAAATAAAATTAATAAATAAATAAATAAATAAATAAATAAATAAATATAAAGTAATAAAAATATAAAGAAAAAAAAAATATAAAATGAAAAAAAATCAAAATCAAAATAACACCCAGTGCTCGACTGATGATATTTTTGGAATGATTTCTGTAAACTCTGTCACAAATATGTAAACAAAACCTCAACATTCAGACTATGCCTGTTTATCATTGGGTTGATAGGGTTTAAAATGAAAAATGAAAACAAGGCTTTCATGTTATTTTGATGTTAACACTCTCAGATATATGATGGGTAGTCGGTCCTGTTACTAACCATTAGCATTATTAATAGCAGGCTGAGGGTAAACTTAATTAGCTGATGCATCTAATATGTGTCAAACAATTAATACCATACACATCAACAACAATGCAGATCCTTCCAAGAAGCATGGTATGCACGTGTCTCTGTCAAATGAAAGCAAGTTTTTAATTTCATTTCATATATTATTTTTCGGAAGTACAGAATACCTCGTGACAATTTTGATTAGATCGGGTATTTGGTTGTGCATGAATTGGTAATTTACTGTAATAGAATAATTAAATGCAGACAGCCAGATTGCATAACCCTGTTATATTCAAAGATTGTTATCTGACCAATATAAAATTAAATGACCCCATTTTTCACAAATAGCTGTTGCAGAACTGTATTTGTTCTGTGTAGTAACTAATATGTACATGTTGGTACAAAGTTGTTAACTATAACCCATAGCCAAATATACATGTATGCTCAAATATGAAACGTTGACGGACAGACACCATGATTACCTTTCAGTGCCTCACGAGGAAGTTACCTTTCAGTGCCTCAATTAATTCACAACACATTCAGGATGTCCAAGGAAAATACCACATGAAATCATACACTGTGGAAACCAATTTTCTTTATTTTCATTGAAAGTGATTAGGAAATCCTGGAATACCATAGAAATTAATACATAATCATTTTATATTTCTAACCGCCTCAAGCTGGGCTTTAGGCAATGTTGGGAGCTTGACAGGACTTGAATGGTTTCAACTCTGACTGCCCATATGCTTATTGATTAGACAGCTAATATTTGACTTCATATAATATTTCAACTTTCACCCCTATGAACAATTGGTTTATAATTTGATGCAGCTAGAGCAACGTATTATTGTATGAGGTGTATCTATTTATATATTTGCAAGACACTAACACAAACATTACTTCCTGTGACCTTCATCCTTCATACAAAGCGTGATTGGGCCATATCATGTTACAATGCGACAAAACCAAATGTTACTAATCAATCAGCTGATACAAGCAGACTGTTGACATTCAGGGCAGCGAGGCCAGCTCTCTCCAGGCACCCTCCCACTACCTTATATATACCACTATATGCTCACACCAGTCCCATTCAGGGCAGCAAGGCCTGCTCTCTCTAGGCACCCTCCCACTACCTTATATATACCACTATATGCTCACACCAGCCCCATACAGGTCACATAAGGCCAGCTCTCTCCAGGCACCCTCCCACTACCTTATATATACCACTATATGCTCACACCAGTCCCATTCAGGGCAGCAAGGCCTGCTCTCTCTAGGCACCCTCCCACTACCTTATATATACCACTATATGTTCACACCAGTCCCATACAGGTCACATAAGGCCAGCTCTCTCCAGGCACCCTCCCACTACCTTATATATACCACTATATGCTCACACCAGTCCCATTCAGGTCACATAAGGCCAGCTCTCTCCAGGCACCCTCCCACTACCTTATATATACCACTATATGCTCACACCAGTCCCATTCAGGTCACATAAGGCCAGCTCTCTCCAGGCACCCTCCCACTACCTTATATATACCACTATATGCTCACACCAGCCCCATACAGGTCACATAAGGCCAGCTCTCTCCAGGCACCCTCCCACTACCTTATATATACCACTATATGCTCACACCAGTCTCATACAGGTCACATAAGGCCAGCTCTCTCCAGGCACCCTCCCACTACCTTATATATACCACTATATGTTCACACCAGTCCCATACAGGTCACATAAGGCCAGCTCTCTCCAGGCACCCTCCCACTACCTTATATATACCACTATATGCTCACACCAGTCCCATTCAGGGCAGCAAGGCCAGCTCTCTCCAGGCACCCTCCCACTACCTTATATATACCACTATATGCTCACACCAGTCCCATTCAGGTCACATAAGGCCAGCTCTCTCCAGGCACCCTCCCACTACCTTATATATACCACTATATGCTCACACCAGTCCCATACAGGTCACATAAGGCCAGCTCTCTCCAGGCACCCTCCCACTACCTTATATATACCACTATATGCTCACACCAGTCCCATACAGGTCACATAAGGCCAGCTCTCTCCAGGCACCCTCCCACTACCTTATATATACCACTATATGCTCACACCAGTCCCATTCAGGGCAGCAAGGCCAGCTCTCTCCAGGCACCCTCCCACTACCTTATATATACCACTATATGCTCACACCAGTCTCATACAGGTCACATAAGGCCAGCTCTCTCCAGGCACCCTCCCACTACCTTATATATACCACTATATGTTCACACCAGTCCCATACAGGTCACATAAGGCCAGCTCTCTCCAGGCACCCTCCCACTACCTTATATATACCACTATATGCTCACACCAGTCCCATTCAGGGCAGCAAGGCCAGCTCTCTCCAGGCACCCTCCCACTACCTTATATATACCACTATATGCTCACACCAGTCCCATTCAGGTCACATAAGGCCAGCTCTCTCCAGGCACCCTCCCACTACCTTATATATACCACTATATGCTCACACCAGTCCCATACAGGTCACATAAGGCCAGCTCTCTCCAGGCACCCTCCCACTACCTTATATATACCACTATATGCTCACACCAGTCCCATACAGGTCACATAAGGCCAGCTCTCTCCAGGCACCCTCCCACTACCTTATATATACCACTATATGCTCACACCAGTCCCATTCAGGGCAGCAAGGCCAGCTCTCTCCAGGCACCCTCCCACTACCTTATATATACCACTATATGCTCACACCAGTCCCATTCAGGGCAGCAAGGCCAGCTCTCTCTAGGCACCCTCCCACTACCTTATATATACCACTATATGCTCACACCAGTCCCATACAGGGCAGCAAGGCCAGCTCTCTCCAGGCACCCTCCCACTACCTTATATATACCACTATATGCTCACACCAGTCCCATTCAGGGCAGCAAGGCCAGCTCTCTCCAGGCACCCTCCCACTACCTTATATATACCACTATATGCTCACACCAGTCCCATTCAGGTCACATAAGGCCAGCTCTCTCCAGGCACCCTCCCACTACCTTATATATACCACTATATGCTCACACCAGTCCCATACAGGTCACATAAGGCCAGCTCTCTCCAGGCACCCTCCCACTACCTTATATATACCACTATATGCTCACACCAGTCCCATTCAGGTCACATAAGGCCAGCTCTCTCCAGGCACCCTCCCACTACCTTATATATACCACTATATGCTCACACCAGTCCCATACAGGTCACATAAGGCCAGCTCTCTCCAGGCACCCTCCCACTACCTTATATATACCACTATATGCTCACACCAGTCCCATACAGGTCACATAAGGCCAGCTCTCTCCAGGCACCCTCCCACTACCTTATATATACCACTATATGCTCACACCAGTCCCATTCAGGTCACATAAGGCCAGCTCTCTCCAGGCACCCTCCCACTACCTTATATATACCACTATATGCTCACACCAGTCCCATTCAGGTCACATAAGGCCAGCTCTCTCCAGGCACCCTCCCACTACCTTATATATACCACTATATGCTCACACCAGTCCCATTCAGGGCAGCAAGGCCAGCTCTCTCCAGGCACCCTCCCACTACCTTATATATACCACTATATGCTCACACCAGTCCCATTCAGGTCACATAAGGCCAGCTCTCTCCAGGCACCCTCCCACTACCTTATATATACCACTATATGCTCACACCAGTCCCATACAGGTCACATAAGGCCAGCTCTCTCCAGGCACCCTCCCACTACCTTATATATACCACTATATGCTCACACCAGTCCCATACAGGTCACATAAGGCCAGCTCTCTCCAGGCACCCTCCCACTACCTTATATATACCACTATATGCTCACACCAGTCCCATTCAGGTCACATAAGGCCAGCTCTCTCCAGGCACCCTCCCACTACCTTATATATACCACTATATGCTCACACCAGTCCCATTCAGGTCACATAAGGCCAGCTCTCTCCAGGCACCCTCCCACTACCTTATATATACCACTATATGCTCACACCAGTCCCATACAGGTCACATAAGGCCAGCTCTCTCCAGGCACCCTCCCACTACCTTATATATACCACTATATGCTCACACCAGTCCCATACAGGTCACATAAGGCCAGCTCTCTCCAGGCACCCTCCCACTACCTTATATATACCACTATATGCTCACACCAGTCCCATTCAGGTCACATAAGGCCAGCTCTCTCCAGGCACCCTCCCACTACCTTATATATACCACTATATGCTCACACCAGTCCCATTCAGGTCACATAAGGCCAGCTCTCTCCAGGCACCCTCCCACTACCTTATATATACCACTATATGCTCACACCAGTCCCATACAGGTCACATAAGGCCAGCTCTCTCCAGGCACCCTCCCACTACCTTATATATACCACTATATGCTCACACCAGTCCCATACAGGGCAGCAAGGCCAGCTCTCTCCAGGCACCCTCCCACTACCTTATATATACCACTATATGCTCACACCAGTCCCATTCAGGGCAGCAAGGCCAGCTCTCTCCAGGCACCCTCCCACTACCTTATATATACCACTATATGCTCACACCAGTCCCATACAGGTCACATAAGGCCAGCTCTCTCCAGGCACCCTCCCACTACCTTATATATACCACTATATGCTCACACCAGTCCCATTCAGGTCACATAAGGCCAGCTCTCTCCAGGCACCCTCCCACTACCTTATATATACCACTATATGCTCACACCAGTCCCATTCAGGTCACATAAGGCCAGCTCTCTCCAGGCACCCTCCCACTACCTTATATATACCACTATATGCTCACACCAGTCCCATACAGGTCACATAAGGCCAGCTCTCTCCAGGCACCCTCCCACTACCTTATATATACCACTATATGCTCACACCAGTCCCATACAGGGCAGCAAGGCCAGCTCTCTCCAGGCACCCTCCCACTACCTTATATATACCACTATATGCTCACACCAGTCCCATTCAGGGCAGCAAGGCCAGCTCTCTCCAGGCACCCTCCCACTACCTTATATATACCACTATATGCTCACACCAGTCCCATACAGGTCACATAAGGCCAGCTCTCTCCAGGCACCCTCCCACTACCTTATATATACCACTATATGCTCACACCAGTCCCATTCAGGGCACATAAGGCCAGCTCTCTCCAGGCACCCTCCCACTACCTTATATATACCACTCTATGCTCACACCAGTCCCATTCAGGGCAGCAAGGCCAGCTCTCTCCAGGCACCCTCCCACTACCTTATATATACCACTATATGCTCACACCAGTCCCATTCAGGGCACATAAGGTCAGCTCTCTCCAGGCACCCTCCCACTACCTTATATATACCACTATATGCTCACACCAGTCCCATTCAGGGCACATAAGGTCAGCTCTCTCCAGGCACCCTCCCACTACCTTATATATACCACTATATGCTCACACCAGTCCCATTCAGATCACATAAGGCCAGCTCTCTCCAGGCACCCTCCCACTACCTTATATACACCACTATATGCTCACACCAGTCCCATACAGGGCAGCAAGGCCAGCTCTCTCCAGGCACCCTCCCACTACCTTATATATACCACTATATGCTCACACCAGTCCCATACAGGGCAGCAAGGCCAGCTCTCTCCAGGCACCCTCCCACTACCTTATATATACCACTATATGCTCACACCAGTCCCATACAGGTCACATAAGGCCAGCTCTCTCCAGGCACCCTCCCACTACCTTATATATACCACTATATGCTCACACCAGTCCCATTCAGGTCACATAAGGCCAGCTCTCTCCAGGCACCCTCCCACTACCTTATATATACCACTATATGCTCACACCAGTCCCATTCAGGGCAGCAAGGCCAGCTCTCTCCAGGCACCCTCCCACTACCTTATATATACCACTATATGCTCACACCAGTCCCATACAGGTCACATAAGGCCAGCTCTCTCCAGGCGCCCTCCCACTACCTTATATATACCACTATATGCTCACACCAGTCCCATACAGGTCACATAAGGCCAGCTCTCTCCAGGCACCCTCCCACTACCTTATATATACCACTATATGCTCACACCAGTCCCATACAGGTCACATAAGGCCAGCTCTCTCCAGGCACCCTCCCACTACCTTATATATACCACTATATGCTCACACCAGTCCCATTCAGGTCACATAAGGCCAGCTCTCTCCAGGCACCCTCCCACTACCTTATATATACCACTATATGTTCACACCAGTCCCATTCAGGGCAGCAAGGCCAGCTCTCTCCAGGCACCCTCCCACTACCTTATATATACCACTATATGCTCACACCAGTCCCATACAGGTCACATAAGGCCAGCTCTCTCCAGGCACCCTCCCACTACCTTATATATACCACTATATGCTCACACCAGTCCCATTCAGGGCAGCAAGGCCAGCTCTCTCCAGGCACCCTCCCACTACCTTATATATACCACTATATGCTCACACCAGTCCCATTCAGGGCAGCAAGGCCAGCTCTCTCCAGGCACCCTCCCACTACCTTATATATACCACTATATGCTCACACCAGTCCCATTCAGGGCAGCAAGGCCAGCTCTCTCCAGGCACCCTCCCACTACCTTATATATACCACTATATGCTCACACCAGTCCCATACAGGTCACATAAGGCCAGCTCTCTCCAGGCACCCTCCCACTACCTTATATATACCACTATATGCTCACACCAGTCCCATTCAGGGCAGCAAGGCCAGCTCTCTCCAGGCACCCTCCCACTACCTTATATATACCACTATATGCTCACACCAGTCCCATTCAGGGCAGCAAGGCCAGCTCTCACCAGGCACCCTCCCACTACCTTATATATACCACTATATGCTCACACCAGTCCCATACAGGTCACATAAGGCCAGCTCTCTCCAGGCACCCTCCCACTACCTTATATATACCACTATATGCTCACACCAGTCCCATTCAGATCACATAAGGCCAGCTCTCTCCAGGCACCCTCCCACTACCTTATATATACCACTATATGCTCACACCAGTCCCATAGAGGTCACATAAGGCCAGCTCTCTCCAGGCACCCTCCCACTACCTTATATATACCACTATATGCTCACACCAGTCCCATTCAGATCACATAAGGCCAGCTCTCTCCAGGCACCCTCCCACTACCTTATATATACCACTATATGCTCACACCAGTCCCATTCAGGTCACATAAGGCCAGCTCTCTCCAGGCACCCTCCCACTACCTTATATATACCACTATATGCTCACACCAGTCCCATACAGGGCAGCAAGGCCAGCTCTCTCTAGGCACCCTCCCACTACCTTATATATACCACTATATGCTCACACCAGTCCCATACAGGTCACATAAGGCCAGCTCTCTCCAGGCACCCTCCCACTACCTTATATATATATATATATATATATATATATATATATATATATGTTCACACCATATATATGTTCACACCAGGCATTAAATGTAACATTATAAATCAATATTATAAATGAAGCATTACCTGTGATTCACTTTGGCCATTGATAACATCTGACATGATGATCATAAGACACTAATGATCATGTTGCTGCCATGATTGGCTTGATAAACGGCACTGCCTCAGAAGCCTATAGTAATATGGACCACCTACTCCACGTACTACCTGAATGGGGCTACATTATGTGGTGTACATATACACTGTAAATAATCATCTTCAAACTAGGTCACAAGGATCAAGTAATAATGACTCTACTTTACAGTCTAAGTATTGTAAACCCCAAGGCTCAATGTTTGAGATCATGTTACTGTAATGTGTATCTGATTACTCGACAGAAATAAAACTTCAGATATGCTTTGGGACAGCTCAGGTTCAATTTATCTGCAACAATCACCACAGCCATGAATGTGTTCAAAGAAGGTTAGAGATAGCTCTAAGCTTAGAGTAATTACTCTGAGCTATCAGTCAGTTGGAGGACTCCATATGGTGAGCATTTGAAGGGTCAATGAACTCGCTACTTGCTGCTGACCATTTCTTGTCACCATTTACCGCAGATTAGAGTCACTAATGCCTCATCCACATTTGCGCCGATTTCAGTAAAGATGCCCGGCCGATGGGTATTTTTTACAAAATCGGAAGGCAGTTCAGATTGCCGTACGGGCACCGGGAGATCATCGGCCACAATTGGGCATCTTTAAGATGTCGGCCGGGTCATCGGGAACTTTTAGCTGCCACATAAAAGTTGCCAGCGTTTCCCCGATGTCTTATCAGCAAATATCATCTTAAAGTGCATGGCAGGGTCCCGGCAGTGTCCCGCAGGGACATCGGCAGATTATCTTAGGGCTGCCGGTGGCATCGTGCGGTGAAAATAGGATTATATTTATTTCATGGGTTCATAGACCATCGTCAGATGATCGCACGGGCTCCCTGCGATATATCATAGACGTCTTTAAGATGTCTTTCAGACATCTGTCAAATGAGACAGACGTCTTTAAGATATCCTGCAGACGTCTGTGTCATTCAGTCTTGCACGTGCCGTGCGGTGCCCTTCAATAATGTGACCACAGCTACGGAATATCTCAGATTGTTGCTTATAAACTCCCCGGCGCCTGGCAGACTGTGAAGTCGGCCGATTGTTACTGCCCGGCCGGCGCCCGGTGCAAATGTGACTGAGGCATAAGCTGGCCACTTGTAGCTGCTGCCAGTAATGGTCAAACTCATAAGTACCTAAACAAATCATAAGTACCTCAACATATCATAATACCTAAACATATCATAGGTACCTAAACACATCATAAGTACCTCAACATATCATAAGTACCTAAACATATCATAAGTACCTAAACACATCATAAGTACCTCAACATATCATAAGTACCTAAACATATCATAAGTACCTAAACATATCATAAGTACCTAAACAAATCACAAGTACCTAAACATATCATAAGTACCTAAACATATCTGTATGATGGAATGATAATCAGGGATGTTGAAATGTATCAAATATTTGAGCCTGAGATAGCAAAGTAAAATTTCAGCAAGAAGCCAGTGATATAACTGATTCAAACATCCAGACATTGATTTGTTTTCTAGCTTGTTTGTTGGTTGGTTTGTTTGTTTGTTTGTTTGTTTGTTTAGGGGTTTAACAGTACCAGATAGTGTTCTGCCTCACTGAATTGTCATTTAGCATATCCTTGACATGACAATCACCTGGCAAGGCCTCTGGTGACAGGTCACAAACTTATGGCATCTGGTCACAAAATTATGGCATCTGGTCACAAACTTATGGCATCTGGCCACTGACTTATGGCATCTGGTCAGAAAATTATGGTATCTGGTCACAAACTTATGGCATCTGGTCACAAACTTATGGCATCTGGTCACAAACTATGGCATCTGGTCACAAACTTATGGCATCTGGTCACAAACTTATGGCATCTGGTCACAGACTTACAAGGCACGGGCCTCAGATCATGAGAAATTGTAATATGAATCCAATTTCAGCATGGCCTAGAATTGAACCCGTGACCTTTGAATCCTCAAAGAGGACCTGGTGCTAATAAGCTTGCATTTTTGGTCAGTCTTTGCGAAGTCCGGCCACTTGGCGTGAGATTGATTTTTATCTTGACTCTGTCAGACAGTCTCTTTTGGTTCATTCTCATTTTAATCAACTGTTCTATAGCCTCCTCTAAATGCTGAATGATGATATGAGGGAAAATTCAAAGATGATTTCTACGGTATTCACAAATTTCATTTAATTAAAAATAAGACACAAAGACGGCAGGTTTTCACAAAAACACAGATTTTCTGTTTAAATAATGTGAATAAGCATCCTAGGCCCCTAATAATACATGTAGGTATAATGAAACAATACAATTTACCTGTAGATATCTATGGAGGAATCATATTGTATATCTATATTCGATCCCTAGCATTGTAGATATCTATGATGGAGTAAAATAACTCAGGTCCCCTAGCATTGAAGATATCTATGATGGAGTAAAATAACTCAGGTCCCCTAGCATTGTAGATATCTATGATGGAGTAAAATAACTCAGGTCTCCTAGCATTGTAGATATCTATGATGGAGTAAAATAACTCAGGTCCCCTAGCATTGTAGATATCTATGATGGAGTAAAATAACTCAGGTCCCCAAGCATTGTAGATATCTATGATGGAGTAAAATAACTCAGGTCCCCTAGCATTGTAGATATCTATGATGGAGTAAAATAACTCAGGTCCCCTGGCATTGTAGATATCTATGATGGAGTAAAATAACTCAGGTCCCCTAGCATTGTAGATATCTATGATGGAGTAAAATAACTCAGGTCTCCTAGCATTGTAGATATCTATGATGGAGTAAAATAACTCAGGTCCCCTAGCATTGTAGATATCTATGATGGAGTAAAATAACTCAGGTCCCCTAGCATTGTAGATATCTATGATGGAGTAAAATAACTCAGGTCCCCTAGCATTGTAGATATCTATGATGGAGTAAAATAACTCAGGTCCCCTGGCATTGTAGATATCTATGATGGAGTAAAATAACTCAGGTCCCCTAGCATTGTAGATATCTATGATGAAGTAAAATAACTCAGGTACCCTAGCATTGTAGATATCTATGATGGAGTAAAATAACTCAGGTCTCCTAGCATTGTAGATATCTATGATGGAGTGAAATATCTCAGGTCCCCTAGCATTGTAGATATCTATGATGGAGTAAAATAACTCAGGTCCCCTAGCATTGTAGATATCTATGATGGAGTAAAATAACTCAGGTCCCCTAGCATTGTAGATATCTATGATGGAGTAAAATAACTCAGGTCCCCTGGCATTGTAGATATCTATGATGGAGTAAAATAACTCAGGTCCCCTAGCATTGTAGATATCTATGATGGAGTAAAATAACTCAGGTCCCCTAGCATTGTAGATATCTATGATAACTCAGGTCCCCTAGCATTGTAGATATCTATGATGGAGTAAAATAACTCAGGTCCCCTGGCATTGTAGATATCTATGATGGAGTAAAATAACTCAGGTCCCCTAGCATTGTAGATATCTATGATGGAGTAAAATAACTCAGGTCCCCTGGCATTGCAGATATCTATGATGGAGTAAAATAACTCAGGTCCCCTAGCATTGTAGATATCTATGATAACTCAGGTCCCCTAGCATTGTAGATATCTATGATGGAGTAAAATAACTCAGGTCCCCTAGCATTGTAGATATCTATGATGGAGTAAAATAACTCAGGTCCCCTAGCATTGTAGATATCTATGATGGAGTAAAATAACTCAGGTCCCCTAGCATTGTAGATATCTATGATAACTCAGGTCCCCTAGCATTGTAGATATCTATGATGGAGTAAAATAACTCAGGTCCCCTAGCATTGTAGATATCTATGATGGAGTAAAATAACTCAGGTCCCCTAGCATTGTAGATATCTATGATGGAGTAAAATAACTCAGGTCCCCTAGCATTGTAGATATCTATGATAACTCAGGTCCCCTAGCATTGTAGATATCTATGATGGAGTAAAATAACTCAGGTCCCCTAGCATTGTAGATATCTATGATGGAGTAAAATAACTCAGGTCTCCTAGCATTGTAGATATCTATGATGGAGTAAAATAACTCAGGTCCCCTAGCATTGAAGATATCTATGATGGAGTAAAATAACTCAGGTCCCCTAGCATTGTAGATATCTATGATGGAGTAAAATAACTCAGGTCCCCTAGCATTGTAGATATCTATGATGGAGTAAAATAACTCAGGTCCCCTGGCATTGTAGATATCTATGATGGAGTAAAATAACTCAGGTCCCCTAGCATTGTAGATATCTATGATGGAGTAAAATAACTCAGGTCTCCTAGCATTGTAGATATCTATGATGGAGTAAAATAACTCAGGTCCCCTAGCATTGTAGATATCTATGATGGAGTAAAATAACTCAGGTCCCCTAGCATTGTAGATATCTATGATAACTCAGGTCCCCTAGCATTGTAGATATCTATGATGGATTAAAATAACTCAGGTCCCCTGGCATTGCAGATATCTATGATGGAGTAAAATAACTCAGGTCCCCTGGCATTGTAGATATCTATGATGGAGTAAAATAACTCAGGTCCCCTAGCATTGTAGATATCTATGATGGAGTAAAATAACTCAGGTCCCCTAGCATTGTAGATATCTATGATGGAGTAAAATAACTCAGGTCCCCTAGCATTGTAGATATCTATGATGGAGTAAAATAACTCAGGTCCCCTAGCATTGTAGATATCTATGATGGAGTAAAATAACTCAGGTCCCCTAGCATTGTAGATATCTATGATGGAGTAAAATAACTCAGGTCCCCTAGCATTGTAGATATCTATGATGGATTAAAATAACTCAGGTCCCCTAGCATTGTAGATATCTATGATGGAGTAAAATAACTCAGGTCCCCTAGCATTGTAGATATCTATGATGGAGTAAAATAACTCAGGTCCCCTAGCATTGTAGATATCTATGATAACTCAGGTCCCCTAGCATTGTAGATATCTATGATGGAGTAAAATAACTCAGGTCTCCTAGCATTGTAGATATCTATGATGGAGTAAAATAACTCAGGTCCCCTAGCATTGTAGATATCTATGATGGAGTAAAATAACTCAGGTCCCCTAGCATTGTAGATATCTATGATGGAGTAAAATAACTCAGGTCCCCTAGCATTGTAGATATCTATGATGGAGTAAAATAACTCAGGTCCCCTAGCATTGTAGATATCTATGATGGAGTAAAATAACTCAGGTCCCCTAGCATTGTAGATATCTATGATAACTCAGGTCCCCTAGCATTGTAGATATCTATGATGGAGTAAAATAACTCAGGTCTCCTAGCATTGTAGATATCTATGATGGAGTAAAATAACTCAGGTCCCCTAGCATTGTAGATATCTATGATGGAGTAAAATAACTCAGGTCCCCTAGCATTGTAGATATCTATGATGGAGTAAAATAACTCAGGTCCCCTAGCATTGTAGATATCTATGATGGAGTAAAATAACTCAGGTCCCCTAGCATTGTAGATATCTATGATGGAGTAAAATAACTCAGGTCCCCTAGCATTGTAGATATCTATGATAACTCAGGTCCCCTAGCATTGTAGATATCTATGATGGAGTAAAATAACTCAGGTCTCCTAGCATTGTAGATATCTATGATGGAGTAAAATAACTCAGGTCCCCTAGCATTGTAGATATCTATGATGGAGTAAAATAACTCAGGTCCCCTAGCATTGTAGATATCTATGATGGAGTAAAATAACTCAGGTCCCCTAGCATTGTAGATATCTATGATAACTCAGGTCCCCTAGCATTGTAGATATCTATGATGGAGTAAAATAACTCGGGTCCCCTGGCATTGTAGATATCTATGATGGAGTAAAATAACTCAGGTCTCCTAGCATTGTAGATATCTATGATGGAGTAAAATAACTCAGGTCCCCTGGCATTGTAGATATCTATGATGGAGTAAAATAACTCAGGTCCCCTAGCATTGTAGATATCTATGATGGAGTAAAATAACTCAGGTCTCCTAGCATTGTAGATATCTATGATGGAGTAAAATAACTCAGGTCCCCTAGCATTGCAGATATCTATGATGGAGTAAAATAACTCGGGTCCCCTAGCATTGTAGATATCTATGATGGAGTAAAATAACTCAGGTCCCCTAGCATTGTAGATATCTATGATGGAGTAAAATAACTCAGGTCCCCTAGCATTGTAGATATCTATGATGGAGTAAAATAACTCAGGTCTCCTAGCATTGTAGATATCTATGATGGAGTAAAATAACTCAGGTCCCCTAGCATTGTAGATATCTATGATGGAGTAAAATAACTCAGGTCCCCTAGCATTGTAGATATCTATGATGGAGTAAAATAACTCAGGTCCCCTAGCATTGTAGATATCTATGATGGAGTAAAATAACTCAGGTCCCCTAGCATTGTAGATATCTATGATGGAGTAAAATAACTCAGGTCCCCTAGCATTGTAGATATCTATGATAGTGTAATATATATTTTCAGGTCTCCTTTTGATGACATATGGCTTTCAGGCAGATATTGAGTGGCATTATCCCAATTATGTCTGGTATTGAAAATTTTCTACTTTCTTTTTCCCCCAAAAAATACATAAGACAAGTTATAGCTCAAATGACACGATCTTACCTGGGCAATCTTGAGAAGGAAAACTTCCTGCAGTGGTTTCTTGGTGAAGTACCAGAATCTTTCATTAGTGGGGAAGATCTTGGCTTTGGTTTCTACTAGGAAGCGGACAGGTTCCTGTATTCCCTCAATCACAAGGTCCACTGCTATGGTCATGAACACGCGAGTATCTGCAAAATAATATACCACATCAATATTCTGTATGATCTGTAAATCAAGAATATACCACATCATTATTCAATATGATATGTAAATCAAGAATATACCAGATATATATTCAATATGATCTGTAAATCAAGAATATACCAGATCAATATTCAATATGATCTGTAAATCAAGAATATACCACATCAATATTCAATATGATCTGTAAATCAAGAATATACCAGATCAATATTCAATATGATCTGTAAATCAAGAATATACCACATCAATATTCAATATGATATGTAAATCAATAATATACCACATCAATATTCTATATGATCTGTAAATCAATATTATACCACATCAATATTCTATATGATCTGTAAATCAAGAATATACCAGATCAATATTCAATATGATCTGTAAATCAAGAATATACCAGATCTATATTCAATATTATTTGTAAATCAAGAATCAAATCATAATTCATACATATACTAATTATTTTTTCAGTTTTGTAATGCTGAAATACAGATAAATGTTGACAGTCATCTCCCGCCTCTCCACTTTTATAGATTGAAATTATCTGAATTAAAATTAATAATTCAAGCTCAGTATAGTGAGTAATACAAGATGTGAGATGGTCTCCTCCTACCTTTAGGTGTCTCAGTGTTGAGTGGGGGGTGGGGGGGGGGAGGGGGGAGTGGGCTGGAGCTCAGTATAGTGAGTAATACAAGATGTGAGATGGTCTCCTCCTACCTTTAGGTGTCTCAGTGTTGAGTGGGGGGTGGGGGGTGGGGGGTGGGGGGAGTGGGCTGGAGCTCAGTATAGTGAGTAATACAAGATGTGAGATGGTCTCCTCCTACCTTTAGGTGTCTCAGTGTTGAGTGGGGGGTGGGGGGGGGGGGGGAGTGGGCTGGAGCTCAGTATAGTGAGTAATACAAGATGTGAGATGGTCTCCTCCTACCTTTAGGTGTCTCAGTGTTGAGTGGGGGGTGGGGGGTGGGGGGTGGGGGGAGTGGGCTGGAGCTCAGTATAGTGAGTAATACAAGATGTGAGATGGTCTCCTCCTACCTTTAGGTGTCTCAGTGTTGAGTGGGGGGTGGGGGGGGGGGGGGGGGAGTGGGCTGGAGCTCAGTATAGTGAGTAATACAAGATGTGAGATGGTCTCCTCCTACCTTTAGGTGTCTCAGTGTTGAGTGGGGGGTGGGGGGTGGGGGGTGGGGGGAGTGGGCTGGAGCTCAGTATAGTGAGTAATACAAGATGTGAGATGGTCTCCTCCTACCTTTAGGTGTCTCAGTGTTGAGTGGGGGGTGGGGGGTGGGGGGTGGGGGGAGTGGGCTGGAGCTCAGTATAGTGAGTAATACAAGATGTGAGATGGTCTCCTCCTACCTTTAGGTGTCTCAGTGTTGAGTGGGGGGTGGGGGGGTGGGGGGAGTGGGCTGGAGCTCAGTATAGTGAGTAATACAAGATGTGAGATGGTCTCCTCCTACCTTTAGGTGTCTCAGTGTTGAGTGGGGGGGGGGGGAGTGGGGGGAAGTGGGGGGGCTGGAGCTCAGTATAGTGAGTAATACAAGATGTGAGATGGTCTCCTCCTACCTTTAGGTGTCTCAGTGTTGAGTGGGGGGTGGGGGGGGGAGGGGGGAGTGGGCTGGAGCTCAGTATAGTGAGTAATACAAGATGTGAGATGTGTTCATCCTACCTTTAGGTGTCTCAGTGTTGAGTGGGGGGGAGTGGGGGGAGGGGGGAGTGGGCTGGAGCTCAGTATAGTGAGTAATACAAGATGTGAGATGGTCTCCTCCTACCTTTAGGTGTCTCAGTGTTGAGTGGGGGGTGGGGGGGGGGTGGGGGGAGTGGGCTGGAGCTCAGTATAGTGAGTAATACAAGATGTGAGATGGTCTCCTCCTACCTTTAGGTGTCTCAGTGTTGAGTGGGGGGTGGGGGGGGGGGGGAGTGGGCTGGAGCTCAGTATAGTGAGTAATACAAGATGTGAGATGGTCTCCTCCTACCTTTAGGTGTCTCAGTGTTGAGTGGGGGGTGGGGGGGGGGGGGGGGAGTGGGCTGGAGCTCAGTATAGTGAGTAATACAAGATGTGAGATGGTCTCCTCCTACCTTTAGGTGTCTCAGTGTTGAGTGGGGGGTGGGGGGGGGGGGAGTGGGCTGGAGCTCAGTATAGTGAGTAATACAAGATGTGAGATGGTCTCCTCCTACCTTTAGGTGTCTCAGTGTTGAGTGGGGGGTGGGGGGTGGGGGGTGGGGGGAGTGGGCTGGAGCTCAGTATAGTGAGTAATACAAGATGTGAGATGGTCTCCTCCTACCTTTAGGTGTCTCAGTGTTGAGTGGGGGGTGGGGGGTGGGGGGTGGGGGGAGTGGGCTGGAGCTCAGTATAGTGAGTAATACAAGATGTGAGATGGTCTCCTCCTACCTTTAGGTGTCTCAGTGTTGAGTGGGGGGTGGGGGGAGTGGGCTGGAGCTCAGTATAGTGAGCAATACAAGATGTGAGATGCACTCCTCCTACCTTTAGGTGTCTCAGTGTTGAGTGGGGGGTGGGGGGTGGGGGGGTGGGGGGAGTGGGCTGGAGCTCAGTATAGTGAGTAATACAAGATGTGAGATGCGTTCATCCTACCTTTAGGTGTCTCAGTGTTGAGTGGGGGGGGGAGTGGGGGGAAGTGGGGGGGCTGGAGCTCAGTATAGTGAGTAATACAAGATGTGAGATGGTCTCCTCCTACCTTTAGGTGTCTCAGTGTTGAGTGGGGGGGAGTGGGGGGAGGGGGGAGTGGGCTGGAGCTCAGTATAGTGAGTAATACAAGATGTGAGATGTGTTCATCCTACCTTTAGGTGTCTCAGTGTTGAGTGGGGGGGAGTGGGGGGAGGGGGGAGTGGGCTGGAGCTCAGTATAGTGAGTAATACAAGATGTGAGATGGTCTCCTCCTACCTTTAGGTGTCTCAGTGTTGAGTGGGGGGTGGGGGGGGGGGAGTGGGCTGGAGCTCAGTATAGTGAGTAATACAAGATGTGAGATGGTCTCCTCCTACCTTTAGGTGTCTCAGTGTTGAGTGGGGGGTGGGGGGGGGGGGGGGAGTGGGCTGGAGCTCAGTATAGTGAGTAATACAAGATGTGAGATGTGTTCATCCTACCTTTAGGTGTCTCAGTGTTGAGTGGGGGGGAGTGGGGGGAGGGGGGAGTGGGCTGGAGCTCAGTATAGTGAGTAATACAAGATGTGAGATGGTCTCCTCCTACCTTTAGGTGTCTCAGTGTTGAGTGGGGGGTGGGGGGGTGGGGGGAGTGGGCTGGAGCTCAGTATAGTGAGTAATACAAGATGTGAGATGCGTTCATCCTACCTTTAGGTGTCTCAGTGTTGAGTGGGGGGAGGGGGGAGTGGGCTGGAGCTCAGTATAGTGAGTAATACAAGATGTGAGATGGTCTCCTCCTACCTTTAGGTGTCTCAGTGTTGAGTGGGGGGTGGGGGGGGGGGGGGGGGGGGGAGTGGGCTGGAGCTCAGTATAGTGAGTAATACAAGATGTGAGATGGTCTCCTCCTACCTTTAGGTGTCTCAGTGTTGAGTGGGGGGTGGGGGGGGGGGGGGGGAGTGGGCTGGAGCTCAGTATAGTGAGTAATACAAGATGTGAGATGGTCTCCTCCTACCTTTAGGTGTCTCAGTGTTGAGTGGGGGGGGGGAGTGGGGGGAAGTGGGGGGGCTGGAGCTCAGTATAGTGAGTAATACACGATGTGAGATGCGTTCATCCTACCTTTAGGTGTCTCAGTGTTGAGTATTTGGAAGCTTGGATCAGTGGGGTCCCAATGTCCAGAGATAAGATAGGAACGACCATCGCTGCCTGCTCCCATAGACACCTGTAATTACACAACATCCACATATCTCACTCGACCTTGACATATTGCTCTATGATGCAGCCAAACGCTCTCCTTAGGTCCAACGTAAATGCTTCATAACCAAAATTAAAGTCCAACTCTCAATATAAAGTATACGTTTTGATAACAATTACGTGAAAATGAAATGAAATCATTAAACAATAACCAATATTATATTGTTCTAAATATGTAACTTTTTAATAATGATAAGACAAAATTTTATTGAGGCGTTAGCTGAAGTAAACATGTTGTTAATTAAAATGTTATATTTGACATGACATATTAACAATATGCAAACGTGAGCTGTAAACAATCTTACAAGATATATAGCACGTATAGTTCAATGCAGACAAGGCGAAAGAACCAGATAGCTTGGAATGGTTTGGGCAAGATGAGAAGTGAGTTCAGATTTGTGATTTATTTTGTAAGAAGCATTTTGTCAAATTGGCAGAGGCGTCTCTTTATTACCTCACTCCATTTTGCTTCATGGTCTCATTGTTACTGCTAAGCATGTATCACATGTAACCTCTCTGCCTTATGTACATGCTAGCACAGACGATTCCTGCCACAAACTCACAATAAATCACAACAGCTTCATGTAACCAATGGTGTTTAGCATATGTTGAGTGAAGATAAAATAAAGCAAAATGGGAGAGTGCCACACACTGCTTAAAACACACACTAATATGGCTGCACACAGCATCTGTAGACTGCCTAACTGCACAACGTATCTGTAGACTGCCTAACTGCACAGTATCTGTAGACTGCCTAACTGCACACAGTATCTGTAGACTGCCTAACTGCACACAGTATCTGTAGACTGCCTAACTGCACACAGTATCTGTAGACTGCCTAACTGTGCTGTGTTCATGTGTGTATATATATAAGCCTTCAATGTTCTCTGAACTGCCATTAATTTGTACCACATCGCTTACTACCTTGAAATATCTTTTATTATTATCTCTAACCTAATTTTACTTCATATCATTCATAATATCGGTCTGGTTTTCAAGGCAAGTCAGATGTTTTCAAGGTCATCAAATGGAATGCACTAAATTGACACATTTTATCATCCTGTCTTGTCCCACAGGAATAATTTTATACTTCAGTATACTTTTTTCATACATAACTTTCTTAAAATAAATACTGTAGATTTTCTTTTAATTTATATCTGTTTGTTAACATTTAATAATACACCAAAGATAGAATATGACCGTAAAATGTTCAAACAAGTCTCATTAGTGAGATGACTTTATCAGTTATACATCTTATTTCAAGTGAACATTAAAAAAAAAGAGGGGCCGAGATAAAATACACTATATTTCTTTTAAAAGAAAAAAAACTGCTGATAATTAAGCATTATTTATATACTACTGATAGTGTTGATTTTCCACTAAAAGCATTGAAATCAATGAAATTATTTGTTTGAATATACTCTTTAGTTATTACTTCCAGGAAATGTATATTTGGCACAAAAATTTGTGATGTGCAAACGGATGACGTCTAACACACTGATAAGTACATCCAGAACCATATTATTGAACCATATTATTGAGCCATATTATTGAGCCATATTATTGAGCCATTTATAGCTCAATATCTCATAAATGCATCATTCTGGAGAGTACAAATATAATGTGTAACATTCCGATACTGTAAGCAGCCAGAGTTTGGCACAAATACCTGATGTGTATTTACACAATATCTGGACTTACCAAAGTTAGGCAGTGCTTTATTTGGGATGAAATATATGTATGTATGTATATTTATATCTGTTTTTCCTCTCATTAATATAAGAGTGTTTTGCTTTAACGTGTAATTTGACTTTCCAAAAAAAAATCCCAACCCCTGAAAATAATTATAGAACAAAATATATTGAAATGTGAACTCATCCATAACTTGTAATAAACAAATAAATTATGTGACCAATTGGAAAGATAAAGTAACAAGAAATAAAGAGAAAACTAATTTAAAGAAACTACAGATGAAAGGTGAGCCTCTTATACCCTTCAATAACCAGCAAATATCCATCTTTTTCAGTTTATTATTAGTCTACATTTAATTCACTTATCATTTATGTTTTAATGAAATATTAAAGATATTCAAGTGGCACAATTAAACACTGAATCTATAATTGGTGGTGATTTGTATAGGTAGTATTGGTATTTTAAAGTTGATTAATATGTATTTAGTATTAACCTGTGCACTGTTTATGTAGAATAATGGGGTATAAGCGGCCACCTGGAGGGAATAGTTCAAACTAAATGGGTCTAAGAAAAGCAAAATTAATAAAGCATGCATGGGAAATGAGACCCTGGATAGCCCACACTCCATACTTTGGATTCACATGCTGACTTTTGCAGATACATGAATGTGTTAACCAGCCCTTCTTATTGAGTAAAGTGTTCCAGAAGGGTGTTCCAGAATCTTGCACAACTCAAACATTTTTTGGAGTGATTGAAAACATTAGACAAAAATAAAAAATCTACAATATTTCTTTGGAAATGTCAACTTTGATCACATCATCTCATTAAAGCAAGCGTCATAATTAAGTTATTATATGCAGTAATTATGAGTACATGAAGCAATGCTAAGGAATAAATTTGATTCTTGAAAATATATTGGAAATGTTCTAAAATGTGTTGAATTTTGTTTTCATTTTTTTTTAAATGTAGTATTTGATATTGTCTGGAACACCCTTTCCATGTCATAGGGATTAAATGAATCAGCCTGAAGCATTCTACAGTTCATCTAATGTTTATACCACTTCAACAGGGAGAAATTCCATCTTTCTGCCCATACTATCAAAGTGTGGAAGCTTGGCCGGTCTGTTCTGGATGTTCATAGGCTACAAGAAGGAAACCAATATGAGAAGCTGTATATTACCCCAGCCATTTTATATATACAATTATAGCTTGTGATATTGAAAAATTGCAACCAAATGATGACTGTGTAGCAGTACATTAGTCCTCGCTCCGTGTTATTCTCCCCCATTCCTCTCAGATATATCACTATAAAATATAATCCTACTTTGAATGAATGGCTTATAAAGGACACATGCTTACATCACATATTAATGTACCATTAAGATTGCTAAGTGAGCTTCTGATTGAACAATTTTCAAAAGTTTAAAAATGTAGTCAAAAATAAAACCCCAAAAAACCCCAGTAATTATTGTAATTAGTACAAATATCACAAAAGCCTGATGGCAGAAGCCTTGCAATTCGTGCACAAATATCTGGTAAATAAACTGTAACAAGTAAAATATTATGAATCTAAATAATCTTAAATTGGTGATTTTTAAGGAGATAAATGTTTGATGCCAGGACATTCAGCATGTAGCCTCTATTGAATATGTAACCCGAGGCAATCAGGATTAAAACATCTTCAAAATGAAAATAGTATGATTCAGTCACCAAACAGTATTCTAAATAATTTCATTTATATATATATATATACATATAGATTCTACATTGGCATATATGACTATTTCTTCGACATTAAACCAAAAATTGTTATATTTTGTTACCTCTACCATAGAATACAACATATGCAAAAATCTTTCAAGGATGAAAATTACAAAAACAATTTAAAAAATGCAAAGATGGGAAATCTACCCAAGAACAAACAAAAACTTGAAACAAATGTAACAATCACTTAAATTATGGTCTTAAATCTAGCAGAAACAATATTATATTTCCCTTTTTCCTCCCTTGTAAACATGAGGTGTCCTCAGGTGTGAGGAGTTTTTGAAATTTAAAACTGGATTACATAGCTCATATCTAGTTTGGCTTATTATCTGCTACGAGGTAAAACATTTCACTCATAAATGGAGACTCAAATTTTAGTGGGAACAGAAGAAGGCAATTAGAAAACTAAAATGCATCTAACCTGTATGTCACAACCCGTGAGACTGGTAGCAAGCAAGTTGGGAAATACTAACAGATCTAATAAATGAATGACAGAAGAAATCTAAGAATTTACCATGTCTATCAGATGCATATCTCCATGTTTGACATTCCTACCCGGGCTGATCAATAAACCAAAGCACCTGCAAATGAATACACAAACATTTATTGGTCTTTATTCTGAAACTCTATTTATAATTGCAGTGAAGAAAGTCAGCATTCAGGAAAAAACCTGAAACCCTTAAAAATTAACCTGAAGATACCCCTACCCCCTTTCAGAAATGTCATTTTTGGATGTTTCAGACTGAGTTCAGACCATTTTGAATTTTACATTTGAAGAAGAAAAAATGAATTCAGGTTATTTCCTGAAGACTTTCATCACTGTAATTGACAGCCTTAGATCAATTCTTTGTAGTGGTCTGAAACCTTAGATCTTTGTTTATCCACAGAGCCACATATTATACATAATATCAATGTACAATCAATCTGGAGGCTTGGTTATCAGCTGATATAAAGGTCATATTGGTTCAACATTTGGAGTGAGATCTTAGATTCCTTAACTAGGCCTAAAATAAAGAACCGTGTTTCTGATGTCCATGCCTACCCAAGTTCAAACCACATACTCTAGAGATTTATTTTTTTAACTTTCTCAGTGAAAGACATATTTTCAGTTATAACTTCATTTATACATATATCCATTCCCAATTTATATGATCCTTTAAAAAATAAATAGATAAATAAAAAATAAAATCTACCCCATATCCTATTTTTTTCAGGGCACATTAATGTAAACAAGATTATCATTATTTTTGGCCTTATAGAAGATAAATATGTTTTATTGTAGAGATCTGAAATGTTTTGATTTTGTTATGAAATAAAATTATTGAAATAAAACTCTTATTTCCAAATGTCATTCTTGTGGTGATATTTGGAGGTAATTTATATGTTGTCTGTAAATATGATAGTCTAAGAGTACTTCTACGAGGACTGACCTTTCTATCTTGAGTTCCCTGTTGTGAGACACCTGCTGGACAGTAATGACAATCTTTTTCTCCACATCGCACCTCAGTTTGAACACATTTTTATCTTTAGGACAGGTGCTGAAGTTGCCCTTGCCATCATCTTCCCTGAATTCGAGGCTGATGTTGAACCGGAACAAGCTCTCCTCCACAATGCTGCTCGACTCAGATATTGTACTCGGTGATTTGGGTACACGTCGGAATGCCATTGCAAAACTATACAAGATCTTGCCCACCTGTAGCATATCATAACATGGTATTATTTAGATCCTTAAAATGAAAGAATATTTTCATGAACATTGATACTTCAAAGTTTTATCAAATTATCACATAAATTATAATGGCACAAATAATCAAATGTTTTGATCTGTTTCTCAAAACATTAATATCAATTTCAGAATTATCCTGATTTTGACGTCTTTTGACAGATGGAAAATTTAACAATTCTCTCTCAAATATTTTACACAGTTGAAAAATGAAGAATTGTTTGATTGAAAAAAAATCTAAGAATGCTTACAGATAGTCTTATTTGATATATTTAGCAAAAGTCAAATAGCAAACTTTGTGTTACTTACCAGATCTTGTTGTTCACACCTGAAAACATGGCACTGGAAGATAGCGGTCTCGACACTGTCGCCATGACTACATGTGAATGCAAAGCAGCGGCGTTCTTCAGTGTCCACAGGACCTCTGGCACAGAAGAGAATCCTGTGAATGCGATAACTGGTGATCTCTGTCTGACTGCCTGGATCTATCAAGCTACAATAAACACAACATCTCATTAATATCCACATCTAAATATACTCCAACTCAAAATATTGTCTGTACTCTACTGTAAAATCCAAAAAAATAATGAGCTTTTTTGTTTAGTTATTTGTGAACACAAAAATGTATAAATCAACCTTGTCATATAAAAAATAATTAAACAATTACAATTTTCACCAGTCTGTCAATACATTTACGCAAAGTCTTGAAAGATTGTTTACATAACTGTAACATGAGTGGTTCAGTGGTGACCTACCGGACAGTGCCTTCGGAGGTATTGGGCACATTGAGCGTGACTGGTATCGCCATCTGGGTCTGCTCATTCATCACCTTCATGTTGCGGTTGATTTCCATCTCGCTTCGTGGGGCATTGACTGACGCTGCCCCCAGATAGGTGACCCCATTAAATATGAGGCAGTCTCCTTCAGGGAACATGGGGCTGGTGGGACTCAGGGCGGCAAAGGTCTGACCTGTCACAATGTTATCAAACACAATCTTAGTCAGGTGTCTCCTTTCTTATATATATACATTCATGAACAAGAGAATAAATATGATATCACAAAACCAACTAGGAAAAATGGATAAATATGAAAAATATGAGAATATTTCTAAAAAAAATTCTCACACGATATAATTTAGTTAATCTCGGAGTAGCCCAAACAAGAGTCGAATTCAGATAACAATTCAATCCAGTTATCATTCACCAAATATCAGTGATAGGAAATATTCCAAAAAATATGTTTACCTGAATCATCATCAACAGTTCCTGTAGGACTAGCCAGCCTCTCCTTAACGTCATCAAATCTGCTGTCAGTATGAGACGGCAACTTCATGTTCATGCCATCCCTCTGCTGCTTGCTCGGCGGAGGCTTACTGGCTTTGTTGGTATAGGACATGGGTTCCCCGCTTGGCATGGTTTCGTTTGGATGTTCGTCACTTAGTACTTCACTCAGCTTCTTCTCCAGGTCTTCAATGTCACCATTATCTGCGATCTTGAGTCTGGGTTCAGCATTGACAACCACATATTCATCACCAGTGGAGAGGGAGTCAACAGAACTGCGGCTTACCGTGTCCTCCATATTCCCAGCATTCTGATGCTCTAGCAAACCTCACTCCAATTCACCTGAAATACACAGTAGAAATTTATAGTTTTTATAACCATTAAAGTGGGGTTTCCCAGCATTCTGATGCTCTAGCAAACCTCACTCCAACTCACCTGAAATACACAGTAGAAAAACAAAATATTTTCCATGATGACTTAGGTCTTAGCAGGCAGATCAGATGACTGGACCTTCTGAGAAACCCCACTCTAATTGTTATAAAAACTTTGCAATGAATGTAAAGTTGACAAAATCTGTACAAAATGTATGAAAAAGAGCTCTTTCTCTCAAAAATTAAGATTAGATCAAATGTCTATATATACATTTCAATAATGTTGTAATTAAAGCACATAGAAGACATGTGGTGTCAATCACTGACTATAATATGACGAAGCGATGTGATGAGTGTGATTGTCTAACAATGATGGAAAAAAAGAAATTCAATGATTATTCAAATTAGGATGTTCAGCTGATTGTAAAAGTCAAGACTCATGAACAGATGTAGAAAATTGAATTTATAGACTGTCCAAATGTGTGACGCAGAAGAGCTCATTACTCCTTCCTTATCTGAAAATCCATTGAAAATATTCAATGTATCCACAATATTTCTATTTTGAAATGCATGTAATCACATTGAAATCCACCAGAAAGAATATATATATATATTCTAAGGGCAGCTCATGATCATATTACATAACTATAAGCATGTGATGAGAGGTTTGCTCTGTACACAACCAATTACGATTTTTAAGAATAGAAATATATCATGGTTATTTTTTTTAGTATTTCAGCACTTGGTAATGCAGACCTCATCTGGTGGCTTGTTGCATTCGCCACGTGACGCGTTTGCAAATTGGCGCGTTCACCACAGAGTGACTTGTATCAGTATGATGTCACACAAGGACAGTGTGTGAAAGGCATCAGTGGCAGGTCCAGGGTTTTGCAAAAATGGGGTACAATACAGTTCCTTTTCTGTACAAGTATTTATTTTTTTTTGGCATATTTGTGTTCACAAATATCATACAAAGTCCTATAAGAAGAAGAAATACCAAATGATATAAATTAAAATTGAAACAAATTGAAAGTTAAATTGAACACCCCCTTCAATATCCATTTCTGGACACGCCAATATCCCAAAACTGATTCCCGCCAAATACAGTGAAGTGTCATTTTTATAACTTCTAAATGATTGGGTTTTATGATTTAAATCCAAGTTTGATGTTATCTAGTATGTACATGTGAACATTTCTATTCAAACTTTTTGATCCCAAAAGCCCAAAAAAATAAGAGATGTCAGAACTGACACAACACGCATCATGTGCCGAATGCAACAAGCCCATCTGCTCGACTATCTTAAACAATAACATAACTTGTCTTTGAGAATGACATCTTTCCAATGTTTTATATTGAAAAATGTTGGGACTGTTTGGTAGAGTAGAGTCCCATAATATTTTATCTTGAGAACCAGGACTACTCATCAGCAATCAGTTTCGGAAATGAAGTAGACTGTGACAGCAGCTACATGGGCCCCATCGAGCTTAGCTGACGTATTCAATGGTAACTGGAATTGCTGTTCTCAATTCTGTCAACTAATAGAAACAAATTTTCAACAGTACTAACCAACTGGTGAGTTTTGGCGAGTGAATGATAAAATTTAACAGGAAAAATGTTAATTTAGTACAAGCCAAATGGATTTACTACTAGCCTTGGTTCGTTGGCGAGTGCTTGTTTAACTATCACTGCTATGCCCTTGAATATATATGTCATCAATAATGGTCATATGCTCATATATTATGTTAAAATCGGTGATATGTTGCATTTTACTAACTCTCTCATTTGATTTATTTGTGTATTTCCAAAATGTTATTGAATTATCACTGTTACTAGTTAGTGTTAGCATGGTTAGTGTTATAAAAGAACTCAGAGGCTCTCATTTATCCATATGGTTTTCTCTGCAAGACATGAGCTTTGAAGTTGACTATGACTGATACTGGTCACGAGAATCTTTTGATATCCCTAGGTGTAACATTAAATTTTATAGGTCCACCTCAGATTTCACAGAACTGCACAAAAACTGTCAACTTCCCAACTCCAACTTCCAAGCTCCTGTCAGTCCTAACCCATGGATCTTTTGCCTTGCATTCATGGAGTTGTCACATTTGTTTGAATATATCCAGAATTTTCTTGACAATCTGCTTTAGGAATAGCAATGTCTGTCTCTTGGTCAGGACAAGTCAAAAGAACTGCACCTCTCCCTTCCGAATCTGACCCTCAATTCACCAGACTGCACATTTGACTGAGAAAAATAACAGGACCAAAACAGAATGAACCACGTTCATTATGATCGCTATTTTACATCAGATTACTTTCTTAATACTATTCTTAAACTCACCATTAAACAACTGAAGCACAGTGGTGCCAATTCACTGCTAAGACTGTCAGATCTGTCTTCTGAAGCATTAAATTTTGCCGAAATTATGATCAAAATAAGACAAAATCATAACATTTTCACATGTGCGCAACTGGGCATGCGCACGCGATGAGATCATTTCCGGTAGCAGATGCGCGGTCAGCTTTTGAAAATTCGTCTGCTAAAAATCTGTACAAATCAAATTTTTATGCCGATGTTGCACCATCGCCGTAATTATCACAAAAAATGACAAATAATGAACATCCATAAGATATACACATTTCAATGGATTTTTTAAATGATCACGCGCATACGTGTGCTCTTTTGAAAGGACCAATCAAATGACATTCTTTTTGATGACGTAACGTTGCCATGGTAAGTTACGTGACGATATAAAAGCAGGCGACTAGCGTTCGTTTGTCAGTTGAGTTTGTGCAGAGATCCATTATACATCTCCTCGCAACTATTTTCTATTTGTTGAAAATTTTTGATCGTTTATTTTTGTGAAGCATAAAAGAAAATGGTAAGTGAATATTGTTCACAAAAGTTTCTTTTCATCTGACATGAAAACAATAACATATTTGATGAAATTATACTTGAGAGCAATATACAAATGAATGATTTACAATTCAAAATTGTGCCCATTTATATTTCAGCGTGAATGTATCAGTATCCACGTTGGTCAAGCCGGTGTGCAGATCGGTAATGCCTGCTGGGAGTTGTACTGCCTGGAGCATGGCATCCAGCCCGATGGTCAGATGCCCAGTGACAAGACAATCGGCGGCGGAGATGATTCCTTCAACACCTTCTTCAGCGAGACTGGAGCCGGGAAACATGTACCACGTGCAGTGTTTGTCGATTTGGAACCAACTGTTGTAGGTAAGTAACAGGATTTTTGCTAATTGTTACATGCTTCAATGGGTTATTAGGGAAAACCTGAAGTTCACCTCCAAGTGAACTGCCGATCTCACTGTGAAGTGACGTCATAATAGCTGAAGGTTCACATAAAAGTAAATCTAACTTGGAGGCTCAGGAAATAGGCATTTTGAAGAGAAAATACTTTTCTCAATTACACAATTTTGTTTTAGTGGCAAAAAGGAAAATTAACCAAATTTTTATTTGAAATATTATATATGGCATCTTGTAGTATTTTTGTCTCCATGTTTTTTGATGAAGAAATAAAACCAAATTTGTCCTGCAGATTACACAAGGAAAGGCCTGCTTTTGTTGATGATTTTTGTGAGAAGAACATTTACTGTGATCCTAGTGAAACCAATTTTCTCGCTTTCTTTTGTATTTTTGGGAAATATAATGAGCGTTTGGCAATCAGATATATGAAGAGAGGTGAAAAAAAGATGAAGAGTTTGTAAACTTCCAAGAAATAAAATGAAGTAAATGTAAATATCAGCACTTGAAAGATGAAAGTGAACTCTTTTTGACAGTTGAAAACATTTTTGGTCAAAAAAGAAAATAGTCCCCACAGGATAACCTGTTATCAGAGGGCACTTATTACCATCACCCATAAACCGCCTTTAACATTATTTTAATGTTAATGCAGATGAGGTGCGCACCGGAACTTACCGCCAACTGTTCCACCCTGAGCAGCTGATTACTGGAAAGGAAGATGCTGCCAACAACTATGCCCGCGGCCACTACACCATCGGAAAGGAAATCGTGGACCTCGTTCTGGACAGGATCAGGAAATTGGTGAGGAAGAAATTGGAATTTTTCAAGCAATTGTTACATCCATTTGCATTTAAGTTCTTCAATCAAATATAAAATGCAAGACTGAGAATTCACAATAATCAATAAACAAAAACAAAATGCCACTCAAGTTACAGAAACATTTCATCTGTTAAACATAATTTATTCAAAATTTTGAATATTGCTCTTTCTTTCCAAAATGAGCTGATTTCATGCTGTTGTTACTTTCAGGCTGATCAATGCACAGGTCTGCAAGGCTTCCTCATCTTCCACAGCTTTGGAGGTGGAACTGGCTCTGGCTTCGCTTCCCTTCTCATGGAACGTCTTAGCGTAGACTACGGAAAGAAATCCAAGCTGGAGTTTGCCATTTACCCTGCACCCCAGGTACATCTGACTCATAGGTTATCATTGCTGTTCACACACGTATCCAGTGCCTGAAAAATGGTTTATACTGTTGCTAGCACTCAGGCTGATTTATTCCGTCAAAAACTAAGAATAAGGACATACCTTTCCAGCAGCAGGCCAAACTCAAATATCAAACACAACACAACATGTTTCATAATTTGTCATATTAGAAGTGTTTGGCCTGAGATCCATTGACCTTTTACCTGGGTGAGAGTGAAGATCACAAAACAATCTGTCAAAAATGTCATTAATTTTACTTATAGTGATTTGTAATGCCTTTTGAAATAGATGCAGCTATATTTATTTGATGGTCATTTCTTTTTTTAATGATCCAATGTAAAAAAAAAATATTTTGTTTCTTTGCAACATGCAAGATCAAATTTGACCCATATGTCACAAAATAAAATGACAGCATTTGTTTTGGGTTTTTTTAGGTTTCTACAGCTGTGGTTGAGCCCTACAACTCCATCCTGACTACCCATACAACACTGGAGCACTCTGACTGTGCCTTCATGGTAGACAATGAGGCTATCTACGACATCTGCCGCCGTAACTTGGACATCGAGCGCCCAACATACACCAACTTGAACCGTCTGATCGGCCAGATTGTGAGCTCCATCACTGCCTCCCTCAGGTTCGATGGTGCCCTCAATGTGGATCTGACAGAGTTCCAGACCAACTTGGTGCCCTACCCACGTATCCATTTCCCACTGGTTACCTATGCTCCAGTTATCTCAGCAGAGAAAGCCTACCATGAGCAGCTCTCTGTGGCTGAGATCACAAATGCCTGCTTTGAGCCAGCCAATCAGATGGTGAAGTGCGATCCCCGTCATGGCAAGTACATGGCCTGCTGCATGTTGTACCGTGGAGATGTTGTGCCCAAGGATGTCAACGCTGCCATTGCAACCATCAAGACCAAGCGTACCATCCAGTTTGTGGACTGGTGTCCCACTGGATTCAAGGTCGGCATCAACTACCAGCCCCCAACAGTTGTTCCTGGTGGAGATTTGGCCAAGGTTCAGCGTGCTGTTTGTATGCTGAGCAACACCACAGCCATTGCTGAGGCCTGGGCTCGTCTTGATCACAAGTTTGATCTTATGTATGCCAAGCGTGCCTTTGTTCACTGGTATGTGGGAGAGGGTATGGAAGAAGGAGAGTTCTCTGAGGCTCGTGAGGATCTGGCTGCCTTGGAGAAGGATTATGAGGAGGTTGGAGTTGACTCCGTTGAGGGCGAGGCTGAGGAGGAAGGTGGTGATGAATACTAAGCGCTAAAACTCGGAGGGACAGAAACATCAAGTCCACGAGAGAATAAGCCATAACATGAGGCTCAAACTTGACACTTCACTTATATTCTACATTACCAGTTCAAAAAACTGACTTTGCAAACATTTGGTTTTGAAGCGCATAAAATACAATTGGAAATTTTCCTCTGTAAATGCTGAATAAAATTTTGAATTAAAACAAAAAGTTTAGAGTCCAGGTTTTTTATCCAAAGGGTATTGGTGGTTGTTAAGGGAAAGATGTTGTACACTTATGGTATGCACTATGTGCAGAGGTCTGTTAACCAGAGCTCCACTTTACAGGTAAAAACGGCCAGCATGAACTCTGACCTCAGAAGAGACTTAAAGTAGGTTAGCTTGTTTGACATCATCCAAGCACTTCAAAAAGACAAAACCTTTGATGACACTAACAAGATAGAGCCAAACAGAGCACTTTCAAGTAGGACCTATTTTAACTTTGGACCTTTAATCAATTAGGTTTAAAGGTATTAAGCATTAATCCTATATTATGGACTGCTTATCCACATACAAACATGACAAATTTAAGTTTTACATGGAATAATAAGATAAGTAAGAAGAAATCTGTCTGAGCCATCAGCTGCATGTGATGGGTAAACATGGCCAGTATGGACTTTATTTGACCTCAAAGGAAGGCAGCACTGTTTGACATTCTGGCACTATTCAAAGGACAATACCTTTCATGATGTCAGATGAAAAAAGCGCAGATTAATCAGAAACAAATCCTGTTGCATACTTGCATTTTTACTTTCAAGGTGTCAATTTGGGTTTTGATATGGTAAAAAATAAAACAAATGTCTGGGCCTGCAAAGTGGGCTTTTTTTTGTAATGGGAACATAGAGTTATTGAGTATGATTGCCTTAAATTTGGCAAATATTTAGATTGGACAATACAGTTGGAGAGATACTTTGAAGAGATTAAATCTGTTGCTTGACTGAGTTTCTAGCCCCCTCCTCATGTCTGGACCCTTGCATCATAAAAAGGTTCATAAGGGATGGTAACAGTCAAATCTGTTGCAAATATGGGAAGAGAATTATGCATCTGTTGTAACATATTTGTTTTATTACCATGGCAGCAAATATTAAATCTAGGAATCCAACTTTTAGCAAGTATAACTTGTGCAAAAAACAAGCTCAAGGTAACACAACCCTAATATCAGTGTTAAAATAAAAATACCTGCCATTTAAATTAATTGAGAAAGTCTAAAATAATGACACTGTCTTGACATCTGGGCCCAAGTTTTTCCTTGCACTTCAATTAGAATTAAAAAATGTGTGCATATGGCACAATTTTTTTTTATTTCACTTTAAATCTTGTTGCAGAAGAATGTGGGGGACAAAAATATAGAGGCACAAAATAGGATATATTAAAATGGTGAATGCTGTAAAGGGATTAAGCACCAATTTTGCCAAAAACATTTAAAATTTACATATAGGTGACAATTTTATTTGTCTTTCATGTCTATTAACTTTTTCAATTGAAACATCCTCACAAGTGTCTGTTAAATCTATTTGAAAAAGACCCTAATTGATAGCCCCCTCATGAAAGCACACAAACCAGTAATAAATAATCATATATATATATTTTAATTCAATTGTTTCAGATATTACACAATGACTCCTACGCATTATCTTTTCCCATCTTTTGGAAGCCTATGTGCTACAGTTCATCAAGAATCAGTGACCTTCTGTTGACATATAATTGGTTCACTTTATTTGTATAGAAAAATCCATCTTGGAAGCTGAGTTGCCAAAATTATCCATGTCTGTCTCATAGCACCAAAGTACCATATTTTGAATATTGTCCTCTCAAAATATATCATTGTCGGCATCATATGTGACGAGATTTCGCTTGTCTCGATGTCCTCCTTTCTGTGAATGGCTGGCAGCTGCAATGGAATCACAATAATCTATTATTGATCTCATCACCCCAAACATTTAAAAACATTAAAAAAAAAAGAAAAATCATACCCATGTGCATATAACATACTAGACCATCCGTAGTTGCCTCAAATGACTCTGTTGTCAGTTTGTTTGGTTTTTCTACCATTGTCATTAACATTAAATTATTATTATTGTTATCCATTTTTCTGAGCTATTTAATGATCTGTCTCTATTATTTATTCTGAGAAAGCCATCTATGTGAAGCTAAAATGTAGACACGTGGTGATCGTCATTTCCCTCCATTGTTCCTATGGTCACTTGTAACACATTTATTAGCGACTGTCTGATTGATTGAAATAATCGCCCTTGTTTCCCACCGTTGTCTTGACTGCTATGATTGGTCAGCAAACCAGATGTGTGTATGGCGCTCATAGTATTATTATTAAAATAACAAATGTTACGCATAGTAAATGATATCTTGGAAATATGATGAAAATTTTGATAAAAAAAATATTAATGATACTACAATACTACAAGTGTCGTATACACATCCAATTCACTGACCAATCATGGCATCCAAAACAATGACAGACCAACAACAGGGTTATTTTAGGCTGGTGCTGATTGGCCTGCATATATTTAGTCTCTGCTTATAAGTATGAAAGGCTTGATGAATATAAATCCGATGTAGATAGTCCTACCTATAGTGGCCCAGGAAGATGTTGAGGGGTCGGGGACCTGGTCAAATGAAGGCTGTCTGCGTGCCATGGACACTCTCAGATGGACGCCCGCCACCATACTCCCACTTATCTGCAATGGAAGCACGCACCAGGCATTGGAGTAGACTTAATCTAATCAGTGAATCCAGGAATCCGTGAATATTAGCAGCTGCATTACATTTCTGCAAATGCTTCTTTGATTATTGGATTAGAAAATATTGCCTAATTTGATGATCCACATTTCACCAAAGGCATTTTCTTTTCATACTGTTGATTTACATTTTAGGTCTCTTCACTTTGCAATAAAATACTGTTCAAAGCTATATTAACTCTCATGTTTTCCATGTAATTAGTCCAATAAAATACCTCTGATTTTTTTCCCTGTGTCAAGGTCATGTACTCTACCAATGTCAAACATCAAATTATCAACTGAGTTTATGTTTAAATCTCTTAAAATAAATCTTATCAAAGAAGATAGTTTGCCATATATAAATAAAGCTTAGGCTTTTGATGTCTATGTTGATCAGCTCCAGTCAACTTATGTTGTTACACAATTATTCCTATCAGATAGTGACTTGTTCAACACATATCATTATCAAGGAATTTTATAAATGTTTATATCCCAAACTATGTGATGAAATATTTCTCCGACATGTGCCATTTGAAAATAGATGAGTCTCCTCAAATCGTTCAAATAATTCAAGTCATCAATTGGACATCAATAGGTGGATATAAATTTACATCTATCATATAAATTTGGTGTATTATATATTTATGTTACATCATGAGTACCCCTGTATGGGAGTTTGGGAAACCCATAAATAATTTGATTTGATTTGATTTGAGAAGTTGGCCACTCCACTTATGTCTCGTGGGCACTCAGAGCCTATGCAGTATGGCTACACAGCTAGAGAGGAGACCCAATGCACACTATCGCCAATAAACTTTACCTGAGATATTGCCTCATCTGCAGACTCCATCTTGTCAAATGTCACAAATGCACAGCTAAAAATAACAAGTACTATTATTGACATTTGAATGTAATGAAAGCTGAAATTTATAAAAAGTTTGTATTTAATATAATCCATTTAAAAAAAGAAATCAGAAGTTTATGTGAGCTAATTTTGTATATCATGGCCACCCTATCTGCAAACTAACTAATTTTTAAAAAAAAATCATTTGATTTGAATTCCATTGCTGCCGCTAAATAATTCACAAATAATCATATTCCCTTCAAAAATGTCAAATTGTTTAATCCAAAATAAATGCTCAAAATATTTATTCACTTTTTCTCTTGCTCCATTGAAACATTGACGATAGTGCCCGTGTTTGAGAAAGCCTTCTGAACAAGGTCTTCTGTGATCCCAACTCCGTGTACATAAATTGTGTTTCCTTTTTTGGGTGGTTCCATTTCTTTAAATCTCTCTCTTCCTCTGTTTGCTCTATCTCTTCTCTCTCTGTCCCGATCTCTATCTCTTCTTTCTCTCTCACGTTCTCGTTCTCGCTCAGAGCTTTCATAATCTTGATCTTTGTCATCCTCCTTAGGTTCTCTTTCAATATCCAGGTCCCCTACAACATCATAAATACACTGGTTAACCACAACATCTTGTCCTGGCTAAAACTGGCAAACAACCAAAACAATATTTAGACATGAAAGGCAAATATCTTTATAGTTAATTTATGATACTTATACATATTTTTTAAAATCACTGCTTAATCCCTTTAACCACAGCATCTTGTCCTGGCTACAGCTAAAACAGGCAAACAAATTGTGGAGCCATTCTTCTCAAAGGCCTGACACTATATTATTCTATCTTTCAATTTTCCACAGAATATACTTACTGGAGCTGACAAAACTGTCGTATAATTTCCTCACTTTTGGTTTACTTCCCTGGAGAAAACAGATACACAATATTTATGTTTATATCAAACACTCAATCTTTGGCTATCAGTTTTACTTATTGAAATAAAATATAGACACTTATGAGAATAACACACACTGATCAATTATCAATAAAAATATGTTTACACCAAGAGACACTTTACAGAAATAAGAGATACACAAAATTTGGGAGAAATTTTTTTGATGATAAGTATAAAGATTGCACCTCATTTCTATCTTCATCTGCTTCTGCCTGTGTTGCTGAAAATGGCTGAAATCCCACCGACACTTTGCTTTCAGGTTCCTGCCACAAACCATATAAATATATGCATCATTAAGTTTGATCGTATAAAACATTTCATATTTCAAATATTATTGCCTTTGATATTATATGAAAATGAAACTGTGGCAATCACATGTATTTAAAAACGTACAAACCTTCTGTCTTTTTGTCCTCTTGAATTCTCTATGTTCTTTTTTATCTACTTCTAACTTGATGGCCTACAATGCAAAAATAAAACTCATCTTATAAAAATATCTCCATTTCTGTAATTCATGTGTGGTCACATATTCGTACATATTCGTACATATTGCAGAGATATTGCAAGAAGAAATTACTGATCAATATGACTTTTGTCTCCTTATAATTAAACTTAAAGTGGTGAGACAATTCAAATTTAAATGAGAAAATGTTGTAAGGCTTTTAAAGGGTATATTTGATCAGACACTAATCACTGTTCTGTAGGGAAATTGATCATATTGATTATGTTTTGTGGTGACTCCCCGTAGGTACCCCTTTTACAGGTTTGGTTGTCAAGGACTCCCAGTCACAATGAACTCTGACCATTGTGTCTGTAGTCAAGTGGCGTCATACAGAGCCTGTATGACGTCATCTTGAAGGAACGTTGTTTTGGTCAGTTGGCTTTCCACTCTTCTTGGTATTTCTGGTACATTTATTTTGGCATAACATTTCTAAATTGAATCTAAATTAGTATCTAAAACTTATCAGGATTTGTATTTTAGTTTATAATTTGGTTACGTTGATTGTTCAATGTTAATCGGTGAAATACGCTGTTTACAGTGTCTCACCGTATCAGTCATATTTACTCTGGGGGGGTCCCATGGTCACCACAAGTCATGTCAATCTGTGTCTGTCGGTATTATTAATGTTCATATTGTATATTCCAAGCAGTTGTATATAAAGTAATAAATACAGTGTTTGAATTATAAGTCACATTTGATCTCCGTGTAATTTTATCTAAGGTAGTCACTCTCGGAACAAAACGGGGAGGTCCCTCTAGCCTACACATTAGCCAATGCACTAGGCCCAGGGATCGCTACAGTTCTTTGCTTTACCAAACGCAATTTCTCAGCAGAATGGTGAGTGACAGGTACTTGAAGAACACAACAAATTATGCTAAAACTGAGATGGTTTCATTGTCTCCTCAGACATGGACCAGAATAAGACATATGTGACTTTAATGAGCCATTGTCTCTCCACAAACAAGATCCCTGTAATGGTATTTTAACCAATGGTCATCAATGGCTTCATGCTAGTATAAATTTCAATGGTCAGTCAAATACATTATCCAAAGAAATCTTTATAAAGATTAAGACATTTCATCAAATTATGCTTTCACAACAATATTTGGAAACAATAAAGGAAAAATAGTTTGATTCTAGAACTGGTATATAATCTTGCGGATTAAAAGAGTTTTTAAAAGATCATCTATCATTATAAGATTGCATATTTACCCCAGACTTGAGCAATTTCTTGGCATATTCTGTAGCATTGGCTGCCTCTTCAGATGCTGCAATAAATGCAATAAAAATAGATAATCAAACCCATCAGATGTCAAATTGAAAACATTTTAATAGCAAATTAATTTTACATTAAAAAGATGCATTAATTAATGTTCATTTTGAAGAAGAAGAAAATGTAAAATGATGTTGAGACTATTTCAGACTTACATCTCTTCTTTGGGTTGTCTACGGGTGTGGCTGGTTCTTGTTTCTGGGTCCTCAGTGATTGTAACAGCTTTTTCTACAAGTAAAATGATGTTATACGATCTTAATTTAGGGTCATTAATATCATACAATAATATATATTTATTTTGATTTGAGAATTTTACAAAATTGCAATGTGGTCACTGGATTGAATAATGATATAAAGAGCAAGATATCTTATTAGTCACCATAAGTAGTAACCTACATGAACACTAGAAAACTTATAATTTAGAATATTATTGTAAAACACCAATACTTCAGTCCATTTTGAACATTTGTCAATTATTATGTCATATAAAAAAATAAACACTCTGAAAAAATAGAAACAAATTTTATCTTTTTATTTTGCCTTAATCGTGATTTTTTTCATTTTCTGCATGATGTCACTATGATGTTGTGACAGAGATCAAATCATCTTGTCTCAGATTTAGTGTTTGCATGTTATTCCAGACCAAATTCAGCCGTCATTGATATTTCTAAAGTTGTGTAAGGTGACATATTTTAAGATGGGATTAGTCACAGCTAAGGAATACATATATTTGGTCCGATCTTGGAATTCATCACTGGTGATCGGGATCAAAACAAATGTCATGACTAATAAAAGTCAGAATTCTCATGTCTTTTTTCCTTATCTGACTGTGGTAGCAATGCCAAATATGATTTTAAAATATATAAAAGGATTCAGCAAATGTAATTAATCCAAAAGTCAAAATTATTTTTTCAATATGGTGTACATCCAACAACAGCAGAGCTGCTGATGACAACAGAGTTGTATTTCGATTTATCAATTGATTGCCGATCTTTATCATATCACTTGACTTGTACATCACACACTGTCGGCCACTAGATGTCGCCACACGTTCCGGTGAGTCAAATATTAACAGTACTGTGAAGCTCTCACTTATTTCCCATTTATTTCTACTTAAATGCACGAAATTGAACAAACTTTTTTAATTTGCATTAAAATTCCATGAGGAATCTAAATATGTTGGTTTTGTACTGCTCTGTACAATATTTGTTATCGTAAATGATCGTTAATCTTGACGGTGCTGTCAGGAAGACATGACACCTGTGTGCTCAGAACAACAGTTTCAGATGACACAAAGGTTACACACAATCCCCCTCCAAACCTTGAGCTGGTAAACAATGACAGAAAAAGCCTTTCATCATAAAATTGGTCCAAAATTCAAATGACAATGGTGTGAAAGCATGTCTGACTGTCTGAAATGGCATGACCAACTCATCACCTTGGTGTGACTGCCTCACATCAAAGACAATAAAGTTTTGTTTATCTCGATGTCATATTTTCATAAAGTTCTCTATTATCTTTGTATTGTCTCATTGATTTCAAAACTATTTTCGGTTTGTTGATAAGTGGTGTAGTTTCAGGGGTGGGAGAGCTCTGAATCAATCTGGGCATTAATTGAAACATATCTGGATGGTATGATTTCATACCATTGTTCTGGACCAATCTTGAACCAATCTGGGTGGTTCTATTATATAACGACTTTTTTATGTCTCACAAAAGGCATCAAAATCGTTTCAAAATCATCACAAAATTTAACAAATTTCGTTACAGTAGAGTGTGTAACAGTGACTTGTTACTGTTAGTGTAAATCTTATGACAAATTTAAAACGTTTTTACAGTAATATTTGTGCCCCCAAGTCAGGAATTACCCCTTGTTATGCAATCTTAAACTGGGGCACATTTCTGTGTTAAAATTACGCAAAATTCTCGTTAAAAATCAGTTTTAGATGATCATGTACTTATATATGTAACTGATGAGCATGTCATTTTCTTTAAAAACTGGGTATGACAGTTGATTTATAAAGATTAAAGAAAGCAACTTTTTCAGTTTAGCCATTATCGACAACGGTCAAATACCACTCAGATTGGCTGCAATTTAGTGCACAGATTGTTGCTATCGCCCAGAATGACGTCATTTAGTGCCCAGATCAGTTGTGAGCGTCCAGAATGACCAGATTGGTTCAGATTTACTGCACTCTTCCACCCCTGAATTTTTAAGATATTTATTTTTATCAGCTGTCAGTTTCTGACTCGCACGAAATTCACAGCGCCACCTATGTGCGAGCGATAATTGGGGACTTTCGGGAAGGAAAATTCTCCCTATCTGCTCTCCTGGATTTTTAGCTGGTCCGTGAAAAAATGACGAAATTGGCGCGAGAGAGCAGTGCATGATGGGAAATATGTTGCATTGTAAACTTTCTTTCTTCAAGATGGGAGGGAAATTTCAGACTGACATCGTACATTGACACGCCAATGTCAGTGCTATTGCGTGCTTGTTATGCAATCTTTATATAAACTTGTATATTTCAATCTGCGTAATATGTGTCACCATTCCGAAGGCAAAACTTAGAAAAACAATGATGTAAAGATGAAAGGCAGAGGCGACAATGCCCCAATTAAGCCGTCACCGCTGTTCCGGATGTGCCGTGTGCAAAAAATTGGGCCAAATACCATCGTAGCACTGTGAAAATGCAGCGGATATGGGAGAGCAGATAGCAAGAATTTATTAAACATTCTCAAAATAACACAGAAAATGTGATCATTTCTTTTCTCTGAGTCTGTGGGTACACAAGATTGAAACCTGCCGGCGGAAGGCGGCGCAATCCGCCAACTTGCCCACTTTCCGCCGGACTAATCATGTGTAAGCGGCGAGTCCATCTGCCGCCATGTTCGCCGGCCCGCCGGCAGGTATGGCCCGGCGGATTTGGCGGACCTCCGCTTTCGCTTCAATCGTGTGCACCCTGTGATAGTGATACATGCATTTATTCAATGTGACAATGACTTCACTCAGGAAACTGACATGGGGTGAAAGTAAGCCTCACCTTCTTCCGTAGCTTTGTATACTTTTTCTGGAGCATTTCCTCTTCTTCGGTAAGATGGACTGGGAAATGCATGTACACCATTTTGGAGAGAGTGGTTTTTGAAAAGATCAGATCTGGAGAAATGTTTTTAATTTCAACTTGTTTTGGACATAAACTGAATGTGTATAAATATTTTCAAAATAGTTACGTATATATTTTTGTTTATAAATCCAAACAAATAATTTAACTAACTAATTAATCATTAATTTCATTTTTAAGTAGTGCTTACTTTATACACAAAATATTATTTTGTGAGACATAAAGGAAATCTGATATTATTATTGGGAAAATATGAAATGGGCAACTAAATTAATAAATTCAGAACAACCTCCACTGAGACAAATTTTAGGTAAATTTTAGCCATCCACAGTCATTTTTTTGCACAAAGGACATGTAAAATAATTATATATTTGATTATTTTGACGACAGAAAGATATATGGAAGATTTTGTAATCTTAAATCTTTTGGACAAGATTACCCCAAAGCTAGATAATGTACTTAATCTATTATCGCCCATTACACATGTTCACAACTGCCTGTTCCAAATAATGGCAAATTCACCAATGGAGCAGGCGGTGTGATGGGTGCGGTGTGATACAGGGGAAAATGGTGATTGGAGAACACAATTCAAAAGTCGTGAAACTTGTATCCATTCTGATTTTTTTTTGGGGGGGGGGGGGGGGGGATGGAAACTACTCTGATAGCTGTAATTTTGTCTGTCTTTTCTTCTCTCATATCTGACCATGTCACATGTCACATGTGAGTGAGTTCCAATCCAAATCTATTCTTGTGATATTCCAACTAATTTGTTAAATTCCAATTCTGACAAATACAACACTCCTGTCAACAGCTGAGCTAAAGAGACCTAATCTGGCTGCTGCACTAATTTTGATTAGTGGAAACTGGTTGATGAAAAGTGTTTTTGACTACTCTCCTATACCCAAAGACATCGGCAAAATAGACTTGAAATCCACTGTTTCTAGAAACACCACGCGCTGCCCATCATATTTAGGTTTCCCCAGTAAATAAACTCGACCTCCGGCGATTGACTGTTGCAGTTATGACCCATGTCATTGTCTTTCCCAGTCATAATGTATGTAAATGCAAATACGGGGGTTATCTGTAGTGTTTTTTCCTCAGTTTTTTACCCGACATTATGCTTGACAACATGAAATGACATTCAGAAGGGTCCAAGTGATGACGTCATGGAGACACCAAGGGAGAAAATTCATATGACGTCAGAGGCAGACTGCATTGTGGAGTCTCCAGATTGTTGCTGTCACTCCCGTAAATAAACTGACACACTTTTACGTCTTTGCGCAAGCTCGTAAACAATGGCGAAACGATCCTGAGATCAAGAAAAAACAAAGAAATATTTTCAATCAGGACTGACATCTTATGTTGATATAAAAATTACATACCGGTAATTGTTTGACTGTTAGTTGCCGGAAGTCGAGTTCTTACAGAGTCGTGTGTTAAAATAGATGGGCAGTGCATGGTATTTCTAAATTCAAAGGATTTCAAGTCTATTTTGACGATGGCTTTGGGTATAATTGACTGTGGTATGTTTGACTGGGGGAAATAATTCTGTCCCCCACAAGAAGCAAGAAGTCGACTATGGTGACTCTGTAATAGCTCAAAACTCGCGATATATCCTTCGAGAAGGCTTATTTATCCTGTATGCCACACTTATGTTGAAAAGAAAATTAGAAATTTTATTGATATATGGATGTATGAGTTCAATGAAACGAGTTCTGGTTGAACAGGGGGAATGGTGGAAACAGCCAGTCACCTTAACTAAGCTTCAATATTATTCAGGTCTTCATACCTTTATCACTTAACATTTTATTTTCAGATACTCTAAAACATATATAATATATGATGAAGTTTGTCGTACAAAAGGTATTAAATGGTTGCCGCCTCGGATGTATGACTGTAGGAGAGGTGGAAGCGGTCACTCCACTGTGTATGCTTTACACACGCTCAGGTAGGTCTTGCTTCTATTACTCCAAGGTCAGACTTACAAGATATGTATTTAAATGAAGAGATCTATTATCATGATTATTATAAAAATTACCCTTGTATATTTGCAGGTAGTGTGCCATCCCTAACCAGAGATATGCTGGACAGGTTACAAGACGCTCCAAGCATGGTGCACTTTCCTCTGCCCAACTTGTGAGTAACTTGTACTTGAAATAATCCACATAAGAATTATTATTCCCACATGAAATATATAGTTTATCTTTGCAACAACCTTCCTAAATATTTTTTGATGTGACCGGCAATTTCTTAGTTTGTACATTTTAAGGTTGTAATATAGAGGCATATTATTATTAAATAATGTCATAGAAATAAGGAACCTAGAATGTAGAACTGCACAGAAATTGGCCTGTGATTTATAAAATCTTTATTTGTTGGTATATAAGTGATTAATGTTGATGCAATATATTTTATATCTTCAGAGGGGAGACTCATGAAGCAGTTGCAGAGTTTTCCAAAGGAATCACAGGATTTACCTCATTAAATGTAAATATTCACAGAATGATTTATTAAAGTAAATACCAAATATGTTCAAAAGAAATAAAGCAGTGTCTATAATATGATATTATTGGGATATTCATCGTTTTTGCAATATTTGCTTTCCGGCTAATTCTTTGATTGTTGTGTGCAGGGTTTCCATGCCTACACATCTGTTCAAGATCCAGCTGTTGAAACACAAAGTGGTTACAATGACAAAAACAGTACTGCTATTTGGGGCAGAGGAGGAAAATTAAAGGTAAGCTTAAGGCTGTGTTTCCATGTTTCCGTAATGCAGTGCGCAATGCAGTGTTCACATGTATGCGTCAGTTTTGTGATGTTTTCATGGTCAAACTTCCAATTTGGCGCCAAAATTAGACTTGCAACCTTTGGGAAATCTGTCCACCACTCTATGCGTCAGATTTTCATTCACTACCCTATGCGAAAGGCTATGCGTCAATTTGCTTACGGACGTCATTACAGACAGCAATACGCTTACATGGAAACAACTGCATTGTTCAGTATGATGTGCGAAAAAAATTGACGCTCTGCATAACACACTGTATGACGCACTGCATGATGCACTGCACATATGGAAACATAGCTTAAATATAATTATTTTTTCTCATGATACCAATCTACTGTCTTGATTCTTGTAAAAGGACTGGGTTGTTTTAAAATTAAGTGTTTATTTTTGTGGACATTTAAAAATTACAGGCTAAAACAGGTTGAAAGAATCAAGTAAGAGCACTGCAGTTTTTTGAAAATTTTGCTCAAAGGAATACCAATTTTTACAATTAATGAAAATGGTTCTACACTTAGCATTGTCAATGGTATAAAGATACCATAATTGCCATACACAAATTTTAGTCAGTAATTATACTTGGTGTTTACAGGTAGATGTAGATCTCTTCATGCAGATACAAGAATCATTCCAACCAGCCTTCTACCAAGCCCTCTGTGATGCAGACACGGATCAAAACAGCTCCAAAAAACGCACCAGAAAATCATTTGAGAGAACCTTGAATTTCCTTGATAAAATTATAGACAGACATGCTGCATCTGAGGCAAGTTGAAAAAGGATTGTTATTTATATTTTCAGAGCAAAGATATTTTCTGAAGAAAAAAAAAAAACGAACATCATAATAAGCTCGGAATATAGCTCCTTAGAGTGCTTAGATAAGACACAGTATCAAAATTGGGGCACAAAACTTGGACAATTACAATAAGTATTATTACCCAGGTTTTGAAATGAGGCTCCAATGCATTTTCAATACAGAGAAAGTAGGTATGTGATAATCAATAGGCAGGAAAGCAGGTATGTGATAATCAATAGGCAGGAAAGTAGGTATGTGATAATCAATAGGCAGGAAAGTAGGTGTGTGATAATCAATAGGCAGGAAAGTAGGTATGTGATAATCAATAGGCAGGAAAGTAGGTGTGTGATAATCAATAGGCAGGAAAGTAGGTATGTGATAATCAATAGGCAGGAAAGTAGGTGTGTGATAATCAATAGGCAGGAAAGTAGGTGTGTGATATCAATAGGCAGGAAAGTAGGTATGTGATAATCAATAGGCAGGAAAGTAGGTGTGTGATAATCAATAGGCAGGAAAGTAGGTATGTGATAATCAATAGGCAAGAAAGTAGGTATGTGATAATCAATAGGCAAGAAAGTAGGTATGTGATAATCAATAGGCAGGAAAGTAGGTGTGTGATAATCAATAGGCAGGAAAGTAGGTGTGTGATAATCAATAGGCAGGAAAGTAGGTGTGTGATAATCAATAGGCAGGAAAGTAGGTGTGTGATAATCAATAGGCAGGAAAGTAGGTATGTGATAATCAATAGGCAGGAAAGTAGGTGTGTGATAATCAATAGGCAGGAAAGTAGGTATGTGATCATCAATAGGCAGGAAAGTAGGTGTGTGATAATCAATAGGCAGGAAAGCAGGTATGTGATAATCAATAGGCAGGAAAGTAGGTATGTGATAATCAATAGGCAGGAAAGTAGGTATGTGATAATCAATAGGCAGGAAAGTAGGTGTGTGATAATCAATAGGCAGGAAAGTAGGTGTGTGATAATCAATAGGCAGGAAAGTAGGTGTGTGATAATCAATAGGCAGGAAAGTAGGTGTGTGATAATCAATAGGCAGGAAAGTAGGTGTGTGATAATCAATAGGCAGGAAAGTTGGTATGTGATAATCAATAGGCAGGAAAGTAGGTATGTGATAATCAATAGGCAGGAAAGTAGGTATGTGATAATCAATAGGCAGGAAAGTAGGTATGTGATAATCAATAGGCAGGAAAGTAGGTATGTGATAATCAATAGGCAGGAAAGTAGGTATGTGATCATCAATATGTATATATATTTAAAGTAGGATAATGAAACCGGTAAATGATATTGACTGAGAATGAATATATTGTATTGAAGGTTATATGATGTATTTGTATAATTTCAGAGGTTAAAAGATGTTGGTATAATTGGTGCAGTGGTGGGAGGGTATACTGTGGAGGACAGGATCAAATCAGCTCAGGAGACCAGCAAGAGACCCGTGGCAGGTAACAACCCAGATATAGTCAGCAAGGATTAAATACAGAATAAGACAGAATTAAATAGATCTCACTTTCTGACCTGTGGCAGGTAACAACCCAGATATAGTCAACAAGGATTAAATATAGAATAAGACAGAATTAATAGATCTCACTTTCTGACCTGTGGCAGGTAACAACCCAGATATAGTCAACAAGGATTAAATACAGAATAAGACAGAATTAAATAGATCTTACTTTCTGACCCGTGGCAGGTAACAACCCAGATATAGTCAACAAGGTTTAGATACAGAATAAGACAGAATTAAATAGATCTCACTTTCTGACCTGTGGCAGGTAACAACCCAGATAGAACCATTAAGCAGGAGTCAACAGTCAACAAGGATTAGATATAGAATAAGACAGAATTAAATAGATCTCACTTTCTGACCTGTGGCAGGTAACAACCCAGATAGAACCATTAAGCAGGAGTCAACAGTCAACAAGGATTAGATATAGAATAAGACAGAATTAAATAGATCTCACTTTCTGACCTGTGGCAGGTAACAACCCAGATAGAACCATTAAGCAGGAGTCAACAGTCAACAAGGATTAGATATAGAATAAGACAGAATTAAATAGATCTCACTTTCTGACCCATGGCAGGTAACAGCCCAGATATAGTCAACAAGGATTAAATATAGAATAAGACAGAATTAAATAGATCTCACTTTCTGACCTGTGGCAGGTAACAACCAGATAGAACCATAAAGCAAGAGTCAGCAGTAAAGATAGAGTCAACAAAGATTATATATAGAATAAGACAGAATTAGATCTCACTTTCTGACCCATGGCAGGATGAAGCAGACAATGATAAAGATATACTCAACGAGGATTAAATACAGAATAAAACAGAATTAAATAAATCTCACTTTCTGTGAGATATTTGGCTATTTATTGGTCTATCATTTTTGATTAATCATAATCTTAAACTATTGTGACTATTTGGATTATAAATTTCTCTGAAAGATGAAATTTCAGGTCAATCAAAAAATACATATATTGTTATAGCTGTCATTCCTGGTAAATCCAAACTTATAGTGTAATCTGGTTTGCAACTCCTTTGCTTTGTGGAATGAAACTAAACCTGTGGTATCAGTAGTCTCATTTTACTCAATATAATATGGCATAATGAGTAATTATTGTTATGATTTTCACAAATTCTTGAATTGAAAACTGTCATTTAACAATATTTGCTAATTTGTATGGTATTTTGCATATTGTAGGATTCAGCATCGAAGGCTTTCATCACTATGGAGCTGGGACAGAAAATATAAACATGGCTGATATCATTGATATATTACAAAAAACACTGGTATGTATCCAGAAAAGTCAAATAACAAAGTAATTTCCGTTGCCAGAAATCAAACTCAATTAGAATTTAAAGTGTTTGTATTGTGAATGTCCACCAGGTGGAGCTACCAGAAGACAAGCCTCGTATGATGCATCATGTGTGGTCACCAAGCTCGGTCCTGGAGGCAGTCGCTGCTGGAATCGACATCTTTGACTCCTCGTATCCCTTTGAATAAATAAACAATAATCAACTGAGAGACTCCATGTTGTCTTCTCACAAATGATACAGACATTTATTTCCAGGCAATCCAATTCCTTTTGATGACTTAATGTTAATGTGTTTTACCAGAGAAGTGATCTCCTTTGATGAGGATTGATATATCTGGTTTCACCAGAGAATTGATCTCCTTTGGTGAGGATTGATATATCTGGTTTCACCAGAAAAAAGATCTCCTTTGATGAGGATTGATATATCTGGTTTCACCAGAAAAAAGATCTCCTTTGATGAGGATTGATATATCTGGTTTCACCAGAAAAAAGATCTCCTTTGATGAGGATTGATATATCTGGTTTCACCAGAGAATTGATCTCCTTTGATGAGGATTGATATATCTGGTTTCACCAGAGAAGTGATCTCCTTTGATGAGGATTGATATATCTGGTTTCACCAGAGAATTGATCTCCTTTGATGAGGATTGATATATCTGGTTTCACCAGAGAAGTGATCTCCTTTGATGAGGATTGATATATCTGGTTTCACCAGAGAAGTGATCTCCTTTGATGAGGATTGATATATCATGTGCAAAGAAAGACCAAGATGGTAAAACTTTAAAAAAATATACATGATAACAGTGTTCAAAGCTCAAAGTTTCATCAACCACACCTTAATCAGATTAAACTAGCTTCATTTTATCCCAGTAACATCAAGGCTGCATCTTTCTATGTTATTATCCTTAATGGTCGTCAGATATCCTTATATAGTGACCGAGAGAGGAGCGGCTCTTGTATTTGAATATGACATTCACAGAAAAACATCGGAAAATAAACTGGAAAAAGTGGATCATGATAAAGTTTGCTGTGATAATGATGCCAACTCAAATGTCACCTCAGATGACCAATCTCATGCAAGACCTTATGAAATTAATTTAAAAGAGGAGAGGTTAGTGATTACACTTTTATTACATATGTAATGGCACTCAAGACATTTTATTAAACTTTTTTTATTTTGCAGCATTCATGATGCTAACATATGTTATCAGGATAAGTGCCCATGGCAATATTGAGCCTCTTTCTGCATTTATATAATTTTAAAAATATTAGTAAAATTTAACTGATAATTAATGATCATGGAATGCTTTAGTTTATCCAGTTGTACATTCTGTGTTTCCTCCACGTCTACCGTCACACTTTGTTTTCTTCATCACTCTTTTATGCAAGGACATTGGGACTAGATACTATAACTGTCGGTCTGGGAAATTTTTTAGGCTGAAACTTTTGTGACCTTGGGTCAAGGTCATGATTAGCACAGTAGCAACTTTGCTTGTGAATGCCGTATTTTCTGACAAAATACAGCAATATTGATATAAAATGGTAGATGCGATCTACCTATGGGGTCTCAGATAAGTTTGATATTGGGTGACATTTAAGGCTATCTAGTTTGTTACATTAATGGAAATATTCTGGAAGTCATTGTTTTTTCCCAAAAGGAAATTATTATATCTTTCAATCTTGGGTACTTCTGATGTTTTGGATTCTTTATGCAATATTTTATTTGGTAAACATTTTATTGGAAATGATATTTATATTTGAATGTGAATAATTCTTTCAACTTTTCAGATTCATATCAGACTTTGGTCCTTTATTGCGTGATTGTAGCTGCTACACATGTACTAACCACAGCCGAGCCTACATCAATCATCTGCTCAACACCTCAGAACTACTGGCAGCCACACTTCTCAGCATGTGAGTATTCCCTATACCCTGACTCAGAGCTACTGGCAGCCACACTTCTCAGCATGTGAGTATTCTGACTCAGGGATCAAATGCTCCAGATCAAATGCTCCAGACTGGGGTAAGATCAAATGCTCCAGACCAGGGTAAGATCAATTGCTCCAGACCAGGGTAAGATCAAATGCTCCAGACTGGGGTAAGATCAAATGCTCCAGACCGGGGTAAGATCAAATGCTCCAGACCAGGGTACGGTCAAATGCTCCAGACCGGGGTAAGATCAAATGCTCCAGACCAGGGTAAGATCAAATGCTCCAGACCGGGGTAAGATCAAATGCTCCAGACCAGGGTAAGATCAAATGCTCCAGACCAGGGTAAGATCAAATGCTCCAGACCAGGGTAAGATCAAATGCTCCTGACCGGGGTTAGATCAAATGCTCCAGACTGGGGTAAGATCAAATGCTCCAGACTGGGGTAAGATCAAATGTTCCAGACTGGGGTAAGATCAAATGCTTCAAACTGGGGTAAGATCAAATGCTCCAGACCAGGTTAAGATCAAATGCTCCAGACCGGGGTAAGATCAAATGCTCCAGACCGGGGTAAGATCAAATGTTCCAGACTGGGGTAAGATCAAATGCTCCAGACCAGGGTAAGATCAAATGCTTCAGACCGGGGTAAGGTCAAATGCTTTAGACCGGGGTAAGATAACATATTGGTATGTACACAGAAAAAGACACTTAAGGTCTATAATCCACAATCAGTTTGAAGCATCGGGAGAGAACTTCGTGTGGTCTCGTATATTTACGTAACTGCCTTCGGCTCTGCATGCTCTGGGGGATTCCAGGATGAGAGTGAGGCTATGACGTCAGTGGGGGGTATTTCTCATACAGCACACATGGTGTCCAGCTGCAATAACTGAGTCGAACCTGTTTTAACGGTAGTTAAAACGGGTTCAATTTAAATAATAAAAGTTTAAGACTAGCTGGTTAAGTTTACTTTTTCTGTGCTAAATTAACAAATAACATGACTTTGAACACATTTAAGCCAAAAAAACATAAGTCTGTCCCAGTGTTTCATTGTGGATTATAGACCTTAAATCTAAAAGGTTTTATTTTTATATATATTTTTTATAAAGAAGGTTCTTGATTTCAAAAAGACTTGGGTTTTATAAAGCATTTGTAAGTTTATTGTTTTCAGTCAGTTAAAAGTTTGGATACATCATTAAATGTTTTATTTCTTTCCAGGCATAACCTGCATCACTATTTCAAATTCTTCAGTGCAGTGAGAGAATCAATACAAACAGACACAATGGACAGATTAAAATCAATAATACACCAGAATAGGGTGTAGCAAAGGGTTAACTGACCATGCTGATAACAGGACTAAGCAGATCGTGCAGACTTATAATGCACGGCTCAGGAATAGGATTTCGTGAAATTTTCTTGGAAGGGAATTTTATGAAGTTGGAGCTTGTTCTGAGGAAATATAAGTAACAGCATGGGTGACTTTGCAATTATTCAGATTTTAAAGAGAAGCATTATATTTATACCCTATACATGTATATTGGATGCTGAATCCAGAAAAAAGTAAAAGAAACTTACAAACTCTTACAATAAAGAGGCTCATAAAGAATATAATTGATATATATGTATATATACATATATAATGAATTCTATTTTGCAATACATTATTTCCAGTTGATTAAAAAAAATATCTTAATGACCTTGCCCAAAATGCCTAGATTGTCACCAAATAGAAAATTTGCCTTTTTAAAACGGAATATGGAGATAAAAATTTGATTTCTGTATGTCTACTGTGATAAAGTAATGGGTTGTCATGACCAAGAAAGCTACATGTATCCCAATATCCCATAACAGATTTTTTTCTTTAAAAAGTTCATATTCATCAGTTTTATGAACTAAGAAATTAGGAATTATGTATTTAGATGGTGCACATATCAAGCAGAGCTTGCCCATAGCACTATTCAATGTAATATTTCTTGAATAAAATGGTTTTCAACTGATATTTGAATCCATTTACTGTATTATCCCTAATTGCTGCCCTGGGGGCGGAAGCATTGCCTCTGGGCCACTGATATGTGACTGGCAGACATGCCAAGACCAGGGTTCAAAATTGACTGTTTTTCAGATTCACAATAGATGTTTAGTGACTAAATGGATACATCTTGTTGCAAAGAATAATTGTACATTACAGTATTATTCAATATATTTTATGAACTAATAACAATGAATATGTCAGTCCAGAAACAAAACAACTAAGTATGTTAAGTATTGAAAATGACAATCTTTTATTATCAGTGTTGAGCCCTGTAGTTCCCCCACTTGACCACATGCCTATAGGGTAATTAACCAATTAAGTCTGGGGTGTGCTACTGGGCACCATACTGTGAACGACATACTCTGACCCTCACCCAGCATTCAGATGTCAGATCTTACACATTGATACAACATGAGTTATTTAAAGTGTAACCTCACCTGAAATTGAGAAATATTAAACAGGTGTTTGTGGCAAATATTACAAGGGGTGTGTGTTTTCTTTGATATGTTTGCATGAGTATTGCAAGTGAAGTTGTGAGTACTGTTTACATATTAATTACTGAGATAGCAAACCCCTGTGGATTTTAAGTCTGCTGCTCCACTACCCCAGCCACCAAGGCCTGGTCTGCAGACAGGAGGGGGCGGTAATTAGGTAGGGGGGAGGTATTAGTGATAATACGGTATTTAATGGATATATGAATATTAATGATCTCTCAGTCCCCTTCTGTGAGGGAGTGAAGCTCAGTCCAATAGAATCACTGGGAAAATCAGGCCACATTAATCAGGATATATCCTAGAAATATTTGGGGTCATCATAGTGCAATTGTAGGTTATCATCTTGTGTTTTTTCGGATTTCAGAAAGCTTTTTTGCACATTTTGTGTGTGCATTTCCGGTATGTTGTTTTTGGTTGCTGGCATTTTCGACCATTCCCATTTGACATTCAGGTGTTCAACCACAGGAAAAAATTCTGTCCCCCAGTTACACCATGGCTAGAAATGGTAGATCCCACAAAAAGTCAGTCCCAGTTACTTCGTAACGGCTCAAAACTCATTAAATCTCATTTGAGAAGACTATTTGACCCTATAGCCAAATTTATGTTTCCAACAAAGTTGTAGATAGGTGAATTATTTAAAAATCACAGTCAAAAATGAGAACAGTTGAATAGGTAAACTATCAATCACGGAAACAGTTCAAACAGCCAATCACTTAATGTTCATTGTGAACCGGAAACATTTCTTAATTGCCTGTACAGAAACAAACGTGTGACTTGCATGGAAACAACAAAGAGCCAATTAGATTAATCTTCATGGAATTTTTATTAATCGTAATGAGAGTTTTGCACTATCGTGCTACATGCACATGCAGGTGCCGTGAGAGGCTGGAAACTAATTTGATTCTCCCAGCTGTGGCCGGGGCGTAAAGCACCATTTTCGGTAGCTTATATGGTATTCATAATAGAAACAAATTATCAAAATCACAGAGTCTTCTTTAATCCAGATGCAACTGAATTATTTTATTTAAACGTTTATTATATTTTTTAAATGTACTAGTAATACTACATACAATCGTATGGTGGTCATGTGATCCTTCCCAGGACGTATTATAAGCATCCACTATTCAGTGATGAAAGTCAGCATTCAGGAAAAAACCTGAAACCCTTAAAAATTAACCTGAAGATACCCCTACCCCCTTTCAGAAATGTAATTTTTGGATGTTTCAGAGTTCAGACCATTTTGAATTTCACATTTTAAGAAAAAAAACCTGAATTCAGGTTATTTCCTGAAGACTACATCACTGACTATTGCTCTAATTACCTTGATAATCAAAACATTGCATAAAGTATGACACTGTATTTAGACTGTAGGATAGCAGTGTTTGAAGTGTTCATTTTTCCATTCCCCATTTTTCAGCATTATAAATCCCATTCTCTAATATATTTTTTTCCATTCTCAGTGGACTTGTATTTTACCATTCTACCAGACTATTATTTTCCCATTCCCCATCATTTGGAAGAAATCTTACATTATTGGCACCCGTCTAATCTGGCCCATTGTACATTAAGTTGGAAATATTTGATCTTCCTTTCCTAAAACTACAAGTACCATGATTATTTAACATTTATATCTCTTCAGAAGAAGATGGTTTGGCTTATCTTGCTGATACACTGCGAGGAACTATACTTTATCCTGAGATAAAGTAGTTCCTGACCGATTTACAATCCTTTAAAAAACAAGTTGTACTTTCCACAATTGACCTGTCCTGTCCACACTGAGTACGGTAACTTGACATCCAACACTTATTCCACAAGGTTTATAGACATCCCAAGCAGGATATATTGGTTGTCATAATTATAGCAGATACCAGATTTTACACTAATGTTAAATGCAATTTACAATACAATAATGTTAAATTCTTCATTCAGTATCTTGCTACTCATCTCTCTAATCAAAAGTAGATATTGGATCTATTTTGAGTCTGTTCTGAGCTTATATTTGTGAAATAATTTTTAAGACTATAATAATACTCTCGTACATATACGATTTACTGACCAATCACAGGAGCTGAGAAAATGGTTGGGATGTTGAGCTATTTTTTTCCTCGACCATTCAGATATCCTCTGATGGCATTCAGATTAATCATACATTTATATTTCATGTAATTATCATCTGACAACGAGGTTATTTGGCAGCAAGTTCGGTTTCCTTGGTTTTGTACATTTGTTCTACATCAGAGTGGTGGTCCTTCATCTGCTGCATCATCTACAACAATTGTTAATCAACTTTCATCTTTGACAAAAATCGCTTTAAATTCTCACCGCTTGAGTATGCCATGCTGCCACCTGGTGTGCAAGCTTGACTCTGTAGTATAGTAGTAACAGATGCTGATTGACATGTCATTATATTTCAATCGGTTTAACTCTATTCTTCTCAAGATTTAAAACTGATTCACTCTGATGTGTACAAACCTATCTCAGCATGCACTGTGCATGACACTGAAGACATCTGGTGGGTCACAAATGTTAAACTCAAACAGTGAGAATTATATTTAAGTATTTTAGTTATATTTTGGAGCTTTTTGTAATTTTATATAAAATTATTTGGTGCTCCAGTCCCTTTCCTTTTTGCAAGAAAAGTAATTAAAGGTCCCAAATTATCATTCAACTCATCCCTTTGGAGGCTGCTTCAGATTAAAATGAATATTTACCATGTTTTTCATGGCGTTATAGTCATCAGCTGGGATGTCATTTTTCTTTTTATCTAATTTCTTTTGATAATTTCTATGTATATCTCTCTGGTGGTTTTTACTATTCTCGAATATCTTCTTTGCATTTTTCACCATCTGTTGTCGTTTTTCTGCTGTTAATCTGCAATCATGGCAACAGGATATTATCTTTTCAAATGGAAACATTTAAAACCACATGCAGTTTACAGGCTATTGGTCCCCCTCCAAAAAATAATACCATTTTTAATTCATGAACAATGATGCCGATAACAATCCAGGTGACCATGTGAGATAATTGCTCAGACACTCATGATAAAAAAGTAGGTCAGTAGGTCATTGCAGTTTCACCTGCCACAAGAGGGAGCAGCTATACTGAGATATAGTCCATCAGACTTTCATCAGTGCTAAGAATAGATCTCACAATTGATCACAAATGATCAACTTGAATATATCCCTAATATTATGTAACCTGAGGAATTAGCAAAGATCAAAATAACCACCTAATATTACATAACATTATGTAATAATTGGCAAGGAGCCAAGGTTTTATGGTGTTGCAGACTAATTTGATCTTGACATTATTTGCAAGGTCAAAAGGGTCACAGAAAAGTCAGCTTCGAATTCCTTTTAGATATTGATGTGGAGAGAGTTCCTGTAAAGTTTGAAAGCAATCAGAATGATAACCCAATGAGAGGTTGACCTTATTTGAGGGGTCAATGAGGTCATGAAAAGTTCAGTGACAAGCTGAGGTCATGAAGAGTTTAATGGCAAACTTTTCTGATATATTGATGTGGGGAATGTCATAACAATTTCATAACAATAAGGTTAATTGACTAATATTATATTGGACAGATGGACGCATAGATGGAACCTGTTTTTTTTTTTTTGTTAAGTGGGGGCCAGAAACATTTCAATAATCTATCTTCTGAGGAAGACTTAGTATTTCTCTCAACTTCCCCATCCCTGAAATTGCATATTATGAATCTTATGATATAATTAAGGTTGAGAAGAAAAGTATCTATACATGTAAATGTCACATGTGGAACTTTGTGATATCCCAACAACTTGGTCGCATATTTACCTTGGGACCGGTACAGCCAGAGTGGTTCCGTCTTGCTGGGGGTTGAGGCCAAATCCAGAGTCCTGAATAGCCTTCTTCACAGCGGGGATATACTGGAACATGGTGCATAATCCGTTACTCTTTGATAATGAATCATATGGTTGTCATGGACAACTTTTTGTACCCAATGAGTCCTGGGTGAGCTGTTATTGGCTCATAAACATTTACAGTGGCCATCATCTTATTGTGCTATAATTTAGATTACGTGTAATGTTACTCACAATATATAGCATTTCTTATTTTGCCTGTGTTTCTATAAGTTGATTTTTTCCATTTCCACACTTTAATTGTAATTTAATTTCCGATAAATTGATTCCTTACTTAAATCAGAAATGTAAATGTATATATTTGTCTATAATAATTAGACCAACAAATTGGAAAGTGAAACGGGTGGTGATGTGGCTCCTACAAAAAAATAAAAAAATAAAAAAAATAAAAAAATATTTGTCTATAATGGATACAACTTGAATCGTCTCCCATTACTTCACCAATCAATTAGTGACACCCCAGGACCTTAAGAAAAAGGACAAGTACATCTTGCCTTTGGACATGGCATACCTGTGGTACTGTGGAGAGGTCCACAATGATAAGATGAGGATTCTTCTGAGCTATTTGCCCTAGTTGTATCAGTGAAAAGGACCCATCATCTGTTGACACCGACAGATTATCTAACAACCCACCTGAAATTTAAAATCAAAGACAGTTTACAAACTGGAGGATCCATTGAATATCCCACTGCCACAATTTTGGCCTGGAGGAAAAATAGCCACTCGTAATTGTCCCGATTTAAAATACCATTCTAACAAGAGATGAAAAATAACCTGAATATCAATTCATAACATACACATATTTTTTTCTTTTTGATATTTTCATTCAGATTATTATTATGTTTAACAAATTATAATTTGGTTTGATTAAGGCAGCAGAGCTAAATATTTTAATATATGTCAAATTCACCTGACTCATTTCATCACCTGTACTGACTTCAGAATCAAGCATGAAGAAAAAAAATCCACATTATATATATATGTAAAAATTAAAATAAATACATTTTCCTTTATGAAAAAAATAAATATTTCCATGACGATGACTAACCTTGTGATGTCATAATGGAGAGCTCCTCCATATATTGCCGCTTCAGCTGGACCACTGTTTGGTGGAGGTCTTGTTTATATCTATCATAATCAATAACTTGATTTATCTCTTCATTACTGAGGTCTTTTCCACCTGTCAGTGAGAACAATCATACTACATATTCATACAGACTATATAGATATATAACAATCATTACTGAAAATACTAAAAAGATGTTGACTTGCCATACATAACAATCATTATAATGTGATATGAATAAATACTGAAATTTGTTGATTTGCCAAGAATGCTTAGCAGACATACAAAAAATATTTTTAAAAAAAATTGTAATGTGACAGGGTGATGGTAAATCGTGAATTTCCTCTGCCCTGATGTTAAGATAAAACCAATTTACCTTTGCTTTGATTCTTTTTATTTTTCTTTATTTCTTTTGCAGATTTTTTCTTCCACCGTATTTGTTGCATGTGTATATCAGGCATGGTATTGGATGTGGCTGCAAGGATTGGCCTGGGCATTCTACATAGTGATGATATGTCTCGATGCACACTGCCGAGTTTGACCAATTTCAACTGCAGAAGTTGTAGACGTACAACATTTTGTCCAAGCTGTCGCAGAGCCTGCATAGTGTACCTGGAAATACAAATAGATATTATAATATGCACCCACAGCTTGTAATCAAAAGGAGGAAAATAACTTAATCGTCATGAAAGTAGGAAAAATGAGAGTTAAAGGATGAAACGCGAAAGAGTCCAGGTCTTGCACTGCAATTTTTCAAAATCATTATACATGTATATTCAAAGCTTTCTGAGTGATAGAAATCTTTTTTCTTTTTTGAGTCTATATGTGAGACCCAAGCATGAAATATATGGCATGATAACTGCCTACAATCCCCCATTAGGCAACAAGAATCACATCAGAGAGGACGATAAATGAATTGCATTTTTCGAGAGTATAACAAGCGCTGAATTGGCCAAGGTCATTAGAAAAAATACTGAAACTAGATACCTTGTAACGAATGCCGGAATCAGTTCCATAATAATCTGTGGTGCCAACAATAATAGTATCATTGTCTATAAAGCCCAGTTCCTTTATACTTAATACATTGCACTGGTTGATATCTGACCTAATGGCGTAGGTCTTTTCCTATGTGCTGAAGGTTATTAAGTGCACTTGCACTCTGCTCTCTGATCTGATGATGATGATGTAGGTTTGAAAATAGAGGAAATAAATAGAGGAAAAAAACAAACACACACAAACACACACTAAAACATACACACTAAAACATACACACATTAACACACACCAACACTGGACAGACAGAGTGATTTCTAAAAATTGAATAATGAATTGCTGTCAGGGGCTCATTCCTGTATTTCCATGTTATGTTCTATATTTTCATGATAGGTGTTCTTTAACAGTCACTTGCAAAACATATGTAGCAAGGTACTGAGGTTTTATGCCGTTACAAACCAAGTATATGACTTCAAAGAGGATGCAGAAAGGTCAGCTTCGAAGAAGTTTTACAGCAATTACAAGTAATTATTTCGGTAACGAGTGAAATCGGCCCCCCAAGTGAAGTCGGCCCCCAAGTGAAGTCAGCCCCCAAGTGAAGAGACCCTGAGAGAAGTCGGCCCCCAGATTTAGGTGGCAAGATTATGAAATTACCAAAAGAAAATAGACGGCTACCAAGGGTCCCTAGGTAGGGTTAGTTAATGCCTTTTGGGTCAAATAGCGTTCTCAAAAGAGATTTCATGAGTTTCGAGCTGTTACAGAGTGACCGGAGCTGGCTTCTCTCGGGAGCCGAGTTCGCCTACCTACAATGGGGCCAACTTCACTTGGGGGCTGACTTCACTTGGGGGCCCGACTTCACTTGGGGGCTGACTTCACTTGGGGGCCCGACTTCATCGGTATTCATTATTTCGGATGGATGCACAGACAAATGTTTGGCAGACAGAACTTGCTTCAAATTCCCTCTTACTTTGTTGGGTGGGGACAAAATCTAGTGTCATATGTGGGAGTACTGCTTTATCCATTGGTTACTGCCATTACACAAGTTATTACATAGTTTTTATACTTTTAGACAATTAGTGAAAATATTTTTGGTGTTTGTTACTTTCCTGAGAACATTTATTCAACACATGTATTGCACATGCATGAATATTTAAATATTGAACTGGACCTGTTAAAAGTGTACATTACTCAATATAATTTTATTCATTATCACCGAATTGAATACAGGCTGCTGACAGCGACATACCAGCTCAGAATGTTAATCCTGGTGCTAACCTCATCCAGTCCTTCAAACTTCCAGTGCTGTGGTGTATTGCCTACTTTGCAGAAACACAAAGCAGCTGGGGGCGACGACATAGCAGCAAACAAATAAATGGTATCATGACTGTCCACGTTATATAATATAGTTACAGATATGTGATAAAATTTATTTGAATGCTAATATGTTTTTATCACATTCCATTAGTCAGCTTTTGTGGCAAAAATAATGATTAAATATCTCAAACAAATGGTTGCGAGGTCACCGACCTTCACCTTGCTAGCCCCATAAAAACGAAAAACGTGGATTGTGTTTCTTGAAGAAAATTTTATGCAAGATGAAGCTGTTAACGCATAATATGTTGACTTCAACAGTGATAAAGGGTGTGAAAAAGGGATATCCTCTTGGAATAGTCGTGAGTACAATGATTTCGTTGTGTGTCGAGATTTGTACTGACAGACAACGAGGTTTTTATTTTAATTTAAACCTCCTTGGTTCAAGTGATATTTGATGCTTTTAAGTTAATTTAATATTATCCCAAGAATGGATGGCGTAATCCCTACTAACATTGCTGCAAGTCTAGCAAGATTTTATATTGTTAACATGTTATATCTCAGCTCTCTTACACAACAAGAAAATAAAACATTTCTGAAATCCCGAGTCTGAGAAAAAGATAATGTCGGCTCGTTCAACATTGAGTGGCCTGTTTGAGTGTGACGTCACACAAGGACATTGCATTAAAGGTATCAGCGGCAGGTCCAGGGTTTTACATTTGTCAAAATGGGGTACTTACAAGTCTCTTTTCTGTACTAGTGTTTAATACTTTTCTAAGTTTTCTTGCATATTCTTGTTCACAAATCTCAAAGAAAGTCAAGTAATAAGAAAATATAACAACTGAGTATAAATCTAAAATTTGTTTCATTGAACACCCCTGACCAGCCAATATACCAAAACAGATTCCCGCCAACCTTAGTGAAGTGTCATTTTAAAATCTTTTCAATAATAACATTTCATGATTTAAATCCATGTCTGATGTTATCTGATACTTGCATGCAAACATTTCTCTTCAAACCTTTCGATCCTAAAAGCCCCCCAAAAATACAAGGTGTCATACATTTCTCTGACTGACACAAAAATGTCTGTTTCAGCTACCAGTGTCATACACTTATCAGAGTATGTTACCTGCAAAATGAGCCCAGGCCCCTGTGAGAACTTTTTGTGACCGTTACAGTGATTACCAGTGGAGCTAGTTTCTTCTTGATCTTTGGCTCACAGCATGAAGGAGAAGTCCTCCCCAGATTCTGTACATAATTATGTCCTACAATACTTGAATCTCTCGCCATCTTAATCATAGGAAGACTTTCCAATGGAGCTGATTTTACTGAGCACTTATTTACCATATAACATGGGGTGTAATTCATTCTCTCAAACTTTGAATGTTCTCTATTTACAGGCAGAAGACATCAAGGTTTCCGAAGTTGACTTCAATCCTGACTTTGTAGCAAGGATGATACCTAAAATAGAGTGGCCAGTGTTATGTGAAGCTGCACAAAGTGTAAGTTCTTTATCTTCTCTCTCAACAACAGTGACAAAAGTCAGCATTCATGAAAAAACTGAAACCCTTAAAAATTAACCTGTAGATACCCCTACCCCCTTTCAGAAATGTCCTTTTTGGATGTTTCAGACTGAGTTCAGACCATTTTTAATTTCATATTTGAAGAAAAAACCTGAATTCAGGTTATTTCCTAAAGACTTTCACCACTGCAACAAAGACCTTGACATTTTTTACTATATTATCACCCATTTCAGTTGTTAACATTGGTAAGATGTTTTGGGACCAGCAATGAGAACATCAAAGAATATTACTAGTTGCCAAAATATGATACAATTGTTACTTCATTGGATCAATATTCCTGAGCAATTTCAAGTGTCATAGCACTGCCTTATTTTTTGTTTTCTTGATAAAGTTGATTTTATGATGAGAATTCTAAGATAAATCTATATCATGAGTTGTTTGTGCATTTGTGAATTCAATAACAAAAGTTGTGTATATATTTAGGAGTATGTAATATATATTTTTATCAGATAAATTCAATAATGTTGGTAAATAATCTAAAACGACAGATATTGTCAACAAGTGCTGAGTGTTATAATATTGCATGATGTAAATATTTCAAAACTCCAAAAACCTAACGTATGTTTATTTCTCGGATTTTTTTTCTTGAGTTTCTTGGGTCTAAGAAAAAAAACTCAGTTATTTCCCAAATGAAACCCCATTATACTAGAATTCCATTTAGGAAAAAAGTTATAAAACACAGTAATTGTTGAGAAGCATGTGGCTTAGATGATGTAAATTTCCTTGACAAACATCATTATATTGTTATATTGTTGCATTACAGATTGGTCACTTGGGTGATCTCCCTACAGAACTAATTCCGGAGTATGACTCAAATGAAGAATTTCTCAAGAAGGCACATCACATATTAGTTGAGGTAAGTTATGATGAATACGCCATATTACATAAAAAAGATTTCCCTTTATGCTTATCAATCTTCCATCAATTATTCATCTCATATTATAATTTTCTCATATTATGATATAGGCAGGGATTTTACTCCAATGACAATATATCTTGTGAATTAGTTAGATGAATGAGTGAATTATTATAAAATCCTACCAAATCTTCATGATGTACATTTAACCTTAATTGTTTTGTACATTGTATGCCTGCTTAAAAAAAAGACTTCGTGATCTTGCATATATTTTTCTTTTTGATTCATTTTGGGCACACTTGATTTTTATATGCATAAATTACAGAAATAAGATAAATTAGTTCACAAATATTTGTAAATAATATTTTGTACACCAAAAACACATGCTTATAAATGGTTTATTATTATTATTACTACGGTGTCTATGTTGTAGGTTGAGGTCAAAGAAGGAAGCTTAGTGTGTCCAGAGACTGGCAGAAAGTTTCCCATCAAGAATGGCATACCTAACATGCTGCTGAACGAAGATGAAAGCTGATACCTAAAATAAACTAAAAAAAAATATATAAATCTGCAAAGTGACAATAAGTGACTGCATTTGCATATTTCACAAAGTGCATAACATAAGCCTCTGTATTCTTTCATAAGGGCAAAGAAAAGGGTGTGTCTAATTTCAGCATTATTCATGTAAAACTATATCATAAGTGAATGATATAGATGACGATGTTTGCAGATAATTTTTCTTGCAAGTTGTGGGCCATGATACACAGCACAGTGCAATAGGAGGATGATAGTGTCAAAGGATAGTACCATTCCAGAAGGTAACTCTATCCTGAACTTCATATCCATGGCTATACCTTTATATTTAGATGCACAGTTTGAAGACAGATATTGGATGAACTTTTGAAACTTTAAAATATTCAACTCTGAATCGGATAGTAAATCCATATGGCATGATAAGCAGGCAAACATTTAATGATAGATTAATAAATGCTCGTGAGATACCATCTTATTTTTATGCTAATTTTGTAATTTTGATTCTGATTGTCTGACTGAATTTCAAAAGTCACACTTAACTTATATATTGCCCACTTCTCATATGTTAATAAAAGTGTATTTTCCTTTTCTTTTGGTTGTTGAAATTATTCTCACTTAAAGTGCACAGGTTCAACTTATGTTCAGGTTAGAATAATAAACTTTTATCTATTTGACACTGCCTTTGCATGAAGAGATATGATACACAATGATGATAAACTTGATGTACCTTATTCCTAACCCAGTGTTGTAGGATGTATTGGGTCATGGCTAAAATGAATGTAGGGAAGATTTCTCAAGACAGTGAATGGTTAGAATGCTTAGAATAGTTCTATTTAACTTCTAAATTTCAAGTCTAAGAATAACCCCAAACTTTAGGGTTTCTTTAGAATGACTATTTTATTGGAAAACCATTCTGGCCCCCTATTGATACTATATTTCAAAATTCCTTGAAAATTAGAAATAGAAACCCTGAGATTTGCTCATTGAGGCATTCACATCCTATTTGAGAAATTTAAACACCAGGCCAAGAAAAAAATACAAGAGAAATAAAAACTCATAACTACCAGGAGGGAATATTAATAATGAACTTTTTTCTGCAATGAATTATTTTAGGGACCTGCCATGGTAGCCATACAAAACTCAATGGCAACATTTTCTTGTAAAATTTTCTCTTTATTTTATTTTGCTTAAAAGCATATGTATATATATATATATGACATATCACAATCTAAATTCCTGCTCCAAAATTAAAAAAAAAATTACTGTGGAATGACCAATATTTTATGCCAAACTTTTCATCATATTAAACAGTATGTTTAGGACATGGTTATCATGTTTAGATTATTTGATGAATAATCAGCCGTCTATCCAGCAGATGCTAAATGTGAAAGCTCTCATTTCACCTCAGACTCCTCATCATAAAAATGTAAAACAAATTACAATGTAAAAACAAAGTACCTAAAATTAACAAACTCTGTACTGTTTTGATGTTTCCAAGTGCCAACATTCACCAGATGAGGGACACAAAACATAGCAGTCCCCTTTATTTAAGCATAACAATGACCCCAAACTATTTTGTACACATTTCAGATTCAAATTCAGGATCATATTTTGGAATAAAATGTGGTCCCTATTTGCATACCAAATAAAAATATGAAGCCTAAATATGCCCTAAACTATGTAAGAATTAAACTAGTAAAAATTTCAGGTTCAATTTGGTGGGAAATTTCGGGTTCAATTTGGTGGAAAATTTTGGAAAATAATGTTGTGAATTGTGTTGCAAATGAAAATATCAAAAAAGCTACAAGAGAAAGGGCAGAATATGGAGGAATATATCTATCACGACTTTTAATGCCTATCATTTCTATAAATTGGTGCATAATACCTTCACTATGTTTGACTAGCATCTGCAACACACAAAATAAAAATGTACAAAATATTTGATATTTAAATTTCAAATTGTAATATTTGATTTGCTCAATGCTCAGTTTTTTTTTACAAATCTATAATAAACATTTTAATTTAAAATAACACTCAATGAGAATAGAGAAAGATTTGAGAATATCAATTTCAGTTCTATGTGAAAAAAGTGAAATATATTCTTTTAGAGGAAAACTTCAATAGACATCATCTTTAATATTTTGACATTAAACATAATTAAATATTTCTTAAAGTTAATAGAAGTTTGGAGAGAAAAATAAAAGTAAATACAGAGCATTCTCTCTTCTTACTTTTGAAATATTTGATGTTATTTTAGAGAAAAGGGCCTGGAGTCAAAATGTGAAATCACTCAAATCATTTTAAAACCACCAGGGCTTTTGATATGGCAAATTTATATTACTTTACTACCGTATATATGATTATGCAATTTTTTAGCAAGGGCTATGCAACTGAATAATTCTTGTGACTGGTTGAAGATTTGCTTTCTCTTTATTACAGTAAGTTCAAAATATATATATTTTTTTCTATGTCATTGATCTGTCGGTCCCAAGCAGAACATTGAGGTCTGGGAACTGATGGTCAGTGTCAAAGAGAACGTTGCCAGCAATTTCACCAAAAAGTTCTCGGAGTTCGTCCTTCTCTGAGGTCACCACCTTATGACCAACAAGACTGAGAATTTCAAACACTTGTCCTTTTGTTCTCTGTGGTAATTTTCTTGCCATCCTCAACAGATCTTTGCTGCGGATTAAATTATTCCCAAGACCTAAGTACTGCAGTTGTTCTTGTTCACACATAAGGCACAAGTTTTCTAATAGTTTACAGGCAGATGTCTCAAGGTTGTTTCCAGCCAAAATCACATTTCTAAGGTTCGGATGCTCAGTGATAGCTCTCACAAAATCACTGTTCTCTGCCACTTCCCTCGGTACTGCTTTGCCACACAGACTGATATGTTTTAGATTTGGAAGATTTTTAATAGTCTCAGCTAAATTTAAATTACACTGGCCCAATATCTGAAAAGCCTCCAGTTGTTTGTTACTTTGCACTGCTTTCATTAGTGGCAATGTTAATATAATAGGGTTGTGTACATCTGGATTATCAGGGCTGTCTTGGATAAAAGACAACCTTTTCAAAGATGAGATATTTTCTAGAATCTCAGTCAGAATGCCGTAGTTGATGATATTCTGAAATCGTAAGGTAAGGAACTTGACTGCGGTGAATGGCACCTGCAGTTCAGCAGGAATGAGATCATCACCCTTGAACTCGACGCTGTAAAGATCTACACACACCAAGGGGCGCCCTCTATTAACTGCTACTGTCAACAAATCCGGCAGAAAATCTATCCTTGTAGGGGGTGAGACATCAAGCTTCAAATGTGTTAAATTTTGTCTCACTAACGACATTATCATGTTCTCGAAGTTGTCTGCAGATTCTGTTTTATCTACTACTGTTGCCATGAGGGCGAACTTTTCCAGTGTGGACCATAACTTGGAGCACACCCCATTCATCTTGCCATCGTGGGTGATCTCCATCCAGCTGTTATCTAAAATGAACTGCTTCAATCTACAGCCATTATCCTGACAATTTTCAGTCTGCATCTCCTCAGGCTTACATTCGCTACTTCCTCCCTTCATTGCAATCAACACAGATTCCACTTTTTCAGAACTGATTTTGAGTTTGTAAATTTCTTTTATTACTTTGTCATAACATTGTGTGTATTGTTTGTTTTCGTTTACAGCTTTCAGCATACTGTCGGGGGAGTCTGGCCATATTCTGCTCCGATAAGGATTGTCCAGTAAGAGATGGGACTTGGTATATCCAAGAGCTTTTGCTAGTTTTCCTGCCTTTTTATCATCTAAATTTGCCAGCCCACTTTCCTCTCCATCAACGCCAAACAAATCCATATCAATTTTACAGCAACTTATCACAAGAGACGTTAGATTTCCATATTTCATCAGAATATATAAAAGAAGCTGAAGTTCACTGCAGACTTTAATGTCCTGGCATTTAACATTTGATATGCATATTTCAGGCACACAATTTTGCACAAGTGCCAGCAAAGGTAAATTTTGCATTAAAGCTCCTAGGTTGACTGGACACAACGTCAAGCGATTCCATGGTGCAGGATTTGTCTTTAACTCATTCATCAGTTTATATATTTGCTCAGGTTCCTGCGGTTCTTCACAGAGAGACTCTAATCTCATGAACTGATCCTCCCTGTGCCTGTCCCAGTAGACCTGCCGAGGGTTAGGAATCTCATCCTCAAAGATGCGACACTTCCACTTCGCATCAGGTATCTCAGTCTGTTTAACATGACTCACCCAAATGTGGTGGGTTTTTAAATCATTAGCACTGCATGTTGCTTGCAGTTCTTCCAAGGCATTGACGTTCAGGTGTGGTAGAATAGCTTCCAAGGCTTGACTGGGCAAACATTTCGCTTCGTGCAGGAAGTAATTATTCCAGTTTTGTCCGACACACCCTGCAGCTAAGTCAGTGAGCCTATCATATTCAGTCATCATGAGGAGATCTAAGTTTCTTCCTGCAGAAATGCGAAATCACTCTTTGACATGACCTGAAAATAAGTGATTACAACTTGTAATTTATACTATTATAGCAGAATCTGTGATTTGCTTCATTTGTACCATTTTAGGTATTTGTCCAATAATCTATAATTTATTTATTTTATTCATATCCTGTGTTTATTTATTTCAAATGAAATGGAAGAAACCAACACATTTTTACAATATATGCAACATAAACAACTGCTTTTAACTATCACTTCCAGGTTACAATCCGTTTTATCTGCTTTTTCATGGGCTAGGGTTCATACTGGGACTTGAATAGTGTTCTAGATTATATCATTTTTGCACAACACCTCAACCTAGCCACTAAGTCAGTTTGTGTTGTGACCGATGAGTGTCAATCTCAGTCAAAATTATTACAAACCATTCTGGCTTGTCTGCTTCAAAACAGATAAGATGACACCCAATTATCAGTTGATAAAGGAATCAGTTGATTGGCTTATTATGCTTATCATAACTTACTCTACTATTGATCTTTTATTTGAGAATTATCGCATTTTCATCTGTGCTCTTTTTTTATACAAAAAATACTATTCACATAATTTATTTTTATATGAAGTACTGTTATGCTCTGGTTGACATGTTTCACAACTTAAAATGAATTTCATTGGATTAAATCACATACTAAAATAAAAACTTGAATGTGCTGGTGTGAACAAAGTAAAATACAACAAATTTAAGGTAAATGTTGCTTTAGAATTACATTTTAGCTAATACACTGGTCTTGATATTTATCTTGAAACAAAAAGAAATTTGGATCTTGATTGCATTTTAACACACTGTCCACCAGAGGCACACAAACTATTGGCGATAGGTTCACTATGTCGCCCTCTGGTGGAGTTTGGCAAAAAATTATCAAGCTTTTTGGGGAGACTTAAGATATAATCATACATAAAATATGAATTACCACTAAAAGAATTGGGTATTTAAAAAAATCTCATGCAAGTGGGATTTGGCATTTTTAGCATAAAAGTTAAAAAGTCAGACCTCTCCAGAACACCCATCTATGCTTTGCCGATTGGTAATTGCAGAATGGTCGGACTATTGCCTCTTTTTTGAGAATATCCAAAGAGGAACCAGATATTTACAGGATCCTTATTAGGACAGTCAGGAAATTTCACAGGAATGACAGATAAAGATTCTTGCAGTTCGGCAAGATCTATATTACTATAATTAGGCCAGGACCATCTAATGTCTTATCATAAATGACATAATTTAGGGGGATAATTGGTTAAGATTTTTTTCTATCCTTTATAACATAAAGCCATATACATGCCATATACATGCATACATGCATCAGTATTTTATATTTTTATTACATGGGCTCAATATCTGCCAACAGTTCAGAACTTTGAACAACATTACAGTCATTACTAAGTTAAGTACTCAGAGTACTCATAAGTCAGAGTCATATTACAAAAGTAGTATTCATTCAGTAATTAACGTTTTGTTTTAGATTTGTTCAAAAGTAAAAGTCAACTAATTCATGTATTTTGAACGACCTTATATGCATGATCTTACTTTACCTTTCATTCGTGTGTCATCTGCACACTAATTCAAAGAACTCATTATTCAATCATGGTTGTCAAACCACTCAAGTTCCTTGCTAAAGTTCAACACAACAAGCCTCTTGAATGTACGACTGGACAAGTCAGCCCACTTATAGAGAAGAGATGTGACGACGCACTCGTCTTATGGGATAAGAAAGAGACACTGGTGAACCAGGCGTGACCTATTTACAGACTGGTGCGTCGACGCATGGTGTGCTTGACTGAAAAGCAGATCGTGGAGAAACAGTCAGTTTGTATTATTATTATTTACAACATTATTCCAATCTGAATCATTAAAATATCGTACGAATATGTTAGTTAATTGCTTTAACGAAGCTACTTTTACGTGACAGGGCATGTACATAGCACAACAACCGACATTTTCTGATATCTGAGCGATATTAAGTGAACCTTTATCGAAAATTTTCAGATTGCGAAAACACACTCCCGGAGCAGTGTCCAACACTTCATATCCCCATCCCACATACTTTGTACCCCGTTCAAATGAGAAGGATACTCTTCTTTCATGGTTCTACAGAAAACTATGTATCATAAGTAAACAGCCTTCAGATTTACATCAACTATTCCTGCCAGTCCTGGTTTTAAAAGTAGATGATCTACCATCAATGTACAGCCCCCAGGGGGGTTACTTTCATAGTCAGCGTTACTGGGGAAGCTGGGCTAAATAGGGTCCTTTTCGCTGACATTTTCAGCTTAGTCAGTTAGTCCTAAATCAGGGTACCAAATTTCAGCTAGTCCTAAATCAGGGTACCAATAATGGTAGAATATTTCCCTAAATCAGGCTCTGGGGTTTTCAGTTCCATCCCAGCCTCCGCGGCTTAAAATCATGAGAGAGCTGCGGAAGACAACAGAGTTGCGTTTCAGTTTATCAATTGATTGCCGATGTTTATCACACCATTTGACATTGTTGGCACATGCAGGTGTCAGAGAATGGTCTGATTTGAATATTTTCGAGAGAACAGATGTACTTTAAAGGCTTTTAAAATGGAACTGCAGCTCTGTTGTCGTCCGCAGGTCAGTTGTCTTCGGCTGTAACGTAAGATGTCTGTGCTCAGTTTTGAGAGATCTTACAAGTGAAAATCGCATATATTGTCAGTTTGGATTCAATGTACATCAGGTTTCCATGGAAGTGTACTTGTCAAAATTTAAGTTTACCTCTTGTTTATGTCTTCAATGGAAACCAAAATGATTTATTATAAAGTTACCCTTGAATACTTTTTCTTTTAGTCTGTTTTCAGATTTTCATCTTGTTGTTTTCAATGGAGCAGTATGGCGACCCACAATCAGCCAATCAGCCTATGTTCATTACAGAGGCAATGAATGCAGTGAACGCTTTTTATAATTTTTTTTATGTTGATATTTCCAGAAACAATATGGCACAACATTTTGAGAGTGACATAGACTTCTGCCCAGAATGTGGTGGTATCCTCCCACTGCCTGGTGATGCTGACGTTGTCAACTGCTACAGCTGTCCCTATCAAATAGATGTCACAGGTCAGTCACTTATTGCAGCTGTCCCTATCAAATAGATGTCAGAGGTCAGTCACTTATTACAGCTGTCCCTAACAAATATATGCCACAGGTCAATCACTTATTACATATGTCCCTATCAAATAGATGTCAGAGTCAGTCACTTATTACATCTGTCCCTATCAAATAGATGTCACAAGTCAGTTACCTATTACAGCTGTCCCTATCAAATAGATGTCACAGGTCAGTCACTTTTAACAGATGTCCCTACCAAATAGATGTCACAGGTCAGTCACTTATTACAGATGTCCCTACCAAATAGATGTCACAGGTCAGTCACTTATTGCAGCTGTCCTTACCAAATAGATGTCACAGGTCAGTCACTTATTGTAGCTGTCCCTACCAAATAGATGTCACAGGTCAGTCACTTATTACAGCTGTCCCTATCAAATAGACACACTATAGGTCAGTCACTTATTACATCTGTCCCTATCAAATAGATGTCAGAGGTCAGTCACTTATTACAGCTGTCCCTATCAAATAGATGCCACAGGTCAGTCACTTATTACATCTGTCCCTATCAAATATATGTCAGAGGTCAGTCACTTATTACAGCTATCCCTACCAAATAGATGTCACAGGTCAGTCACTTATTACAGCTGTCCCTATCAAATAGATGTCAGAGGTCAGTCACTTATTACAGCTGTCCCTATCAAATATATGTCAGAGGTCAGTCACTTATTACAGCTGTCCCTACCAAATAGATGTCACAGGTCAGTCACTTATTACAGCTGTCCCTATCAAATAGATGTCACAGGTCAGTCACTTATTACAGCTGTCCCTATCAAATAGATGTCACAGGTCAGTCACTTGCTACAGCTGTCCCTATCAAATAGATGTCACAGGTCAGTCACTTATTGTAGCTGTCCCTACCAAATAGATGTCACAGGTCAGTCACTTATTACAGCTGTCCCTATCAAATAGATGTCACAGGTCAGTCACTTATTACAGCTGTCCCTATCAAATAGATGTCACAGGTCAGTCACTTATTACAGCTGTCCCTATCAAATAGATGTCACAGGTCAGTCACTTATTACAGCTGTCCCTATCAAATAGATGTCACAGGTCAGTCACTTATTACAGCTGTCCCTACCAAATACATGTCACAGGTCAGTCATTAATTACAGCTGTCCCTACCAAATAGATGTCACAGTTCAGTCACTTATTACAGCTGTCCCTATCAAATATATGTCACAGGTCAGTCACTTGTTACAGCTGTCCCTATCAAATAGATGTCACAGGTCAGTCACTTGTTACAGCTGTCCCTATCAAATAGATGTCACAGGTCAGTCACTTGTTACAGCTGTCCCTATCAAATAGATGTCACAGGTCAGTCACTTGTTACAGCTGTCCCTATCAAATAGATGTCACAGGTCAGTCACTTGTTACAGCTGTCCCTATCAAATAGATGTCACAGGTCAGTCACTTGTTACAGCTGTCCCTATCAAATAGATGTCACAGGTCAGTCACTTATTACAGCTGTCCCTATCAAATAGATGTCACAGGTCAGTCACTTATTACAGCTGTCCCTACCAAATAGATGTCACAGGTCAGTTACTTGTTACAGCTGTCCCTATCAAATATATGTCACAGGTCAGTCACTTATTGCAGCTGTCCCTATCAAATAGATGTCACAGGTCAGTCACTTATTACAGCTGTCCCTACCAAATATATGTCACATGTTAGTCACTTATTGCAGCTGTCCCTATCAAATAGATGTCACAGGTCAGTCACTTGCTACAGCTGTCCCTACCAAATATATGTCACATGTTAGTCACTTATTGCAGCTGTCCCTATCAAATAGATGTCACAGGTCAGTCACTTATTACAGCTGTCCCTATCAAATAGATGTCACAGTCCAGTCACTTATTGTAGCTGTCCCTATCAAATATATATCACAGGTCAGTCACTTATTGTAGCTGTCCCTATCAAATAAATGTCACAGGTCAGTCACTTATTGCAGCTGTCCCTATCAAATAGATGTCACAGGTCAGTCACTTGCTACAGCTGTCCCTACCAAATAGATGTCACAGGTCAGTCACTTATTACAGCTGTCCCTATCAAATAGATGTCACAGGTCAGTCACTTATTACAGCTGTCCCTACCAAATAGATGTCACAGGTCAGTTACCTATTACATATGTCCCTATCAAATAGATGTCACAGGTCAGTTACCTATTACATATGTCCCTATCAAATAGATGTCACAGGTCAGTCACTTATTACAGCTGTCCCTATCAAATAGATGTCACAGGTCAGTCACTAATTACAGCTGTCCCTATCAAATAGATGTCACAGGTCAGTCACTTATTACAGCTGTCCCTATCAAATAGATGCCACAGGTCAGTCACTTATTACAGCTGTCCCTATCAAATAGATGTCACAGGTCAGTCACTAATTGTAGCTGTCCCTATCAAATAGATGTCACAGGTCAGTCACTTGCTACAGCTGTCCCTATCAAATAGATGTCACAGGTCAGTCACTTGCTACAGCTGTCCCTATCAAATAGATGTCACAGGTCAGTCACTTATTGTAGCTGTCCCTACCAAATAGATGTCACAGGTCAGTCACTTATTGTAGCTGTCCCTATCAAATAGATGTCACAGGTCAGTCACTTATTGTAGCTGTCCCTATCAAATATATGTCACAGGTCAGTCACCTATTACAGCTGTCCCTATCAAATAGATGTCACAGGTCAGTCACTTGCTACAGCTGTCCCTATCAAATAGATGTCACAGGTCAGTCACTTGCTACAGCTGTCCCTATCAAATAGATGTCACAGGTCAGTCACTTGCTACAGCTGTCCCTATCAAATAGATGTCACAGGTCAGTCACTTGCTACAGCTGTCCCTATCAAATAGATGTCACGGGTCAGTCACTTGCTACAGCTGTCCCTACCAAATAGATGTCACAGGCCAGTCACTTATTGTAACTGTCCCTATCAAATAGATGTCACAGGTCAGTCACTTATTACAGCTGTCCCTATCAAATAGATGTCACAGGTCAGTCACTTGCTACAGCTGTCCCTACCAAATAGATGTCACAGGTCAGTCTCTTGCTACAGCTGTCCCTATCAAATAGATGTCACAGGTCAGTCACTTGCTACAGCTGTCCCTATCAAATAGATGTCACAGGTCAGTCACTTGCTACAGCTGTCCCTACCAAATAGATGTCACAGGCCAGTCACTTATTGTAACTGTCCCTATCAAATAGATGTCACAGGTCAGTCACTTATTACAGCTGTCCCTATCAAATAGATGTCACAGGTCAGTCACTTGCTACAGCTGTCCCTACCAAATAGATGTCACAGGTCAGTCTCTTGCTACAGCTGTCCCTATCAAATAGATGTCACAGGTCAGTCACTTGCTACAGCTGTCCCTATCAAATAGATGTCACAGGTCAGTCACTTGCTACAGCTGTCCCTATCAAATAGATGTCACAGGTCAGTCACTTGCTACAGCTGTCCCTATCAAATAGATGTCACAGGTCAGTCACTTGCTACAGCTGTCCCTACCAAATAGATGTCACAGGTCAGTCACTTATTGTAACTGTCCCTATCAAATAGATGTCACAGGTCAGTCACTTATTACAGCTGTCCCTACCAAATAGATGTCACAGGTCAGTCACTTATTGTAGCTGTCCCAATCAAATAGATGTCACAGGTCAGTCACTCATTACAGCTGTCCCTATCAAATAGATGTAACAGGTCAGTAACTTATTACAGCTGTCCCTATCAAATAGATGTCACAGGTCAGTCACTTATTACAGCTGTCCCTATCAAATAGATGTCACAGGTCAGTCACTTATTACAGCTGTCCCTATCAAATAGATGTCACAGGTCAGTCACTTATTACAGCTGTCCCTACCAAATAGATGTCACAGGTCAGTTACTTATTACAGATGTCCCTACCAAATAGATGTCACAGGTCAGTCACTTATTGTAGCTGTCCCAATCAAATAGATGTCACAGGTCAGTCACTCATTACAGCTGTCCCTATCAAATAGATGTCAGAGGTCAGTCACTTATTACAGCTGTCCCTATCAAATAGATGTCACAGGTCAGTTACTTATTACAGCTGTCCCTATCAAATAGATGTCACAGGTCAGTCACTAATTACAGCTGTCCCTATCAAATAGATGTCACAGGTCAGTCACTTATTACAGCTGTCCCTATCAAATAGATGTCACAGGTCAGTCACTTATTACAGCTGTCCCTATCAAATAGATGTCACAGGTCAGTTACTTATTACAGCTGTCCCTATCAAATAGATGTCACAGGTCAGTCACTTATTACAGCTGTCCCTACCAAATAGATGTCACAGGTCAGTTACCTATTACATATGTCCCTATCAAATAGATGTCACAGGTCAGTTACCTATTACATATGTCCCTATCAAATAGATGTCACAGGTCAGTCACTTATTACAGCTGTCCCTATCAAATAGATGTCACAGGTCAGTCACTAATTACAGCTGTCCCTATCAAATAGATGTCACAGGTCAGTAACTTATTACAGCTGTCCCTATCAAATAGATGCCACAGGTCAGTCACTTATTACAGCTGTCCCTATCAAATAGATGTCACAGGTCAGTCACTTATTGTAGCTGTCCCTATCAAATAGATGTCACAGGTCAGTCACTTGCTACAGCTGTCCCTATCAAATAGATGTCACAGGTCAGTCACTTGCTACAGCTGTCCCTATCAAATAGATGTCACAGGTCAGTCACTTATTGTAGCTGTCCCTACCAAATAGATGTCACAGGTCAGTCACTTATTGTAGCTGTCCCTATCAAATAGATGTCACAGGTCAGTCACTTATTGTAGCTGTCCCTATCAAATATATGTCACAGGTCAGTCACCTATTACAGCTGTCCCTATCAAATAGATGTCACAGGTCAGTCACTTGCTACAGCTGTCCCTATCAAATAGATGTCACAGGTCAGTCACTTGCTACAGCTGTCCCTACCAAATAGATGTCACAGGTCAGTCTCTTGCTACAGCTGTCCCTATCAAATAGATGTCACAGGTCAGTCACTTGCTACAGCTGTCCCTATCAAATAGATGTCACAGGTCAGTCACTTGCTACAGCTGTCCCTATCAAATAGATGTCACAGGTCAGTCACTTGCTACAGCTGTCCCTATCAAATAGATGTCACAGGTCAGTCACTTGCTACAGCTGTCCCTACCAAATAGATGTCACAGGTCAGTCACTTATTGTAACTGTCCCTATCAAATAGATGTCACAGGTCAGTCACTTATTACAGCTGTCCCTATCAAATAGATGTCACAGGTCAGTCACTTGCTACAGCTGTCCCTACCAAATAGACACACTACAGGTCAGTCACTTGCTACAGCTGTCCCTACCAAATAGACACACTACAGGTCAGTCACTTGCTACAGCTGTCCCTATCAAATAGATGTCACAGGTCGGTTACTTGTTACAGCTGTCCCTATCAAATAGATGTCACAGGTCAGTCACTTATTACAGCTGTCCCTATCAAATAGATGCCACAGGTCAGTCACTTATTACAGCTGTCCCTATCAAATAGATGTCACAGGTCAGTCACTTATTGTAGCTGTCCCTATCAAATAGATGTCACAGGTCAGTCACTTGCTACAGCTGTCCCTATCAAATAGATGTCACAGGTCAGTCACTTGCTACAGCTGTCCCTATCAAATAGATGTCACAGGTCAGTCACTTATTGTAGCTGTCCCTACCAAATAGATGTCACAGGTCAGTCACTTATTGTAGCTGTCCCTATCAAATAGATGTCACAGGTCAGTCACTTATTGTAGCTGTCCCTATCAAATATATGTCACAGGTCAGTCACCTATTACAGCTGTCCCTATCAAATAGATGTCACAGGTCAGTCACTTGCTACAGCTGTCCCTATCAAATAGATGTCACAGGTCAGTCACTTGCTACAGCTGTCCCTACCAAATAGATGTCACAGGTCAGTCTCTTGCTACAGCTGTCCCTATCAAATAGATGTCACAGGTCAGTCACTTGCTACAGCTGTCCCTATCAAATAGATGTCACAGGTCAGTCACTTGCTACAGCTGTCCCTATCAAATAGATGTCACAGGTCAGTCACTTGCTACAGCTGTCCCTATCAAATAGATGTCACAGGTCAGTCACTTGCTACAGCTGTCCCTACCAAATAGATGTCACAGGCCAGTCACTTATTGTAACTGTCCCTATCAAATAGATGTCACAGGTCAGTCACTTATTACAGCTGTCCCTATCAAATAGATGTCACAGGTCAGTCACTTGCTACAGCTGTCCCTACCAAATAGATGTCACAGGTCAGTCTCTTGCTACAGCTGTCCCTATCAAATAGATGTCACAGGTCAGTCACTTGCTACAGCTGTCCCTATCAAATAGATGTCACAGGTCAGTCACTTGCTACAGCTGTCCCTATCAAATAGATGTCACAGGTCAGTCACTTGCTACAGCAGTCCCTATCAAATAGATGTCACAGGTCAGTCACTTGCTACAGCTGTCCCTACCAAATAGATGTCACAGGTCAGTCACTTATTGTAACTGTCCCTATCAAATAGATGTCACAGGTCAGTCACTTATTACAGCTGTCCCTACCAAATAGATGTCACAGGTCAGTCACTTATTGTAGCTGTCCCAATCAAATAGATGTCACAGGTCAGTCACTCATTACAGCTGTCCCTATCAAATAGATGTAACAGGTCAGTAACTTATTACAGCTGTCCCTATCAAATAGATGTCACAGGTCAGTCACTTATTACAGCTGTCCCTATCAAATAGATGTCACAGGTCAGTCACTTATTACAGCTGTCCCTATCAAATAGATGTCACAGGTCAGTCACTTATTACAGCTGTCCCTACCAAATAGATGTCACAGGTCAGTTACTTATTACAGATGTCCCTACCAAATAGATGTCACAGGTCAGTCACTTATTGTAGCTGTCCCAATCAAATAGATGTCACAGGTCAGTCACTCATTACAGCTGTCCCTATCAAATAGATGTCAGAGGTCAGTCACTTATTACAGCTGTCCCTATCAAATAGATGTCACAGGTCAGTTACTTATTACAGCTGTCCCTATCAAATAGATGTCACAGGTCAGTCACTAATTACAGCTGTCCCTATCAAATAGATGTCACAGGTCAGTCACTTATTACAGCTGTCCCTATCAAATAGATGTCACAGGTCAGTCACTTATTACAGCTGTCCCTATCAAATAGATGTCACAGGTCAGTTACTTATTACAGCTGTCCCTATCAAATAGATGTCACAGGTCAGTCACTTATTACAGCTGTCCCTACCAAATAGATGTCACAGGTCAGTTACCTATTACATATGTCCCTATCAAATAGATGTCACAGGTCAGTTACCTATTACATATGTCCCTATCAAATAGATGTCACAGGTCAGTCACTTATTACAGCTGTCCCTATCAAATAGATGTCACAGGTCAGTAACTAATTACAGCTGTCCCTATCAAATAGATGTCACAGGTCAGTAACTTATTACAGCTGTCCCTATCAAATAGATGCCACAGGTCAGTCACTTATTACAGCTGTCCCTATCAAATAGATGTCACAGGTCAGTCACTTATTGTAGCTGTCCCTATCAAATAGATGTCACAGGTCAGTCACTTGCTACAGCTGTCCCTATCAAATAGATGTCACAGGTCAGTCACTTGCTACAGCTGTCCCTATCAAATAGATGTCACAGGTCAGTCACTTATTGTAGCTGTCCCTACCAAATAGATGTCACAGGTCAGTCACTTATTGTAGCTGTCCCTATCAAATAGATGTCACAGGTCAGTCACTTATTGTAGCTGTCCCTATCAAATATATGTCACAGGTCAGTCACCTATTACAGCTGTCCCTATCAAATAGATGTCACAGGTCAGTCACTTGCTACAGCTGTCCCTATCAAATAGATGTCACAGGTCAGTCACTTGCTACAGCTGTCCCTACCAAATAGATGTCACAGGTCAGTCTCTTGCTACAGCTGTCCCTATCAAATAGATGTCACAGGTCAGTCACTTGCTACAGCTGTCCCTATCAAATAGATGTCACAGGTCAGTCACTTGCTACAGCTGTCCCTATCAAATAGATGTCACAGGTCAGTCACTTGCTACAGCTGTCCCTATCAAATAGATGTCACAGGTCAGTCACTTGCTACAGCTGTCCCTACCAAATAGATGTCACAGGTCAGTCACTTATTGTAACTGTCCCTATCAAATAGATGTCACAGGTCAGTCACTTATTACAGCTGTCCCTATCAAATAGATGTCACAGGTCAGTCACTTGCTACAGCTGTCCCTACCAAATAGACACACTACAGGTCAGTCACTTGCTACAGCTGTCCCTACCAAATAGACACACTACAGGTCAGTCACTTGCTACAGCTGTCCCTATCAAATAGATGTCACAGGTCGGTTACTTGTTACAGCTGTCCCTATCAAATAGATGTCACAGGTCAGTCACTTATTACAGCTGTCCCTATCAAATAGATGCCACAGGTCAGTCACTTATTACAGCTGTCCCTATCAAATAGATGTCACAGGTCAGTCACTTATTGTAGCTGTCCCTATCAAATAGATGTCACAGGTCAGTCACTTGCTACAGCTGTCCCTATCAAATAGATGTCACAGGTCAGTCACTTGCTACAGCTGTCCCTATCAAATAGATGTCACAGGTCAGTCACTTATTGTAGCTGTCCCTACCAAATAGATGTCACAGGTCAGTCACTTATTGTAGCTGTCCCTATCAAATAGATGTCACAGGTCAGTCACTTATTGTAGCTGTCCCTATCAAATATATGTCACAGGTCAGTCACCTATTACAGCTGTCCCTATCAAATAGATGTCACAGGTCAGTCACTTGCTACAGCTGTCCCTATCAAATAGATGTCACAGGTCAGTCACTTGCTACAGCTGTCCCTACCAAATAGATGTCACAGGTCAGTCTCTTGCTACAGCTGTCCCTATCAAATAGATGTCACAGGTCAGTCACTTGCTACAGCTGTCCCTATCAAATAGATGTCACAGGTCAGTCACTTGCTACAGCTGTCCCTATCAAATAGATGTCACAGGTCAGTCACTTGCTACAGCTGTCCCTATCAAATAGATGTCACAGGTCAGTCACTTGCTACAGCTGTCCCTACCAAATAGATGTCACAGGTCAGTCACTTATTGTAACTGTCCCTATCAAATAGATGTCACAGGTCAGTCACTTATTACAGCTGTCCCTATCAAATAGATGTCACAGGTCAGTCACTTGCTACAGCTGTCCCTACCAAATAGACACACTACAGGTCAGTCACTTGCTACAGCTGTCCCTACCAAATAGACACACTACAGGTCAGTCACTTGCTACAGCTGTCCCTACCAAATAGACACACTTCAGGTCAGTCACTTGCTACAGCTGTCCCTTACAGTTATATATCAGAGGTCAGTCACTTGCTTAATGTTCCTAGCTGTTCCTACAAAATGAATAATTACAGTTATCTCAGCTGTTGTTACCAGAATAATATTAAAAGTATTCTTGTACAGCTGTCTGACTAAATATCTACAAAGTTCACCAATACAGGAAAGATTTTAACCAGGTGGCAGCAGGGCCCACGCAAGTAGTGAGAATTGCTATACCATCCTCACACACAGGTGGCAGCAGGGCCCACTTGAGTAGTGAGAATTAGATATATCTCTGATGAGATCTGATATTGCACATGAGGCCACTCTGCTTGACATGCATATATCAGTGAACAACAATTAGTATTCTTGGATTTCAGAAATTGTGAAAAAATCTTTTCAGAGTTTGATGGAGTTGAGATAAAGTCTGAGGTGATATTCAACAAGCGTGAGTTGAAGACAGCAGGTTTTACATCAGATGACTTCTCAGGGCCTACAGTAAGTATTCGTTGTTTGTGACTCATCTTGAATCGCAAGCTTCTATTGATCATGTTGATAGAATTATATTTGAGTTTCCAAATTTACAACAACAAAAATGACCCATGAATTATTAATTTTCACTTGGCAGTGATAGTTTCTGCACTGTAAAAAAACTGGCAGACATTTGAAGATATCATGAAATTTAGAATACCCTACAAATCTTAACATTTTTCCAGAAATATTTGGATCACTATATCTTTTTTGTTATCCATTAATTTTACAATATCAAGTTGAAAGAACAGAGCCTAAAATCTGATCCACAAAAGCTTCAGGAACAAAACATAAAGCTTTATTCTATGCTTAGAAAAGATTATTTTAGATGTTCAGAAAAGATTATTTTATATTTAAAAATTTGCTTCCCCAAATGCACAAATACATTATTGCATGATAAATGATTGATTTTCCAACTTAAGGTTGACCGTAAATGTGCTCGATGTGGGAATGATGGGATGACCTACTCCACCAGGCAAACCCGATCTGCAGATGAAGGACAGACAGTGTTTTACACATGTCCCAAATGTGGGTAAGTACCAATCCTGAAAGTTAGCACTCCCCCTTTCCCACCCACAAGTCAGCTGATAACAGCTGTGGGTAAGTACCGATCCTGTCAGTTAGCACTCCCCCTTTCCCACCCACAAGTCAGCTGATAACAGATGTGGGTAAGTACCGATCCTGTCAGTTAGCACTCCCCCTTTCCCACCCACAAGTCAGCTGATAACAGATGTGGGTAAGTACCGATCCTGTCAGTTAGCACTCCCCCTTTCCCACCCACAAGTCAGCTGATAACAGGTGGATGGTACTGTTCACACGTCCCAGTTGTGGGTAACTACCGATCCTGTAAGTTAGCACTCCCCCTTTCCCCACCCACAAGTCAGCTGATAACAGCTGTGGGTAACTACCGATCCTGTAAGTTAGCACTCCCCCTTTCCCCACCCACAAGTCAGCTGATAACAGCTGTGGGTAAGTACCAATCCTGTAAGTTAGCACTCCCCCTTTCCCACCCACAAGTCAGCTGATAACGGGTGGATGGTACTGTACACATGTCCCAGATGTGGGTCAGTACTTCTCATCTAGGTCAACAGATGAGGGACATGTTGCGTTCCATACAAGTCTTATCTTTGATTAATCACAATACTTTTTTAGCTGGAATTGATATGATTTTGTTTCATATGTATATTTCTATATATACCTCATAAAACAAGATTCTATGCATAATTATGAAGTCACAATGTTGAATTGTAGAATAACGACAGTTATGTTCATATATGCATTTGTGCTTTATTCGTTGATATTTACTTCATTAGTTTAGCTGGGATGGACATGATTTTGTTTGATATATTCACATAACACCTCATAAAATATCTCCTGAAAGAAGATTCTATACATAAGTGAATGAAAAGTAACACCTTTGATATGATAATGTTGAATTGTAAAATAGTAACTTATGTTCATTTATACATTTATGTTTTATTATTTTGCAGGCTACAGGAGCAGGAATACTCATAACTTGAAAGCAATTTCCAAGTATGGATGATTTATGCAAAAAAAAACCATTCTCAACATTGTCCTGATGTACAACAATGGCAGCTTATGTGTGAGAACTATTCTTGATTTTGTACAGATGTGCAAGTATGACATTTTGAGTGTGAGATTTTATTTATTGCTTCATAAAGATCAACAAGAACAATGGAAACTTTCTTCTAATTCAAGAGGTATTTTTATTAAATACAACATGTACCTGAATTACTATCATTGTAAATATTTCATTCAGGGGCCTCAGCTGAGCTAGGAACTTATGTAGTACTTGAAACATTGTTATTGTTGTTAAAGGTAGGGTATGACAGTGAGGAGAAACAAGAGTTCTTTGACTTTGTTTGGGATAAGCAAATCTATTGTCCTCTGAAGCCCATGCTTCTCTAATTATTTATCATTACCATCATAAAATCATCACCATACCTCCACATTGTTAATAAGCATGATAATATTCTGTTGTAAATAGATTTGTGACCTCTCATCTGGACAGAACAAACTGTTCAGGAATATTATCTCAGTGTAAACTTAAATAATTTAATTAAAGAATTTCAAATAAAATGTATGTTTTGTTTCTTCAAAGTGACCTTTTGATGTTAAGATCAGAACATAAGCAGAGTTGTAACTATTCTGACTATGTTATTGTTATATTACTCTGTCTGATTGTCTCCTGTGGAACCTGGATTATAATGATGGAGGGATCAGCAATTGAACTGTTCTGACTATGTTATTGTTATGTTGTTCTGTCTGATCGTCTCCTCTGAAACCTGGATTATAATGATAGAGGGATCAGCAATTGAGATTCACATAGCAGAGGTTAGATTTATATCATTGATTCTCTGTACATTGTTCCTGGAGGCCACCATGTCTGACATTAAGATAGACACTAGTATTGTGTATCTATATAGTCCACCAGATGGTTTTTCCTATCTGCCTCCGATTGACAAAGCATAAACGTGGTGTTAACACTTTTTGCTCACACCATATATCTTTCCACACAAAATTATATGTTCACAAACACCTCCCCTGTGATGTGTTCAGGATCACTTTCATTAATATGCGATATTAATCATAAAAGAAATGCACATGACAACATCATTTCGAAATTGTCACACTTATTCTCCGCTCCTTCCAGTTTCTATTATGGTGGCAATGGTTTTGCCTTTGTTAAATGCTAATTTACTCAGACTTAAAATATACTGGAACTGATTTTTGCATGCCTGATAACTATGGTTTTAATAAATATATCTTAGCCATCCAATGTAGTGAATTTCATCCATAATTAAACAGATTTGATTTATTTGTGATTTTTAAATATTTTCTCTCACAAGAGACAAGATATAATGTTTTTTTTTGTATCACTGTGTTGATTAGCAGGTATCAGATAGAGAAATCAGAAATTACGAAATTAAAAATTTTAATTTCGAAAAATAATTATGTGGTAGACGTGATCGGCTCAAGGGTTTCATGTGCCGGACAGGCCTGTTTGATTTTGGAATTCTTTAAGCAAAATTGTGCAAAGATATGTTCTTGACGAAAGCAATATTTGGCATATTCTGTTGTAATGATCTTTGGAATTGGCTTAGATACGAATTGAATATATTTTAAAGACAGGTGGAATAGAATATTTGGCCAATGTCGTCAATTTCAACCAATTTGAAATGGTCTATTAAACCTGGCTGGTTAGAATATGACCTGTGAATCAATAAATGGCTAAAGTTATCAACTTATAAATATAAATTTCTAAAAGATAAATAGGTATTTAGGGCAGGAAAATAAATAAGAGTCCATTTTACTCATTTGGCTATGTTGACTGTTTGCCAGTGTTGGTGATGTGAACTATGTCACAAGAGCCATCTGGAGTTATATGGCCCTACTGATACTAGGCACCATCTGGAGTGACATGGCCTACTGAAACTAGGCACCATCTGGAGTGACATGGCCCTACTGAAACTAGGCACCATCTGGAGTGACATGACCCTACTGATACTAGGCACCATCTGGAGTGTCATGGCCCTACTGATACTAGGCACCATCTGGAATGACATGCCCTACTGATACTAGGCACCATCTGGAATGACATGCCCTACTGATAATAGGCACCATCTGGAGTGACATGGCCCTACTGAAACTAGGCACCATCTGGAGTGACATGGCCCTACTGATACGAGGCACCATCTGGAGTGACATGATCCTACTAGGCACCATCTGGAGTGACATGACCCTACTGATACTAGGCACCATCTGGAGTGACATGGCCCTACTGATACTAGGCACCATCTGGAGTGACATGGCCCTACTGAAACTAGGCACCATCTGGAATGACATGGCCCTACTGAAACTAGGCACCATGTGGAGTGACATGGCTCTACTGATAGTAGCCACCATCTGGAGTGACATGGCCCTACTGAAACTGGGCACCATCTGGAGTGTCATGGCCCTACTGATACTAGGCATCATCTGGAGTGTCATGGTCCTACTGATACTAGGTACCATCTGGAGTGTCATGCTCCTACTGAAACTAGGCACCATCTGGAATGACATGGCCCTACTGATACTAGGCACCATCTGGAGTGTCATGGTCCTACTGATACTAGGCACCATCTGGGGTGTCATGCTCCTACTGACACTAGGCACCATCTGGAGTGACATGGTCCTACTGATACTAGGCACCATCTTGAGTGTCATGGCCCTACTGACACTAAGCACCATCTGGAGTGACATGGTCCTACTGATACTAGGCACCATCTGGAGTGACATGGTCCTACTGATATTAGGCATCATCTGGAGTGACATAGCCCTATTAAACTGGGCACCATCTGGAGTGACATGGCCTACTGATACTAGGCACTATCTGGAGTGACATGACCGTACTGATACTAGGCACTATCTGGAGTGACATAGCCTACTTATAATAGGCACCATCTGGAGTGACATAGCCCTATTAAACTGGGCACCATCTGGAGTGACATGGCCTTACTGTCAAACTAAATCCACATTTAAGAAATTCTATAGTACTGAGACCGCCTTGCAAGATATACTCGACATTCATCATGGCCTTGACAAGAATAGTTCTGATCCTTTTGATCTTCCAGCAACATTTGATACCATTGAAAAGTATGGACTCAGCTACCATATTTTAGCAAGATTAGCTGAAGCCTGGGTGGTACATGGCTAAATTGGTAAGAAGGCTGTTTGCCATGAAATCATAATATGCAAGTAAAATCAAATCATTTTGGCACGATTCAAATCCAGACACTCTGGATAATCAGGAGAGTCCCAATAAAACCCAACCTAGCATAACAACCCATTTTGCCCTTTCCAACAACCCATCCTCTTCACAAACTGCCCCATCCACAACGGGGAACAACGGGGTGCGCATGCGTAAGTAACAAGATGGCAGTGTTTTGAATTGGCTCCGTATTTTGTTGTTTATATCGGCAATTTACTGGGCTCAAACGGATCAAATTAACACTGCAGTGACTACCTACCTCAACCAAAGCACTCCCCGCTTTAAATTCACACTTTTAGCAATATATCAGTGAACAAATTCAGTGTAAATTTTGACGAGGGTTGGTAGGTACCGGTTTACCTGCCGGCCGTCCATACATCTATAGAAAAGCACCAAAACCTTGATTGTAACCAAGCACCAAGTTGCACCCTTGGGCTCAAAACAAACATCAAGGAGTTGTGAATAAAAATTTCTGGACCAAATTGCACACTTGGACATAAAAATTCTTCCCTTTAAAAGGAGAATAAAATAAAGAAAAAATCCTTTGCACCAAATTGCACACTTGGGCAAAGAAAAAGCAACTTGTACCAAATTGAACACTTGGACAAGGTTCTTGAAAAAAGCAAAAAAGAAGAGAGTACCAAATTGCACCCTTGGGCTCCAACAAAAACTTGTACCAAATTGAACACTTGGACAAGGTTCTTGAAAAAAGCAAAAAATAAGAGAGTACCAAATTGCACCCTTGGGCTCCATCAAAAAGATCCACAAAGTGGAACAAATATAAGCACAATCACCAAGTGAAACAAAAAAGTTCAAATTAATCAAAATCTGTATATGTACCAAGCTGAACCCTTGGACTATACCAATTTGAACAAACATCAAGGAGTTGTGAATCAAAATTGTTCAAAAATTGAGAGTACCAAATTGCACCCTTGGACTCCGACAAAAAGATCCACAACCACAAAGTGGAACAAATATAAGCTCAATCACCAAGTCAAACAAAAAAGTTCAAATTAAACAAATTTGAATTATCCAGTCCATAAAACAAAAACAAACAAAAAAATCCATCCATTTTTATCCAAAACACACACAAAAAGATGAATGATTATCTCCCAAAACTGATTCTAAATTGTCTTGTCTGCATCTTGGTGACAAGCATAACTCGTGAAGGAAATTTTGGCAATAATTCCAACAAATCCAGAAGTACCGCATCGTTAATGGTTAATGACCTAAAACACAAGCAATGTATGATTCAAAGAAACCCAATACTGGGCACTGCCTTACACAAAGCCAGCATGATATACAAGAAACAGAATTTCTGCTACTGGAATAAAGCAAATATGAAGAAAAGATGCAATAATCTTGTGCTACTTTTCCTGATATCCCTGCTACTATTATGTGGCGATGTTCACCCACATCCAGGGCCTGTTCAATTTCCTTGTCGAGTGTGTGAACGACCAGTTGCTAAAGATCACAGAGCCATGCAGTGTGATGAATGACACATACGTACACATTAAATGTGATGGGCTCACAAATAAAGATTATGAGTTATTCAATAAACAAAGATGGCTGTCATGTGAGTGCTGGAAATGTCGCCTCCCTAATATTTCTGATGCTTTCTTTGTAAATGAACCTGAAACAAGTAATCTCTTCGAAACACTAAGTGATGAAAGTATCACAAGTGAAAGAACAGATGATCAATCTGCAGGGAAAACCTCCCCCACAAGACCAAAGCAAGGTAGAAAAAAGCAAAATATTGAAAAGCTTAAGGTTATGACAGTGAACTGTAGAGGCCTCAACTCAACCAAAAAGCAATTGGAGCTACAGGAATTAATAACTGAACATAATTACCCTGATATATTATGCATTACGGAATCCCACATAGACCACACTATTGTAGACAGTGCCATCCACCCTGATTATGATATAGGGAGAGAAGACAGATGTAAGGGTGGTGGTGGGGTACTGATCGGTATCCATAAAAGGTGGCTGTCAGACCCAAAGGAGGAGAGCCTAAAAACTGACTGTGAACTTGAATGGAGAAATCTTAACATAACAGGAACAAAACCATTGTTCATAGGATGTTACTATAGGCCAACAGACAGAAATATATCTAACGTCCATGAATTAAATGCATCTCTTGGAAAGATTCCCCAGTCCGACACAAACACCCCTAATATATTACTAACAGGGGACTTCAATGTACCAGATATCACATGGGAGAATATGTCCTATAAGCCAAGCCCTGCATATGGGATTGACCTAAACACAGTAATGATCGATACTTTTAATGAACACTGTCTCACACAAGTAAACCCGCACCCAACCAGGGGAGACAATAGGTTAGACCTGGTCGGTACGACAAACCCTAGCCTAGTAAATAATGTATCTGTCCATCCAGGTATGAGTGACCATGATGTGGTGATAACAGAAATCAATGCAAAAGCCACACTGGCCAAGAAGAAGCCAAGAAATGTACTGCTGTACAAAAAAGGAGACATGACTGCAATAAAGCAAGACATGCATGTCTATTTTGAAGATGAAGTTAAGGACTCAAGTCTCCCAGTTGAAACTCTGAACAATAAGTTCACGAATAAGCTTATGGAGTCCATTAATAAACACATTCCTATTAAGAAAATAACTGGTAGATGGGATGTGCCATGGATAACAAAGGAAATCAAGAGACAAATAAGAAGAAAACAAAGACTATACAACAAGGCTGAAAAAACTAAAAAGGATTCTGACCGTAGAAAATTCAGAAACCTTAGGAAACACATAAAACATAAGTTGAGAGAATCGCACAATGAATATGTCCTTGGGCTACTCGATTTACCTGACATTGAATTCAGCAGACCATCATTGGGAAAAAGGTTCTGGAACTATATTAGAGCCAGGCGCAAAGATACTGTTGGTGTACCAACACTAACAGAAAATGGCATTGAAGTGAAAGACAGTAAAGGCAAGGCAGAATGTCTTTCCCGACAGTACAAATCTGTTTTTTCTACTGAGGTGATCCAACTTCACAGATAGAGCCAATTACCATCACAGTTGATGGTGTGGAAAAATTGCTCTCTAACCTAAACTGCAAAAAGGCCAATGGCCCAGATCAAATACCCACAAGAGTCTTGAAAGAATGTTCACATGAAATAGCTCCAATCCTCCAAAAAATATTCCAAGACTCACTCAACAAAGAAGAAGTCCCAAAAGCATGGCGCACAGCAAATATAGTTGCAGTCTTTAAAAAAGGAGATAAAAGTTGTGCCGCAAACTACAGGCCAGTGTCTGACATCTGTCCCCTGTAAGATTTTGGAGCACATAATTGTCAGACACATGATGAATCACTGCGAACTTTACAATATCCTGGTAAATTTTCAGCATGGCTTCAGGACAGGCCACTCTTGTGAAACTCAGTTAATCACAACCTTACAGGATATACTCAAGGCTAGAAACGATGGGCAAAATGTTGACATGCTCATTCTCGATTTTAGTAAAGCCTTTGACACAGTCTGCCACGAACGGCTGAATCACAAGCCCGAGCATTACGGAATCTCAGGGCAGGTCGGTTCATGGATAAAAAGCTTGCTTACAAACCGTAAGCAGAGGGTAGTTATTGACGGTGATGAATCGGACCCTGTCCATGTTAAATCTGGAGTGCCCCAGGGTACAGTACTTTGGACCAATACTATTTCTACTCTATATTAATGACATTGGAGAGAAGCTAAAATATTCAAACATAAGGCTCTTTGCTGACGACAGCCTACTATATAGAATAGTTGAAGATGACGAAGATGCAGTAAAACTGCAAGAGGACCTAAATATGCTGGAGGAATGGTCCAGTGAGTGGCAAATGGACTTCAATGCTCAGAAATGCTACACCCTGAGCAGCAAGAAAAAAGCCAAGCTCTTGATTCAAGAAAATATACATTAAATGGTCACATCTTGCAACATGTTGAACATCATCCCTACCTTGGAGTTGAGCTCCAAACAAATATGAAATGGGATGAACATATCAACAACATTGTCTGCAAAGTAAATCAAGTACTAGGATTTGTAAGAAGGAATTTCAATATGTGCCCAGGAAATATCAAAGAGGCTGCCTATAATACACTTGTGCGCCCTCACTTAGAATATGCATCAAGTGTGTGGGATCCTTACCTCAAAAAAGATATAGACCGCATAGAATCAGTTCAAAGACAAGCTGCTAGATTTGTGTCTGGCAACTGGAAGAGAGAAACAGGCACTGTAACAAAAATCCTGGAAGACCTAAAATGGGATTCACTAGCAGGGAGAAGGACACAAGAGGCTGGTTTTATTGTACAAGGCTATACATGGTGAAATAGCCTTGAAACTTCCAGAACATGTCAAAATGAAATCAGCTCATACACGGAGAAACCATGGAATTCGATATATCGAAATGGCGACAAGCTGTGACCCTATAAATACCGCTATTTTCCAAGGACAGTGACTGACTGGAATAACCTTCCCCCCTAAATTAACTTCATTGGAACCAGGTAGCTCGGCATCCTTCAGGAACTCCCATGCCAGAGTATAAAGGTTGGCAACAAGCAGCTGGTGTGCATCAGCTTCACCCCTTAGTGCAACCTTGCACTTTCGGCGGGATGACATTTGGTTTTGCCGAGTAAAGTTATAGATGTAGATGTAGATCCACCTCAGACCCAGACAAAATTCAAACCGAAAAGCACTTGGGAACCAAAAACCACATCTAGAGACCCTGTGCTTGAAACTTTCTTCAAATGCATACAAAGGGACATACAAAAATTTGTCCCTAGGGCACCCTGCACCCAAAACTTCACTAAAGAGGAAAAAAAGGCCTTAGAATCCCTAAGCAAAAACAACTCCATCACTATAAAAAAAGGCAGACAAGGATTCATCCATAGTGATTATGGATACAGAAGATTATATTAAAGAAGCAGAAAGACAACTGAATGACGTAAACTTCTATGTCAAAACCCCTAATGACCTAACAGAACAACACAAAACCAGTGTAAGGAACATACTGAATAAGATTTATGACAAGGACGAAATCGACAATGATATCTACATGTCATTGTGTTCCCATGAGGTAAGAACAGCCAACTACTACTTCCTACCCAAAATACACAAGAAACTGGTCATAGGGAGCCCCATTATCAGTGGAAATGGGTCTCCCACAGAACAAATTTCTGCATTTGTTGACGAGCATATTAAACCCTTTGTCAAAGAAACCCCTTCATATGTAAGGGACACCACAGATTTCATTAGGAAAATCTCTACTTTCCATAGTAACAATGAAATCATTGTAGCCACAATGGATGTGACTAGCCTATATACAAACATACCCCACAATGAGGGCCTTAACGCAGTATATAGATGCCTGGTAAAGAACTACAAAGGCAAGGCCACCATCAAGAGCCTAATGAGCCTATTAGAGGCAGTATTGAAAATGAACAACTTCACCTTCAATGGTGAACATTTCCTCCAAATAGGAGGTACAGCAATGGGTACCAGAGTAGCCCCCTCATATGCCAACCTCTTTATGGCACACCTAGAGGACAAACTCCTAAAGAATGCCCCATAAAAACCAGCCTTATACCTTACGTATAATGATGACATCTTTATGGTATTTGACCAGGGAGAAGAAAAACTCCTAGACTTAGAGACAAGAACTGGGATGATCTGCTCAATCAAAAATAAAATAAAAAGGAAGAGCAATCAAAGGTACCTCTAATTACCACCTACAATGAGGCCAATCCAAATTTCCAAAAATTATTAAGGAAATACTGGCCCCTACTAAAACTGTCACCACAAAAGGATGCTTTCCCAGAAAAACCATTAGTAGCATTCAGACGCCCAAAGAACATATCAGACAAACTGATCAGAGCATCTTGTAACCAAACAACAACACACAAAACAAACCAAACTACACCACCCTGCAGAAGACTATGGAGGTGCCAATTTTGCCTCAAACGAAAGTTCCACAAAACAGTGAAAAGCTCGCAAAATAGAAGAGAGTATAAAGGTCCAGAAAAGTACACCTGCAAAACCTAACATTTATTTTAAATACGTTTAAAAAACACCAGAAAACCAGTCATAAAAATGTACAATACAAAAACACATTAAATATGACTAAAAAAACAGTTTTCGGCGCAATGGAGTATTCCAACTAGGCTCTAAGGGAAATCAAGCAATCAACCCTGAATCAAGCCGGCCAAATTCGATTTACCGCTTCTCGCGGTGGACTCTGGAGCCCTAATAAGACTCGGCCCGAGCGACGGCGTGCAGTAACAGTGCCCCGTTACCCTTAACAACAATGACAATACACAATAGTCTCCCGCAACAAAACCATGCACGATGGCGTCCAAACAACAGGGTTATCCTTTTGTGACCTCTGTGGCAACATTTATACTACCAGACGGGCGCTAATACGCCACAGAAAAAATGCACACGCAGCACAACAAGTGCGGCATAGGTGCGAATGGTGCGGAATAGATTATTCAAGATTGGACAACCTAAAGAGACACCACAAAAGGAACCAATTCTGTTCCGAACTAACCAAAACAGCAAGTATGTCATTGACCCTCATATAAGAGTTTTATACAAAACATGCCAAAAAATTGGTAGCTACAAACTCGAAAAACGGCAAGATATATATACAAATATACACCCCTAATACAATCATAGACCAGGGAGAAAGTTTCTTTGCACAAAAAGGTACAAACCCCCACATGTCGCTAAGATTATCACTTCTAATTTTCAGACAACGTAATAGAAGAAAAGGACGAAGGGACGGTCAAAGGGATAGAAACCAACAATGTTTCCTCCCTACCGGATCAACCTGTCTCAGACCAACTTCCCAGTAGTTTCCAGGAGTTGGAAACACTTGATGACATCCTGGAAGCCCAAAACTGGGACACAGAAAACCCCCCCCGCAGAATGAAGTAGAATTATGGAAGACCTCCGTAATGTGAATAAACTATTCTAGATCACTGTACAAACAATATATATCTTAAAAACCAAAAATTAATTTACCTTGACAACAACAAGGAAACGCAGAAGAAAGAAAAAACAAGAAATAAATATATATTTCCAAAAATGATTTTTTATATCCCCCATGGGGTAAAAAATCATAGGCAAATATGCATCTATGCCCCCCCCCAAAATTGGGTAAAAACGACCAACAACCCAACAAAAATAATGGTAATAAAGTTCCTAATAATATTGAAAAATCTCCATAGAAAACATGGAGTTCAATATATACAGCTTAGAAATGGACATTCCGACCCCACGCCAGAGTCGTACGAAGTGTAAAATAATCAAGATAGTCTGGAGGCCATAAGGGAGAGGGTCCGAAATTTAAAAATATTAAATCAAATAATCAAATTTGATTAAAAAGCTCAATCGGCTTCAAAAAACACCTCGGAAAACATTAAAATCATAACGCTTTACATGTTAAAAGTATTTTGGTCGCAAAAAAGTCCTCTAAACCCGTGGCCCAGTTGGTTAGAGCGCCAGCTTATTAGCACCAGTTCCTCTGTGGTGATCCAAAGGTTGTGGGTTCGAACCCTGGCCGTGCCGAGGTTGAACTCATGTTACAATTTCCCATATGAGCTGAGGCCCGTGCCTAAAGGGTTAACCCGTTTTCCTTGTAAATCTGTGACCGGGCGGGTTGTCATGTCAAGGACCTGCGACATGACAATTTAGTGAGGCAGCACTATATCTGCTACAAGTAGGTCTCATCACGAAATAACTGAAATAATGTTGAAAGTGATGTAAAATCCCAAACAAATCCAAAATCCAAATCCTCTAAACCATGAAAATAGCACCTCCACCAGGTAGCAGAAAAAAACAACAGCACCTCCAGACTGGAGGCGCCCTAGAGGAGGTGCCCAAAGGGTTAACCCGTTGTCCTTGTAAATCTGACCGGGTCGGTTGTCATGTCAATCTTTATAAAGTCAAGCCTGCTCAACGCATCTGCTGTAGCATTCTCTGCCGAGTAGAGATGTATTGCTTCATATTCCACATTGTATGCCATTATAAATAATATAATATGTGTATAAGGCCTATCATCTTGATGACACTAGGACATCAGTATTATGATTTTATCCTTTTTAAGAGAAATTGGCCTGTTTAATCATTTTTAAGGGTGGAGTAGTGTTGGGCTGGCAATAATTGCCAGTTTAGCATCTACTTAAGACACCACGTTCACCATGATTCAGGGTCTTTTAAATGTGATGTTTACGTGTAACTTCTGAATCATTGTTTTAATGATATTACGTCATTATTTATTGTATGTTTTTACACTTATTCACATTTCACAAGTTTTTAATCCATACCCTAATGGCACTGAATGACCTAAATGTGCCGTTAAGAATTCATTCATTAACTGACACATTGAACAAATATTTTATTTTGGACTTTGAGCAACATATAAAGGTCACAAGTGAAAAAGGAATATGAAAACAGCTGTTTACAGTTTAATGGTTTCATCATCATTTTCACTGTCAAAATCAGAATTAATTTCAAATTTCTCATCAGTTTGAATCTCTTCATCTTCAACCATCCCCAGCCAAGCCGAGATTGAATTCATGATAACAATTTCACACATGAACTGAGGCCCATGTCAAAAGGTTAATCCGTTGTCCTTGTAAATCAGTGACCGGATGGGTATTCATGTCAAGGACCTGCAACGTGACAATTCTTTGAGGCAGCATTATATCTGCTACAAGTAGGTCTCATTCACAAAATGACTGGGATAATGTTGAAAGTGATGTAAAACCCCATACAAATAAACACATCTACCATATCTGAGGTATGGTGGGTTGTCATGTCAAGGACCTGCGACATGACAATTCAGTGAGGCAGCACTATATCTGCTACAAGTAGGTCTCATCACGAAATGACTGAAATAATGTTGAAAGTGATGTAAAACCCCAAACAAACAAACAAATCCATACCGGATCTTCGTCAATAACAGCATTATCCTCATTATTAGGCTCATTTGAATTCTCACAGTTTACACATCCACATCTTGGACCACATTCTTAACCAGAATTTTTTACAACCACATCTTTTACTATTGCCTTGTGTTTTACAAGAACAGCCTTTCATATAATGGTTTACTGTCTCAATGACACTATTGAGATGTTCATCAGTATCCCAGATAATAAAGAGTTTGTCATTCACCACTCTAAACCCACATTGCGAGCTTTTCACATCATTACATGTATCAACAGACACATTCCTGGTGGAGGACCTTTAAGTACAAATCTGATGGCTAGGCATGACATTCTCCTCTCTACCATTAGTCCTGAGGTTAGATAAAGTATTTGTAGGCATTTAGCTCTTTCTGAAACAGGAATGCTGGCAAGATCAGGATTACAATGAAGTGAGTTGTCCAGATGGTAATCAATGGAAAAAGTTGGACAAAAACTGATTTTTCTTCCATGTTATTTTGTAAAAGGGACAAACCAATCATATAGACATCAATGTCTGGTGATACAACAAGAATATTTTTAAGTGGTGATTTTTTAGCATGAAACCATATTAGAGTGTCTGTCTCCTCATGGTTTGCATCTAATGCTGAGGCAATTTTCTGGTCACCAGAAGCATTTGTGACAAGTGATTTGAACCTTCTAGGACAAGATAATCCACCTCCAGTTAGAAAATACTGTTCTGACTTAGTTAAAAATTGACTCCTACAGTTTAGAGTTTCTGTTGACAGGAAATCCACTAATGAAATTTAGTTTTTTTTCTTTTGTCAATAAAATCATTCCCATGTTCCTTGGGTAGTAAATCACTTGCAGTTATAGACTCCAAAGTCTTACAGCAAAAAGATTTTCTTTTTGTAACTTTTTCATTATCACACATTTCCCTTTCAAAACTTTTCAGACTGTTATGACTGTTATGAGGGTGATTTCCAAATAAAAGATAAATACCTTTGCATTTTTTTATCAAAGGAAGTAGATATTGCCTTATTAAATTCCCACAGTGGTCTGAAAAAGTTTGATGGTGTGATCTAATAGGGGCACTATTGAGCATAAACATCCCATCAAAAATAACAAGATCAGGACTCCAGCCTAAGGGGAGAAGAGTGGTGAAGATATTTTCTTTCTCATATCTCCTTTTCAAAATTTTAGTCATAACTGACTTGCAATGTTACAATGATACATGGATCCACCGGCTTTACATATTGCTATTGGTAATGGAATAAATTGTTCAAAGTTCTTGATTGCTTGGCCAGACCTTGTTAAATGAGTTATTTGCCTTTTCAAGCAGAGGTCTAAAATCTTTTTATCTTGGTCACTTTTGCGCAACTTAGATTTAATAATTTTGGAAACTAAATGTTCTCAATTGTTTCCTTCTCACAGGAGCTAGTGTGCTTCGATTAAGCACGATCCTATGTGAAACATAATCTTTAAAAGAGTTTGAACCAATTTCATACAAATTCTGTAGATCATGGACCAGACCAACATTTGACTTTTCAACAGAACATCTTTGAATAAACCTCGATTTATAACAACAGAACTTCTGAAACAATCACTCAATTTGAATTTTTCCAAAATCGGATACCCATCTCTTCATCAGTTTTAAAAGTTGCGCTTGATATTTTCTTTTTTGAGTAAGCTTTCCAAGAGGGTAAGTCAACCGGTGAAGATTTTGTTGACTGCTTGAAATTTTATTTGCATTTGGTCTCCTGATGTACTGTTTAACATCTAAATTGATAAATAATTCATGACATTCATCAAAGGCCATTTCATTGAATGCATATCCTGTTTTACTTGCTGAAAATCCATCATTTTCCTGTTGAGAAAGAATATATTCTTGCATCACTTGAATAGTGGACAAATGATGTGCTACAAGCCTCAAATATGTTGTTCTATCATAAGCATGATATGGTGGAGCAAGATCTTTAATCATAGCAACTCTCAGTGGCCAATTACTTCTCCTAATAGCTATATAGAAACACATGATAAACAATCACGATGTACACAGTTATTCCAAAACCTGTACATATCATCCTTTGTTGACATGTGGTCATTAAATTACACAAATTTCTTATTCATCCCAGAAGAGACTGAGTGGAGGTGATTTATAAATGTATCACAAATCTCAAAATTTTTTCCATGTCATCAAGGTTTTCCTCGACAATTTGAATATGATCTATTACATCAAGGATAGATTTAAAATTAAATGTCAAAAGACTGTTGTTGGCTCTGAACTTGAAAATCTTCAAATTGATATCTAAATGATACTTCCCAGACAAGTAAAAGAAAATGGGGACATTGTTTGAATCTAGATTCCCCTGTGGGTGCGGGGATTAAAGAATAGCCCCACTGCCCCCCAGCATGTCGTAAAAGGCGACTAAAGGGGCGTCCTGTTTGCCGTGGGATGCGACCCGTGTCGGGAGGATATGGAATCCTGACGGGCTGAGCACTGGGCTGGTTTGGCAGTAATACCTGTCCAGTTGCAACACGCCTGTCTTGGATCCAGATGTTCACCAGACGGGCAGATCAGATTAGGCCTGGGTCTGATTTAACCGGCTTGTGGTATATTTCCTTTAATATATTCTGGATATTTGCTTTTTATTAATGATAATTTCAATGTTTGAAGTTTAGGAATAATTTAAAAATTTTTGATAAATATTTGCTGAAAGGAGATTACTGCTGATTGGGTCAATCGAGGGATATAAATAAAATCCGAAAGGGTGGAGTTTTTATTCTAAGAGTATGTCATGTTGGGTATCCTCATGGCGTCAGGGCTTGGAGTTACCGGCCCAGAAAGGCGTCCCCTTGTTGGGCTCCGTGGTGGGTAGGGGACCTAACTGATGAAATTTAAAATAACACACATGGCGCAAAACAAACAAAAACGACCAAGGAATGACATAGACAGCGACGATGATTCAAACAAAATTGAAAAATGGCCTAGATTTTTAATAGCAGAAAGTTCTGACGCTGAACATACCTTGGCAAAAATGTCAGCCGGGGTACCAAAAACTGTTAAAAAGATGGGAAATAAACTATTGATTGAGGTTGAGCGGAAAAGCCATGCGGACAATCTACTACAATGCTGAATGTTGGCCACAGTTCCTGTTATTATAACGGCTCACAAAACTCTCAACAATAAAAAAGGAATAATCAGATGCCCAGATTTAGCGGGAGTTTCTGAGGAGGAGATAGTGGATGAGCTCAAAGACCAGGATGTTGTGCAATGTAAGCGGATATTTATTGAAAAAGGATGGTGTCAAAATTCCTATCAATACGTTTATTCTGACATTTGAAGCAGCGCAGCTTCCAACATCTATTAAGGTTGGATATTTGAACGTTAGAGTTGATGTATTTATTCCAAACCCTCTGCGCTGCTTCAAGTGTCAGAGGTATGGACATGGATCTGATTGATGTAAAGGTGATGTAACATGTCCAAAATGTACCGCTCAGCACAGTGGAGACGATTGTTCCTCAAATATGATTAAATGTGTCAATTGCCAAGGAAATCATCCATCGTATTCGCGGAATTGTCCTTCCTTTTTAAAAGAGAAGGAAATTCAGCGAATACGACACACTGAAAATATACCTTTTCCAGAGGCACGGAAGCGAGAAGAAAGTTTGAACACAACAAAGACATCTTATGCCAGCTCTGTAAAACCTAAAGAAACAAAATCAATAGCAATTCAGACCGAAATTACATGGCCAATCACTGACAAAAATTATTCCTTTTTTACAAAATCTTCTAAATCATCAGCAACATCTACTCAGACTCAGACACCCACTATCCCAGTAGTACCTCAACCAACAACAACATCCACTAAACCCTCTTCACAAACTCCTTCTACATCATCCAATAATAAAAGTATCAATAATAATGCAATGGACCGAGCACATGGCGGAGTTTCTGTTTTTGTTAAATCCTGTATACCCCAGAGTAAAATAACTTTAAATACTAATTTACAAACTTCTGCAGTCAGGGTTACCCTGCACAATACATTAACTATATGTTCAATATATCTACCACCTAGTGAGCCAGTTAATATTACAGATTTAAATAATTTGGTAACCCAGCTGCCACAGCCATATATGTTGGTTGGTGACTTTAATGCACACAACTATCTTTGGGGTGGCAGAAATAATACTGATGCCAAAGGACGTATAATAGAAGATTTTTTAAATAATAATAGTTTGTGCCTTTGGAATGACGATTCTCCGACATATTTACACCCTGCTACAGGCTCTTTAACATCAATAGATCTCTCCATGTGCACTCCAAATTTATTTTTAGATTATTCCTGGGAAGTAGAGGAAGATCAATGGGGTAGTGATCATTACCCCATTATTTTAAATAACCATTTTCCTCCACCAGATGAAAGAATCCCCAAGTGGAAATTTCATAAAGCCGATTGGGCAAAATTTCAAACATCCTGTTTCAATAGAATAACTCCAGAACTTTTTAACAATGTAGATGATCCTCTTCAAGTTTTTACAGATACATTGTATGATATTGCTGATGGGTGTATTCCCAAATCAAAGCCAAATTCTAAAATTAAAGAAAAACCCTGGTTTAATGATGAGTGCAAAAAAGATGTCAAGGAGCGCAAAAAAGCTCTGAAAAAATTTAATCGACAGCCAACTCAATATAATTTGCACCAATTTCGAGTAAAAAGAGCTAAAGCCTGTTATATTATTAAAATAAGCAAAAGAAAAAGTTGGAAGGATTATGTTTCCAAATTAAATACGCGTACACCGATTAAAAAATGCTGGGATATGGTGCGTAAAATTACGGGGAAGGGAGGTGGATCAAGGATCAAACATCTAAATTATAATGGCCAATTAATTACAAATCCCACTGAAATAGGTAACACAATAGGTCAAACAATTTCCAAGAATTCCTCATCCAATAATTATTCTACCAAATTTCAACAAATAAAAAATAGAAAAGAAAGAAACCAACTAAATTTTATATCCCATAACTTGGAAGAATATAATAAATCATTTACAATAGAAGATTTGAAACTTGCTTTGGATAAATCTCATGATACTGCTCCTGGGCCTGATCAAATTCACTACCAAATCCTCAAACACCTCCCTGACCAATCAATTGGGCATCTTTTAGATATTTTTAATGAAATTTGGGAAAGTGGTGATTTTCCTCCTTCATGGAGTGAAGCCACTATTATTCCCATTCCTAAGCCTGGCAAAGACTCGTCAGATTCAAATAATTATCGTCCCATTGCTTTAACCAGTTGTATCTGTAAAACAATGGAACGAATGATTAATGAGCGTTTAGTTTGGTTTTTAGAAACTGCAGCTTATATTTCTGTTGCACAGAGTGGCTTTAGAAAAACTTGAAGTACCATTGACCACCTGGTACGTTTAGAGACATTTATAAGAGAGGGTTTTTTAAAAGGTGAACATGTGGTTAGCATATTCTTTGATTTAGAGAAAGCGTACGATACTACATGGAAATTTGGAATAATGAGCGATTTATATGATATGGGATTAAGGGGTCGTTTACCCCTTTTTATTCAAAATTTTTTGTCAAATAGACAATTCAGGGTCCGAGTTGGTTCATCACTTTCTGATGCTTTTGATCAGGAAATGGGTGTTCCACAGGGAAGTATATTATCAGTCACCCTTTTTATTATCAAAATTAACAGCATTGTTGATTGTATGAGGCCTGGAGCAGATTGCTCACTTTTTGTTGATGATTTCAACTTAAGCTACAGGTCCACAAGCATGCATACAATAGAACGACAGCTCCAACAACACTTAAATAGATTACAAGAATGGGCTGATCATAACAGATTTAAATTTTCTTTAAAGAAAACTATGTGTATGCACTTTTGTAAAAAATGGAAGGTTCACCCAGATTCTGATCTTTATTTAGGCCAAACTCGGATACCTGTTGTCGAAGAAACCAAGTTTCTTGGAGTTATTTTTGACAGAAAATTATCTTTTATCCCCCACATTAAATACGTTAAGAAGAAATGCCAGAAGGCATTAGATTTATTACGGGTTCTTGCCCATACCGATTGGGGAGGGGACCGTAATATTTTATTACAATTGTATAGAGCATTGGTACGTTCTAAGCTTGATTATGGGTGTATGGTATATGGATCAGCACGTCCATCTTATATTAAAATGCTTGATCCTATACAAAATCAAGGTTTACGACTTTGCCTAGGTGCATTTCGTACATCACCTGCAGATAGCTTGGCAGTTGAGGCAGATGAGCTGCCTCTTGATTTAAGAAGAGAAAAGCTTGCCCTTCAGTATGCTGCAAAAATTGCAGCTTGTCCAGACAATCCTGCCCATGATACTATATTTAATCCAAATTATGTTGACATTTTTGAAAGTAAACCTAATACAATACCAACTTTTGGTATTCGCATCAAAGAATCTTTACAATCTTTAAATTTAAATCCAAATCAAATAGCTAAATTTCAATATCCAGAAACACCTCCATGGACCTACGAAACTTTAAATATTAATGTAGCCATGTCAGACTTAAAGAAATACTCAACTGATCCATCCCTTTATATAAATAGATACAAAGAAATAAAATCTATTTTCACTGGATATCAGTGTATATACACTGATGGATCATTTGATGATGACAAGGCTGCTGCAGCTGCTGTTAAGGGCAATCATATTTATTCAAAGGGCTTTGACTTTCAAACATGTTTTAATTGAATGTATCGATTTTGATATAATTAGGACTCAATATTTTAATGTGCAAGATTTACATTTGTTATTTGATACTGTAGATACTTCTGTGATAGTATCGTTTTTAAACCAAATAGGACTTTATTACCAATTTTAAGTGTGGAGCTCTTGTTTACTTAGGTCATTGGCCTATTTATCAAGAACCGCGAAACATCATATGGTATTTAAAGTCTTTTATATTGAATTTATTTATACAAATTTGTTATGTCTATAACTGATATATTGAAAGGATTTTGTTGATAATTTTTGTGTTGTTAAGATTATTTACATATCATATTGATTTTATAAACGTTTATGTTTTTACCACTTTTAGGCACTGAATAACCTTAGTGGTTGATGTGCCTCTAAGCAACCATTCATTCATTCATTGTTTGAATCTAGAACATTTTATTAATGATTTCAGCAAACCATCTGCTTTAAAAGTTGTCTCTATAATGGACCTTAATCCACCTTAAAAATATATTTTAAATAATACTGGCTGTGTGTTTTTTAGTTAGCGCCAATCTCCTGGGAATGGTATCATCCAGTCAAGCTCACTTCTATAATCATGCTGAAGTTAGTATAAATGATCATATGTTTTTCCATCACCCACTACAATCATATATTTAAGATTTATGCCAATTTAATGTGTATGTAGGTATTCCAACATGTGTTTAACAGTTATTTTTTGTCACATGATAAATCCAAAACACCCAGATAAACAACTTCAGCCTGATCAATATCTGGTGGATGGAAAGTAGACAATCTTTCTATCAAATTACCAATCACATTGTCAATTTTTTTTTTCACAAAGGGCAAATTTTTCTAGGATGTAACAAAAAATGTCTTTTTTATTGCTGCATAGCTTTCTTCGTCTCTATCTAGATTAATCATTTTATGCAAATCAATACATGAGACATCATTGATGCTAGACTGTACAGAATGATCTTACCGATTTAATATATCATGTGGTATAAAGGCATCATTACAGTCTTAATTTGAAAGGTTTTGGAAAAAGTGCCTCATAAAATGTAGCATGCAAACCTCTTTCTCAACATAAAAATGGGCATAAGGTATGTCTGTATCTTCATTGTCTAATGAAGCAATCCAAGTCATTTTCAAAATTTGTTTCTACTTTATCTCGCACGATTTTCTCGATTTGTTTATTTGAGGTGATGAGGGATGAAATGATCCAGTAATGGTCCAGTGTTCTTTAAAAACTTTGTTCATTTCTAGTTTAAGCCATGTGATTGAAATTCTTTTGGATGAAAAGGCAAAACTTGGGTTCTGTTCTGTTCGAGCTTTTTATCAATGTATATGACCTTTGGAAAGATGAATTTCTGTCATAAAGTTTTGGTCATAATGTTGGAGTTTTCTGTGGAAATGATATTTTCCAAATCAGATGAATCTGATTCATTGTTACTGGTGGTTATGATTTTGCAATTAAAAGATTGCAATTATTACAAATGCAATATGTGCTTTTGTGATTAATTGTATTTTCAAGCCAAAACACTCAGGCAGTTCATTGATTTTTTGTTTCGTGGCATCTGGCACACTCTTTGCAAACCATTCCCCAGGTGAGCAATTTCATGTGTTGGTTGTTAAATGGAATTGTACTGGTTTTTCTGATATGAACACAGTGATGTTTGTGAAAACCTTTGTTCCAAATTTCGTTCTGTAGCATTTCTGTGTTTTCTTCTTTTGCACAATATCATTTAATTTAGCTATTTTAGATCCTAATAACTGAACAGTTATAAAATGACTGGAACCATAATATGCATATGGTTTTGCTAAACTTTTGACATGGACGGTACACTGTATTGTTGATGTAATGTTGAATCCTTTAAAGCATATAGAACTTTATCTAAACTGGATCTACCAGTATATCTTAGAGAAAAACACTTTGGCAGAGATTACCTGTTCCTCTGTCAATCTGAGTAACTAATTTATGGATTTTGTACAAAATATTTGATACTAAAGATTTAGCTAAAAGAATTACCTCTCATGTCAGTTTTGTCCTATTTCATAGCTCTTGACACAATAAAAATGAAAATGGTTTCCCACAAGAAAATGTTTTTCCCACAAGAAAATGTTTTCCCACAAAAAATGCTTTCCAACAATGAATCGCTCTCCCACAATGAAATGTTTTCCCACAATGAAAGGTTTTACCACAATGAAACATTTTTCCCATATATATGTGTGTGTACATTGACAATTGGCATTATATTAGCCCCACAATTGCAGCCTCTCGACTCAGAAAGGGCGTGTCTTGCCTTGTGGACGTCACAGAGCATAGCTTTGGCTTGTTCATTGATAGGTTGGCCATCCATGTTGTTGACATGACAGTGTACAGAGATAACAGTCTATATTACACCCTGCAATCATCAGAATTGTCAAAATGTGTGTGCCTCAAAAGTGTAGCAGTGTTGATTAACAGCATCCAGCCAGGATCAAAACCAAATACTCCTGTTGAGATCATTCATGGGTTTTTAAAGCTTTTGTTTTGTTTGGGGTTTTTACATCACTTTCAACATTATTTCAGTCATTTCGTGATGAGACCTACTTGTAACAGATATAGTGCTGCCTCACTGAATTGTCATGTCGCAGGTCCTTGACATGACAACCCACCCGGTCACAGATTTACAAGGACAACGGGTTAACCCTTTAGGCACGGGCCACAGCTCATGTGGGAAATTGTATCATGAGTTCAATCCCGGCACGGCCGGGGTTCAAACCCACGACCTTTGGATCACCACAGAGGAACTGGTGCTAATAAGCTGGCGCTCTAACCAACTGCGCCACGGCCCGTGGCCCTGAAAATTCAGAGAGTGGGAAAGGATCATATAATAAATGAGTTGGTCTTGACAGATTTTACAAATATTATACCCCCTTGAAATAAATAGGCACAAACCTGAATGAATTGGAGATCTTCTGGAGCGATGCTGTACAGTTCAACTACAGATGGCGAGACAATCGTATATAAAAGGAAACGTTCCATCTGGCAGGAAAAGCAGAAGCTCGATCCTAATTGATAATGTAATGCAGCTTTTGTAGTCAAATCTGTTTCATCAGTTAAACACTTAATATTTTTATTTTGCACAAGATTGTCAACTTCCACCGGTTTATTTGCCGCTGAAAGGTTAGATTGATAATGGCACAACCTAGTCTTGCTCTCAGTGATAGCATTATACTTTGAAGGCATGTCAGAAGGTAGCCAATCTTTTATTTTCTTTTGGAGTGTGAATTCCCCACATAAGGGAATATTCTAGCTTGACTCCACTGCAAGGAATGTGCATTTAGTTTCATGAATGGACGGATTCGGCCTACGCTCCGCCCCAAAAGCCGAACTATAATTATTCATACAGCTAAATGTATTGCAAGTTTCATTTCATAAGGCACCCAACAGAAGCAGTAGGGATGAAAATCATCTCTTTTAGTCCAGCCTTCTTCAGAGGATGATCAGAAGTGGTTTTGAGTCATTATTCCAAATATATTTTATTTTGGCTTGGTTTTGCCAATTGATCTGTGTTCACTTCTCTTTAGCTATGCCTTGCATAACCATAGAGAAAAAAATACTTATACTTTCTCTATGGCATAACTTGACCATCAGTGTTGCAGCTTTGCAATTGAATAATTTCCCCAAATATTCAGTTCAAAACACAATTTCATTTAAGACAATTGTTTATTTTTATAAACCATCAAATAAACTGCCAGTGTTTCTCCCATACATTAACTATCATGGCACAAAAAACCATTTACATTTCCCTTGTATAAAGTGAGTGGATATGATCAAATATACTTAGAGAGATAACACTACTCATGATTAATATTTGAAATTCGGCTTTATTGAATATAAAGCATGATATCAATCACATTAAGGCACACCAGAAAAAACACACTTAATATGTGAAACCATCCAATGATAGTTAATATAATATTTGTTGCGGTTACATTGATTAACATGCTAACTTTTTATGACATGGTAACATAAGACATTGTAACATGAGAGTAAGAATTATAGAGCTTGGTTTGTAGCCCTTAATCTCAATCATGCTGATGGACGGGAAGGGGGCAAGTTCAAATTCTTAATGACCATTGGAGCTCACACATCTGGCAGGTGAGTTAAACACTGAGAACTGACCCCTGCTGGGGTGACATGGCCTTATAATCCGTTGTTTCCCTCTAACCATGGTTAACCTACTTTAACTTCTCCATATGTACATTTTCCTTATTTTACAAGGACATTCATATTTACAACTTGGTAATACTTTATGACAAGGTAGTTAAAACAATTAAATCTCAATGTTAATCATTTAAATATAGCACTTTTGGAAAGTGCAATACAGTTCAAGGCTTCCAAATATGCAACAAATGTGGAACAACCACAATACATGACTTTGTTATTTATAAAAAAATAACACTTTTTGTGGCTGTTCTGCAGATAAAAAGATCAAATTATTTATTACTCTTCATTATTCATACAGGGGGCACACTGAAAAAGTGAAGCTCCATTTATCCGGAATGAATGGTACATTGTTTGTCTCACCTCTGACAATTCAGATGCATTAAATGCATGCAAGTCGTTCCACATTTAGCTGCATCATGCAATATTCCACCAAAGTCCACCCACACATCTCCCCCACACACGTCACAAGCAGTATTTAGTTGCTGTCTTCTGTCGTCATTGTCCTGTGTCTTGCATGTGTCACAATACCATGGTACATCGTCAGCAGTCTTGCTCAATGATGCACCTACCTGATCTGGGATGTTCAAGCAATGATGATGAATCCAGTATCCACACCCCTCGTCATCATTGCCTGTTTCCAATATTCCACAGCGTGGACACGTAACCTTATTTGTAACCTTATTTTCGAGACCCTTTCCTTTGCCCTTTACTTTCCCCCTACCTTTAGCTTTTCCCCTACCTGAATTATTTGGTGTACTGAGCACCTCTTTCTTCTTGTCGGAAGATCAGTCTCGTCAATCAGCATGTCATTAGTGGATGAAATATCAGAAGGGTCCTCTGTCAAAGTCAAAATCAAATTGTTTCCTGCAGTAAGATGTTTGGCCTGAGTCGCTGTCCTTATCCTTTGTTTACGTTTTTTGTCACAGTGAATGTTGGTTGGGGGGAGAAGGACTCTGGCAGCAATTGGGTCTGAAACTAGTCCCTGTCTGACAAGCACATTATTAGAAATTAAACATGAATTGCACGGAGAAGTGCAGCCACATTCCTTACAAGAGGATGGAGGAGAAGAGGATGTAGAAGCATGGACGTCAGTACAAACATTGTTACTAGAGCATGTAGAGGGTGCACAAAGAGGATCACTGGGTGTAGAGGGTCCAGGACAAAGATTTCTGGGATCAATCACCTTACTTGAATCAAAGATAAATGCCAGTTTTTTACAAATGCTCTCTTGATTTTGTCAGGTTTCCATACATTTAACATTGAATGTTTGAAAGCAAAAGCTTAAAAATGTGACCTGCTCGAATTAAGTCTAAACATGAGGCTAAATTATAAAGGTTGTGTGTTGAGCTCGCAAAAAAAAACTGATCAAAAGGCTGTAAAAAATTAGAAGTATTGGCAGGCAAAGTAAACAGTTCACTTTCAGTCCTTGTAAACCAAGATGACATTGTGCATTGTCCAATATAACTAAAACTTTCTTTTTAATTTTTTTGGCCCATGGAATTACAATTTCTGTGAGCCACAAAATAAATAAAGTTTGATTCATAAATCCAGATTCAGAAGAAGCGAGAAGCCAATCAGTAGGTAAACCGTCTTCAAGAGCTTGGGGTAAACAGTGCTTGAAAATCAACATCGGTGGAAGGATCTCCCCAGAGGCTGTTCCTGAATGTACTGACGTAATATGATCCAGTGTGACAACCTTATGGCAAAAGGGACTTAAAGTTTAAATTGCTGTACCTTTGACCAGCCGGTTTCATTCATGTTCAAAATTTGCTGTGGCTTATCCAAAAGGTCCAAATCAGTCAGAGTTTTGTAAAGTAAAGAGAAATAATCATTGACGATTTCTTGTGGTACTGGAGAAGATTGGGCTGAAAGGTAATTCGATGATCTTAAGGAAAGGTGTTTTTTTACAAATCGCTCTGCCAGCGCAACGGGTCCTTGGGGTTCCATGTCACTCCTTGAAGAGATTTAATTTCGGCAGCCATTTGTGAAATGATTTGTGTGTCCGTAGAAAAGCCATGTGACGTCATGTATAAGATATAGTTAAATTCTTTTGTGTTGTTGACAGCAGTTCATTATTTCTGTGCTGCTTTCCGGGATCTGTTGGTGGAAGTAGATATTTCTGTCTTTTTACCCTGCTTCTAATTGTAGACACAGCCACATAAAACTTCTTGTCAATGACTTGTTTATAATGACCTTTATTATGGGTAAAAAGTCATCAAGAAGGTCATGTAGTAGCCAAGCTGGTAGTGGGTCTAATTCACACGATTTGCCTTTTTTATTAATTTCCTGACTTCATCCAGCGTAAGGGGCTTGAAATATTTCAAGGTTTTAGAGGTATCACAGTCTGGGAGGTTGGTATAATCTTCTCCAGCAGTGGTGCCACCCGTTGGAGGTTTTTAGTCAACAGGGGTCGCATCTATATCCTGCCTTATCTGATCAATTTTTCCGATAAAGAAATTATTAAATTTATTTGCCAAGTCCAGGTCATTTTGTGTGTTTGGCATGGGCGTCTCCGTAGGTCTGTGCATCACAGTATCTTTGACCTTAAAAACTTTCTTTGGGTCATGTTTATTTTCCGTGACTAATGACGCAAAGTAATCCGATTGGGCAGATTTTAGTAGGGCGTTGTACTCATTTTTCTTAGATTTTCTTATACATGTCAACTAATTCCCCTAGTATTAGTTGATAGTGATTACTATCTTGATGAATGATAGACCTGATATCACCTTTCAAGGCGTTTATATCTATATTTTTAAAGTTTCTATAACATATTGATTTCTTCATTTTTTTCGGCGGGTTAATATTTAGATTTAGTTGAATCATTTTATAGTCAGATATATACTCATCCACTAAGTGACTTATTAGATGCTTATTATTTCTAAAGGTAATGATAAGATCTAAGGTATTTCCTAATTGGTGTGTGGGTTCATTTACCCATTGGGTCATATCAAAAGTGGACAGGATATCATTGAATTTAATGACATCTGGTTTATTTGGTTTGTTTACATGGAAGTTGTAGTCACCAAGAAATATGACTTCATGGTTGAATGATCCGTAATGGGCAACTAACTGCGTGAACTCATCATAGAATTCTGCATATGTATATTTATTTCCACCTGATGGCTCTGTATATAGTTACAAATGTCAGGTGTTTGCTTTTGACTCACAGTGAGGCCTCCATTATTTCCAGTCCCACGCCTCCACCCGTGCGTCCAATCCTGGGGAAGGATTGGAACTTCAGACCACCTTCCTCCAGCTCATTTTTTCTACATATCATTGGTTAAGATTCTGATGATGTGGATGGATGGAATTCAAATAACAAATATATTTACAGTTGACTTAGAAATATAACATAACACAGCTCAAAATGGCAAATTCCACTTTGCAAAAGCTGCAAGCTCTTCCTCCATCTCAACTTCTATTTCCCTGAGCTCTTCGACAAGGTCTTCCTCAGATGGCTGGTTGACTCAAGCTGACCAGGCTGTGAAGCCTGGCCTCCTGACCCTGACCCCTGAGTTCCACCAGCGTTTCACACATGCCTTGGCATCGAACTTCTCTAACGGGGTAGACTCCAAAGTTATGTACATCAAGCGGCTCAGCTAAACTGGTCTCAAGGATGAGTGCCAATCTGTCTTGACCCATTTCATGTTGCTGAAGCCGCGTTCTTAAACAGTTGTGCTGATTGCCATAACAAGATAAATCTCTGCGAAAAGGCCAATACCATTCTTTTGCAAACGTCATTCAATTTAGTATTTACCTTGACGAAGAAGTGTAGCCAGTGTTTCCCTGACACTTGTTCTGTTCTTGTCTATGTCTTGTAAAGCCGAAACTCCTCCACCACAGATTCCAAGGAGATATCAGAACTCTCCAGGACTGACTTGTAATGGGTGGCAAGACCTTTTATGCGCTCCCTTCCATGTACAGCAAACCTCTGCTTTGATTCCTTGGTGTCATCTAGGGGGGGCTACTGTGTGTGAGCAAATGTCTGGAACATGGCGACAATAGTGCCATTGGAAATATCCCCCAGTCTCTGTTGAAGATGGCTAGCAATGCTGTCTGAAAGTAAATCAAATAATTGTCAAGAATTTTCATCTGCCTCAACTGCCAAGCTATCTGCAGGCGAGGTACGAAATGCACCAAGGCATAGTCTTAACCCTTGATTTTGTACAGGATCGAGCATTTTAATATACGATGGACGTGCTGATCCATATACCATACACCCATAATCAAGTTTGGAACGTACCAGTGCTCTATATAATTGTAATAGAACATTACGGTCCCCTCCCCAATAGGTATGGGCAAGAACCCGTAATAAATAATGAAAAAGGTTTTCAATTAAGGATTGTATGACAAGAACTGGACTGATAATTTAGATACCTGTAATATTCTCCCTTGAGGATGCTGGTGCCAAAGCTCAACATCTCCACTTGCTGGTATTTACCAGTCAGAGCTGCTGCCTCAATATTGCATCAGTCCAGGTTCAACACTCAGCTCAACCAGAGCTGTAATACAGGCCTCGTGGTAGCTTAGAGATAAATGTCAGGTTGGAAACAGACCTGTAGTTTTTCTCAACCAGCTCTAGACCAAGTTTCTTCAACAGGGGTGTTATGATGGCTATATTCATATTTTCAGATACTGCCGATTCCATCAGTGATTTATTTATGATGGAAGTAATTATTGGTAAGAGGTCATCCAGGAGGTCCAGTAGGAGCCAAGTTGGAATAGGGTCCAACTCACATGACTTCTTTGCAGACCTCTTGACCAATTTTCGTAAGTCATCTATGGTTAAGGGTGTGAACCTCTCAAGACATGCTGTACTATTGTTCGTAGTGTCACCTGGTGGCGAAGTTGGGCAGGCTTCTATTTTTTCAAGAAAGAATGGTTTAAACTTCTCAGCTTGAGTGACCTCACAGTCAGTTTGGGGCATTGGTATGTCCTCTTTCATGTGCATGACTGTGTCGATGACTAAAAAGCTTTTTAGGGTCATGTTTGTTTTCTTCAACTAGGTTGGAAAAGTATGTTGATTGAGCTGATTTCAGCATGGAATTGTATTTGTTCCTCAGAGAGTTATACAATTCCTTGTCAATGTGAGAACCAGTCTTGTTCATTTTTCTCTCAAGCCTTCTCTTAAGAGATCTTTCCAGCTTTAATTGGTCACTCATCCAAGGTACAGGTTTTGCGCTGAGTGACCTTGGCAAACTTGATAGGAGCATGTTTATCCATGAGTGATGTGAGTTCCTTGTCATAGTAATTCACTTAAAGTTTCTGTACTTGATCGATTTTTTGGGGGGTTTGGGGGGTGAGATACCTAAGGATAGCTTAATCATCTTATGATCAGATATGTACTCATCCACCAGGTGGCCCTTGAGAAACTTGTTCCCTTTGAAAGTGATGATAAGATCAAGGGTATTCCCTAACTTATGGGTTGGTTCATGTACCCATTGGTTCATGTCAAAGGTAGATAGAATGTCATTGAACTTTATGACACCAGGTTTATTTGGCTTATTGACATGTAAATTGTAGTCATCTAGGAAGATGACTTCATGACTGAATGACCCATAGTGTGCAACCAGTTGAGTGAGCTCATCATAGAACTCAGAGTAGGTGTACCTATTCCTGCCTGAAGGTTCAGGTCGGTAGATGGTTACAAAGGTGAACTTCTTACCTTTGATTAGAAGGGATGCTTCTAGGAGTTCCATTGTTGTCACAACCGGTTGGTTCAACCTATTTGTTTCAAAGGGAAGCTCAACACGATGTAATAGACCCAGACCTCCGCCTGAGCGTCCCTTGCGAGGGAAGGAGTGAAATTTGAGGGAACCCTCCTCAAGTTCCCTTTTAACCTTCTCTTCATTAGCGTCCTGTAACCATGTTTCGGTAACAAAAAGTGCATACAGGTTATGTTCAGAGAAGTAGTCCTTCACTAGTAGAACCTTGCCCAAGATGCTCTGGACATTACATGAACCAATTAGGAGTTGGTTGCTAGGTTTGTATTGTGAGGGCTGTGGCTTTGTGTTCGTAGCGCCATCTATAATAGCACTGTGCTGTAAAGCACGTGTTGAGCCGGCCGGCGACCTGGATCCCACCACGTGATTGGCTGGTAAGCAGACAAATGTGTATTGTCTTTGTTTACATTTATGCTACGACCACATGTATTCATGTGCCGATGTGATTCCGGTGTTTCCGGATCTGATAGACATTGGTAGCGATTGGCGTTCACGAGTCTGCTCGTGTGGTTCCGGAGCTCGTAGCTCGGGCATATCCGTAAAGTGCCACGTTGTACGCTACCACAAGGATGGAAGGCACAGCTCGAAGCAGACGGCTCCGAACAATTTGTGGTATTGCTACAAGAAAAAAGTGAGTCTCTTTGAGAGAAAGATGGAATTGTGTCGGAGGCGAGTAGAAGGTCCTCGATATTAGCAGTTTCCATCTTTAAAGTGTTTATTTTGGCTGTTCTGATAGAGTTTTTGTAGTGCTCGCCGGCACCATGCACAGATAACAGCGTGTCATAACTGACTGAGTAGAATGCATAAAGCGTGTGTCTGTGTTGGCTCGGAAATAATTCAATATTTCTTTCTAATATTACCTTTGTTTTAAACTGCAGAGAAGTTTTATTTGTGTTGGGGCACCACTAGCAGATACGGGAGTACTGGATCGGATGCAGCGGGCTCAGCAGCGGGTGCGGTCATTGTAGCCGAGGGTTGGTCTACAAACGACTGTATCACTTCATCCCTCTCATCAGTCGCCAACTCGGTAGACATCACCTGCTTATCAGCTAGGGCTGTGGCCCTTCGATGATGGCATTCAACCTCGTCACCTCTGCATTCGTGGCGTTGGATGTTACTAGCAGACAATCATACGAGGACTGGAGCACATCGTATGCCGCATCAACAGTCCTCGTAACTGGAACAGGGCGTTCAGCTTCTGCAGACGAGACACTAACGTCACAAAAGGATATTTTTAGCCCTCCCCACAACAGATGGAACAGGTCTCCTCTCTGGGCTAACTTGATCTTGGAGGTGTGCAACGAAAACACCATTACTGGTGCACAATATCTGGAAATATTTAAATCAAGGTCACAAGAATGTTAGTGATATAAATGGGAGTCTATTTTTTAAAAAAAACAATTTTTCCATACCTTTGTAGCCCTGTGAATGTAAGGTAACCATCTAGCTCCTTTGAGGTTTGAAGGTTATAAAACCCTTTCTTCGAGTGCTTCCCCCAACTCTCACAGTTTATGAAGGCCTTGGGTGAGTAGTGATACTGCTCAAACAAGAAAATGAGCACCTCTTGCAGCCGCTTGAGCCAACTGTTTTCCTTTATGGCTCGAGTTACTCCTAACTCTAATCGATGAGCCACACAGTGGACTGCCAAATGGTACTCAATATCTTTGAGCTTCATCACTAGCCCATTCCTCTGGCCTGTGTTCATTGTGGAGCACCATCAGCACACAGGAAGACGCCACTCTGATACACCCGTTAACTGGAACACTGGAATTTGAAGTCATATTTACCTTTCAGTGTATTATATAAGTCTTAGTAAGTAAGCTAACAAGTTAAAAATTCTTCAAATATTCTATTCAACTTTCTAATATACTGTTTCTCTGTAACTCAGAAATATCTTTATTTTTATCTTTATGTGGTAGCACAAATCAATGGCTCTATCTTGTATGCCCAAAAATGCTGTGTGGCCATTTCCTTTGACCTGTTCCAAAACATCACGTAGACAATCTCATCTTCAAGGTTCCCGCTATCAGTGGCTCCATCTACCAAAAGGCTGATGAAGCGGGCCTCCTTGACCTCCTTGCCAGGAACCCTTCCCTTTCTTGGCAATAGATATGTTGCAAGAATCTGAAAATATGTTTTTCCTATTTTTAATACTGTGCAGTCAGTAGAAATCATTGTTATAAATTAAAGAACAAAATTGTAATAATCTTAATTGGAAAGAAAAATACCTAGCACAAGCCTTGTCTGACCTATACTCCAGCGGCATCGAAGACCCCGTCCTCTCTGAGAGCTCAACCAGTCCTTCAAAATCTGAGAAAGGGCGTTCCTTTCTGGCAATGTAGTATATTATGTGGAACAATCACTCCATCTTGTCAGCAAAGCCAATGTCCATCTCCTTATTCCTGTTTACACCGATCAGCACAAGTGGCTTGGGAACAGCAGGATCTGTACATTGTTTCTGCAGTTCTTTATTCTCAGCTGCCTGGCATCTGACATGTGCAGCACTCTTCTCAGGGTCAAAAGTGTTTTGTGCTAATCTTTTAACCTGATTTTCCAACATGATATATGTCAGTGCAATCTGGGCAACAACCATAAGCTAGGTTACTTCTTCAGATGAATTTCCCAGATATAGAAAGGAAAAGTGAAGATTTTGGATTTTTGAAGCAAATGTGGGATTTTCCAAGTGAAATGGATGAATTCAAATAAAATCATGTCTTGTCCCATGAAAACAACACACCACCAATAAATATAAAAGTTAGCAAGGATTTACCACCAAATGACACTTCTGATCTTTTTTACCACCAGGTGGCACCAGGAGATCATGTGAAAATCTGATATAAATAATGGTTGCTCCCTTGTTGGAATGGACAGCAAACGATTTTTAAAGGGGAAGGGAAGGAAATATTTTTTGAATTGACAAGTAAAATCAATTTTCTTTATCTTGTTCCAGTGACATTGAATATTGTTTATGTAAAATTTCTAACCAGATTTCCAGAAAAATCTGTTTCCAATTCGATTTCTCTCTCCAAGCAAATGTCAACAAACTTTGAAAGCTCCTGTCAGATGTTCCACGGGGATCCTTCATTACATTTTATCAAAACTTAAAAAGAACATGTCATTTTTTTGTTTAATCATCTTTATTTGACACAGAACCATTTTGTACATTAGCTTCAAATTATGTATTAATAAAGTAGACAGATATTACACATAAAAAATGAAGAAACAGAAAAACAAAATTAATATGAGCAGCTATTTTAAGAGGTCACATCACCCCAAAGTGTCAAGGCTAAAGTGTGTTTACCCAACCAGGCAGGTCAAATGCCCGTTCATGATGATATTTGGGATTGTTAATATTATCCATATTTATTCGCAATCAAGTAGTTAACAATGAGTAAAACAGTTGAAAGAATGATTTATGACAATGTTTTGAAAAGCACGAAATGGGTTGTCGGCGCGAACTGGTTGATGGCCACTGTACAACCAAGGAATTTCAATTTCTCAGTCTATCAGCGAGTTTAGTTTAAACAAGAAATTTATTCTACTATTGAAATTGTCAAAAGAAAATATAGAAAAAATGCAATGAACCATTTTTCATAATTTGAAAACACAACCTGTTTAAAAACATTTACAATAATAGATTACAACCAGGTTAATGTTCTAATTTTTTATAATTTTCTGTATGCAATTAATGAAGATATTCAATTTTTCCATTTGACACACAAAAACGGCTACTTGAATATCAGGTGAAAACAGCGACTTATTTGTCAGGGGAAAAGGTCAAGTAACATGCATGAAACAAACAGTTTATATGAGTGATATTAATGTATGAAAAATGATAGTAATCAGGACCAGATTGTTAAGGAGATTCTAAAGATTTTTTTTCACACAAATTTCAAATCCAGAGAATGATCCTGTATAGTGGAAAAAAAATCCTATTTTCAAAGAAAATTTTACTTCAGAAAGTTTTATCAGCTGCTTCGATGCTAACTTCAATCATATATGCGCGTACCCGTCTAGCGCAGCCAACATCTGTTATATGATGGTTCCAGTGCTAAGAATGATATCAATTGTTCCAATAACAGTCAAATATCACAATTTCACTATCTAATATTTAAACAGTGAGTAAAACAGTTGAAAGAATGATTTATGACAATGTTTTGAAAAGCACGAAATGGGTTGTCGGCGCGAACTGATTGATGGCCATTGTACAACCAAGGAATTGGGACCAAAACCTATACATTTCAATTTCTCAGACTATCAGCGAGTTTAGTTTAAACGAGAAACTTATTCTACATTAAGATCTAAATCTAAAAATGCAATGAACCATTTTTCATAATTTGAAAACACAACCTGTTTAAAAACATTTACAATAATAGATTACAACCAGTTTAATGTTCTAATTTTTATAATTTTCTGTATGCAATTAATGAAGATATTCAATTTTTCCGTTTGTCACACAAAAACGGCTACTTGAGTATCAGGCGAAAACAGCAACTTATTTGTGAGGGGAAAAGGTCAAGTAACAAGCATGAAACAAACAGTTTATATGAGCGATATTAATGTATGAAAAATAATGATAGTAATCAGGACCAGATTGTTAAGGAGATTCTAATGATTTTTTTCACACAAATTTCAAATCCAGAGAATGATCCCGTATAGTGGAAAAAAATCCTATTTAAGAAAATTTTACTTCAGAAAGTTTTATCAGCTGCTTCGATGCTAACTTCAATCATATATGCGCATACCCGTCTAGCGCAGCCAACATCTGTTATATGATGGTTCCAGTGCTAAGAATGATATCAATTGTTCCAATAACAGTCAAATATCACAATTTCACTATCTAGTCAGGCAAGTCAGTATTAGGTTTCAGATATATAACAAGAAATACAGAGCAAAAACATGAATAACTACAAACAGGCAGGCACAAAATATCATGAGAGATCGGAAAACGCTAATCTGATGGAAACTGGGATCTGAAACGCTGATGGAATAGGCTGATCTAATCAATCTATTCCAAGCCCAAATAGGAGGTCATGATATAATGTCAGTATAATATCAATATAAAGTCAGCAAGAAAATCATGGCAGACTCAGTCAGGTGCACCATATGGAACTGCAAGCACTCGTGCACAAGCGGTGACAATATAAATATTATTATCTTCGCTAAGAAACTGCTAAAAAATTTCAATTTCTTGAAATTAAGAATAGTCTAAAGAGGTTCTGCAACTTATCCCTTTAATTTAGTCGATCCTTGGAAATATATCTCAAAACAAAAAACACAAAATAAAGAATTTTGCGGGAGCTTGATAAAAACACAACCAGACCCAACCCGCAGCACATGCAGAACCCAAAAACTGTTCAACTGCACACAATAGACTCAGTGATGTCAAAATAATCACATGACAAAACCTCATTATTTGAGAGGGGAGGGACGGAGTCCTGTCCAGGACTGTTATCTGACTTGATGAGACCTGAATTGCACAAAAAAGTGAGTTAGAAAAAACTCGAATTTATTATTTATTTATTCAAACTTAAGGGTTAAACATACTTCGCGGATCTTCCCATCACTTGATGGTGCGTAAATATTTATTCACAACTATTCATGCTAAACAATATACTTCATTATAAGAAAATATACTCTATTGCTTTGAGATAACATTCCTAAATAAACATTATACACTACCCGTATGGACTTAGTAACCTTTATCTAAATGAAGATTTTAAAATAATCAGTGTTGGGTTAAGGACAAACATGCAGGCACAATATTTACAGAGAAAATATATAACTGGAAGTACTTAATACAATATTAGAATGTTTATGTCAGTAATATTTAATTAATAGATACTGCATAATAATGTTCTAAATATTTAATTGTTTTTTAATCACAAATGTAAAATATTTGACTATTCTCTTCTGGTATTAACCTTTTCATACACTTGGGTGAGGGAGGGGAGCGATGTTCAGCCAAACAAGAATAATGTTTAAACCAATCTTGATATTCAATTTGAAATGTTAACATCATAGTGGAATATAGGTGTATAAAGTAGAGAACAAGTTCATACATTGGATTATCAGTTCACAGATAACAGCAATAGTTTTAGCATTTCCATAAGTCTAAAATTTATCTGGATTTTATAAATTCATAATCTATTTATATCTTAGAATTGTTTTATATAACACCTAATTGTTACATTTATCTGCTCCATAGCTGTCATTTAGTTCCTAATGTTCTGTGCATACATCATGTAACAAATATATATCATTTATTTGATCAAAATTCTATAGACCTGATTTGATTGATTTTTATGGTACATTTAGAGAATATAACAAAATGAAAGCTGCCCATCATTGTCTGTTAACAAGGAGGACCAAGGCTGTGGAAAACATTACGTTTAGAAAGTTTGGACTCCATGTGCAGGAGGATCTATTTGAATTTATGTACATTTATAATAAACAGGAAGAATTGGATCTATTACTGTTTGTAAACAAGGAGGGATATGGCTGTGGCAATCATGATGTGTAAAAAGCTTGGACTCCATGTACACGAGGCATCTGTAAACAGGGACATGGCTGCAGGAAGTAATCGAAAGTTACAGAAAGCTTGTTTGCAGCATACACTACACTTTCCTGGAAGTGACCCCCACACCTGGAGGATCGTGTCCAGAGGTGGCTGTATGGGGTACTCTGGCATCTCTAACTCACTGAAACAAACATAATAGTCTGTTGAAACTTCTATAAAAAATATAATGTTGAGGAAAACAGGTTCCACACGAATGGTTACTTTGCTACATAATTAGCTGAGCATCACACTTACAATATGACTGAATTAATGGCTTGTTTCATGAGATCAAGGCAGTGCTGGTCCGATACTTGCGACATGACTGAATTAATGGCTTGTTTCATGAGATCAAGGCAATGCTGGTTGCATCATACTTACAACATCACTGAATTAATGGCTTGTTTCATGAGATCAAGGCAGTGCTGGTCACATACTTGCGACATGACTGAATTAATGGCTTTTTTCATGAGATCAAGGCAGGGCTGGTCACATCATACTTACGACATGACTGAATTAATGGCTTGTTTCATGAGATCAAGGCAATGCTGGTCACATACTTACGACATCACTGAATTAATGGCTTGTTTCATGAGATCAAGGCAATGCTGGTCTTGGCTTTTTTCGCATTCCGCTTTAGAAGCACACCTGAAAAATATGTAAAATACAAATATTACTTGTCCTAATTGAAACATTATTATCATTCGAAAAACGATATGGGGTAATTGGAATATTATTTTATTTTCTTTTATTTAAATATGATACTGAATGCTTCTGTTGACAGTTGTTTTGCAGGTAAATGTTCACCTACCCCTTGATGATTAGAGAGTTATTATTGCTCTTATCAAAGGTGTGCATGCAGTACGGTGAGGAGGAAGGGCATTTCTTCTCCGGCCCTTTACACCCCAGGGTTGTCAGGGCGTGAGATGCATCATACTGGGCCTCGCATTGATAACATCTATTTACTGAAATACACGCAGAAATCATGTCATCAATACATGTATATAGTGATCAATACATGTACTCAATACATGGTGATCAGATATGGCTGGGAGGAAAATAAGTGATCCTGATACTTATCATATTCTTATAAAGCAGTCTACATCTAGTCAGAGCACATCTGCAGGTAACATGTATTTAAAACATGAGTTTTAGATTATATATTCTACTGAGTATTGTATAAGCATTATCATAGTCTGATGTATCACCCGGATTTCCATTATTTTCATAATATACAGCCGGCGACAACAGAGCTGCGGACGACAACAGAGCTGTGGTTCAACTTATCATTTGATTACCGATGTTTATCACACCATTTGACTTTGTACATGCAAGTGTCAGAAAACAACTAGGTGTGAATATCTTTGAGAGACTTTTAAGTGTGCAGACACACTTTGAAAATGAAACCGCAGCTCTGTTGTCGTCCGCAGCTCTGTTGTCGTCTGCAGCTCTGTTGTTGTGGGCTGTATTCCACTGAGTATTGTCTATGCATTACCACAGTCTTATGGAATAATAATAATAATAATACAATTTATATAGCGCTGATACCAGACATGTCTGTTCATAGTGCTGTGTTCAGGACTTGCTTCCTGAAAAGATGAGTTTTTAGTCTACTCTTAAATGAGGTGACTGAGGTGCTAGTCCTAACATCATTAGGGAGAGAGTTCCATAGTCTGACAGATGTCGCCCACTGTCTTCAGCCGAGTCTTGGGAACTAGTGTGTTCCATCATTGGATCTCAGGCATCTTTCACCCTGTTTCACTAGTAGATCAGGGCCTTCCAAGTCATGAAGAGGATTTTGAAATCAATCCTTGCGTGAACAGGCAGCCAGTGTAGTTCCCTCAGTTTTCCTGATATGTGATCTTTCCTGCGACGAAGGTATTGTAGCTTCAGATCTTCAGATCAGATCTAGGAAGACCTGCAAGAAGGCCATTGCCGTAATCCAGAGTAGATGTAACAAAAGGAGTCAAAGGTGATGCCAAGGTCAACCACTGACTCACTGGGGGTGATATCAGGGTCCACTACTCTGATAGTATCAGGGGTACTGCCACTGGTGGCAGTATTGTGCCTGTCAGTGCATATTAGCATTTCAGTCTTTCCATCATTTATTTTCATCTTGTTTGATATAAGGTAACTCCTGACTTCACTGACACATTCTTCAAGTTTGTGTCTGCTTATGTCAACTTGATGGATGAAGTGTGGTTGACAGGGATGTAGATCTGAGTATCATCCGCATAAATATGATAGCTGAGACCATATTTGGCAAGGATATCAGCCAGAGGTGTCATATATATGGTGAATAGTATGGGGCCTAGGACTAAGCCCTGACAGACCCCATATTTTATGGGCTTGAGAGAGGACCTGTGAGTTCCCAACTTGACACACTGTTTCCTGTTACAGAGATATGACTGCATCCAAGAAAGAGCGTGACCTTTAACATTGCATCTTGCCTCCAGTCTATCAAACAGGATGTAGTGACCAATGGTGTCAAATGCTGCAGAGAGGTCACATAACAATAGGATTACTTATTATCTAGATCACGCAGGATATCATTTCGCACCTTTAGTAAGGCAGTCTCTGTGCTGTGATATTCCTTGTAGGCTTATTGAAACTTGTTTGTAAGGTCATTCCTTACTAGATGAGAGATCAATTGTCTGCTACTGCCTTCTCTGTTAGTTTAGAAATGTATGTCAGGTTGGAAACAGGTCTATAGTTCTTCTCAACCAATTCTAAACCCAGTTTCTTCAGCAAAGGCGTGATGATGGCAATTTAATGGAAGTAATAATGGAAGTAATTAATGGTAGGTAATTTAGGAATTTCAAGGCATTAGATCTTGAATCCCTAAGAAGGGACATTAAATCCCTAACTGACAGAAACTCAACTTGGGAACATTTATCACTGGAGGACATGGTAAATTATTATGATAGGGAACTCACATCACTCATGGACAAACATGCACCAATTAAGGTTGCCATGGTTACCCAACGCAAACCTGTACCTTGGATGAGTGACCAATTAAAGCTGGAAAGATCTCTCAAGAGGAGGCTTGAGAGAAAAATGAGCAAGACTGGCACTCAAATTGACAAGGAGCTGTATAACTCTCAAAGGAACAAATACAACTCAATGCTTAAATCTGCTCAATCATCATATTTTTCCAACCTGGTTGAGGAAAATAAACATGACCCCAAAAAGCTTTTTAGAGTCATTGACACAGTCATGCACAAGAAAAAGGACACTCCTATGCCCCAATCTGACTGTGAGATTACTCAAGCTGAGAAGTTCAACACATTCTTTCTTGAAAAAATAGAGAGAATCCGCCTGGACATTGATAATGCTCCACCCGGTCAAATTTCGCCACCAGGTGACACTACAAACAATAGCACTACTTGTCTGGATAGGTTCACACCCCTAACCATTGATGACGTCCGGAAATTGGTCAAAAGGTCAGCAAAGAAGTCATGTGACCTGGATCCAATTCCAACCTGGCTCCTACTTGACCTCTTAGACGACCTCCTACCAATAATTACTTCCATCATAAATAAATCACTGATGGAATCAGCAGTATCGGAAAATATGAAAATAGCCATCATAACACCCCTACTGAAGAAACTAGGTCTGGAACTGGTTGAAAAAAACTATAGGCCTGTTTCCAACCTAACATTTGTCTCCAAACTAACCGAGAGGGCAGTTGCAGACCAACTAGTCCCCCATCTTGTAAGGAATGGTCTTACTGACAAGTTTCAATCAGCCTACAAGGAATATCACAGCACTGAAACTGCTTTGCTTAAAGTGCAAAATGATATCTTAGGCTGCCTTGACAATAGAAAGGCAGTTATCTTGTTGTTGCTTGACCTTTCCGCTGCTTTTGACACCATTGACCATAAAATCCTTTTGGACAGGCTGAGGGATAGATGCAACGTCACAGGTCATGCACTCTCCTGGATTCGGTCATACCTAATGGACAGAAAGCAATGTGTGAAGGTGGGGATTCATAGATCCTGTCTCAAATCCCTAAAATATGGGGTACCCCAGGGCTCAGTCCTGGGTCCTATACTGTTCACCATTTACATGACACCCCTATCTGATATACTTGCAAAATATGGTCTAAGCTATCATATTTATGCAGATGATACTCAGATCTACATCCCTATGGACCACGCCTCTCCCCATCATGTGGATATGAGCAGACACAAATTGGAGGAGTGTGTCAGGGAAGTCAGAACTTTCCTAATATCAAACAAGATGAAGATAAATGATGGAAAAACAGAGATGCTCATATGTACTGACAGATACAGTACTACCACCCATAGCAGTATCCCATCCACAATCAGAGTGGGTGACTCTGATATTGCTCCTAGTCAGTCAGTTGTTGACCTTGGTATCACATTTGACTCCAACATGGACATGAAGGCCCAGATCAGGAAAATGTGTCAGAAGGGCTATTATCACATCAGGAACCTGGCGGCCATCAGACATTGTCTAGACGAGAAGACCGCGGTAACACTTACCCATGCTTTTGTTACATCCACCCTTGACTATGGTAATGGTCTTCTAGCAGGTCTTCCTAACACTGACATTAGGAAACTGCAATACCTCCAAAACTCTGCAGCAAGGGTAGTTGGAAAAATCAGGAAATTTGATCACATTTCAGGAAAATTAAGGGAACTGCATTGGCTTCCAGTTCATGCGAGAATTGATTTTAAAATCCTCCTATTAACCTGGAAAGCCCTTAACGGTAAGGCTCCGCCTTACTTACGGGATCTACTCCTGATTAAAGAAGGTGAACGCTGTCTAAGATCCAATGATGGCACCCACCTACAGGTACCTAAAACCAGGCTAAGGACAATAGGTGACAGGGCCTTCTCATCCATAGGCCCACGACTATGGAATTCCTTGCCTACTGATATTAGGACAAGCACGTCAGTCTCCTCGTTTAAGAGTAGGCTGAAAACTCATCTCTTCAGGATGCATGTCCTGAACTCAGCGCTATGAACAGACTTGTCTGGTATCAGCGCTATACAAATTTTATTATTATTATTATTATTATTAGGTCATCCAGGAGGTCAAGTAGAAGCCAGGTTGGGATAGGGTAAAGTTCACATGACTTTTTTGCTGACTTTTACGCACATCATCCATGGTTAGGGGGAGGAACCTCTCAAGTCGTGATGGACTAGGTGTGTTTCTATTGTTCGTAGTGTACTGGTGGCGGACTTGTGCAAGAAGGAACATTATCCATGTCCAGGCGAATAGGGTCAAAAAGCTTTTTAGGGTCATGTTTATTTTCCTCTACTAGGTGGAGGTAGCTGGATTGTGATGACTTCAGCATGGAAATATATTTATTTCTTTGGATGTTATATAATTCTTTATCAATATGAAGTCCTGTTATGTTCATTTTTCTCTCAAGTCTCTTGAGAGACCTTTCCAGCTTTATTTGGTCATTCATCCAGGGCACAGGCTTGCATTGGGTAACCATGGCGTGTTTGTAAGGAGCATGTTAATCCATAATTGATGTTAGCTCCTTATCATAGTAATTTATCATATCCAGAAGGGAAAGGTGTTCCCATGCTAAGTTGTTTTTAGGGATTTTATGCCCATTCTTAGGGATTTAAGATCCAGGCCTTTAAAGTTCCTGTACCTGATTGATTTTTTAGGGATTTTAGGGTGTGTGATGTCTAAGTATAATTTAATCATGTTATGATCAGATATATACTAATCCACCAAATGGCCCTTGAGATATTTATTCCCTTTGAAGGTTTAGATTAGAGAAGTAGTCTTTCACATTCAAAACCTTGCCAGAGATACTCTGGACATTGCAATTAAGAGCTGGTTGCTAGGTTTGTATTATATTGACTGCCTATTGATGTTTGTGGTGCCCCCTATGCTGTCATTCATGAGCGGAGCACGTGTTGTACCACCCGGCATCCACGAAGATGCATTCTGATTGTTTGGCTGAGCAGAGGAGTGTGTATTGCGTTTGTTTACAAATTTTGTGCTTCCACATGTGCGAGCAGGTCGGTTGTGCTCAGGTGTCTCCGGATCGGCAAGAACATGGTAGTGTAGGATGTAGATTACCCATGTATAGACTCTTATATACAAGTATAGACAATCATGATATTTGGCAAGAGATCATAGAGGTTACTGAGTGCAACGTGAAGGCCAACAAGTGCAGGCTAATGAGATGCATTACTACCCAGCAGAGAGATGACGTGATGCTCCAAACCGGAACTTCGCCAAGACGCTGCAGATGAGTCACGCAGGCAGACACAGGCCGCTTATTAGTATGCACACAGATCCACTCAGATTTCCTTAAAAAGGCCCCGAAATTGCTACTCGGGGAGCAGAAACCACTTGCCTAGAAGATCCACAACGCTCTGTCTCGTGACAACCACTTGTATAGACTTGGGTGTTTTATGCATCCTCAGGACTTTGTCAGTATTAGCATTTGGATATTTTATATATCACGCTCTTGCCATGCCTTCCTAGCCAGACTCTAGTGTATACAGCACCGAATAAAGAAGACTTGTGCATTGTATACGCTGTGTCTGCAGTCCTTATTACCTCCCAACTCACTAGGTAGATTAGGTAGCTAGGTTAAGGCCCCAGCTCACAGGTAGCCAGCGAGTATAGTTCCGATCCCCGTCCGTGTCCCCCGAGCACGATCGGTACCAAAACACATGTAACAGTAGCGTTTGACGTCCACGAGTTCGCTCGTGCATCTTCGGAGATCGTTTCCGCGAGGATGGCATGAGGATGGCAGGAGCAGCTAGAGGCAGACGGCTCCGAACAATCTGTGAATTTACTACACAAATATAGTGAGTTTCTATTAAAAGAAGATGGAATACGTTCGGGGGCAAGCTGGTGGTCCTCGACATGTACAGTTTCCATATTCAAAGTATTTATATTGGCAATTTTAAGAGAGTTTTTGTATTGCTCGCTGGCACCGTGCACAGATAACAGCTTGTCATGGCGAACAGAGTTGCATGTTTCAAGCGTTATTCTATGTTGGGCTGTAAATAGTTCAATATTTCTTTCCAATACCACCGAAAATTCGTTTTTCAGATTTAGGTTGCAGAGAAGTTTAATTTGAGAGGGGGCGATAAGATAGAAATTGGTATCAGCTAACAACCCACATGTTTTGAAGCTCTGCATATGCGCAGTACATAGAATAAGGTAGTTTGATGAGAAGCCCATAGGGGGCAGTTTAAGCAACCCATTAATATTGTTATCATTTTTCACAATATTTTCAAAACATGAACATACAAAGTTATGACTGTGTAATATTGGTTTATTTACATAAGAACATGTGCACGGAGCCAGCCCGTACCCTCAGTTGCTACTATTTATTATCTTATAAACTTCTTTATGTGCTTTGCGCACAGAGTCCTTGCTGCCTGTTATATTTACAAAGCGCAATGTCTTTCTCTTTGCAGTTTTCTCCTTGACGATCCTGATGAATGCACCGGTGGAACCCTTAAGGCGACGGATGGTGGTGCCACCTTTGCCAATAATGGCTCTGGTTGCATGATGAAAATGAGATTGTCTTTATTGTCCCGTGTTCTCTTCACAGAAGAGGATAATGAAGAGGTGACAGACACTGTCATCATCGGGACACTGTCATCATCTTCATCAGACAGGAGCGTTGCTGATGTGGGTTTATCCGTAGCAGCAACCTTTTCCAGGATCGTCAAGGAGTTGTTGCAATCATGGAAATCGTGCTGTCGAGTAAAGAACCGTCTGCCTCGAGCGAGGTGTTTAGCACACCACCAAAATGTAGCAATATTGAGATAGTTGTAACCAATTTGTAGTTGCTGAGGCAGTTGCAGAGGATGATCCTGTTTCGTCTGCAGGTTGCATCATGAAGAGGCGACGGGGAGAGAATCACGGTGGGGCATTTAGATCTTGTACACTGTTTCTCCATCTCTGCCGCCTCTTATCTTGGACGTGTCTGCAGTCGGGATTCTATCAGAGCGGTGAGCGAGGAAGTGAAGATTCTCGGCTGAGGATTTCACTCTGCAGCCAGGACGCGCCAGCCCCTGAAGAAATGTCGTCTTGACAACCGTCCTTGGGCAGGACCACTAGCAGACTTAAGAGAGCCGGGTCAGCTGATGAGGTTGGTCAACAAACGACTGGATGACATCATCCCTCTCACGTATCGTCTGCAAGGCCGTCGGCAACTCAGTCGCCAGGACTTGTTTATCGGCTTGGACTGTGGCGAAATCAGCTTGAAGCCCCTCTACGACAGCTTTGATTCTGGTCACCTCAGCGTTAGTTGTGTTGGAGGTCACGAGCGAGCGGCCATGAGAGGACTGGAGCACACCGAATGCCACATCCGCAGTCCTTGTATCTTACACTGGGCGTTCTGCATCAGTAGTGGAGATGTTTACGTCCCCGGACCTTCTGCTATGAGTCTACATAGCAGGACCATTGGGGTCACGTGATGCCATGTTATCAGCTTTAGGCGTTCAGAAACTGAATATCAGTGGAATATACAGTGTGCTATTTAAGCGAGTCTTCTGACATGGATTAATGGGCAATGCTGGAAGTTAATCCTTAATTTTGTGGATTATTTTATGAATGATGTTTAAATTTCAGCTCACAGAGTGTTGTGTATATACTTGTCAGCGTATTATGTTAAGCTGACACGTAGAAAGTACTTACTACTGTATTGGTGATAATAAATCTCTATGACTGGAAAGAGTGTGTTATTTTGACAATTTAACATAAAACCGAGGTTTCATATCTTCATTGTCATTATTTAGTGATACCAATTAATAAAGCTTGTAGCTAGTTATAATGGCTGAGGTTATTCTACCTTGTTAAACCTTTATCTTTATATGTTAAAAGTAAAATCTGAAATACCAACCTCCACATGGAGTAGTTTGACAGGCAGCGTGCTCCCACACGTATGCATATTTAATGACCTGAGGGAGCATGGGATCCTGAGTGACATCGTCGACATTGAGGACGTTGTCCGACTCGTCTATCTCCAGGGAGCATTGCCGCCGTCGCTTGTGCTCGCCGCTGCCACATGTGCGGCTACAGCCTGACCACTGCTCCCATTCGTCACACTTCTTGTAGGCTGGGATAGACATAATGATGATGATGATATAATAATAATAATAATAATAATAATAATAATAATAATAATAATAATAATAATTAATAGTACTTATTGTTACTCATGCATGTCTTTCAGTGTACGGCAGTAAATATATTTAAATTCTTCAAACAGTAAAAAAAGAAGCAAACCTTGACTGATCTTTTAAACGATCTTTTAAATGACCAAGAAAAACAATATTTTTCTGCTATATTGGCAAAGAATAATGCTTTTCTCCTCAATTGAACACGAAGGCCAAAACAGTGTCGAAAAAAAAAGAAAGAATTTAATTGATTAAACTCGCACAGGCATGGTTGAAGAGGTCACATATTTTGCCTTTGACTTTGTACAGGAGAACGGTTGACCTGTGAAACGACCTGTAACTTAAGATGCCCGTATTGAAGAGAGTTATATAATGTATATATACTTTACCTGGACATGTTCTCAGATAGCAGCCTGAAATACCAGTGTCCTCTCCTTCACATTCCTTGCCCCCAAATACTGCTGGTGGGTCGGAACATGTCCTATATCTGAAGGATGTCCCTACTCCACAGGTACTGGAACAAACTGACCACTCGCCCCATACTGACCAGAATCCATCTCCTGTGAGAAATAATGTACCCTCCATTACAGGACTACTAACCATATCTCCCTGCCATCAATGGCAAAAAGGTGCGTTCATAATTGGCCGCTGGTCATGAATATTCATAAAATTAGGCCGAGCACTGGTTTGTGATAGTTTACATATTAAATATTCATCTAAATTTTGCTTTGGACTTGATTTGCTTTGATATATCAGTGTCTGGTTCAGACACTTGATCACAGGTCATGACCTGAAGTTGGTCAATTGTGATTGGATAAAGTGTCGGTTGACAAGACGAGTATTTAAACTCAAATATATATAGACCCTTACTTGGAACTCCACATTCCTGTGGTTTACAGGGCTGTGTACCGTTGTTGGTGCCCTCACATTGCAGTCCTGTGCCTTTGGGAGATGGATTATTACACAGCCGGATTCGGGTTTGTAAACCTGGACCACAAGTCTCACTGCAGCGACTCCACGATCCCCATTTACTCCACTTGCCATCAACTACAACATGTGTTTTTTTAATTTAAAAAAGAAACGCACACCTCAGTTACAGAGAGCTTGTTACACAAATTACAATCATTCTTTTGAAAGGTGACTTACTGTTTTCACATTGGTTTTCGGTGCAGATGATGACATCGGATGGACTGCCAGTACAGGGTTTTCCTCCAAATTGAGGTTCCGGGTTCGTGCACTGCCTGCTTCTGGTTTGGACCCCAGTGCCGCACTGCGTCGAACACTTACTCCAGGCCCCCCAACCTCCCCACTGGCCGTGAACAATCTCTGAAAAAAAAAGCATCAAACAATTATCAAAATGATAGGCTCCTTGCTGAATGCATAATGAATAATAGTTGATGATAGCACCGAGGCTAGGAAGCACTACTCTCAATAGCCTTATGAATAAAGACTGTCTGGGATCAGTGCTCAATACATTTGATCATTTTCATTTTTTAGAATATCAGCCTCTTTTTCTTGTTCTTCAGAATTAAGCCCAATGTTCAACGAAGTCTGAATGATTGTAACTTCTAGAAAATAAAATTAATAGACCATTCTTGTAAGAATTTCTCCACAAAGAATACACATGCTTCATTTAACTGACTAATGTTTGATAATTTGTAATTTTGTAAATGACTGATATATGTAAATCATTTTCATGGACGTTAGCATTATGTTGAGGCCATAAAATAATCTTGGACAAAAATAACTGGACAGAAATTGAAACAAAAATAAATGCACCAAAAGGCATAGAAATCATTCACATTGTTGAGTGTTATGAAGGACGAGATGTGTACACTGGATGACACCTACTGAGGTCACAGGTCTTCCCCGTGTAGGCTACAGGACATGTGCATTCAAAGTCATTCTCCAGGTTTCGGCATGATGCACCATTCATACACACGATGCTCTCACATTCATCAATATCTGAAACAAAATCCGTTATATTGTTTTTAAAAGTAAGAAATGATAATAAATCATGATCCGGACAAAGACATAATGATGTTAGAAGAAAAAAGAGTATTCCAACAAACTCCATCTAGCGGCACATAAATCTATGCGATTGTATGAGGTTGGTTGAGGTCAGCGGCCATTTTGTTCAATGGAATTCCTGTTAGATTCCATGATGTTACTTTTCTAAACTTATTGAATGACCTATTGAATACTTTATCTTTATATTATCAATTTGAACAAAATTGGATACCCCATCATGCCCTAAAGGGATTCCACCAATCTATTAATAATCTAACTATACAGGAGAGGGCTTCCACCAATATATAATAGATTAACCAGTCAGGAAATGGAATAAACCAGTCAGAGGGGCTCTAACATAGCAAACCTAAGGCCCTGGAGCTCTCATCTGGACTTGGCCTGATTGGAGGTTGGGAAGCTCTATCCTACGATGTGGGGGAATATACGCCCTTAGATACCCTTTGTACAGTACTCAGAAGAAAGAAAATACCCCTCCAACACCCACACATACACTCAGCCTTTTTCCCATTATTTTAAATTGTTATGTTATATAGTGCATAGAATTAGGCTGATAAAGCCAGTTTACTGTTCTTCTATAATTACCTATTATGTTATATAGAGTGCATAGAATTAGGCTGATAAAGCCAGTTTACTGTTCTTCTATAATTACCTATTGCACAGTTGATTCCTGTGTAACCTGTGCCTGTACAGTCACACATGTATTCTCCCTCCTTGTCGGCACAGAAACCGCCATTTTGACATGGCTGACTTATACATTCATCTATTGCTGTGAAATAGAATGATTAATAATCTTAATAGAAATATAAGGGTTAATAAAAATATAAGGGTTAATACTCTTCATTTCATTGGAAGATACCCACACTCAATCTAAGGAATCAACTTTTTTGTAAGTAATTTTTGACTGGAGATGAAGCACTTTAATATATATATTTTTTAATACAAATGGCCGATTTTGTTTATGCGGAACTTGGATAATATTTAATATTAATTTGAATAGAATTTTTTCTCCATAATCCAATTTATACATTATCATTCCTATGGATTAGATGTGTTTGCGTCTGTTTGTGTGTGCAACATATTTCTTATAAGATGAATAAAATGGAATATTTACCTATTTCACAGATTGAACCCTTGTATCCAGAGCGACATTTGCAGGTAAAACCATTCTCGCCATCTTTACACGTTGCACTGTTCATGCATGGAAAAGAGACGCATTCGTCTATGTCTGAAAATACATAAGTACTGAATATGTGGATATTTGCTGAATGAATGATAGTTCTGAAAGCTGTGACTGTATCTGATACTTGAAGAGAGTGTTCTACACCGATAAGATATTTTTCAGACAACCCTTTGCCGAACTACTTTCCTTTTCTACCAGTTTTAGCGGAAGGATCTCAGGAGTTCAAAGGGCCAGGTGGCCCAGTCGATCAATCAGTGAGAATTAAAGGTAATGTCAATTTCGTCTAAAAAAACTATTATGTTATTTGGATTACTAAGAATCGCTAATGTCATAATGATATAGAGAAGCTTAAATGATTTACCTTAAAATATTAGAAATTAAATAACTTATGGATATTACAACAGAAATAAGGTGACATCAACATACCTATGTCACAAAGTTCTCCTTCATATCCCGGTTGGCATTGACAAGTGAAGTGATTTGGACCATCGATGCACAGGGCGTCGTTCCAACACGGATCAGCCTCGCATTCGTCAATGTCTGTAACAAGAATACACTTGCCATGTGAAATCATCATTAGATTTATTTTCATTTTTAAAATTTGGTCATTTGTACTGTAAATTATTTTGAAGAAAAAACAGACTATCAATTACAACAAATAATACTTCTTTAACGAAATATGATATATTGTGTTTTAGAAGATAAAGAAGTTTGTTAAGATGATATTTTGTTAAAACATGTATCTGTATGATTCCATAACAAAGTTTACCGATTTCACAGTCTGTTCCAGTAAAGCCTTCTTGACAAAGACAGGTATAGGAGTTAATATTATCCAAGCATATGGCGCCATTTTGACACGGTGCATAGGGATAAACGCACTCGTTTATATCTTAAAAAACAAAACAAGCTTGTTAAACATTAAAGTATCTAATATAAGAAATTGCCAGTTGTGCCATTGAGAAATCTTTAGTCATTTTGTAGCACCTTACAGCCACAATGTTTTTAGTGATTCACTACTTGGCTTCCGCTATCACAAAGGATGTTTCCGGAAACACAATACGTGTGAATGCTTTGTCTACATTCCTTTCATAACTTTTCAATTTCTCAAGCTGATTCTGTTTCAAAAACATCCCTCACAATGTTTGATACATTTCATCTCAAAGGGAATAACACTTCGTGAATGTCAGATTTATCGATTTGGAAATGTAACAGCAATTCTCCTACCAGAACCACAGTTTTCTCCCTCAAATCCGTCTCCACAAATACACTGATAATTGCTCACATTATCTTCGCACGTGGCGTCATTCAGACATGGATTTGATTGACACTCATTGATTTCTGAAAAAAGATATCCACATCACTATGATTAATGGATTGATTAAAGACACTGTTTAGGCAATATCAGGTTAGGTAGAAGCCTACCACGGGGACTCAGTGCTCTGCTCTTTTCAAATAGTCACAATCCATATAAGATGGATCTGGAGACCTTAGTTCCAAATATTTTTAGGTTATAATTATATTTAATTGTACTGAAAAGTTCTAAATGAATATACTAAAGCAGATTTCGTCCGCTGCACTCGCAACAGGAAAACTATAATTACAATTTGTTGAAGTTCACATTTTGTATTAAAGAAATTGCTGATAATGAAACATATATGTGAACATAATGTTTGAGTGGGATGTGTGAAAGTATCTTCACTGACCTGCATCACAGCGAGTGTACATATATCCAGGCTTGCAGTTACATCTCCATTCATTTATCTCATCCACACACGAGGCACCATTGTCACATGGATTACTGATACATTCATTGATGTCTGAAAGATCATATCTCACTTATATTATTAGATTAAATGGTCACTGACAAGGTAACTCAGAATAACACATATATTAATGTTTTACATAGATTATGGTGGTATGGTGAGTCAGAAATTAATGAATCATATGTTAACAACTTGGTATCATTGTGATGTAACCCCAAATGAGGAAGCTAATGATATTTACCTGTTTCACAGTGGACACCTTGAAATCCTGGTTCGCAACTACATAGGTATTTATTTACCTTGTCCAAACACGTTGCACCATTTAGACACGGGTCACTGGCACATTCATTTATATCTAAATAAATAAACATACAATTACATACTTTGAAACTAATGTGTTTAGGTTGAGGAGGTAACTTTAAAATTAGTTTAAACCAAATTGTAAATCTAATTAACATATTACATAAATGGAAACTTAAATGTCATCTACCTAGTGATATGATTATTTTTATAGATGATTTCAATCAGATAAGAGAATTTCGGATTGACTGTACTTACTTATTTCACAGTCTTTGCCCGTGAAGCCTATTGGGCAAGTACAGTTGTAGAAATATCGCCCTTCCAAACACGTGGCCCCATTTTGACAAGGGCCAGCTGCACACTCGTCGAGATCTGTATAACGACCAATTTATGAATTTATTTACATACAGACACATACACACACATGCAGACACACAATATATACAACAGTACACCAGAACACCATCATCATCAACATTTGTATGGGATATGTGGAGCAGCTTGAAAGTGAAGTCAATAACAGTTCATTAAAGCTCCCATTGAAAACTCATGAAAACTTTGTATTTTATTTGAGTTTTTTTGTCCTTAAACAGTCAGAATTTCAAAATGTCATTTGAGATTTAGAAATCGGTTAAAATGTATTGATGTGATTTTCAGATGCCACATTTTGGCAAAATACAACGTACCAAAGTAGTGAGCAAACTCTTTTGTCTATATAGATATCGAGGTTTGTTTTTCTCAATAAACATAACTGTCTATTCATAAAAAAACCGAGACACTGGTGCTTCATAAAAAAAACGAGACACATAAGGTGCATAATATCTGTAGTTCTCACGACCTCAACTGTCATTGTCTTGTTTTCACCTTGATTGAAATTTGGACCACCTTACATATAAAATATCATCCAATCAGAATTGGCCATCTCCAGGTCAGTTCTCAGACAGATTGTTGTAAATAGTCATGACTTGCGGTCAATACTGTGCGCACCTCATTACCATTGCTGGCAGGGACTGATATGACAGAGAATTCTGGTTTTAGAGAGTAAGGCACTTGCTATATTATTTTGAAATTTTGAGGATTTTGAAATTATCCCGGGATACACTGGATGCCAGGGAAGTTTATATTTCCTGATTTTCCCCAAATACTGCAATATTATAATGGTGGCCAGTAGACCATTTCCGTATTCCAAAGTATTCACAGTCTTATAATATTGCAGGTTTGTCGTCTGGCACCTGTCAGACAGAGGCGATGTTTCTGATATGGTAGTGTCCTTTCTTGCACATCTTTCTGATTGGTGCTTTTATGCCCATTTACATCAAGAGTAATGCCAAGATCGACAATGGACTGGCTAGGTGTGATATCAGTATCTCCAATGTTACTTGTACTGATGTCATGTTTATGGGCAGTATACCCGACAGTACCATAAGTCTTATTGTTTGCACAAATCAGCATTTCCGTTTTGCCATCATAAAGCTTCATCTTATTAGAAAGCTTCTGACATACCATCACTAGAAATGGCAGACATAGGGATATCACTTTTTTACTACTCAGAATACATCTACAAATGATATGTGATCGAATGTCAACCTTCTTAGGCTATTTTGATCAAATATTGCCAGTGACCTTGAAGTGACCTTTCAATGACCTTGAAAGTAGAAAGCCTAATTCCACGAAATTATCTACATGTTTTATTATTCTATCATCTACATCTTTCAAATACGAGCCGGTAGAGTCCTTATTCATCAAAATCTGTTCATAATTAACAATTTGAGAGCAATTTATAGTTTTGTGGTCAATCTATAAGGGAAAACAGAGGAAAAAACTATAATACTAAGTTTTTTTGAAATAATATAAAAAATGCCAGCTTATTGGGGGTTAGTTTATGAAAATATATAGAATACTGCACAGAAAAACACATTTATACTAAAAAGAAATTGAAAAAAAAGTCCGTCAATTTCAAGATTTATTATGAAGCTAAAATTATTAAATCGGTAGATCGGTAGGGTTACAAAAGTGACAAATTGACGGACTTTAATTTGACCTCACATTTGTTTTTGAGATATTAAATAAATCAAATATTAATCTAATTTCAGAAAATAATCAGCAATAAGTTGCTCTTATCATAATAATATCTAAAAAGGAAGAAATATTCCCTGAAAAAATTGAGAAAATTAGTCATGAGTAGAAATGATTAAAAAAAAATATTATAAAAAAATATATTGAATGTCAATTGGGTTATAACATTTTGATATTTTTTGAAAAAATTGCATTCTGTATGGTTGATTTGGTGAATGGAAGTCGAACACGGCCAATATTAAACGTCACTGAAAGTACTCTGCAGGGTGCTTTCTGGACGTCCGCTCCTCCCACTGCTATAAACCTGTTACATGCGCTATGTCTCTCATTCTCGCTGATGCACTTCCGGAAATATGAATCTGACAGCTCTGAGGCAAGGTAGGAATGCATTATTGAACAAATGAATTCGAAGAGGGGGCGATCCCAATAAGGTTCTCTGCAAACAGCCTCTTGGATAGGAGAACTGTCAAATAGCAATTTTGTTTAAGATATCTGGATGGGGTACTAACAAATGTCATTCCCGACCATTTGAAATTTGACCCTGGATATTTCTTGACCAATTAAAATAATGGCGATTGGGCAAAACAAAGAAATGGCTAATGACTAATTCAATTTAGAATGTCTGAGAATATTCTCCTACTACACACATTTAATTTTATTGATTTTGCCTTCAGTTGAAATTTCTTTTGGTTACCATGGCAACAGCATTTGGTAAATTATGACCTAAATATGGCTCACAAGTGAGATGTTGACAACTGGTGGTCAAATATGATTGAATAATTGTAATCTTAATAATGAATAAGAGATACAGTTCTGTCATTTTGCATGGCCATCTCTATGAGCAAACCTATTGTCGAGCTGTATGGTAATTATATGTTAATGTGAGGAAAAAGTTTTCCGCATTTCATGTCAATTGTGGCAGAGGTAGTATGTGACTCTACCTCGCCACGCAGAGTTGTTTTATCCAGTAGTGTTTTGATTATAACTAAAATAAAATAAATCTAAATCCTCGAGTAGGGAGAAAAGGTCATATCTTTCTGCAGGTTTTAAGTGAGCTCCATATTGCCCTCCCACTCCTGTCCACGCTTTCAGTGGGCCAGGAATCAAAAGGTTAGGCACATGCAAATTTATCTAATTTTAGCAAAGGACCAAACTTTACACAGTTAATGGAGAAAAAGAAATTTTTCACGATATATTTTAGTCATCCAAAGAGTAATGGTGCTTCTTCATGGATGAGATGAGATGGTCAGTATACTTGTATGGAAGCATGTTTTTATTTCAAAGAAGGCGGTCGTTAGGCACATATACATTTGCACAGAGCTGTCGGACAATTGTGGGTCAGCATCTTGTTTTTTAGTCTTCACAGCAGATCCAGGATTTATACCTGGTAGTATATGACTCTACCTTGCCATGCAGAGTACTTGATGTTATTATTGATTGGATTTCAGAGAGATTATTTGTGCACATAGGATGTGGCGACCCACAAACAAACCAAAAAAAATCTTTACCCGTTTAAAACTGGATGTTTCAGGCTACAAATAGGATAAGATAAAACATCCAAACGGCATCAAAATCCATCTGCAATTTCAATGAGGTTCATATACCAACTTTGTAAAATTAATATTCTTCTAGAGGTCTATATACCTGGCACTATCTTAAAATTAAATAGGTGATCAAATTATTCTGACTGACTGTTTGTATGTGTAAGATGTTTTATGTGTCTTAACGTAATAACTTTCAACGTACTGTACCCATCTATATGTTGAGTGTAAATAAGTGGTCCAAACGTTAAAAATGCATATTCAAAATCGGCAAAGGTATCACCCACACCGAGACCTTGTAGCGGTAGAATATCAAATCCTTCAAATGTAGCGTCATCATGTGTTTCACTCCAAAAGTAATAACAGCGACAACTGCAATAAATATAAATTTGGACAAGATACATTTCAAATGTATGTCAATGAGATAATATATATAAATTATCACCATTATATTATTTTAAAATATTTAGAAGTCTAACATTAAGGTATAAATGCATATGTGCTGCTTAGAAACTAAACATTGTTATTTAGAAACTACTCATTTGTTTAGAAACCACTCACATCTATTTATAAAAGTGTTTAAGTGGAATGAGAGTTTGTGTAATATAATAACTTGTATTTCTTGAATTTAAAGACATAATATCCCTCATGTGATTCTAAAATGGTCAACCCCTTTAACTCTCATATTACTTGAATCTTGACTTCCTGTATGAAGAGATACAATTTATTCTTCAAATCTCAAGCCCTTTGGTAGTTGAGGTCAGTATTAATTGGAAGGTTGTCTCCTTGAATACACAAATTTGTGCAAGTTGGTTTTATATACATGCATTTTATTTGTTTATAGAATCAACTAGTGTACTTACTGGGAATAATAACATTTGTTTGGTAAGAGACAATTGTTGCAGCCTCCTAACACATTACTTTGCCCACTGTGTACCTCTCCATTGTAGAATGTCCATAGAGTCTCAGAAGGAGCATTGCTTTTACAGCCATATTTTACATATTGCTGAACAGCAGATGTGTCACCCTGAAAAAAAAAACTCAAGTATTTATCAATGAAATCCTCTGACATACTTACAAAATATAAATCTAAAATCGTTGACAATTCATTTCAAAGCTGTTACTAGCATTTCTCCCGGAATAATATTTTTAATACTTTTTTTAGAAATCTGCTTTGGATAATATAATAATATAATAATAAATATTTATAAAGCGCCAACCCCAGACGGATCTGTTCTGAGCGCTAATTTGCCATAGTGCTTGGTGAAAAAATGTGTTTTAAGCTGCTTTTAGAAAATTTCAATAGTGGGTGCATATCTAATATCATTAGGTATAGAGTTCCATAGATGTGGAGCAAAAGCAGAGAAAGCTCTATCACCAACAGTCTTTAGTCGAGTAGTCGGTATCTCTAGGTCCAATTTGACACTGGATCGCAGTCTGCGGGGGTTTGCCTTAATAGTGATTAGGTCACTCAGGTGAGGGGGGGCCTTACCATTTAACAACTTCCATGTCAAGAGCAACACCTTAAAGTCAATTCTCGCTGAGACAGGTAACCAGTGCATGCCTCTGAGAGTATCCGATATATGATCATACTTCCTTTGCATACTGACGAGTCTAGCAGCAGTATTTTGAAGAATCTGAAGTTTTTTAATATCAACCTGCGGGAGCCCTATTAAAAGTCCATTTCCATAATCTAGGGTTGATGTAACTAATGAATGAACTAATACTTCAGCAATTTTGACAGCCCCTGATAGATACAATATTTCTTATATGGTAGTACCCTTTTCGCAGGGGTTTCCCTAATCTGAGCTTTCATATCCAATTTAGAGTCAAGGATTTCTCCCAGATTTTTCACCTTTCCTACAGGCTCAATATCAGTAAGTCCAATCCTTACATTTGAAAAAATACCATTTTGGGATAAGTTTTGTTTACCCATATTGCAGACGAGCATTTCTGTTTTGTTATCATTTAACTTCATTTTGTTGACCATGAGAAAGCTTCTGATGACGCTGATGCAAGACTCTATATTTGATTTTGAGAGTATCATATCTTGTGGATTTTTCTGATCAAAGGAGAAATATATTTGGGTATCATCAGCATAAATATGGTATCTTAGACCAAATTGGGAAATAATGTCAGAGTGGGGTGACATATAGGCTGTAAACAATATCGGACCCAGGACCGATCCCTGAGGTACCCCATGCTTGATATTCATCATGCTTGATTTGTGCAGCCCTACTTTAACATGCTGACGTCTATCAGATAAGTAGGATCTAATCCAGAGCAGTGCCTTCCCAGTGACTCTGAATCTATTCTCTAAGCGCTGGAGAAGGATGGTGTGGTCAATAGTGTCAAAGGCAGCAGATAAATCAAGAAGGAGAAGAATCACAGTTTTCCTGTCATCAAGGTCACGAAGTATGTCATTGTGAACCCTAATTAATGAATGCTGTCTCTGTACTGTGATGTTCCTTATAGGCCGACTGAAACCTGTCAGTAATGCCATTTCTTACAAAATGAGGAACTAATTGGTTTGCAACAGCCCTTTCAGTCAATTTAGAGATATAAGAGAGGTTTGATACTGGTCTAAAATTAGATTCAATAAGTTCTAATCCAAGTTTCTTTAGCAACGGGGTGATTAAGGCAATTTTTATATCAGCCGGCATTGTATGATCTAATAGTGACTTATTTATAATCAAAGTTATAGTAGATAAGAGCAGATCTAGTAGGTCAAGTAGTAGCCAAGTTGGAATAGGGTCAAAAAGTTGGCGAACATCAGCCTCAGATAGAGGGTTGAAATGATCTAAAGTGGGATGGTGTGTGTTTTCATTTTTCCCATTGTTTATGGCGACATCTACCGGTGGGGGATCAACATTTTTCATAGTGTCTAATTCCTTGCGTATCTTATCTATCTTACCAAGAAAAATTTTTTTAAAAGTATTTGCAAGATCCTCCTGGTTAGGAGTAGCGGGCAGAGGGGAGTCTTTTGATCTATGGAGTAGTTTATCAATTACAGAGAATAGTTTTTTCGGGTTTCTGTTTTCAAGAATTATTTTCTTGTAATATTTTGATTGTGAGGTCTTCAGGAGAGCATTATAGGTGTTCCTTTGTGATCTATAAATATCCTTGTCAATATCTAGACCAGTTTTAGACATTTTCCTTTCAAGACGTCTCTTCTTAGATCGTTCTAATCTAAAGTTTTCCGTCATCCAAGGAGAGGAAGCTCTCTGTGTGATGTCCATCTCTCTAAATGGAGCATGTTTGTCCAGGATTGATGTGAGAGAATAGTTAAAATGATGTATAAGATCTTGAAGAGACATCTTAGAACAATCTTTACCAAAGGTTGTTTTAATATCTTCACGCAGGTTATCAATATTCATTTTTTTAAATATTCTGAATTTTCTTTTCTTTTTGGCTGGTTTAGGGGATTTCAGATTGAAATTGATAATGATTATTTTATGATCAGATATGTATTCATCAACTCTACAATCTTTGACATATTTATTTTCCTTATAAGTGATTACCAGATCAAGGGTGTTACCAAGTAGGTGTGTAGATTCCCTTATCCACTGGTTCATGTCAAAAGTGGATAGGATATCATTGAATTTTTTAACTTCAGGTCTGTTTGGTTCATTCAGATGGAAATTGTAATCACCTAGGAATACTACATCATTTGTGAAAGTACAGTAATGTGAATTAATCTCTCTAAAATCATCATAGAAGGCCGTTAGGGTATATCTATTTGCTCAGGCCTATAGATTAGAACAAAGGTAATTTTCCTGCTGTATAGAAGTAGGTTAGCCTCCAATAATTCCATGGTGAGTGGTTTTGGGGCAGTATCCTTATTTATCTTAATAGAGAGTTCCTTTTTACAGAGAATACCCAGGCCACCTCCTCTTTGATTTATGCATGGAACAGATAAAAATTCAAGGTCACCATGTTTTAGTTTATCTGTACATTTTTATCAGAGTTTTCTTGTAGCCATGTCTCAGCTATGAACAGTGCATCCAGCTTTTCATTAATAAAATGTTCTCTCAGTTCTTGAACCTTTTTTGAGACAGATTGCGCGTTACAGGAGGCAATTGTAAAGTTTTTAAAGACAGTTTTAAAATTTTTCGAGCTTAGATTTAATCTATGATTAGTGGTTGTATTGTTTCGGGCGCCATCTATGTTTGTAGTAACTATGTCATCATCAGGGATACGCAGACATGTGAAGGGGTTTCCCGATATGACGTCATGATTGCCGGGTTCGCACATCTGGGTTAGTAAGGGTGGATTTGGAGGACAACAGTCGCCATTTTGTTTGTTTATGACACAAGCAGTAGAAAATCGTTCAGGTCTAGCAATGTTGGATGTGTTTAGGACGTTAAGCTGATGTTCAGGCGATCTAAAATGCTCAGGAAGTAGGAGAAAAGTAGAAAAGGTGGGATGAGTACTCGGGGCAGGAATACCAAAACCCTCGTCCAGCACGACTGGAGTGGTGAAAATGGAGGGCAGAAAATCATCGTCCCGGCAGTTCAACATTATGGATGTTATCTTATGATAAGGACATCGTGTAAAGAAAGATGCAGTGAGACAGAAATCAGCATTAGACTGTAAGTGTTTTATATTCTTTATAAATATAAGATTGGAATTGTTTTTATGTTTGGGCCTTTTAACGTCAACCTGAGAGCCACCTGGTGGGGAGATTTTGTGAGCGTTGAGATAGAAAAACGACTTTGAACCAGGGATAAATGTAAATTTAATATAGTTTGCAAAAGAAAACAGATAGGAATGCTTTACACATTTTAAGTGGGTTTTATCAGTTAGACATCGGAGTTGAATGTTAGATATTGAGTTTCTTTTATTTACAGATATTGAATGGTTGTTACACAAGCTAATATTACGTGAGCGATAATTCAACACTTAATTTCAAGATATTGAACCGCTTTACACTCTGCATGTGCGCCTTTATTTTTATTTTGACCATTTATATTTGATGTTGAAATACAGTCGACATTACTGAAAACATTGTCAATACCAATATAGTTGTGAACACCTTGATTATGATCGAGATTAACAGTACCAGACAGATAGTTCAAACTAATACTACTATTACTAATGTCAGTTGTATACAGTGTGCACACATTGTCAGATGGCCCTCGGGCAGAATGTCAGTTAGATTTGGAATCAATATACTTGGTTAGCTCAATCCTGGCCTTTTTGATAGAATCCATAGGTCCATCCAGGAATGCCAACTTGATTTTATCGTTCCCTCTTGTGGCATCCTCCAGGTAGATGGAGGCACCTGTAATCTCCTGGAGGCGGCAGACATTTGCTCCTCCTTTGCCAATGACCATGCCCGCCATCTAATTAGGTATCATCATCAACTCAGAGGTAGAGGAGGGAGGGGGCCTCTTCCTAGCGGTCGAGTGAGAAGAAGTAGAGGTAGAGTCAGAGGTTCCCGGAGCCTCAACTGGAGGTAAGGCTCGAGCTCCAGACGCCTTATCTAAAGGCATGCGTGCAGGAACCTTGTCTGGCAGCTTGTAGTGGTCACAGATTTTATTGATAGTAGATGGTCTCAGATTATTGTCATTATCGAGGAAGTCAGAAAAATGCCCAGATTTAAAATCGTCAATTTTTTCATAAAAGAAGCCAGGAGCTTCCAGACCATTAGTTGCTAAGAGATTCAGAAAGACTAACCAGTTCATTCTCGCGTCTTCATCGCGAGGTGGCGGTGGTGTCACCACGGTGACAGTGGGAGGAAGTCAGAAAAAGGCCCAGATTTAAAATCGTCAATTTATTCATAAAAGAAGCCAGGAGCTTCCAGACCATTAGTTGCTAAGAGATTCAGAAAGACTAACCAGTTCATTCTCGCGTCTTCATCGCGAGGTGGCGGTGGTGTCACCACGGTGACAGTGGGAGGAAGTCAGAAAAATGCCCAGATTTAAAATCGTCAATTTATTCATAAAAGAAGCCAGGAGCTTCCAGACCATTAGTTGCTAAGAGATTCAGAAAGACTAACCAGTTCATTCTCGCGTCTTCATCGTGAGGTGGCGGTAGTGTCACCACGATGACTGGGTCCCCTGGATCTAATCCTATCCGTGAGACGAGACAACTGTGAGAAGGCATCCACACCTTTTTGCTTCTTAAGAACCCAGCAGTGGTAGGTAGAATGATAATGTGGACCTTCTGGCGAGGAATTCCAGGTCCTGGGCAGTCGTCAGAAGCTTGCAATCACTCCTGAGCATACCCTCAGCAAGCTGAACTTCCTGACCTTCATTAGGCACACATACCAATACAGACTTTCAAGGCATGAGAGAGCGGAAGCCAACAGGCTTCTCACCTCGGAAGCTGTAGGCAGAAATTTAGATAGCATCAGTTTTTTCTCAGCCAGTTCCAGTTGAGATCTAGTTAGCTCGGAATTCAGGGAAGCCATTCACCTTCCTTGAAGAGCAACCTTATCCTCAAGCTCTGCATTTACCTTCCATGCGTCTGCATGAAGGACCTCCAGGCGATCATAGCTTTGCTGGAGCGCCTGGAGTACAGATGGAGACAAAGGAGGATCTCTTCTTGGAGTGTCCAAATCAAGCGGTAGGGGCACGTCAGCCTGACCTTTAGGAGTCTTGATGATGGGTACGGGAGAATCTTGTTCCGCCATTCTGAAGTAGTAGAAGTGAAACAATATTAGTCAAAATTAGAACAGTAGCCACACCAGTCACACACTATTAGAACAGGGACAGGTGAAAAAATTTACCTTTTAAAAGACAGCAAACTATGATCAAGTATGTGGTGTGCTTACCTTTTGCAGTGGATTCAATGGTAGCTTCCAATAGTAGGTACAGTACACGGGGAGAATAGGAGTGGTCTGATCAGTGCAGGTCAGTGTAGACCAGCAGTAGTCGTTCAAAGAGAGTGAGAGGGCTTATGCAGCGACATAAAGTATTAGAAGTCAGGTGACCAGGAAAAAATTCCGTTTTAGGATTGGTCAAACAGGATCAACTGACCAGTTGGGTTAATCGAAAATGGTAGGAGGGGTGAAAACGGGCAAACTAATCAGTAGGGGTGCGAGGATAGTCTTGCGATACTTGTAACTTTTCACAGCTTTACAGGTCAATAACTCAAGAGCTCATTCAGCCAGTAATTATTGTATAATCCTTGTTAGAAGTGCAGATATATGATCGGATTGAGGGAGCGTATGAAAAAATAAAAGGATGTTTGTCAGGGATTGTAAGAGACTTTGAGTAGAAAAAATAAATATATTCCTCGAAAAAATTCTTTGTAGTAGATAATAGGAGTAGGTAGTTGCAATTTAGAGCGAAATAACTTTACGGCCCGAGTTTTGGGACGGTGTAGTCTCTGAGATAGATTTGAGAGTTAGATAGAGACAATCTAAGAAAGTAGATTGTCAATATACGAGTCAGTACACAATCTATGAGAGTAGATTGTCGATATAGACGTAGGCGAAAAATTTCTGGGAAGTAAGTCACCAGAAACAATCAATATATCTATCGGCCAATCTAAGATTGGAGATTGTAGGGAGAACAATCACCTGGGAAGAGAGTCACCAGGAAAAACAAGGGAAAAATATGCAGGGTTTAGGTGTACTTCCTCAAAAAGAGAAGAGTCCAGCGGGAAATGCCGCATAGTCTGTGTCTCTGAAGAAACATACACAATCCAACGTTCCAGATCACCCGGCAGTACCGCTCAGAAAAAATTTGTGGCTAGAATCGGCGCAATTTTTCCTAGATTTCTCTATAAATCGTCGCAGAGGTGTATAGTGCACAATGAATCGGTTTTAGTAGCATGAAAGATATGAACGACTGAGAAAACCGTTATAAGAAACAGAAAACCGGAGCCGATAAGAAACTAAACCGCCATTACCGACGCATGCGCACTTATTGGATGTGAAATAGCACCGTATTTTACCTCGACGAAACTTACTTGTAGATATAGTGCTGCCTCACATGAAACATATCCGTAACATGACAACCTTCCAGTCACAGATTTACAAGGATAATGGGTTAACCCTTCAGACACCGGCCTCAGCCAAGATTCAAACCCACGATGTTTGGATCATATCACAGAGGAGCTGGTGTTAAGTCATTAACCACCTGTGGCAGGGGGTTTTTTCATTTAAATGTTATATTTTGAAGAATTCGATGCTAAGTTAGAAAAATGGAAATATAGTGTGCAAGTGTTCGCCCCCTTCTCGTGCAAACTTAATGCGGTTCTATGTGGGCCTAATGGCCCTTTTTTCGAAGAGTGGTTTATTTTCCGAAGTCATCAAGTTTACATGACACAAACCAGGCCATTTGACAACTTTCCGTCCATAAATTGTGGGAATGTTTTTTTTTCAAATACTTTCATGAAAGTTGAGAATATAATTATCTGGGACACAGGTTAAAATATACTATTCCTAATGTTATGCAGATTTTTCCAAATCAAAACGAATATCTTGTCCATTTATTCCAGATATCAATAAATTTGGCAATTCCCCTGGGAAATTCCTGCTGTTAAGGTCTAACTATATAAGGGCAATTTCCCTGGGAGATGCATGCTGTTAATTTCTCACTATATAAGGGCAATTTCCCTGGGAGAAACATGCTGTTAAGGTCTCACTATATAAGGGCAATTCCACTTGGAAATACATGCTGTTAATTTCTCACTATATAAGGGCAATTCCCCTGGGCGATACATGCTGTTAAGGTCTCACTATATAAGGGCAATTTCCCTGGGAGATACATTCTGTTAAGGTATCACTATATAAGGGCAATTCCCCTGGGAGATACATGCTGTTAAGGTCTCACTATATAAGGGCAATTTCCCTGGGAGATACAAGCTGTTAAGGTAACACTATATAAGGGCAATTTTCCAAGGAGATACATGCTGTTAATTTCTCACTATATAAGGGCAATTTCCCTCAATTGAAATTGATTACCCCAAAAATTACATTTTAGATTCTAATCCACACTCAGAATTATATGACCTATTACCCATATAGGATTATGCAATTTCAACATATATGAAATATGGGTCATCTGATTACCTTAAAGTTTCGGATTTTTCATTCGAAAAATATTTTTAAAAGAAATCCATACAAATCTACACGTTTTGATATTCTCAACATCTCTGGCAGTGACCGAAAAACCGGGTCCTATTCACATTTTAAAATGCCATCCCAACATATTCCACATTTGACCATGCAAGTTCAATGACTCAATATTAAGCATGGAGTATGTTTTTATGAATCTCTATCTGACCCATTTCTATGTCAAAGGAATAGTCTAACTATATGTGACATGTTATATTGTGAATAGAATATTTATATACATATATACCAAAATGGTACATGACTGTCTAATGATGTGCATTGGGGGAGGGGCTTGTCTGCATATCTATTAATAATCTAGTTTTTTTATAGTACTTGTCACCTTCAGTAAAACACAATAACCATGGATGGTGTATTTTGGTTGATTTCAGTGAGATAGCTTGCTTTTATATCACAGTTTCGTCGCCATATATCAGTTAACCATACACTAACCCTCTGTAAAATTGTTTGTGACCTCTGTGATTTTATGAATGCTTTAAGGGTTTAACACGTATTGTCATTGTTGGTATATAAACAATATCAAAATGTTTAAATTGTATGGATCTTCAGTGAATCATATATTTTTTAAAGATTTTTGGTATGGATTGACACTTTGTCACTAGAGAGCCTTGGGCTATAAACTTGTAGCATATATGGGTGATATAAAATATCTCTAGTTGACTGATGACAAGTAAACATCAACATCTATAAGTTTCTTAGGCTAAACCAAATAACATCCAGCCAACTGCACATTTAAAGTGAAAGTCTTCCATGTCCGAATTCTTAATGGCCAAGATGAAGAGCAAACCCCTGTCTTTTGCAATTTACATTTGACAGGGTAAGTAACATTTGTATAGTGTTGCTTCCAGACAATATCTGCTCATAGCACTTGATAGTAACTGGCTGGGATTCGAACTGGGAATTCGTGCATCTTTAGGCAAATGCTCTAACAATTGAGCTATTTGTGCCTTCACAAAAATATACACGAGGAGGATACTTACATGCAGCCATTCCATCTCTTTAGTTGTTATATCATAATCAAATATTATTTTGTATCCCCCTTTTTCATCTATGCCAGATACTCTATAGTTGTCCTCGAGTTGGTGATGTAGGACAGTTTTGGGATATGTTGGGTCGCTCATGTCACAATATACAGATTTTGGACCTATTATATAATGTATAATATTTGGAATATTAAGTAAATCAGTGGTCATACATACATGCTTGCATACATACACACACACATACATATAAAACCATATAAATGTCCGACAGTATATTTTATATAATTATCTCTCTGCTAAACAGAGGTAGTCAATCCTCAACCCACCTCTGCCTTCATTGCTCAATTCTGTGGCCACCACCCAAAGTAGTTCATGAATATTCATTTTATGAAAAAATTTATTTCAGAGGTTCATAATTATGTGCATTGGGGGAGGGGCCTGTCTGCATATCTATTAATAATCTAGTTCTTTATATTCATTATGAAAACAATAAGAAGTCTTTTGAGGCAGAGGTAAGTAAAGAATTCACCACCTCTGTTTGGCAGAGCACAAAATATCATTTTCAAAGTAAATATAAAACTTTATTCATCTAAATCCCTTACCGTCACATTCCTTCCTGAGCCAAAAGGTTTCCTGTTCCTCAGCATCTGTGTTATCGCCCCAGATCACGAGGTCATCCAAAGTATGGTGTGTCAGTGTGCATGTAGTATTGAACTGATGGTAGTTGGCAGATGTACAGTTTTCGTTATTTAAACATTCATTTTTGCAGTCATCTATTTCCACAGAATATATGGTTTCAAAATATGTATTGGTGTTTTTGTTGAATATTCCTTTCGCTCTCTCGATCATTTCACATTGGGCTGCAAAATAAAATAAATACTTTATTCATTTCACAGTGAAAATATTTGTGCTCATTTAGTCTTGTGCATTGGGGGAGGGGTGTTCAGACGCAACAACAGCATAAAAGACTGTAAAAGGAGTATACAAAGCATGGGGGTTTTCAGGTGTAACAGCTGTATTAAGAACTTCGGGGGTGTTCAGGCATAACAACAGTATAAAAGACTTGGGGGTGTTAAGGCATAACAGCAGTATAAAAGACTTGGGGGTGTTCAGGCATAACAGCAGTATAAAAGACTTGGGGGTGTTCAGGCATAACAGCAGTATTAAAGACTTGGGGGTGTTCAGGCATAACAGCAGTATTGAAAACTTAAAGCATTCATGAAACCTGGAAGCTTCCAGGCGATTTTACAGTGGTTTAAGGTATCTGAAAACAATATATGATCTTAAAATTGACATACATACAGGCTATCTGTCTGAAATTCACGAAAGAACATCTGCTCTGGGAATTATGATTTTTTGTGACTACCAAGTACTGCCAGTACTGGACAGGAAGTGTGCTGTGTGACCTTGACCTTTGAACTGTCAGGGGGCTCTGTAAGTCACAGGAGGTGTTGTTTACCAATTGTCAAAATTGGAGCAACACATTTTCGGCTATTTTTTTCACTATTTTGAGAATGAATTGGAAGATAACACTTATCATGATGATAGTGCCTTTCCTTGGCATACTTTTGGTGGCAAAATTAATAAAAATATTTACGAAGTTATGAGTACAAACTTCCAAGAAGATTCTGCAGGTATTGCCAATTTAGTTTTATATGTTCTGATGTGTTTATCGCTTAAATAGAACCCCAATATGAAGATTTCATCTTTGTCTTCTATATAAAGTCATTATTCTTAATTTTTTCTACGTTTGCAAAAAATAATTCAATTATATATGTTCTGGTCTGTATTTCTCTCAAATAGAACCCCGTTATGAAGATTTCATCTTTAATTTCTAAACAAAATCATTATTTTTTATATTATATATGTTTGCAAAAAAAGTATTAAAAAAAATCAATTCTATACAGCCCAGCCAGGGGAATCCATGCAGCCTTTGATGTCTTCCCATTCAGTGGTGTGAAAAACCCCAAATTTCATCAAAGAGGGTCAAATCATAAATTTCACTGATACCAATTATCAGCATTCAAAGCCATTCCGCCATTCAAAGTCCTCATGATTTAAGGTCAAACCAGTGACCAAAGGGTTTAATGTCATGTTGAGTCATGTCTTCCCTTTTTGACAGAAAGGTTTTCACATGCATAACATATTTTTCAAATAAATAGTATGTTTCCCATAAATGATATATCTTGCACAACCATAAGATATTTGTCACAACCATAAAATATATGTCACAACTATGACAGTAATCTCATTGATTCAAATATATTAAAATATATACTCCTGGGAGTTAATTGTACAAAACATCTCCAACTGGTTTTCCAAGCTGGGCAGGTGCCCAACTGGTAACTTATTAGGTGTTTACATGAGACCACAGACCAGCTAAACAAAGTTTGTTGACAAAGTGTTCAATTGCTGGTGCAGGTTTCAGCAGACAACTGATCAATTTTCAAATGCCACAGAAAGTTGTTAACAGGGAATATTTTGGGTAATACAACATACATACAAGCACTGTTTAGGGTATAAACATTCATGTTATGTAAAGAAAATGTGTCTGAAAGTCTGGTTTCATGAATGCTCTAAAGGGGTGTTCAGAGGGGGTATAAAACTTTATCAGCAACAATCTGAGATATTCCATAGCTGTGGTCGCCAGCCGGTAAGTAACAATCGGCTGACTTCACAGGGTCTCGGGCGCCAGGGAGTTTATCAGCATGAAGGACATCATCTATCCTGACTAATTCCTCAGTCACATTTGCGTCATTGACCTATTTATCAAGAACCGCGAAACATCAGATGGTATTTAGTCTTTTAAATTGAATTTGTTTAATACAAATTTGTTATGTCTATAACTGATATATTGAAAGGATTTTGTTGAAATGTTGTGTTGTTAAGATTATTTACATATCATATTTATTTATGGTTATGTTTTTACCACTTTTAGGCACTGAATAACCATAGTGGTTGGTGTGCCTCTAAGCAACCATTCATTCATTAATCAGTCACATTTGCACTGATTTCCTTTAAGATGCTCGGCCGATGGGTACAATTGGGCATCTTTAAGATGTTGTACAGGTCATTGGGAACTTCTAGCTGTATTATCAGCAAATATCATCTTAAAGTACACGTGAGTGTCCCGCAGGCACATCGGCAGATTATCTTCGAGCTGCCAGTGGCATCATGCAGTGAAAATAGGATTTTTTTCATTTCATGTGTTCACAGGCCATCGTCAGATGATCCAACGGGCTCCCTACGATATCACATAGACATCTTTAGGATGTCTTTCAGACGTCTATCGAATGATCTAGATGTCTTTAGGATATCCTACAGACGTCTATCAATGATCTGGATGTCTTTAGGATATCCTACAGACGTCTGACAATGATCTAGATGTCTTTAGGATATCCTACAGACGTCTGTCAAATGATCTAGATGTCTTTAGGATATCCTACAGACGTCTGTCAAATGATCTAGATGTCTTTAGGATATCCTACAGACGTCTGTCAATGATCTAGACATCTTTAGGATATCCTACAGACGTCTGTCAATGATCTAGACGTCTTTAGGATATCCTACAGACGTCTGTAAATGATCAAGACGTCTTTAGGATATCCTACAGACGTTTTTCAATGATCTAGATGTCTTTAGGATATCCTACAGACGTCTGTCAATGATCTAGACGTCTTTAGGATATCCTACAGACGTCTGTCAATGATCTAGACGTCTTTAGGATATCCTACAGACGTCTGTCAATGATCTAGAGGTCTTTAGGATATCCTACAGACGTCTGTCAATGATCTAGATGTCTTTAGGATATCCTACAGACGTCTGTCAATGATCTAGACGTCTTTAGGATATCCTTCAGACGTCTATCAAATGATCTAGATGTCTTTAGGATATCCTACAGACGTCTATCAATGATATAGACGTCTGTGGATCACCACAGAGGATCTACCTTTTACTTTAACCTGGATCATGCAATGTTCGTTTTCGCTTTGAGAATACTCCTAAGTGCCATTTTCCTGAGTTATCATGCAATATGTCCTGTGTCATGGTTCTTTACCTATCAACATGTTATCTTTACCTCTGGGCCAAAGGTCGTGGGTTCGATACCCGTTCATGCTGAGATTGAAATCATGATATAATTTCACACATGAGCTGAAGCCCTTGCCTAAAGGGTTTATCCGTTGTCCTTGTAAATCTGTGACCGGGAGGGTTGTCATGTCAAGGACCTGCGACATTAGAATTCAGTGAGGCAGCACTATGTCTGCTTCAAGTAGGTCTCATCACGAAATGACTGAAATAATATTGAAAGTGATGTAAAACCCCAAACAAACACACAAACAAATCTTTACCTCTGGCACTTACCTGGATCATGTAGTATGCCCCCTTCATTCAAGCACAGTGAATAATAACCAGTTATATTTATGCCCACTGCCACCAAACCTTCACAGTGATTGTAGCAACCTTGAAAATATACAATAGTTATTCTGATATTTTTGCAATTCAAATTCAATGCACGAGATTGATATTTGGATAAAGTAGAATTAACTAGAACAAGACAATAAAACAGCGTTTCATATATTAACCATAAAAAAATTGATAAAGTTGCTTTTCTTCTGAAATAACACATTTTTCACCCAATAGATCTTTTTAATCCTAATAAACCAGCCGTTTATACCCATCACACCATATTTAAATATCTACTTCAGTATTTTTGATATATTAACGTATTCCTTGTCTAAAATGATCTCAATATGCATGTTTATTTTACATCTCTCTCTGTGTCGACAATGACCTGCAGACATACCTTGTTCACAGAATTCCCCTGTGTAGCCAGGCTGGCATGTACAAGTTGTGGAATTGGGTGCGGCCTCACACGATCCTCCATTTTTACATGGGTTTAGAGTGACACAAAGATCTGTGTCTATGAAATTATAACACACAAATAATTCAAATTCAAATTCTTCTTATATAAGACTAATGGCAGCTAAGCCTTGTGACTCTTAAAGCAGTGGAGCAGAGGTCACGATCTTGTTACATTGTCTTATTTGCCATATTTTGATGATGCACAAACATGACTTAGGTACGAGCTTGCTGATGTACACACATGGCTTTAGTGAGATCTTGATGATGTATACATGACTTGAGTAAGAGCTTTATGACATACATACACACATGATTTTGAGGGCTTGGTGACTTATATTATACACATGACTTTAGTAAGAGCTTGATGATGTATCTATATGAATTTACATCTATTGTCTACTTACATTGACTACAGTCGGGTAATTGCCAGTTGAGGTAACATTCGCATGCATGTGCGGATACATAATCGACGCACGTTCCGTGACCATTACATATATCGGCATCAAGGCAGGCATCAACATCTGAACACACACAGAGTTGTAATATATAGGTATCAGGGAAATACAACTTTAATGATCAACATTCCTCACTTCAGGAAATAATCAGCTCTGGGTCATTTCATGGGTCAGTATAAATTGTTGGACACAATCTTTGATATAAAATATGATTTTATATCTATGATATAAAATCATGAATATCATGATCACTGCGTTTTCTAGTTTTCCCTATAGTTTTTTCCAAGCTGTTTATTCTGGTTGGTCAGAGAAACCGGCCTGACAGAAATATTAACACTGTAGAAATCTACAATCTGTTCGAAACCCTGACTCTATTATGACTTTGACTTTATTCTGACTCTATTCTGACTCTGATTCTATTTTGATTCTTAGGAATTTGATTTTGAGTAATATGGAGGTGACAAGTTGATACCCACAGAAAATTAGCTGTTGGCAATTCACTGGTGCCACATGGTGACAGATCACTTTTTCACCGAGTGATACTTTGTACAGATGAGGGATTGGGCTGGGCTATTTAGATAAGTATAATTCTTGGTCAAGGCTATTTATTCCAGGATAAAATATGATTCATACTGATATTTATATATGAATATTTATGAAAATCGTGCTTTTTTTAAACACTTTTAAACAATATTGGCGGAATTGATGGAAAATATGCAAATATGGAATTGCTGAGATTCGTCGAATTCTGCTTTATAGAATACAGCCAATTTTGCAAATAAATATTATCTACTAGGCCATGTTGCCAGTTAATTTAAATATTTTTTCTCAACCGTTTAATGATTTGTCTCTATTATTTATTCTGAGAAAGCCATCTCTGCAATATTGAAATGTAGATTGTTGGAGAATAGAAGGGGACATTGGCTATGTGTCGTAGTTAAACTCTTTGATCGGTGATGTACACTACAATTTAAGATGATTTCCTCCAGTCAAGAATGTAATGTATCTTTTAAATCTCTCTTTAAAAAAGAAGACATAAAAAAAGAAGAAATGTGCACTTACCAGGACATCCAACCAGATCAAACCTCAGGCAAGGCCAGACATCCCATGCCAGGGGGACGATCCTCACGACATCAGCCCACATCTCCTGAGGCATGTTGTAGGCATCCTCATCATCAATATAGGGAGTATCAAACCATGTGACAAACACCTGACCAAAATACATAGCTGTATATATGAGGAGTCTCAAACAATGTGACAAACACCTGACCAAAATACACAGCTATCAATATGGGGAGTATCAAACCATGTGACAAACACCTGACCAAAATACACAGCTAAAATATATGGGGAGTATGAAACCATATGACAAACACCTATTCACTGTTCATTATATTTTTTTTGATGAGGTTGTAAACATCTCATATTTACAATATTGTTTTCAAAATATCACTTGGGTGTATTTTGTGGCACTTTTTAATTAAGGAAATTCAAGAAAAGAACAAATTATAAACACATTATATAAAGTAAGTGGAAAAACACTAGTTACCTCAGTGGTACCATTGGAGCCTAGAACTGTTTTGAAGGTGGCGCCACCATCGTCCGAGTAGTCTATCTGGTACTCGGTGACAGTGGCGTTGATTAACTCAGCGGTAGCCTGGGGATCCGTGTAGTCATACCTCTGAAGCACCACGCCTTTAATCTTATGCATTTGACCGAGATTTACCTATTGAAAAAAAAACAGTTATCAATGCTCAATATTTACACTGTCCACCAAAGGGTGAAGTGAACCGATCAATAGTTTGCGTGTGCCTCTGGTGGACAGTGTGAACTCTTTTAAAAAGCCCCAGCCACAATGGAGGAGAGTGAAGTCAACATGATCAATCGTCTTTTTATGTTTTGAAAACATAAAATCACATTAAAATGAATGAATGAATGAATGGTTTCTTTACGGCACATCGACACAATGAGGTCATTCAGTGCCAAAATAGTAAAAACAAAAACGTTATATTGACTAGAAACAAAATGTAAATATTAATACAATATGTAGATAACACAAGAATTTAACAACAGCATTTATATAACACCAATCAAATATAATAAATATGTATAATTTGTTTAAAAGACTTTATCAGTATGATGTTTTGCAGTTCTTGATAAATAAGTCAATGACATAAATAAACAAAAGCTCTGCCCTTAAAACTGATTATAAAGTCCTATGTGAGTTAAAAACGATACTATCACAGAAGTATCTATAGTATCAAATAACGTATGTAAATCTTGTACATTAAAATATTGAGTTCGTATAATATCAAAATCGATACACTCAATTAAAATATGTTTAATAGTCAAAGCCCTTTGACAACCAATACATTCCGGTTGATCTTCACCTTTAAGCAGATAACAGTGCGTCAAATGACTATGTCCTATTCTTATACGGGTTAAAACTGACTCTTCTCTACGGTTAATTCTAATAGCACCTTTAGTTTTGCCTAGAACGGGCTTAATTTCATGTTATTTATTAAAAATAGCTTCGTTCCAGCGCAACTGCCATTTAGAACGTAAAAAAACAGTAATATATTTCTTAAACTCTGTATATGGAATAAGTAAATCTATTGGGCGTTTGTCCAATGCTGCTTTGGCAGCTTGGTCAGCGGCCTCATTTCCATGGATTCCAATGTGACTGGGGATCCAATAAAAACGTATTTCTTTATTTTCATCTGTACAGAGTCTATGATACCGTTCGAGAATTTTGTAAATAAAGGGATTTTTCCAATCCTTTGCTTTCAATGTTTGTAAACAAGACAAAGAATCAGAAAAAATTTAAAATGTTTGATGTGGAGAAGTCTCCACATGATCCAAAGCAAGGTACAAAGCATGTACTTCTGCAGAAAAAATTGATGATTTATTTGGCAGACGTTCTGAATAAATATGATTGCCCTTAACAGCAGCTGCAGCAGCCTTCTCATCGTCAAATGATCCATCAGTGTATATACACTGATATCCAGTGAAAATAGATTTAATTTCTTTATATCTATTTATATAAAGGGATGGATCGGTTGAGTATTTCTTTAATTCTGACATGGCTACATTAATATTTAAAGTTTCATAGGTCCATGGAGGTGTTTCAGGATATTGAAATTTAGCTACGTGATTCGGATTTAAATTTAAAGATTGTAAAGATTCTTTAATGCGAATGCCAAAAGTCGGTATTGTATTTGGTTTATTTTCAAAAAGATCAACATAATTTGGATTGAATATAGCGTCATGTGCAGGATTGTCTGGGCAAGCAGCAATTTTTGCAGCATACTGAAGGGCAAGCTTTTCTCTTCTTAAATCAAGAGGCAGTTCATCTGCCTCAACTGCCAAGCTATCTGCAGGCGAGGTACGAAATGCACCAAGGCATAGTCTTAACCCTTGATTTTGTACAGGATCGAGCATTTTAATATATGATGGACGTGCTGATCCATATACCATACACCCATAATCAAGTTTGGAACGTACCAGTGCTCTATATAATTGTAATAAAACATTACGGTCCCCTCCCCAATCGGTATGGGCGAGAACCCGTAATAAATCTAATGCCTTCTGGCATTTCTTTTTTACATATTTAATATGAGGGATAAAAGATAGTTTTCTATCAAATATAAGTCCAAGAAACTTGGTTTCTTCGACAACAGGGATTCGAGTTTGGCCAAGGTGTAGATCAGGATCTGGGTGAGCCTTCCACTTTTTACAAAAGTGCATACATACTGTCTTTTTCAAAGAAAACTTAAATCCATTGTTATCAGCCCATTCTTGTAATCTATTTAGGTGTTGTTGGAGCTGCCGTTCTATTGTATGCATGCTTGTTGACCTGTAGCTTAAGTTGAAATCATCAACAAAAAGTGAGCAATCTGCTCCAGGCCTCATACAATCAACAATGCTGTTAATTTTAATAATAAAAAGGGGGACTGATAATATACTACCCTGTGGAACACCCATTTCCTGATCAAAAACATCAGAAAGTGATGCACCCACTCGAACTTTAAAATGTCTGTTTGATAGAAAATTTTGAATAAAAAGGGGTAAACGACCCCTTAATCCCATATCATATAAATCACTCATTATTCCATATTTCCATGTGGTGTTGTAAGCTTTCTCTAAATCAAAAAATATACTAACCACATGTTCGCCTTTTATAAAACCCTCTCGTATAAACGTTTCTAAACGTACCAGATGGTCAATAGTACTTCGCGTTTTTCTAAAGCCACTCTGTGCAACAGAAATATAAGCCGCAGTTTCTAAAAACCAAACTAAATGCTCGTTAATCATTCGTTCCATTGATTTACAAATACAACTTGTTAACGCAATGGGACGATAATTATTTGAATCTGACGAGTCTTTGCCAGGTTTGGGAATAGGAATGATAGTGGCTTCACTCCATGAAGGAGGAAAATTACCACTTTCCCAAATATTATTAAAAATATCCAAAAGATGCCCAAGTGTTTGGTCAGGGAGGTGTTTGAGGATTTGATAGTGTATATGATCAGGTCCAGGAGCGGTTTCATGGGATTTATCTAAAGCAAGTTTTAAATCTGATATTGTGAATGGCTTATTATACTGTTCCACGTTATTAGATATGAAATTTAGTTGGTTTCTTTCTTTTCTATTTTTTATTTGTTGGTATTTTGTAGAATAATTATCAGATGAGGAATTCTTGGAAATGGTTTGACCTATTGTGTTACCTATTTCAGTGGGATTTGTAATTAGTTGGCGATTATGATTTAGATGTTTGATCCTTGCTCCACCTCCCTTCCCAGTAATTTTACGCACCATATCCCAGCATTTTTTAATTGGTGAACGTGTATTTAATTTAGAAACGTAATCTTTCCAACTTTTTCTTTTGCTTATTTTAATAATATAACGGGCTTTAGCTCTTTTTATACGAAATTGGTGCAAATTATATTGAGTTGGCTGTCGATTAAATATTTTCAGAGCTTTTTTGCGCTCCTTGACAGCTTTTTTGCACTCATCATTAAACCAGGGTTTTTCTTTAATTTTAGAATTTGGCTTTGATTTGGGAATACACCCATCAGCAATATCATACAATGTATCCGTAAAAACTTGAAGAGGATCATCTACATTGTTAAAAATTTCTGGCGTTATTTTGTTAAAACAGAATGTTTGAAATTTTGCCCAATCAGCTTTATGAAATTTCCACTTGGGGATTCGTTAATCTGGTGGAGGAAAATGGTTATTTAAAATAATATGGTAATGATCACTACCCCATTGATCTTCCTCTACTTCCCAGGAATAGTCTAAAAATAAATTTGGAGTGCACATGGAGAGATCTTTTGATGTTAAAGAGCCTGTAGCAGGATGTAAATATGTTGGAGAATCGTTATTCCAAAGGCACAAAAACTATTATTATTTAAGAAATCTTCTATTATACGTCCTTTGGTATCAGTATTATTTCTGCCACCCCAAAGATGGTTGTGAGCATTGAAGTCACCAACTAGCATATATGGTTCTGGCAGCTGAGTTATTAGGTTATTTAAATCTGTAATATTAATTGGTTCACTTGGTGGTAAATATACTAAACATATTGTCAATGTATTGTGCAAGGTAACCCTAACAGCAGAAGTTTGTAAATTAGTATTTAATATTACTTTACTTTGGGGTATACAGGATTTAACAAAAATAGAAACTCCGCCATGTGCTCGGTCCATAATGTCAATTGAACCGACTTTATTATACAGTACATATCCCTTAAATGTTGTGGAATTATCTTTAAATTTAGTTTCTTGTAAACAAATTACCGATGCATTATATTTTTGGGCTAATAACTGCAGTTCTGGTCTGTTTGCCTCAAATCCTCTACAATTCCATTGTATAATATTGCTAATAGCCATATTTAAAATAATGAGTAATAATACAATGTGGTCAAACATAATCATTTAATTCTACTACGATTATGTTTGGAGTGCACCTGAATGCTATTTATATCAGGAGGATCATTTGTATCCATCCTTTCTAATGATTTTGTTCTTTGTATTTTATTTTTTCCTTGATCTCTAGTTTCTTTTTTGTCAGACTTATTAACAGGTTTATTCTGCTGTGAAGAATTGGAATTTGCACCTTTGGTGCTTGATGTTGATTGAATCTGTGAAGGTTTTATGGAAGATTGTGTAGGTTTTATTGAAGATTGAGTAAGTAAAGGGGTAGAAGATACAGGAGTCTGTGTTGATATTGCTGTTATTGATTTGCTCATAAAGGAATAGTTCTTTTCACCAACTGGCCATGTTAAATCTGTTTGAACTGAAATGGATTTGGTATCTTTTGATCTTTATAACAATAGCATAGGAATTTCTTTGAGGGGTATTGTTGCTTTCTACTCGTTTTCTGGCTTCTGGAAAGGAAATGTTTTCTGTGTACTTTATTCTCTGAATTTCTTTTTCTCTTACAAAAGAGGGGCAATTCCGAGAATATGACGGGTGTTCACCTTCACAATTATTGCATTTGAAAGACTGAGATTCAAAATTTTCACTACTGTGCTGGCCAGTGCATTTTGGACATGTCAAGTTCCCTTTACAATTATCTGAGCCATGACCATATTTCTGACATTTGAAACAACGCAGTGGGCTTGGAATATATATATTAACTCTTACGTTTAAATATCCAATTTTGATTGAGGTAGCTGCGTTGTTTCAAAAGTGATAATATAGGTATTGATGGGAGTTCTGACGCCATCTTTATTGATGCTAATGCGACGGCAAGCGACAACATTTTGATCAGATAGCTCCTCAACAATATCGGTCTATGGTATACCAGAAAGTTCTGGACACCTGATAACTCCCTTTCTGGTGTTAAGGGTCTTATGAGGAGTTATTTTTACAGGGATAGTGGCCAATAAAGAGCATTTCAATAAATTATTGGAATGACTCTTTCTGTCCACTTCTATTAATAATTTGTCACGCATCTTTTTAACGTTTTTCACTTTTCCAGCTACTCCTTGAATACCTTTTTCAATTGCAAAAGGAGACATTTTATCTATGGTGCGTAGTGGATCCGTGCTTTCAACTATTAAAAATCTTGGCCATCTTGTTTCATTTGTGTTTAAATCGTTATCTGAGTCCGTTTCCATATCAGCCCTTTGTCTTTTTTGTTTGTTTGATGCCATATGTGTTGTGTTTATTGTTCATTGTCCATGTTCCTAAGCCTTACTCTGACTCCTATTTTAAAAAATAGGGAGTTATAGATATGGGGCAGAGCCATCAGCACACCTATAAAACTCGGCTACATTAGACAATATACTCGAGAATACATAAAATGCACCCCAGATTGACCCGTTTGAGCAGTCAAGCTCCACACATCTGTTATGTTAAAACTTGTAGACAATGCCAATAATTGTTTTGAAAAAATTGTTTATGATACCATACATTTTATCTTAAGAACATGTAGAATTTATCATTGATAATGTATCTAAAATAAAACAACCTAAACCTTATAGAACCTGAACTTTAGATATGGCGAAATGTGTGGAGCTATATTTCACAAGCCGGTTGGACAATATCGGGCCCTAAAGTAAAATCACATTAAAATAGAAAGATATATTAAGTGGATTGGCCAAGCAGATGAAAGAGGATGTAAAAATTAGGGCATTTAGAATGAGTTTGGACCTCTCCGCAACTCGAATGCCCTATTCGTTTCTCCTTATAAATTCCTTTGTTTTGGGTTTGGAGCGGTATGGGTAGACCGTTTTGGTCTGTTTTGGTCTGCAAAATATTTTCAACATGTTGAAAATTTGGTGTGGAGAAGATGTGAACGGCCAGTTTGCACTGCCTTTGTTGCACATGCTGAGTGGGTCAGTAATGCAAGCGCTTTGTTCGTATCTCATCCTGAATATGCTCTGACTGTGTTATGACTGTGTTAGGTGATATTTGCTGAATCCTGCTGAATTATGCAAACAAGGTACGGAGAAAACAAGAACAGTTATGGAGAAGACACGAACAAGGAATGGAGTTGGTCAGAATATGATGCAAACAGAAAACGAATTTCTGTTTTGGTCAGCTTCACATTCGTGTTCTGTCTGCAATACATCCGTCTTATCTGTGTATATCCTTATTTGTACTCTTTCTGTGCATGTTTCCTTCCGAATACTTTCATTTTATATCAGTGTTTATCTGCATTGTTCGCATTGGTCTTGTCTGCTTGCTTTTTTCAATCTTGTGCATATCTCATTCATCCCTTCAATGCACATAAAATTGCACAAAAGCAAACATGCACAATTTTGGAAATTTTCAACTCAAGCCTGTTTGCTTCCCTGAGACCAAGCCTTTTTACTCAGGCACTTATATATCTTATAGATGTAGCACAATAACGTCTTGGAAAGGAAAATACAAATAATGTAAGTTTAAATATCCTACTTTAGTTAGATGTTGAGACCTTGTCTCCATTCACAAACATATTTAGATTAAGATGACCTTGGACTGTAGAGATGTTCTTAAACCCGCCATCCTTTAATCTTAGGAGCGAATCTAAATGCATTTTAGACCTATATGATTTCATAAATAAATACATGGTACAAAGAAAAAAGTTTTGAAAAATAGATAGCTTAATTAAGAAGCAAACAATTTGATAAAATGTTTTTTTTTGTTTTCGTTACTTGTCCCCTTGTCCTGTGTGTTTTGGTTGATTTTAGCGAGATAGCTTGCTTGTATCACAGTTTCTTAGCCACATATCATTTAAGGCTTGGTCTCACTGTAGCGAACAGACTTAGCAGATGAGTAGTGGAAAATTGTGGAGTGGAAAACTTCATGTTCGTTTTTTCTTCGCTTTTGTGCGCTTTGAATGAATGAATGAGATACGCACAAGTCGAAAGAAAAGACCAAAGCAAACAGCGTGGATGAACACTGATACAGAACGAAAGTATTCAGGAGAAAACACGCACAGAGAGAGTACAAATACGGATATATACGAACAAGACGGATGTATTGCAGACAGAACATGAATTAGAAGCTGTCCAATACGGATGTTCGTTTTCTGTTCGCATCTTATTCTGACTAACTCTGTTCCTTGTTTGTGTCTTCTCTGTAAGTGTTCGTGTTTTCTCTGTACCTTGTTCGCACAAATGCAGGATTCAGTGAATATCAGCGGACACAGTTAGGACACATTCAGGATGAGTCAGGACACATTCAGGATGAGATACGAAGAAAGCGTTCGCATTCTTAACGCAATCAATATGTGTAACGAAGCCAGTGTGAACTGGCCATCAGCATCTCTTCTGCACAAAATTTTCAACATGTTGAAAAAGTTTTGCCGACGAAGACGGACTAAGACTTACATGTGAGTACTGCTCCGATCTCTAAACGCATGACTTTAGAATGAGCAAGCGTTTGAGTTAGTAGACGTTAGAACTCATTGCGAAGAGCAAAATTTTCCACTACGCTTTCATCTTCTTTGCATGTCCGCTACGGTGCTTTACATTTTGCAAGCTATCTTTATAGATTTAAAGCTCACCTGGATATAGTGGTAAGAGGCGTTGTTTGAGTCTGCGCACCATCCCCCGGCCAGCGTCGTGCCGTCAGGGCTAGTGGAGGGTGCGGAGTTTCGGCGCCCATTGGCCACACTGAAGGTCTCCGTGGCATTAACACCACCATCATAAATAGAGGACGCCGAGAATTCACTGTCTCCTATGTTAGTTTTATCCATCAATAGGAAAGTGATGCATTCTAGAAATCAAAGTTAAAAATTTGTATTTAAAAAACAAGGTATTCAAGAATTATTGAAAATGTTGTAACAAACAAATGACGTGCCTCCTGTCCGGCCATCATATTTTAAATTCTCAATTTCCGGTCTTCTTGATTATTAATTCATTATTTTATAATTCTGATTTTTAAACAACATATAAGCAAAAACATCACAGGCAATGCAAAGTTATTGCGAGGGTTCAATGATAGCTTTAAACAAATAATTCCAGTCTGAATGAACCACAAGATAAATGTGTATTTTTTCTGAACGATGACTAAGTGGACATCGAAAACATTTATTTTCAGATTGTACAGTACAGGATTGACTGTAAACATCCCCTATGAACCATTTTTGCTGTGAGAGTCCATGAAGGAGGTGGCTAAATTCAAAGTATAAGGATGAATAGATCACATATACATAATCTATATTTACCATCATGACAGGTATCTATATCTGGGCAGTAGTCATAGAGCTTTTGAGCGTCTGTAGTGTAGCACCAGATATCGGTATCGAAGTCAGGAGACCGACAGAAATTTTGAGCATTTGCCTGACTGCCATCAGGAAAATCCTCATCAGCATGCCTGAAATATTATAATATGTAGAACTTGATAGATTTAACACTAGGTTAATAGAAATCATCAGCACAATTACTTTGGGAAATCAATAACATAATATTGTTATCATATAAGATGACTTGGATGAGATGTCAGGAAAAAATATCATGCAATATTCACTAAAAAGGTGTCTTTGGATGAGAAATGGATGTCATGGATGTCAGGAAATTATATAAGATAATAGGAATATAACAAAACCTTCTTGGGTGAGATATCAGGAATTCACAAGGGACAATTATGTACGATATGCTTACTCATCTGAGATCTCAGGAAATCACATGGGACAGTTTGGTACATTATATAAGTTAAGCCTACTTGATCAGATTCATTATATAAGTTAAGCCTACTTGATTAGATTCATTATATAAGTTAAGCCTACTTGATTAGATTCATTATATAAATTAAGCCTACTTGATCAGATTCAGTATATAAGTTAAGCCTACTTGATCAGATTTATTATATAAGTTAAGCTTACTTGGAAGCGATGTCGTGAGGAGATGTTGCATCCCAGCGCTGACATAAGATTCCTCCTTTGGCAACATTAATTTTGCCGCCATATTGCCAGGCATTATCTGTGGCAGCCAGGCAGTCTACAAGGTCCAGCAATAAAACACATGACATGATATTAACACACTTTAAAGGGATTAAGTAGTGAAAAATGTTCCAGCTGAAAAACCATTCATTACAAAAAGAGGAAAGTCTCAGGTCAGGGTATCAGGGTTTCCTTGCCAGATTAGTTAAAAATAGTAGGCAGATCACTGTACACATATCTGAGCGTTATTACTACACATATCTCTTCATTCAAATTGTGGTTTTATTTGAGAATTAAAATATTGATTGTAATATTTGAATTTATTTCAAATATAGAAATTTTAATTCTATATTGTTAATAGTATTTAAACAACTGTAAAATTGGAGAACTATTTTAGAGACATTGACACCAGAGGTGATCCTTGCACATATGAGTACATGCATTGTTTGCTGATCTCACTGGAAAACAGAAATGCACATACATGTAACATGTGACCTGTTGATTTCCATCCTATCAGTGACTGATATGGTTAAATATTGACAACTCCACTTTTTGAAGATCTTGAATATTGTATTGGAATAAAGAATATACCAATCTGATTGAATGTATCAAATGCAATGTTTGCAGGTATGTTTTAAGATTTGATGAATTCTTACAACACCTTGGATAAGTACAGTCCATGTTTATTTTAAAATATGGATCCAGGCAAAATGTTGAGTGAACAATTTTGCCAGGAGAAAAGGTCAAAGCATATCACCAGACCTGTGAGACACATGCTCATGCTGAAACATTTGGAACTATTGTATTGCACTGGATATATTCATAGATGCCCAAGGTTAGCTTCATGATCAACTTACTCGAAGTTTAAAGTCTATGATTAAATCTTGAAATTGGATCCATGTTATAATATTTTTTGTCTGAACTAAAATAAAATTGGAATATGAAGATTTTATATTTGCTTTCTGCATGAAGTTACTATTTTTTATATTTTCTATGTTGTCAAAAACATTTAATTCTATATGTTCTAATATGCATATTGCTCAAATATTACCCCCATATTAAGATTTTATTTTTGTATAAAGTCATTATTATTCATATTGTCTATGTTTGAAAAATGAAATAATAATAATCATATTCTTCTGATATGCAAATTGCTCAATAAGAACGCCAATATAAAGAATTCATCTTTTTTGTATCAAGTTTATTATTTTATATTCTTCTGCATTTGCAACAGACAAATCAATTTATGTCATCTGATTACTTCAGTTTCAGCATGAGAAAAAAATACTTGTTCCCACCGGGAATTGAACCCCAGACCTTCAGCATCGGAGACAGATGTCTTACCCACTCAGCCATGGGTAAGATATAGTATGATTTGACCTTCTCACTGGTAAATCACACAAATAGACAACAGCTTTATCACTTTATTGAGTTATTATATAAAGGGATATTCAGTAATTTCACACAACAGTAATTAAATTTATAGACTAAAATTTATCAAAAATATGTTTGTCTAAGATGATAGCTCTAACTGTCACCCAAAAGTGTTAATAATTGTTTATATGCAATTATGCATTTGTTAGAACATGTGTATTTTATCACTGTTTAAGGTATAAAACTGTAAAGGATTTTACATTTTCTATATGGTATAAAATGGCAAAATATATATTTATAAAGGTATCAATTATGATTGTGAGATTGCATACCTGTGGTAATCAATTCTTATAAAATGGAATCACTGTTATAGTATACGTATTCCTAATATTTTTGATAAAGGCTGTAAGTGGTGTGCTCAGTGGAGCATGATATATTGGATAGCTGCATGCATCCATTCACAGGTAGTCATGTGATACATACTGCATATCAGATTAATTCTCCATGGTAGTATAAATACCAGGTGAATTCTGGCTATGATCAGAGAGAGCCAAAGATCTGAAGTGTGCAGAGAGTGTCAGAAGCCAGATAGCAGTTATGCTAGGCTAAGACCTCCTGTTTATCACCACACATATGGGAACATCATGTGAGTTACAGTTCATTTTACCATTTGTAATTATCTTTATAATCTAATGTAATTCCAATATAGATTTTACATTGTCAATATTCTATTGCATTTGCAGTAAGTAATATGTACTGAAACATGTATTTCATTAGAATTAATTTGTACATGGAATATGCAAGATATTCTACATGGTAGAATTATTAAATAGATATTTTGGACATATAAATGTAAAAGGACTTGGTGGAAATATCCACTCATAATGTGTTATTTTGTGATAGGAATTCCCAGTGAAACCAAGAAGACCACTTGTATACATCTTTTACTCTACACTAGAGAGATTCAACTTGGAATTGTTGAGAAAAGACAAGGATTCACACAAAGAACCAAGAATTATTTACAAGTCTGCAAATTCCAAGGAGAGAAGTAAATACCAGAACAATTCTTATCACAGTGTACACATAACAATATATTATTAACATTTATCAGTCATCTGGAGATCTATATACATGCCTTTTACCATTATTTATATTGTATTTTTTTTCCTTAATCATATAAAATAAAGTTACTTCAGTTAAATGTTCATCCTCTTTTTGTTATTATCTTCAACATAAGTGTACAGGTTCATTCATTTTGATATTTTGGTCGTTAACTTGTGACAATAACTCATCTTTCATTTAAATCTAAACATTTTCTAATTGATTATCTGAAGGCAGGTTTGAATATGAGGTGTGGCTATAATGACCAGACACATTTTATATATTTAACTTGAACTCATAAAACAGAAAATTGTAATAAGCCAAAGAAAGTCAGTTACTTGAGTGGTGCATATTTTACTGGAGAAGTCATATGGAAAGTAGTCCGGTAGGATGTTAGTTCATGGGGAGTTAATGTGTTGATATGTACTCAATGAGTTCACTCCTAACAGAAATCAAGATGGCTGAATGCTGGTTGAGAAGAAAGTGATTGATTTCTCTAAAGTGAAGTACATGTCATAGTTTTCTTCTTTTGCAAGAGATGGTATCTGGTATCTAATCGTGAGTTGGTTGACACATGCCCCAAATTCTCCCGTGCCCCTAATTAAGTTACCATTGATAGATATATTGTAACACTGATTTAAGTATTAAGTCATCCAGGAACTAAAACCTACCAATTCGTTATAAATTATTAACTAGCAGAAAAAATTGCATAATTTTCATCAGCAATTTATTTTTCTGTTTTGGAAATCTTCTAAACGGTGAAAGTTTAAATCTTAGAAATGCATTCTCCATACATTCCAGCTATATATAGCATGGTTGAAACGTAAGGGTTTGCATAATAGCCTGTTGTTACTACCATTCCCATCTCAAGGGCATTAAACATGACTTAGCTTTCATTAAACAAATTTAGAAAGGATCAACTGATAGTATTCATGCATTCCATGTACTATTTAATAACCTGGAGATTACTGAAATTTACATATTTTGTTTTTGATCAGCAAAATATTGATAAAAACTCAATTTTCAATTAACCTTTCTACTACCTTTTGTAGTAGATGAGATCAACATCATCCCATTTAATTTTGAATTGGGAAGAATGTTATGACTGTGAACAAGGTGATACATTGGTTGAGGACAAACCTTGGTATATGCAGTATGCCCAGCTGACTGTGGATAGGTAGGAGGTCCCACACCACTGCATGTCCCCTTCATCCTGACAGGACCACCTGGCTCTGCCGATATCATCAATAAAAGGGAACACACACGGACCGCCATTGCCATTTGAGTATTCTGGCATTCTGCCATTTGCAGCTTTTATGATGGTCAGATCATAAGTTAACAGTGTCTTCTCTGGAATATATTTGATGAACCAAGTCACTTAATGATTAATGAGCATAAATGAATTAATATATTACAGGAACTCATCTTAAATAAAATTAAAACCACTGTTACTGAAATTTATATAGCTATCTGTATTTTAAGTATATTTATATTTATATTTATATATATATGAATAAATCTTTTGATGTGATATATTTGATGTAATATGCATGAAGTTAGTAAGATAAAGGTCTACGTACTTTGAAAATATTAATGGAAACTTACCTCTGGGAGTTGCGGCTGACAAACAACTCGCTATAAAGCATCCTGAAACATAACCACTTAATATATTCCATTTGGGTAAGATTTGAAAATAATTGTCAGTTAAGTTGAAAAGAACCACACATAACATAAAATTATGAGTGTAAATACAGACAGTTGGATATCTGAATATAAACAGTAATAAATGTAAAAAGTATAACATTTTGATTAATAATTGACTGTTACGAGGGACGGGGCTGAAACTCAGTCAAGATTATTAATGAAACAAAACAAATAAAACAAACAAACACCCACAAAAAAACAAGAATCAAAAACAGAACAAAAACTTACCAGACAGCAGGAGACATTCGCACAGCATATTGACTCCTCCACCTCCAAAGACAGATACCAATTTTGAGAAATAATGATCTGATTGAAGAATGTTTCGTTTTATTTCCTTAAAACATGAATTTCTGATTGTTACTTGCGGGATTATTGGTCAGGCCTCGTCTGACAGCTTTGTGAAGTGGATTTTAATTACAGATTAGGTTAAAAGAACTGTGCTTATGACAAATATCATATTGCAATTACACTATCACATGGAATATGATATACCCTTGGTGCTGTCCAACTAGCATTGTAAGGTTGAAGACACGATCTCTCAAACAGGATCATTACAGTTTCTCTGGTGACAGTAGCAATACACATAAACATCATCATGGGAAAACATTTAGACACGCAAGTTCAAGTACATTGTATCAATACTATTTTGCTAATTATAGCTAATAAGGTCAACTTAAACTGTCATTTTTAACATATCAACTCTGTGACGCATTTATCTCATGTCTCAATAAGTAGTAAGAAATTACATACACACTGTGAAGATCAGTTAATGGCTTTTTAACCTACACGTCCACATTTCCTGTGGAAAATATAAGATATTTTTATATTTTATATGAAATATTAAGTAAAGTGCTTGGTTCTGAAATTAAGTTGAATGTAAAGTTTTGAACATGATTACAAATAAATGTGGTTTCCCACAAGAACAAATTGAGAAGTCTTTCTCTTAGGGGTATGCTATTTTGTTAAAAACTGATACTTGTAAGTAATACAATCTAAGATCTGACCCTTGTTAAAATGTTTACTGTAATGATTGTAATGATCAGGCAAGGCCTTTGCTTCAGTGTTTGCCTTAATGTTCAGGCCAGGCCTTTGCTTCAGTGTTTACTGTTACAGTAGTGTTCAGGCCAGGCCTTTGCTAACAGTGTTTAAAGGTGAAGATCAGCCTGAATGTATTTCCTTTCAAACCCTTTTATAGTGACACACATCATGCTTGAATGTGTTGAATTTGATGACATTAAACATCAATATTTTCAGGTTAAAAGTTTAAAAGAATTTTTCGACACAGTTGATGCCGTTTTGATTTTATCCTTTTTAAAAGAAATTGGACTGTTTAATCATTTTAAGTGTGGAGTAGTGTTGGGCTGCCAATTGCCAGCTTATCATCTACTTACAAAAACCACATTCATATGATGTTTACGTGTAATTTGTGAATCATTGGTTTTTTGATATTACATCATTGTTTATTGTATGTTTATACACCTATCATTCATTCACATTTACAAGTTTTTAATCCATACCTTTATGACACTGAATGACCTGAATGTGTTTATGTGCTGTTAATAATTCATTCATTAATTCAAAAATATTGTTACGTACTGATGGTAGTACTGAGTGGGTGTAGGGGACATCCGTCATTGGGGGTCGTGGACGGGGATCTCAGATATGATACCCTACTCGCTATACTCGCTGGCTGTGAACGGGGCTCTTAACCTAGCTACCCTATCTACCTATGTGAGTTGGGAGGTAATATGGACTGCAGACACAGAGTATACAATGCACAAAGGTCTCCTTTATTTGGTGCTGTATACACTAGTCTGGCTAGGTCGGCAAAAAGCGAGGCATATGAAATACCTGGATGCATGATACTCACAAGTCCTGAGGATGCATAAAACACCCAAGTCTATGCGGTCACGAAGCTGAGTGTCGTGGATCTTCTAGGCAAGTGGATTCTGGTCATCTGCGCTTCTTTCTTCTGTCTGCCGAGTAGCGATTGTGGGGCCTTTTAAAGGAAAACTGAGCATCTGTGTGAGGGGCTGCCTACATGGCATCTTCTCCTGCTTGGGGGCTGCGCGTGTCCTGCCTGCGTAGCTGGGAGGATAACGTCATCGTCTATTTGCGGCGAGTGGGGCATTGCATCAGCCGTAGTACTCAGTAACCCTTATCATATTTTGCCAAAGATCGTGATTGTCTATATATGTTTATAAGAGTCTGTAGGTAGGTAATCTATATCCTACAATACCACCTAGAACGATTTCTAGGATTAACAAGCTCACAGTTATCATTGGATCTCAAATTCCTACCATTGGATTTAGGAATATTTAGAATCATTAGGTACCATTTAGTGCCTTCTAAGTTAAAAGCAAGATTTTGAATGCTAACAGCAACTGGTAACCTTAATGTGTTTATGTGCTGTTAAAGGGATTAAGCACCGATTTAGAAAAAAACGTTTAAAATTCACATATTCACATATTGGTGATAAATGTATTTGTCTTTCATGTCTACAAATGTTTTGAAAAATGCATCCCCATCATTGCCTGTGAAACCTATTTGAACAAGACCTTAACATATAGGCCCCTAATGAAAGCACACTCCTTTCTTGGCGTCATTTTTATGTGGAGTGTCATGATAGATACACTGAAAGGTAAAATGACGTCAGAAGAGTATGGCAATTTGCTTATGACGTCATGAAATGTAGTCCTTTGAACAGTACCAAAATGACGTCAAACAGTGCTACCCTACTTTGAGCCTCAATTGAGGTCAAATAAAGTTCAAGCTACCCGTCTTTACCCGTCACGTGCAGCTTATGGCTCAGACAGACCTCTGCTGGGAGTGCAACTGCTATGTCTCATAGCAACACATCTTATTACTCTATTATAATTTCAATCTGTCATTATGTTCATATGTGCCTAAGCTTTCATTGAATTGATGCTTAATACCTTTAACAATTCATTCATTCATTCATTAATACCACCTAGAACGTTTTCTAGGAATAACCAGCTCACAGTTATCATTGGATCTCAAATTCCTACCATTGGATTTAGTGTAATTTCTTTAAATTAGTAAAGGGTTAATATGATCAAATTTCTTAATGTGCCCCACTATTCTTGCTGCTGCAGTGTTCTGCAATCTTTGCAATCTGTTATATATGGGTTCCATAAATGTATGTGTCAACTCCCAATTTTTCATTTCCTTTCAAGTTTCCTTTATAATTTTTTTTCAGCTTGTAATTTTCACTAAACCACGGACATGGATTTCTAATCTTTATATTCCTATAAATAATTGGTGCATGTATTTCCTAAATATACATTTAATAACATTATAATCAGATAAAAAAATCATCCAGAGAGAAATTAATTAGTTGATTATGATAAGTAAATTTAATTAATATATTACACATATTACCAAGAATGTGTGTTGGTTAATTTATCAATTTTACACAATCATACATGTCAAGAATAGAATTTGTTTTCCTTACATTAGCTTTAGACTTATTATTCATATGAAAGTTGAAATCACCCCGAAAATTTACCACATGATTGAAATATTCATAAAAAGATAGCATAATTGCAAAATCATCTAAGAATGCTGTCATAGTGTAAAGTCTACCATATTACATCTAATCAAAATATTTATAATTAAGTTTTAATTATAAGATTATCCAATACTAATATTTATATCTATTGTGTTATTTTAAGATCTTATTTGTAAGAGTACAGTCAGTCATGGTGCATTTAGGAACAGGTGGGATCCATGAGAATGTGCAGACAGGGCAGGATTTGGGCATAACTTAATGAGTTTAGCAACTGGGTAAACAAAGTGTCACACTTCATGAGACAACATGGCCCCAACTAGTGGTGCACATCAGGACTCAATTTCTGAGTATTCACGAAGTAGATAAGTTAAGGGATGAGGTCCAATCAGTGAAAAAAACTGCCTATGAGGACACACCGTCATATAACCAGAGGTTCCGGAAAGTAGCAGATTTGGGAATAGAAACCCTGACCAGCAGCAGGTGTTGAAAGAGGCATATCTGAGGGGTCTCAGAGACTGCCACATGGTGGATAGGTTGGTTCGGGAAGGCAGACCAAAGACATTTGAAAATGCCATCAATTTGACAGCACAATATCTGTCAGACGAGTATTTAATCCATAGAGCGCTGGACTATGCCGGGCCAGAGGACAGGTGTGAGACATCGATGGAAGTGGGTGCTGCCCCTCAACTACCTATAGCAGAAATGATAGGGCAAATAAAGGAGCTGACTCGTAAGGTAACCAACTTTGTGCTGCTTGTATAGATGGAATAAAAAACAGAAAACTCTAGGTCAGGTTAGGCCACCTTTAAAATGGACAGCAGATGGGATTCCTATTTGTGCTGAATGTGATTGCCCAGGTCACATGGCCAGGGACCACAGACAAGGGGCCCAAAGAAAACAAGGGACCAAGGGAATGAGAGGGAGCAAGGGGTCATGGCAAAAGTGATGCAGCGCCACCCAGGTACAGGGGTTTTAGCAAGAATCCATTTAGCAGGGATAATCTAGAGGCGGCTGGACAAGGAAACAAGAGAAATCGCAGATTATTTTTGGAACATAATTTTGGCCATAATAGAATAACATTTTTTTGGAGACACAGGGTCTAGCAGGACTCTTGTTCGACCGGAAGAATATGTAAAATATTGTAGAAATAAAATAATTCTGCCCATTACAAAGAAATCAGTAGAATTATGTTCATTAAAAGGGTAGCTTTTAAAATTCCTGGGGGAAACAGAAATGCAGGAAGAGACAGGGAAAATTGTGGTTCAAGGTCTGACATGTGCAGGAATACTGGGAATAGATGTGCTCGAGAAAAATAGTGTGTTAGATCTTGAACATGAGAAACTCATGGTAATGGAAAATGAGGATATCTTTTCATCATCACTGGGTTGTTATCTAGAAGTGAAAATGAAAATAGAAACCACAGGACCTCCAATTATACAACGTGCGTATCGATTACCTCTCAGGTGACGGGAGGCTGTAGAAAAAGAGATACAAGAATTATTGGATCAGGGCATCATTCATCTATCTGCATCGGCATGGGCATCACCTCTGTGAGGTTATGTGAATGAATGAATGAATGAATGGTTGCTTAGAGGCACATCAACCACTAAGGTTATTCAGTGCCTAAAAGTGGTAAAAACAAACGTTTATAAAATCAATATATGTAAATAATCTTAACATAAAACATCAACAAAATCCTTTCAATATATCAGTTATAGACAACAAAATTGTATAAATGAATTCAATTTTAAAGACTTTAAATACCATCTGATGTTTCGTGGTTCTTGATAAATAGGCCAATGACCTAAGTAAACAAGAGCTCCACACTTAAAATTGATTATAAAGTCCGATTTGGTTTAAAAACGATACTATCACAGAAGTATCTACAGTATCAAATAACGAATGTAAATCTTGCACATTAAAATATTGAGTCCTAATTATATCAAAATCAATACATTCAATTAAAATATGTTTAATAGTCATAGCCCTTTGACATCCAACACACTGAGGTTGATCTTCGCCTTTAAGAAGATAGCAATGTGTTAAATGACTATGTCCTATTCTTATTCGACTTAAAACAGCCTCTTCTCTTCGGTTAATTCTACAAGCACCTTTAGTTTTACCCAGAACGGGTTTAATTTCGTGTAATTTATCAAAAACCGCTTCATTCCAGCGCAATTGCCATTTAGAACGTAAAAAAACAGTAATATATTTCTTAAACTCTGTATAAGGTATAAGCATATTTATTGGGCGCTTATCCAATGCTGCTTTGGCAGCTTGGTCAGCAGCCTCATTTCCAAGGATTCCAATATGACTTGGTATCCAATAAAAACAAATTTCTTTATTTTCCTCAGTACAGAGTTTGTGATGCCGTTCAAGGATATTGTAAATAAAAGGATTTTTCCAATCCTTTGCTTTCATTGCTTGTAAAGAAGACAATGAATCAGAAAATATTAAAAATTTTCGATGTGGAGAAGTCTCCACATGATCTAAAGCTAGGTATAAAGCATGAAGTTCTGCAGAATAAATAGACGATTTATTTGGCAGACGTTCTGAATAAATATGATTGCCCTTAACAGCAGCTGCAGCAGCCTTGTCATCATCAAATGATCCATCAGTGTAAATACACTGATACCCAGTGAAAACAGATTTTATTTCATTATATCTATTTATATACAGGGATGGATCGGTTGAGTATTTCTTTAATTCTGACATGGCTACATTAATATTTAAATTTTCGTAGGTCCATGGAGGTGTTTCTGGATATTGAAATTTAGCTATTTGATTTGGATTTAAATTTAAAGATTGTAAAGATTCTTTGATGCAAATGCCAAAAGTTGGTATTGTATTAGATTTACTTTCAAAAAGGTCAACATAGTTTGGATTAAATACAGTATCATGGGCAGGATTGTCTGGACAAGCTGCAATTTTTGCAGCATACTGAAGGGCAAGCTTTTCTCTTCTTAAATCAAGAGGCAGCTCATCTGCCTCAACTGCCAAGCTATCTGCAGGCGATGTACGAAACGCACCAAGGCAAAGTTGTAAACCTTGATTTTGTATAGGATCAAGCATTTTAATATAAGATGGACGTGCTGATCCATATATCATACATCCATAATCAAGCTTAGAACGTACAAGCGCTCTGTAAAATTGCAATAAAATATTACGGTCCCCTCCCCAATCGGTATGGGCAAGAACCCATAATAAATCCAATGCCTTCTGGCATTTCTTTTTAACGTATTTAATGTGAGGAATAAAAGATAATTTCCTGTCAAAAATAAGTCCAAGAAACTTGGTTTCTTCGACAACAGGTATCCGAGTTTGGCCTAAATAAAGATCAGGATCTGGGTGAACCTTCCATTTTTTACAAAAGTGCATACACACAGTTTTCTTTAAAGAAAACTTAAATCCGTTATGATCAGCCCATTCTTGTAATCTATTTAAGTGTTGTTGGAGCTGTCGTTCTATTGTATGCATGCTTGTGGACCTGTAGCTTAAGTTGAAATCATCAACAAAAAGTGAGCAATCTGCTCCAGGCCTCATACAATCAACTATGCTGTTAATTTTAATAATAAAAAGGGTGACTGATAATATACTTCCCTGTGGAACACCCATTTCCTGATCAAAAGCATCAGAAAGTGATGAACCAACTCGGACCCTGAATTGTCTATTTGACAAAATATTTTGAATAAAAAGGGGTAAACGACCCCTTAGTCCCATATCATATAAATCGCTCATTATTCCAAATTTCCATGTAGTATCGTACGCTTTCTCTAAATCAAAGAAAATGCTAACCACATGCTCACCTTTTAAAAAACCCTCTCTTATAAATGTCTCTAAACGTACCAGGTGGTCAATGGTACTTCCAGGTGGTCAATGTGCAACAGAGATATAAGCTGCAGTTTCTAAAAACCAAACTAAACGCTCATTAATCATTCGCTCCATTGTTTTACAGATACAACTGGTTAAAGCAATGGTGCGATAATTATTTGAATCTGAGGAGTCTTTGCCAGGCTTAGGAATGGGAATAATAGTGGCTTCACTCCATGAAGGAGGAAAATCACCACTTTCCCAAATGTTATTAAAAATATTTAAAAGATGCCCAAGTGATTGATCAGGGAGGTGTTTAAGGATTTGGTAGTGAATTTGATCAGGCCCAGGAGCGGTATCATGAGATTTATCCAAAGCAAGTTTCAAATCTTCTATTGTAAATGATTTATTATATTGTTCCAAGTTATGAGATATAAAATTAAGTTGGTTTCTTTCTTTTCTATTTTTTATTTGTTGAAATTTTGCAGAATAATTATTGGATGAGGAATTCTTAGAAATTGTTTGACCTATTGTGTTACTTATTTTAGTGGGATTTGTAATTAATTGGCCATTATGAGTTAGATGTTTGATCCTTGCTCCACCTCCCTTCCCCGAAATTTTACGCACCATATCCCAGTATTTCTTAATCGGTGTACGCGTATTTAATTTGGAAACATAATCCTTCCAACTGTTTCTTTTGCTTATTTTAATAATATAACGGGCTTTAGCTCTTTTTACTCGAAATTGGTGCAAATAATATTGAGTTGGCTGTCGATTAAATTTTTTCAGAGCTTTTTTGCGCTCCTTGACAGCTTTTTTGCACTCATCATTAAACCAGGGTTTTTCTTTAATTTTAGAATTTGGCTTTGATTTGGGAATACACACATCAGCAATATCATACAATGTATCTGTAAAAACTTGAAGAGGATCATCTACATTGTTAAAAAGTTCTGGAGTTATTCTATTGAAACAGGATGTTTGAAATTTTGCCCAATCGGCTTTATGAAATTTCCACTTGGGGATTCTTTCATATGGTGGAGGAAAATGGTTATTTAAAATAATGGGGTAATGATCACTACCCCATTGATCTTCCTCTACTTCCCAGGAATAGTCTAAAAATAAATTTGGAGTGCACATGGAGAGATCTATTGATGTTAAAGAGCCTGTAGCAGGGTGTAAATATGTCGGGGAATCGTCATTCCAAAGGCACAAACTATTATTATTCAAAAAATCTTCTATTATACGTCCTTTGGCATCTGTATTATTTCTGCCACCCCAAAGATAGTTGTGAGCATTAAAGTCACCAACTAAAATATATGGCTGTGGCAGCTGGGTTATCAAATTATTTAAATCTGTAATATTAACTGGCTCACTAGGTGGTAAATATATTGAACATATAGTTAATGTATTGTGCAGGGTAACCCTAACAGCAGAAGCCTGTAGATGAGTATTTAATGTTACTTTACTTTGGGGGATACAGGATTTAACAAAAATAGAAACTCCGCCATGTGCTCGGTCCATAATATCAATTGAACCGACTTTATTATAAATCACATATCCCTTAAATGTTGTGGAATTATCTTTGAATTTAGTTTCTTGTAAACAAATTACTGATGCATTATATTTTTGGGCTAATAACTCCAGTTCTGGCCTGTTTGCATCAAATCCTCTACAATTCCATTGTATGATATTGCCGATAGCCATTTTAAGAATAATGAGAAAAAATATATGATTTAGCATAATCACTTGTTAAGTTTACAATTATGCTTGGAGTGCACAGGAGTAAAATTCACATCTGGAGGATCACCTGTGTCCATCCTTTCCAAGGATTTACTTCTATTTATCTTACTTTTTACTTGATCTTTGCTTTCTTTTTTGTCTGATTTATGTATTGGTCTATTACTATTGATACTTTTATTATTGGATGATGTTGAGGGAGTTTGTGAAGAGGGTTTAGTGGATGTTGCTGTTGGTTGAGGTATTACTGGGATAGTGGATGTCGTGGTCTGAGTAGATGTAGCTGAAGATTTTGAGGTTTTTGTGTAAAAGGAATAATTTTTGTCATCGATTGGCCATGTAATTTCGGTTTGAATTGCTATTGATTTTGTTTCTTTAGCTTTTACAGAGCTGGCATAAGATGCCTTTGTTGTGTTATAACTTTCTACTCGCTTCCGTGCCTCTGGAAAAGATATATTTTCAGTGTGTCGTATTCGCTGAATTTCCTTCTCTTTTAAAAAGGAAGGACAATTCCGCGAATACGATGGATGATTGCCTTGGCAATTGACACATTTGATTATATTTGAAGAACAATCGTCTCCACTGTGCTGAGCGGTACATTTTGGACATGTTTCATTACCTTTACATCGATCAGATCCATGTCCATACCTCTGACACTTGAAGCAGCGCAGAGGGTTTGGAATAAATACATCAACTCTAACATTCAAATATCCAACTTTGATAGATGTTGGAAGCTGCGCTGCTTCAAATGTCAGGATAAAGGTATTGATAGGAATTTTGACACCGTCCTTTTTTATAAATATCCGCTTGCATTGAACAACATCATGGTCTTTGAGCTCATCCACTATCTCCTCCTCAGAAACTCCCACTAAATCTGGGCATCTGATTACTCCTTTTTTATTGTTGAGAGTTTTGTGAGCCATTATAATAACAGGAACTGTGGCCAACATTCGGCATCGTAGTAGATTGTCCGCATGGCTTTTCCGCTCAACCTCAATCAATAATTTATTTCCCATCTTTTTAACGGTTTTTGGTACCCTGGCAATGCCTTGTATCCCCTTTGCAATTGCAAAGGGGGACATTTTTGCCAGGGTATGTTCAGCATCAGAACTTTCCGCAATTAAAAATCTAGGCCATTTTTCTATTTTGTTTGAATCATCGTCGCTGTCTATGTCATTCCTTGGTCGTTTTTGTTTGTTTTGTGCCATGTGTGTTTTTTTATATTTCATCAGTTAGGTCCCCTACCCACCACGGAGCCCAACAAGGGGACGCCTTTCTGGGCCGGTAACTCCAAGCCCTGACGCCGTGAGGATACCCAACATGACATACTCTAAGAATAAAAACTCCACCCTTTCGGATTTTATTTATATCCCTCGATTGACCCAATCAGCAGTAATCTCCTTTCAGCAAATATTTATCAAAAATTTTAAAATTATTCCTAAATTTCAAACACTGAAATTATCATTAATAAAAATCAAATAGCCAGAATATATTAAAGGAAATATACCACAAGCCGGTTAAATCAGATCCAGGCCTAATCTGATCTGCCTGTCTGGTGAACATTTGGATCCAAGACAGGTGTGTTGCAACTGGACCGGTATTACTGCCAAACCAGCCCAGTGCTCAGCCCGTCAGGATTCCATATCCTCCCCGACACAGGTCGCATCCCACGGCAAACAGGACGCCCCTTTAGTCGCCTTTTACGACATGCTGGGGGGCAGTTGGGCTATTCTTTAATCCCCGCACCCACAGGGGAGGAGGTTATGTGTAAATTATATGAAATTAAATGCTGTAATGTGAAATGATGCCTATCCACTCCCGCTTATTAGAAACATATTAGATAACCTAGAGGGTGCAGATATGGACCTGCGAAGCGGATTTTATCATATAAAAGTAGCTGAGGAGGACATTGAAAAGACCCCGTTCACTTGCCACTAAGGTCTATTTGAATATGCCACCAGTCCAGCTATTTTCCAGCAAGTAATGGAAAAAGTCCTATCAGGGCTCCTGGGAGTGATATTCTTAGTATATCTTGATGATTTGATCATCTTCAGGAAAAATGAAAAAGAGCATGCTGAAAGACTCAGGATGGTGTTTCAGAGGCTAAGAGAAAATGGTCTGATGCCAAAGCCCTTGAATTGTGCTTTTGGTTTGGAGAAAATAGATACACTGGGATTTGAGGTAAGTGATGACGGTGCAAGACCTGACCTGATGAAACTTGCAGCCATAGCTCAGCTTGGGAGACCCACAGATGTAAAGGGCATTAGAAGCTTCCTTGGAATGACAGGTTTCTATCGGCAGTCAATGCCATTATGCCCACCTTGTGAAGTTAATTATTATTGCTCTCATCCGCAAGGACAAACTAAAAAGCCTGTACCGTTCATGTGGGGTCCTGAACAGGCTGCTGCCTTTCAGGCCCTCAAGGATATTTTCGTCAGTGATCAAGTGATGGCTCTTCCCCCAAAAGACAAGCCCTACAAGCTTTTTGCAGATGCGTGCGATTATGCAAACTGCGTCATTTTTTGTCAGACAGATAAACGGGGATCAGAGCGACCAGTGGCATACCTATCACATCAGCTATCAGGTACCCAACGTAAATGGCCTACCATTCAGAAAGAGGCTCATGCAGTGGTATATGCCATAAAACAATTGAGACCATATCTATGGGGAGCCTCTTGTAGGGTTTTTACTGATCACAAGCCCTTGAGCTGTCTATTCACCAATGACATTGCAAACACAAAAATCCAACGATGGCAGTTCATGTTAGCAGAGTATAGAGTTAAAATTGAGTACAGGCGAGGCGAAGACAATATTCGAGTAGACATGTTAAGTAGAATCAAAGTAGCTGATGAAGTAGCCACCATAGACACTGGAGAATGGGTTATGGAGGAGGATCTAGCAGAGGTACCTGGACTAGAACCACCTATCCTTCATGACCACCTTAACCTCAAAGCAGTTGCTGAGGAGCAAAAGCAAATGAGTGAGTGGCCGGAGATCCTGATGGACATCATTAAGAGCAATCTCTACAGCACGACATGTCCCTACAAAAATGCCTCAGACCATCCTCGTCGAGATATACCTGATAACTTCAGAACAGACATTATCACCAGAGCACCCCTCGAAGATTTTTTCTGCAGAACTACATGCTTTGTATCTTGCTTTGGATCATGTGGAGACTTCTCCATATCAAACATTTTAAATTTTTTCTGATTCTTTGTCTTGTTTACAAGCATTGAAAGCAAAGGATTGGAAAAATCCCTTTATTTACAAAATTCCTGAACGGTATCATAGACTTTGTACAGATGAAAATAAAGAAATTCGTTTTTATTGGATCCCCAGTCATATTGGAATCCATGGAAATGAGGCTGCTGACCAAGCTGCCAAAGCAGCATTGGACAAACGCCCAATAGATTTACTTATTCCATATACAGAGTTTAAGAAATATATTACTGTTTTTTTACTGTTTTTTTACTAAATGGCAGTTGCGCTGAAACGAAGCTATTTTTAATAAATTACATGAAATTAAGCCCGTTCTAGGCAAAACTAAAAGTGCTATTAGAATTAACCTTAGGGAAGAGTCAGTTTTAAACCATATAAGAATAGGACATAGTCATTTGACGCACTGTTATCTGCTTAAAGGTGAAGATCAACCAGAATGTATTGGTTGTCAAAGGGCTTTGACTATTAAACATATTTTAATTGAGTGTATCGATTTTGATATTATACGAACTCAATATTTTAATGTACAAGGTTTACATACGTTATTTGATACTGTAGATACTTCTGTGATAGTATCGTTTTTAACTCACATAGGACTTTATAATCAGTTTTAAGGGCAGAGCTTTTGTGCTTTCTATAACGGTACATTTATGCTTTCTATAACGGTACATTTAATATTTTTCCAGAAAAATTTGTAAAACTCTACATTAAATCCATCACACCCAGGTGATTTGCTTTTTTTCATATCCATGAGAGCCTTCATACATTCACCTTCTGTTACTAGTCCTTCACATATTTCTCTCTCATTATCTGATAAAATTATGGTGAGGTATGTTCATAAAATCAACTTCAGATTGACAGGTATTTTAATCCTTGTTTGAGTCATAGAGTATAGAGTATAGATTTTCATAAAAATGTTTTTGTTCATTAAGAATTAGTTTTGAGTCAGTACATTAGTTTTGAGCCATCTATTAATTCTAATTGATATGTGTGTTTGTCGATGGCATTACTTGTCTCTAAATTCAAAAAATATTTAGTATTCTTCTCACCTGCCTCTGACCATTTAACCTCAGAATGGCTCCTTTTGTTTCTATCTCTTCGTTTTTTTCAATCTCTTCCTTAATGGAAATATACTGGTCCAATATGTCACTAGTCATACCACTGTGGAGCTTATCCTCCACAGATATCAGTTCTTGTTCTAAATAATTTTTAAAAACTTGCCTCTCTTTACTCTTTTGAAATGCATATTGTAATGTAAAACTTGGAATTTGTAATTGATATTAAATGATATACTCTCACCTCAGCTGCTTATCAGTAAATGTGACAGTTTCAGCCTTAAGTGATTCAATCATTTCCCTGGTCTCAACATAAGCAATGTCATGTTGCAACATAGAATTAAATTTCCAAAAGCCCCTGCCTCTCTTTAAGTTAATATTAGAGATGTTTACAAAAATGATACTATGGTCAGATTTAGTTCCTGGATATATACGTGAAAGAACGATATCAATACGTGAAAGAACTGGGGGACTTTCTCTGGAAATGTGTGAATATCTTCTTATCGGGGAAATTAATTCTGATAGCATCTACTAAGTCAAGATCTTCTGTATATGCATTAGTGCTATTATTAGTGGTTCCACTCTGCTTATCCAGTTTTGGATCAAATATAGTATTATATTCTCCACCCATTCCTAACTTAAGAGAATCCAGTTTAGCAATTGAGTTTTTGACAATATTGAAAAAGCAAGCTGTTCTTGTACCTTATTACGTGCAAGTGCATATACATTACAAATAAAATATTCCTGATTGTCAGTACATGTTATTTTCACAACAATAAAACTTCCCTCATCATCATTGTCTCCCACAGATACTAGGTCTGGGGCAATTAATACTGCAACACTACAAGCATCATTTTTACCATGTGCAAAGTATATGTCACCTTTCCATTCTTTCTCCGATTATGACTCAATCTCATCTGTGCTGTGTGTTTCCTGAAGCAAGTAAATGCCTTTTGGGTACTTGTCTAAAAAGTGTCTGAAAATAATTTTCCTTTTAACACTGTCCCTGATTCCCCGAACATTGAATGACATATTCAAATGTGAATAACTAACATATCTGTAACATATTATCTTTATCAATTGAGAATTGAAATGCAAACAATGGAAACAGTATCAATGAGTATCAATGATGATAAGCAGCATAGTAGCTGACCGACTTGATGAATACACATAATATGCAATATGCCAACCTTGAATGTTTATAATCACATCGAACAAAACATATACAAAATGGTGCACCAGTTGTACTATGTACTATGAAGAGAGGAGGGGATAATCTACAAGTTACTGTGAACCTTTTTTTCCAGGATTATATAACATTTTGTAATCTACTATGAAATACATGTAAGCATACACAGCCATTGTCAGTTCTCATGTATTGTGACAGCCACATATTTAAAAATGACAATGAAAATTCAAACATAATAAAGGAAAATAACATGGGATAATTTAATCATCAAACCCTGGGGTACAAGTTAAATCATCAACAGATATGATCACCACATATACCATAGTTATGTTTCAACCCATGGTATCCAGTATTGTGTGAGCAAAATAGAAATAAAGTGAGATTGCATGATGTCCAAAGCATGTAATAACACCATGTTATGTATGTGCAACAATATAATTATTATTACACTAGATTACATCATTAGTACATTACTACATGTATGTGTGTGTATGCGAAGATGTGCATGATGGAACATTACACAATTCATTCAGTACTACAGCAACTGATGTAATATATTCAATATTATAGTGGTATTATGTATAATCAAGAGTGATGTCCCTCTAGTGCACATCTGAAAACAAATCATGTGAGTTTATACCAGTTATAATACAAATGGTGTTTTTACCACCCTTTTAGCAACTATGGCCATATCAGGTCGACTTTCGAGCCTTTTACCCAGTGTGAAAGTAACACTGCCGGCAGTGGGAATTGAACTCACCACCTCCTGTCCTCCACTTGTTTAACCAACAAAGGCACAGATCCTACACTCTAACATCTGTGATAGTGGGGTCGGTTCCAGTTATAATACAATCACCTAGGATAGTAAAGTTAATTCACATTAGGCCTGCAGATCATAATACACCATGTACTGAGATACCTCAGAAATGTGCCAATAGAATAAGTTTGCAAGCACATGTAGTGGTATGTTTATAATTAAATCTGGCCAGCTGATCACCTATGTGGGTCACAGTTTATAGGTATGTAATATGATTCATTTGGTGTACAGGTGGTGGTGGGGTGCACAATATGCCAGGTAAAACTAAACCCTCACACAGGGGTATGTATCTATGCAATGTGTCAAAAATAATGTTACTTCATATTAGATCTAACTTCCATTAAGATCTTACCAAGGTTGTTCTCACCCCCAGTCACATTGGAATCCATGGAAATGAGGCCGCTGACCAAGCTGCCAAAGCAGCATTGGACAAACGCCCAATAGATTTACTTATTCCATATACAGAGTTTAAGAAATATATTACTGTTTTTTTACGTTCTAAATGGCAGTTGCGCTGGAACGAAGCTATTTTTAATAAATTACATGAAATTAAGCCCGTTCTAGGCAAAACTAAAGGTGATATTAGAATTAACCGTAGAGAAGAGTCTGTTTTAACCCGTATAAGAATAGGACATAGTCATTTGACGCACTGTTATCTGCTTAAAGGTGAAGATCAACCGGAATGTATTGGTTGTCAAAGGGCTTTGACTATTAAACATATTTTAATTGAGTGTATCGATTTTGATATTATACGAACTCAATATTTTAATATACAAGATTTACATACGTTATTTGATATTGTAGATACTTCTGTGATAGTATCGTTTTTAACTCACATAGGACTTTATAATCAGTTTTAAGGGCAGAGCTTTTGTTTATTTATGTCATTGACTTATTTATCAAGAACTGCAAAACATCATACTGATAAAGTATTTTAAACAAATTATACATATTTATTATATTTGATTGGTGTTATATAAATGCTGTTGTTAAATTCTTGTATTATCTACATATTGTATTAATATTTTACATTTTGTTTCTAGTCAATATAACGTTTTTGTTTTTACTATTTTGGCACTGAATGACCTCATTGTGTCGATGTGCCGTAAAGAAACCATTAGTTCTCACCCCACTGTGATCTGTCAGTGATGTTAGGGTTATTCATACTAAGTCCAACACCCCAGAACCGATCACGTGGACTTGGTTCCACCAATGTTATTGATCTGGTTTCCAACAGTTTACTTTTGAGGTGTGGATTTTGATCAAATTTGAATTGCAGAACCCTGAGCATCACCTCTATAGATTTCCTATTCCAGTCCTGTTCATTAAAGGTCTTAATTCTAACAGATTTCTGGATTGCTGGATTGTCAGTTGACATAATTTTGTGTAATGCATTATCTTTGAATGTGCTTGCCCTTTCAGCTGTAAAGTACTGTTCAGCACAGTTATAATGCAATAAGTGACACTTCCTTCCTTTATCAGACATGGATGAAAGTTTGGGTTTAACTCTGTGCTTGACAGAGAAAATACTATTGAACGATGGGATAATTATATGTATCAATATTAAACCATGCCTGAGCTCAGGTATGTAGTTATTTATGATTATATTTGTGTGCTTGGCTTAGTTGTAGAATGTTTTCCTATTATTTTTATCTTATATTATTTGTTTTAGTGTTTTACTACGGTTTATCTTATTTTTGTGCATTTATGTATGCTTAATTGCTATGAATAATTGTATACAGTGCCTTAATTTCCTGCTTTGATTGTTAGATTTCCTTAATATGTGGCTCTGAAGGCTCGGTATATACGTTTTATATATATACAAATCCCACAAATGGAATTTTGAAACTGATCAAAATCATGCTTCAAAATATTCCTTGGGCACCAATATTCTCCAGTATTCCTCATTACACATTGGTAGATTGGTAGACATGAGATCAATACGTCACAGAGTTTTACCTCTGTGAACATGAACATTGACATGTTGAAAATTGACAGTTTAAATTGACTATATTAGCTATTATTAGCAAAATAATATTGATATAATTTTCTTGAACTTGCATGTCTAAATGATTTCCCATGATGATATTTATGTGTTTTGCTACTGTCACCAGAGAAACTGTAATGATGCAATGATCCTGTAATGATCCTGTCTCCTGTCCGATCTGGTATATCATATTCCACGTGATGGTGTAATTGCAATATGATATTTGTTTTAAACACATTTCTTTTAACCTAATCTGTCATTAAAATCCACTTTACAAAGCTGTCAGACGAGGCATGACTAATAATCCCACAAGTGACAATCAGAAATTCATGTTTTAAGGAAATAAAACGAAACATTCTTCAATCAGATTATTATTAATTCTCAAAACTGGTCTCTGTCTGTGGAGAAAGAGGAGTCAATATGTTGAATGAATGTCTCCTGCTGTCTGGTAAGTTTTTTGTTGTTGTTTTTTTCACTAATAATCTTTAGTCCTGTCCCTCGAGGGATTCTGTATGGGCCCTCACAGCATAAAAAGTGTTCATAAGGGATGGTGACAGTCAATTAATGATCAAAATGTTATACATTTTACATTTATTACTGTTTATTTTTAGATATCCAATCGTCTGTATTTACAATCACAATAATTTTCAAATCTTACCCAAATGGAATATATTAAGTGGTTATGTTTCAGGATGCTTAATAGTGAGTTGTATGTCAGCCGCAACTCCCAGAGGTAAGTTTCCATTAATATTTAACATTTAAAGTATGTAAACCTTTATGTTATAAACTTCACACATATTATGTATGATAGGAACAGTAAAATTCTTTACATTTAGGTTTAGATTTTGCGTTTGTTTAGGCTCTCAGGTATTTAAATGTAAAGATGAAACTTGGACAACCATTTTTAAACATATATTTCATTCAACAGATCTAATACGGACGCCATGTGGTTTATCTGATGATATCTGATGATTTTTTAAATTATGATTATAATTCGTGATATTTTTTATGTTATGATCTTTGCTCATATATATTTATTGAATGTTCAACAAAGAATAAAAATGCTATGACGACTTTATAACATCAGGATGAGGTAAATAAAATCCTTAAAAAGTCACAAAGACAATACCAACAGCAAAACTAGGAACAGAACAAAATTCAAACATGTGGGTTAAAAAGGGTAACATGGACATTTTTATTTATTTAAAAAATACAGATGAAAATCTATGTTTATACACAAGTATTTTAAGTATATATTATATATATATATATATATATATACATATATTTATATATATATATACATATATTTATATATATATATACATACATATATATATATATATATATATATATATATATATATATATATATATATATATATATATATATATATATATATATATATATATATATATATATATATTGTATATATATATATACTTAAAATACAGTTAGCTATATATATTTCAGCAACAGTGGTATCAATGGTATTTACGATGAGTTCCTGTAATATATTAATTCATTTATGCTCATTAATCAGAGTTGATTCATCAAATATTATATTCTAGAGAAGACACTGTTGACTTTTGATCTGACCACCATAAAAGCTGCAAATGGCAGAATGCCAGAATACTCAAATGGCAATGGCGGTCCGTGTGTGTTCCCGTTTATTGATGATATCGGCAGAGCCAGGTGGTCCTGTCAGGATGAAGGGGACATGCAGTGGTGTGGGACTTCCTATCTATCCACAGTCAGCTGGGCATACTGCATATACCAAGGTTTGTCCTCAACCAATGTATCAGCTTGTTCACAGTCATAACATTCTTCAAAATTTAGAAATTAAATGGGATGTTGTTATTCACATATAAAATAAGTTAGTAGAAAGGTTAAATGAAAATTATGTTTTTCATCAATATTTTGCTGATCAAAAACAAAATGTGTATATTTCAGTAATCTCCAGGTTATTTTATAATACATGGAATGCATGAATACTATCAGTTGATCCTTTCTAAATGTGTTTGATGAAAGTAAAGTCATATTTAATGCCCTTGATATATGAATGGCAGTAACAACAGGCTATTATGCCAATCCTTGTTGTTGCTGAAATGTATGGAAAATTCATTTCAAAGATTGAAACTTCACCGTTTAGAAGATTAATAAAAAAAATTGCTGATGAAAGCCATTATTTTCTGCTAGTTAATAATATATAACGAATTAGTAGGTTTTAGTTCCTGGATCACTTAAATCAGTGTAACAATATATCTCTCAATGGTAGATTTACTTAATTAGGCCCTGAGGAGAATTTGGAGCATATGTCAACTAACCCACCAGATACCATCTCTTGCAAAAGGAGAAGACCATGACATGTAGTTTAGTTAAGAGAATTATTCATTGACAAGCACTTCTTGATTTCTGTTATGAATGAACTCATTGAGTACATATCAACACATTAACTCCCCATGAACTAACATCCTACCGGACTACTTTCCATATGACTTCTCAAGAAAAATATGCACCACTCCAGTAACTGACTTTCTTTGGCTTATTACAGTTTAATAGGACACACCTCATATTCAATATACCTACCTTCAGATTGGCAGTAATACCGGTCCAGTTGCAACACGCCTGTCTTGGATCCAAATGTTCACCAGACAGGCAGATCAGATTAGGCCTAGATCTGATTTAACCGGCTTGTGGTATATTTCCTTTAATATATTCTGGCTATTTGATTTTTATTTATGACAATTTTAATGTTTGAAATTTAGGAACAATTGATAAAATTTTGATAAATATTTCTTGAAAGGAGATTACTGCTGATTGGGTCAATCGAGGGATATAAATAAAATCCGAAAGGGTGGAGTTTTTATTCTAAGAGTATGTCATGTTGGGTATCCTCATGGCGTCAGGGCTTGGAGTTACCGGCCCAGAAAGGCGTCCCCTTGTTGGGCTCCGTGGTGGGTAGGGGACCGAACTGATGAAATATAAAATAACACACATGGCTCAAAACAAACAAAAACGACCTAGGAATGACATAGACAGTGATGACGATTCAAATAAAACAGAAAAATGGCCGAGATTTTTAATTGCGGAAAGTTCTGATGCTGAACATACCCTGGCAAAAATGTCCCCCTTTGCAATTGCAAAGGGGATTCAAGGCATTGCCGGGGTGCCGAAAACAGTTAAAAAGATGGGAACACGTTTATTAATTGAAGTTGAGCGGAAAAGCCATGCGGACAATCTTTTAAGATGCCGAATGTTGGCCACAGTTCCAGTTTTTATAACGGCTCATAAGACCCTCAATAATAAAAAAGGAGTGATAAGATGCCCAGATCTGGCGGGAGTTTCTGAAGAGGAAATATTGGATGAACTAAAAGATCAAGATGTGGTCCATTGCAAACGAATTTTTATAAAGAAGGATGGAATCAAAGTTCCAATCAATACATTCATTCTGACATTTGAAGCAGCGCAGCTGCCAACATCTATTAAAGTTGGCTATTTAAACGTCCGAGTTGATGTTTTTATCCCAAATCCTCTGCGCTGCTTCAAGTGTCAGAGGTATGGACATGGATCTGATCGATGCAAAGGAAATCTAACTTGCCCAAAATGTACAGCCCAGCATAGTGGAGAAGAGTGTTCTTCGGAAATCATGAAATGTGTGAATTGCCAAGGCAATCACGCATCGTATTCGCGGAATTTTCCTTCCTTTTTAAAAGAAAAGGAAATTCAGCGAATACGTCACACTGAGAACATTTCTTTTCCTGAGGCACGTAAACGTGTAGAAAGTTTTAACAATTCCAAAACATCTTACGCTAGCACCTTAAAAACCAAAGAGACAAAAACAATAGCAATACAGACAGAAATAACCTGGCCAATCAATGAAAAGAATTATTCCTATTTTTCAAATACCTCCAAATCTTCAGGAACATCCACTCAAACCCAAACACCCACTACCCCAGTAATAAATGTACCAACAGTTCAATCCACTAAAACCTCTTCACAAACTCCCTCCACATCATCCAGTAATAAAAACGTAAATAGCAATAGACCAGTTAAGAAATCAGACAAAAAAGAAATCAAAGATCAAAGCAAAACTAAAATAAATAGAACTAAATCCTTAGAAAGGATGGACACAGGTGATCCTTCTGATATACATTTTACACCTGTCCACTTAAAACATAATCATAAACCTAAATGATTATGTTAAATCCTATATTAATACTCATTATTTTTAATATGGCTACCAGCAGTATCATACAATGGAACTGTAGAGGATTTGAGGCAAACAGGCCAGAACTGGAGTTATTAGCCCAAAAATATAATGCATCGGTAATCTGTTTACAAGAAACTAAATTCAAAGATAATTCCACAACATTTAAGGGATATATACTGTGTAATAAAGTCGGTTCAATTGACACTATGGACCGAGCACATGGCGGAGTTTCTGTTTTTGTTAAATCCTGTATACCCCAGAGTAAAGTAACATTAAATACTAATTTACAAGCTTCTGCTGTTAGGGTTACCTTGCACAATACATTGACAATATGTTCAGTGTATTTACCACCAAGTGAACCAATTAATATTACAGATTTAAATAACCTAATAACTCAGCTGCCACAACCATACATGCTAGTTGGTGACTTTAATGCTCACAACTATCTTTGGGGTGGCAGAAATAATACTGATGCCAAAGGACGTATAATAGAAGATTTTTTAAATAATAATAGTTTGTGCCTTTGGAATAACGATTCTCCAACGTATTTACATCCTGCTATAGGCTCTTTAACATCAATAGATCTCTCCATGTGCACTCCAAATTTATTTTTAGACTATTCTTGGGAAGTAGAGGAAGATCAGTGGGGTAGTGATCATTACCCCATTATTTTAAATAACCATTTTCCTCCACCAGACGAACGAATCCCTAAGTGGAAATTTCATCAAGCCGATTGGGCAAAATTTCAGTCATCCTGTTTTAATAAAATTACTCCAGAAATTTTTAACAACGTAAATGATCCTCTTCAAGTTTTTACGGATACATTGTATGATATTGCTGATGGGTGTATTCCCAAATCAAAGCCAAATTCTAAAATTAAAGAAAAACCCTGGTTTAATGATGAGTGCAAAAAAGCTGTCAAGGAGCGCAAAAAAGCTTTAAAAATATTTAATCGACAGCCAACTCAATATAATTTGCACCAATTTCGTATAAAAAGAGCTAAAGCCCGTTATATTATTAAAATAAGCAAAAGAAAAAGTTGGAAAGATTACGTTTCTAAATTGAATACACGTTCACCAATTAAAAAATGCTGGGATATGGTGCGTAAAATTACTGGGAAGGGAGGTGGAGCAAGGATCAAACATCTAAATCATAATGGCCAATTAATTACAAATCCCACCGAAATAGGTAACACAATAGGTCAAACAATTTCCAAGAATTCCTCATCCAATAATTATTCTGTCAAATTCCAACAAATAAAAAATAGAAAAGAAAGAAACCAACTAAATTTCATATCTAATAACTTGGAACAATATAATAAGCCATTCACAATATCAGATTTAAAACTTGCTTTAGATAAATCCCATGATACCGCTCCTGGACCTGATCATATACACTATCAAATCCTCAAACACCTCCCTGACCAAACACTTGGGCATCTTTTGGATATTTTTAATAATATTTGGGAAAGTGGTAATTTTCCTCCTTCATGGAGTGAAGCCACTATCATTCCTATTCCCAAACCTGGCAAAGACTCGTCAGATTCAAATAATTATCGTCCCATTGCGTTAACAAGTTGTATTTGTAAATCAATGGAACGAATGATTAACGAGCGTTTAGTTTGGTTTTTAGAAACTGCGGCTTATATTTCTGTTGCACAGAGTGGTTTTAGAAAAACGCGAAGTACTGTTGACCATCTGGTACGTTTAGAAACGTTTATACGAGAGGGTTTTATAAAAGGCGAACATGTGGTTAGTATATTTTTTGATTTAGAGAAAGCTTACGACACCACATGGAAATATGGAATAATGAGTGATTTATATGATATGGGATTAAGGGGTCGTTTACCCCTTTTTATTCAAAATTTTCTATCAAACAGACATTTTAAAGTTCGAGTGGGTGCATCACTTTCTGATGCTTTTGATCAGGAAATGGGTGTTCCACAGGGTAGTATATTATCAGTGACCCTTTTTATTATTAAAATTAACAGCATTGTAGATTGTATGAGGCCTGGAGCAGATTGCTCACTTTTTGTTGATGATTTCAACTTAAGCTACAGGTCAGCAAGCATGCATACAATAGAACGACAGCTTCAACAACACCTAAATAGATTACAAGAATGGGCTGATAACAATGGATTTAAGTTTTCTTTGAAGAAGACCGTATGTATGCACTTTTGTAAAAAGTGGAAGGCTCACCCAGATCCTGATCTACACCTTGGCCAAACTCGAATCCCTGTTGTCGAAGAAACCAAGTTTCTTGGACTTATATTTGATAGAAAACTATCTTTTATCCCTCATATTAAATATGTAAAAAAGAAATGCCAGAAGGCATTAGATTTATTACGGGTTCTTGCCCATACCGATTGGGGAGGGGACCGTAATGTTTTATTACAATTATATAGAGCACTGGTACGTTCCAAACTTGATTATGGGTGTATGGTATATGGATCAGCACGTCCATCATATATCAAAATGCTCGATCCTGTACAAAATCAAGGGTTAAGACTATGCCTTGGTGCATTTCGTACCTCGCCTGCAGATAGCTTGGCAGTAGAGGCAGATGAACTGCCTCTTGATTTAAGAAGAGAAAAGCTCGCCCTTCAGTATGCTGCAAAAATTGCAGCTTGTCCAGACAATCCTGTACATGAAGCTATATTCAATCCAAATTATGTTGATCTTTTTGAAAATAAACCAACTACAATACCGACTTTTGGCATTCGCAATAAAGAATCTTTACAATCTTTAAATTTAAATCCGAATCACGTAGCTAAATTTCAATATCCAGAAACATCTCCATGGACCTATGCAACTTTAAATATTAATCTAGCCATGTCAGAATTAAAGAAATGCTCAACAGATCCATCCCTTTATATAAATAGATATAAAGAAATTAAATCTATTTTCACTGGCTATCAGTGTATATACACTGATGGATCATTTGACGATGAGAAGGCTGCTGCAGCTGCTGTTAAGGTCAAACATTTTTATTCAGAACCTCTGCCAAATAAATCATCGATTTTTTCCTCAGAACTACATGCTTTGTACCTTGCTTTGGATCATGTGGAGACTTCTCCACATCAAACATTTTTAATTTTTTCTGATTCTTTGTCTTGTTTACAAGCATTGAAAGCAAAGGATTGGAAAAATCCCTTTATTTACAAAATTCTCGAACGGTATCATAGACTTTGTACATATGAAAATAAAGAAATTCGTTTTTATTGGATCCCCAGTCATATTGGAATCCATGGAAATGAGGCCGCTGACCAAGCTGCCAAAGCAGCATTGGACAAACACCCAATAGATTTACTTATTCCATATACAGAGTTTAAGAAATATATTACTATTTTTTTACGTTCTAAATGGCAGTTGCGCTGGAACGAAGCTATTTTTAATAAATTACATGAAATTAAGCCCGTTCTAGGCAAAACTAAAGGTGCTATTAGAATTAACCGTAGAGAAGAGTCAGTTTTAACCCGTATAAGAATAGGACATAGTCATTTGACGCACTGTTATCTGCTTAAAGGTGAAGATCAACCTGAATGTATTGGTTGTCAAAGGGCTTTGACTATTAAACATATTTTAATTGAGTGTATCGATTTTGATAATATACGAACTCAATATTTTAATGTACAAGGTTTACATACGTTATTTGATACTGTAGATACTTCTGTGATAGTATCGTTTTTAACTCACATAGGACTTTATAATCAGTTTTAAGGGCAGAGCTTTTGTTTATTTATGTCATCGACTTATTTATCAAGAACTGCAAAACATCATACTGATAAAGTCTTTTAAACAAATTATACATTTTTATAATATATGATTGATATTATATAATTGCTGATGATAAATTCTTGTGTTATCTACATATTGTATTAACATTTACATTTTGTTTCTAGTCAATATTACGTTTCTGTTTTTACTGTTTTGGCACTGAATGACCATATTGTGTCGATGTGCCGTTAAGAAACCATTCATTCATTCTATTTTTACTGTTTTGGCACTTTATTGTGTCAATGTGAAACCATTCATTCATTCATTTTTACCATTTTTAGGCACTTAATAACCTTAGTGGTTGATGTGCCTCTAAGCAACCATTCATTCATTCATTCATTACTACCTTCAGATAATGAACTAGAAAATGGTTAGATTTAAATGAAAGATGAGTTATAGATATCTGTTTCCTTTGATCTATTTGCATTACTTTTGATATCATATTAGACAAACATATTTCAGGAAAATTTATTCTAAAAATCTAATTACTTAGGCTGTTGTGTGTAATTACTGAATATCCCTTTATAAAATAGATTACTAAAGTGATAAAGATGTTGACTATTTGTGTGATTTACCAGTAAATTATTCCACATGGCTCAGTGGGTAAGATATTCAATTCCTGGTGGAAACATTTTTTTTCTCATGCTGAAACTGAAATCATCAGAACACGTGGCGCAGTTGGTTAGAGCGCCAGCTTATTAGCACCAGTTCCTCTGTGGTGATCCAAAGGTCGTGGGTTCGAACCCCGGCCGTGCCGGGATTGAACTCATGATACAATTTCCCATATGAGCTGAGGCCCGTGCCTCAAGGGTTAACCCGTTGTCCTTGTAAATCTGTGACCGGGTGGGTTGTCATGTCAAGGACCTGCGACATGACAATTCAGTGAGGCAGAACTATATCTGCTACAAGTAGGTCTCATCACAAAATGACTGAAATAATGTTGAAAGTGATGTAAAACCCCAAACAAACAAACAAACAAACACAAATTTATATGTCTGTTGTGAATTCTGACGAATATAAAATAATAAACTTGATACAAAAAAAAGATGAAATCTTTAAATTGGAGTTAAACATAATTATATAAAATCTTATTGTTTGAGTAGAACATACAGGAATAAATATGTTTTTTGACAACATAGAAAACATAAAAAATAGTAACTTTATGCAGAAAACAAATATGAAATCTTCATATTCCAATTTTATTTTTCAAAAATTATAACATATATCCAATTTCAAGATTTCATCATAGATTTTAAACTTTGAGTAAGTTGATCATGAGGCCAACCTTTAGCATCTATGAATATATCCAGTGCAATGCAATAGTTCCAAATGTATCAGTGCGAGCATGTATCTCAAAGGTCTGGTGATATGTTTGATCTTTTCTCCTGGCAAGAATGCTCACTCATATACATTTTGCATGGTTCCACATTTAAAAATAAACATGGACTGTACTTATCCAAGGTGTTATAACAATTCATCAAACCTTAAAACATACCTGCAAATATTGCTCATTCTTAAATACATTCAATCAGATTGGTATATTATTTATTCCAAAACAATATTCAAGATCTTAAAAATGTGTTGTTGTCAATATTTAACCATATCAGTCACTGATAGGTTGGAAATCAACGGCATGTGTCATGTGTCACCTGTATGTGCATTTCTCTGTTTTCTGGTGAAATCAGCCAACAATGCATGTACTCATATATGCAAAAATCACCTATTGGAAATGGTGTGAATGTTTCTAAAATAGTTCTACAGTTTCATAGTTGTTTAAACACTATTGATAATATAGAATAAGAATTTCTATATTATTGAAATAAATTCAGATTGGTATATTATTTATTCCAAAACAATATTCAAGATCTTAAAAATGTGGTGTTGTCAATATTTAACCATATCAGTCACTGATAGGTTGGAAATCAAAGGCATGTGTCATGTGTCACCTGTATGTGCATTTCTCTGTTTTCCGGTGAAATCAGCCAACAATGCATGTACTCATATATGCAAAAATCACATATTGGAAATGGTGTGAATGTTTCTAAAATAGTTCTACAGTTTCATAGTTGTTTAAACACTATTGATAATATAGAATAAGAATTTCTATATTATTGAAATAAATTCAAATCTTGCAATCATTATTTTAGTTCCTAAAATAAAACCACAATTTTAATGCAGTAATAATGCTCAGATGTGTGTATAATTATTTGCCTGCTATTTTTGACATGTGGAAGTGACCACACATCCCACTTATTTGAGTACTTATCACAGCAAGCAAGTGTTCTCAGGACACCAGCTCATATTTTTAATCTCTACTGCTGATACTCTGACCTGAGACTTTCCTCTTTTTGTCAGGTATGTTGGCTTAAGGGAATAACATGTAATGAATGGTGTCTCAGCTGCAACATTTTTCTTCTCTTCACTGAATAGCTAATTTATTACAAATGAACACAATACGTGCGACTGCATTTACCACTTTGCCTTATATTACATCATAATCTCCAACGCTGGTGCCAAACTAAACATTTTCCTTTTAGAATGTATTAATATAATGTCATGTGTTTTATTGCTTGACTTTGCAGATTGCCTGGCTACCACAGATAATGCCTGGCAATATGGCGGCAAAATTAATGTTGCCAAAGGAGGAATCTTATGTCAGCGCTGGGATGCAACGTCACCTCATGATATCGCTTCCAAGTAGGCTTAACTTACGTAATGGATCTGATCAAGTAGGCTTAACTTATGAAATGGATCAGATCAAGTACGCTTAACTTATATAATGAATGTGATCAAGTTTGCCTAACTTATAATATAATGAATCTGATCAAGTAGGCTTAACTCATATAATGAATCTGATCAAGTTTGCTTAACTTATAATATAATGAATCTTATCAAGTAAGCTTAACTTCTATAATGGATCTGACCAAGTAGGCTTAACTTATGAAATGGATCTGATCAAGTAGGCTTTACTTTTGAAATAAATCTGATCAAATAGGTTTAAATCATATAATTCGGATCAAGTAGTCTTAACATATGTAATGAATCTGATCAAGTAGGCTTAACCTATATAATGAATCTGATCAAGTAGGCTTATAATATAATGAACCAAAATGTCCCATGTGATTCCCTGACATCTCAGATGAGAAACCTTATTGTGCATAATTAATCTAATTGTCCTTTATGACTTCCTGATATCTCACCCAAGTAGGTTTATGCTATATTTCTATTATCTTATATAATTTCCTGACATCCATGACATCCATTTTTAAACAAAGGACACTTTTTAAGTGAATATTGCGTGATATTATTTCCTGACATCTCATCCAAGTCATCTTAAATGATACCAATGTTATTGATTTCCCAAAGTAATTGTGCTGCAAATTTCTATTAACCTGGTGGACACTTAAATCTATCAAGTTTTGTCCATATTTTAAATTTTTAGGCATGCTGATGAGGATTTTCCTGATGGAAGTCAGGCAAATGCTCAAAATTTCTGTAGGTCTCCTGACTTAGATAGCGAGATCTGGTGCTACACTACAGACGCTCAAAAACTCTATGACTACTGCACAGACATAGAAACCTGTCATGATGGTAAATATACCTCATGTATATGTGATCTATTCAGGTTAGCCACCTCCTTCATGGACCCTCACATCAAGAAATGGTTCATAGGGGATGTTTACAGTCAGCCCTTGTTTTCCATGCCCACTGAATTATTGTTCAGAAAATACACATTTATCTTGTGGTTCATTCAGCCCACAATTATTTGTTTAAAGCTATCATTGAACCCTCGCAATAACTTTGGATTGCCTATGAGGTTTTTCCGTATTAGTTGTTAAAAATCAAAATGTCAATTAAAAGTTTAAATTATCACAAATCTTAGTCTGAAGCATCTGTATTTTGCTATGGGCCATAATTTATCAAAATTTGGTCGAAACTACTTCAATTTCACAATGTGCATATCAAAGTTATACTGTAAATTTTCAAGACTAATTACCACCCTGATATTGAAATTTGATTATTTGCAGGATTATTTCTTTTTAATCAAACACTAACACCACAAAATCAAGTGAATATTCATTCCATGAAAGCTCTAAATTGCTCTTAATTTAAAAGGTGGCCTCGCCTTGGGCCCACAGCAATAAAACACCCAAATATGATGACAATAATGATAACAAACAATAACTTTGGAAACAAAATAGATATTTCTTGAAACAGTTCAAAAGAGCAAATTGCAAAGAATAACACACTAACAGAATGATAATTTTAAAATCATGATGAACTGATACATTAATAATCAAGATGACCGGAAATTGAGAATTTAAAATAGGATGGCCAGAGAGGAGGCATGCCTTTTGTTTGTTAAAACATCTTCAATAATTCTTAAATGCCTTGTTTTCTAAATACACATTTTTATCTTTGAATTCTAGAATGCATCACTTTCCTATTGGAGGATAAAACTACCATAGGAGACAGTGAATTCTCGGCGTCCTCTATTTATGATGGTGGTGTTAATGCCACGGAGACGTTCAGTGTGGCCAATGGGCGCCGAAACTCCGCACCCTCCACTAGCCCTGACGGCACGACGCTGGCCGGGGGATGGTGCGCAGACTCCAACAATGCCTCTTACCACTATATCCAGGTGAGCTCTAAATCTATAAAGAATTATTAAGGATGGGACAAGGGGTCAAGGAATGAAAACAAAAAAATCCATTTTATTCAATTGTTTGCTTCTTAATTGAGCTATTTATTTTTCAAAACTTATCATATTTCAACATTTTTCTCTATACTATGTATTTTTTATGATACCATATAAAACTCTCATTTAGATTCGCTCCCAAGATTAAAGGATGGTTGGTTTTAAGAATGTCTACAGTCCAATGTCATCTAAATTTAAACATTTTTGTAAATGTAGACGCAACAAGGTCTCAACATCTAACTAAAGTAGGATATTTAAACTGACATTCATTGTATCTTCCCTTCCTCGAATTTCCAAAGTTTTGCATGTTTGCTTTTGTGTGCTTTTGTGTGCTTTGAAGGAATGAATAAGGTATACACAAGTTGAGACAAATCAAGCGGACGAGACCAAATCGAACAACGCAGATGAACACTGCTATAGATCGAAAGTATTGAGGAGAAAACGCACATAGAAAGCATACAAATACGGATATACACAGACAAGACAGATGTATTGCAGACAACATGAATGAGAAGCTGACCAATACAAACGTTTGTGTTCTGTTCGCATCTTATTCTGATCAAATCTGTACCTGTTGATGTCTTCCCTGTACCTTGTTCGCATAAATGCAAGATTCAGGGAATATCACAGTCAGAACACAGTCAGAACAAATTCAGGATGAGATACAAACAAAAAATTCGCAGTAAATTACTGACCCACACATCTTCACACAAAATTTTCAACATATTGAAAATATTTTGTAGACCAAAATGACCAAAGTGGTCTTACCTGTACTGCTCCAAATCCAAAACGAAGGAATTTAGGAGGAAATAATAGGGCATTTGAGTTGCATAGAGGTCAGAACTCATTCCGAATGCCCAAATTTTACTGTCCACTGTCATCCGCTTGGCCTGATTGCTACAGTGAGACCACCATTTAATATATCTAACTATTTTAATGTCATTTTATGTATTTAATAAACACATTAAAAAGTGATTGATCATGTTGACTTCAGTCTCCTCCATTGTGGCTGGGGCTTTCAAAAGAAGTTCACACTGTCAAGCAGAGGCACACACAAACTATTGATCGGTTCACCACGTCGCCTTCTAGAGGAGTTTGAAAAAGGTTTCATAATCGATGGTACAATAAATATTGAGAGAATTGATAACTGTTTTTTTCAATAGGTAAATCTCGGTCAAATGTATAAGATTAAAGGCGTGGTGCTTCAGAGGTATGACTACACTGATCCCCAGGCTACCACTGAGTTAATCAACGCCACTGTCACCGAGTACCAGATAGACTACTCGGACGATGGTGGCGCCACCTTCAAATCAGTTCTCGGCTCCAATGGTACCACTGAGGTAACTAGTTTTTTTCCACTTATTTCATATGTGTTAATAATTAGTTTTTTCTTGAATTTCCTTAATTAAAATTGCCTCAAAATACACCTAGTGACATTTTGAAGACAACGTTGCAAATATGAGATGTTTACAACCTAATATATCAATTTAAAAGAAATAAGGAATAAGGAACAAACTTCACACGCATCTAATTTGATCAGTCTTTCACATCACAGACAATAACAAATTATATTCATATTTGACAATTTGCATGTTGCTTTGATTTAAATCTTATAATTATATACATTGAAAAGATCATTAATAACATATCTGCCTCCACGTGGTTTGCAAACTCATGCCAACATCATGTTTCAGACATAAATTTCAAGATGTGAAATTCTGGTCCAGTTAAGATGACATGGTTAAAAAAAATCACCTCTTATCCAGGTGTTTGGCACATGGTTTGATACTCCCCATATTGATAGCTGTATATTTTGGCCAGGTGTTTGTCACTGGTTTGATACTCCCCACGTTGATAGCTGTGTATTTTGGTCATGTATTTGTCACATGGTTTGATATTCCCCATATTGATAGCTGTGTATTATGGTCAAGTGTTTGTCACATGGTTTGATACTCCCTATATTGATAGCTGTGTATTTTGGTCAGGTGTTTGTCACATGGTTTGATACTCCCCATATTGATATCTTTTTATTTTGGTCAGGTGTTTGTCACATGGTTTGATACTCCCTATATTGATGATGAGGATGCCTACAACATGCCTGAGGAGATGTGGGCTGATGTCGTGAGGATCGTCCCCCTGGCATGGGATGTCTGGCCTTGCCTGAGGTTTGATCTGGTTGGATGTCCTGGTAAGTGCACATTTCTTCTCTTTTTTTTCCTTTTTTTAAAGAGAGTTAAAAGATACATCACACTCTTGACCGAAGGTGATCATGTTGAAATTTTAATGTACATCACTGATCAATCAAAGAGGAAGACTTTAACGACACATGGCCAATGGCCAATACCCCCATCTATTCTCAAAAAATCTACATTTCAACATTGTAGAGATGGTTTTTTCAGAATAAATTATAGAGACAAATCATTTAACAACTGAGTCAGGGTTTCAAACAGATTGTAGATTTGTACAGTGTTAATATTTCTGTCTTAATGACTAACCAGAATATCCCGCTTGGAAAAAACTTAAACTTTCAGGGAAAACTGAAAAACGCAGTGTGATCATGATATTCATTTATATCATAGATTGTGTCCAACAATTTATACTGACCCATGAAGTGACACAGGGCTGATTATTTACTGAAGTGAGGAATTTTGATAATAAAACTTGTATTTCCCTGATACCTATATGTCACAACTCTGTGTGTGTTCAGATGTTGATGCCTGCCTTGATGCGGATATATGTAATGGTCATGGAACGTGCGTCGACTATGTATCCGCACATGCATGCGAATGTTACCTTAACTGGCAATTACCCGACTGTAGTCAATGTAAGTAGACAATAGATGTAAATTCATATATATACATCATCAAGCTCTTACTAAAGTCATATGTATAATATATGTCACCAAGCCCTTACTCAAATCACGTAATATGTATGTCATAAAGCTCTTACTCAAGTCATGTGTACATCATCAAGATCTTATTCAAGTCATGTCTATACATCAAGTTCTCACTAAAGCCATGTGTGTACATCATCAAGCTCGTACCTAAGTCATGTTTTTGCATCATCAAAATATGGCAAATAAGAGAGTGTAACAAGTTTGTGTCCTCTGTTCCATTGCTCTAAAGTCACAAGGCTTAATTGTCAGTCTTATATAAGAAGAATTTGAATTTAAATTATTTATGTGTTATAATTTCATAGACACAAATCTTTGTGTCACTCTCAACCCATGTAAAAATGGAGGATCGTGTGAGGCCGCACCCAATTCCACAACTTGTTCATGCCAGCCTGGCTACACAGGGGAATTCTGTGAACAAGGTATGTCTACATTTCATTGTCGACACAGAGAGAGGTGTAAAATGAACACGCATATTGAGATCATTTTAGACAAGCAATACGTTAATATATCAAAAACACTGAAGTAGATATTGAAATATGGTTTACTGGGTAAAAGATGTTGGTTTATTCGGATTAACAAGTTATATTTGTTGAAAAAAGAGTTAATTTAGATGAAAAGCAATTTTATCAATCCTTAGATGGTCAATATATGAAAGGCTTTTTATTGTCTTATTCTAGTTAATTTTAATTTATCCAAATATCAGTCCTGTGCATTGCATTGTAATAACAAAAATATCAGAATAACTATTGTATATTTTCAAGGGTGCTACAATCACTGTGAAGGTTTGGCGGCAGTGGGCATAAATATAACTGGTTATTATTCACTGTGCTTGAATGAAGGGGGCATACTACATAATTCGGGTAAGTGCCAGAAGTAAAGATAACATGTTGATAGGTAAAGACCCATGACACAGGACATATTGCATGATAACTCAGGAAATGGCACTAAGGAGTATTCTCAAAGCAAAGAGAGAATATTGCATGATCCAGGTTAAAGCAAAAGGTAGAAGTAACATTGCATAGTACAGAATCACATGGTATGATATGACACATCATGTTACACAGCTCAGGACGGATGTATCTGAATAAAGAATACAGTCACATAATCGACATGTGGCAAGATAGAATGACAGCTTTTTAGCACCAATTCCTCTGTGGTGATCCAAAGGTCATGGGTTCAAACCCCGGCCATACTGAGATTGAACTCTTAATACGATTTCCCATATGAGTTGAGACCTGTTCCTAAAGGGTTCTTGTAAATCTGTAACAGGGTAGGTTGTAATTTCAAGGACCTACATCACGATAATTCAGTGAGGCAGCACAAAATCTGCTACAAGTAGGTCTCATCACAGAATGACTGAAATAATTTTGAAATTGATGTAAAACAAACAAAGAAAATCCATGTATGAGAGAACAGACATTGCAAATGAATTGAATGAAAGCATTGCTTGAACTCCATGTGCATTATATTAGTCAGGATAGACTATATACTGGTCACAATCTCCATGTACATAAAACCCAGTCACATTTGCACCGATCTTTATTAAGATACCCAGCCGATGTGTATTTTTCACAACATTGGCTGGCAGTTCAGTTTGCCGTGAGGGCACCAGGAGATCACCGGCTACTATTGGGCAGTTTTAAGATGTACAGGTCATCATAAACTTTTAGCAGCAACATAAACATTGCTGGCGTTTCCACGATGTCCTCTCACTATTATGTGGGCTGTGGCGCAGTTGGTTAGAGTGCCAGCTTATTAGCACCAGTTCCTCTGTGGTGATCCAAAGGTCGTGGGTTCGAATCCCGGCCGTGGCGAGGTTGAATTCATGATACAATTTCACACATGAGCTGAGGCCCATGCCAAAGGGTTAACCCGTTGTCCTTGAAAATCTGTGACCGGGTGGGTTGTCATGTCAAGGACCTGCGACATGACAATTCAGTGAGGCAGCACTATATCTGCTACAAGTAGGTCTCATCACGAAATGACTGAAATAATGTTAAAAGTGATGTAAAGCCCCAAACAAACAAACAAACATTATGTTAAAGGTTACGGCAGGTTCCCAGCAGTGTCCTGCAGGCACATCTTAAGATTTTCCTAGGGCTGTCGGATGTATCATCCTGTGAAAATAAGATTTTTATGTGAACCAAGGCCATCGTCAGATAATCCTAAGGACTCCCTTCAATCTCTCACAGACCTCTGTATCATTTACCAGATGTCTTCAACAAATCTCACAGACATCTGTCATATAATACAGACGTCTTTATGATATTCCACAGACGTCTTTGGCATCAAATACTGCACTTGCCGTGTGGCACCCTTGTACAATATGACCACAGCTAAGGCATATCTTGGATTGTTGCTGATAAACTCCCCAGCCCCCGGGAAACTGTGAGGCTGGCCAATGTGTAATTCCCAGCTAGCATCCGGCACAAATGTGACTGCGACATTAAACAAACGTGAATTTATCTATTGTCCCCTCAATTGAATTGAGAGGACAATATCCAATTGAATTGAGAGGACAATATCCAATTGAATTGAGAGGACAATAGATAATCTACAAGTAGGAAAAGATAGTCTTTGCTGATAAACAATATCATGATAATAAAAAGGGCCTCACACTGCATATGATATTGCAAAATGGGTCAATCGTTGCACATATGCAGAAAAATAATGCACTATAACATTAGTACTGTGTGTGTGGCGCGGGAGGAATGGACGTGTTTAGTTGGATATCAAATAGAGAAAGGATATCAAAAGAGAAAGGATAGAGAAATAGAAAATTAAACATATGAAGAAACTAGAATTATTTTGACACTGATTTCGATTGGTTTCAAAATTGACAACATACCAGCGGTGTATAAGTATATATAATCATATATATATATATATACCAGGTATGTATTATCAGAGCAAGATTGTGGCACTCACATGGCTACAAGATCACAAACTGACAAATAATCTTCTTTCCAAAAAATGCAATAGTACAGCAATTTTTTGGTAGCATTTATTTAATTAATTTCAAGCTGAGATTAACGATAACTGAATTTTGCAAAAACAAGTAAACAAGTTACAACAAAGCTAACCCATCCCCCTGCTGCATAAAACCCAAAACAATGGACCAGCATAATACTAAGCGAAACCTGAAAATCCCTGTGACACCTTAATCACACTGGGCAGACATCTTAATCTCATTGTGTAAACAGTTCAAGGATAAGTATATCAACTATTTGACGCACTGAAAACTGTCAGACATATCAGTAAAGCCGCAGACACTTTCAGTCATACATCATGGACCAGGTTCCTGTGCATGCGAAGTGATTTTAACTGAATTTTATCTGGATTTAAAAAAATTTCACTGGTTGTTATGCTCGCATCGTCCACGTAATAAGCGGTGAAACAAGCCTTGTGTCATTCATATTAGTAACTAGAATGCAGTTGATATTTTTTATACACTTTAGCGAGGTAACACAAACTTTTTTATACCTCAGCAAGGTATTACAAATTTTCAATTCAAACTAATGATTAAATACAATTGAACATATCTGCATACCTCAGCGAGGTATTTATTATTGATTCATACCTAGTTGTACATTTTTCTTAGTCTCAACGAGACTATCTGAAATTTCTCTTATCCACACTCTTAAAACCTCAGCGAGTTTCCATAGATTTCTCTTACAAATTTTAAATCTAATGTATTCTCAAAATATGGTTCACAAATATATGTAAACGTACTCACAGCCTGGCAATATGGCCACCACCGGCTCAGACAGAGTCTCTGACGCGCTCACACCTCTAGATGAGGGTAACACTATCAAGGCACCCCCAAGCTGTCTCCGAGCTCTACAGCTACAACTAAGAAAGTGCTATTGAAAGAAATGGCCGCTATGAATAATAAAATTGCTACACACAGGGTAGAGATAGATGTTCTGAAAAAAATCAAAGTCACTTGTGAAAATGAATGTACAAAGTATCTAAACTTTACTAGGAAAAAGATAAGGGAACTCACTGAAGAAATCAATGCTAAGGATCGTGAAATTGTATTGTTAAACGAAAAATTGAAATTAGAGAAAAAAACAAATGAGGCACTATCGAATTTGCATGCTAAAATTCATAAACTAGTCTCAACTCCTAAAGTAACAACTCCCAAGATCTTGCTTATGACAGAAAGTGTTAACTGTAAGTTAATAGTGGAAACAAATACATGTGATGAGGCCACGGGCCGTGGCGCAGTTGGTTAGAGCGCCAGCTTATTAGTACCAGTTCCTCTGTGGTGATCTCCCCTGTGGGTGCGGGGATTAAAGAATAGCCCCACTGCCTCCCAGCATGTCGCAAAAGGCGACTAAAGGGGTCCCCATGTGGGCCTGGGGTTAGAATGGTCCTCTGATTTTTTTACTCCCTGGTTTTTTTGTCAGTTCGTAAAAGGCGAACAAAAAAAATAACCATGGCACCTTGTTTGCAGTGAGGTGCGACCTTTAAGGGGAGGATATGGAGTTCTGCAGGTTGAGCACTGGACTGGTTTGGCAGTTATACCGGTCCAGATGCAACACACCTGTTTGAACCCAAATATTCACCCTAGACATGGAGGACTTAAGGGCCCGATATTGTCCAACCGGCTTGTGGAATATAGCTCCACACATTTTTCCAATTTCCAAAAACTAATTTTAAAGTTAAATTTTATTTAAATTTGGTATATTTGATATATTTTTGTTAAATTCTCCATTAAGATGAAATATATGGTAACTTCTACACACTTATCAAACTATTAAAACAATTTTCACGAGATTAGCTTAACAGATATGTGGAGCTTGACTGCAGAAACGGGTCAATCCGGGGTACATTTTATGTATTCTTGAGTATATTGTCTGATGTAGCCGAGTTTTATAGGTGTGCTGATGGCTCTGCCCCATATCTATACCTCCCTATTATTAAAATAGGAGTCAGAGTAAGGCTTAGGAACATGGGCAATGAATAATTAACAAAACACACATGGCCTAGATTTTTAATAGCAGAAAGTTCTGACGCTGAACATACCCTGGCAAAAATGTCCCCCTTTGCAATTGTAAAGGGGATACAAGGCATTGCCGGGGTACCAAAAACTGTTAAAAAAATGGGAAATAAATTATTGATTGAGGTTGACCAGAAAAGGCATGCGGACAATCTACTACGATGCCGAATGTTGGACACAGTTCCTGTTATTATAATGGTTCACAAAACTCTCAACAATAAAAAAGGAGTAATCAGATGCCCAGATTTAGCGGGAGTTTCTGAGGAGGAGATAGTGGATGAGCTCAAAGACCAGGATGTTGTGCAATGTAAGCGGATATTTATAAAAAAGGATGGTGTCAAAATTCCTATCAATACGTTTATTCTGACATTTGAAGCAGCACAGCTCCCAACATCTATTAAAGTTGGATATTTGAACGTTAGGGTTGATGTATTTATTCCAAACCCTCTGCGCTGCTTCAAGTGTCAGAGGTATGGACATGGATCTGATCGATGTAAAGGTGATGTAACATGTCCAAAATGTACCGCTCAGCACAGTGGAGACGATTGTTCTTCAAATATGATAAAATGTGTCAATTGCCAAGGAAATCATCCATCGTATTCGCGGAATTGTCCTTCCTTTTTAAAAGAGAAGGAAATTCAGCGAATACGACACACTGAAAATATACCTTTTCCAGAGGCACGGAAGCGAGTAGAAAGTTTGAACACAACAAAGACATCTTATGCCAGCTCTGTAAAACCTAAAGAAACAAAATCAATAGCAATTCAGACCGAAATTACATGGCCAATCACTGACAAAAATTATTCCTTTTTTACAAAATCTTCTAAATCTTCAGCAACATCTACTCAGACTCCGACACCCACTATCCCAGTAGTAGCTCAACCAACAACATCCACTAAACCCTCTTCACAGACTCCTTCTACATCATCCAATAATAAAAGTATCAACAGTAATAGACCAGTACATAAATCAGACAAAAAAGAAATCAAAGAACAAGTTAAAAGTAAAATGAATAGAACTAAATCCTTAGAAAGGATGGACACAGGTGATCCTCCGGATATGATTTTTACACCTGTGCACTCGAAGCAAAATCGTAAAATTAACAAGTGATTATGTTAGATCATATATTTTTTCTCATTATTCTTAATATGGCTATCGGCAATATCATACAATGGAATTGTAGAGGATTTGAGTAAAATTAACAAGTGATTATGTTAGATCATATATTTTTTCTCATTATTCTTAATATGGCTATCGGCAATATCATACAATGGAATTGTAGAGGATTTGAGGCAAACAGGCCAGAAATTAGCCCAAAAATATAATGCATCTGTTATTTGTTTACAGGAAACTAATTTTAAAGATAACTCAACAACATTTAAGGGATATGTACCTTATAATAAAGTTGGTTCAATAGATGCAATGGACCGAGCACATGGCGGAGTTTCTATTTTTGTTAAATCCTGTATACCCCAGAGTAAAATAACTTTAAATACTAATTTACAAGCTTCTGCAGTCAGGGTTACCCTGCACAATACATTAACTATATGTTCAATATATCTACCACCTAGTGAGCCAGTTAATATTACAGATTTAAATAATTTGGTAACCCAGCTGCCACAGGCATGTATGTTGGTTGGTGACTTAAATGCACACAACTATCTTTGGGGTGGCAGAAATACTGATGCCAAAGGACGTATAATAGAAGATTTCTTAAATAATAATATTTTGTGCCTTTGGAATGACGATTCTCCGACATATTTACACCCTGCTACAGGCTCTTTAACATCAATAGATCTCTCCATGTGCACTCCAAATTTATTTTTAGATTATTCCTGGGAAGTAGAGGAAGATCAATGGGGTAGTGATCTTTACCCCATTATTCTAAATAACCATTTTCCTCCACCAGACGAACGAATCCCCAAGTGGAAGTTTCATAAAGCCGATTGGGCAAAATTTCAAACATCCTGTTTTAATAAAATAACTCCAGAAATTTTTAACAATGTAGATGATCCTCTTCAAGTTTTTACAGACACATTGTATGATATTGCTGATGGGTGTATTCCCAAATCAAAGTCAAATTCCAAAATTAAAGAAAAACCCTGGTTTAATGATGAGTGCAAAAAAGCTGTCAAGGAGCGCAAAAAAGCTTTAAAAAAATTTAATCGACAGCCAACTCAATATAATTTGCACCAATTTCGTATAAAAAGAGCTAAAGCCCGTTAAATTATTAAAATAAGCAAAAGAAAAAGTTGGAAAGATTACGTTTCTAAATTAAATACACTTTCACCAATTAAAAAATGCTGGGATATGGTGTTTAAAATTAATGGAAAGGGAGGTGGAGCAAGGATCAAACATCTTAATCATAATGGCCAATTAATTACAAATCCCACAGAAATAGGTAACACAATAGGCCAAACAATTTCCAAGAATTCCTCATCCAATAATTATTCTGCCAAATTTCAAGAAATAAAAAATAGAAAAGAAAGAAACCAACTAAATTTTATATCCCATAACTTGGAAGAATATAATAATTCATTTACAATAGAAGATTTGAAACTTGCTTTGGATAAATCTCATGATACTGCTCCTGGACCTGATCAAATTCACTACCAAATCCTTAAACACCTTCCTAACCAATCACTTGGGCATCTTTTAGATATTTTTAATAAAATTTGGGAAAGTGGTGATTTTCCTCCTTCATGGAGGGAAGCCACTATCATTCCCATTCCCAAACCTGGCAAAGACTCATCAGATTCAAATAATTATAGTCCCATTGCTTTAACAAGTTGTATTTGTAAGACAATGGAACGAATGATTAACGAGCGTATATTTTGGTTTTTAGAAACTGCAGCTTATATTTCTGTTGCACAGAGTGGCTTTAGAAAAACTCGAAGTACCATTGACCACCTGGTACGTTTAGAGACATTTATAAGAGAGGGTTTTTTAAAAGGTGAGCATGTGGTTAGCATTTTCTTTGATTTAGAGAAAGTGTACAATACTGCATGGAAATTTGGAATAATGAGCGATTTATATGATATGGGATTAAGGGGTCGTTTACCCCTTTTTATTCAAAATTTTTTGTCAAGACCAAGACTGCGCATGCGCGGTGCATATGGCTGCCTTTTTGTGAAGCTCCGTGAAAAGTCTTCTTAGTTGGCGATTTTACTAAGTTTCCTAAAGGTGCTATTTGTACCCTTTTGTGCTAAAAACAGTCTAACCACTAGGTCTACCTTCTGAACAGACTTTTTGCATCCTCTGACGACAGTCTCGACGAGAATTGTGCTTGGAAGGGTCGGGACTGATCTGTCTCCACGCGGCACGGCGCTTTCGATCAGCTGGTCTAGACTGTCAGTGTTGAGTGCTCTCAGTTCTTTTCATACGGTGATCTTTCCTTTTCTTCCCTAGCTAACCCTGGGGGTGATCTGCCTTTATTGGCAGGAAACTTAACACAGCTAATTTCTGCATTTTGGTGGTTAAGACACTTTTCGTAGCTGGCCCACTACTTGGCCTCCCTTCTACGACTGTCTTTTTAACCCGCTATAACTGTACTGTCAACCTTCATTGTGGATTTTGTGCATGACCGTTAAACCCTACCCCAACGATCTTGTGGTTACTTGGTAGTTTTTGAGGTATATTCCACGATAATATACACCTGCCCGTACCGGGATCTGATTTCTGTCACTTAGACGATTTTTGTCTCTCACAGAAAACTGACTCTCTGATACATACGCTAACTACGTATAAACACAAATACTAAACGATTGTGTCAGGGCTGAGTGTATTGGGACAGATTAAATTGGCGAATATTGCATAATTTCTACTTTTATTTATCATTTTATATTTTGTGGCTATTTCCACATTATATATCGGATAATCACAGATCTTAGACACTCGTACACACATACCTCTATTTTTAGTGTTAATATTACAGACGTAATCAATACGGGCGCTTGACCGTCTAGCACTGAGTTATTACACCTGCTGGGGCCTGACACTTGTGTTTCTGCCAACCCTGGCTCACTGCTTGATAGACTCACTTAGTCTATATTGTCAAAAGTCTATATACACGCTGTCATATTACGTCCTGGTCCAGTCGGTATCAGTCACTCTGCTGTTCCAGTACGCTGTGTGAATTGCAATATGTCTAAACAAGATTCTGCTTCAGGCCCTTCTCTGCGGAGTATGGGTCTTCCATCAGATGATTTGACACTAGTTGTCCCTAGTACATCGGGCACTAGGTCGCCCAAACCCACTGCTCCTAGTGGTATAGCTACGTCTACGTTGGCCACGTCGGCCACGTCAGCCATGGTGACCACTCCTGTTGATAGGAGTACAGCTAAAGTCTCCAAGTCCTCGGCGTATGGGGGTCCGCTGACCAAATCATCTACCCTCAACGCTAACAAGGAGGTCCTACAAGCATCATATGACTGTCTGTTGGTCACCTCTAATGAAGCCAATGCGGAAATTCAACGCCTTAACACCGCCATCTTGGAGTTGAAGGCTGACCGAGCAACGTGGGAGGCCGACAGGCAGATCCTCACTAATGATCTGGCCAAGGCTCTGAATACAATTAAAGAAAAAAATGAAGTGCTCCTTACCTTCATTCTGAAGTCCGCCAATATGCAGTCTACCTTGGCAGCAAGTATGAAGAAATCCCTACTAGTAGTCCTCCCTAAGGACAGTCGGCAGGACGAGATCTCCTCCGCACTGGTACAGGCCGACTGCACGATCAAGGCGACTGCTGAGAATCTTCATTTCGTCTCCACACAGTCAGATCGTGTTCAAGCTGCAGACCATGTGATTATCGTCCCTGACTTGTCTGACATTGTAGCAGGTGAGGATGGAGCAAGTTTTTACAATAGATTTACTCATTTTGTTGCTACCATTCGCTCTAAGGAGCCCACTGTGGCGGTGTTGATGCCACCCCCCATGAGAAGCGCTACTGTCCGGGGAAACTGGTTTATTTTCACTGGAATGATGGCTAACTTCTCCCTTGCCGGTGTCTCTTTTGTGGATATACCCAAGTTCTCCGGCTCACTTGACGCTTTACTGGCGCCCGACGGAACATTACTTGAGAGTACCATTACTCTACCAAAGTCCGCTGTCCTAGTCAGTGATGATGACGAGGGCAGCAAGCCTTCAACCAGCGATTCTGCAAGGAAAGGTATTCCGAAATCAAGAGGAAACACTTTGTATGTCTCTAGCGCTGTAGCTAGTAGGATCGTGGGAAAAGGTGGAAGGAATATCAGGCGCATTAAGGCTTCTACTGGCGCTACAGTGGAAGTTGAGCGCCAGGAGCTAGAAGACGGGACGGCCTTCAGTGAGATCCACCTAAAGGGCTCCCGGGATGCAGTACGAAAGGCAAAGACCGAAATCAAAAAATGTTTTAATAATGACAATAATTGACATTTTCTGCCAGTACCTAGCACATTAAAATCATCTCACAACAGGGACATTATTGCTTCTACCACTGACATGTATGGAGCCATGAATATGAATATAATATAATGTCAAACTATTCTGTTGTAAATGTGGATTTAAATAAAGATTTGAACCCTGATGGGCATGTTTTTACTTGTATATGTTCATGTTATAATATTAACAGTCACCACAGTACAGTGTATGATATGCATATACCTCTCCCTTCTTCAAGTATTAAGTCAAATTAATTATTACTGTGCAATGAACATATAAAGATTTTCAATATGAGTAATAGTTTTCAAGATATTAATTTTAATATTTTAACCCCAATACATGCTAAGCTTATGCCTGACATTTCGGCTGCCGCAATTAATTTGGGATATGATCATATTGAACTCTATCCAACTATTAATAAGTTGATTCTTGATGAAGCCATCACTTTAAATATTACATGCCTTCTCTCTGTGCATGGTGCTGGCCGGCAGAGGGCTCCCCGGTATTTCTTAAAATACACGACCCCTGCCACGCTTTACTACCCCAATTATGCCGACTTGCAATGTAAACAAGTGATTAACTATAACTCCACTCAGTACTCACAGGGTGGCAACTCGTTCCCATCGGGTAAGGAGTTGTTTAGCACAGTTATTACTCGTAGTCGGCCCCTTTATCGTGGACAGCCCTCTTGCTCTGCCGGCGTGAAGAACTCAGTAAACACTTTGAATTTCTATGCTCCGCTACAAGAGAGCTCTCTCCCAACAAATCCGCTGCCAACAGATGGCACTGCTCTGCCAACTCACATAGGTGGCGACACTAACCTTCTCACTGTAAACTCTGCCCCAAAACCTAATAACCAACTTCATATTGGTTCGTGTAATGTGCAGAGTATTAAACATAAGGTCTGCATAGTTAAAGATTATTTCTTTCAAAATAATCTACATGCACTTTTCCTCACTGAAACATGGCTCAATGAGTTTGATGATGGTAGAATCAAACGTGAACTTGAGGTGGGGGCTCTGAAATTTCACTCCTTCCTGAAAAGTGACATCAGGTCCCTGACAACAAATAATTCACTCTGGGACAAATTATCCCTAACTGAATTAGTTGACTACTATGACAGGGAGCTTACGGCTCTAATGGACAAGCATGCCCCTTTCAAGCATGCTAGGGTTACCCAACGTAAGCCGGTCCCTTAGATGAACAATCAGTTAAAGCATGAGAGGTCCCTTAGGAGGAGACTTGAGAGAAGATGGGACAAGTCCAAACTTCAGATTGACAAGGAATTATATAATATTCAAAGAAACAAATATAATTCCATGCTGAAATCAGCACAATCTACCTATTTCTCCAACTTGGTTGAAGAAAACAAGCATGACCCTAAAAAACTATTCAGGGTCATTGACACGGTCATGCATAAGAACAAGGACACCCCATTGCCTGACTCCGACTGTGAAATCACTCAAGCTGAGAAGTTTAACACATTCTTTCTTGAAAAATAGAGAGAATCCGCCTGGACATTGATAATGCCCCATCTTGCCAAACTTCGCCACCAGGTGACACTGCGAACAATAGTACTACATGTCTGGAAAGGTTCACACCCTTAACCATTGACGACGTATGGAAATTGGTCAAAAGGTCGGCAAAGAAGTCATGTGAGCTGGATCCGATTCCAACCTGGCTCTTACTTGACCTCTTAGATGACCTCCTACCAATAATTACTTCCATCATAAATAAATCATTGATGGAATCAGCAGTATCGGAAAATATGAAAATAGCCATCATAACACCCCTGCTGAAGAAACTTGGTCTAGAACTGGTTGAAAAAATTATAGGCCTGTTTTCAACCTAGCATTTGTCTCTAAACTAACTGAGAGGGCGGTTGCAGACCAACTAGTTCCCCATCTAGTAAGGAATGGTCTTACTGACAAGTTTCAATCAGCCTACAAAGAATATCACAGCACTGAAACCGCTTTGTTAAAAGTGCAAAATGATATCTTGGGTGCTCTTGACAATAGAAAGTCAGTTATCTTGCTGTTGCTTGACCTTTCCGCTGCCTTTGACACTATTGACCATCAAATCCTTTTGGACAGACTGAGGGATAGATGCAACGTCAAAGGTCATGCACTCTCCTGGATTCAGTCATACCTAATGGACAGGAAGCAATGTGTGAAGGTGGGGATCCATAGATTCCGTCTTAAATCCTTAAAATATGGGGTACCCCAAGGCTCAGTCCTGGGTCCTATACTGTTCACCATTTACATGACACCCCTATCTGACATACTTGCCATGTGTGGTCTGAGCTATCACATTTATGCAGATGATACTCAGATCTACATCCCTGTTGACCACGCTTCTCCCCATCATGTGGATATGAGCAGACACACACTGGAGGAGTGTGTCAGTGAGGTCAGAAACTTCCTCATTACAAACAAGATGAAGATAAATGATGGGAAAACTGAGATGCTCATATGTACTGACAGGTACAGTACTACCACCCATAGCAGTATCCCAACCACAATCAGAGTGGGTGACTCTGATATTGCTCCTGATCAGTCAGTGGTTGACCTTGGAATCACATTTGACTCCAACATGGACATGAAGGCCCAGATCAAGAAAATGTGTCAGAAAGTCTATTATCACATTAGGAACCTGGCAGCCATCAGACATTGTCTAGACGAGAAGACTGCGGTAACACTTACCCATGCTTTTGTTACATCTACCCTTGACTATGGTAATCGTCTTCTGGCAGGTCTTCCTAAGACTGACATCAGGAAACTGCAATACCTCCAAAACTCTGCAGCACGGGTAGTAGGAAAAATCAGGAAATTTGATCACATTTCAGGAAAATTACAGGAACTGCACTGGCTTCCTGTTCACGCTAGAATTGATTTTAAAATTCTTCTATTAACCTGGAAAGCCCTTAATGGTAAGGCTCCGCCTTACTTGCGGGATCTACTCCTGATTAAAGAGGGTGAACGCTGTCTAAGATCCAATGATGGCACCCACCTACAAGTACCTAAAACCAGGCTAAGAACAGTAGGTGACAGGGCCTTCTCATCTGTAGGTCCACGACTATGGAATTCCTTGCCTACTAATATTAGGACAAGTACTTCAGTCTCCTCGTTTAAGAATAGGCTGAAAACTCATCTCTTCAGGATGCATGTCCTGAGCTCAGCGCTATGAACAGACTTGTCTGGTATCAGCGCTATACAAATTTTATTATTATTATTATTATTAATTCAGGGTCCGAGTTGGTTCATCACTTTCTGATGCTTTTGATCAGGAAATGGGTGTTCCACAGGGAAGTATATTATCAGTCACCCTTTTTATTATTAAAATTAACAGCATTGTTGATTGTATGAGGCCTGGAGCAGATTGCTCACTTTTTGTTGATGATTTCAACTTAAGTTACAGGTCCACAAGCATGCATACAATAGAATGACAGGTCCAACAACACTTAAATAGATTACAAGAATGGGCTGATCATAACGGATTTAAATTTTCTTTAAAGAAAACTATGTATATGTTCTTTTGTAAAAAATGGAAGGTTCACCCAGATCTTGATCTTTATTTAGGCCAAACTCGGATACCTGTTGTCGAAGAATCCAAGTTTCTTGGACTTATTTTTGAAAGAAAATTATCTTTTATTCCCCACATTAAATATGTTAAGAAGAAATGCCAGAAGGCATTAGATTTATTACGGGTTCTTGCCCATACCGATTGGGGAGGGGACCGTAATATTTTATTACAATTGTATAGAGTATTGGTACGTTCTAAGCTTGATTATGGGTGTATGGTATATGGATCAGCACGTCCATCTTATATTAAAATGCTTGATCCTATACAAATCAAGGTTTACGACTTTGCCTTGGTGCATTTTGTACATCGCCTGCAGATAGCTTGGCAGTTGAGGCAGATGAGCTGCCTCTTGATTTAAAAAGAGAAAAGCTTGCCCTTCAGTATGCTGCAAAAATTGCAGCTTGTCCAGACAATCCTGCCCATGATACTATATTTAATCCAAATTATGTTGACCATTTTGAAAGTAAACCTAATACAATACCAACTTTTGGCATTCGCATCAAAGAATCTTTACAATCTTTAAATTTAAATCCAAATCAAATAGCTAAATTTCAATATCCTGAAACACCTCCATGGACCTTCTAAACTTTAAATATTAATGTAACCATGTCAGAATTAAAGAAATACTCAACCGATCCATCCCTTTATATAAATAGATACAAAGAAATAAAATCTGTTTTCACTGGATATCAGTGTATTTACACTGATGGATCATTTCATGATGACAAGGCTGCTGCAGCTGCTGTTAAGGGCAATCATATTTATTCAGAACGTCTGCCAAATAAATCGTCTATTTATTCTGCAGAACTTCATGCTTTATACCTTGCTTTAGATCATGTGGAGACTTCTCCACATCAAAATTTTTTAATATTTTCTGATTCATTGTCTTTTTTACAAGCAATGAAAGCAAAGGATTGGAAAAATCCTTTTATTTACAAGATCCTTGAGCGCCATCATAGACTCTGTACTGAGGAAAATAAAGAGATTCGTTTTTACTGGATTCCCAGTCATATTGGAATCCTTGGAAATGAGGCTGCTGACCAAGCTGCCAAAGCAGCATTGGATAAGCGCCCAATAAATATGCTTGTACCTTATACAGAGTTTAAGAAAAATATTACTGTTTTTTTACATTTTAAATGGCAATTGCACTGGAACGAAGCTATTTTTAATAAACTACACGAAATTAAGCCTGTTCTAGGTAAAACCAAAGGTGCTTGTAGGATTAACCAAAGAGAAGAGTCTGTTTTAACGCGTATAATAATTGGACATAGTCATTTGACTCATTGCTATCTTCTTAAAGGTTAAGATCAGCCACAGTGTATTGTATGTCAAAGAGCTATGACTGTTAAACATATTTTAATTGAATGTATCGATTTTGATATAATTAGGACAAAATATTTTAATGTACAGGATTTACATTCGTTATTTGATACTGTATATACTTCTGTGATAGTATCGTTTTTAAACCAAATAGGACTAACCAATTTTAAGTGTGGAGCTCTTGTTTACTTAGGTCATTGGCCTATTTATCAAGAACCGCCAAACATCAAATGGTATTTAGAGTCTTTTAAATTGAATTTATTTATACAAATTTGTTATGTCTATTAATGATATATTGAAAAGATCTTGTTGATATTTTGTATTGTTAAGATTATTTACATATATTGATTTTATAAACGTTTATGTTTTTACCACTTTTAGGCACTGAATAACCTTAGTGGTTGATGTGCCTCTAAGCAACCATTCATTCATTCATTCATTCATTCATTCATTCTGTGGTGATCCAAAGGTCGTGGGTTCAATCCCCGGCTGTGACGGGATTGAATTCATGATACAATTTCCCATATGAGCTGAGGCCTGTGTCTACAGGGTTAACCTGTTGTCCTTGTAAATCTGTGACCCGGTGGGTTGTCATGTCAAGGACCTGCAACATGACAATTCAGTGAGGCAGCACTATAACTGCTACAAGTAGGTCTCATCACGAAATGACTGAAATCTTGAGCCTTTTCTTTGTAAGACACCATTACTTTACCCTATTTGTGAGACACCATTACTTTACCCTATTTGTGAGACACCATTACTTTACCCTATTTGTGAGACCCCATTACTTTACCCTATTTGTAAGACACCATTACTTTACAATTCAGTGAGGCAGCGCTATATCTTCTACAAGTAGGTCTCATCACGAAATGGCTTAAATAAAAAAGAAAGTGATGTAAAACCCCAAACCAAAGATGTGATGAGTTAGTTCTGATAAAGTCAAACAACACAAACTCTGTATTTGAATTTGAAAAAATGATCTTAGAAACTAGTTATAAGGGTCTAAGGGATTTTCATGCCATAGTGATCATGCTGGGATCATTTGGTATTGCTAACACTAACCCACATATAGATATGGATGCAATGTTTGACTGTTTGAAGTCAATTACCCTAGCTCTCATGAAAAATATGCATGCCAAAATTCTTCTCAGTTCCAAAATTCCTTCAACCCTTAACCTAGTGAATCATGCTATTCTGAACTCAAAAATGTTGAAGTTTGAAATGGAACACATCAAAATTATATGCACCACATCTCATGGAGGACTATATGGCAGGAGGTTATCACCTATCTGAAATGGGGGCAAAGATTTTCTATGATGGCATTGTCAAAATATTTGATATCAATTAATCTGTTGATCTTCATAACTTTCCTGCACCGATTGAGGTAAAACCTGTACCTGCATCTCCAACTAAACCCTCAGCTCACAGTACCACCATGTCTGAGGTCCAGCATGACCTAACAGCAGCTCTGTCAGCTAAAAAACACTGATCCGTGAGATACCAGGTGAAAAAATGGGTTTAGTCATGGGTAGGGGAGTAAATACTATCAAGGCAATTCAGTCTGTTTGCTCAACAAAAATAAAAAATCAAAAAGCTATCATGTCCACAAATTGATTCAAATGTAGAAATTCAAGCTTTAATGATCTGTGGTACGCCTATTGCAATTCTAAATGCTCTGGATGCAATTGAAATGACTGTGGAAGGTATAGACATTTTCACAATTTATAACATACCCAGGAGTAGCGATTCAGCCATTTTAGTGAATTATGCCAAAATGGCACATGTCGCTTTGGTGATGCATGTCAATTTGTACACTCTAGGAAAAGGAAACTCCCTAAACAAATTAGGTGAAGATGTCTAGGGGGCATGGTTAACAAGAATATAGTGGATAGTGGATAAATCTGAAAACCTAGTGCTAGGTGTAACTCAGAAAGGTACTTATAAGCCCGTGAAAGCAGACATGTTTTAACAAAGTCAGTAAACCCTTCTTTAATACAAATACAGACAAACATGAAATTGACAAGAAATATTTTAATTTTGACAAGAAATATTTCAACAATTTTAGAACCAGGTGTTTAAGGAAACTGAATAATGAAAAATGCAGTAATCATATGTGCAATGAATTCTGTTGTCAATATCAGAATGACAAAGTTGTCTGAGATACTACAAATATTATGCAATTTATTAATCATAGCAGTTATAATTTGAATGAAGCCATTTTTTTTATAGGTATGATGCATGTAATAAATGTTCTCAAACATATAAAGTTAGAAAAAATCTTAGCATAAATAAATCTTGTTTAGGTTCTAAATCACGTTTCCCCGTAGTCCAAATTCTGTAATGCTATCATGCCCTAATATTCACGAAAATACTAGAAATAAAAATTTAACACCTATTCAAAATGATCTAGTCATGGATAAAACCCTATCAAAATGTTATATTGACCATTTTTCCTGTCTCCGCAGTCAATCAAAATCTCCCAAATTCCAAAAAGATATTAATAAACACAGAAAACTATATAGCCATGTCTTGAAAAATAATAATGATTCACGTAACAAAAATATGAAGCAATATTTTGACAGTGAAGCTGTGAACATGGGTACAAATAATAACTGTAGTGAAAAACATACAGTGTCACAGAAATAGATATATGTACAGAACATTTTATCATAAAGATGAGACGTGTGTCATTAATGAAATAATAGTCATTAATAGTAAGAGCATGAGGAAAAATAAACTAATTTACAGAGAGATTTGCTAATACACAGAGTGTAGGAAATAAAATTGAAATCATAAATATATTAATGAAAATATAATTGTTATTTTTTTTATTACTGAAACCTGGATCTATCGAGAAAATAATTAAATTAAAACTCGAAGTCAATAATTACAAAATTAAACAAGTTCCTCGAGTGCTAAGGTCCGGAGGATGCCTGGCAGCTATACATAGGGATGAAATTAACATAAAAAGAATTGATCATAATCATAAACTCACTACAATGGAACTGATTGAAATAAATATTAAATCAGGATCAAAATCATGCACAATTGTCACTATTTATTGATCTGAACCATCCGATAAAAATAAATACATGTATACTGATTTATTTGAAGATTTTTCTGAAATTTTGGCCCATTATAGTATCGAAAAGCATGACGTTATTTTCATTGGTGAATATTATTTTCATATGAATAAGCCTGACAGGCCCAATATTATTAAATTTCAAGATGTTCTTGACCTACATAACCTACATAATCATAAACATGAACCAAAACATATTCTTTGAAATACTTTAGATTTGTAAATAACAAATACAAATACAATTGATTTATTATGTAGATGAAAAAATCTCAGACCATAATATCATTTAATTTACAATTAAATTGAATATAACTATAATTAACAAGAAGAGATGATATATAGACGCTATAAAAAAAAGAAGATTTTATTAATGATATTGATAGCATGTTTAATAAAAATCAAACCTATAACGATGATGAACTTGGTGCATCATTAAACAAGTATAATAAACCAACCAATATCCTTGACAAACACGTACCAATGTTTGAGAGAACCATGACTATAAGGAAACCAGCACCATGGTTACCTGAAAATATAAATAAAGAAAGAGCGCACAAAAGAACACTTGAGAGAAAAATGGACAAGACAGGTCTAGCGATCGATAAAATACAATATCAAATGCCAAGGAACAAATACAACAATATGCTTAAATTGGCGAGAGGTAAATACTACGCAGACATGGTGGACTCAAATTAATCAGACCCAAAAAACTATTTAAAATTCTAAAAGGACTACTGCACACAAGAAACACCATTCCCTAAACATGAAGATAAGAAAAAATTAGAAGCAGAATTTAACAATTTTTTCCTGGAAAAAATAAACGGCTTACGAAAGGAAATGGATAAAAATGGAAAAGATATGAACATTACTGAGCAACCAAAAGTCAAGAAATCCCGAGAAAATTTTACTCCACTAGCTGAAGCTGACGTTAAAAGACTGTTTGGAGAATCAGCAAAGAAGTCATATGAATCATGTGAATGAGGAATTTCAGAGCATAGAGACTGCATTGCTGAAAGTGCAGAACAATATACTCATGGAAATTGACAAAAACAAGACAGTTATGCTTGTATTACTAGACCTCTCTGCGGCAATTGACAATATTGACCATTAAATATTGTTAAACAGACTTGAGAAACGGTGTGGTGTTAAAGGAAATGCACTAAAATGCTATACATCACATTACACCCGAAATCAAAACAAAAATCAAAATTATCATGTTCAGTAATGGAGATATGCATTAAAAGTATAAAACATTTCTTACTAGAAAATAAAATGAATATAAATGATGGAAAGAGTGAATTATTGATATGTGTTAGAAACTCAAATTTTAAAAATGATGAAATCCCTAGTGAAATTTTATTAGGTGAAACAAGCATCCAAAGATCTCAAAAGGTCAATGACCTTTTTGATCAAGAATTAACGATGAAACAACAAATAGAAAAATGGGCAAAAATGGTTTTTCATATAAAAAATATATCACATATTAGAGACTGTTTGGATTACAAATACTCTTCCTTATGAATTTGTAACCTCTACACTTGATTATGGTAACTCTCTTCTTGCCGGGTGACCAAAATGTGAAATTGCGAAGTTGCAAAAATTGCAGAATGCTGCAGCCAGGATTGTATGTAAAATAAAGAAAAATGACCACATAACAGAAAAACTTATGGAATTGTACTGGCTACCTGTGGAGACAAGAATATATTTCAAAATTGCTTTACTTACATGGAAGGCACAAAATTTGAGATATATGTGCCAAGACTCTGGAATGCCCTGCCCCTATCAGTGAAAAAGAGTAAAACATTAGACACTTTAAATCAGGCTCAAAATGCACTTATTCACAAAATACTATATCCTAGAGTGCCATGAGCAGACCTAGTCTGAAATAGCGCTTTACAAATGTATTATTATTATTATTATTATTATTACAATTATTGTATTAAAATGACAAGAAATAATGCCCATAGCAATTAAACCCTCTCATAGGATGGATCATTTCAACAAGATCAATAACAAAGAATATTGCTAAAGTCAATTGTCTCAAGTCTTTTATACTGCTCTTATATCTAAACACTCCCAAATCATTTATACTGCTATTATGCCTGAACACCTCATCCCCAAGTCTTTTTTACTGCTGTTACGTCTGAACACACCCAGGTCTGTTATACTGTTGTTACATCTGAACACCCCTCCCCCAACACAAGACTATAAAAGGAGCACAAATATTTTCACTGTGAAATGAATAAAGTGTTTAAGTTATTTTGCAGCCCAATGTGAAATGATTGAGAGAGCGAAAGGAATATTCAACAAAAACACCAATACATATTTTGAAACCATATATTCTGTGGAAATAGATGACTGCAAAAATGAATGTTTAAATAACGAAACCTGTACATCTGCCAACTACCATCAGTTCAATACTACATGCACACTGACACACCATACTTTGGATGACCTTGTGATCTGGGGCGATAACACAGATGCTGAGGAACAGGAAACCTTTTGGCTCAGGAAGGAATGTGACGGTAAGGGATTTAGATGAATAAAGTTTTATATTTACTTTGAAAATGATATTTTGTGCTCTGCCAAACAGAGGTGGTGAATTCTTACCTCTGCCTCAAAAGTCTTCTTATTGTTTTCATAATGAATATAAAGAACTAGATTATAAATAGATATGCAGACAGGCCCCTCCCCCAATGCACATCACTACAGTCATGTACCATTTTGTGCAAATATAGTTGAGTGATAATTTGACTTTATTGTGGGACTAGACAAAGCAATTGAGAGAAAGTGGGTAACATTAAATTATAATGTGTCTGATTATGAACCTCTGAAATACATATTTTCATAATATGAATAATTATCAACTACTTCTGGTGGTGGCCACAGAATTGGGTAATGAAGGCAGAGGTAGGTTGAGGATTGATTACCTTTGTTTTGTAGAGAGATAATTATATAAAATATACCCTCGGACATTTACATGGTTTTATATGTATGTGTGTGTGTGTGTCTGTGTGTGTGTGTGTATGTATGTATTTATGACCACTGATTTACTTAATATTTCAATTATTATACATTATATAATAGGTCCAAAATCTGTATATTGTGACATGAGCGACCCAACATATCCCAAAACTGTCCTACATCACCAACTCGAGGACAACTATAAAGTAACTGGCATAGATGAAAAAGGGGGATACAAAATAATATTTGATTATGATATAACAACTAAAGAGATGGAATGGTTGCATGTAAGTATCGTCCTGGTGACAAAATGTCAATCCATACCAAAAATCCTTCAGAAATATACGAGTCAATGAAGATGCATACAATTTAAACATTTTGATAGTTTATATATACCAACATTTCTGGCAATGACAATATGTGTTAAGCCCTTAAAGCATTCATAAAATCACAGAGGTCACATACATTTTTACAGAGGTCTAGTGTATGTTTAATTGATATAATATTATGACAACGAAACTGTGATATAAAAGCCAGCTATCTCACTGAAATCAACCAAAATACACCAACCATGGTTACTGTGTTTTGCTGAAAGCGTCGTACTGGCTGTACTCTTTTGACCACCAGGTGGACACATGTATATACATATTCTTCAATATAACATGTCATCACTGGCTGATATTCTGTATAAGTATGGTCTAAGCTATCATATATATGTGGATGATACACAAGCCTACATCCCTGTTGAGCTCACATCCAGTAGACAAGTGGATATCACTAGACATAAATTCGAGGAATACAACAGTGAGGTCAGAACATTCCTTGTCTCAAATATGATGAAGATAAATGACCGAAAAACAGAGATGCTAATCAGCACTGACAGATACACAACTACTGCAAACCAGAACATCAGTACTCTCCAGATTGGGGATACTGACATCTCACCCAGTGATTCTGTGGTGGTCCTCAGGATCACAAGTGACTCTAAAATGGATATGAAGGCTCAAATTTTTAAAATGTGTAAAAAAAAGACATTATCACTACAGAACTCTGCAGCACGTGTAGTGTGTAGGATCAGAAGGTATGATAATATCTCCGAAAAAACTGAAAGAATTACACTTGCTCACTGTGCGAACCTGAATTGAGTTCAAGATTTTACTTTTGACCTTACAGGCCCTGAATGGTAAGGCACCTCCTTACCTGAGGGACCTGCTTAAAGTGAGTCAGAATGAGCGGGTCTTGAGGTCCAGTGAGAGCACTTACCTATCTGTTCCAAAGACCTGTCTGAAAACGGTTGGAGATATTGACCATTTATTGCAATTAAGACATTTTATACTGAAGACCAAGCGTACTAATTGGAGTAGCAAGGCCTCTTAACGTTGTGAGCAAGGTAAACACAGTTGCGTGAGGCTACAAGATGCTGTCAAATGAATATTTTACATACAAAAGACCACAGTTTCATCAAGAACTTTGCATGGGGCTCACTATAACACTGTATTGAAGAGGCCTAGTAAAGCTGGGTAAAGACCATACCTTTGTCAATAATTGGAGTAGAAAGATCATATTGACATTGCAAGCAAGATAAAAATGATGATGTCATACAGGAAAGTGTCATCATAGTGACGTCAGACAGGAAAGAGTTGTCATAGTGATGTCAGACATGGAAGTGTCAATTATGTCATGGTAACATCATAAATTATGTTAATATGATCATGTACAATATTGCTGTTACCTTTTGATAGCCTCCTCCCTCTGTACTGCTTGAAATACCAATTTTGGCTATTTTGATTTGTTTGTTTGGTTTGTTTGGGGTTTTACATCACTTTCAACATTATTTCAGTCATTTCGTGATGAGACCTACTTGTAGCAGATATAGTGCTGCCTCACTGAATTGTCCTGTCGCAGGTCCTTGACATGACAACCCACCCGGTCACAGATTTACAAGGACAACAGGTTAACCCTTAAGGCACGGGCCTCAGCTCATATGGGAAATTGTATCATGAGTTCAATCCCGGCACGGCCGGGGTTCGAACCCACGACCTTTGGATCACCACAGAGGAACTGGTGCTAATAAGCTGGTGCTCTAACCAACTGCGCCACGGCCCGTGGCCTCTGGCTATTTTGACTAATAATAAAAGAAATGTATGCTATGTCCCTTCTACCTTTCTTAATATTTCATCTTTTTCTTTCCAATGAGCCCAAGATCAAGCCGATTGGTGCAGCGGATGCCGCGTATGAATTAATTAATGACTTTATCATTCCTATTCACATTATTGATAATTATTATTATTACAAGTGAACCAACAATAGTATGAAAACCAGGGCACAATTATTTTCATATTTAAACATTGTCAAAAATTGCAGAAAGATAATTCAAATTGCACTGGAGACCTCCTAGCGCTGCGAACAAGGTAAACAGAGTTGCATGAGGCTAAGAGTTGCACATTTCTTTCAATTCGTCGTAATATGACAATGTATTGTATGGAATATTGTAATATCTATATATTACATGTATAAAACACCACAATTTCGTCAATAATTGGAATAGAAAGATAATTTAACCTGGAGTGAACTCCTCTTGACGTTGCAAATACTTCATCTTTTGCTTTCCAAAGAGCCCAAAATCAAGCCGATTGGTAAAGCATATGCCATGTGTGAATTAATTAATGACTTTATCATTCCTTTTAATATTATTGATAATCATTATTATTATCAGACCAACATTGATAAGCCAAATCAGTCCATTGTCCAAATCAGAAAGTGTCCCATTGCTAGCAAAACCTTACTGAGCACAATATGACTGGTCAGCTAAACAAAGTTTGTTAAAAAATGTGTTCAATTGATGATTTGGATTTTAGCAAAAGACTCATCAATTTCCAAATGGCACAGAAAATTATGCGGAGAAAATATAACCTTTGATTGCAATGATTAGGGTATAAACATTTATATTGTTCAAAGGATAAGTGCCTGAACATCTGATTTCATGAATACTTTTTTTGAGGCATTTGTCAACCAACTTACACTTCAGCGACCATGTTTTTAGTACTCTTGCAATTTGGCAATATTATCAGAAAGTATTTTAATGCTAATACAAATCATACAATTGCACATGAGACTTTTCAATCTCCTATGCTGGTTTCATATTTTCCCCTCAAAGTGTGGCATTTTCTCTAACAAGTTGCGTCACGGTCCGTGGCGCAGTTGGTTAGGGCACCAGCTTATTAGCACCAGTTCATCTGTGGTGATTCAAAGGTCGTGGGTTCGAACCCCGGCCGTGCCGGGATTGAACTCATGATACAATTTCCCACATAATGTGAGGCACTATATCTGCTACAAGTAGGTCTCATCACGAAATAACTAGAATAATGTTGAAAGTGATGTAAAACCCCAAACAAACAAACAAACTAACAAGTTGCATAACAAAATCTCAAGTGATAAATCTTGAGATGTCAGGTTTTGGAGTGATATCTGACAAATATTTGTGCAGAGTGATGGTTAGTTTAGCTTTTATCCAAGATCTTTGAATCCCTGGTCCAGTTAGCCTACTCCCTTGGCATAGAGCTGGGTGAGATAGAGATTCATAAAAACCCCATGCGTCATTAAACTGTCATGTTCCGATGTGTAATATGATGGGATGGCATTTCAAAAAGTGAATAGGACCTGTTTTTTCTATGTCATTTCCAGAGATGATGAGAATATCAAAATGTCTAGATTGGTATGTATTTCTTTCTAAAATATTTTGAAAAGTTTTTGAATGAAAAATCCTAAACTTAAAGGTTCATTTCAAGTTGAAGATGGTGACCCATATTTTATTTATATATGTTGAAATTGCATAATCCTATATGGGTAATAGGTCATATAATTCTTAGTGTGGATTAAAATTTAAAATGTAATTTTACTTAATTAAGTAACCAATTTCAACAGGTTAATGCCATGCAGACATTCACATGAGCTGGGGCATGTGTCTGAAGGGTTAACCCATTATCCTTGTAAATCTGTGACTGGAAGATAAACATGTACAAGCGAGCACACACATACTTTGTTTTTATAAAACTATTCTGCTCTGGTGAAAAACGGTACTATTTCATATCCAAAGCAGATTTCTAAAAAAGTATTAATAACATTATTCCGAGAGAAATGCTATTAACAACATTGAAATGAATTGTCAACGTTATTAGATTTATATTTTGTAAGTATGTCAGAGGATTTCATTGATAAATACTTTCATTGATTCATTTTAAACTGGAATGAGTATTTTCAGGGTGACACATCTGCTGTTCAGCAATATGTAAAATTTGGCTGCAGAGGCATTGCCCCTCGTAAGACACTATGGACATTCTACAATGGAGAGGTACATGACGGGGAAAGTAATGTGTTAGGAGACTGCGGCTATTGTCTCTTATCAGGCAGATGTTCTAATTCCAAGTAAGGACACTAGTTGATTCTATAAACATACAGAATCATATAAAACCAACTTGCACAAATTTGTGTATTCAAGGAGCCAACCTTCCATTTAATACTGACCTCACATACCAGAAGGGAGTTATGATCAAAATGTCATTTTGTGCAAAAGAGCAAACACAATTCTGCTGTTTGGCTCCATCAACAACTGCCTGAATGGAAGATAAAGAACAGAAATTGCCACCTGGGTAGGACAGTACACAACATTCTTCTCACAAAAATTGCAATTTGAGTTTTCATCTCTAGTTGTATGTGGCCCACAAGAAAATTGAAAATGCATGAATCAATTATTTTGTACCACTATCTTTGACATTGATAAATTGTTTTTTTTTATTCAATTATCCAATCAAACATCTGGATGAACAGAGGCATTGGAAACACGTGGTGGTGATGTTTGTCACATCTTATTCTCCCCAATGTAAAATTAAACATTTTCTGTGTTGATCTGCAACCTATCTATTCTTCAGATGCCACAACCATATATTCCCCTTTATGACCATTAAGACTACATGTTGAGACATCTGAAAAAGCCTTTTTATATCTTCAGTCTGACCCAGGATTCACCCAATTGCATGGGATTAGTTTGTATTTCACTGTTTCAAAATTTGAGATTTGAAGAATAAATTGTACCTCTTCATAAAGAAAGTCAAGATTCAAGTAATATGAGAGTTAAAGGAGTTGACCATTTTAGAATCACTATTATTTGAAAAATATTATATCTTTAAATTTAAGAAATACATGTTATTATAATACACAAACTCTCATTCCACTCAAACATCATTCTAAATACTTTTCTAAATAGATGTGAGTGGTTTCTAAACAAATGAGTAGTTTCTCAATGACGATTTTTAGTTTCTAAGAAGCACATGAATTTATACATTAGTGTTACAAATACTTCTAGATATATTTAAACAATATATAGGTGACGATATATATGATCTCATTGACATACATTTGAAATGTACCTTATATTTATTGCAGTTGTCGCTGTCAATTCTTTTGGAGTACACAATATGATGAAGTTACATTTCAAAGATTTGATATTATACCGCTACAAAGTGTCGGTGTGGGTGATACCTTACCCAAAAATGACAATGTATTTTTAACATTTGGACCAGTGATTTACACTCAACACATAGATGGGTACAGTATGTTGAAAGTTATTATGTTAAGACACATAAAACATATTACACATACAAACAGTCAGTCAAAATTGTTTTATCACTTTTTTAATTTAACAATAGTGCCAGGCATTTAGACCTCTCGAAGAATATTTCCAAAGTTGGTATATAGACCTTATTGAAATTGCAGCTGGATTTGGATGCCATTTGGATGTTTTATCTTATCCAATTTGTAGCCTGAAACAGCCTGTTTTAAACAGAGAAAGATTTTTTTGTTTTGTTTCAGTCATTGTTCCTCTGTTTACCGCCACCAAGTAAACGCCAGCCAAATGTATTTATAAGTATGATGGTCCCCATGGCAGGTAGAAGTTGACTGTGGGTCGCCATCCTGCCCCATTTGAAACAACATATCCTATGTGCACAAAAATATTTCTCTGAAATCCAATCATTAATAAAAACAAGTACTCTGCATGGCAAGATAGAGTCATATACTACCAGGTAAATCCTGGATCTGCTGTGAAGACTAGAAAAAAAGATAATAGCACAAAATTGTCCAAGAGTGCTGTACGATTGGTAAACTTCATGCAAATGTGTGTGCCTAATAGCCACCTTCTTTGCAACGAAAACATGCTTGCATACAAGTATTCATGTCCATCTCATATCATGGATGAAGAAGCACTATTTCTCGGATGACTAAAATATATGATGGAAAATTTAGATTTTAAAATTGCCTTTTGTCAGAATTTCTTTTTCTCCATTAACTGAGTGAATTTTGATCCTTTGCTAAAATTAGATAAATGTGCATGTGCCTAACATTTTAATTCCTGGCCCATTAGCTCAAAGCATGGACAGGAGTGGGAGGGCAATATGGAGCTCACTTAAAACCTGCAGACAAATGACTTTTTCTCCCTACTTGAGGATTTAGATTTATTTAAGTTATAATCAAAACACTACAAGAAAAAACAACTCTGTATGGCGAGGTAGTCACATACTACCTCTGCCACAATTGACATGAAATGCGGAAAACTTTTCCCTCACTTAAGCATATAACTACCATACATCCCGACAATTTGTTTGCTCACAGACATGGCCATGCACAATGACATAACTGTATGAGTGCATTCCAATATCCAAAGGAATTCAGAATGGATTATTTATAATTGGGGGGAAGGAGGTATATTGGAAATATATGTATATTGAAAATATATATTGTTGGGGATATTTAAATCACTTTCAAATATTTACATCACTTTCAATTTATGATGAGATTTGATTTATCAGTTTTCACCATGAGACAAAAGAAATCAGATTTTCTTTTCAAATTGGGGGGTCTTTCAAATGATACAGCTGGATCCATGACGACCTTTTAAATCTTATTGGGATTCTAGAAAAAATTACATATTCATCTCAGCTTTGCAATGAATATGTATTTCTCAATAACATCAGGTGATAAGGTGGGAGACATTTGTCATTATACAGATCTCGACGAGTGTGCAGCTGGCCCTTGTGAAAATGGGGCCACGTGTTGGGAAGGGCGATATTACTACAACTGTACTTGTCCAATAGGCTTCACAGGCAAAAACTGTGAAATAAGTAAGTACAGTGAGGAAATGTCAATCCCAGTTTCTCTGGATGTGTACACCTCATCTGATTTAAATCATCTGTATAAATAATCATATTAGTAGGTAGATAACATTTAAGTTTCCATTCATGCAAGATTTTAATTAGATTAACAATTTGATTTAAACTAATTTTAAAGTTACCTCCTCAGCCAAAACACATATAAACATACAAAATTATGTAATTGTATGTTTATGTATTTAGATATAAATGAATGTGCCAGTGACCCATGTCTAAATGGTGCAACATGTTTGGACAAGGTAAATAAGTACCTATGTAGTTGTGAACCAGGATTTCAAGGTGTCCACTGTGAAACAGGTAAATATCATTAGCTTCCTCATTAGGGGTTACCATGTTTACCATGCTTAACATGTAATCCATTAATGTCTGACCCACCACACCACCATAATCTATGTAAACTATTAATCCAGGTGTTATTCTGAGTTACCTTGTCAGTGACCATTTGATCATTAGACTATTCTGAGTTGGTTTGTCAGTGGCCATTTAGTTCAATTATTTATGTCCACCATTGATCGTTAGACTATTTTGAATTGTGTGTGACCATATCATTCATTTATCCATGATCCATCAATTGTCTAGAAACCTTTCTGATTTGATTAATCTATTAGCGCTTGATTCCCTGATTAGGTCCACAGTTATACTCCAGTCACATTTGCACTAGGCTCCGGCAGGGAAGTAAGAATTGGCTGACTTCACAGGGTCCTGGTGCCAGGGAGTTCATAATTGGTAATCTGATATATGCTGTGGCTGTGATCAAGTTTTCACAGGTACCTCACGGCATGTGCCATATTAGACATCTATATGATATTGTACGGAGCCTGTTGGATCATCTGACTATGGCCTGTGAAATTTTGAATGAAATTTTTTATCCTATTTTAATAATAATAATAATAATAATAAATTTTGTATAGCGCTGATACCAGACAAAGTCTGTTCATAGCGCTGTGTTCAGGACGTGTGCCCTGAAGAGGTGAGTCTTCAGTCTATTCTTGAAGGAGGAGACTGAAGTGCTTGTCCTAATTTCAGTAGGCAAGGAGTTCCAGAGTCTGGGGCCAACAGATGAAAAGGCCCTGTCACCCACTGTCCTTAGCCTAGTTTTAGGTACTTGTAGATGGGTGCCATTGTTGGATCTTAGGCAGCGTTCCCCATCTTTGATTTGGAGTAGATCCCGTAAGTAAGGCGGAGCCTTACCATTTAGGGCCTTCCAGGTTAGGAGAAGGATTTTAAAGTCTATTCTCGCATGTACAGGGAGCCAATGCAATTCCTGTAGTTTTCCTGAGATGTGGTCGAACTTCCTAATTTTTCCTACAACGCGTGCTGCAGAGTTTTGGAGGTATTGCAGCTTCCTAATATCAGTTTTAGGAAGACCAGCCAGTAGGCCATTACCATAGTCCAGAGCAGATGTAACAAAAGCATGGGTAAGTGTTACAGCAGTCTTCTCGTCTAGACAATGTCTGATGGCTGCCAGATTCCTGATATGATAGTAACCCTTCTGACACATTTTTCTGATCTGAGCCTTCATGTCCATGTTTGAGTCAAATGTGATACCAAGATCTACCACTGACTCACTAGGAGAAATATCCGAGTGACCGACTCTGATTGTGTCAGGGATACTACTGCTGGTTGCAGTATTGTACTTGTCAGTACATATGAGCATCTCTGTCTTTCCATCATTTATCTTCATCTTATTAGATATGAGGAAATTTCTGACCTCGTAGACACATTCTTCTAGTTTGTGTCTGCTGATGTCCCCCTGGTGTGGGGAAGTGTGGTCAACAGGGATGTAGATCTGAGTGTCGTCTGCATAGATATGATAGCTCAGACCATACTTGGCCAGAATGTCTGAGAGGGGTGTCATGTAAATGGTGAACAGTATGGGTCCCAGAACTGAGCCCTGTGGTACTCCATATTTTATGGACTTCAGGCATGACCTATGGGTACCAACCTTCACACATTGTTTCCTGTTCCTAAGATAAGACCTAATCCAGGAGAGGGCATGACCTTTGACATTACATCTGGCCTCCAGTCTATCGAATAGGATTTGATGGTCAATGGTGTCAAAGGCAGCAGAGAGGTCCAGTAACAGTAAGATGACTGCCTTTTTATTGTCTAGAGCGTACAAGATATCATTTTGAACCTTTAACAAAGCGGTTTCAGTGCTGTGATATTCCTTGTAGGCAGACTGGAACTTGTCAGTAAGGCCATTCCTTACAAGATGAGGGACTAACTGGTTGGCTACTGCCCTCTCAGTTAACTTTGAGATAAAAGTCAGATTTGAAACAGGCCTGTAGTTCTTCTCAATTAGTTCAAGACCAAGTTTCTTCAGCAGAGGTGTTATAATGGCTATCTTCATATTTTCTGATACTTCCGATTCCATCAGTGATTTATTTATAATGGAAGTAATTAATGGTAGGAGATCATCTAGGAGGTCAAGCAGGAGCCAGGTTGGGATAGGATCCAGCTCACATGATTTCTTTGCAGACATCTTGATTAATTTACGCACGTCATCTATGGTTAAAGGTATGAACCAGACATGCTGTACTATTGTTTGTAGTGTCACCTGGTGGCAGATTCTGGCTGAGTGGCGCCATATCAATTTCCTGGCGAATTCTTTCTATTTTTTCTAGAAAGAATGTGATAAACTTCTCAGCTTGAGTGACATCACAGTCAGTTTGGGGCATTGGTGTGTCCTTTTTCTTGTGCATGACTGTGTCTATGACTCTAAAAAGTTTTTTTGGGTCATGTTTATTTTCCTCAACCAGGTTGGAAAAATATGTAGATTGAGACGATTTCAGCAAGGAATTATACTTATTTCTCTGAGACTTGTATAATTCTTTATCAATCTGAGAATCAGTCTTGTTCATTTTCCTCTCAAGTTTCCTCTTGAGAGACCTTTCCAGCTTTAATTGGTCACTCATCCAAGGTACAGGTTTGCGCTGAGTGACCTTGGCAACCTTGATAGGAGCATGTTTATCCATGAGTGATGTGAGTTCCCTGTCATAGTAATTTACCATGTCATTCAAGGATAAGTGTTCCCATTTTGTGTCTCTACCAGTTAGGGATTTGATGTCCCTCCTTAGGGCCTCAAGATCTAATCCCTTGAAATTCCTATATTTGATAGATTTTTTGGGGGGTTTTGGAGGTGAAATATCAAGGTATATCTTAATCATTTTATGATCAGATAAGTATTCATCCACCAGGTGGCTCTTCAGGAGTTTGTTACCCCTGAAGGTAATGATTAGATCAAGGGTGTTCCCTAACCTATGGGTTGGTTCCTGAACCCATTGTGTTAGATCAAAGGTAGATAGGATATCATTAAACTTAATGACATCAGGTTTTAAGGGGAGGTTGACATGGAAGTTGTAGTCACCAAGGAAAATGACCTCATGACTCAATGAACCATAATGTGCAACCAACTGTGTGAACTCATCATAAAACTCAGAGTAGGTATATCTATTCCGATTAGATGGTTCAGGTCTATATATCACCACAAACGTTATCTTTTTTCCCCTCAATGTGATGGATGACTCCATGAGTTCCATGGTGGTGACCACTGGTTGGTTGGCCCTATTGGTTGTGAAAGGGAGTTCAGATTTGTATAAAATCCCTAATCCTCCCCCTGTCCGTCCTATCCTAGGAAAAGACTCAAACTTAAGTGAGCCATCTTCAAGTTCCTGTTTAACCTTGTCAGATATGGAGTCATGCATCCAAGTTTCGGTCATGAACAGGGCATCAAGGTCATGCTCGTTAAAGTAATCTTTTACTGGCAGGATCTTGCTAGATATGCTCTGTACATTGCAACAACCGATGTTTAATGCTTTTTTCCCCTTTGTATTAAGGTTTTTAATACGAGAATGTCGTTTGTTTGCAATTGGTGGCTGACCACGTGGCGCAGAGCGAGCACGTGTATTCAGAGCCGGCCCTGCAGGCCTCACCACGTTGTGATTGGCCTGGTCAGACCACGTGGTATGGTTGGGCGTGGATATGATAATATTGCCAAAACTGCACGATTTTGACGAATTGCATGGACTCTCAACATATTTGTTGTTCAGTCTATGTTTTTGTGGCCGAGGAGGCAGAATAAATATGTTTTCCCAATAAAGATGCTTTGGGTGCGATATTTGTGTATATCTAACAAAATTGAACTGACAATTTAGCTTGCTTGCCCCATGTACGGATAGTAGTGTGTTCGACTTTATGTATTCACAAGTATCGAGCACCCATCGAAACTGACAAGGGAACAGTTCAATTTCTTTCTCAGACTCGAATATATTAATATTTGAGTTCGCAACAATGTTATGTAATGATTGAAATTGGGAAACTGAGATGATATTAAAATTAATATATCTCAGAGAGGAATTCTTCTTGAACGTGCTCGCATGATCATCACATAACAGTACTTTTCTCGACCCTATACCATTGTGGGGCAAGGATAGAGTCTCAATATTTGTGCTAGAATTCTTGTTGTATATGTTAAAACACGAACATATACAAACAAAGCCATGATTGTGTAGCATTGAACAGGTAGGTAATCTCTTTGTATATATACGGGTCAGTTCCTATATGAGCGATTGACACGTTCTGTATTTTGAACTCCGTATATTGCAGATTATTTACCCAATAATGATCACGGGTCAGCGTATTATGAAAAGCTGACGTGTGGTAGATTCTTACTATCGTAATAGTAATAATAAATAGAAAAGAAATAATTTTCAATCTTCAGCTCAATGAAGTGTATATATACGGGTCAACTATATGAGCGATTGACACGTTCTGTATTTTGAACTAACGTAATAGTTAATTATATCATTGACTGAAGGGAACAGTACTTTGCTATATGTTTTAATCTTCCAAGATATTAAATTGAAAGAAATGCCACTTATTTGTAGCTATTGGTATTTATACCAAAAGGTATTTTGCAAGAGAGGGCTAAGAAGGTAGCCGATTGCGGTTTTTCTTTGTACAGCGGGTGGTGCAGGCAGCGAGTGCTCTGTTCTTCCACCGTCGGAACAAGTCCGAAAAACACTGTAAATCAGTTCAATATGCCGAATTTGCTTCTAGAAGCGTCTGAAAAAGTGTCCAGACACGAATAGCGTGCAAATTAGATTGGTATATATACCTATAAATAGGTATATCGCAAGAAAGAACTACTTACGTAGTTGCTTGCGAAAGTGTATTGGACAGCGGGTGGTGCGTCACAACAAGAAAAAATGGCTGGTAGTAGCCCCTTGTTTGTGTATCTACAACCACCGTCGGAACAAGTCCGAAAATCACTGCAATTTCAAAATATGCTGCTAATGGGTCTGAAGGTGATTCTAGACACCAAGAGCAACAAGTTTTATGAATACAGAGGGTATAAGGTATCAGACCAAGCACTCGACACTGGCAGCAAAGAGTGGATACTCGTGAGCGCGGTGCCTCGCAAAGACAACACAGTATGATCCCGCCCTCGCGAGCGGTTTTCCAATCAAAACTGCCGTCAGAGCTTGCAATAAGTCTGGTATCAGATAGACCTTTGTATAGACAGGGTTCTCTGCGAGAAAGTGTGGCGATAGACTAGCAATAGACTCCAGAAAATCGACCAAGAAGGACGATTTTATCGGAGCTCAAATGAAAGCCGCCATTCCACTCTCAACGCATGCGCAGAACTCCAACGATGCCACTGACACCCCTAAGATAATCTGCCGATGTGCCTGCGGGACACTGCCGGTACCAGCCGTGTAGTTTAGGATAATATTTGCTGATAAGACATCAGGGAAACGCAGGCAACTTTTATGTTGTAGATAAAAGTTCCCGCTGACCTGTATGACGTCTTAAAGATGCTCAATTGTAGCTGATGATTTCCCATTGCCCTCACGGCCATCTGAACTGCTAGTTGATTTTGTAAAAAATAAACATTATCCGGGCATCTTTACTGAAATTGGTGCAAATATAACAGGGGTATAAATCTAATAATTTAAGTGAGATATTATGTTGCAGACATCAATGAATGTGTCAGTAATCCATGTGACAATGGTGCCTCGTGTGTGGATGAGATAAATGAATGGAGATGTAACTGCAAGCCTGGATATATGTACACTCGCTGTGATGCAGGTCAGTGAAGATACTTTCACACATCCCACTCAAACATTATGTTCACATATATGTTTCATTATCAGGAATTTCTTTAAGACAAAATGTGAACATCAACAATTTATAATTATAGTTTTCCTGTTGCGAGTGCAGCGGACGAAATCTGCTTTAGTATATTCATTTAGAGCTATTCATTACAATTAAATATAATTATAACCTAAAAATATTTAGAACCAAGGTCTCCAGATCCATCTTGTATGAATTGTCACTATGCAAAAAGAATAGAGCATTGAATCCCCGTGGTAGGCTTCTATTTAACCTGATATAGCCAAAAAAGTTTATTTAATCAATCCATTAATCATAGTGATGTTGATATCTTTTATCAGAAGTCAATGAGTGTCAATCAAATCCGTGTCTGAATGACGCCACGTGTGAAGATAACGTGAACAATTATCAGTGTTTTTGTGGAGATGGATATCAGGGAGAAAACTGTGGTTCTGGTAGGAGACTTACTGTATTATTTCCAAATCGATAAATCTGACATTCACGAAATGTTATTCCCTAAAAGAGGAAATGCATCAAACATGATGAGGGATGTTTTTTGGAATGGAACCAGCTTGAGAAATTGAAAAGTTGTGAAAGGCATGTTGGCCAAAGCATTCACACGTATTGTGTATCCGGAAACATCCTTTGTGATAGCGGAAGCCAAGTAGTGAATCACTAAAAACATTGTGGCTGTAAGTTGCTACAAAATGACTAGATTTCTCAATGGCACAACTCGCAATTTCTTATATTAGATATTTTAATGTTTAACAAGCTTGTTTTGTTTTTTAAGATATAAACGAGTGCGTTTATCCCTATGCACCGTGTCAAAATGGTGCCATATGCTTGGATAATATTAACTCCTATACCTGTCTTTGTCAAGAAGGCTTCACTGGAACAGACTGTGACATCGGTAACCTTTGTTATGTAATCATACAGATATCTTCATACAAATATCATCTTCACATGATCCTTTATCCTCTAAAACACAATATATCATTATATTTTGTTATAGACATATTATTCTGTTTTTTCTTCAAATTAATTTACAGTACAAATGACCCAATTCTAAAAAAATGAAAATAAATATAACGATGTTTCCAAATGGCAAGTGCATTCTTGTTGCAGACATTGATGAGTGTGCAGCTGTTCCGTGTTGGAATGACGCCCTGTGCATCGATGGTCCAAATCACTTCACGTGTCAATGCCAGCCGGGATATGAAGGAGAACTTTGTGACATAGGTATGTTGATGTCACCTTATTTCTGTTGTAGTATCCATAAGTTATATAATTTTTAATATCTTTAAGGTAAATCATTTATTATATGCTTCTCTCCTCTGAAATTCTGAGGTGCTTCCGCTAAAACTGGTAGAAAATGAAAGTAGTTCGGCATAGGGGTGATCTACAAGAGTAACTAAAATCTAACAAGTTTCCTCAGCAAAGGGTGATCTGAAAAAAAATCTTATCTGTGCAGAACACTCTCTTGAAGTATCAGATACAATCACATTCAGCTTCCAGAACTATCATTCATCCAGCAAATATCCACAGTTTCAGTGATTATGTATTTTCAGACATAGATGAATGTGTCTCTTTTCCATGCATGAATGGTGCAACGTGTAAAGATGGCGAGAATGGTTTTACCTGCAAATGTCGCTCTGGATACAAGGGTTCAATCTGTGAAATAGGTAAGAATTCCATTTTACACACAAACAAGACGTGCACACATCTAGTACATAGGGAAATGATAATGTATAAATTGGATGTATGGGGAAAAAAATTCTATTCAAAGAAATATTAGATATTATCAAAGTTCCACACAGAAGAAATTGTCCATTTCTATTAAAAATATATATATATTAAATTAAAGTTCTTCATGGCCAGTCATAAATTATGTACAAAAAAAGTTCATTCCTTAGATTGAGTGTGGGTATCAATCAATGAAGTGAAGATTGTTAACCCTTATATGTATCTTCTAGTGATATAAAGATTACTTATCATTCTATTTCACAGCAATAGATGAATGTATAAGTCAGCCATGTCAAAATGGCGGTTTCTGTGCCGACAAGGAGGGAGAATACATGTGCGACTGTACAGGCACAGGTTACACAGGAATCAACTGTGCAATAGGTAATCATAGAAGAACAGTAAACTTCATCAGCCTAATTCTATGCACTCTATATAACATAACAATTGAGAATAATGAGAAGAAGTCTGAGTGTATGTGTGGGTGTGGGAGGGGTATTTTCTTACTTCTGAGTACTGTAAACTAAGGGTATCTAAGGGCGTATATTCATAGGATAGAGCTTCCCAACATCCAATCAGGCCAGATGAGAGCTCCAGGGCCTTAGGTTTGTTATGAAAGAGCCACTTTGATTGGTTCATTCCAATAAATTTCCTGACTGGTTAATTCATTAAATATATTGGTGGAAGCCCTCTTCTCTATGGCTATGTTAAGCCTGAAGAAGACCCTTGAAGGACTGAAACATGAAACACCTTTTTATTCACTGGACAATATATATATATATATATATATATTTATATATATATATATATATATATATATATATATATATATATATCCTTAATAACATCATTACGAAACAGGTGTCCCCCAAGGTTCCATTCTAAGACCACTTCTTTTTATAATTTATATCAATGACATTACCAACTCAAGTGAAATTTTGGAATTTATTATACATGCAGATGATACTACTTTATCAAGTACATTGAAAATAATTTCAAGTAATTCATTTCAAAATAACTCTAGTCAAGCTATTAATGATGAACTAAACAAAGTAAGTGAATGGCTTAAATTAAACAAACTATCATTAAACATAAATTTATTATATTCCACACAGCCCAAAGAAAATTTGGAAAGTTAGAATTAAATATAGATGGAATTGATATTGAACAAGTTAACCACTTTAATTTCTTGGGCATTACTATTAATAAGAATTTGACCTGGAAAGACCACATTGACAAGATATCAAACAAATCTCTAGAAATATAGGTATCCTTAATAATTAAAAAAATTTCTTCCAGAAAAGACTTAGTTACTGATTTATAATTCTCTAGTACTATCACATTCAAATCTTGGCATACTTCTGTGGGGTCACAAATGTGACCGTATACTTAAATTACAAAAGAAAGTTGTCAGAATTATCAAACTATAGAAGCATAACGCACATACTGAACCAATATTTAAAGAATTGAAACTTCTGAGACTTGACCACATATTAAAGTTACAAGAACTTAAATTTTATTCAAATTTAAAAAAAAGCTGTTACCATCTTATTTATTGAATCTTCCAATACTTCACATAAAAGAGATACATTTTCATGGTACAAGAGTTGGATACAATATGAGAAATCCTCTGGTAAAACATGAATATGCTAGAAAATGGATAAGATACACAATTCCTGAAACAGTTAATAATACCCCTGGGTGCATTTTAGACAAAATAGACACTCATAGTTTAGAGGGATTTTCCAAATACATTAAGAAATTCTGTATTGATTCTTATAAAGACAAATGTACTATAGATCAATGTTATGTATGTACTATAAACAACTAGTTGTCAATACATGTTGTTAATGTTCCTCCTTGTAAAAACTAGGTCTTTTGTTGGATGTTTCAAAAACACTCTCAATGATATGTAAACATATGGAACTAAATGTATTATACTGCAGCTATGCACATTACCCTAGAAATGATTTCCGGATTATATAATATATCCTACTGATAACTTAATAACGAACATGCAAATAGAGCAAATTGTAATTTAATTAGTCATATATTTTCATTTCCTTCCGCAAAAAGGATGGCCCCTGTGATAGCGGTGGCTTAAAACCCCACCATAACAGGGGTCTTCCTGGCTGGATTTATATTATTATATTGTTATATATATTTTGTTATTCAAACTGTATTTTATTTTGGCTGAATAAATGACATTGAGTTCTGAGTTCAGAATTCTATCTTTGTCTAGATGATAATCTATTATCATTTCTTACTTTTAAAAACAATTTAACGGATTTTGTTGCAGATATTGACGAATGTGAGAGCATTGTGTGTATGAATGGTGCATCATGCCGAAACCTAGAAAATAACTTTGAATGCACATGTCCTGTAGCCTACACGGGGAAGACCTGTGACCTCAGTAGGTGTCATCCAGTGTACAAATCTGTTTCTTCATAACACTCAACAATGTGAATGATTTTCTGTCCAGTTATATTTGTCCAAGATTATTTCATGGCCTCAGAATAACGGTAACGTCTGTGAAAATGATTTACATATTTTAGTCAATTACAAATTGTGGAGAAATTATTACAAGAATGGTCAATTTTCTTTTCTAGATGTTACAGTCACTCAGACTTCCTTGAACATTGGGCTTAATTCTGAAGAACAAGAAAATTAGTCTGATATTCTCAAAAATAAAAATGAAAACATTTAGTGAGCACTGATCCCAGACAGTGTTTATTTAAAAGGCTATTGAGGACAAAGCTTTCTAGCCTCAGTGCTATCATCAGCTATCTTTATACTCTTCATTATGCATTCAGCAAGGATCCTATCAATTTTAATAGTTGTTTGATGTTTTTATTTTTCAGAGATTGTTCATGGCCAGTGGGGAGGTTGGGGGGCATGGAGTAAGTGTTCGACGCAGTGCGGCACTGGGGTTCAAACCAGAAGCAGGCAGTGCACGAACCCTGAACCTCAATTTGGAGGAAAACCCTGTTCCGGCAGTCCATCCGATGTCATCATCTGCACCGAAAACCAATGTGAAAACAGTAAGTCACCTTTCCATAGAATGATTGTAATTTGTGTAACAAACTCTCTGTGACTAAGGTGTGCATTTCTTTTTAAATTAAAAAATGCATGTAGTTGATGGCAAGTGGAGTAAATGGGGAGCGTGGAATCGCTGCAGTGAGACTTGTGGTCCAGGTTTACAAACGCGAGTCCGGCTGTGTAATAATCCAGCTCCCAAAGGCACAGGACTGCAATGTGAGGGCGCCTACAACAGTACACAACCCTGTAAACCACAGGAATGTGGAGTTCCAAGTAAGGGTCTATATATATATATATATATATATATATATATATATATATATATATATATATATATATATATATATATATCATTGTTATTGTTTTAACATGTTATATTACTAGGGGAACTCGACATTGTTCCTACTCTGCATTACATCAGTAGTTTTCAAGTTGTTCCTTCTTCTCACTACCTCTGCCATCATTGCCCTGTATTTGGTATCAGATTTCAGGGTTTTAAATACTCAACCGACCCTTTATCCAATCATAATTGACAAACTTCAGGTCATGACCTGTGTCTGACCAAGACACTGATACATCAAAGCAAATCAAGTCCAAAGCAAAATTAAGATGAATTTTTATAACTAGCACGAACCAGTGCTCGGCCTAATTTTATGAATATTCATGACTAGTGGCCAATTATGAACGCAACTTTCTGCCATTGATAGCACAGAGAAAACAAGAAAAGTCCTGTAATGGAGGGTACATTTTTTCTCGCAGGAGATGGATTCTGGTCAGTATGGGGCGAGTGGTCGATTTGTTCCAGTACCTGTGGAGTAGGGACATCCTTCAGATATAGGACATGTTCTGACCCACCAGCAATATTTGGGGGCAAGGAATGTGAAGGAGAGGACACTGGTATTTCAGGCTGCTATCTTAGAACATGTCCAGGTAAAGTATATACATTATATAACTCTCTTCAATACGGGCATCCAAGGTCACAGGTCATTTCACACGGACCACTGTTCAACCATTCTACTCTTCAACCAAATTCAAAGTCAATCTAAAAAAATGTGACCTGCTCAACAATGCCTGTTCAATTTTAATCAATTAAATTAATTATTTTCTTTTGTAGACATTGTTTTGGCCTTCATGTTCAATTCAGGAGAAACACATAATTCTTTGCCCATATAGCAGAAAAATGCTATTAGACTTCACATATCTTGAAATAGCTTCACATATCTTCATCATTTATTCTTGTTACTGTTTAAATCATTTAAAAGAAAGATCAGTCATAATTCTTCTAACAGTTTTGCTTTTTTTCCTGTTTGAAGCATTTAAATATATTTACTGCCGTACACTGCCGTACAATGAAGGGTTTTACTTTGATATGTGATGTCTATCTCAGCCTATGAGAAGTGTGATGAATGGGAGCAGTGGTCAGGCTGTAGCCGCACATGTGGTAGCGGCGAGCACAAGCGGCGGCGACGATGCTCCCTGGAGATAGACGAGTCGGACAACGTCCTCAATGGCGAGGAAGTCACTCAGGATCCCATGCTCCCTCAGGTCATTAAATATGCGTATGTTTGGGAGCACGCTGCCTGTCAAACCACTCCATGTGGAGGTTGGTATTTCAGATTTTTCTTTTAACATATAAAAACGAGGTAGAATTACCTCGGCCATTATTACTAACTATAAGCTTTATTCATTAATCGTTACCCAGAATACTATGAAAATAATGGAAATCTGGGTGATACATAAGACTATGATAATGCTTAGACAATACTCAGAATATATTATGAAAAAAGAAATACAAAACAATGTCTAAACTCTGACTAGATGTAGTCTGCTTTATATGAATATGATAAGTATCAGGATCACTTATTTTCCTCCCAGCCATATCTGTTCACCATGTACTGAGTAATATAACGTTATTAACCTATTATTTGGTGCAGATCTGTGCATTTGAATCTAGTATAAAGAAACCTAAAATGATTAACAGCATTTAAAAGTTTATGTCCTGATGATACATAGACAGAGGCAGATCCCATTTGTTGGTGTGGGATAGTTTATTATGTTGTAAGCAAAGACCTCACTGAGAAGCAACGAGCTGTGGTACAGTTGGTTAGAGCACCAGCTTATTATCACCAGTTCATCTGTGGTGATCCAAAGGTCATGGTTTTGATCCCGGACATGCCAAGATTCACTCATAATTTCACATATGGGCTGAGGCCTGTGCCTGAAGGGTTAACCTGTTGTCCTTGTAAATCTGTGACTGTGTGGGTTGTCATGTGAAGGACCTGTGACATGATAATTCAGTGAGGCAGCATTATAAATTATACAAGTAGGTCTCATCATGATATGACTGAAATAATGTTGAAAGTGATGCAAAACCCCAATCAAACAATACAAACAAAAAAGACCTCACTGAAAGTCGATTTTCATATGAAAACGTTTTGGTGTGATTAAACTCCAAAAAGAACATCCCTATCATTGCTATCAATAAATAAATGTTATATATGGAAGGGTATAGACTCTCAAGACATTAAAAAAGGCTCATGAGAGATGGAATGAATGAATGAATGGTTGCTTAGAGGCACATCAACCACTAAGGTTATTCAGTGCCTAAAAGTGGTAAAAAACATACACGTTTATAAAATCAATATGATATGTAAATAATCTTAACAACACACATATCAACAAAATCCTTTCAATATATCAGTTATAGACATAACAAGTTTGTATAAATAAATTCAATTTAAAAGACTTTAAATACCATCTGATGTTTCGCGGTTCTTGATAAATAGGCCAGTGACCATGAGAGATGGAATTAATTATGATCAAGTATAACTTCCAAATATGTGATAATTGAGAAATGGTATGTCAACGACCCTTCAGGCAATAATGGCCATATCAGGTTGAATTTCAAGCCTTTTAGCCAGTGTATATGTAACCTCACCGGCAATGAGAGTCGAACCCACAACCTTCTGAACTCTACTAATTTAGCCAATTAAGAAAGGCACAGATTCTTTGCTATTCCCATATATATGTTCATCAACATAGATGGGGCAATTATTCATGACATGATTTCTGTAAATATTTCAGTTAACATATTGTAAATATACATTAAAGAGTATGGACCCCTAAAACGTAAAAAGGTTCATGAGAGATGGAATCTAGAACAACTATGACCTCCATGATATGTCTGTTATCAGGAATGGATGTATTATTGATGACATGATTTCTGCACGTATTTCAGTAAATAGATGTTATCAATGCAAGGCCCAATATGACGCATCTCATGCCCTGACAACCCTGGGGTGTAAAGGGCCAGAGAAAAAATGCCCTTCCTCCTCACCGTACTGCATGCACACCTTTGATAAGAGCAATAAACACTCTTTAATCATCAAGGGGTAGGTGAACATTTTCCTGCAAAACAATTGTCAAAAAAGTGGTCAATATCATATTTAAATAAAAGAAAATGATAATATTCCAATTATCCCATATAGTTTTTCAAATGATAATAATATTTCAATTAGTACAAGCAATATTTTTATTCAGCAAAAATGGACATATTTTTTAGGTGTGCTTCTAAAGCAGAATGCAAAAAAAGCCAAGACCAGCATTGCCTTGATCTCATGAAACAAGCCATTAATTCAGTCATGTCGTAAGTATGATGCTCAGCTCACTGATGATATTGCAAAGTGAAGTGTTTTCCTCAATATAATATTTTTCACATCTATATTTCCAATCTTTGGTGACTTAAATAACATTCAATATTCATTGCTGCTGTAGGTATTACTGGTACAAAACGTTAAACTGGTTTTGAAATAATTTCCCAAAGAGTTATGAATGGAAAGCAAGTAATATGTGATAATAATAATAGAAGGTTTATTAGATCATCATGATTCTTTCAGTGAGATTGAGACGCCAGAGTACCCCATACAGCCACCCCTGGACACGATCCTCCAGGTGTGGGGGTCACTCCCAGGAAAGTGTAGTGTATGCTGCAAACAAGCTTTCTGTAACTTTCGATTACTTCCTGCAGCCATGTCCCTGTTTACAGATGCCTCGTGTACATGGAGTCCAAGCTTTTCACACATCATGATTGCCACAGCCATATCCCTCCTGATTTATAGACAGTAATAGGTCCAATTCCTCCTGTTTATTATAGTCTTTAAAAGTACATGAATTCGAACAGATCCTCGTGCACATGGAGTCCAAACTTTTTTTTACACGTAATGTTTGCCACAGCCTTGGTCCTCCTTGTTTACAGACGATGTTTGTTATATTCTATAATTGAACCACAAAAATCAATAAAATCAGGTCTATATTATTGTGATCAAATAAATGATTTTTTGTTTGTTATATAATGTATGCGCAGAACATTAGCAACTAAATAACAGCTATGGAGCAGATAATTGCAACAATTAGATGTGATAAGAAACCAAGATTATAAGATATAAATAGATTATGAATTTATCAAATCCAGATACAATTTTAGACTTATAGAAATGGTAATGGAAACCATTGCTGTTATCTATGAACTGATGTGTGAACTTAATCTCTACATTTCACTTTGAAGTTAGCATTTCAAATTGAATATTAAGATTGGTTAAAATATTACTTTTTGTTTGGCCGAACATCGCTCACCTCCCTCACCAGAGTGTATGAAAAGGTTAATACCAGATGAGAAGAGTCAAATATTCTTCATTTGTGATTAAACACAATAAAATATTTAGAACATTATAATGCAGTATCTTTCGTAAATATTATTGACATAAACTTTCAAATATTGCATAACTACTTCTACTTATATAAGAATTTGTCGAGCGACAAAGTCTTTTATGGGAAACGAGCGACCAAATTGTTGCAGATTACGGACGTATATTTCAGTTTCTTTCTTGGTGCGAGTCTTGTTTTCACTTTCAAAACTGCTCAATGTATGACAGCGGGGCAGATCTGATCAGATTTCAAATAGGTATATAAAGGTATGAAGCTCTGGAGGTATCATTCGTGCCTCGCACTTCGCTTTTAAAGTTTCGCTATATTCGTACTTCTACTTCGCCATATTCGCATTTCTACTTCGCTGTATTCGCATTTCCACTTTGCTTTTTCGCACTTCTACTTCGCTTTTTTCGCATTTCTACTTTGTTATTTTCGGCCTTCGTCTTCTAATCTTCTCTCTTCGCCTTTAGCAAACTTTATATACTACAGTAAGCTGCTCACTGATTGGCTACTTGAATATGAAGTGCAAAGATAAGAAAGGCGAAGGTAGCGAAGTAGAAGGGCGAAGATAGCGAAGTAGAAGGGCTAAGTTAGAGGCGATGTACGAAGCACGAATGATACCTCCAGAGCTTCATATAAAGGAAAGAAATTGAGACGTGGTCAGTCGCTCGGGAACCCAGAAAGAGAAGGCAAAACTACGTCGTTTTGAACATTTCATTTCGGACTGTTTGCAGAGCCGGATACAACAGTGGGTGCTTTCTTACTATTTACCATGATATTATGATATTACTATGCAGTCCAATATATATAGGACTATCAAGGACATCTCGTTGCAATGGGTTTGTGCAGCGGGCGAATAATGTCACTATTATGGAGGGTTTGCTCTGATTGGTTGACATAAATATAGAACAGGGAACCCTAAATAACAACCACAAGTTCCAGTGACGTGTGACCGGAATTCCGGGCAAGGGCATACGGGCACCTGCGAGCTGGTTTACTGTCCATATATATGGTCATGTTATTAGTGTCTATATTATGTCTCGAAGGCTAGGGCGGAAGGGGGTCCACCACGCTCACATCTTATAGAAACAGTTTAGGAATTTGCAGGGTTTTTGGTGTTCTATTATACACATTTGCAATTTCATATAAAACTTGAATGGAATGGTAGCGGGAAGGAATTTAGATATGCGCAGTCAGTTTCTATTATTTTTATTGGAATTTCAGAAGATTTTGATGTTTATATTATGCACATTTGAAATTTCATATAAAACTTGAATGGTACGATAGCGGGAAGGAATTTAGATGTGCGCAGTTAGTTTCTAACATGTATATTTGAATTTCGAAAGATTTGTGTGTTTAATATTATCACATTTCAATTCCATATAAAACTTTGAATTGAACAATAGTGGAAAGGAAATTAGACATGATCGGTTATTATTTGAACAGAATGATAACGGGAAGGAATTTAGATGTGCACAGTTAGTTTCTAGGATATATATATATATTTGAATTTCGGAATATTTTGGTGTTAATATTATCACAATTTCAATTTTTTATAATATTTGAACAAAACAATGGCGGGAAGGAAATAAGATGTGCGCAGTTAGTTTCTAGTATATATATTTGAATGTCGGAAGATTTTGGTGTTTAATATTATCATTTTTCAAATTTCAAATAATATTTGAACAGAATGATAACGGGAAGGAAATAAGATGTGAGCAGTTAGTTTCTAGTATATATATATATGAATTTCTGAAGATTTTTGGTGTTAATATTATCACAATTTCAATTTCATATTATATTTGAACAGATCGATAGTGGGAAGAAAATTAGACATGATCGTTTATTTTCTAGTATTTTTGTGTTTATATTATACACATTTGAAATTAAATATTATCATTTTTCAAATTTCATATAATATTTGAACAGAATGATAACGGGAGAATATTTTTGTGTTTATATTATACACATTTGAAATTTCATATAAAACTAGTTAGTTTCTAGCATATATATTTGAAGTTCGGAGATTTTGGTCTTTATATTGAATAATATGCTCGGTTATTTTCTAGCATATACATTTGAAATTGGGAAGATTTTGGTGTTTATATTATACGCATTGTCAATTTCATATAAAACTAGTTAGTTTCTAGTATATATATTTGAATTTCGGAAGATTTTGGTGTTTATATTATGCACATTTGAAATTTCATATAAAACTTAGATATGCTCGGTTATTTTCTAGTATATACATTTGAAATTTGGAAGATTTTGGTTTTTATATTGAATAATATGCTCGGTTATTTTCTAGCATATACATTTGAAATGGGGAACATTTTGGTGGTTATATTATGCACAATTTCAATTCCATATAAAACTTGGAATGGAACAATACCGGGAAGGAATTTAAATATTAGCAGTTATTTTCTTGCATACATATTTGAATTTTTAAGATTTTGGTGTTTATATTATGCATATTTGCAATTCCATATAAAACTTTGAATGGAACAATACCGGAAAGGAATTTAATTATGAGCAGTTATTTTTCTAGCATACATATTTGAATTTTGAAGATTTTGATGTTTATATTATGCACATTTGCAATTCCATATAAAACTTTGAATTGAACAATAGTGAAAAGGAAATTAGACATGATCAGTTATTTTCTAGCATATACATTTGAAATTGGGAATATTTTTGTGTTTATATTATACTCATTTGAAATTTCATATAAAACTTGGAAGGGAACAATAGCTGGAAGGAAATTAGACATGCTCAGTTATTTTCTAGCATATACATTTGAAATGGGGAAGATTTTGGTGTTTATATTGAATAATATGCTCGGTTATTTTCTAGCATATACATTTGAAATTGGGAAGATTTTGGTGTTTATATTATATGCATTGTCAATTTCATATAAAACTAGTTAGTTTCTAGTATATATATTTGAATTTCGGAAGATTTGGTGTTTATATTATGCACATTTGAAAATTCATATAAAACTTGGAATGGAACAATACCGGGAAGGAATTTAAATATGAGCAGTTATTTTCTAGCACAGATATTTGAATTTTGATGATTTTGGTGTTTATATTATGCACATTTGCAATTCAATATAAAACTTTGAATGGAACAATAGTGGAAAGGAAATTTGACATGATCGTTTATTTTCTAGCAGATACATTTGAAATTGGGAATATTTTTGTGTTTATATTATACACATTTAAGATTTCATATAAAACTAGTTAGTTTCTAGCATATATATTTGAAGTTTGGAAGAGTTTGGTGTTTATATTATGCACATTTGAAATTTCATATAAAACTTGGAATGGAACAATAGCGGGAAGAAAATTAGACATGCTTGGTTATTTTCTAGCATATACATTTGAAATTAGGAAGATTTTGGTGTTTATATTATACACATTTTCAATTTCATATAAAACTAGATAGTTTCTAGTATATATATTTGAATTTCGGAAGATTTTGGTGTTTATATTATGCACATTTGAAATTTCATATAAAATTTGGAATGGAACAATAGCGGGAAGGAAATTTAGATATGCTCGACTATTTTATTTATATACATTTGGAATTTGGAAGAATTTGGTGTTTATAGTGAATAATATGCTCGGTTATTTTCTAGCATATACATTTGAAATTGAACATTTTTGGCGTTTATATTATGCACAATTTCAATTCCATATAAAACTAGTTAGTTTCTAGTATATATAATTGTATTTCATAATTGAGTTTTGGTGTTTATATTATGCACATTTGAAATTCCATATAAAACTTGGAATGGAACAATAGTGGAAAGGAAATTAGATATACTCAGTTATTTTCTAGCATATACATTTGAAATTGGGAACATTTTGGTGGTTTTATTATGCACAATTTTAATTTCATATAAAACTTGGAACGGAACAATACCAGGAAGGAAATTAGACATGCTCGGTTATTTTCTAGCATATACAATTGAAATTGGGAAGATTTTGGTGTTTATATTGAATAATATGCTCGGTTATTTTCTAGATTATACATTTGGGATTGGGAAGATTCTGGTGTTTATATTATACACATTGCCAATTTCATATAAAACTAGTTAGTTTCTAAGCATTTATATTTGAATTTTGAAGATTTTGGTGTTTATATTAGGCACTTTTGTAATTCCATATAAGATTTGAAACGGATCGAGCGGTTATTTTCTAGCAGATACATTTGGAATTTGGAAGATTTTGGTGTTTATATTGAATAATATGCTCGATTATTTTCTAGCATATACATTGGAAAGTGGGAAGTTTTTGGTGTTTATATTATACACATTTTCAATTTCATATAAAACTAGTTAGTTTCTAGTATATATATTTAAATTTGAAGATTTTGGTGTTTATATTATGCACAATTTCAATTCCATATAAAACTTGGAATGGAACAATAATGGAAAGGAAATTTGACATGCTCGGTTATTTTCTAGCATATACACTTGAAATAGGGAAGATTTTGGTGTTTATATTGAATAATATGCTCGGTTATTTTCTAACATATACATCTGAAATTGGAAGTTTTGGTGTTACTATTATACACATTGCCAATTTCATATAAAACTAGTTAGTTTCTAGTATATATATTTGAATTTTGGAAGATTTAGGTGTTTATATTATGCACATTTGCAATCTCATATAAAATTTGGAATGGAACAATGGCATGAAGTTATTTAGATTATTAAGAACATTTAAAACTTGGTGAATTAGCGTGGTGGGCACCCCCCCCCCCCCCCCCCCCCTAGGACCCTGGATAATTTGGGACTGGTGTCAGGTATGCGGGGAAGGTAGCACTGTGTATCGGGTCTGAAAAATAATTTGTTTTGATTTGAGCGATTATTCAAAAATTTGAAGATTTGCCTGAAACTCTGGATTCAGAGGGTGGGAACATGAGCGACCACGAGGGAGGGTAGAAAATAAGAAAAATTAAGTATCAACCAAAAAATTAAAAGCTTGGTATACAAAATATAAAAGGTGGTGTAAGCACAAAATAGGGAGAGGAAAATAAGGAGTTTTTGAAACTAAGAAAGTCTGTAAATTTCAGAAATATATATTAACAAGGTCAGAACAGAAAATAGTGAGCTGTTTGCTACTAAATATGGGTCTCTTGTCTAACCAGGGTTATACAAAGTTAACTAATGCTTAGGACTGGAAGCTAGTTCAGTCTGTTGGATTAGGTATTCCCAAGTTGACATGGTTAAGAGGGAACATCCATCAGGGGGAAAACAGTTGGCAGGTAAAAGAGTTTATAATATTGATTGACCATAAAGTAGATCAAAACAGGAATTGAACTAAAGTAAATGTTATGGTAAGCAGAAAAAAATTGATTGGACAAGGGTGAGTCTATGACATATCTTCATAATTCTTATCTGAATTTAAGATAACGATAAAAGTTTAAAAGGTTATTTGAAGTTACAGGAGAGAGTCTAGAATAAAAATGTCAGGCTAATTAGCTAAATTCAAATAAATGAAATTTAAATACTATTGGGTTTGCAGGAGTGAGTCTATGACCATTCCACTTAATTGATATATTTATCTGAAGTTCATGATAATGAAAGATAAGTTAAATATTAATTGATTTTGCAGGAGTGAGTCTATGACCATTCCACTTAATTGATATATTTATCTGAAGTTCATGATAATGAAAGATAAGTTAAATATTAATTGATTTTACAGGAGTGAGTCTATGACCATTCTTGTTAACCATGTCTGAAAAGACAAGTTCTGCTAGTAGATCACTCATATATGGCAAGACTGAGACGACATTTGAATATGGAGAAAGGAATAGATCAGAATTTCAACATAGAAAACGTGCAGGTAAAATGGTGGAACAAAAAAAAAGAATTATAAAGTATATAAAATTCATATTTTAAAAAGAAATTTACTGATATCCTAAAAGGGACTTTGGATTTTATAATTTCTGGGTTTAAAATTATCTAGAAATAGGAATAATTACACAGAATGCTACTATAGGATTTCCCTAAATTCACAAGATTATGGTTAAAATTTTGTATAATTTGCATAGTCTGTCTACTTATTACAATATTACCTCTCTACCCTGATACCAAATAATCATGGGATATATATCTTTATTATGTACATATGAATATTTTACCCTGGTACATAGTTATCATGGGACTAACATTATATTATACCTAGATACATGGTTATCATGGGACTAACTTATAATACCTTGGTACATAGTTATCATGGGACTAACTTATAATACCCTGGTACTTGGTTACCATGCGACTAACTTATAATACCCTGGTACATAGTTATCATGGGACTCACTTATAATATCCTGGTATATAGTTATCATGGGACTAACATTATATTATACCCAGATACATGGTTATCATGGGACTAACATGATATTATACCCAGATACATGGTTATCATGGGACTAACTTATAACACCCTGGTACATGGTTACCATGGGACTTACAAATATTTGATGCAATATTTTCTACCCTGGTACTTTGTTATCATGAGACTAACATATATTGGATACAATAGTTCTCTACCCACACACGGTGTGATCAGGGGAACAACTTTACGTTAGATTATGGTATAATTTATATATAGTTTACTATTACAAAAATATAAAGTGAAATGGTTATTATATTTATGATATGTGAGAATAGTTATGAGAAAATTAAGATTATACTATACATGGAAATATTTACAAAAAACAGATAAAATACAAAAATTGGAACAATTTCATTAGTTTTTAAAATGGATATATGAATGATCATTAAATTGATTTAACTATAATATGATGGTCATCAAGGCTCAAAAGGTCCGGAGGCCAAATACCAGACCAGGTTGAAATAAAGGTATCCGGAACGTAAAAAGAATCAATTCTGAAGAATTTATAAAGTATATATAAAATTCATTTAAAAAAAATGAAAATTACTTGTATCCCAAAAGGTTCTCAGGTTTTTGTGTTTTTTAATTTCTGGTTTTATAATTTTTTAGAAATAGGAATAATTACAGAGTTCTACTATAGGATTTCCTAAAATTCATACGATTATGGATTATATTACATACAATTTGCATAGTCTGTTTACTTATTACAATATTATCTTTCTACCTTGATAACAGATTGTCAGGGGATATATATGTGGATATATATATATATATATATATATATATATATTTTGTACATATGAATAATAGGTCCTGGTACATAGTTATCATGGGACTAACATTATATTATACCCAGATACATTGTTATCATGGGATTAACATATCTACGGTATACGGTAGAGGCCTACAGTAAAGAAGAAAGTTAAGACCCCGAATATTGGTACACAGCAGCCCAAAAAGGAGCTTCAGATGTCCAACTAAGACCGCTAGGTAGATGGAGATGTAATGCATTCCCAAGATATATAAGGCCAAATCAAGAATCCTTCCAATACTAAGGGGGTTGGGGGGGGGGGGGGGGGGTGCTGGTGGGGCTCTCCAGATTTGTGCCAATTCTGAAGGGCAGAACTTGCAGTCCTGCCTTGGCGGAGAGCTCCCACCAGCGGAGGAAAGTGTTTTGACCTAAGTTTCTTACTGGGCCAAACTGGGGGAACAATTTAAAGGAAAATTTAGGTGTGAATAACAAATTAAGTTCAATTGGATATAATAATATAATTATAATTTGTCAATATGTCGTCAGATAAGGTTAAATATTATAAATGTTTTTCTGAGAGTGCTTTGTCTTAATTTTGGTTCAATGACTTATTGGATAATAGGTCGGGAATTTGTAATTGGCAAATTTATTTGGATATTGAAAGTGAATGTTGTGACTTGAAGCCATTTATGTGATAAAGTTAATTTGAATATGATTGGAAAATTTGTTTGGATATTGAGATTGAATATGTTGTGACTGGAAGCAAAATTTGGCAAATTTATTTGGATATTGAGATTGATGATGTTGTGATTTGAAGCCATTTATGTGATAAATTTAATTTGAATATGATTAGAAAATTTATTTGTATATTGAGATTGAATATGTTGTGATTTGAAGCCATTTATGTGAAAATTTTAATTTGAATATGATTAGAAAATGTATTTGGATACTGAGATTGATGATGTTGTAATTTGAAGCCATTTATGTGATAAATTTTATCTGAATATGATTGGAAATTTTTTTTTGATATTGAGAGTGAATATGTTGTGATTTGAAGAAAATAATGTGATACATTTAATCTGAAATTGATTGGAAAATTTATTTGGATATTGAGATTGAATATGTTGTGATTTGAAGAAATTTGTGATAAATTTAATTTGAATATGATTATAAAATTTATTTGGATTTGAGATTGAATATGTTGTGATTTGAAGTCAATTATGTGATAAATTTAATTTGAATATGATTGGTAATTTTATTTGGATATTGAGATTTCATATGTTATGGCTTGAAGCCATTTATTTTATATATTATTTTTAATATGTCATTGATTAAAATCCTGGTCTGCAACATAGTAAAGTCTTTTGGTTTTTGTTCGTTTACCTTTGGTTCAATCATTGAGCGAGAGGACCATAAATATTTTTTCAGATATGTTGCAGACCAGGATTTTAATCATATCCAAAATAATATATAAAATAAATGGCTTCAAGCCATAACATATTCAATCTCAGTATCCAAATAAATTTTTGAATCAGATTCAAATTAAATTTATCACATAAATAGCTTTAAATCACATCATCAATCTCAATATAAAAATTAATTTATCTACTCATATTCCAATTAAATTTATCACATAAATGACTTAAAGCCACAACATATTCAATCTCAGTATCCAAATAAATTTTCGAATCAGATTCAAATTAAATTTATCACATAAATAGCTTTAAATCACATCATCAATCTCAATATCAAAATTAATTTATCTACTCATATTCCAATTAAATTTATCACATAAATGACTTAAAACCACAACTTATTCAATCTCAGTATCCAAATATATATTCCAATCAGATTCAAATTAAATTTATCACAAAAATGGCTTCAATTCACAACATATTCAGTCTCAATATACAAATAGAAACTTAGGTCAAAACACTTTCCTCCGCTGGTGGGAGCTATCCTCCTCCTGTACTGGAGGTGGTGGGGAAGGAAGGTTTTTTTCAAAACAACGTAATTTGCCTTCTCTCTCTGGGTTCACGAGTGACTGACCACGTCGCGATTCCCTTCCTTTATATTCTTATTTCAAATCTGTTCAATGCGCAGGTCTGCCACGTTATGATTAAATTACGTAGTTTTGAAAGTGAGAACAAGATTCGCACCAAGAAAGAAATTGAAATAGACATCCAAAATCTGCAACAATTTGGTTGCTCGTTTCCCATAAATGAATTTGTCGCTCGACAAATTCCTATTTATGCACCATCAAATGATGGCAAGATTCGTGAAGTATGTTTAACCCTTCAGCTTAAATAAATAAATCATAAATTTGAATTTATATCTAATTCACTTTTATGTGCAATTCAGGTTCCATCAAGTCAGATAACAGTCCTCCACAGGACTTTGTGTCCTCCCCTATCAACTAATGAGGTTTTGTCATGTGATTATTTTTATGCATTACTGAGTTTATTGTGTGCAGATAAACAGATTTTGGGTTCTGTGTATGCTCGGGTTGGGTCTGGTTGTGTTTTCATCGAGGTCCTGCAAAATTCTTTGGGGTTTTTATGAGATGACAAGGATCATCTAAATTGAAGGGATACATTACAGACCTCTGCAGACTTCTTGATTTCAAGAAATATCAATTTTTTTAACGGTTTCTGAGCAAAGATAATAATATTCATATTGTCACCACGACATAATATCATGACCTCCTATTCGTGCTTAGAATAAACTGATTAGATCAGCGTTTTCTGATCATGATATTTTGTGCATGCATCTTTGTAGTTGTTCATGTTTTTTACTCTGTATTCCTTGATATATATGTGAAACTTGATACTGAATTGCCTGACCAGATAGTGATATTATGATATTTGATTATTATTGGATTAATTGAAATCATTCTTAGCACTGGAACCATCATATAACAGTTTGTTGATTTTGGCTCTGCTAAACGGGTAAACGTATAATATGATTGAAATTAGCATTGAAGCACCTGAAAGTTTTTTATGAAAATAGGAATTTTTTCCACTATACAGGATCATTTGTTGGATGTGAAATTTTGTTCTGATAGCTATCATGATTTGTTGTACATTAATAACGCTCATATAAGTTGTTTGTTTCGTGCTTGTTACTTGACCTTTTCCCCTGACAAATAAGTCACTGTTTTCACCTTATACTTGATTAGTTGTTTTTGTGTGACAAATGAAAAAATTCAATATCTTCATGAATTACATTCGGAAAATTATAAAAATTAGTACGACATTAGTATAGTATAATTGTAAATACTTTGAAACAGATTGTGTTTTCAAATTGTGAAAATATCTTAACTGGTTGATTGCATTTTTTCTATATTTGTTGACAATTTCGATAGTAGAATTTGTTAAGACCCAAATATATCAGTTTTCTGATATAGAAATGGTAGGGTCCCACCTAAATAATTAATTCAGGCTGATAATTGCTCAAGAGACAATACAAATAAGTAGCACTTATCAAAATTATTGTTAATTTTCCTGTAATCTATGGAATCTATCCTTGGAATATATTTCTTAAAAGAAAAAAATAGATATTTCAATCTGTGACATAATTAATATAGGTATGTCTTTGGCTTTTCTTGAATGTTGATTGAGAAAGAGAAATGATTGGTGAATGAAATCAAGCTTTGCTTTCTGCCAAAAGGACATACACACACAGTAAGACAATTCTAATTTTCCTCTTTAAATCATTTCACAGTAGTGTTTACAATTGGTAACCATTTGAATATTAATTATCTTAAATTATAGTTAAATGTTAATATTGCAGCAATATCTTAGAAAAATCTATCAGGTTGTTGACCAAATGTTCCAGGTTTCCAACAGGCAAATCAAACCTAAGAAAGTCACTTCTCTAGATGATCTTAAAGATATTATAAGAAACACTCACATTAACGCCCAAGAGATGCAAGTATTGAAATATGTACAAATTGTGAATGATGAACATTATGATGTAAAATCCTGGCTTGAAGGAAAGCTTGCTACCTTAACTGGTATAAGGACTATCCATGTGTTTTTGCTGAAGATAAACAAAGACCTTGAAACAAAGTTATTTCATAAAGACAATATGGGGTCAGATAAAGAGTTACAAATTATAAGATGGTGATGTTATAATTTCAGATCCAGGACATTTGAAACAAGTGATAAAACCTTTGATATTTTAAATGAATCTGCAATTGTTAAAAGTATAAAACAAAATATTATTTTGGTAAATTGACATCTGCAGAAAATGTTTGGTTCGAGTATCTTTTTAAGGCTTATACAATTTACCAAGAAATTTTATCAGAAGCCTTCACAGGCTTTAGAAAGCATTCATTACTGAGACAGCATCTCATTCAGCACAAGAGATCAGCAGACTTACTGAATGAAGCAATGCAACAAAAAGAGGGCCACGTATGTCAAAATAATAATTCACTTTTTATAATGGAGTCACAATTATGGTATTTTTGTGGAAATTGAGAAATACCCTTTTGTGTGACTGTTTGAATGATTTATTAATGTATTCACATCTAATATACAATGGAAGTGTTTTTTTTAAATGTTGAGAACTAGTAGTAAAACTCTTTTGAGTTGGGTGGGATTTGAATTTGTGACATCTGGATTGTGAGACCGACAACCACTAACCACTACACTATTTTGTCTTGTATGTATTTGCAACACAAAATTATATATGTATTGGACCTATGAAAATATTAAACTGCTTTTCAACCAAGATAATATGTTTGTCTCTTATGTGCAGAGGATAAATAACATACACCAAAGTCATATAATATATATATTGCAACAAAATTAAATAGTCCTTTTTGTGACAAAAATATCACTTGACAGAAATAATGTATACAACATTCTGTAAATAATATTACCTCACTTCTTTGAATTACTGTTTAAAGACTCTGTGCATGTATTCAAATATCAATATAGCAAATACAAGAAATATATGGTAAAAATCATTTCAGCAAAGGCAGGACTTGATTTCATGACATGAAGATTTGAAAACTGACACCCTAAACACTACACTATTCAGTCACAACATCTTGTTTGCAACATTGAGGGGATCAGTTCATGGAAGGTGGTCCCAAATAAAAAGGCTTCAAATGACTTTTATCAATACCTTTGTTCCAATAGCTGTTTCCTCATTTTCTTATACCATAGGGATTCAATATTTAGCACATTTAAGTCACGATAGTTAAAAAATATGCTTTGGTTGGGGTTTGAACTCATGACATCCAAATTGTGAGTCAAATGTGCTAACAACTGTACCATACAGACTGAGCACTAATATTATTATGGTTTTGTTTAATCTGAAAATGGATGTTGGTCTCAAGTTCAGGGCTTTGCTATGTCTTAAAATGTATGTTTATGATTATCTTTTCCCAATAATTTTATTTTCAGATTTTGATACCATTGATATTTCATAACTAATGTAGAAGAGAAAAATAAAAAAATGTGATATGCTTTGGATGGGGATTTAACTCATGGCAACCTTTTTTGAGACATACATGGCATCCTTTTGCAAAACATTTTGAATTTTTCAAAACATTTTATAAAACACTTCTGAACATTTTGCGATATGACAGCATGCAACTGATACATTAATGTACTTGAGTGTGTACTGTCACCCTGTATTACAAAAGAATTGCACAAACATTAGGCAAAACATTTTGCAAAATAGAAAGAATTTTGCAAAACATTTTGCGAAACAGAAAATATTATGCAAAACATTTTGCAAAACCAAAAACATTTTGCAAAACATTTTACATAAACAAAAACATTTTGCATAACAAAATTTTCCATTATGAATATTTCAAAAATTATGTTTGCTTTGGGTATAATTTTTTAACTATTTGTATGTATTTGCAACACAAAATTATATATGTATTGGACCTATGAAAATATTAAACTGCTTTTCAACCAAGATAATATGTTTGTTTCTTATGTGCAGAGGATAAATAACGTACACCAAAGTCATATAATATTAAAATAGTCCTTTTTGTGACAAAAATATCACTTGACAGAAATAATGTATACGACATTCTGTAAAATAAAATTACCTCACTTCTTTGAATTACTGTTTAAAAATATCTGTGCATGTATTCAAACATAAATAGGGATTCAACATTTAGCACATTTAAGTCACAAAAGTTAAAAAATATGCTTTGGTTGGGGTTTGAACTCCTGACATCCAAATTGTGAGTCAATACTATACAGACTGAGCACTAATATTATAATGGTTTTGTTTAATCTGAAAATGGATGTTGGTTTCAAGTTCAGGGCTTTGCTATGTCTTAAAATGTATGTTTATGATAGATTATCTTTTCCCAATATGTGAGGTTAAGCCTTTGTCTTTGTCCTTTGTCCCAACATGTATATAACCAACAATGTACAAATAGTTAAAAAATTATACCCAAAGCAAACATAATTTTATATATTATATATATCAGGTCAGGTAAAATATAATTTGCAATGTTTGTTAATTTTACATGTGTTCAAGAATATACAAAATCTGACATAGCCCAGCAAGTCACCAGTTTAAAGATACCATAATACTCTCATATTTTTTCTTAGAATAGGTAAACATATCTGGTAAATGTATTATATTGATATCATGCTCAACAAACAGCATTGCCATTCCAACAAAAACACCATCCATAGGTTGGAAAGGACAATCCCACATTTCAGGTAAATGTTTTGGTGTGATATGTGCTGTTATTATGTACCCAAACCCTTTGCAATAAGCTGGGTAGGCATTAAATGGATAATCAGTTTTAAATACAGCATAAGGCCCATCTTTGAATGGAGAATCTGTATTAACACAAAACCCTGTCATCAGTGATCTATACCTTTTTGACAGTCCTGGAAGGAGCCTGAGAGCATTTTTAAGATTAAGAACAACATCATCATCGATTTTCATGAAATATTTGGATTCATTGCATTGTGTACTGAACCACTGAATAACCATTATATTTTTAAATACCAAATTACTATATTTTTCAGTGAAGTCACCCTGAAGAATATCTCAATGTTGCTTATTTTCATTTTCAACTTTCTTTTGCACTTCATCAGCCACTCCAAGAAGAAACACATATCGAACATAAGGATGAGTATGTGATGGGTACTTATTGAAATATTTCTTCCTCATTATTGACCGTTTTTGGAAATGATTAGCTTTAGAGGATATTACCACAGTGAGAATAACATCTTCTGGGCTGTATTTACATGCACTGTTTGGTATAATATAACCAATGCTCTTCTTGGCCTTCCCTGTTTTGATATCCTTATGGAATGGCCCATGGTATCCCATTTGCTTCATTGATTTCAAAGCATTTGATATTTCAGGCCTTCTATTATCAAATACAGCTGCAGGATTTGGAATTACTAGTTTTTTCATTGTGGTAACAATGTCTGGAGTAATATTTATTTAATTGAATTGTGATGTAACATCATTTGGGATATTATTAATATTATAATGTACAGGAATGTCTGTTATATGGTAAATAACATCTTTATGGTCTCTTCTTAGGTATGTCCTAAACATAACCACTTTAATACCAAAATATATCCAGACAATTAATCCAATTAAGATATTAAATAACAGAAAAATATTGATTTTTCTCATATTTTGACCTGCAACAAAAGAATGATAATTCCTGTAATATGTTGCATGGATATTATCTACTAATTACAATGATAATTACATTTCAAAATATTGAATGAATGAATGGTTGCTTAGAGGTACACAAACCACTTTGTTGTTGGAGCTGTCATTATATTGTATGCATGCTTAAGTTGAAATCATCAGCAAAAAGTGAGCAATCTGCTCCAGGCCTCATACAATCAACAATGCTGTTAATTTTAATAATAAAAAAGGTGACTGATAAAATACTTCCCTGTGGAACACCCATTTCCTGATCAAAAGCATCAGAAAGTGATGCACCCACTCAAACTTTGAACTGTCTGTTTGATAGAAAATTTTGAATAAAAAGGGGTAAACAACCCCTTAATCCCATATCATATAAATCACTCATTATTCCATATCTAATGACTTCCAAAGAACACTCTTCTCCACTATGCTGGGTTGTACATTTTGGGCAAGTTACATTTCCTTTGCATCAATCAGATCCATGTCCATACCTCTGACACTTGAAGCAGCGCAGAGGGTTTGGAATAAAAACATCAATTAAAATCTATTTTCACTGGATATCAGTGTATATACACTGATGGATCATTTGATGATGACAAGGCTGCTGCAGCTGCTGTTAAGGGCAATCATATTCATTCAGAACGTCTGCCAAATAAATCGTCTATTTATTCTGCAGAACTTCATGCTTTATACCTAGCTTTAGATCATGTGGAGACTTCTCCACATCTGATATTTTTAATTTTTTCTGATTCTTTGTCTTGTTTATCAGCATTGAAAGCAAAGGATTGGAAAAATCCTTTTATTTACAAAATCCTTGAGTGCCATCATAGACTCTGTACTGAGGAAAATAAAGAGATTCGTTTTTACTGGATTCCCAGTCATATTGGAATCCTTGGAAATGAGGCTGCTGACCAAGCTGCCAAAGCTGCATTGGATAAGCGCCCAATAAATATGCTTATACCTTATACAGAGTTTAAGAAATATATTACTGTTTTTTTACATTCTAAATGGCAATTGCGCTGGAACGAAGCTATTTTTAATAAACTACACAAAATTAAGCCTGTTTTAGGTAAAACCAAAAGTGCTTGACTGTAGAATTAACCGAAGAGAAGAGTCTGTTTTATCACGTATAAGAATTGGACATAGTCATTTGACTCACTGCTATCTTCTTAAAGGCGAAGATCAGCCTCAGTGCATTGGATGTCAAAGGGCTTTGACTATCAAACATGTTTTAATTGAATGTATCGATTTTGATATAATTAGGACTCGTTATTTGATACTGTAGATACTTCTGTGATAGTATCGTTTTTAAACCAAATAGGACTTTATAGCCAATTTTAAGTGTGGAGCTCTTGTTTACTTAGGTCATTGGCCTATTTATCAAGAACAGCAAAACATCAGATTAAAGTCTTTTAAATTGAATTTATTTAAACAAATTTGGTACATATATATATATATATAAACAATATATATATATATATATATATAAACTATATATATATATATATATATATATATATATATATATATATATATATATATATATATATATATATATATATGGGTTTGTAAGACAGTTATATATGTATATATATGGGTTTGTAAGACAGTTATATATGTATATATATGGGTTTTTAAGACAGTTATATATGTATATATATGGGTTTGTAAGACAGTTAAGACGGTCTTAAGTTGTTAAGACAGTTAACATTAAATGTTGAAAGCAATGTAGTCAGATAATTTATGAAGAAATTCTAACATATTCTCAAATATACTGGAGGGAGCCACAGAGAACAACATTCCAGACATTGTTAGCATGTCCACGTAGCACCTGGCTTGGTCAGTTATCTATGAGGAATGATATTTCATAGTGAAAACCTACTTGGTTTAAATTCTTTTAATGTAAATATCATCAACTGATTGCCATTTTGATGTGTGCAGTGTATGGGTCTTGATAACGTCAAAGATGTTCATATTGGCATGGTGCAGCATGGCGGGTAATTACGCCACCTTATCTATCACCATTTCCTTCATCAATGCTTAACTATCACCATTGCTTTCATCAATGCTTAACTATCACCATTGCCTTCATCAATGCTTAACTATCACCATTGCTTTCATCAACGCTTAACTATCACCATTGCTTTCATCAATGCTTAACTATCCCCATTGCCTTCATCAATGCTTAACTATCACCATTGCTTTCATCAATGCTTAACTATCACCATTGCTTTCATCAATGCTTAACTATCACCATTGCTTTCATCAATGCTTAACTATCACCATTGCTTTCATCAATGTTTAACTATCACCATTGCTTTCATCAATGCTTAACTATCACCATTGCTTTCATCAATGCTTAACTATCACCATTGCTTTCATCAATGCTTAACTATCACCATTGCTTTCATAAATGCTTTACTATCACCATTGCCTTCATCAATGCTTAACTATCACCATTGCTTTCATCAATGCTTAGCTATCACCATTGCTTTCATCAATGCTTAACTATCACCATTGCCTTCATCAATGCTTAACTATCACCATTGCTTTCATCAATGCTTAACTATCACCATTGCTTTCATCAATGCTTAACTATCACCATTGCTTTCATCAATGCTTAACTATCACCATTGCTTTCATCAATGCTTAACTATCACCATTGCATTCATCAATGCTTAACTATCACCATTGTTTTCATCAATGCTTAGCTATCACCATTGCTTTCATCAATGCTTAACTATCACCATTGCCTTCATCAATGCTTAACTATCACCATTGCTTTCATCAATGCTTAACTATCACCATTGCTTTCATCAATGCTTAACTATCACCATTGCTTTCATCAATGCTTAACTATCACCATTGTTTTCATCAATGCTTAACTATCACCATTGTTTTCATCAATGCTTAACTATCACCATTGCTTTCATCAATGCTTAACTATCACCATTGCCTCCATCAATGCTTAACTATCACCATTGCCTTCATCAATGCTTAACTATCACCATTGCTTTCATCAATGCTTAACTATCACCATTGCTTTCATCAATGCTTAACTATCACCATTGCTTTCATCAATGCTTAAGGATAATTACACTGATATGGCACTGATGAACCTCAACACCGGCACTTCATGACTAAACAGATTGCTGTCAAGGACAACACAATATGTTATATAGCTCATTACAAACAATAAAGTCATTAATGATTCCATCTGGGACATGAGATGGTCACATGTGAGCATGACCGCTTGGACCGCATATGTCACCTCGTAATATCATCAGAGGAGGACAAGACAGGTCTTTTAATGGGCACTGTCTTGTAGTGTATAATAAGAAACCTCAGGTTAACTTGTAACATATACTTTGGACTCAGATGTAAAGTGATGGGCTTTATCCAGGGCATAACCAGGCTGGATAAAGCAATAGGAATTAAGAATACATTTTAATTCAAATTTAAAGTTACCAACAAATTATTATTTTACTACCTTTTCTCATGTAGGACTAGTGTTTCTGGGAGTAACCAAAGGCAGATTACAATTTTCATGGGTTTTTCTTCAAAAGTCAATCTATCATTCCATACTGAGTGTCATACTGAGTGACAAAAGTGTAGCAACATCGTAGCAAACATATTTTCATTATTCGTTCGGACATTAAAGGATAGCAGGACAAACATTAACCTACATTTTCAGCCATGTTTTCCACCTTGGCTCCCACAATCAGGATTGACTATACCCCCCAACATATGTCATTTTCCACCAATAGAGAAATCTGTCATAGGACACATTTTACCAAACAAAGGTATGCCATTATAATACAGTTGCAATATGTTTGTCCTCCTGATTAGATCTATCTGTTATGAGGCAAGTAAATGTACTCCCAAACCAGCACTATTCAACTTTTGTATTTCAAATACTGGATTGGGTTACCTTTTGACCTCTTTTGAGTCGGGAGGTTTCCTTTGAGGGAAGCATGTTTCTTTGCACATAATTGAATCTTGTAAAAAAAAAGGTTATTGGAAGGTTTTCAGGAAAAAAGAATGGCATTTTGTTTACATTTTATTGGGAAATGGCCAGATCTTATGTCGCAACTACAGTCTGACAAATTACTGGGTCAGTACATGTAAAGATCTTATTAAAGCATCAACGTATGGGAAAAAAAACAGCTTGGAAAATCGCAGATTGCCTCCCTACCCGCATACCCCGTGATAATAACATGAAATATCATCTATTTATTAATCCTTTTTTTCATAAAATCCTACAAAAGACATATGGGATATGCAGGATTTTTTCTTGAAGTTATTGTTTTGTAACTTTGTTTATGTATATGCACCAAAGGAAAGTAAAAATATTAATTAAATCACATTAAGAGAAGTGCATGTAGGAGATATCATAAGATATCAAAATCGACAGTGGAGAAATCTCACATGTCTCAAAATATAAGTGTTTATTGCTATGTTGACTAATGCTATGTTAATTCATGGTTATAATGCTGATGATTTACTTGTATCAGTCATAACATCTATTCCTAAGAGTATGAGGTCTAGTCTCAGCACTAGTGAGAACTACAGAGGCATCTCTCTTTGTTGCTCATTATGCAAGGTAATTGACTATGTTTTTATTGCTAAATACTCTAGTCAACTAATGAGTTCAGATTTACAGTTTGCCTTCAAAGAAGAACATGATACTACTACTTGTACACATATGGTAAAGGAAACTGTGTCATATTTTAATAGTAAAGGTTCTAATGTATATGCATGCCTTTTGGATGCCAGCAAGGCATTTGACAAAGTTCATTTTGGTAAATTGTTTAATCTGTTAATAAAGAGGAATATACCTGCTGTGGTTATAAGACTATTGTTGGACAACTACACTCGACAAAAGATTTGTACTAAATGGAAGGATGAAAAGTCAGAATTTTTTACTGCCCAGAATGGCGTACGGCAGGGCGGGGTACTCTCTCCGCTTTTATTTACTGTTTATTTTGATGAAATGTTGTGTCGTTTAAAAAGTAAATCAATTGGTTGTAAAATTGGTCTATTTTATCTTGGAGTTTTTGCTTATGCTAATGATGTGATTTTACTGTGTCCAAGCCGTAATGGTCTGCAAGATATGCTTTTAATATGTGAACTATTTGGTAATGAATACAATGTAACTTTTAATCATAAGAAAACACAGTGTATTAAATTTAGTGTTGATAAAGACTTAAAATGTGGAGATGTGCATCTTAATGATAATGTGTTAACTTGGGAATCAAGTGTGAACCACTTAGGTAACAAGTTAAATCAACAGTTAAATGATGTGGATGATGTCCGAAAGAAAAAGGGACACTTTGTTGGCAGTGTTAATAAGTTGTTGTCTAACTTCAGCAAAGTACAATCAACAGTGCTGTCAAAATTGTTTCAATGTTACTGTACAAGTTTTTATGGGTGTGCTTTATGGAAGCTTAGCTATGTATGCAAAAGTGATATATGTACTGAATGGAACAAGGCAGTTAGAAGGGTATGGAGGCTGCCATACACAGCTCATACTAATATGCTTGGGCCTCTTGGTGACCAATGCCATATTTCTGTGCAGTTTGCCATTCGTTTTATTAAATTCTTCAATAGATTGTGCCAGATGAAAAATGAAACTGTAAATTTTTTGTCTAATGTGTCAATGTATAATAATGATAGCTATGTGAAAAAGAATATGCTTTTTATCAAATGGAGATATAATGTTGACCTTTTAAATAATGGTATAAATAACAAATGTATCAATGATATTATATGTGCTAGCCAGGTGCCTGATATTGTTCAGTATAATGTAAATTTCCTGAAAGAATTGTTATTAGTCAGAGAAGGCCGCCTGACAGTTGATGGCCTTGATAAAGATGAGTGTACACAGTTAATAATTGAAATATCTACATGTACATAGTTTTTATCTATGCTTTTTAATTTCTAGTCATATTTAATTTTTAATCCACAATTGTATTGTATGTATATATGGTACGAATAAATAATAAATAATAAATAATAATAATAATATAGTTTCATCTGTCTTTGATTCTTATTCAAATAAGGATATCAACAATCTGACTTCAGGATCAAAACACGGCAAGTCCGATAACCAAGTTCTAGCCATAAAAATTACGTTATTTATGGGGTCTTAAAAGTCTAAATAATATATGGCACACTCTAAATAAGGCAGACGTCAAATGCAAGATTCGCTTTGTGCTCTTGAGATCAAGATTATAGGTTAAAGAATTTAGATTTTGCATAGTGTTTTAGGTCCAACATAACGCAAATGAGATATACAAATATTGAATGATAGGATGTTCGGATTCATATTCTTGTTTATAATTTTATCAATGTCTTATGATAAAGGCATAACTGCCGAAACCCTTGATGCAAAAGGTAAGAATGTTATAAAATACCTTTATATTACTACTTATTTTTTTTTATAATGTTCATTCTCATAATGTCCATTTATCTGAAACTCCTCCACATACAAGATCAAGATACACCGCGCATTATGTGCTAGGGCTAGCCTGGCTAAATATTTCACATGTGATGAAAAAGGTCATCAATTTCTGTGCTCCAAACACATGCTTTTGGTAGTCATGTAAACAAACTGGTAAACCTTAAAAAATATCAGCTAAAATATCAGCTGTGTTCCAATATAGCTTTAAATATCAGCGAGGTTTCAACATAGCTTAAAATATCATCTGGGTTCCAACATAGCTTAAAATATCAGCTTGGTTCCAACATAGCTTAAGATATGTGCATCGTTTAAGTACATCGTTTATGCAGCAGATGCTGTTTACATTGAAATAAATATTCCATATTAAGACTTTCTTGTGAATATCATTGTCACACTTTACCAAATTCAAAATTTTGCTGTTCGCTGGTGCTAAAATCTTGAAATAAACATGTTATGGCCAGGCGAGTGCCGGGCACTGAAGGTACAGGGAGCGAATTACGAACGAACATCTAATAAATAAACAACAACCCCACGCATGCACAGGATTATGACTGAATAAAACATGGATGGACACCGAGGAATGCGGAACGATTTCACCGAATGCATACGGAACAAGGAACGAATATTGATAAATGCCAACGATTACGAATATCTATGTTCGTTTGGTGACAAAGTGTGAAAGGGACATAAATGAGCTCCAATCAAGATGGTTTTTTTTCCAAATATTCTAACCCCTATAGCTGATATACAATACGCATAACAGTGACATTGTAAAGTACCATTCTCTTTTTCAAACATAAAACAGGAAATATGAAGGGTTAAGATCAGCAAGAAATCCAGTGACTCAAGCTATTTGAGTTCACTGAAATATGATTAGTTAATAATACACTGAATTGATTATTTGCATTGTGTTGTAGGTGATGTTACAATCATGTATACGGACGGAGGGGGTAACCTGGATGAAAGAGTGTGGACATTGGCAAGCGACTATGATACATTCTCTATCAAGGCTTGTTCTGATGTCAAATTTGCCATTTCCAAGACGCCAGATATAACATTATTTTCTTCTTACATGGTAGTCATAGGAGCCAATGACAACACCAAAACAATTATATCAAAATACGGCGATGACACTGTCAGGGAGGAGTTCGATACAGACCAGGTTTGATGACGAAACATATAAATCATATCCACAAGCAGTATAATGCTAATAACTTCAGTTCAGACTTTTAGAATGATCTCAAATTAATGAAGTTATTTTCAATCACAGATTTTAGATTGCGATGTGAGCAGGCCATTTTGGTGGAAAATTGAGGACAATATGTTGAGTGTTGGGAAAGGAACAACTTTGGACACGAATGTTATAGGCAGCCTAGAAGATGACGATATTAGTAGCGGACTAAATGTTATACACATAGCCTCAGAAAATAACCAAAATGCTAGGTGGGAGATAAAAAAATCATCAGGTATATGTTTAAGCTTGAATTTCTTGTATTGAATTTTTCAGTTATAATATCAGAATGCTGGAATTAGAACCTCTGTTTTAAAATGAATATATCTAAAAGGGTAAAATGTTTGATGTTTAATTTTGTAGCGCATGATTACTTATTGAAAACGAGAGAGTTAAAGGACTACAATCAGATGTGGATGACGGTGTATAACACAGATCACATTATCTTCAATGTCAAGGCTTGTGATGATGTCAATGTTATTCTGAGTACCACGTTAGACTCATCTGATGATGTATATGAGATCGTATTAGGTAAGATTTCAGACTCTCAAAACATCACTCCTCAAACTCAGACTCTCCGTACAAAACTCACTCAGACACTCCAAACATCACTGACTCACTCTCTCCAAACATTACTTACTCAGACACTCCAAACATTACTGACTCACTCTCTCCAAACGTTATTAACCCTGACTCCTCAAACTCAGACTCTCCGTACAAAGCTCACTCAGATACTCCAAACGTTACTTACTCAGACATTCCAAACGTTACTTATTCAGGCATTCCAAACGTTACTGACTCAGACACTCCAAACATTACTGATTCAGACACTCCAAACATTACTTACTCAGGCACTCCAAACATTACTTACTCAGACACTCCAAACATTACTGACTCAGACACTCCAAACATTACTTACTCAGACACTCCAAACATTACTTACCGGGACATTCCAAACATTACTTACTCAGACATTCCAAACATCACTTACTCAGACATTCCAAACATTACTTACTCAGACATTCCAAACATTACTTACTCAGACATTCCAAACATTACTTACTCAGACACTCCAAACATTACTGACTCAGACACTCCAAACATTACTTACTCAGACACTCCAAACATTACTGACTCAGACATTCCAAACATTACTTACTCAGACACTCCAAACATTACTTACTCAGACATTCCAAACATTACTTACTCAGACATTCCAAACATTACTTACTCAGACACTCCAAACATTACTTACTCAGACACTCCAAACATTACTTACTCAGACACTCCAAACATTACTTACTCAGACATTCCAAACATTACTTACTCAGACATTCCAAACATTACTTACTCAGACATTCCAAACATTACTGATTCAGACACTCCAAACATTACTGACTCAGACACTCCAAACATTACTTACTCAGACACTCCAAACATTACTTACTCAGACACTCCAAACATCACTTACTCAGACACTCCAAACATTACTGATTCAGACACTCCAAACATTACGTACTCAGACACTCCAAACATTACTAACTCAGACACTCCAAACATTACTGATTCAGACACTCCAAACATTACTTACTCAGACACTCCAAACATTACTGATTCAGACACTCCAAACATTACTTACTCAGACACTCCAAACATTACTTACTCAGACACTCCAAACATTACTTACTCACACATTCCAAACATTACTTACTCAGACACTCCAAACATAACTTACCCAGACATTCCAAACATTACTTACTCAGACATTCCAAACATCACTTACTCAGACATTCCAAACATTACTTACTCAGACATTCCAAACATTACTTACTCAGACATTCCAAACATTACTTACTCAGACACTCCAAACATTACTGACTCAGACACTCCAAACATTACTTACTCAGACACTCCAAACATTACTGACTCAGACATTCCAAACATTACTTACTCAGACACTCCAAACATTACTTACTCAGACACTCCAAACATTACTGACTCAGACATTCCAAACATTTCTGACTCAGACACTTCAAACATTACTTACTCAGACACTCCAAACATTACTTACTCAGACACTCCAAACATTACTGACTCAGACATTCCAAACCTTACTGATTCAGACACTCCAAACATTACGTACTCAGACACTCCAAACATTACTTACTCAGACACTCCAAACATTACTTACTCAGACACTCCAAACATTACTTACTCAGACATTCCAAACATTACTTACTCAGACATTCCAAACATTACTTACTCAGACACTCCAAACATTACTGATTCAGACACTCCAAACATTACTTACTCAGACACTCCAAACATTACTGATTCAGACACTCCAAACATTACTTACTCAGACACTCCAAACATTACTGATTCAGACACTCCAAACATTACTTACTCAGACACTCCAAACATTACTTACTCAGACACTCCAAACATTACTTACTCACACATTCCAAACATTACTTACTCAGACACTCCAAACATTACTTACTCAGACACTCCAAACATTACATACTCAGGCACTCCAAACATTACTTACTCAGACACTCCAAGCATTACTTACTCAGACACTCCAAATATTTATTACTCAGACACTCCAAACATTACTTACTCAGACACTCCAAACATTAATTACTCAGACACTCCAAACATTACTTACTCAGACACTCCAAACATTACGTACTCAGACACTCCAAACATTACTGACTCAGACACTCCAAACATTACTGACTCAGACACTCCAAACATTGCTGACTCATATTTACATGCAATCATGCATGGAATATTCATTTTAATTGCACATTTGTCAATGATATTTGATAGACGTGAACTTGATAAATGATGGCACACGTTATCTGGACCGTGGGGAAAATACAATTGATTCTTTTACAATTAACTGTTTATTATATGTTTATTATAACTGTTTATTATATTTTCGTCTTCAGAATCTTATATGAAGCTTTGCAGCTATGAGTTCAATTACGATTGAATCTATTTATTTAGATAATGATATGTCCGTCATAAGGAAGTTTGTATTTGGTCCAAACGTGGTGGAAGCAGCTGTTACTGGTCTCCTAAACTGTGCCGAATCCCGCGCATTCTGGATAAGGTGGGGTCAGGGCGTGGAGGTTGGAAAGGGTAAAATCCCGGGTGAGCAGGAGTTCATGAGGCTAGCTGATCCAGATGGCAAGGTCATAGAAGCGGTATCACTATCCACCAATCTGCAGCATTCCGGAGACTGGAGAATTAGCAACGTTATAGGTAAACATTGCATGGCCATGTAGCAATATTATAGGTAAATATTGCATGGCCATGTAGCAATATTATAGGTAAACATTGCATGGCCATGTAGCAATATTATAGGTAAACATTGCATGGCCATGTAGCAATATTATAGGTAAACATTGCATGTCTATGTAGCAATATTATAGGTGAATATTGCATGGCCATGTAGCAATATTATAGGTAAACATTGCATGGCCATGTAGCAATATTATAGGTAAACATTGCATGGCCATGTAGCAATATTATAGGTAAACATTGCATGGCCATGTAGCAATATTATAGGTAAACATTGCATGGCCATGTAGCAATATTATAGGTAAACATTGCATGTCTATGTAGCAATATTATAGGTGAATATTGCATGGCCATGTAGCAATATTATAGGTAAACATTGCATGGCCATGTAGCAATATTATAGGTAAACATTGCATGGCCATGTAGCAATATTATAGGTAAATATTGCATGGCCATGTAGCAATATTATAGGTAAACATTGCATGGCCATGTAGCAATATTATAGGTAAACATTGCATGGCCATGTAGCAATATTATAGGTAAACATTGCATGGCCATGTAGCAATATTATAGGTGAATATTGCATGGCCATGTAGCAATATTATAGGTAAACATTGCATGGCCATGTAGCAATATTATAGGTAAACATTGCATGGCCATGTAGCAATATTATAGGTGAATATTGCATGGCCATGTAGCAATATTATAGGTAAACATTGCATGGCCATGTAGCAATATTATAGGTAAACATTGCATGGCCATGTAGCAATATTATAGGTAAATATTGCATGGCCATGTAGCAATATTATAGGTAAACATTGCATGGCCATGTAGCAATATTATAGGTAAACATTGCATGGCCATGTAGCAATATTATAGGTAAACATTGCATGGCCATGTAGCAACATTATAGGTAAACATTGCATGGCCATGTAGCAATATTATAGGTAAACATTGCATGGCCATGTAGCAATATTATAGGTCAACATTGCATGGCCATGTAGCAATATTATAGGTAAACATTGCATGGCCATGTAGCAATATTATAGGTAAACATTGCATGGCCATGTAGCAATATTATAGGTAAACATTGCATGTCTATGTAGCAATATTATAGGTGAATATTGCATGGCCATGTAGCAATATTATAGGTAAACATTGCATGGCCATGTAGCAATATTATAGGTAAACATTGCATGGCCATGTAGCAATATTATAGGTAAACATTGCATGTCTATGTAGCAATATTATAGGTAAATATTGCATGGCCATGTAGCAATATTATAGGTAAACATTGCATGGCCATGTAGCAATATTATAGGTAAACATTGCATGGCCATGTAGCAATATTATAGGTAAATATTGCATGGCCATGTAGCAATATTATAGGTAAACATTGCATGGCCATGTAGCAATATTATAGGTAAATATTGCATGGCCATGTAGCAATATTATAGGTAAATATTGCATGGCCATGTAGCAATATTATAGGTAAACATTGCATGGCCATGTAGCAATATTATAGGTAAACATTGCATGGCCATGTAGCAATATTATAGGTAAACATTGCATGGCCATGTAGCAATATTATAGGTAAACATTGCATGGCCATGTAGCAATATTATAGGTAAACATTGCATGGCCATGTAGCAATATTATAGGTAAACATTGCATGGCCATGTAGCAATATTATAGGTGAATATTGCATGGCCATGTAGCAATATTATAGGTAAACATTGCATGGCCATGTAGCAATATTATAGGTAAACATTGCATGGCCATGTAGCAATATTATAGGTAAACATTGCATGTCTATGTAGCAATATTATAGGTAAACATTGCATGGCCATGTGGCAATATTATAGGTAAACATTGCATGGCCATGTAGCAATATTATAGGTAAACATTGCATGGCCATGTAGCAATATTATAGGTAAATATTGCATGGCCATGTAGCAATATTATAGGTAAACGTTGCATGGCCATGTAGCAATATTATAGGTAAACATTGCATGGCCATGTAGCAATATTATAGGTAAACATTGCATGGCCATGTAGCAATATTATAGGTAAACATTGCATGGCCATGTAGCAATATTATAGGTAAATATTGCATGGCCATGTAGCAATATTATAGGTAAACGTTGCATGGCCATGTAGCAATATTATAGGTAAACATTGCATGGCCATGTAGCAATATTATAGGTAAACATTGCATGGCCATGTAGCAATATTATAGGTAAACATTGCATGGCCATGTAGCAATATTATAGGTAAACATTGCATGGCCATGTAGCAATATTATAGGTAAACATTGCATGGCCATGTAGGAATATTATAGGTGAATATTGCATGGCCATGTAGCAATATTATAGGTAAACATTGCATGGCCATGTGGCAATATTATAGGTAAACATTGCATGGCCATGTAGCAATATTATAGGTAAACATTGCATGGCCATGTAGCAATATTATAGGTAAACATTGCATGACCATGTAGCAATATTATAGGTAAACATTGCATGTCTATGTAGCAATATTATAGGTAAATATTGCATGGCCATGTAGCAATATTATAGGTAAACATTGCATGGCCATGTGGCAATATTATAGGTAAACATTGCATGGCCATGTAGCAATATTATAGGTAAACATTGCATGGCCATGTAGCAATATTATAGGTAAACATTGCATGGCCATGCAGCAATATTATAGGTAAACATTGCATGGCCATGTGGCAATATTATAGGTAAACATTGCATGGCCATGCAGCAATATTATAGGTAAACATTGCATGGCCATGTAGCAATATTATAGGTAAACATTGCATGGCCATGTAGCAATATTATAGGTAAACATTGCATGGCCATGTAGCAATATTATAGGTAAACATTGCATGGCCATGTGGCAATATTATAGGTAAACATTGCATGGCCATGTAGCAACATTATAGGTAAACATTGCATGGCCATGTAGCAATATTATAGGTAAACATTGCATGGCCATGTAGCAATATTATAGGTAAACATTGCATGGCCATGTAGCAATATTATAGGTAAACATTGCATGGCCATGTGGCAATATTATAGGTAAACATTGCATGGCCATGTAGCAATATTATAGGTGAACATTGCATGGCCATGTAGCAATATTATAGGTAAACATTGCATGGCCATGTAGCAATATTATAGGTGAACATTGCATGGCCATGTAGCAATATTATAGGTAAACATTGCATGGCCATGTAGCAATATTATAGGTAAACATTGCATGGCCATGTAGCAATATTATAGGTAAACATTGCATGGCCATGTAGCAATATTATAGGTAAACATTGCATGGCCATGTAGCAATATTATAGGTAAACATTGCATGGCCATGTGGCAATATTATAGGTAAACATTGCATGGCCATGTAGCAACATTATAGGTAAACATTGCATGGCCATGTAGCAATATTATAGGTAAACATTGCATGGCCATGTAGCAATATTATAGGTAAACATTGCATGGCCATGTAGCAATATTATAGGTAAACATTGCATGGCCATGTAGCAATATTATAGGTAAACATTGCATGGCCATGTAGCAATATTATAGGTAAACATTGCATGGCCATGTAGCAATATTATAGGTAAACATTGCATGGCCATGCAGCAATATTATAGGTGAATATTGCATGTCTATGTGGCAAGTACCCCACGTCATCAGCAGTAACCAACATTGATAAAATATTGCACAAACAAACGCGATGACATGTTTATATTTTACTCTTTTTTGTAAAAATCTATTATTTTGTATTTTTTTAATAAGTTATTGGCAAATATTATGTAAAAAATTGATTTTCTTTGAAATTGATAGGTATATATTGCTATTATGATTTGTGCATTGCAGGGAACACATTTCGCGTGGTGACGCCGGGAGGTCGCTCAGCGCGGACGGTCAAGATATACGAAGACGACCAACACTTCCTGTTTTCATTGCGCTCCTGCGACAGAGCGTTCTTCACGATGCTGATGGATAATGGCGGTGTCATAAGTGAATTTCCTATTGTGGAGCAGTGGTTGGACTGTTTCTCTCTCATACCTTTTTGGTTTTATTGGAATGATACGAGAATTGCGCTGGGGTCGGGGCCACTCTTTGAGAATGAGCTTTATGAGTTCGACGGTTTCCGTGACCCGTTAACATTTTGGACATTAGAACTATCGGGGTATTCTGACCCAATATGGGAGTTTGACAGGAATGTAGGTTTGTACATTGCTTGCTGATTTAGCTGTAATTCAACAATATATTTATCTTGATTGTCACATTGAGAAAGTTATAGAATATTTAGAATACTTGAACCGCATCAAACATAGCAGCATCAGATAAAGTTATTAAAACATTGTCTTAATCACACGTGTGTGCCTGTATGTGTGTGTGTGTGTGTGTATGTGTGTGTGCGTGTATGTGTGTGTGTGTATGCGTGTATTTGTGTGTGTGTGTGTGTGTGTGTAAATCTTGAATAAAGCAATAAACATATTTCTAAGGGTTATGGCTTGACAAAGCTATGAGTATCATAAAGAAAAAATCAACAAAATCTATTATTAATATTTAAATATTTTGTTGTTTTTTCTCTACATGTTACAAGTCAAAACAATACCATTGCATAAAATGAATATATATCAACAGGAAAGAGCATAGAGTTGTCCACCTCTGTTGAGCATTCCAGCAAGTACACCACGTGGTTAGACGTTCAAGGTCATCACTCCATCAGCTTCAAGGTGAAGTCCTGTGACTCAGCCCAGGTCGTCCTTGGACATTACCGAGGTGTCGTGGCCGCCAGTGCTTATGAAATCATTCTCAGTGGCAAGGATAGCACCAAAAACACAATTAAGGATTCCATCGGCGGCACTGTCAAAGTAGGTCATCTATACATGCAAAAGATGTATTGTGTTATGTGGAAAATGTTGCACATCAGTGTTATATGGTCCCCATAGACTCGTCTAGATTTGATTTGATTTGATTTGATTTGATATGTTGGCCGCTCCACTTTTGTCTCGTGGGCACTCAGAGCTTACGCAGCATGGCTATCCAGCTAGAGAGGAGACCCAATACGCACTATCCCCAATCTGTGAATAGATAACTTAATGTAATTACCTTAAAAGTCTTACCCATCTTGAAACGCTTTCCTAACTGAACTGTTCTATTCTCATATATGGTATTAATCTAAAGCAGGATTATCTTTATCTTACTTCAGGACGAGGACGATACAGTAGTGTTACATTGTAACCAGTCTCGATGGATATGGATCAGCTGGACCGACACGTTGATCCATGTAGGTCAGGGTTGGGATATCGGAGGGAGTCCGTTCCTTACCTGGAATAATCAAGCTGGAAACCATCCAATAGAAAGCCTGGCATTTAATAGCATACTTGAGGATGCAAGCTGGGAATTCACACATATTCCAGGCATGGACTTTTTCTATTCCATTTAGACACATAAATGTATTATTCTCTACGCGTAATATTCTCTACGCGTTTTTGTTTTCTTTCAGATGAGATTTATGAATTAGAGACACAAGGATCCAAGTCAGAGGACAATGCCTGGCTCTCTGTCCGCAGAAACTTTTTCAGCTTCTCCTTCAGAGGGTGTGGAAGTGCCTGGATTTTGCTGGCGGGAACATCAGGACCTTCAGATTTTGAAATCCAGTTCACTAATCACGATTCCTCAATTAAAGATGTTGAAACGGGTCAGATAGTTTCATTGAAAACAGCAGATATAATTGACTGCAATTCTTACAGGTATGAAAATATAACCATTTCGGGATATATAGAATATTCTATCGATTCTTTACACTGCAGTCCATTCCTCATGTCTGTATTTTCAACAGTACTGATTCACAAGATGTTGTGATCTGAATCTTTTTAAGCAATGTAAGGTTTGTCTCAAAAAGCACAGTTGACGGTTAATATGTAATAATTTATTTAGAGATTTATGGGTCGCGTGGACTGTGCAAAGTGAAATCCAGACTATTTCAATCGGAACCGGAAGTGTCTTGTCTAATGCAACTTACAAGTTAGATTTGGATCGTATCTCTGAAGCTAAACCCATTCACCACATAGGTCTGGCCTCGGATGACGCAGGCAATGGATTCTACCGATTCCAAAAAGACAGCGGTGGGTAACATTACTCAGATAAACAATACAAAAAAAGTAGAGTACATGTAGTTATGTACAAATATCACCGTTATACTTAAAGCTAACATTCATCAATTTCACGCATTTTGGTCTTTGACATTTATTGTATTTTCCAAGAAAATATGAACAGTTGATTTTATGTGTGTTATACTGGGGTATACCCATCAGTAATAATTGACATTAATTAATTTTACAAAGTGATGATCGTATGTTTTATCTCATACTTGGTGCCTCAAGAGAGTGTTCTGCACCTATGAGATATTTTTTGCAGATCACCCCTCTGCCGAACTACTTTCACAGATCACCCCTCTGCCGAACTACTTTCCTTTTATCTTTTTTAAAGATTCTTTTCTTATTTACATACTTTTGAAATGAATAAAATGCTTAATTAAATATGTTTGTGCACAAATGTCATTATATTTGTCAATTATAAAATAAATGTAATCATGTCTTAGGCCAGTTCTTCAACAAATCATGCGTTAATTTCTCTGAAATGAACATGATGACTGTCCAGGTTTGTTTTGACCTGGAGCAGACGACATTTCAAATTTGGGTCATGGGGACCTTGAAACACAGACAGGGGGCCCCCTGTTGGCAGAGACTGCAACCTTTTGTGGGAATCTCAAAACTGATGACTATTCACCCAGTTGAAACAGAATTACACCCATTTCATATAGTGCTTTATAGGTGGCCTAGTTCACTGCATGTAGTGATATAAAATTGATTACATTATGTAAATGAGCTGAGAACTTAAATGAGCCACACACAACATAGTTCTGTACTTATTACCATGTTTTCACTGCTTTGCTTTGAGGATAAAGTTGATTGCAAACCCCATCTATCTGCAGTGGATAAGTATGAGATAAAGACAAGAACATGAGTTCGTGCAGTGTTCAGGGAGACAGATCTCTCTCGTTGGTTCTGGTGGAAGGATCTCAGTCGTCCTTTGGACTCTTGAGATCCTTCCACCAGAACCAACTTGAGAGATCTGTCTCCCTGAAGACTGCACTCACATGTTCTTGCCTTAATATTTTTGCAAGATTGACACGTCTTTGTGAATACACTCAAAGTCTTCTCACACTAATTTTCCTGCTATGTTTTTGATGAAATTTAATATATCGAGCATTAGACTTACATAATTGAAGAGAAACCAATGTTATGAATGTGCAGATTCTATGAACATTAGCCCTATATTTGACGTTGTCAGGATATCTATGCAAAGAGGAAAGTTGTTAATCAGTGTAGGTTTCTATAGGGTTGACTACAAGAGTGTTCACCAAGGATTCCCTGGACTATGAGAGGCTGGTGTACAGGTCGTTCACTGATAGTCTCCTGCTGTTCAGAGTGAGAGCATGCAGCAATGCTCACATTGCCCTCTTTGACACATACCATACCGACTTTGCCTATGAAATAGTTCTGGGTGCAAATGACAACGTGAACACATTGATAAGACGGAAGCTGCAGGGCGACCCAGTGGCTAGTGTAAACACGCCTTATATGTTGAACTGTGACCGCTTTAAGTACTTCTGGGCATCATGGTCTGGGGGAAGGATCTCGGTGGGGTACATGGTGGAAAGCACGCCCTCTATGATGGAGATAGTTGGCTATGATGATCCACACCCTATGGCAGTATCCTATGTGGCCTTCAGCACTGCAGAGGGCGCCACTGGACAATGGGAATTTTCAGAAATACCAGGTCAATTTATATTTTATAGGTTAAAATAATTGTAAGTTGTTGGAACCATACTAAAAGCTCTTGAACAATTCAAAATTAAAAAAAATCAAAATTCAGTTACTCCATTTGCATATGGATAAAAAACATGTTATTTGTTTTATTTTAGATGACGTTTTTGTAATAAATACCAACGCCGGTGACATAAATGAAAACAAAATATGGATTTCCTTTGACAACAGCGAAAGAGTATACGCCTTCAGAGTGAAGACGTGTTATGATGCGGTACTGTTGCTCCGGGTCGGCGGGGAGGACTCCTATGTCATGTACAAGCTGGTAATCGGCGGAGACGGCAACTCCAAGGTCCAGTTGTACCTGCATGATATGGATAGGCTTCTGAGAGAAGTGGTGGTCCCCAGCCTGCTTAACTGCAATGAGCACCGATCCTTTGTTTTGAGGTTAGAGAATTCTGTGCTGGACGTCATTCAACATGAACATAATGGTAGAATATTGTTTTCCTGGGTGTCCACAGAAACAGACAAGGTTCATGGCCTGTCTATAGTGTCTTCTGAAACACAAGGGGAATGGCTGATTCCACGAATTAGCGGTAAGAGGCACTATCAAACATTAAACTGGGAAATTCTCATTAACTAACAGATCCGTTTATAATTTGTTGTCAATTCTTGTAAGGAGATGTTATCAATGTATCGCTAATAATAATAATTATTATTATTATTTTTATTATTATTATTATTATTATTATTATTATTATTATTATTATTATTATTATTATTATTATTATTATTATTATTATTATTATTATTATTATTATTATTATTATTATTATTTTTATTTTTATTATTGTTATTATTATTATTATTATTATTATTATTATTATTATTATTATTATTATTATTATTATTATTATTATTATTATTATTATTATTATTATTATTATTATCTATGATTACAGGGCAGCACCTTAGGTACCTGACAGAGGCTGGGACAGAAGCAATACCTGACTACTGCTGTCTGTGGCACAGTGTGGTAGGGCGTGTGTACAGCACATTTAGTGTCAGGGCATGCAATAAGATATCCCTGGTTCTCTCAGAGATACTGGGAGTTATCACCGGAAATCTTCTCCAAGTCAACATAGACACCTACGGCAGTGATATAAGACTTGGGATAGATGGAGATGTGGTGGACAGCGCAGATGAAAATACTTCCCCCAAGTTGTACTGTACAAGTAAGTTCATTCTAATTTAGATTCACAGTATGAAATTTATGATAGAAAATATTTTATGAACAAAGCATACAATGTGACTTGTGCTGCAGGGTATAACTCATTTTGGGTGGATTGGAAGAATGGAGTAGTGTCTGTAGGATCTGGGTCTATTGTTGGACAAAGTCGTTTTCTCACTTATCGGTTGTCTAACTATTTCAAAATCAGTGGAATCTCATATGGTGCAACCAACAAAGGAGCAACATGGGATTTCGCAGTATTTTCTGGTATCTAAACAAATCTTGATTATAGGTGTAAATCATAAAACCGTATGCATTTATTTTTGAGGAATTGTAAGTCAGTTTGATCAACAGAAAATTAAAACTGTTTTGTTTAATTTCCGTTTTAAATCCTCACGTTGAATTGATTTCTAAACAGTAACATTAACTGAGATGGTATAATTGTAGATTGTTAGATTGCAGAACAATTACAGGCAAAGTATAATGAACAAATTGTTTTCCAGGCAACAAATATGTATTACAAACACCAGATGATGCTAATTTCCACGGAGTGCTGATGGCCCCTCACGTCTCCACTAAGACTGTGGTCTTCTTTGTACAAGCTTGTAATGATGCAATCATCACTCTCTCACAGACCCCAGGAGTATATGACTTCTTTACATACCAAGTGATCATAGGCAGACATTCTAATTCCCAGACTGTGATAAAGAAAAGTGTACGTACCACAGCAATGCTTTAAACAATTGTTGCCAGCGTTACCAAGGTAATGATAGAATATAATACACATCTTATTTTAAACACTACATTTCCTTGCAGGGGAATATTGTTGCCTCTTCAGATACACCAGATGTGTTGTCTTGTGATGAGAGGAGAGAGTTTTGGATCATGTGGTGGGAACAACCCTCGGGTTATATCATAATTGGCAAAGATCACCACCAAATTCAAGGAAATTTCTTACTGCAGTATATGGCAACAGTGACGCCAATATATGCTGTTACCGTGGCAACGGGACCCGGATCTACTGGCATATGGGAAATACCAGTTGATCAAGGTAGATTACATTCAATCACTAGGCAACATAGTCACTAGGCAACATAGTCACTAGGCAACATAGTCACTATATAAAATGGGGATATGAGATAAATATATTTGTGTATATTCTTTAAAGAGAAACTCCTGAGGTTGAGTATACCCAATCCGGAGCCATTTGTTGCTGAGTATCAGTGGGTCAGTGTGGTTGGACTCACCAGTTTTGCATTCAGAGTGAAGGCTTGTCAAGATGTCCATATCGTCCTAGCAGAAGTGTTAGGAAACACTAAGACTCCTACCTCAGAGGTCGTCATAGGCCAGGGCAACTCCCGCTCCATGCTGTACATTGATATGGGCGGTAGCATCACCACCTCCGCGGATACACCTGATATCCTGGACTGTGACAGTCATAGGGCCTTCTACATCAGGTGGACAGCAAACTCTATCCATGTCGGATATGGGGGCGATAATACAAAACAGTCCTTCCTTGATTACATCATTCCCGATGACCAGTTGCACTTGATTGCAGCTATAGGCATGAGAAATGTCCAAGGCTATCCTGTAGAGTACGACATCTTAAAGCTGATCGGTGAGTTCAGTGCAAACTGGCAATACACTATATCTTATAAATAATAAAATTGCTTACAAGTTACAAAACTGCGATTTTTATAGAAGATCTCTCGGAGACAGATTCGTTACGTTTTGCATAAGTTGTGATTTTAGTACCGTTAATTCCAAGCCATTTTGGCATCACACGATGACATCCTTGTACACAGAATTTATTGACCTTCACCCATTTATATGACCATATTTATATGATTGGTTTTCCATTGTTTAAAAAAATATTATGTGGAATTCACATCTTTTATTAGCCAATTTCAATGGATAAAGTTAAATCATTCTCCCACGTGCATATGAACTTTTCCATAGAATTAAAACATGAGATAATTTTCAAATCCACCAAAATGAAACAAAGAGCATAAGTGTGTTTACAGTTTTGTGATATGTTCACAATGTAGGTAACAGCTACTCGTTCCTGACATCGGCTGGCGATACACAGAAGGTGACCCAGTTATCGACGTCGTCTGCTCACTTTGTGTTCCGTGTTCGCGCATGCCTAGAGGCCATCGTCCGCCTGTTTCCGGTCCCTGAGTCTGACTCCTCCTTCCACGAGGTCCTATTTGGAACATTTGGCAACACCGTCACCCAGATCAGGCGCACTGATGGCTCCATTTCGGGTATGCTAGTGTCAAAACATTACTCCCAGACCAAATGCATTCTTTATGTTCATAGTGCCATAGGGAATCTGAAAAGCTAAGATAGTGTCGAAATAGTGTGATCAATGCAATGTCAATTCTCCCTTTACTCATATACAACTAAAGGGATGAAAGTTGAAATCACAACTTCGGATGAGATCATTTTTATTCCATGTATAAAGTTATCAATTTTACTTTTACGAACTTGAGGTGTGGATATTTCTGATTTGTGTCATCCAATCCTTAAATTCAGTGTTTCTAAACTTAACCTAGTCTTACCTTAATTAATAGTTCTGCCCATATCTGAGGTCACTTGTACAAAATTTAAAAAACCTGTGATCCAATAGAGGGAATAATGGAAATCAATAGTGTCCCATACAATACTATAATCCTGTGCTCAGTGGGGTGTGACAATGCCTTGTGGTTCTTTGCAAATATTATGAGCAATTGTACACCAGGGGGCGCAACATCTGTAAGATTCCTATGGAATGATATTATTTACAGGGTGTTCCACCACCCAACCACCGGTTTTTCTTTTTTTCTCTTGTAAATAAGTACGCAATGTCATTTGATAATTAGGTTTTGAATTTATTCTATAATTCCCCTTAATAAAACTTAGATGAAGCATCTAATTTTGAATGGTTGATGTTCAAGTCATGGTTTTTGCCTAAATCCATGTAAATGTTTTGTCATCAAGAGGATTTCTTGCCAAGCCAAGAACCGTACACAGAATAAAGTCCTGGCATTGAGGCCTAAATCATTGCACAGCCAGTGTGTGTGTTGTAGAGACTGGAGCCTCAGTGGAGACTCCATACCTTCTGGCTTGTCATTCGTTCCGGTATTTCTGGATATCATGGGATGATGACGGATGGATCAGGGCGGGGTCCGGCTATGAACCAGGAAAATTGGAACTCCTCAGCTGGAACGATCCAGAGTTCCAGAAGCCAGATCATCTGTCTATCCATTCCAGATATGACGAGGAGTGGGAAACAGTCCTTGATAATGGTGAATATCATGCTCATTTCATAGGCTTAATTCACGTTCATTTCAGGACATAATACCTGTGTAACATTCAAACCTCAATGCATACACTCATACAACATACGAATACCATTTTAGTGGAGACTTTGAGGATAAAAACCCCGGAGGAATACAACCTGGAGACAGCGTACCTGACATTGCTGGACAGAACTAACATCAGCTTCAGCGTCAAGGCCTGTCAAAGTGCGCACATCGCCCTCTCGGTAATCCCGGGAGAAACTGATACTCTGACCTATGAGGTAAGAATGGGACACTGAAGGGTTCTTCACTTGTGCCAATGTTCTGACTGATTAGAACAATAGAATATTCTTTATGTGCCTTATGTTATGATATATTACATTTTTTGGCATATATAAGAGATTTACACAAATAACAACTAATGACAAAGCATTGTTATGATGGCATTATGTTTTGCGCCCAAACATATTAGTCACATGAAACCAATGAAGCTATTACGGGTTTGTACATATATTATGTTGCGGCATCCATAGGTAGTATTAGGCGCCCGAGCAAACACGTATATGTTGATCAGAGATGGAGTGGAAGGAGACGTGAAGGCGGAAGTGAACATCAATGACCTGGTGCTGTGTAATGAGTTCCGGGACTTCTGGGTTGACTGGGCGGGTGGAAGCATAGCTGTCGGCAGGGGGCGCACAGTTGGGGAAAGTGTGATAGGAAGTGCCGGCGATGTGGAACTCTCCTTCTCGTCTGTAGCACTCGGTACCTACCTTGGCACAGTTGGAGAATGGAAATTTGACATGAGAAACAATGTGGAAACAAGTAAGTATAAAAAGGTCCATCTGGGTATGATGTAATACAACACTGAATTGTAAGTTTGTACCAGTACTAACATATATGCTTGGTGTTTTTAAACAAATTGAATCATATGATATGTGACAAACCCTGAATTTAACATTCTTCTTTTGTTTTTTACTTGAACCTAATGTGCCTTGCGTGTTTCTCTTTTGTACTATTGTGTTATCACCACATACCCCGTTATAAATAAGAAACGTGCTAGTTGAATGTATATATTAATTTCCTTTGCAATATCACTGAACAAACAAAATTATTCTTTTTAAATATTCAAAGGATTGTTAAAATTCAACATGGCATTTGTTTTAAATACAAATAGGTATACTTAAAGATATACGTTATAAAAACACTTTTTTGTATAGTTATCAGTGATTAAACATCAGATGACTTCACGAAACTGTTACTCATTTAATCATAAATGTAAAGAATTATTTCAATGTGAAATCTAAACAACTTTTAAAAGTATAAAATGGGATGGAACCCACTTCATAGGGGTAGGAAGATGGAGAGAAAAATCTATTATGAAGCTGAAGATCTCATAAGCAATGCTATAGATGATAGATTTGATCAGACAGGCTAATAGGTGTATATTAATTTGGAAAATCTGTTGCTCAAGGCTGCTGCTGGTAACACATATGACCAGATGTTTGTATTTGTGACAAATCTATATGCTTCAGACATTAATGTACAGAGACTGAACTCAAATAGAGACATTAAAAAGCAACATAGTTCTTGAAAAGAATAGACTAGCATTTAATTCCATGATTAATTCATAATTGTTAATGGTGCATCTCTATACAGTGAAATTGCTATTTTATTAAAATTGATTCTTGTAATGCCAGCAACAAATGCTACCAGTGAACGATCATTCAGTGCCCTCAGAAAAGTGTAAGCATATCTTCAGGTAGCATCACACAGAAGAGGCTAAATGGTCTAATGAAACTTCACATTCATAACGATCACACAGATGATGTTAACCTAATTTGTGTTGCCAATGATTTTCTATTTGGTCAAGAACCTATACACATATTTATATTTGGCACTTTTATGGAATCTGATATGTAATCTGTGATTTGATCCTTGATAATTAAATGCACATTAATAATTAAGTGCAGACTTTGTGTTATATGTGTCCACAGCCATAGCATTATTTTACATAAATGTTTTAGTAATTTATATGTACATCTAAAGGTACTGCATTTATATTTATTATATGGGATTCTACAATATGTCACAGAAACATCAACTTCCATCACCATTCTGTGACACCCTTGCACTTGCCCTATTCATCCAGCAGCATGTACATTTTTAGGATGATAGATATATCACCCAAATGGATGATAGAGATTGTAATACAAATGATGATAGAAATGATGGTCAACTAAATAGCAACATATTTTCTAGGCACAACCAGTACTACAACTATTTCCACTACGACCAAACAATCATCCACAATGAAAACCACAACCACGCAACAGACAGGTGAACCAAACAATCCTTATTTCAGCTAAGTTATCACCTTCTTTATTTTGAGAGAATTTCCCTTTATACCATGATCAGACTAAAGTCAGTGAACAATACTCTTTGTATTTCAGAGACCACCACCATTGTTTCCTTGGCAACTACAGCCATAAGTATAGGAAGCTCAAGCAGCGGAAGTGAGTATGACACAGATAATAATATCCTGCTTATATTATCTAATATGTAATTTACTTTTGTGGTGTTCAGAATACCATATAACGTCTTCATGGCCACTTCTATATTCAACAGTTTCGAGATATATTATTCGTAATATTATGAAACGTTCAGAATTCATTATAGTGTGTAATATACTTTTGTTTTTTAATTTATCGATCTTATTATCTCGACATGGTTTGGGCATCTATCTAAAGCATAACATCTTTTTCATTTCACCTTTGATTTGCAATCATATATGGTATCAAAGATCTAAATGTCCTGTTTATGTATATGCAATGTGATATCTTATTGAGTATATCTAACGTTGTTTTCAGTAAGTTCAGGGCAGGCGGTGGGTATAGCCTTTGGGGTTCTCATAGGAGCAGCCATATTGACAGTGACTGCACTGTTTGTATATAAACATCAGTATATGTTCTTCAGAAAAGGAGAAGAGAACTCAGTGTTATTCCAAGATCCTAACACTATAATTATGTCAAATTCTCAGGTAACATCCAAAAATGAAGGTTTGTCTGACGCATGAAAATAACTTTAATAACATTTAAGATTGAAATTGTCTCAGAAGTATTGATATAAATATTTGTTTTAAAATCTTTTTGGCAATAATAATTTTAAAACGTGGTAATGCCGTATTTCTTTGACATGTAAATATGATGTTATTTTCAATATATACATATATTGATTGATTGATTGAAAATAGGTTTATAATTGACAGAAAATGTAAATGGACTGAATGCAGAAACAGTTATAATCGCCCGTATAATCGTAAGACTTTGTGTTTCAGTAATCATAATATTTCTTTGAATCAGACATATTATCGTTATTGCTTCATAAATTATGTGACATATGTGACATATATGTTGTTGTTTTGAATAATTAAAAGTGTTGAAATCTATAATGCCGTGTTCTGAAATTTTCTTTCACACTTGTGAGCGTAAATCCCAGTAATAATTCAAGAAAATATTTTTTTTACAAAGAAAAAAGAATTCAGGTCTCATTCGGTATACAGCCAAATACAAACATGCACTTGAAATCCACATTTGTGTTAGTCTTCCTTTTCTATTCATTTTATTACATCATAGAATCTTGATGAGTAATTAAGTAAGTGTATGAAAAGTCCTTTGGGTTCCCTTTATCTGTCAGTGGTCTTTTATCAAAATTATAAAATTATGAAATGGAAAGAAACGTGAAAAAGGTCAATATTTCACCATCAACGTTGGACTTATCACATGTTTGATAGCGTTGCAATGAAAAGTACTATTTCCAAACATAGAAAACAAAAGCTAGGTGATTTTTGAAAAGGTGATTTTTGAAACTGTAACAAATTGGACTGGGTACACTTCTACGTTAGAAGGCATAGATTTAATTTTACATAGACATGGATGTGGCATAAACTGGAAAACCAATGCAGCTATTCATTGAAGATGAAATATTCATAGTGGGGTTTTATTTAAGTGATATGCACGTCAGAATATATAGAATTGGATTGTTTTTGCAAAAGTAGAAAATATAAAATGTAATTACTTGAAACAGCAAACAAACTTCACATAAAATCTTCATATTGGTTTTTTTTAATTGTATGACATTCGGAGCTCAACTTGCCAAAAAAAGAGTATAAAATGGAGGGTATAAAGTGGACGATTTCAAGATTTAATAATGGACACTTGTGATCATGTGTCCATGAAGTGTAAATGTGGAGATGCTTTGAATGTACCAAGAATACCGATTTGGCAAAAATGTATCTGTGTCAAATTTTGACGGAAATGCATCTTTGCGCATTTAGGCCCAAGTTAATTTTTGTGTGTTGAACGATCAAATTCTGGATCAACTGAAAAAGACATTTAGACAATTTATTATGAGGTATACATGATTATCAGAAGCGCTGGTTAGGAGCACAATATGATGACGTTTTCTGTCAAGGTGTGCCATCATTGGAGACTCCAATCCCAATGCATAGCATGTCTCATACACCAGCCTCACAAAGAAGCAAATCGCATAATACAAACAGATACAATATAACTCTAATGTAACCATATTATTACTTTTCATTCAGACCAGTGACCTAAGATTGTCAGATTATCTGCGCGTGCATATTGATCTTAATATGGTAGGAAGAGGGTTTACCTGTCACGTGAGTGGCGTAAGGAGGAGGGTTGCCTGTCACGTGGGTGGCGTAAGGAAGATGATTTACCTGTCACGGGGTGGCGTAAGGAGGAGGGTTTACCTGTCACGGGGTGGCGTAAGGAGGAGGATTTACCTGTCACGTGAGTGGCGTAAGGAGGAGGGTTTACCTGTCACGTGAGTGGCGTAAGGAAGAGGGTTTACCTGTCACGGGGTGGCGTAAGGAGGAGGGTTTACCTGTCACGGGGTGGCGTAAGGAGGAGGATTTACCTGTCACGTGGGTGGCGTGAGGAAGAGGGTTTACCTGTCACGTGAGTGGCGTGAGGAGGAGGGTTTACCTGTCACGGGGTGGCGTAAGGAGGAGGGTTTACCTGTCACGGGGTGGCGTAAGGAGGAGGATTTACCTGTCACGTGAGTGGCGTAAGGAGGAGGGTTTACCTGTCACGTGAGAGTCATAAGAAGGAGGGTTTACCTGTGACGTGGGTGGCGTAAGGAGGAGGGTTTACCTGTCACGTGGGTGGCGTAAGGGGGAGGGTTTACCTGTCACGCTAGTGGCGTGAGGAGGAGGGTTTACCTGTCACGTAAGTGGCGTAAGGAAGAGGGTTTACCTGTCACGTGAGTGGCGTGAGGAGGAGGGTTTACCTGTCACGTGAGTGGCGTGAGGAGGAGGGTTTACCTGTCACGTGAGTGGCGTAAGGGGGAGGGTTTACCTGTCACGTAAGTGGCGTAAGGAAGAGGGTTTACCTGTCACGTGAGTGGCGTGAGGAGGAGGGTTTACCTGTCACGTGAGTGGCGTGAGGAGGAGGGTTTACCTGTCACGTGGGTGGCGTGAGGAGGAGGGTTTACCTGTCACGTGGGTGGCGTAAGGAGGAGGGTTTACCTGTCACGTGAGAGTCATAAGAAGGAGGGTTTACCTGTCACGTGAGTGTCATAAGGAGGAGGGTTTACCTGTCACGTGAGTGTCATAGGGAGGAGAGTTTACCTGTCACGTGAGTGGCGTAAGGAGGAGGGTTTACCTGTGACGTGAGTGGCGTAAGGAGGAGGGTTTACCTGTGACGTGGGTGTCATAAGGAGGAGAGTTTACCTGTCACGTGAGTGTCATAATGAGGAGGGTTTACCTGTCACGTGAGTGTCATAAGGAGGAGAGTTTACCTGTCACGTGAGTGGCGTGAGGAGGAGGGTTTACCTGTCACGTGAGTGGCGTAAGGAGGAGAGTTTACCTGTCACGTGAGTGGCGTAAGGAGGAGGGTTTACCTGTGACGTGGGTGGCGTAAGGAGGAGGGTTTACCTGTCACGTGGGTGGCGTAAGGGGGAGGGTTTACCTGTCACGCTAGTGGCGTGAGGAGGAGGGTTTACCTGTCACGTGAGTGGCGTAAGGAAGAGGGTTTACCTGTCACGTGGGTGGCGTGAGGAGGAGGGTTTACCTGTCACGTGAGTGGCGTAAGGAGGAGGATTTACCTGTCACGTGAGAGTCATAAGAAGGAGGGTTTACCTGTCACGTGAGTGTCATAAGGAGGAGGGTTTACCTGTCACGTGAGTGTCATAAGGAGGAGAGTTTACCTGTCACGTGAGTGGCGTAAGGAGGAGGGTTTACCTGTCACGTGAGTGGCGTAAGGAGGAGAGTTTACCTGTGACGTGAGTGTCATAAGGAGGAGAGTTTACCTGTCACGTGGGTGGCGTGAGGAGGAGGGTTTACCTGTCACGTGAGTGGCGTAAGGAGGAGGGTTTACCTGTCACGTGGGTGTCATAAGGAGGAGAGTTTACCTGTCACGTGAGTGTCATAAGGAGGAGGGTTTACCTGTCACGTGAGTGTCATAAGGAGGAGAGTTTACCTGTCACGTGAGTGGCGTGAGGAGGAGGGTTTACCTGTCACGTGAGTGGCGTAAGGAGGAGAGTTTACCTGTGACGTGAGTGGCGTAAGGAGGAGGGTTTACCTGTCACGTGGGTGGCGTAAGGGGGAGGGTTTACCTGTCACGCGAGTGGCGTGAGGAGGAGGGTTTACCTGTCACGTGGGTGGCGTGAGGAGGAGGGTTTACCTGTCACGTGAGTGGCGTAAGGAGGAGGGTTTACCTGTCACGTGAGTGGCGTAAGGAGGAGGGTTTACCTGTCACGTGAGAGTCATAAGAAGGAGGGTTTACATGTCACGTGAGTGGTGTAAGAAGGAGGGTTTACCTGTCACGTGAGTGGCGTGAGGAGGAGGGTTTACCTGTCACGTGAGTGTCATAAGGAGGAGGGTTTACCTGTCACGTGAGTGGCGTAAGGAGGAGGGTTTACCTGTCACGTGAGTGGCGTAAGGAGGAGGGTTTACCTGTCACGTGAGTGGCGTAAGGAGGAGGGTTTACCTGTCACGTGAGTGGCGTAAGGAGGAGGGTTTACCTGTCACGTGAGTGGCGTAAGGAGGAGGGTTTACCTGTCACGTGAGAGTCATAAGAAGGAGGGTTTACATGTCACGTGAGTGGTGTAAGAAGGAGGGTTTACCTGTCACGTGAGTGGCGTGAGGAGGAGGGTTTACCTGTCACGTGAGTGGCGTAAGGAAGAGGGTTTACCTGTCACGTGGGTGGCGTGAGGAGGAGGGTTTACCTGTCACGTGAGTGGCGTAAGGAAGAGGGTTTACCTGTCACGTGGGTGGCGTGAGGAGGAGGGTTTACCTGTCACGTGGGTGGCGTGAGGAGGAGGGTTTACCTGTCACGTGGGTGGCGTAAGGAGGAGGGTTTACCTGTCACGTGAGTGGCGTAAGGAAGAGGGTTTACCTGTCACGTGGGTGGCGTAAGGAGGAGGGTTTACCTGTCACGTGGGTGGCGTAAGGGGGAGGGTTTACCTGTCACGCGAGTGGCGTGAGGAGGAGGGTTTACCTGTCACGTGGGTGGCGTGAGGAGGAGGGTTTACCTGTCACGTGAGTGGCGTAAGGAGGAGGGTTTACCTGTCACGTGAGTGGCGTAAGGAGGAGGGTTTACCTGTCACGTGAGTGTCATAAGGAGGAGGGTTTACCTGTCACGTGAGTGGCGTGAGGAGGAGGGTTTACCTGTCACGTGGGTGGCGTAAGGAGGAGGGTTTACCTGTCACGTGAGTGGCGTAAGGAGGAGGGTTTACCTGTCACGTAAGTTGCGTAAGGAAGAGGGTTTACCTGTCACGTGGGTGGCGTGAGGAGGAGGGTTTACCTGTCACGTAAGTGGCGTGAGGAGGAGGGTTTACCTGTCACGTGAGTGGCGTAAGGAGGAGGGTTTACCTGTCACGTAAGTGGCGTGAGGAGGAGGGTTTACATGTCACATGAGTCGCGTAAGGAGGAGGGTTAGCCTGTCACGTGAGTGTCATAAGGAGGAGGGTTTACCTGTCACGTGAGTGGCGTAAGGAGGAGGATTTATCTGTCACGTGAGTGGCGTAAGGAGGAGGGTTTACCTGTCACGTGGGTGGCGTAAGGAGGAGGGTTTACCTGTCACGTGAGTGGCGTAAGGAGGAGGGTTTACCTGTCACGTGAGTGGCTTAAGGGGGAGGGTTTATCTGTCACGTGAGTGGCGTAAGGAGGAGGATTTATCTGTCACGTGAGTGGCGTAAGGAGGAGGGTTTACCTGTCACGTGGGTGGCGTAAGGAGGAGGGTTTACCTGTCACGTGAGTGGCGTAAGGAGGAGGGTTTACCTGTCACGTGGGTGGCGTAAGGAGGAGGGTTTACCTGTCACGTGGGTGGCGTAAGGAGGAGGGTTTACCTGTCACGTGAGTGGCGTAAGGAGGGTTTGCCTGTGACGTGAGTGGCGTAAGGAGGGTTAACCTGTGACGTGAGTGGCGTAAGGAGGGTTTGCCTGTCACGTGGGTGGCGTAAGGAGGAGGGTTTACCTGTCACGTGAGTGGCGTTATTCAATAATATGTAATTGTACCTCGGACAAAGTATCTCATATCTTAATTCGGTTAAAAATGGGTCTAATTTTCAATCTGTTCATCTATGATCTACATTTACTCATAATCAGTTCCTACATTTTCACAAAATAGATCAGCATTCACAAAATATATAAACAAATAATTTACGACATAGAACATACTGAAAATAAGCCGAATTGTTTTTTCTTAAACTTTAAACAATGATCCTCACTACTTAAGCTCTGTTGAAGAGAACTCTATATAATTGGACTTGTTCAACATATATATTGGAGAGTAATAAAACCCAGGTACAGAATAATCAAGTGTCCTCTGCCCCTCTGTGATAAGTGGTTTTAGTACATTAGTTATAAATGATAAGGATAACAACCCCTCAACACATATTTCACAGGTTCAATATCTATGTATCATTTTTATCTTTTATCCTTAATAGGTATCGCTTTTAAGATACATTTTATTCATTAAATGATTGTTCCTGATTGCATATATTGGTTTATATAGGTTTATTCATAGGACCTGGTGAAGGTTTTAAAGTGACCATTATTTCCATAAGATGCTTATGAGTGCGATTCCCACATTCCGGCCATTTTAACTGCAGTGGGCGGGATGTACCACATTTAAAATAATTTTAAATAACGTGAAATATGACTACTAAATGTTTGGAGTCATGTGATCATTGCCGCCCGGTAGCTCTTATTGACTCTACACTGAAGAGTGTCATAAATAGTGGTTTTGTTCTTCACTCCCGCCCAGAGCATGTACGTTCATGTTCTAGTGCGGCACTTGTGAGGTCCATTTTAATGTATTCCATTGTCTCAATTGTAGCAGGAATGAGGTGACATACTCACCATTACTTTTATGGAAAAAAAGGCAAAAATCATGCAACATTTTGTAAAAATTGTTTTTCTTTGTTTGCTATTTATCTGCAAAAATGCGCAGTTCCAAACTTTACAAGGTAGGTGGACATACTTTTTGCATAGATTGAGAAATACTATATATGTTGGCAAAGTGACTACAATTTCGTATTACAGCAAATATGGATAAGATATGTTGCTGTATATAAGTATTTTAAAACATATACAGAAAATAAGGTCATTACACCAATGAATATAGATATTCTTAGTTTATAAAGAAAACAAAAAAAGTTATTATAGAATGAATTAAGGTCAAATTGAAGCAATCTAACTTCAAATGTACAGTGGGTGGATACTGACTGGTGGGGTAGCACCACTGTCGGGGTTTTTTAAAAATGAAAACTTTTCCAGTTTTAAGTTTGACTGAGTTACAGCCTCTTCCCTCAATAAAAGATATATGGACCCACAGCATAAGAAATGTTCATAAGGGGTGGTAACAGTCAAGTTTGAAATGCACAGCCAATAATTTTGATATCCTACAATTCTTAACCTTTGACTCATGTTGTCATCTCTGCACATTAAAAAAAAAGAAAATTGATATTTCGCATAAACGCTGGAAAGACAGCCCCTTTTCGTCTCTTTAATATTGCATCATTAAAATTAACCAATCTGAGCAAAGCAGCCAAAACTTTGCTAAATATTTCAACAGATTACATGCGCATGCGTCGGTAATGGGGGAGAAGTTTTATATCGGCTGAAACACAGATCTCGTGGCCACTCTGCCCGATGTCTGTTTTTTTTAGATTATTTATTTATTTTGACTGCAAGTTGTGGACACTCTTCAATCTACACTCATCTGTCATTTATACAGTTCATTCTTTGTCTGTTCAGTATGGCTGAGACCAATGAACATTGTCATGGAGCCCGATGACCAGGGCCTGGCCCTTCAGGGTGCAGCCATTCCTGCCGGAGACGAGCCGGCTGCTTACATTCTTTGTGTTTTAAATGTCTCCACCTAGTAAGCTCAAAACTCTTCAAGCTAGCGACAATAGACTACAATATACTATTAATAGGTGCTGCACCTGGATACTTGTAAGCTAAATAAAACATGGATGCAAAATCTATTCTGCAGGGAAAGAGAAATGCCACTCTGACCAATAAGCTGACGAAAACCCAATTAGCTCTTGCAGAGAAGAAGTTAATGTCAAATACATGTCTTCTCCATGCAGCTGATGTAAAACTCTAACTTGGTACGATCTATAGATCTGGAGATGGAGAACCTCACAGTTCTAGTGGCGAAACCAAAGGATGGTCACCAAGACCAGGTTGCGGCCGGAGTGTTACCATGGCAACCTCTCAGGACCGTATCAAACAGGCAAGCCGCATTATTACTGTTTCCTCTATGTCAGAAATACTTAAGCATCAGAAAGGAGCTGACGTTTTCCGTACATTATCGCCCCTTATGAATTTCATTAGATCTAAAGGACCAACTGTAACTGATGTCTCACCTCCTCCGCCCTGAGATGATTCCGCACGGAGCAAGTGGCTAGTACTGAGCAACTGCCTGGAGACCAAACTGAAGGTGCCTCCAGGTATGTTTTCCATATCAATAGAAAAATGTCAATCTGGCAGAACTGAGGATCTGATATGTTCACATACCAATGAGGCGGTCATTCTGCCTGAGCTTGGACCCTGCTCTTAACCTGCTTCTGACAAGCTGCTTCTGGATGAAGACGATACGTCCACATCCGTCTTGTCAAACGTGGCAATCCCCTCTACCAGCTCTGCTACGCCTCTACATGATACGATGGCCGACAAAAAACGACATCCCCCAAGGAGAATGCAGAACTGAGGATAGTCCCACATGCCCTGGCGGGTAAGATCATTGGCAAAGGCGGCGCCAATGTCAGGAGGGTGCAGGAAGTTACTGGTGCTGCCATCTGCCTGGATGAAGCAGTTAGAAATGGCGAGATAAAACAGGCGACAATTGACGGAAACTCGCTGTATTGAACTCCACTGAAATGCCCGATGTGTTGGTCCAGAGCTGCCCAATGATAACTCTCAAAATATAAACTGTAAATATAAAAAATATGAACTGTAAATGTATTAATCACTTTGACAAAACTGCTATATGTATAAAAAGCACTAACTTTTCCTCAGGAAATCTTACTACTAAGCTAATTGATGATAACTGTTGTCTAACTGTTCCTAGCAATTACCTGATGACAAATCAGTGATGATGAAAGGCTTCCAGAAGGTTAAGGTCAAAAAACCAAAATGTAAAAACCGAAAATGTAAATATGTTATATGTATCTAATAAAAAATGTTTTCTTGCAACATACTCCAATTTTTGTATCTGTACATGTATATAAATCAAACCTTACAATGCAAGGCTTTAAACGGTAAGGCCCTAGCTAATGCCCCTGTCACATCTGCACCGCCTGCCAGCCGGGAAGTAACAATCTGCCGACTTTACAATGTCCCGGGCGCCGGGGATTTTATCAGCGACAATCTGAGACATGCCGCAGCTGTGGTCACAATATTAAAGGGCACCGCACGGCACCCGCAATACTGAATGACACAGACGTCTGGATCATTGACATACGTGAATAAATATGAAAACAGTAGGTGACAGTGCATTCTCTGTGGCAGTCCCCAAAATGTGGAATGACATCCCTAATGATATTAGGAGGAGCCCTAAGGTATCCGTGTTTAAATCCAAGTACTACGGAGGTGACCGCAATGAACAGGCCTGGCGCTATATAAGAGTTATTATCATTATTTATTGTTGTTGTTTTTGCTGCTGCTGTTGTTGTTGTTGTTCGGCCATGGTACGCATGTCCTTGTTTCCATATTCGACGCTAATTGCTGCTTTGTTTTGCAGACGATGTCACGGTGATATACACTGATGGGAATGGTGCCTTTGTGACCAGGGCCTGGTCCGGGTCGTCAGATGGCAGCACAGTCTCCATCCGCGCATGCTCTGATGCTAAGATTGCCCTCTCTGTGGTACCTATGGACATTCAAGCCTCATACATTATAACTCTTGGAGCGGACGGTAATACAAAAACCATCATAGAAAAAAATGGGGATTCTGGAACCAGAGTGGAATTCGCATCAAGTCAGGTAAATCCCAAAATTCATACTTAACATATGTCATGACATTTTATATTTGAAATTTAACCCCGGATAAATATAAATATAAATTGTCCACATTCTACGTATGTGCCGGCCAAACTGAACCTCAGAACGGTTCATGATGCAATCAGACTGGCTCACGTGTTAACGTAAATCTATCTCCATGGCAAAACGTTATCAATATGATATGTTGTGTCCCTAACCAAAAAAATATAGTTTAGAGTTACGTTGAAATTTTTAGGTTTTAATTGCACAGACTCGAAGTACAGAAATTAAGGAGACACTTACTTGTTTTCAGCTTCTTAGCTGCTCAGATAGCCGTGATTTTTGGTGGTCCATTAAGGACAGCACGCTCAGCGTGGGTACAGGGTCTCGCATTGACCAGGATGAGATCGGACACTTAGAAGACGCTGGCATCAATGTGGGACTCAGTGCTATACATATCACCACAGACAATGGGCAGCATGGCAGGTGGACGATGTCCAGATACTCAGGTAGCAGAAGTAACAGCTTAACATATCGATTTCTAAAACTGTTTTGTTTCTGTTTTGTACGGTTTGAGTAAGTTTTGTTTCTTTCATTATATTGAGTAAGTTTTGTTTCTTTCATTCTATTAAGTAAGTTTTGTTTCTTTCATTCCATTGAGTAACTTTTGTTTCTTTTCTTTCATTCAGCTCATGATTACACCATCATTACAGCACCTTCAGTCTACAGTTTTAATCAGTTCTGGACAACTATATACAACAGTGATCACTTCATCTTCTATGTTAAATCCTGCTCGGATGCTCTCGTCCTGCTCAGCCAACAACTGGAGTCTCAGACCAATAGGTACAAAGTGGCTATAGGAACCGACGGTGAGCATTATAACAAAAATCACAAATATCACAAGCACCACAAATATCACAAATATCACAAATATCACAAACATCACAAACATCACAAACATCACAAATATCACAAATATCACAATTATCACAATTATTACAAACATCATAAATATCACAAACATCACATATTTCACAAACATCACAGCCAACACATCCAACATTTATGTTGTTTTAATTTCAATGTCTACATTTCGGATAAAAATTATCACAAGCATGACAAATATCAAAATTATTACAAACATCACAAACATCACAAATATCACAAGCATCACAAACATCACAAATATCACAAGCATCACAAATATCACAAAAATCACAAGATCACAATTATTACAAGCACAAAAATCATCACAAACAACACGTCCAACATTTATGATGTTTAAATTTCAATTTCTACATTTAGAATAAAATGACAGGAAGATATTCAAATGATCCCTGTTAAATCATTGTTTTTACTGCTTACACAAGTAGCTTTTGCGGAGAAGATTGTTTGACACGGAATGACCTTGACCCATTTTGATGTGTTACAATTTAAGGGAACTCCATGACCCGGATAATGGACCCTGGTTATGGCGGAGCGTCTGTTCTGGAGGACACCCCTGGTATCCTGAGCTGCGATGAGTCGCGTCCATTCTGGGTGCGGTGGGGGGAGGGTGTGGAGGTGGGGCGGGGTACAGTGGTAGGAGCACAACCCATCGTGCGTCTCCAGGAATCCCCGGGGAAACCCATAGAAGCAGCTTCCTTGAGTTCAGGGTGGAGCTCCCCGGGGGAGTGGAGGATCAGCAACGTAGAAAGTAAATATGCTCTGAAAATAAAAGTATTGTGTCAGCAATATGTATATATACTAATAATATCAGTCTAAGAATGTTGAATGTTTCAACGTGAAACTGTTAATCATCCAATGAGGACAACACTAAACACTGAGTAAGACACACATAATGCCACGTATTGGTATGCCTTCATCCAACTTTATACAACACATTCTCTCTCAATTCAAACATAAAACATGTTTAAATATCTTGTACGGGAAGGTATTTTGATGAGTTTCTAAACACATTAGGATGAGAGTGTATCATTAATAATTATATAACTGATATTTTCAGCCAACACGTTTCGCGTGAGAACCCCGGGGTCGCTCACGGTGGACTATGCCACAGTCTATGAGGATGATCAGAGCTTTGAGTTCTGGGTGCGGTCCTGTGACGGGGTCACGCTTACCCTGAGGACCGACTCTGGCCCCGCTCCTCTCGGTATCCCAGTCGGCCCTACAGACTGCCATGCTATGAGAAAGTTCTGGATATACTGGAATGGTACAGAGATATTTGTTGGGCGAGGAAATCTATTGGAAAACGAGTTTATGTCCCGTGACTTTGGGGTTGCCCTTTCCTATTACACGGTGTCCATGAGGTCCGCTTCAGTGGCCGACTGGGAGTTTCGACAAGACGCAGGTATCAACTATCCCACCTCTAGCTTTTTGTTAAACATATACATATATTAGTTTATTATATTTCAAGTTTGTGTATTATATTTCCTATATACCAAGCATGAAGGTTATTGTTTTAAATTTTGTTTTTTTGTTGTTGTTTCAAAAGGAAAAAGTATCAAGATAATGACCTCGCCCGATTATTCCGACCGATATTATACCTGGTTAGAAGTGACAGGACAGAGGTCCATATCATTCAGAGCTAAGGGTTGCTACTCAGCCAAGATCAGTCTTAGCCAGTACAGAAATGTTATAGCTGACAAAGCCTATGAAATCACTCTCAGTGGAGACAAAGATGTCCAGAACTCAATCACAGATGAGAACGGAGTCGTAAAGGTAAGTCCATATGCTAGGATTCTGTTATTGTTATACATTTAAAATATAGTACATGAGACGTGAGATAGACACTCTGAGTTGGAAGGGATTTAATCAGGTTGGGAATATATCATCCACTGTGCTCTTACGGCGCCAGTATAAGTGATTGAATAGTAATGTGTTTATATTGCTGATAGGTGTGAGGAAGTTATACGCCATTTGATTTTAAAAAGTGAAGTATGTCTGAAATTTAACTCAGTCCTAAGCCCGGCTGTAACCCTTGACAATTTATAAATTATTCAACAGAAAATATATCCCTGACATATTACTATATTTGATAGAATCCTGAGGCATATGAATTAGTATTAAATAAGCGAAGACATAAATACATCTCGATCCCTAGTCAAGACACCCTTATCACCAGAACAATGTTAGTTTTGAGATATACCTTTAACGTGATCTGGCTGAAAAAGATAAATTAATATTTTTCCTTTGTTTACAGCTTTAAAATTCAATCTATCTAATTCACATTTATCACATTTGAAATGTTATATTGTTCTGTTACAGGCTTTAGATAGCAGCGTGGTGCTTGATTGTCAGACATATAAATGGTTTTGGGTGAGCTGGTCAGATCAGGATATCTATGTAGGAGAAGGCTGGGATATCGGTGGAAACTCTCTCATTCATTGGAGTAACGCAGATGGAAACCACCCGATTAACCACCTTGCCTTCAATGGCATCAACACAGATGTCTTCTGGGAATTCACACATATTTCAGGTTATAAATAGAACTTACAAAATATAACAATATTACCTCCATAAACATGTATAAACCTTGTTTGAAAACTATCTAGTTAATATTCTATATTAAACGCAAATATTCATGTCTTAAAAAATCGTGCATAATTTTTTGATATTTAAAAATAACCAAGAATAAATAATCATTTCTAGAATCCTCATATTTCAAACACGTCTGAGATTATTTTATTATTGTTTTTTTTTCTTTATAATCTGGCTTTATTTTCCACAGACAGCATGTACGAGGTGGAGACCAGCGGCGCCAAGTCAGATCACAATGTCTGGTTTTACCTGTCCAGGCAGTACTTTGCCTTTTCTTACCAGAGTTGTGGAAGTGCCTGGATAACTCTGGCAGAAATACCAGGAGCCAAGGAATACGAGATCCAGATCAGCAACCAGAAATCCTCCATTCTGGAGGTGGAGACGAACCAGAGAGTGGAGGCTGATACCCCGGATATACTCTCCTGTCACGATTACAGGTAGTGCTGACCTGTTTGTATTGCTTATATGTAATATGTAATTATTGGGTCGGGAGTATTGACTTCCCACTGAAACCACAATACTAATACATGATTTTCACTAGAAAAAATATAAGGATGATAATGAAAAAAATGTATTAATAAAAAATCAAGATTCCAAGTCCAATAATACCCCAAGGTCCTTGACATTATTGAATCTGGCAATACATGATTGAGTCAGGAATGATTATGTTTTTGAAATCTGAACTATTTCCACAGATTATCATATCTTTCTTTTCATCATTTATCTTATCTTTATTTATCAAATAGTTTCTTTACAGTTGTAATGCATTCTTCCATTTAATTACAGGATATTTGGGTGTATTATGTAGTCATTTCTTTCCAATTCTGATATTATTATTTTGTTTCCAGTTTTATTTAGCCGTGTTTCAGTCCTTTCTCATAGATAAAAATCTATAATTTTAGGTTTGTTGATACCAGACAAGTCTGTTCATAGCGCATAATTGCCTGTTATAAGTTGAAAACAAATATGTTTGAATTCTTGCAGGGATCTGTGGGTGGCTTGGGACATGGTGGACGGTAAGGAGACGGTGACAGTAGGAACTCATGCTATATTTGTCAATGCCACTTTAGAGCTGACAGCCTCAGGAACCAGCAAGCCTATACACCACCTGAGAGTGTCCTCTGATGAACAGGGCGATGGCTACTGGAGGTTTGCAGAGGACAGTGGTAGGTTCCAATATCATCAAATATAACTGATCATGTTACTCCATTATACCAACTCCAAGTCTTGTAAATTTCTTCAGTGTACTGGTAACTAGAAAGTCAAGATAGATGTACGCGCAGACTATATACAATATTCCAGAATATATACTAATTATGCCACAAAAGTAAATGTATCAAATTGAATTGTAATTATAAACACATGGTATTGTATTGTCAATAAAAATTAAGCTAAACATCCTTAATATAAATCATGGTTTGTGGATAAAACATAATGACACTTTCAAGGAATGTTATCTGTACCCATTTGTCCCGTTCTGTTTTATTCCTTTTTCAGCTGTGATGACCAAGTTCTTCACTTCAGCCACGACTGACTACCAAAAGGTTGTGTACCGAGCATTCACCAAAACAAATTTCGTGTTCAATGTACTAGCTTGCAGCAATGCTCAGATCATCCTCCTTGAAAACTATCACCTAGACTATGAGTTAGACTATGCCTACGAGGTGGTTATAGGAGCAGAAAAAAACCAGTTTACTCAAATAAGAAAGCCTCTGTTAGCTCCGCTGGTGCAAGTGGCGACCCCTAACATCCTGGGGTGTACGAGGTTCTACAGGGAGTTCTGGGTGTCCTGGGGGAATGGTAGGATCGCTGTTGGTCATGGCAGCACTCCAGGCGTGAGGGAGATAGCTGCCTACACGGACTCAGATCCCATCTCTGTCTCCTACCTCGCCCTCAGTACAGGGGGAGTGACCGCTGGCCAGTGGGAAATATCCGCCATACCAGGTCAATATAAAGCGCTCTGACTTTATAAAATAAACAACATTTCTGAAGTTCATTATAAAGCGCTCTGACTTTATAAAATAAACAACATTTCTAAAGTTCATTATAAAGTCTAGACAGAAGTCGAAGTTTTAAACGGGGAGAGATGAAATAATTTCCAACTTCCATGTTTATTACACAGTATTTTAGATTTCCTTGTTTTGTATCTTTACTCAGATGATGCGTTTGTTATGAAGACAAACAAGACAACAAGTATGGAGAAGATGTGGACAACCTTCGATACGAATCACAGATATTTTGAATTCGGAATCAAATCCTGCAACGACGCAGAGATATACATCAGAAGGGGCGGCCAGAATTCTTCTATTCTGTACAAACTTGTACTCGGAGGCCAAGATAATACCAAAATTCAAATTTTCATGGACACTGGAATGTTTGTCACAGATTTTACCTGGCCCGGCCTGTTAAATTGCTACGAATACAGACATTTTGTTATTAAATTGGAGAACTTCTATTTTGACATTCTGGAGGCAGGAAGATCTGGCAGATTATTGGTCAGTGTATTCCTGCCTGGTATCAGTGATATGCATGGCATATCCCTGGCCACTTCTAACTCCCTCGGGGAGTGGATTATTCCAAGAGTTACTGGTCAGTATTGCTCTTATTCTTGATAAATCTATAGTACAGAAAAACAAGCAATATCTACTTCAATACCTGATCAATTAGAAATTAAGAATGGGTGTTAATGACAACTATATCTATGATTTGCTCCTGTGATCATATTTTTTCAGGCCAGCCTCTTCGCTATGAAACTGTGGCTGCGGATCAGAAGTACTGCTGTCTGTGGCACAGCGTGCTAGGCCACTCTTACACCGTGCTTAACGTCAAGGCTTGCTCCCAGGTGTCGCTGCTTCTCTCAGAGATACTGGGAGTCAGAACAGGGGACACGTATGAAATCAACATACTGGAGGAGGGAAGTAACATCAAACTAGGAATGGATGGGAATACAGTAGCTGAGGGGAACTCCTCCGCTCCACTGCAGTGTGACAGTAATTACCTGGGCTGAATTACTAACACTCTCATATTCCTCTAATCTCTTCCTAATAGTACAATAATTCATAACACAAACTGTACACTAATTTGCTTCAATGATCTTATTTAAATGTCACGTGACCTGTTTATAGACTAAAAGTAGATATATACTTTGTCAGGATTTAACACGTACTGGATCAAGTGGAGCCAGGATGGTGAGGTATCGGTGGGAAGCGGTCCCATTCCGGGGCAGGCCATATTCTTATACTACAAGAATACCATCAACTTCCCCATCACAGGCATCTCATACGCCAGCGCCGACTCGGCCCTGTGGGACTTCAGCATCTTCTCAGGTAACACTATAATAAGCAGGAGAAAAAGGTTGCCTTTATTCATATACATTATATACTGAGAGAATATTTCAGTATCTTCTCTGGTAACGCTAAAAAAAAAAGAAGAAAAAGTTGCCTTTATTCATATACATTATATACTGAGAGAATATTTCAGTATCTTCTCAGGTAACACTATAATAAGCAGTAGAAAATGGTTGCCTTTATTCATATACACTATATACTGAGAGAATATTTCAGTATCTTCTCTGGTAACGCTAAAAAAAAAAGAAGAAAAAGTTGCCTTTATTCATATACACTATATACTGAGGGAATATTTCAGCATCTTCTCAGGTAACAACACTATAATAGGCAGTAGAAAAAGGTTGCCTTTATTTATATACATTATATACTGAGAGAATATTTCAGCATCTTCTCAGGTAACACTATAATAAGCAGTAGAAAATGGTTGCCTTTATTCATATACACTATATACTGAGAGAATAGTTCAGCATCTTCTCAGGTAATACTATAATAGGCAGAAGAAAAAGGTTGCCTTTATTTATATACACTATATACTGAGAGAATATTTCAGTATCTTCTCTGGTAACGCTAAAAAAAATGAAAAAAATGGTTGCCTTTATTCATATACACTATATACTGAGAGAATATTTCAGCATCTTCTCAGGTAACACTATAATAAGCAGTAGAAAATGGTTGCCTTTATTCATATACACTATATACTGAGAGAATAGTTCAGCATCTTCTCAGGTAATACTATAATAGGCAGAAGAAAAAGGTTGCCTTTATTTATATACACTATATACTGAGAGAATATTTCAGTATCTTCTCTGGTAACGCTAAAAAAAAAAGAAGAAAATGGTTGCCTTTATTCATATACACTATATACTGAGAGAATATGTCAGTATCTTCTCAGGTAACACTATAATAAGCAGGAGAAAATGGTTGCCTTTATTCATATACACTATATACTGAGAGAATATTTCAGTATCTTCTCTGGTAACACTATAATAGGCAGGAGAAAAAGGTTGCCTTTATTCATATACACTATATACTGAGAGAATAGTTCAGCATCTTCTCAGGTAATACTATAATAGGCAGAAGAAAAAGGTTGCCTTTATTCATATACACTATATACTGAGAGAATATTTCAGTATCTTCTCTGGTAACGCTAAAAAAAAAGAAGAAAATGGTTGCCTTTATTCATATACACTATATACTGAGAGAATATTTCAGTATCTTCTCAGGTAACACTATAATAAGCAGGAGAAAATGGTTGCCTTTATTCATATACACTATATACTGAGAGAATATTTCAGTATCTTCTCTGGTAACACTATAATAGGCAGGAGAAAAAGGTTGCCTTTATTCATATACACTATATACTGAGAGAATAGTTCAGCATCTTCTCAGGTAATACTATAATAGGCAGAAGAAAAAGGTTGCCTTTATTCATATACACTATATACTGAGAGAATATTTCAGTATCTTCTCTGGTAACACTATAATAGGCAGGAGAAAAAGGTTGCCTTTATTCATATACACTATATACTGAGAGAATAGTTCAGCATCTTCTCAGGTAATACTATAATAGGCAGGAGAAAATGGTTGCCTTTATTCATATACACTATATACTGAGAGAATATTTCAGTATCTTCTCTGGTAACACTATAATAGGCAGTAGAAAAAGGTTGCCTTTATTCATATACACTATATACTGAGAGAATAGTTCAGCATCTTCTCAGGTAATACTATAATAGGCAGAAGAAAAAGGTTGCCTTTATTCATATACACTATATACTGAGAGAATATTTCAGTATCTTCTCTGGTAACACTATAATAGGCAGGAGAAAAAGGTTGCCTTTATTCATATACACTATATACTGAGAGAATAGTTCAGCATCTTCTCAGGTAATACTATAATAGGCAGAAGAAAAAGGTTGCCTTTATTCATATACACTATATACTGAGAGAATATTTCAGTATCTTCTCAGGTAACACTATAATAAGCAGGAGAAAATGGTTGCCTTTATTCATATACACTATATACTGAGAGAATATTTCAGTATCTTCTCTGGTAACACTATAATAGGCAGGAGAAAAAGGTTGCCTTTATTCATATACACTATATACTGAGAGAATAGTTCAGCATCTTCTCAGGTAATACTATAATAGGCAGAAGAAAAAGGTTGCCTTTATTTATATACACTATATACTGAGAGAATATTTCAGTATCTTCTCTGGTAACGCTAAAAAAAAAAAAAAGAAAATGGTTGCCTTTATTCATATACACTATATACTGAGAGAATATTTCAGCATCTTCTCAGGTAACACTATAATAGGCAGTAGAAAAAGGTTGCCTTTATTCATATACACTATATACTGAGAGAATATTTCAGTATCTTCTCTGGTAACACTATAATAGACAGGAGAAAAAGGTTGCCTTTATTCATATACACTATATACTGAGAGAATAGTTCAGCATCTTCTCAGGAAATACTATAATAGGCAGAAGAAAAAGGTTGCCTTTATTTATATACACTATATACTGAGAGAATATTTCAGTATCTTCTCTGGTAACGCTAAAAAAAAAAGAAGAAAATGGTTGCCTTTATTCATATACATTATATACTGAGAGAATATTTCAGTATCTTCTCTGGTAACACTATAATAGGCAGTTGAAAAAGGTTGCCTTTATTCATATACACTATAGACTGAGAGAATATTTCAGCATCTTCTCAGGTAACAACACTATAATAGGCAGGAGAAAAAGGTTGCCTTTATTTATATACACTATATACTGAGGGAATATTTCAGCATCTTCTCAGGTAACAACACTATAATAGGCAGAAGAAAAAGGTTGCCTTTATTCATATACACTATATACTGAGAGAATATTTCAGTATCTTCTCTGGTAACGCTAAAAAAAAAAGAAGAAAAAGTTGCCTTTATTCATATACACTATATACTGAGGGAATATTTCAGCATCTTCTCAGGTAACAACACTATAATAGGCAGTAGAAAATGGTTGCCTTTATTCATATACACTATATACTGAGAGAATATTTCAGCATCTTCTCAGGTAACACTATAATAGGCAGTAGAAAATGGTTGCCTTTATTCAAATACACTATATACTGAGAGAATAGTTCAGCATCTTCTCAGGTAATACTATAATAGGCAGAAGAAAAAGGTTGCCTTTATTTATATACACTATATACTGAGAGAATATTTCAGTATCTTCTCTGGTAACGCTAAAAAAAAAAGAAGAAAATGGTTGCCTTTATTCATATACACTATATACTGAGAGAATATTTCAGTATCTTCTCAGGTAACACTATAATAAGCAGGAGAAAATGGTTGCCTTTATTCATATACACTATATACTGAGAGAATATTTCAGTATCTTCTCTGGTAACACTATAATAGGCAGGAGAAAAAGGTTGCCTTTATTCATATACACTATATACTGAGAGAATAGTTCAGCATCTTCTCAGGTAATACTATAATAGGCAGAAGAAAAAGGTTGCCTTTATTTATATACACTATATACTGAGAGAATATTTCAGTATCTTCTCTGGTAACGCTAAAAAAAAAAAGAAGAAAATGGTTGCCTTTCTTCATATACACTATATACTGAGAGAATATTTCAGCATCTTCTCAGGTAACACTAAAATAGGCAGTAGAAAAAAGTTGCCTTTATTCATATACACTATATACTGAGAGAATATTTCAGTATCTTCTCTGGTAACACTATAATAGGCAGGAGAAAAAGGTTGCCTTTATTCATGTACACTATATACTGAGAGAATAGTTCAGCATCTTCTCAGGTAATACTATAATAGGCAGAAGAAAAAGGTTGCCTTTATTTATATACACTATATACTGAGAGAATATTTCAGTATCTTCTCTGGTAACGCTAAAAAAAAAGAAGAAAATGGTTGCCTTTATCCATATACATTATATACTGAGAGAATATTTCAGTATCTTCTCTGGTAACACTATAATAGGCAGTAGAAAAAGGTTGCCTTTATTCATATACACTATATACTGAGAGAATATTTCAGCATCTTCTCAGGTAACAACACTATAATAGGCAGGAGAAAAAGGTTGCCTTTATTTATATACACTATATACTGAGGGAATATTTCAGCATCTTCTCAGGTAACAACACTATAATAGGCAGAAGAAAAAGGTTGCCTTTATTCATATACATTATATACTGAGAGAATATTTCAGCATCTTCTCAGGTAACAACACTATAATAGGCAGGAGAAAAAGGTTGCCTTTATTTATATACATTATATACTGATAGAATATTTCAGCATCTTCTCAGGTAACAACACTATAATAGGCAGTAGAAAAAGGTTGCCTTTATTCATATACACTATATACTGAGAGAATAGTTCAGCATCTTCTCAGGTAATACTATAATAGGCAGAAGAAAAAGGTTGCCTTTATTTATATACACTATATACTGAGGGAATATTTCAGCATCTTCTCAGGTAACAACACTATAATAGGCAGTAGAAAAAGGTTGCCTTTATTTATATACATTATATACCGAGAGAATATTTCAGCATCTTCTCAGGTAACAACACTATAATAGGCAGGAGAAAAAGGTTGCCTTTATTTATATACACTATATACTGAGGGAATATTTCAGCATCTTCTCAGGTAACAACACTATAATAGGCAGTAGAAAAAGGTTGCCTTTATTCATATACATTATATACTGAGAGAATATTTCAGCATCTTCTCAGGTAACAACACTATAATAGGCAGGAGAAAAAGGTTGCCTTTATTTATATACATTATATACTGATAGAATATTTCAGCATCTTCTCAGGTAACAACACTATAATAGGCAGTAGAAAAAGGTTGCCTTTATTTATATACATTATATACCGAGAGAATATTTCAGCATCTTCTCAGGTAACAACACTATAATAGGCAGGAGAAAAAGGTTGCCTTTATTTATATACACTATATACTGAGGGAATATTTCAGCATCTTCTCAGGTAACAACACTATAATAGGCAGTAGAAAAAGGTTGCCTTTATTTATATACACTATATACTGAGGGAATATTTCAGCATCTTCTCAGGTAACAACACTATAATAGGCAGTAGAAAAAGGTTGCCTTTATTTATATACATTATATACTGAGAGAATATTTCAGCATCTTCTCTGGTAACACTATAATAGGCAGGAGAAAAAGGTTGCCTTTATTCATATACACTATATACTGAGAGAATAGTTCAGCATCTTCTCAGGTAATACTATAATAGGCAGAAGAAAAAGGTTGCCTTTATTTATATACACTATATACTGAGGGAATATTTCAGCATCTTCTCAGGTAACAACACTATAATAGGCAGTAGAAAAAGGTTGCCTTTATTTATATACATTATATACTGAGAGAATATTTCAGCATCTTCTCTGGTAACACTATAATAGGCAGTAGAAAAAGGTTGCCTTTATTCATATACACTATATACTGAGAGAATAGTTCAGCATCTTCTCAGGTAATACTATAATAGGCAGAAGAAAAAGGTTGCCTTTATTTATATACACTATATACTGAGAGAATATTTCAGCATCTTCTCAGGTAACACTATAATAGGCAGGAGAAAAAGGTTGCCTTTATTCATATACACTATATACTGAGGGAATATTTCAGCATCTTCTCAGGTAATACTATAATAGGCAGTAGAAAAAGGTTGCCTTTATTTATATACATTATATACTGAGAGAATATTTCAGCATCTTCTCTGGTAACACTATAATAGGCAGTAGAAAAAGGTTGCCTTTATTTATATACATTATATACTGAGAGAATATTTCAGCATCTTCTCTGGTAACACTATAATAGGCAGAAGAAAAAGGTTGCCTTTATTTATATACACTATATACTGAGGGAATATTTCAGCATCTTCTCAGGTAACAACACTATAATAGGCAGGAGAAAAAGGTTGCCTTTATTCATATACACTATATACTGAGAGAATAGTTCAGCATCTTCTCAGGTAATACTATAATAGGCAGAAGAAAAAGGTTGCCTTTATTTATATACACTATATACTGAGGGTATATTTAAGTATCTTCTCTGGTAACACTATAATAGGCAGAAGAAAAAGGTTGCCTTTATTCATATACATTATATACCGAGAGAGTATTTCAGTATCTTCTCTGGTAACACTATAATAGGCAGAAGAAAAAGGTTGCCTTTATTCATATACATTATATACCGAGAGAGTATTTCAGTATCTTCTCTGGTAACACTATAATAGGCAGAAGAAAAAGGTTGCCTTTATTTATATACACTATATACTGAGGGTATATTCAGTATCTTCTCAGGTAACACTATAATAGGCAGAAGAAAAAGGTTGCCTTTATTCATATACACTATATACTGAGGGTATATTCAGTATCTTCTCAGGTAACACTATAATAGGCAGAAGAAAAAGGTTGCCTTTATTCATATACACTATATACTGAGGGTATATTCAGTATCTTCTCAGGTAACACTATAATAGGCAGAAGAAAAAGGTTGCCTTTATTCATATACACTATATACTGAGGGTATATTCAGTATCTTCTCAGGTAACACTATAATAGGCAGAAGAAAAAGGTTGCCTTTATTCATATACACTATATACTGAGGGTATATTCAGTATCTTCTCAGGTAACACTATAATAGGCAGAAGAAAAAGGTTGCCTTTATTCATATACACTATATACTGAGAGAATATTTCAGTATCTTCTCTGGTAACACTATAATAGGCAGTAGAAAAAGGTTGCCTTTATTCATATACACTATATACTGAGAGAATATTTCAGTATCTTCTCTGGTAACACTATAATAGGCAGAAGAAAAAGGTTGCCTTTATTTATATACATTATATACTGAGAGAATATTTCAGTATCTTCTCTGGTAACACTATAATAGACAGGAGAAAAAGGTTGCCTTTATTTATATACATTATATACTGAGAGAATATTTCAGTATCTTCTCAGGTAACACTATAATAGGCAGAAGAAAAAGGTTGCCTTTATTTATATACACTATATACTGAGAGAATATTTCAGTATCTTCTCTGGTAACACTATAATAGGCAGGAGAAAAAGGTTGCCTTTATTTATACACATTATATACTGAGAGAATATTTAGGTGGCTCTGCAGCATAGTAGGAAGACATACAATAACATTGTTACAACACCTACAAGATGAATGCATATTTATTCCGATCATAGCTACAACCAGTAAAATGATAATAAAATACTATTTGGTTTAATTTTATCCATTTTTAGGGAATTATTATCAGTTCCACACCAAGAATCTGGGCACGTATCGCCCGGTGGTTGTATCTACTCGGGACCGGTTTTTCACCTTCTCAGTCAAGGCGTGCAGTGACGCTCGCCTTTCATTGGCCGAGGAATCAGGAGAATATGACACTAACGCTTATCAGATAGGACTCGGGGAACAGGGAAACACACGCTCAGTCATCAGGGTTGGCTCACAGGTAAATCATCATTATATAGGGCATCATGATAAGTATTGGTAGAATATAAAAATCTAATGAATATAAAAATCTAATGAATTATTGTTCATCTTTCAGAAATATTTCGAAAGGCATTCCGCAATGCCACATTAGACAAAAATAAATAAATAAATAAATAAATTACAAATACTCTATCAAATCTATTCTCATCACCCAATTAAAAATCGACTTCAATATTGCAAAAGTATTGATCCCAGGCGATAGTTGATTTTTTATGATATCCCTTCACAGGGAAGTGTGTTAGTGTCTGCAGAGACCCCTGGAATGGTATCCTGCGATGAGAAGCGACATTTCTGGGTGAGTTGGCATGGAGGTGCTGGCGGGTACATACGTGTGGGCAGAGGCAATATCATCAATGAGGATATCTTCCTCACTTACGCCGACAACACTATGACGCCAATCCACATACTGGCGATGTCCACAAGCAATGGCGCCACCGGGGAGTGGGAGGTCAGAGCGGACCAGGGTGAGTGCAGCCACATCACGTGGTAGGTCCTTCAGAGTTATGGATGCATTAACTGGCCAATGTACAGCCAACGTGTTTTCACAATTTGGCTACAGCTATCACAGATTATTTTGACGCTATTGCAATAGGTGCCAATTGAAATCTGCGCACTTGACCAGACTTCCAATAGGAAAGGTGTCAGTTGCCTGATATTTACCATAGCACACTACCAATATAGTTGTCCTGGTAAACAACATTGTCAGCATTTTAAGAATTTCAGGTTTATTGATTAATCCATAAAGCACGATAATGTGGGGCTCAAAAGAGCAAGGATTCGAACCCGGTATAATATTTGCTACTTGAATGTGAAGATCTGAAATCTAAACCGAAAAATATGTGAACCAAAGATGAACATTTTTGACTGCCTTTAAATGTTCAATTATGGGTTAAATAGTTTCATATTCACATCAAAAGTAAAGGATTTATACGTTTAGAGATTTTGATATTTCTTCTAAATTGAAATAACTGCAACTATAGATGTGTTCACCATTAATGATATAACAATATTACTGCTGTTATCTTTACCCAGAAAGACTAGTGAGAATTGCAATGCCCGAAACGGACAACTATGTGCCAGAGTATCAATGGGTTAGTGTGATCGGCTACTCCACCATGGTGTTCCGAGTTCGAGCCTGTGAAAATGTCCACCTCGTGTTGTCTGAACTCCTCAGTAATGTGGAGATTGCAACCTCGGAAATTGTCATAGGCCAAGATAATATCGATTCCAATTTCTTCCTGGAACGAGACACTGAAATCAGCGCTACAAACAGGACCCCCAACATTCTGAGCTGTGAGGAGTACAGGTCATTCTATGTGAGGTGGTCTCTTCTGGCGGTGCATGTTGGCTACGGGGCTGATGGCACAGGAGATATTTTCCTCACATATACCGGGGATCAACTGCATTATATAACTGCAATTGGTATGATGAATTCTGAGAAGAATTCTGTAGAATATGAAATAGTAAAACTAATAGGTGAGTGACTGCTTAATATAATAAAACATATTTTTTATTTTACCGATTAGTTAAATTATTGTTCACCAAAACAGGAATATGTCAAATTAATCTCTTTGTTTAGGTAATACATATTCGTTGACAACCCCAGCAGCCTTAGACTATAACACAGTGTCCCGGATATACACCCCATATGATCATTTCATCTTCCGGGTGCGCGCTTGTTCGGACGCGCATGTCGCGCTCCACATCTCACGTGATATGTATTATGAAGTTGTCATTGGTGGGTACAGCAACTCAAAGAGCGAAATACGAAAACAACCAGACACAGGTATGTGAACTAGTTACTTTATATCTGCATTCTAATGCAGCGTGAGAAAAAAGAAAAAAACAGAAAAAAATTAATTAATAGCATGTGCTTGGAGAAATTATAATTACTCCAACTTGAAGGTATGAGAAATAAATCATAAGAGTTAATCCATGGTCTATAATGAAAGTAATGTTTTTTTTATTAATTCCGTGACTTGTTTTCATCAGTTCAGGTTCAAACATGTCAGGTGTCAGATCTCAAATTGACAATTAAATAAATAAAACTTGAGGACTTTTACACCCCCATTCATCAGTTTACTATGGTGGTATTTGTAGAAGTGGTCGCTACTGCCGACACGATGTCTTTCCTGTCTTGTGACGAGGACCGTTACTTCTGGATCACGTGGGATGATACTGGCTTGCTGGAGGTGGGCTCTGGAGCTCATACTGGAGCTCTGGAGTTCCTGGCCTGGAAGGATCCAGATTTCAAACCTCCCACTTACCTGGCCTTGTCATCCGGAGAGAATAACATCGGAGAATGGGAAATGGAACTCAAATACAGTAATATAGAATTTATCATTATTATGCTTGTTATATTGTTAGGATTTATAATAACCTAATGCACCAATAAATCCACAATAATGTATAAAAAATAAAGTAAAAATAATTCCTAAGAGTCATGCGATATTATATATCCTCTATGATACCTTTTCAGTGAGCGACCTGTGGGTTGAGACGCCCGAGGAGTTTAGTCTGGTGACCGCCTCATTTACCCTGTTGGACAGGTCAGATATAAAGTTCCGGGTCCAGGCCTGTCAGGGCGCTCACATCGTCCTCTCCTCTGTCCCCAAGTTGACTGAAACTCTCTCTTATGAGGTTTGTGTACACCCAGGAATATCATTTACATCTGTATTCTAGTTCTATTTTACAAATTCCAATGTTATTCTTTGGGATTATTTTAGATCCAGCCATACCTTCTACAAACAAGCTTTTAAGAAATTTATAGACTTCTGAGAAATATTGTATGTTAATACAAGTTAAATGATAACTGAGATGGTTGAATTTTCAGATAATTCTGGGAGCACAGGCGAACGATTATCTTCGCATCAACTATGGGTCGGGCGGAGATGCAGTTCTCGAACAAGCCTCTCCCAATCTCCTGAGATGTAATTCATATCGAGATTTCTGGATCAGCTGGGAGAGTCAAAGTATCAAAGTGGGCTCAGGCAAAACTGTGGGCAAAAATCAAATCGGACTTCTGGAAAATGTCAACATTTCCTTCACGTCTGTATCCGTGGGAACTGAAGATGGAACTGTGGGACTCTGGCAGTTCAATTTCCCTGCTCCAGATTATTCACCATTAAGTGGAGGTTGGAATATTAAAAAAACAACTTTTTTTATTCTCTCGCCTCTTTAGAAAATCATAATCTAAATATAATAATGAAAATACCATAGATGAAATATGTATTTGTGTTTTGACAGGGCTGAGTGACGGGGAAGCGGTGGGTGTGGCATTTGGCGTTATCATTGGACTCCTACTGCTGGCAGCTGCTGGATTCTTTGCCTACAGATACAAGGATGATATTCTGGACGTGCTCACTCCGAGAGGTGGAGACCCTGGACACGTCAGATTCGAAAACCCCGGATATGGGAACGCGCATGCGTCAGCGTCTACACCACCCAAAGACACAGCAGAACCGACCCCAAACTTCCACGATCCTGTTGCCATGCCAACCAGTGAATCAAACGATGACAATGGCTTCGTGTAATTTATGTGCCTGGATATGTATTAGTTAATTGAGTAATCTTATTGATTGCGAGTGTAGCATATTTCTTTGCGTATAATTGATATTGTAAACTTCCCACATCGCATGAATACCGCACATGTACTTTATGTGCTTGGTATGTGTTTGATGAGAGCGCTGTGAATACTATGAACTTTGACCGATATCAACTGATATCAATACACTAATGTCAGCCATATTCTATTGAGATATTCGGTCCATATCGGGGTATTTGTCATTTAGTCAATAACCGACACATTTACTGATCTAAATGTTTATATGTGCACAATGTTTATAATCAACATTTGTTAAAACCTTTATATTTGCTAGCTCCAAAATAGGAATTGATCGATATGTCTCATATCTCTTATCATTTTATCAAGAAGGAATCGTAATGTCTCTGACTTGCAAAGATAGGTCTTTACAAAGATAACATATCAAAAATCAATTTTCTTTGCAAGATAAAGCTTAGAATAATACACTCTGAATCAATAATCATGTCAAATATGAGATGTAGATTTCTTTGAATAGCTTTTATATCATTTGGCATTCTATCTTAAACTGGAATGACTGTGAGTTTGGAGGAACCATGAAGACTTATTTGCTGTGTATTCTGGTTATTATATGCATATTCATCAGGTTGTCTCAGACCCAACCCCCAGGAGGTAGGTTGCTTTACTAAACATTGTGTATGTACACCACAAGAGATCATGTCTAGCAATAAAGAACTATGGTTATGAGTAAAATCTATTAGTTCTGGTATTGGTCTGGTATATGGGTACAATTCATAATAAACATATTAAGATTAGGGGAGTGCATAATTTCATTAAACAATACAACATTAATCGTAATAATTTGACTTGTTTATTCTCTATCATATAAAAAGCTGATCTAACTGATGTTGTTGGAAACCTTTAGAATCGTATCTATATTATTAAGATATGTATTTTAATTCCCCTTTCAAATAAGTTATAATGTCTTTGAAAAATATGAAGCACATCTGCTAAATTTTGTTTTATGCTCAAAGCGGCAGACGGCAGACAGTTTAAACATTAGTTCAAAGCTTCTCCCCTATTAAATTGTGATAAGTATGATGATCTCGATGACGGATGTTTCTTTCACTTTAAAAATGGGTATCTATGAATGACATTCTGTACTTTATGAAATATGATAAATTGTATGCAATTTTTCCAAAATCGATATCTGATAACAAATGAAATAATATTTAATATTGTAATTGTACTCTGTATGGACATAACTGAATAGAAAAGGATTCATTTATATCACTTTGTCAGGATTTTGCTGGAACACATGTCACTTTTATCTTAATTTCTCTTCTCACCTTCGTATAGTAGCAATTGGCCACATTACAACATATGAAAAAAATGACTCTGCGCTTCTTGGCTGCTGTTCACCAGACGGGCGGATTAGACCGCGGTCCGACTTAAGTGATATTTCGCCTTTAACATATTCTGGCCATTAATCTAGACTTTATTGATTTGAAAATTTCACTGTTTGAAATTTAGGAATAATTGTTAAATTTCTTATTATTGAATGAATGAGTGCTGAATGGAGAATACTGCTGATTAGGTAAATCGAGGGATCAAAATAAGATGTGAAAGAGTGGAGTTTTTATTATAAGAGTATGTTATGTTAGATACCCGCAATGCATCTAGGAATGGAGCCATGGACCGTGGCGCAGTGAGTTCGACCACCAGCTTACCAGCACCAACTCCTCAGTGGTGATACATAGGTCGTGGGTTTGATCCCCGGCCATGCCGCGATTGAAATCATGAGCTGAGGCCTGTGCCTAAAGGGTTAACCCGTTGTCCTTGTAAATCTATGACGAGGTGACCCAAAACAAACAAACATCGGGGAATGGGAACTAGTTTATTAATAGGAAAGCCATGCAGACAATCTTTCAAGATGCCGAATGTTGGTCACAGTCCCAGTTATAATAACAGCTCACAAAACCCTTGACAATACGAGATGAGTAATCAGATGCCCACATTTAGAGCAGAAGGAGTTTCTGCAGAGGAAATAACGGATGAACTGAGAGATCAGGATCTTCTCTATAATGCAAACAATGCTTTATAAAAAGGATGGTGCAAAAATTGCAATCAATACTTTTATACTGACATGATGCAGCACGGCTTCTATCATATATTATTATATAGTGGGATACTTAACAAGGGATTGTGTCACATCATATATTTATTCTCATTATTCTTAACAAGGCTATCGGCAATATCATTTAAGGGAGTTGTTGACTATACTGATGCCAAAAGACCCATAATAAAATATGTTTACAGCAAACAGTTTGTGGCTTTGGATAGACTTTTCCGACCTCCTGCTACATGTTACAGAGGGGTTTTAGCCATAGAGGTCACATAGCAAGTTTGAAAGAAAAGATGTAATTGCACTTACAAGCAATAGGCCTGGAATTGTCCAATTTGACCTATTATTCAAGGTGAAAAGGTCACAGAGGTTTCATGGTAAAACTCGTTCAGTTGTATGACACATTTTATATGCAGATTGAAACATATCCCTCAAATTATTTAAACATTGATGAGGAACTAATTGGTCAACTCCAGCTCTATCAAATCGGAAACCTATTCAAAGTTTGAAGCAGCTCTTTATTCAAAGTTTTTAAGCATAGGTCTAATAATAACTATTCTCAGTGAATCTGGAAAACATACCGTTTATAAGGATTTTTTAAGAATGTCTAATATTTAGTAGAAATACATCTAAACATTCAGTCAATGGCCAAGTGGGAACCAGATCAAGTTAATTAGTATGCGCACATCATCTAATTTCAAAAGTTCAAATTTAGTCTTTCTTGAAATGTCTACATTTTACAATTTTGAATAGACTTTGTTGACAATATTTAGCACTTTTATTTTTGTCAAGATTGTCTAGTTTCATCCATTTTGCTGGTGAAGGAAAATGAGTCACACACACCATTTCTGTAAAAGAGCTGATTGATAACATTATATAATTTCTTTGAATCTTTATGATTTTCACATATGATTCTCACATATAACTTTACCGAAGATCATTTCATTATACTGATTTCTTTGGACTAAATGTCCTTGTCAATTTGCCATTTATATCTTTTCAGTTTCCCCTACAGTTTCTTTTTAATTTGTTTTCCATTATCTAAACACTCTTCAAACCAAGGCGATGGTTTTCTTATATTATTACTTTACAATAGGTGGATGTTTATCCAAAAAATATCAAATATTCTTACAGTGTTTTTATAGACATTAATCGTTTCACCCAAGCTTGGCTTGGAATTAGATTCATCTAATTATATTATAATCAGATTGTATTTCATTTACAAAAAAAAAACATTTACTACACGCTAAATTGATTTAAAGGTCTCAGATATTTCTCAATATGTGTGTTGGTTGTCAAGCACTTGCAGACAATTATGCTGTCCCAAAGAACATAAGATTCATGTTTACAAAGTTGATAGGACAATAAAAATTCCATTTCATCACAAAAAGACTAAATTGATTTTTCTTCGAAGGCACAGTTTGTAAATAATAATTCAAGTAATATATAATGATCCTGTTTCTAATCGATTGAACATTCACAAGAACAACTTAAAGATTACTACAAATTGTAGTCCCTCAACCCTTGACTTATCATTAAAATGAATAAAGTCAACAACATCTTCTTTACTCATCTAAAACATTGTTCCCAGCAATTGTATAGTATTTGGTCTGCAGTCGATGGGATTTATATCAATCAAATAGATATCTATAACTCATATCTCATTTAAATTTAAGACAATATTTTAAGTTGATTCTCTGTAGGTAGGTTTATAAGCTTCGCATGTAATTATTTACATTGAATATGAGGTGTGTCATACAATGCCCAGACACATTTTATATAATATAAGTTGATCTCATAAAACACACAATTGTAATAAAACAAAGTCAGTGCCTGGAGTGGTGCATATTGTTCTGGAGAAGTCATATAGAAAGTAGTAACACAATATAACACAATATAACACAATATGACACACTATAAAACAATATAAAACAATATAAAACAATATAAAACAATATAACACAATATAACACAATATAACACAATATCAAACAATATAACACAATATAACACAATATATCATGAACAGAACACCAGCGATCATGTCCAATTGTGACAGAGTTTCTATGATAATACATTTTTGATTTAATTTTCAGAAAAAAATAATTCGAATGTCAAATATTAAGGTATTAATACTAAAATATCTTAGCAAGATAATATGCAATCAGAGAGATGTCAGAAAGATGTCAGAGAGATGTCAGAGAGATGTCAGAGAGATGTCAGAGAAACAATAAGATTAAGTTTAAGTTTTGATTTAAGTTCAAGCCTGAGGGAATGTCAGAAAGGTGGCAAAGAATTACCAAGACTGTCGGCAATGTCAGTAAATAGTATCAGTAAATTCAAGCAGAGACATGATTCAGGCTAAGCTAAGGTTAAATTCAAACTCAAAATCAAGTCCAAGCTCAAGTACAATGTATACAAAGGGAGCTCTGATTATCTCCGCTTCTCATACAACATCAATACCCATATGGCAGCTTACTGGTGCAATATTTTAGACTTTTCAGAGGTATAGGGTTCCACTGTGGTAACTCATTAATATGTCTTCATAAAACTGAAAAGCTAAAAACAACATGAAGTAGAAAATGCAAGGATCGCAAGAAAGAGCTGGACGACGATCACAGTCCCGACCAAAAACAACATGAAATTAGACAATTTCCTCAGAGCTCTTAGAAAGCTCAACTGAGCCCTTTCGAGCATGTGCAGAACTTGAAAAAAATCTCTCTTTCTCTACTCCAAATTCATTTTTGTTTTTTTCCCTGAGAAGGACTTATATATTAATAGTGATCACTATCCTGTTATTTTGAATAACTATTTTCCCATACCCAGACAAACAAATTCCTAAGTGGAAAGTTGACGGGGCAGAATTTGGAACTTGCTGTTTTAATAAGATAGCCAGAGCTTATTACAGATGCAGATGATCCTCTGAGGTTTGACAAAGATATTGCACGATATTGCTGATGGGTATATGGCCAAATAAAAGCCTAATTCTTATATTGAAGAACAACCCTGGTTCGATGAAGAGCGAAACACAGATATCAAGGAGTGCAAAAAGGAGTGCATTATTTATATTTTAATGGTCACAGGTAATATAACATGTCAAACAATTTCAAAGAATCCCTTCTTTGATAATTACTCTAAGAAATTCACCCATTATTCCCATTCCTAAACTTGGCAAAGACTCATCAGATGAAATGATGGAACAAGCGTTAGGCTTTTAGAAACTGCAGCTTTTATTATTTGTCTTTAGAAAAACAGGAAGTCCCATTAACCACCTGGTTCGTTAGAAATATTTATAAGACAGGGTTTAATGATATTTTTTTATTATTCAGAGAAAACGTATGATACATGTAAATTTGGGATTGTGATTGATTTATATCATATGGGATTAAGGGGTTGCATCTTTTTAATCCAAATGTTTTGTCAAATAGACAATTCAGGGTCCGAGTTGATTCATCAGTTTCCGATACAAATTTTGAAACCCTCTCTATAAATGTTTCTAAAATTTCCACTTTGGGATTAACTCATCTGGCGGAGGAAAATATTTATTTGAAATGATGGGATATTTATTACTATGATTGCGGAAGCTTGCTGTGCTCTGTGTGCTTGGTCCATTAACCCAACTATGTTAAAAAGTGCATATCCCTTAAATGTTGGTGAATTATCTTTAAAATTTAAATTAGTTTCTTGTGGCTAATAAGTACAGTTCCTCATTTAGGCAATTACTTGCCGCTATCAAGAGAACGACCTCTGATGGTGTGCAAAACAAGATGCAGCAACTTGTTAATCTAAACTAATATCTGTCAATAATATAGTACATTGGAGTATTATAATATAATATAACAAAACAAATGGTCAAAGCAGGGAAAATGGGCGAAAAAAAATGATTAAAACAAAAGAAACAGTGAAAGGTACTCCACACAAATGTACATTGATTAACTGTCTTCTTCATATTATGTGGCACAAGGCAAAGATCCATTTACACGTACCACAATGATAACTATCTTAGATGTATTATGGTGGTGACAAAGTGTACATATTCCAATGACGAGAACAAATATAGCAATCTGGAATTGAGCATGCATCTTGATAAGCTACTATAAAGTACCGTTTGATATAATTAGCAAACCCTTGCAAACTGTGTGTATCTACTTTCTCCAAAATTACATTTGGCATCTAACAATTTGAGAATCAATAATCATGATTATTTTCAAATCTCCACAAATCTGTATTTCTCTCAGTAGTTACAACTGGTAAATGTTAATGCTAAATATTTGTCAATTTCCCATTGCACTTTTACCAGCACATCAAAAGCTAGTTTTTGGTTTTCTTAGAGCCACCTGGGAAATATGAAAAAAAAACATGAATTTGATTTTGAAATTCAGGGCCTGAAGTTTATCAAGTTAGACATTTGATAAAATATGGATATTCCATCAATATTTCAAACAAAACATAGGCAAGGAACCGAGAAATAGTCAAAAGTGTGCAGATTAGTCTTTCCTGAATCACATTATCACAGGAGTATACACATGAAAATGACTATAAACTCCTAAATAGTCTTTTTTAAGCCAGGTAAATATTGCTGTATTTCCAGGTCTAATAGTCTCATTCAATTTTATTTTTAAGATCTCTCAGAATTCAAAGTCGGTAGATGAACAATTGTCAGTCGATGAACAAATGACTTTTTTGTAAGGGTCGGATTGGACAATAGAAACAAACAATAAACTGCCCTTAGGGAATGGAGTTTCATTTTGATGCGCAATGGGATATGTAATAATCTGAAAGATTTTTTTATCTGTTTTTTTTAGTCGATAAAATCTGATTAATATTTGTTTCTGGATATTTTTAAAATGCAGTTGTGGTTATTTTTTCTGGATTGTATTTTATCAGTGGTGAGACCGGTTCTATTCATTTTTCCTTCCCAATTTTCTTTTAATCTTTTTTCTTCACTTATATTTTCAGATAGCCATGGAGCAGGTCTTCTGTGTTAAATTTGCTATAATAGGTGCAAGTTTGTCTAAAATATTTGTTAATCCGTTATATTTAATGAGCTATTCATTCAGATCGGTGTTGTCATCGTCATGATCTTTAGGAAATAGAGATGTCTGCTGTTTTTATAATGTGAAGACGATGTTAGATTAGATTGGTTTGATATCAATGCATTATGATCTCTGTTGATCAATACACTTGAGTGAGGAATTTCATAACAATATCGTTTGTTATAATTACACTTGTTATAACTACACTTGATACCTTATGAAATATAAACAAGATTATTCATCATGAATAATCTTATTTATCATCACCTTGAGAATATGATATGGTATATTTGTTTGCATAGTGATTTATTTTTTGCAGATGACACTAACCTGATGGTTGGGTATGTGTCCGTGGAGGGCGAGGATTATAATCACGCGTGGGTCGTGCCGGACGGGGAATCGTTCACTTTCCAGGTCAAGGCTTGCAGTGAGGCACATATATTACTCTCAAGGAAACCATATGACACAGAACGTGAACGAACCTACCGGATTGGTCTGGGAACCAACAACAATAAGGACAGTGTGCTTATGAAGTATGTTAACCTTTCCTTTGGGGAATGATATATTTCTGTTTAACACATTCTGATGCATGACCTTTAAATCTAAATCTTCTGAACATGAGTAGTGAAGGCATCAGGGGGTAGAAACAGACTGGGAATATACGCAGATTTATACTGCTCTAGTATTCATTTTGATTGAGGACAAACCAGGAGACATTCTATAGCTACGATGGTTTGACCGCTCCAACTGTAATATTTGAATTATCGTATTATGTTTCTTCAGGAACAACGAAACTGTACAGCTGCATAACACACCGAATATTCTATCATGTGACCAGTTTCTGCCATTCTGGATTGAGTGGCATTTTCCTATGCAAGGCTTTCTCCTGCTCCGTGTAGGCCGTGGATGGATTCCAGGTAAAAATTATTATCTTAGTTCCAAATAGGGATAGCATTTACACACCAAAGGACATGATGTCGCTATTAATATATGTTATATTTACTCCAGGAATTGCCGATACATTTCATGTACTATTACAGTTATCATTGAAACCCCGCGGTTACTCATAAAGAATATATCAACAGCCAAACTATCAGTTCAAAGTTAGAAGAATGAAATATTTCAGATTAAGACTGTGATTTTCAGGTTCCAGATTTTAGCAAAATGGGAAATATCAAAGTATTGATCAAAGTACCGTTCACTATGTGCTTTAAACTACCCGAAAGTTAAGAAAAAGTTAAGAAAAAGTACCACTTTCTTTTTTGTGAGTTTCGCATTTTTTATGCTTAATTTTCAAAAGGTAAATTTTCAGGACCAATTACCCTTCTGATTTTGAGTTTCGAAATAAAGGAATTTTTCTACTAATCTCTAATACCAGGGAAAGATTTGTAGATCAATATATATATATATATATATATATATATATATATATATATATATATATATATATATATATATCGTTAGAATAACTGAATAAGGGTACAAATATAAAACTAAGGAGGGGATTGGATGTCTCAAAACACCAAGGGCCTGTGCTAATGTTCATGTCAATTCTACTGGTCTGGGGCGATCATTCTCCATTCACCTGCTTGTTGATTAAACTACAATATGATATGAATTAAAGCCTGACTATAAACATGGGCTATTTTTTTCATCATAATATTATATTGTAGATGTGTTATCTCCGTTCATATTTCATCACGTGTCTAATATAAATCCAAATCCGGGATAATGGCTCTGTGTATGATTGATCTCATTACAGGTTTTCAGTCGTTTATAACATTCGAGGATGGGAGTGACCCAAACGACATATATGCTCTGGGCTTTGAAGCTAAAGAAGATGCCTACTTTGAGTGGGTCAGAGATTCTGGTAAGAAATAATAACAATTTGAATATGAAAATGTCTTGGAGATGAGACGAATGATTGGCATGTTTAGGTTCTGATGGAAATGCTCACACCAAATTGAAGATAACATAGAATATGCGTTTGGATTTGATATATTTTTTGTATGCATCTATTTCCAGTTCTCACAGCCTATATGACAACACTGGGAAGCACATTGATTGGTGATATGTGGATATCTGAAAAGACCAGATCCCATATTGTGTTTGGCTTTCAGAGCTGCGGTGATGGTAAGATAGGTTTGACCGCCAGGTGGCTCTCACCGGACTGGGGAGACGCTGCCTACGTCATCACGCTGGGCGAGGGCGACAACTCCCTGAGCACCATCCGGAAGGTTCATGGATCACAGCCTGTAGAAGTGGTCTCTACTCCAGGTATCGTCTCCTGCGATGAGATGAGATATTTCTGGATTAGTTGGAAGGACCATCTCATTGAGGTGGGGAGGAACTTGGTAGTCGGAGATCAGAGATTCATGGCCTGGCAAGATGAAGATGGCGTGTTTGACATCACAGCAATAACCATATATTCTGGCCACGGAATGCCCACAGCAAGGTGGCAGTTTAATATCATAGAAGGTAACGTTAGTACTGACTGATAGTAATTGTAGCATAATTATTTTGAAATGTAAGTCTAAACCAGTCAAACTGATGTAAATGTAAGTCAAACACAACTTATTCCACATAACAAAAGGAATATAGTGATTAACAAAATATTCAGTCACGGTCAATTTCATAGATACTGACGTATACTTTCATATAAATTATTTCAACTGTAACCATGTGCTACTCTTTGTTGTTTGTAAGTAGTAGTTTTATAGTGTTCATCAAATACCTACTAAATAAATAACTGAATACAAATCAACTATATAAATGCCGACCTTGTAGAGTTCAGCCCAAAGTGTATGAGTTCACGGGAGACCTTTGACGAGACATCGCGAGATAGCAGCCATTAACATCCCATAAACTGCCAAGACTTTTTTACTCTCTCTTTATAGAGTTACTCATAGTACAATCTTTATCTTAGATGAATATACATATGTTGAGGATGCAAGGTACATACCATGGATGTTATGAACACATGTGACCATATCATGTGACCATATCATGCCTACATGCAGTATGCATGGCGAGATATCGATGTAGTCATAGATGAAAAATATATATTTGACTTTGGGTTCTACTGTAAACCCCCCGGTTAATTGACTGAGGGCAAATATTGTGAGTCATTTGTCAATTATTGTTATTTCAGAAAATGGATTTTTATTAACAACAGACAATATGGCGTATAGACACCAGTTGAATGTTCAAGGACAACAGACGGTGCAGTTTGGGTTGAAGGCTTGTAACGTGGCAGTGATGGACCTCAGGGCGAGTCAAGATTCAACAGATATCGAGCTGCATTTTACCGTTTGTCGGGTGAACTTCACCCAATTAAACCCTGATACAGGTCAATGGCACACGGATAGTATACCTCTAGATCCGTGTCTTCTGCGCTGTAATGAATTCACCATTTTATGGTTCAGTTGGTTGGGAGGATTATACAAAATGGGAACAGGTCGTGAAATCTATGAGAATGAAATCTTCAGCATTCCTGACGTAACAGCAAATCGGGCGCTGGTGGTATTAAGTTTGGGAACACCAAGATCAGGCGAGAAGGTGCAGTGGACATTTCCAAGAGATTCAGGTACGATTTACATGCACGTCCATTTGATCTGTTGTTATTATTAGCACACGCAGCAATCCCTCAAATGTAGATCAGCCATTGACCATGCCCATAATTATGAGCACGCTCTTGTTACAGTGAGGAGCACCACAGTTGGCACGCTGCCCGCCTCGCTGGAGAACAGGAACAGTCCTGCCTGGTTGACCGTCAGGGACCAAACCAGTGTGGTGCTAGGCATTAAATCATGTGACCAGGCACTTATCACACTGGCCTCGTACATGAATGTTGTGGACTCATCGTATCAGTTTCGTATCGGTAATGTAACGGAATTCGCAAAGGATGGGAAATGGCTACCGGAAGTGGTGGCTGAATCACGTGACCTGCTGACGTGTGATTCTGCGCGTTACGTTTGGGCGGGATGGGGAGGTGGAGTAATCAGTGTGGGCTCTGGTACAGTCCCGCATGTGGCAACATTCCTCACGTATGATGACTCGGCTGAGTATCCACGCCATTACCAGGTGAACTCTGTAGGCGTGGAGAACCACCACTTCCAAACAGATTGGACCTTTGGGGAAATAGAAGGTACAAGTTCTGATAAAGTATTACTCTCAAGTCTGTACCTCCATCGTACAAAGTCATATCAAGCCATGTTTAAGATAACCAAGACGTGTTTTGTTTTTAGGTAATATTTATAACGTACGCGCCCCCGAATATTTTGGGGATGTGACAATAGGCACCTCTGGCAGGACGTTTCCCTTCTCAGTAAAGGACTGCGCCAGCGCCTCGATCCGGCTCTCCTCCACTAAGCAACAACTACCCATGGAAACATTTGTTATTGAGATAAGACGTATGTAAGACGTAGGTGAAATCAACATCAATCAACATTTGAAATGCACAAGGTTCACAGAGCTCTAATCTATTTTTGTTCTGATATTTACAGGAAGAATAGTGACAACAATCACCATATATCTGGTAGGTGACCAAGAGGATCTTGTATCAAAGACGTATTCTGTAGACCTGCTTGATTGTGACACGTATCAGGCTTTGTGGGTCAGTTGGTATTCCGGTGTGGTTAGACTTGGTAAAGGCAGCTCAATGGTATCATCTGAGGAACTCATCTCATATACACCAACTCACCCTGATTCGAAAGTCTCAGTCACACACATCAGTCTGGCATTTGGGGAATGGGTTTTCAGTAAAGATTCTGGTAAGTTTCACTGTTTGATGATGTCAATAGATTACCTTGGCATATTTGTAAAGAGTAAATGTTTGTCATTCAAATAACATCTAAAACCTGATTGAAATATTAATACTGGTACTTTCACGCATTAGAAATTTAGCATTTAGCAATTCCCAATAATTAATATACCTAATTCTCGACACTGATTCAGCTATTCTCTGTTAAAGCACTGGTTCTATCGGTGGTTACCAACGGATACTCGCCAATACCATTCAGTATGGCTTTTGACCAAGGCTCCTTTTTCACCTTCAAGTTAAGGACTTCTCCAACAGCTCATATTGTGCTATCTAACACCCCTAAGCTACCAGACCAAGGAGCACTGGATGTGGCCATCGGGGAATCTGAGATTTCTGTCTGGGAGTATGTAAGTGGAGAACGTATGTGTTCTCAAAGTGTGCCGGGTGTTTTATCTGCGTCTGAATTCCGCTGGTTTTGGATAAGTCATATTTCTGGAGTGTTGCATATTGGAAGGGGGAAGGCACAGGGAGAAGACATTGTGCTGACTTGTGGGATTCCCTCACATCTGGTATTTCATGGGATATCATTCTACACTACAGTGAGCGATCAGGGAGAGTGGGGAGTCACCAATATTGGAGAAGGTTTAGTATACTAAGATATATCCCAAACTCATTGACAACATGAGCACATTTGTATACATATCAGTGCAGAATATGATAGTGTCTGTAGATAGATAAGGGTCTACCTAATCTCATTAATTGATATATTGTTTGTTGTTATTCACTGCACAGATTATGCCTGGCATGTGACCACGGGAGGGAGCAGTACTATGACTGGGCCGGTCATCCAAACACTGGATGAATATCTGGTGTTTAAAGTGCAAGCATGTAGCGATGCACTCATAACACTTAGAGACGTGTTCCAGGTAGAGCATAAGCTTTTTTTCCCGTTATGTAAGATTAAAATATAAAACATTAATATCTCCAATAACATATGTTAAAAGGCATGTATTAAAATACTATTGATGCTTTTTTGTTTGTTTATTTAGCCTGATACTAGTAACTATTACACAATTAACATCGGCGCAGAAAATAATACAAGATTAACTTTCACTGACAGTCATGGAAACACAACATCTAAGGCTCACCCTGATCTTCTCAGTTGTTACGAGGTATATCAAAACATTTATGCATGAAACCTTAAAGTTCATCATTGACCTCCTTATATTAATTGGCCTCCTTATCTTAATCAATTCCTATCGTCTAAACTATATCGTCATCCTTGTTTATACCAATTGTAACAAATATATAATTTCAGGAGTTTTCTATTATGTTATGTCTAACGTGTTTGATACCATTGCAGCCCAGGCAGTTTTGGGTGAAGTTTGACACCGATACCCTTGAGGTAGGCAAGGGTCTGTCTCCACAGACTAAGTTAATGCAGTGGCGGGAGATGAATCCTCACAATATCAACATCTTCCAGCTGTCCACTCCCACTAATACCTACGCTCAATGGCAAATAAGTGAAACAATGGGTATTCCTGATTCTTGTCATCTTTCAAATTTAAATTACACTTAAGTTTGACTTGAAATATAATACCCTTGATTGCATTATCTCATTTTTATTCAAGGTTGCACATGATGCTATGCTTATGTAACTGAGAACTTAATTTTATCTTTAAATTATTTTAGCTGAGAAATTCAATGCCAAGACGACTGGCAAGACTGATTTTGGAGAGTTGTGGGTAACCGTGTCACAGCAGACCTCACTCTCATTGGAAGTCAAAGCCTGCAATAATATATTTATCCTGCTGTCAGAAGTGCCAGGATTAAACGGAAGTGAACATGTTCCGCCCGGAAGCTATCTATTCAAAATAGAAAATGAGAGAATCGCATTAATATCAAATGATACAATAAAAACAGAAGCAGATCTGATAGGCGTAATAGACTGTGATAATTTTGTGTCCTTTTACATATCATGGAGCCAGGGTGTAGTGGAAATACGTCATGGACTAGGCTCGGAATATCCCACCCTTATTGGTTGGGTTGATGAGGATGCGTCCAACCCTGACATCAACATTGTATCACTAACCACCGGGGAAAACGTCCTGGCAGAATGGCAGTTTACATATACACATGGTAGTATTCATATTAAAGATATCTCATCACTTTATTGATAAATACATTGAGAAATCAATAATGGATCAACTTTAAAACTAAACTCTGGCATATCCATACCAATCATAAGCTTGATCATGACAGTATGTGACATACGATTTGTAGGGAACAATCTATCTTTCAGAAAATGCGAGTACATTTATTGCAATTATCAAGTGTGAAGCTTCTGTTTAATTGATCTCTGTGTGCGGGTCCAGATATATGGGGTCACACTTTCTAATATCGTGCGTTGAACATCATCAATCATTGATGGTGGAAGTCTTTATATTTCAGGAAACGTGTATGAGGTCACTACTGATGAGGACACTGATGTGTCCGCTTATTCTATCGCTATGCGTCAGGGGCATGCGCACTTCATATTCAAAGTGGCATCGTGTGAATCAGTCAATCTGTACCTGACATATGCACCATCCCTCGCGGATAGCATGTACCGGGTAAACATAGCGCCTGACTCGGCCACCATATCCGGTGATGGGAATACAGTGGTTGCTGAAGACCTGAGGAACATGGTTGAATGCAGTGTTTTGCATGACTTTTGGGTTTCCTGGTCTCCAGATGTCATCACACTGGGAATGGGTAGCAAACCATCATATCATCAACTTCTAACCTTTAATCATTCTACACCGGTTTATCTGCATATTATTCACCTACAAAGTTTTCAAAAAGCAGTTTGGAATTTTTTCAAGGAGCCAGGTAAGAAATTCCTTTTAGCTATGGTGACAATATAATCATAGCTTCTGCAATGAGGGGGTGGGATGTACCCAACGAGAATCAAGATAACAAGTTAAGGCCAAATTCTATATGTAACGTGCATTTTGAGTGGTCAAAATGCTCATCTGCCCAAATCTGCTCTAGGAAAGGCCTATATTTTGAAATTGAGAAGAATATTACAAACTTGACATAAAACGCAAATATTTATTCCAAATCCAAACTTGTTTGTAATAAGATATTCAGTTATATTGCGTTACATTTTGTATTTCAGTTGAAATGTTTCACCTGACTACGAAGTATCGGGTTCCTACCACACCAGAGAACGTGTTTTCACACAACATGGTAACAGTCTCAGGACAACAACAACAAATATTCATCAAAGAAACATGCACATTAATGCAAGAATCCCTGGCATTGTCAGCTCATCCGGGCAGATATACATTTGAGACATATTTCATACACATTGTTCATCATCAATTTGCAGAGCTTTACATTGTGACAATAACAGACGCATATAACACAACAGACATAAAAGCGCAAGGTAACGTGACTTCAGATTCAGACCAGTGTTTTGATTCATTCTGGGTGAGTTGGAGTGACCGCCAGGTGGCTCTGGGGATGGGTATAATGGTGGGCGAGGCCTCTGTCGTGTCATGGCAACCCGACTATCTGCAACCAATACTCGGCATCAGTGTATCCTCAGTAACTGATCAACAATGGATTTACCTCAGGGAGAATGGTATGAATATTTCATCTTTATACATGTTGTAAATATCCCAAATGAAATTCATAAAAAAGGTTGTCAAATATGAATTGTTTGTTGGAGTAATACTAACATACATTGTCAATAAACCAAATTCCAAACCATACTGGTATTTTATTCTAAGCTATATTTGCATAATAGGGCACTCATATCGTACATACACGGGACCAGTCAGGGATTACACAAATAACTGGATATATGTCAATAGGAACCACACAGAGAACTCACGATTCCGGTTCCGGTTGAGATCGTGCAAGGACGCTGGGATAGCTGTGATGACGTCAACTGCGGATGGATTAAGTCAGACAACATATGAAATCCTAATAGGAGGCTGGGAGAACACGATGTCTGCGATCAAACTCTTGGCCTCAGGAGATGCCTATGTTTGTTGATTGCGTTATTTTTCAAAGTAACTTTTTGTCAAACTACATATTGATGTCTATTAGGATTAAACATTCATAAGATATATTTCTCAACATGTGATTTCAGATAAAGCAGGACACACTCAATATATTAGACTGCAATAAATTGAAGTATTTCTGGGTATCATGGGATCTGAATAATGGTGAATTATTACAAGTTGGAGAGGGTGAAAACAACAAAAATGATTTTATGAATCTTCACATCCCTGGTCTGAACACGGAGCATGAAGTCCGGGCTTTCTCAGTTGGAACTCTTGATGCGCACGGGGAGTGGGAACTTCAACAGAGAGAAGGCATGAAATAAGATATACTGATATTTTCCTGACTTTATATATCATTAAATGGAGATTATATTAGGTTTCTATCGTTTTAACTGTTAGTTTGTATTACTTCACAATGTTATATTTTTATCTTGAAATTGTTGCGTCATTATTGGTGTCACGTGATGATGGTCGATAATAGCTGAGCCTCTGACTTGCAGAGGAGACATTTTATTTTAGAAGTGAGGGTGGGTTTGAGTCCAGGAGGATCACGTGGAGTAGTCTCCTTAATGTGCGGTCAGGCAGTGGAAGCGCTAATCGCTTGTTCCACGTCAATGCATGTCGCGGTGCCCACGTTTTCCTTGCAAGTATTCCGTCACAGATTCACACGCTGGCCTACCATATTACTATAGGTAGGACAATTTATTTCAGTTAATTATTTCTTAAACCTATATCAGAATCAATTTTAATTGATACACAATAAAAAAGAGTTATTGCATGTTGCTGATCTATTAGTCAAGTGAAATGATTTACATAATAAAAGTAAGATACTCAGATACTCAAAACAGAATGGACTATGAAACATTTAAGTGAGTAAAACTCTCCAACAGGATATAATGGAAGCAACAGATGTCTGTTAAGGGATACATTTCAAGGAGAAGTGTTAAAGGAGGGGAGCGTAGACAGTGTATTGGAATGTAACACATATTCTACATTCATCATATCTTTAACTAAATCCAGTGTCGGATTATATAAAAGTTATCAACAAGGCTCTGAACTCATATTTATGTACAGTACATCATCTGGTATGAATCTTCTTACTGCCATTGGATTTGCAACGGACGTCGGAATACAGGGGGAATGGGTGCTGGGATCATTACAAGGTGAGTGTCATCGAGATTTATAATTCTTACATGAGATATTTAACATTCAGAAATCCGATATGTTATGTCTCACTTAAGCACGTATTTATGATAATATTTAAATTATTGTCGACATTTTGACAAAACAATCTTTGTTATTCATTGTAGATTTGGAAAAACCAAATATATTACAAGGTAAATAAAAATACATGTTTATTCCAAACGTAGCTTTCCTGGCTAACAAACTTCTCATGACAGTGAAATGACAGACTTAAATAACCAATATGATATTGCATTTATATAAAAAAATCATATTTGATTGAAAAAAATAAATAAATAAAAGAATGAATATAATCTAAAATTATGGGTTCCTCTGAACCTATTAATATGTTTTCATAAAGGTTTTTCTAAATATTGATGAAATGTAGAACGTTACAGATGATGTTGCCCTGCTGTACACGGATGCATTAAGCAGCTCTGCTTCCAGAACATGGACTAAGACAGCAGATTTCCAGACCATCTCCATCACGGCATGCTCAGATGCACGCATCACAATCTCCACGATGCCTTACACCAGCACCCTCCAGTATATCTATGATCTTACTATCGGGGCAGACCAAAACACAAGAACCTCACTCAGTAAGATGTGGGTTGACGGGACTGCTGACGAACTAGGCTCTTGGACCACACAACAGGTAATTGAGGCGACAGATGTTGCTCAGAACAACCTACAGCCACCAAGTTTCAGTTTCAGTACTGTCACAGGTTGGCTACAACTTTGACAGATGAGTAATATAATAAATGCGATTGACTTTGCTAATCTGCACTATTAAACTTTTTCCTGTCCCTGTTCCTTACTCCAGTCACATACAGGAGACACGTGACTTGTTGATTTCCAACATGGTTGACATGGTCAAATGTGGATGACACCATATCTTAAAAAATCATAAATATTATTGTTTTGAAATAATAATTTGCTGATCTGATGGACTCTATACCAAGATGAGTGTTGGTTGCAGGTATGTGTTTAGGATTGATGCATTGTCATGATATCTGGGTTAAGTACAGTCCCTGTTGGAAAGGTGAACCCAGACAAATAGTTGAGTGAGCAATCTTGCCATGAGTCAAGATTAATGCAAATGGTCAGACTTGTAGGACACAAGTTTCACGATAGAATATTAATATTTGGAACTATTGTAGTGAAAACTCATATCACATATCACCAATAATTGACTTTCTGCGTCTTTGGTCTACGTCTATCCTGCTCGGGGTCTGGGAATACTTCAACTAAAATTTTGTAAAGATTTTGCAAAATAATATTTAGTAAAAAAAGATTCTATGGAGTAGGAATTTAGAAGTAAAAGCTCTTATGTGAAGGCATAAAGTGTGTTGAAATCAATAATGCTATGCCATGAACAACCTATCCATGTTAATTTTCCCGCAGGAGAACCTCTATAATCTCGTTAATAATCTCGTTAAAGAAAAAGGTCATCTGATTTAGGTAAACATTGTTAACTAGCTGTGTCCAGTGCTTCACCTCTAAAGTCAGATTCGCTTAAAATAGTTTAACTCCGTTGTTGTATTTTATTATTTTAATTTTAATTGTTGGATAATTTTACTCCTATATTTTCTCTTGTGATGTCCGGTGTATCTTGTATATTTTTGTTTTGTCTTATTTCAGAGCCTCTTTGAAAATCGATTTTTTAATGTAAGAGTTCTCAGAACAAATAAAATATTTTGACTTTGACTGATGGGAAACAAACCTCCAGAATCTCATTATATTGTAGATCCTGAATTGTACAGAGGAGAGATATTTTTGGTGGAAAATAACCGAGACGAGGTTTACATTTGGTAAGGGCAAAAATGTGGACTTAAATGAAATAGGAAATGCCACAGATGAAGGGATAAATATTGACCTTGCTACGACCCAAGTATCGACAGCCATGGGTCAAAAAGGATTATTTCGGATACACAAAAGTGCAGGTAAAATGTCATGGTGAAATAAATGATACTTTTGGTTGTTTTGAAATAATGTTATATAAATACTAACTCGTTATCGTTTTGCAGCTCACGACTACCTCATCAGTACGTCACCTTCATACTACAGTTATAACCAGACCTGGTTCACTGTATACAACACTGACCACTTTATATTCTATGTCCAAGCCTGCTCAGACCCACACATTCTGCTCAGTGATAGGCTGGAGTCCCAGGATAATGTTTATGAAGTAGCTTTGGGAATATTAGGTATGCACCATCTTCACATAACGTTTAGAGTGATTTACTAAATATATACACATTTGATTAGGAATTCGGTAAATGAACAAAATGTTGTAGTAAGACAATTCAGAATGATTCCGAAAAATATTTGTATTCATTTTGAAAATTATAGAAAACAAATAAATGTGTCTTCCATTAAAGGAAATGTCCGGTCAGTGATAAGGAAGTCTGTGTATGGAGGTAATATCGTAGATGAGGACACACCGGATATAGTTAGCTGTGACGAGTCTCGCGCATTCTGGATCCGGTGGGGACAAGGTGTGGAGGTGGGGAGAGGCACCGTGGTGGGGGCACTCACCTTCATGAGACTACAGGACACTCATGGAATACCCATTCAGGCTGTTTCTCTGTCAACAGGGTGGAATAAACGGGGAGAATGGAGAATTAACAATATGGAAAGTAAGCATATATATATATATATATATATATATTCACACACACACATGCATGATGGTAGTCAGATTGTCAAAACATATCATAAAATTGTTTACAATTTCTCCTTCAGGAAACACATTTCGCGTAACCTCTCCAAATTCCAAGGAAAGAAGCGGCATAAAGATATTTGTGGATGGTCAGCATTTAGAATTTGGTGTTCAGGGATGCGAAGATGTGACTCTGGAATTAGCCAGAGATGCTGACTCGGAAGATATCAAGCAGATTGCTGTGGACAGAAGCTTTATGAGTTGCTACGCTCTGCGATATTTCTGGATATTCTGGAGCGAGGACACCGTGACTCTCGGGAGAGGAAGGTTTCACGAGACGAGACTTGACACTTTCTCGTGGCCAGGGGAAACCATATTCGCCAGAGTGATTAGTTTACAGTCCTCTGCATTCACAACCTGGGAGTTCAGAGAAGATGCAGGTATCACATTCTCCTTAACCAATGAATATATACCAACATATCTGGTAATGATAAGTAACTCGAAAATAACATGGTGATCCCATATTTATATTGTATTATATAATTTTCAATGATTTTGAGGACACACAGAATATCAAAATGCTCAGAAAGGTGTGGATTTCTATACCCTTAATAAATACATTTGAGCAATAATGAATTCACTAAATATAAAAATCACACTCTGAGGTTCATTACCAAACAATCAAAGATCTAAAACCGATGTCTATTTTAAAGATTGTTTTCCAACAAACTTTATAGTACAGATTAACAAATCATTTATGAAGCAATTTACTGGGATTAAAAGGAAAAGTACACAAACATTACAAAAAGCAATATCTAGCATATCTTTTAGGCCCTTGGTGTATGTTTAAGTCTTTGTTTTGGTAATCAACCTCAAAAACATTCATAACAAGTTGTATTAAAATATAGTTCAATGTTCTTCTATTGCGATAAAATGTTTAGGATTCAATATGATTCGATATGTCATGTATCATTGTCACTTAGGAAAAAGTACTGTGATCAATACACTTCCAAACAACTATAAAGATGTAAACACGTGGCTTGATGTGCAAGGAAAGGCACACATCAAATTCAAAATAACAGCCTGTGAAAGAGCACAAATACTTCTGGCACAATACAAAAGTAGAAATGGGGAATATGCCCACGTAATCACCCTGAGCGGAGATGCTGTGTCTCGTCCAAACACGATAAAGGATGCTATTCTCGGAGATATTGTGGTAAGATAATATCAGCCATACGTATAGATAACAGTTGTATTTTCTCTCTTTAATTGCATCTGTATAATGATCTGAATAAACTTGGGTTCCTTGTTTAGGATGAAGACCGGAGCACCAATGTACTGATCTGCGGTCAGCCTCAGTGGGTGTGGGTCACGTGGACGGATACAGAGATACACGTCGGTCAAGGCCCGGATGTTGGAGGAAGTCCCTTCTTATACTGGCGCAATGCCGTACCTATACAGCCGATCTTTACCGTTGGTTTCCAGGGTTTGGAAGAAAATGAAGTGGTCTGGGAATTTACAGAAGTCCCTGGTACAATAGCACATTTCTTAATGATTTTTTTCTGATTATATAATATGACGTATATAAATCATTATATTATATTACATGTATATTCTATTATGTATAATATCTGACCTCGTCAGATCGAACAGCACAGAGAAACAGGCTTCTTTCCAGTTGCAACATATCCTTATAATAAAAAGTACTTAATGACCTAATTAAAGACACCATGACCAATGAATTGATTGGAATTATTTGTCTCATATAGTTAAAGAGGGAATGAAAATTTAGGTTATTCTATTTTTTATTTTCTGAAGATGAGATATTTGAAATGAAAACGGAGAAGTTGACAATGGGCAGCCTGCTGGTAGCAAGAACACACTTCGCATTTTCTTTCCGTGGATGTGAAGTTGCTTTTCTTTATCTTTCTCCCGATTCCTCCAAAGCTAATAATACCATTGGTCAATATGCGGTGGCAATCAGCAATAAAGAAATATCTATAACAGAAATATCCACCGGAAAAGAAGTAAACACAGTTCGGGATGACATTCTAGATTGCAATTTTTACAGGTAAAAACGGTTCATGTTCCGCCGCATGTTCAGATTTATGTACATTTACTTATCTATTCTTTATTTGTCCATTCCTTTTTTCTCTATTATCTACTTATCTATTCTTTATATGTCTATTCTTTACTTATCTATTATTTACTCTATCTATTCTTTACTTGTCTATTCTTTACTTGTCTATTCTTTGTATGTCTATTCTTTATTTTTCTATTCCTTATTTGTCTATTCCTTATTTGGTAATTTTAGACGTATATATTTACTCCAATACATCAATAAGTTTGAAACATGATTTTGATGAAGTTTTAGTTCATTATCTTTACTATTGTAATCCTTCTATCCTATACACATGGCTGTATTTTTAGTATCATTACAAGAACTTGCAGCAAAGCATTTCAAGCAGTTTTCATAACGGCTTTCTCATTGCAGAGATCTGTTTGTGGCCTGGAATATGGCGGATGAGCGTTTACAAATCTTCATTGGTTCGGGTACCGACACATCATTAGACAATGAGCAGAACATAATCTTAACTCTCAACAGCACCCAGCAGAGCATGACAACTATACATTATATCGATGTGCACTCCCAGGATACAGGATATTGGAGATTTCCTCGGGACAATGGTAGCCTCTGCTTGATAAAACACATACTGAGCGATTGTAATGGTGTATTAAAATAAACAAATCACTATATGAAATTCACAATTTGACCATTCAAATATCTAGATGTACCTGAAAGATATGAACAGGAGGTTTAAATCTTTCTTTTATTTTCAGCGGTGGTATTTTGGATCAACACTCCTCCAGCGATTGATTTTGAACAACTCGTCTACAGAACATCTTCAGACAAATATTTTGTGTTTAATGTGAAGGTGTGTTCAGGTGCATATATAGCCCTATTTGAACAGTATCACACCACAGATGCATATGAGATAGCGCTTGGCTTAGCACCTGGTAGCTATTCCCAGATAAGGAGAGAGATCGGAGGAGACATTGTGGACCAGGAAGAAACACCCGGTATTCTCAATTGTAATGAATTCCGCCAGTTTTGGGTATCCTGGTTCAGTGGCCGCGTTGCTATTGGTCACGGCCCTGAACCTGGATTACGTGAGATGATGAGTTACGATGACCCAGCGCCCAGAACTATATCCTACTTCGCTATCAGCACCAACACTACCACAGGGACCTGGAAACTCGCAGGAATCAAAGGTGAGAGACCTAAGCTTGTCAAGAGCAGAACAGGCCAAGATATAACTGTGCAGTACAGTGATCATTACTGATAATATTTTTGTCTAAATTATAATTATAAACCAAATTCTTCCATTTCTGTTGTAGATAATGTATTTCTGGTGAGAACTACAGAACTGAAGTCCCCTGGGTTGACAGTGGTGACGTTTGATTCGAGTTGGCGTGTGTTTACCTTCTCGGTGCAGGTGTGCAGTGAGGCTGTGCTCCAGCTGAGGAGAGGAGGGGCCTACTCAGACCTCATATATAGCATTCACATCGGCGCAGAGCAAAACACCAAGATTCTCATACTTGACGCACGTTCAGAACTTTTGGCAGATCTGCTCGCACCGAGCGTCCTGAACTGTCTGGAACAAAGAGCCTTTGTCTTGAGAATAGAGAATGGAGTGATTGATCTCATTCAGCGAGATGTTAATGGCAGAGTGATGTTAAGCTACATTGAGGATAGGAATGTGAGTTACACGGCGGATGACGTGCACGGGATCACCATCACATCCAGAATGACTGCCGAATGGCTCATACCAAGACTAAACGGTCGGCATTTATCAAATCTGTCTTATTTTTATATTAAGCTTTCAAGATAATTTAAGAATTGCTGAAGATAGAGATTTACATGATCAGTAATTTGGGGCTGTACATCTCAACCTGTATCTATACAGAACTTGCTGAGAGCCAAGACAAGGCGTAAGAAACAAAGTCCAGAACTAAGAATATCAAAGAACATTGAAAATCCTTATGACTAACAACTATATTCGTATGACTGAATTAAGAATAATGGAGTTATATGAAGCTCTATTATGTGACTAAATAACATAATTTAAAAAAAAAAACAAAGTATAGTTTTATTAATGTAGTTGATGGCATAGTTATATTTGTCCAATTAATTTCACAGACCAACCCTTGAAGTACACTTCTGGACCCAATCTTCGCGGCAAGTATGGCGATTTTTGGCTTAGCGTCGTGGAACATTCCTACGCCATATTCAGTGTGAAATCCTGCCAGAAGGTGTCACTGCTGCTGAGCGAGATTCTCGGCATAGCCACGGGAGATAGCAATTACGAGATCAACATTGACACAACCAGCAGCGATATCCGGCACGGAGTGGACGGCTCACTTCTATATGAACATATCTCCTCCAATATAATGCCATGCCACGGTGAGTTTAGACTTTACATTATATGTGAAGTATGTGTGGGAGATGATTACATTGTTATTACATGTGTTACATTTCCACTTAAAATGCAATGACCCTGATCAGAGATATACAAACAGAGATTGGAAACAGGTCTGCCACTATGTGTCAGCGCGGTGCACCATCCAACTCAGACATGCAACTGTTGCGGATAAGCGATAAATAGTTTTGCATTTATCACACAAATTCTTCCATTCTTGATTTCATTGATGTACGATTAACATAGATATATGATAAATAAGTAATTATTGTCATAATTTCTTGCAAAAAAGACATAATCAATGTCAAAAGTATATACATGTTTAAAGATAGGGTCAAATATTTTTATTCTTGAATGCTCTGTAACTCCCCCAAATATTAGCATATCTCGTCTAATACAGATTTATTTCTTGCTGTAGATTATAAAACATTGTGGCTGAGCTGGGAGAATGGCGAGCTACTGGTTGGCACCGGACCCGTTCCTGGCAAGGAACGATTCTTGTTTTACAATATCTTGGACGCAGACTTCCCAGGATTCACTGGGTTGGGTTTTGCCGGGGAGGGCGCAAATTGGGACTTCGCCATTTTCTCAGGTAATCAAACAGTACCACCCCATTAACCATAGACTGATATTTTAACTATGTAGCCTCTGATATTCAATTCAGTAAGATTTGGCACCTGAATACAATCTCCTTGCATTAAAACAGTAATTAAGTATTGGTGTGGGACGTCCTTATATTGCTAAATGATATGTATCGGTAGCAATTGTAGGATATTACTTGAATTATGCCATATCCTTTTGTAATACACGGTTAGACAGTGGACCATTTGTCACAATCAACCGAAATGTTTATCATAATGTTACAGGGAATGTGTATCAGTTAGCAACACCTGGGGACTATAGCTATGAGCGTGTTATAATGGCGCCCAGGGTAGACCAGTTTGTCTTCTCCGTGCGAGCGTGCCGTGATGCCAACATTATTCTGTGCCGCACTCCGGGGATTTATCATGAGGATATCTATGAGATTATCATCGGGGAATCCTCAAATACTGCATCACTGATCAGACCTGAGCTGCAGGTGAAGTCTTATTATACACTCTATTTGAATTTCAAATCATTCCAACTCCTCAACTATAAGGCATCTGGGGTTTTAAAATATGATGGGTGGTCAGACATCCAAAGTGAGACCACAGTGTATTATATTAAAACCGACCCCGAATCATTTAATGGGGATAAATAGATGCTATTTTATGTCATAATAATTTGAAAGATAAAGCAATCAACCTCACCAGTCACAACTATACTAGCGTTTTATTATATATTTAACGATGACGCATTCATCTACGGGACTGTATGTATCTGTCAGGGATCAGAGGCCTTGGTGAATGTTTCCACGGTGGGTATCCTCAGCTGTGAGGCTTGGGTTCCTTTCTGGATCAGCTGGGCGGCAGGCGAGGAGGGCCATGTCAGGGTTGGACATGGTAACATAGTGGGATCTGATGTATTCATGTACTACCCGGGCTCCATCTCGCCTATCTATGGCCTATCATTATCCTCCGCGTCTCAAGATGTTGCAAAATGGAGCATACCTGTCGAGCAGGGTAGGACATATAACATAAACAAAATGTGGCACACATGATTTATTGTAATACAATATCAATGAACAATATCAGTGAACATATCACTCAAATTGTAAATATATTTGAATTACATTTCTCACCAAGATAATGAACACGCATGCGTCATGAACAGATATATCTGGGCGCTGGATTATTATTTTTATAATTATTATTATTATTATTATTATTATTATTATTATTATTATTATTATTATTATTATTATTATTATTATTATTATTATTATTATTATTATTATTATTATTATTATTATTATTATTATTGTTATTTTTATTGTTATTGTTATTATTATTGTCATTGTCATTGTCATTGTCATTGTTATCATTATCATTATCATTATCATTATCAATATCATTATCAATATCATTATTATTATTATTATTATTATTATTATTATTATTATTATTATTATTATTATTATTATTATTATTATTATTATTATTATTATTATTATTATTATTATTATTATTATTATTATTATAATTATTATTATTATTATTATTATTATTATTATTATTATTATTATTATTATTATTATTATTATTATTATTATTATTATTATTATTATTATTATTATTATTATTATTATTATTATTATTATTATTATTATGTCCTCACAATATATTGATTTACTCTTTCCAGAGGAGATGATCCATCTCCAAATGAGTGATATTCCAGAACATCAATGGGCAAGCGTGGTTGGATATAGATCATTTATATTCAGAGTCAAAGCCTGTGAGAATGTAAGTTTAATTCTGGCTGAAACTTTAGGAAACGTGAATTCGGGAGCATCGCAGATTGTGATAGGACAGGGGAACACCGAGTCACTGTTTTATCAAGATGTCGGGGGGAGAGTAAATGTGAGAAAGGACACTCCAGGGATCCTTCATTGTAATCAATTCAGAACTTTCTTTGTGAGATGGAGTGCATATTCAGTCCATATTGGATATGGAGCATCTGATACGGGATTAACCTTCATCGACTACTTCGCTCCGGATAATCCGCCCCGCCTTGTCCAGGCTATTGGTATGATAAGTGCCAGCGGTAGCCAAACCCAATATGAAATTATAAAATTAATTGGTAAGTTCTCTCTACCTCAAACATACTTTCTGCAATAAATGATTTACAGATATATAACAACAGTAAACATCTAAGACCACAGAAGCAGATAACAGCAGACATGCATCTCATACTCTGAGTCTTATTTCATATCTAAATTTATATCTTTAACATCTTAGGAAATACGTTTCACCTATTGACCCCGGCTGCTGATACTTACAAGACAGCCAGAATATATACTCCCAACCAGTATGTTGAATTCCACGTGAGGACGTGCATGGATGTACATGTAGGACTCATCCCAGAGTCTGACAGTTACTATGAGATTGTTATCGGTGGCTATGGCAACACGCAAAGTGACATCAGACATTATAATGCTGAAGGTATATTGCTTGACACTAATATATTTATTTAAGCTCATTAACATATAATTGGAAGCAGATTATCTATTGTAATATATACAAAGTGATATAACCATTTTTTCCAATACCCTATATCAAATTCAAAATATACTTGAAATATTTCTACAACATAGGCATAGCTTTGTACAGTTTACAAATGCAAGTATTTCAATGGAAATATATCAAGAATAATCAAGAATAAAGAACTCTTGTTTAGCACATGGCACATCTCAGTCACTGAAAGTTTGATTGCAGGTGTGGTGGCCACAGCATACACTCCTGGGATCCTGTCATGTGATCAGTTCCGGTATTTCTGGATATCGTGGAGTGATGATGGATGGATTCGGGTGGGAACGGGTCCCGATAAGGGTACGCTGGAGTTCTTAGCTTGGCAGGACACCGCCTTCATGCCCCCAGAATACCTGGCCTTGTCCACGTGGCATAATGATGAGGGTCATTGGGAAATCAGTTTGCAACAGAGTAGGTCGTTTTCAAAAGGCTTTGATAAACAGAATAACTAATTAAAAAAGAAAGTGTAAAAAATATGATTTCTAATGCATTAAATGTTATTTTAAGATTTAATACGCTATCTTTGCACAGGCTGATGTTTTGCTTTTGCATGTTATAGTTGATAGAGTATGGGTAGAGACCCCACAGAAACTCACTTTGGAGACCATGCACGTGACCTTATTGGACCGTGCTGACGTCACGTTCAGTGTGATGGCCTGTCAGAGTGCACACGTTGCGCTGACGTCAGTTCCAGGACAAACGCATACCCTGGCATACGAGGTAAATACGACAGTGCAGAAGGTGGTAATTAGGTAGGGTAGAATTATCATCAGTGTAGGGGCCTGCACCGGGCAGTCAGCACGAGTGCTACTCACAGATTGGAGATAGTGTATATTGCATCTCCTCTCTAGCTGGGTAGCCATGCTGCGTAGGCTCTGAGTGCCCACGAGACAAAAGTGGAGCGGCCAACTTCTCAAATCAAATCAAGTCAATACGTATAGGATATACGTATAGGATAAGATATGTTAACGGTTCCCGATCTATGAACGAGTGGCCATGTCTAAAGTTTAATATGTTTGTTTTTCAGATAATTTTTGGAGCAATATCAAATACTTATTTTATTATCCGAGACGGAGTCAATGGACCTGCTTTAGTCCAAAAGGAGAAATATGACCTTGTGACCTGCAATGACTTCAGAGACTTTTGGATCGACTGGTCAGATGGTCATTTGACTGTAGGACAAGGAACTGTACTGGGTGCTAACCAGTTAGGAATGGTTCAAGATATAAATATCCCATTGACCTCAATATCCATAGGAACCTACACGGGTACAGTAGGATTGTGGAGATTTATTTTCAAAGAGGAAAGTCAGCCATGTAAGTTATTTATATGCATGAAATTACAAGATTGTTATCGGGTTAGATATGAAAGGTGAGGTGTTTAATTCAATTAACGTAATCATGAAACAGCAAACATCTAATAACAGGTTCTGTCTTTTCAGCTGTAAGTACTACAGAGTCCCTTACTACAAGTTCAGCATCACAAATCAGCACAAGCAGGGAACCTTCGGTCATTGGAACAAGTACAGAGGCAATCCCAACTCATGAGATGGGTCAAACATTTGAAACTAGACCCTCTAGTCATCAAACTGAGAGAGTCACAAAGCCGTACACAGATGACGATATAGGACCTACATCTCCCTCCACCACTAAACCAAGTAAACATCAGCACGTCATTCACTCAGATGAAACGTAGTGGTAGACAGTGTTAATAAATGAATCATATCACCTTCTCTCTGACGTTTCCGTCAATAAATGAATCATATCACCTTCCTTCTGACGTTTCCATCAATAAATGAATCATATCACCTTCCTTCTGACATTTCCATCAATAAATGAATCATATCACCTTCCTTCTGATGTTTCCGTCAATAAATGAATCATATCACCTTCTCTCTGACGTTTCCGTCAATAAATGAATCATATCACCTTCTCTCTGACGTTTCCGTCAATAAATGAATCATATCACCTTCTCTCTGACGTTTCCGTCAATAAATGAATCATATCACCTTCTCTCTGACGTTTCCGTCAATAAATGAATCATATCACTTTCTCTCTGACATTTCCATCAATAAATGAATCATATCACCTTCTCTCTGACGTTTCCATCAATAAATGAATCATATCACCTTCTCTCTGACGTTTCCATCAATAAATGAATCATATCACCTTCTCTCTGACGTTTCCATCAATAAATGAATCATATCGCCTTCCTTCTGACGTTTCCATCAATAAATGAATCATATCACCTTCTCTCTGACGTTTCCATCAATAAATGAATCATATCACCTTCTCTCTGACGTTTCCATCAATAAATGAATTTTCAGTTGGCGAGGCCAGTTGTAGAGTTTTTGCGCTTAGTCACAGACATCAGTATTTTTCACTTAATATTTTGATATTGTCATTGGTTCTGAAACATTTCTCGACAAACATAAAACTACCATGTTGTTTAGATTTTAGAGCTCGACTCTCACTGTCATAAAAGTTATACATTTGTGAACCTGAGAATGCATTAATCTATCCAACTTACAAATCAAATATTGAACTTTCCTCACAATATTTGGCATTATCTCTTAAGGAAATGACAAGACATGTTTGCACGAGTTCGTATTGACCTTTTTTATGGTAATAAATGTTCCCGGCTTCTTAGTTTGGCTTTCTTAATGGTGGTGCTTGTGACATAACAAATAGGGTACAATGAGACGATGAGAAACAAACCTTTTTTTCTTGGCATAATTTAAGTTTTTGAATATTCAGGTACCTCAACAACTCCGGGAACAACAGAGGGTTTGGGCCAACCTGAGTCAGGTAAGTCAGAATATAAATGTATTTTCGTAACAATGTAACAATTGTTAAAAGTTATATCTTTAATATAATATACCTATTTTTGTACTTGCGTACTTTTTGTATGCATGAATTTTGAATGACAAATGTAAGCATTTAAAAATATTGACGACTATGTCTCTGATGTAGGGGAATTCTACTCAATGTTGGTCCCATCATGATGCATTATTTTCTATTGTTTCCAAGTGAGATTAGAAACTCCCTAATATACCCATAGGCAGGGGCTATAGTGAATAGAAATGTCAAATTAGAGTAAAACCACTTGTTTAGTTCCAATATTGTTATATATGTAAATCAGTATATCTAAATATACTGCAGCAAAAACATGAAGACCTCTTGTATTTAATGTGTTATTATTCATGAGTTTTATATGGTGTTGAAGGTCATGAGTTTTATATGGTGTCGAAGGTCATGAGTTTTATATGGTGTTGAAGGTCATGAGTTTTATATGATGTTGAAGGTCATGAGTTTTATATGATGTTGAAGGTCATGAGTTTTATATGGTGTTGAAGGTCATGAGTTTTATATGGTGTTTCAGGTGGAGGACTGAGCGATGGCGAGATCGCAGGAGTGGTAGTTGGGGTCCTTGTGGCCATCCTCCTTGTTGGCGTTGTCGTGTTTTTTGCCACCAGGAGAAAAGGATTTGGTGCATCGCGAGAAGAATGTTCACCAGTCGTTTTTGATAATCCTGTATACACAGAGGCGCATGCGTAACATCAATATATTTAATCAATTCTTATAATTCTTTATTTATTCAAACACATTTTTTTGGTAACATTTAACATAAATTATTTGGACCTTTACTAAAAAGGATATATTGCAAGAGACACTTTGTTCATGCATTTGGGCCATCAATACACCCTTATCATCCTTGTGTATGATAACATATAATAGCACTGACAATTGCATGTATATAGAATGCAATCAAAACATGCGCATCTCCTGTCAGCTTTAAATTAAGTTACACTCTGCTGAACAAATACATCCAGAGTTGTCTCAATCTTTAGTCTTGTAAATATTAAATGAATATACAATAAAAATATATATAAAAATGTTCTGTCACATGACAACGGTGTGTATTTACCTTTGTAATATAGATCCTAAGGCAAGAGCATGTGAGTGCAGTGCTCAGGGAGACAGATCTCTCAAGATGGTTCTGGTATCTTCAAAGCAAGACAGTGAAAACATGAGGCTTATTGCATTCGGCACGTCGCGCGTTTGATAAATGGCGCGTTCAACACAGAGTGACTTGTATCAGTGTGACGTCACAGAAGGACAGTGTGTGAAAGGCACCAGTGGCAGGTCCAGGGTTTTACATTTGTTAAAATGGGGTAAACTATAGTATCTTTTCTGTACAAGTATTTATTATTTTTTTGGCATATTTGTGTTCACAAATATCATACAAAGTCCTATAAGAAGAAGAAATGCCAAATGATATAATTTGTGAAATTTGTTAAATTGAGCACCCCCTTCAATATCCATTTCTGGACACGCCAATATACCAAAGCTGATTCCCGCCAAATTCAGTGAAGTGTCATTTTTTAAACTTTTAAATGGTTGGGTTTTATGACTTAAATCCAAGTTTGATGTTATCTAGTATGTACATACAAACATTTCTATTCAAACATTTTCATCCCAAAAGCCCCCAAAAATAACAGAACTGACACAACGCGCATAACTGACACAACGCGCATAAACGCGCACTACGCGCCGAATGCAAAAAGCCAAAACATGACAATAAGTGCGGAACTATGTTGTGTGTGGCTCATTTAAGTTGTCAGCTTATTTACATAATGTAATCAATTTTATATTACTACATGCAGTGAATCTTGGCCACCTATAAAGCACTATATGAAATGGGTGTAATTCTGTCTCAACTGGGTGAACTAGACACTAATAACATGTCCATATATATGGACAGTAAACCAGCTCGCAGGTGCCCGTATGCCTTTGCCCGGAATTCCGGTCACACGTCACTGGAACTTGTGGTTATTGTTTAGGGTTTCCCTGTTCTATATTTATGTCAACCAATCAGAGCAAACATTCCATAATAGTGACATTATTCGCCCGCTGCACAAACCCATTGCAACGTGATGTCCTTGATAGTCCTATATATATTGGACTGCATAGTCTATGGGTGAACAGTCATCAGTTTCAAGATTCCCACAAAAAGGTTGCAGTCTCTGCCAACAGGGGTCCCACCTGCCTGTGTTTCAAGGTCCCCATGACCCAAATCTAAAATGTCGTCTGCTCCAGGTCAAAACAAACCCAGACAGTCATCATGTTCATTTCAGAGAAATTAACACATGATTTGTTGAAGGACTGGCCTACGTCTGATTACATTTATTTTATAATTAACAAATTTTATGACATTTGTACACAAATGTATTTAATCAAACATTTTATTTATTTCGAAATAATGTAAATATGAAAAGAACCTTTAAAAAAGATAAAAGTAGAGTAGTTTGGCAGAGGGGTGATCTGTGAAAGTATTTCAGCACAGGGATGACCTACAAAAAAATATCTCACAGGTATAGATCACTCTCTTGAGGCACCAAGTATGAGATAAAGCGTAATTTTACAATATTAGGAATATAGAGCCTTACCTGAATGAGTACAGTAAGTGCTGCTTAAAAAGATTCAGTACTTTAGAGACTGTCATTCAAATAAAGATGAACATTCAATTACAACTCAGTTCTACTCAATATTTTCGGTAATAGTTTTGATCTTTAGGTATATATTTTTGAACCAGTGTATAGAACTCTTTTCTGGCTACCTTCCCATTCCCATTTGGTAAAAATGAGTTTTACCAATAGGTTTTATAAAACTTCCTCTCTCGGAGAAAACACGCAAAATGGTGAAAAAGGGGTCATAACTGCTTTTATTTAATATGCAAATGCAAATAATACCACAACAATGATGCATTTAAGTATGCCTGATTATATATATATATATATATATATATATATATATATATATATATATATATATATATATATATATATATAGAGAGAGAGAGAGAGAGAGAGAGAGAGAGAGAGAGAGAGAGAGAGAGAGAGAGAGAGAGAGAGAGAGAGACTAGCTAATATCTAGGCACATAGCATAGTGTTGAAGTATATATATATATATGGTATGAGGCTAGATATTAGCTATTCTTACTTTTAGGGTGCTATTGTACATGTAATCATGCCCTGTGTCATGTATGTGTTATATATATAATGTTATAGATTGTGTTATTACTGCGGTCAGCGAAGGTATTTCACCTTGTACTTTGACGCTAACAGTAATCTGGAAATGTATTGATTTTACGTCTATATTCTTGATACCATTATCACAGCGAATCAATCCAATATCTCAATTGTGTGAAATCATAAAGTGTATAATAATTTTATTGTAATAAGTAAAACGCATAATGTTGTATACTTTTTTGAGTTTTCCTAACAAATACAACGTTCTTTGACCTCCTTGAACCTCAAATCGTATTTCTATAATAAAACCATTTTATTTCTCGAATTTTCAGTTTTTTGATAATATTTTATCATGAAAATCAATAGATCGTTTATATTTGACACTGATCAATATGCGATAGATATAGCCATTTTGGCAGACATCAACTCCATTTTGTATCGGAATTAAATTCCCGAGATATATGCTGTAGACGTTTGCATAAAATGGAAAAATGTCACATAAAAGGATAATTCTATCCTGGATATATATTATTTTAGCAGCCAATATTTGCATATCCGATATATTGCAAGGTGAGTCTCGTCTCATTATTGAAGTCTCGACGGGGTTTATTCATGAATAAAGTAGCCTTACCATATTGTGTTTACTGTCAAGTTAATCAAAGATTTAACGCATGTCACATAATAATACATACCTATATTTCATTTACAAGTACATACCTCTATTTCATTTACAAGTACATACCTCTATTTCATTTAGAAATACATACCTCTATTTTATTTACAAATACATACTTTGACTTGTATTTCCTTTGCCCGGAAGACGTGACGGTTTTATACTCTGATGGGGGCGGGAAATATCACAAGCACTGGACAACAACGTCTGACATTAACGTGATATCAGTGCGAGGTTGCTCCGATGCCAAGATTCTATTCTCAGACATACCATCGCCAACCATGAACTGTTCTTATGTTCTAACACTGGGGACCAATGGAAATACTCAAACTATCATTCAGAGGTTTAATGACTCCACTGTGTCAAATTCCTACGAGACCAATCAGGTAGGTTTTCTATCTATATTGTTTATACCAATATAAAGTGTTTCTGGTGCAGACTGCTCAATTTGCCGGACTTCCAAGTTATGCCTCAGTCACATTTGCACCGGGCGCCGGCCGGGCAGTAACAATCGGCCGACTTCCCAGTCTGCCGGGCGCCGGGGAGTTTATAAGCAAGAATCTGAGAGATGTCGTAGCTGTGGTCACATTATTAAAGGGCACCGCACGGCACGTGCAAGACTGAATGGCACAGACGTCTGTAGGATATCTTAAAGACGTCTAGATCATTGACAGACGTCTGTAGGATATCCTAAAGACGTCTGTCTCATTTGACAGACGTCTGAAAGACATCCTAAAGACGTCTATGATATATCGCAGGGAGCCCGTGGGATCATCTGACGATGGTTTATGAACACATGAAATTAATATAATCCTATTTTCACCGCACGATGCCACCGGCAGCCCTAAGATAATCTGCCGATGTCCCTGCGGGACACTGCCGGGACCCTGCCATGCACTTTAAGATGATATTAGCTGATAAGACTTCGGGGAAACGCCGGCAACTTTTATGTGGCAGCTAAAAGTTCCCGATGACCCGCCCGACGTCTTAAAGATGCCCAATTGTGGCAGATGATCTCCCGGTGCCCGCACGGCAATCTGAAATGCCTGCCGATTTTGTAAAAAATACCCATCGGCCGGGCATCTTTACTGAAATCGGCGCAAATGTGACTGAGGCATAAGTGGTAGACCTATGTACGCATTGCCAAATGCTTTCTATAAATACCTTGCTTTTAATTAATTCTTGACTGAATATCAAAAACATTGAAAAAAAAATTACAAACATTCTCTCTGGCGAAAGATACTTGAATTTCTAATCTGTGAAATCGTATATATATATATATATATATATATATATTTTTGTGATCAATATTGTGATACAACATTCAAAACAAACTAGTCAATAAAACGCTAATTTGCACTATATGTAATCCACGTATATATATATGTGTTTGCATGTGAACTTGTTTATAGATTTTAAGCTGTTTTGAGAGCAGAGAGTTCTGGTGGTCTGTACAAGACAATGAAATACATTTTGGGAAAGGAACAATAGTTGGAAGTGAGCAGATAGGAGGATTGATAGATGCATATATTGATACCAGCCTGGGTACAGTCCATCTCGCCTCGGAGACAGGGAAGCCAGCCAGGTGGTTACTCTACAAATATGCAGGTATATGAAGCCAGCCAGGTGGTTACTCTACAAATATGCAGGTATATGGAGCAAGCCAGGTGGTTACTCTACAAATATGCAGGTATATGAAGCCAGCCAGGTGGATAGTCTACAAATATGCAGGTATATGAAGCCAGCCAGGTGGTTACTCTACAAATATGCAGGTAAATGAAGCCAGCCAGGTGGTTACTCTAACAATATGCAGGTATATGAAGCCAGCCAGGTGGTTACTCTACAAATATGCAGGTATATGAAGCCAGCCAGGTGGTTACTCTAACAATATGCAGGTATATGAAGCCAGCCCGGTGGTTACTCTACAAATATGCAGGTATATGAAGCAAGCCCGGTGGTTACTCTACAAATATGCAGGTATATGAAGCCAGCCAGATGGTTACTCTACAAATATGCAGGTATATGAAGCCAGCCAGGTGGTTACTCTACAAATATGCAGGTATATGAAGCCAGCCAGATGGTTACTCTACAAATATGCAGGTATATGAAGCCAGCCAGGTGGTTACTCTAACAATATGCAGGTAAATGAAGCCAGCCAGATGGTTACTCTAACAATATGCAGGTATATGAAGCCAGCCAGGTGGTTACTCTACAAATATGCAGGTATATGAAGCCAGCCAGATGGTTACTCTACAAATATGCAGGTATATGAAGCCGGCCAGATGGTTACTCTACAAATATGCAGGTATATGAAGCAAGCCCGGTGGTTACTCTACAAATATGCAGGTATATGAAGCCAGCCAGATGGTTACTCTACAAATATGCAGGTATATGAAGCCAGCCAGGTGGTTACTCTAACAATATGCAGGTATATGAAGCCAGCCCGGTGGTTACTCTACAAATATGCAGGTATATGAAGCAAGCCAGATGGTTACTCTAAAAATATGCAGGTATATGAAGCCAGCCAGGTGGTTACTCTACAAATATGCAGGTATATGAAGCCAGCCAGGTGGTTACTCTACAGATATGCAGGTATATGAAGCAAGCCAGGTGGTTACTCTACAAATATGCAGGTATATGAAGCAAGCCCGGTGGTTACTCTACAAATATGCAGGTATATGAAGCCAGCCAGATGGTTACTCTACAAATATGCAGGTATATGAAGCCAGCCAGATGGTTACTCTACAAATATGCAGGTATATGAAGCCAGCCAGGTGGTTACTCTACGAATATGCAGGTATATGAAGCCGGCCAGGTGGTTACTCTACAAATATGCAGGTATATGAAGCCAGCCAGGTGGTTACTCTACAAATATGCAGGTATATGAAGCCGGCCAGGTGGTTACTCTACAAATATGCAGGTATATGAAGCCAGCCAGGTGGTTACTCTACAAATATGCAGGTATATGAAGCCAGCCAGATGGTTACTCTACAAATATGCAGGTATATGAATCCAGCCAGATGGTTACTCTACAAATATGCAGGTATATGAAGCAAGCCCGGTGGTTACCCTACAAATATGCAGGTATATGAAGCCAGCCAGGTGGTTACTCTACAAATATGCAGGTATATGAAGCCGGCCAGGTGGTTACTCTACAAATATGCAGGTATATGAAGCCAGCCAGGTGGTTACTCTACAGATATGCAGGTATATGAAGCAAGCCAGATGGTTACTCTACAAATATGCAGGTATATGAAGCCAGCCAGATGGTTACTCTACAAATATGCAGGTATATGAAGCCAGCCAGGTGGTTACTCTACAAATATGCAGGTATATGAAGCCAGCCAGATGGTTACTCTACAAATATGCAGGTATATGAAGCCAGCCAGGTGGTTACTCTAACAATATGCAGGTATATGAAGCCAGCCAGGTGGTTACTCTACAAATATGCAGGTATATGAAGCAAGCCAGATGGTTACTCTACAAATATGCAGGTATATGAAGCCAGCCAGGTGGTTACTCTACAAATATACAGGTATATGAAGCCAGCCAGGTGGTTACTCTACAGATATGCAGGTATATGAAGCAAGCCAGGTGGTTACTCTACAAATATGCAGGTATATGAAGCCAGCCAGGTGGTTACTCTACAAATATGCAGGTATATGAAGCAAGCCCGGTGGTTACTCTACAAATATGCAGGTATATGAAGCCAGCCAGATGGTTACTCTACAAATATGCAGGTATATGAAGCCAGCCAGGTGGTTACTCTACAAATATGCAGGTATATGAAGCAAGCCAGGTGGTTACTCTACAAATATGCAGGTATATGAAGCTAGCAAGGTGGTTACTCTACAAATATGCAGGTATATGAAGCCAGCCAGATGGTTACTCTACAAATATGCAGGTATATGAAGCCAGCCAGATGGTTACTCTACAAATATGCAGGTATATGAAGCCGGCCAGGTGGTTACTCTACAAATATGCAGGTATATGAAGCCGGCAAGATGGTTACTCTACAAATATGCAGGTATATGAAGCAAGCCCGGTGGTTACTCTACAAATATGCAGGTATATGAAGCCAGCCAGATGGTTACTCTACAAATATGCAGGTATATGAAGCCAGCCAGGTGGTTACTCTACAAATATGCAGGTATATGAAGCAAGCCAGGTGGTTACTCTACAAATATGCAGGTATATGAAGCTAGCTAGGTGGTTACTCTACAAATATGCAGGTATATGAAGCTAGCAAGGTGGTTACTCTACAAATATGCAGGTATATGAAGCCAGCCAGGTGGTTACTCTACAAATATGCAGGTATATGAAGCCAGCCAGGTGGTTACTCTACAGATATGCAGGTATATGAAGCCAGCCAGATGGTTACTCTACAAATATGCAGGTATATGAAGCCAGCCAGATGGTTACTCTACAAATATGCAGGTATATGAAGCCGGCCAGGTGGTTACTCTACAAATATGCAGGTATATGAAGCCAGCCAGGTGGTTACTCTACAAATATGCAGGTATATGAAGCCAGCCAGGTGGTTACTCTACAGATATGCAGGTATATGAAGCCAGCCAGATGGTTACTCTACAAATATGCAGGTATATGAAGCCAGCCAGGTGGTTACTCTACAAATATGCAGGTATATGAAGCCAGCCAGGTGGTTACTCTACAAATATGCAGGTATATGAAGCTAGCTAGGTGGTTACTTTACAAATATGCAGGTATATGAAGCTAGCAAGGTGGTTACTCTACAGATATGCAGGTATATGAAGCCAGCCAGATGGTTACTCTACAAATATGCAGGTATATGAAGCCAGCCAGATGGTAACTCTACAAATATGCAGGTATATGAAGCCGGCCAGATGGTTAATCTACAAATATGCAGGTATATGAAGCCAGCCAGGTGGTTACTCTACAGATATGCAGGTATATGAAGCCAGCCAGATGATTACTCTACAAATATGCAGGTATATGAAGCCAGCCAGGTGGTTACTCTACAAATATGCAGGTATATGAAGCAAGCCAGATGGTTACTCTAAAAATATGCAGGTATATGAAGCCAGCCAGGTGGTTACTCTAACAATATGCAGGTATATGAAGCCAGCCAGGTGGTTACTCTAACAATATGCAGGTATATGAAGCCAGCCAGGTGGTTACTCTAACAATATGCAGGTATATGAAGCAAGCCATGTGGTTAGTCCACAAATATGCAGGTATATGAAGCCAGCCAGGTGGTTACTCTACAAATATGCAGGTATATGAAGGAAACAAAGAAATGGAAATAAAATAGTTTCGGTAAATCTATTCATACCTAGGATATAAACAGCATTATCACGAACCAATCTCATTTTGGTTTTCTATATAAATCATCTTAAAGAAGGTAGATAATGTAAGTGATGTTAAATACCTCTTGTCCTCTCATACATTCCAAGTCAATTTGCCGGCCAAACACAATTATGGTTCCTTTTTGGAAGGCATCTGCTTGTACATTATTTGATTTTCAAATATTTAACCAAACAAAACTTTTAGACAGCAACTGGTAGCATTTTTAACACGCAAAATATTTTATGGCAAAATCATATAAATTCAAATAACATCGAGTAATGCAATTATTTTGCATGCAAACCTATTGTTTGTTGAAGCTAACACCTTGTTTTCTCTATTGCAGCCCATGATTATATCATTGGAACGTCTGCTATTTCCACCAGTTATAGCGAGGCTTGGTTTACTGTATACAACACAGACCACTTCCTGTTCTATGTTCAAGCCTGCGCCGACCCTCATATTCTGCTCAGTGAGACTCTGGAATCCCAGGATAATGTATATGAAGTGGCTCTAGGAATAGACGGTAAGATCATGAGCTATCTACTGAGTGAGGCTTGTGAATCCCAGGATAATGTATATAAAGTGGCTCTAGGAATAGACGGTAAGATCATGAGCTATCTACAGAGTGAGGCTTGTGAATCCCAGGATAATGTATATGAAGTGGCTCTAGGAATAGATGGTAAGATCATGAGCTATCTACTGAGTGAGGCTTTGGAATCCCAGGATAATGTGTATGAAGTGGCTCTAGGAATAGATGGTAAGATCATGAGCTGTCTACAGAGTGAGACTTTGGAATCCCAGGATAATGTATATGAAGTGGCTCCAGGAATAGATGGTAAGATCATGAGCTATCTACTGAGTGAGACTTTGGAATCCCAGGATAATGTATATGAAGTGGCTCTAGGAATAGACGGTAAGATCATGAGCTATCTACTGAGTGAGGCTTTGGAATCCCAGGATAATGTGTATGTAGTGGCTCTAGGAAAAAATGGTAAGATCATGAGCTATCTACTGAGTGAGGCTTTGGAATCCCAGGATAATGTGTATGAAGTGGCTTTAGGAATAGACGGTAAGATCATGAGTTATCTACTGAGTGAGACTCTGGAATCCCAGGATAATGGATATGAAGTGGCTCTAAGAATAGATGGTAAGATCATGAGCTATCTACTGAGTGAGACTTTGGAATCCCAGGATAATGTATATGAAGTGGCTCTAGGAAAAGATGGTAAGATCATGAGCTATCTGCTGAGTGAGACTTTGGAATCCCAGAATAATGTATATGAAGTGGCTCTTACCGTCTATTCCCAGAGCCACTTTATATACATTATCCTGGGATTCCAAAGCCTCACTCAGTAGGTAGCTCATGATCTTATCATCTATTCCTAGAGCCACTTTATATACATTATCCTGGGATTCCAAAGCCTCACTGAGTAGATAGCTCATGATCTTACCATCTATTCCTTGAGCCACTTCATACACATTATCCTGGGATTCCAGAGCCTCACTGAGTAGATAGCTCATCATCTTACCATCTATTCCCAGAGCCACTTCATATACATTATCCTGGGATTCCAAAGTCTCACTCAGTAGATAGCTCATGATCTTACCATTTTTTCCTAGAGCCTACTCAGTGAGGCTTTGGAATCCCAGGATAATGTATATGAAGTGGCTCTAGGAATAGATGGTAAGATCATGAGCTATCTACTGAGTGAGGCTTTGGAATCCCAGGATAATGTATATGAAGTGGCTCTAGGAATAGATGGTAAGATCATGAGCTATCTACTGAGTGAGGCTTTGGAATCCCAGGATAATGTATATGAAGTGGCTCTAGGAATAGATGGTAAGATCATGAGCTACCTACTGAGTGAGGCTTTGGAATCCCAGGATAATGTATATGAAGTGGCTCTAAGAATAGACGGTAAGATCATGAGCTACCTTCTCAGTGAGGCTTTGGAATCCCAGGATAATGTGTATGAAGTGGCTCTAGGAATAGACGGTAAGATGATGAGCTCTCTACATAGTGAGGCTTTGGAATCCCAGGATAATGTATATGAAGTGGCTCTAGGAATAGATGGTAAGATCATGAGCTATCTACTCAGTGAGGCTTTGGAATCCCAGGATAATGAATATGAAGTGGCTCTAAGAATAGATGGTAAGATCATGAGCTATCTACTGAGTGAGGCTTTGGAATCCCAGGATAATGTATATGAAGTGGCTCTAAGAATAGACGGTAAGATGATGAGCTACCTACTCAGTGAGGCTTTGGAATCCCAGGATAATGTATATGAAGTGGCTCTAAGAATAGATGGTAAGATCATGAGCTATCTACTCAGTGAGGCTTTGGAATCCCAGGATAATGTATATGAAGTGGCTCTAAGAATAGATGGTAAGATCATGAGCTATCTACTGAGTGAGGCTTTGGAATCCCAGGATAATGTATATGAAGTGGCTCTAAGAATAGATGGTAAGATCATGAGCTATCTACTCAGTGAGACTTTGGAATCCCAGGATAATGTGTATGAAGTGGCTCCAGGAATAGATGGTAAGATCATAAGCTATCTACTGAGTGAGGCTTGTGAATACCAGGATAATGTATATGAAGTGGCTCTAGGAATAGACGGTAAGATCATGAGCTATCTACTGAGTGAGGCTTGTGAATCCCAGGATAATGTATATGAAGTGGCTCTAGGAATAGACGGTAAGATCATGAGCTATCTACTGAGTGAGGCTTGTGAATCCCAGGATAATGTATATAAAGTGGCTCTAGGAATAGATGGTAAGATCATGAGCTATCTACAGAGTGAGGCTCTAGAATCCCAGGATAATGAATATGAAGTGGCCCTAGAAATAGATGGTAAGATCATGAGCTATCTACTGAGTGAGGCTCTGGAATCCCAGGATAATGTATATGAAGTGGCTCTAGAAATAGATGGTAAGATCATGAGCTATCTACTGAGTGAGGCTCTGGAATCCCAGGATAATGTATATTAAGTGGCTCTAAGAATAGACGGTAAGATCATGAGCTATCTACAGAGTGAGGCTCTGGAATCCCAGGATAATGTGTATGAAGTGGCATTAGGAATAGATGGTAAGATCATGAGCTATCTACTCAGTGAGGCTTTGGAATCCCAGGATAATGTGTATTAAGTGGCTCTGGGAATAGATGGTAAGATCATGAGCTATCTACTCATTTATGCTTGTGAATCCCAGGATAATGAATATGAAGAGGCTCCAGGAATAGATGGTAAGATCATGAGCTATCTACTAAGTGAGACTTTGGAATCCCAGGATAATGTATATAAAGTGGCTCTAGGAATAGATGGTAAGATCATGAGCTGTCTACAGAGTGAGACTTTGGAATCCCAGGATAATGTATATAAAGTGGCTCTAGGAATAGATGGTAAGATCATGAGCTGTCTACAGAGTGAGACTTTGGAATCCCAGGATAATGTATATGAAGTGGCTCTAGGAATAGATGGTAAGATCACGAGCTATCTACTCAGTGAGGCTTTGGAATCCCAGGATAATGTGTATGAAGTGGCTCCAGGAATAGATGGTAAGATCATGAGCTATCTGCTGAGTGAGACTTTGGAATCCCAGGATAATGTATATGAAGTGGCTCTTACCGTCTATTCCCACAGCCACTTTATATACATTATCCTGGGATTCCAAAGCCTCACTGAGTAGATAGCTCATGATCTTACCGTCTATTCTTAGAGCCACTTCATATATATTATCCTGGGATTCCAAAGTCTCACTCAGTAGATAGCTCATGATCTTACCATTTTTTCCTAGAGCCTACTCAGTGAGGCTTTGGAATCCCAGGATAATGTATATGAAGTGGCTCTAAGAATAGACGGTAAGATCATGAGCTACCTTCTCAGTGAGGCTTTGGAATCCCAGGATAATGTGTATGAAGTGGCTCTAGGAATAGACGGTAAGATGATGAGCTCTCTACATAGTGAGGCTTTGGAATCCCAGGATAATGTATATGAAGTGGCTCTAGGAATAGATGGTAAGATCATGAGCTATCTACTCAGTGAGGCTTTGGAATCCCAGGATAATGTATATGAAGTGGCTCTAAGAATAGATGGTAAGATCATGAGCTATCTACTCAGTGAGGCTTTGGAATCCCAGGATAATGTATATGAAGTGGCTCTAAGAATAGATGGTAAGATCATGAGCTATCTACTCAGTGAGACTTTGGAATCCCAGGATAATGTGTATGAAGTGGCTCCAGGAATAGATGGTAAGATCATGAGCTATCTACTGAGTGAGGCTTTGGAATCCCAGGATAATGTGTATGAAGTGGCTCTAAGAATAGATGCTAAGATCATGAGCTATCTACTCAGTGAGGCTTTGGAATCCCAGGATAATGTATATGAAGTGGCTCTAAGAATAGATGGTAAGATCATGAGCTATCTACTCAGTGAGGCTTTGGAATCCCAGGATAATGTATATGAAGTGGCTCTAGGAATAGATGGTAAGATCATGAGCTATCTACTGAGTGAGGCTTTGGAATCCCAGGATAATGTGTATGAAGTGGCTCTAGGAATAGATGGTAAGATCATGAGCTGTCTACAGAGTGAGACTTTGGAATCCCAGGATAATGTATATGAAGTGGCTCTAGGAATAGACGGTAAGATCATGAGCTATCTACTGAGTGAGGCTTTGGAATCCCAGGATAATGTGTATGTAGTGGCTCTAGGAAAAAATGGTAAGATCATGAGCTATCTACTGAGTGAGGCTTTGGAATCCCAGGAAAATGTGTATGAAGTGGCTTTAGGAATAGACGGTAAGATCATGAGTTATCTACTGAGTGAGACTCTGGAATCCCAGGATAATGGATATGAAGTGGCTCTAAGAATAGATGGTAAGATCATGAGCTATCTACTGAGTGAGACTTTGGAATCCCAGGATAATGTATATGAAGTGGCTCTAGGAATAGATGGTAAGATCATGAGCTATCTGCTGAGTGAGACTTTGGAATCCCAGGATAATGTATATGAAGTGGCTCTTACCGTCTATTCCCAGAGCCACTTTATATACATTATCCTGGGATTCCAAAGCCTCACTCAGTAGATAGCTCATGATCTTACCATCTATTCCTTGAGCCACTTCATACACATTATCCTGGGATTCCAGAGCCTCACTGAGTAGATAGCTCATCATCTTACCATCTATTCCCAGAGCCACTTCATATACATTATCCTGGGATTCCAAAGTCTCACTCAGTAGATAGCTCATGATCTTACCATTTTTTCCTAGAGCCTACTCAGTGAGGCTTTGGAATCCCAGGATAATGTATATGAAGTGGCTCTAGGAATAGATGGTAAGATCATGAGCTACCTACTCAGTGAGGCTTTGGAATCCCAGGATAATGTATATGAAGTGGCTCTAAGAATAGACGGTAAGATCATGAGCTACCTTCTCAGTGAGGCTTTGGAATCCAAGGATAATGTGTATGAAGTGGCTCTAGGAATAGACGGTAAGATGATGAGCTCTCTACATAGTGAGGTTTTGGAATCCCAGGATAATGTATATGAAGTGGCTCTAGGAATAGATGGTAAGATCATGAGCTATCTACTCAGTGAGGCTTTGGAATCCCAGGATAATGTATATGAAGTGGCTCTAAGAATAGATGGTAAGATCATGAGCTATCTACTCAGTGAGGCTTTGGAATCCCAGGATAATGTATATGAAGTGGCTCTAAGAATAGACGGTAAGATGATGAGCTACCTACTCAGTGAGGCTTTGGAATCCCAGGATAATGTATATGAAGTGGCTCTAAGAATAGATGGTAAGATCATGAGCTATCTACTCAGTGAGGCTTTGGAATCCCAGGATAATGTATATGAAGTGGCTCTAAGAATAGATGGTAAGATCATGAGCTATCTACTGAGTGAGGCTTTGGAATCCCAGGATAATGTATATGAAGTGGCTCTAAGAATAGATGGTAAGATCATGAGCTATCTACTGAGTGAGGCTTTGGAATCCCAGGATAATGTGTATGAAGTGGCTCTAAGAATAGATGCTAAGATCATGAGCTATCTACTGAGTGAGGCTTTGGAATCCCAGGATAATGTATATGAAGTGGCTCTAAGAATAGATGGTAAGATCATGAGCTATCTACTCAGTGAGGCTTTGGAATCCCAGGATAATGTATATGAAGTGGCTCTAGGAATAGACGGTAAGATCATGAGCTATCTACTGAGTGAGGCTTTGGAATCCCAGGATAATGTATATGAAGTGGCTCTAGGAATAGACGGTAAGATCATGAGCTATCTACTCAGTGAGGCTTTGTAATCCTAGGATAATGTATACGAAGTGCCTCTAGGAATAGATGGTAAGATCATGAGCTATCTGCTGAGTGAGACTTTGGAATCCCAGGATAATGTATATGAAGTGGCTCTAGGAATAGACGGTAAGATCATGAGCTATCTACTGAGTGAGGCTTTGGAATCCCAGGATTATGTATATGAAGTGGCTCTAGGAATAGACGGTAAGATCATGAGCTATCTAATGAGTGAGGCTTTGGAATCCCAGGATAATGTATATGAAGTGGCTCTAGGAATAGATGGTAAGATCATGAGCTATCTACTGAGTGAGGCTCTGGAATCCCAGGATAATGTATATGAAGTGGCTCTAGGAATAGACGATAAGATCTTGAGCTATCTACAGAGTGATACTTTGGAATCCCAGGATAATGTATATGAAGTGGCTCTAGGAATAGATGGTAAGATCATGAGCTATCATTCTAGAGTGTCAGGGACCGATATGATATAGTATACAGTTAAATAATACATAATTCCTTATGGCCCTCATAAGAGTTGTGAGTTGATAAATAATTATAATGATTTGGTTAATTGTGATACAAGAAAACACATAATTACTATAGTATGGAAAGCTTTATGGAAAAATTTACACTTTTCTATTACGCAATTCCGTGTTTTCATTCTCCAGGCAATGTACGTTCCGCAATACGAACAACTGCATTCGGAGATAACATAATAGAAGAAGACACACCGGATATAGTTAGTTGTGACGAGTCTCGCGCATTCTGGATCCGGTGGGGACAAGGTGTGGAGGTGGGGAGGGGCGCAGTGGTGGGCACACAGGCATTTATGAGGCTACATGACACACAGCCTAAAAACATCTCTGCTGTTTCCATATCAACTGGCTTCAACAATATTGGAGATTGGAGAATTAGTAATGTAGAAGGTATGTGAGCAGCACACGAGTGCATCTCTTTCAAGGCTTATCACAAAGTTTGTGGCCTTCTAAAAGTGGGATAATATGTACATGTAAATTCCAAGATGATCATAACTATAAGAATGGTTATTGTTCATTTGTTTTTGGACAATTGGATTCATTCTAATATCAAATTTGAATTTATTATATCAAGTATTTCATTTGATGAATTTCATTGAAGATTTGAATTCTGCCTAACAATAGATTATGTCATTTCAGTGAACACTTTCCGTGTTAGGACACCTTATCACAAGGCAACTATCACGGCAGATGTACAGAACTTTGACTTCCTAGTGCAGGCATGCCAGGAAGCCACGCTTTTACTCAGTAAAGATAACCATGAGACAGTCATTGTTAATATTGGGGAGCAGTATCTCAGCTGTCACTTCCCGCAGCCCTTCTGGCTGGCCTGGTCTGGCACAGTAGTCCAAGTAGGACAGGGAACATTAATGGAAAATGTGATAATATCAATAGATGATGGTACTCCTGCTATCATCAGAAAGATTGAAACAGGAAATACTGATGCATCATGGGAATTTGCTATAAATGCAGGTAATAATTGTAGAGTTATATACAAAATTGATGAATTATATAGCTCACCATAAGTATAATTTTGGGCGATAAAATAGAGTATCAAATAATGTATTATTATCCGGGATTAGTGAAATTCAATCTTAAATAGTCAATTTACTTACCAGGGCTTTTGTCATATCTATTGTTGTATTATGTTATATTATGTTTTCTTTCATATATAAGACAAATTCAACAATTTCTTGTACACATTGACTAAGCGGCGATATTTGCAGGGAAGAATGTATTAATATCCACACCCTCAGCCTCGCCTGGGATGTTCTACACTCGGCTCGATGTTCAGGGACGGCAAGACATCTCATTCAAGATTAAAGCTTGTCAAGCAGCCAGGATTATTCTGGCAGAATATGGCAACATATATGGACTAAATTCATATGAAGTTGTACTGAGTGGCAGTACTTCCTACTCTAATACCATCAAAAGTTCAGTGGATGGGGTTATCCAGGTTGATTTCAAGTAGAAATAATAAAAATCATTTAAAAAAAACAACATTATGTAATCTTTTTACAATCTAAAAACGCAGAAATCTAAAAAAGAAAGTAGAAAAATGATGACATTCTAGTTATGTGTCATTGTGCAGGATGAGGTTGGTGGTGTTGTTCTTAGCTGTGAGCAGTTCAGATGGTTTTGGATGAGCTGGTCCCACACTGAGATATACGTCGGTCAGGGCCCGGATGTGGGAGGTAGCACACTCCTCTACTGGAAACCTGCACACTCCATACTTCCGGTGCGGAGTATTGGCCTCGGCGGAGTAGAACAAGATGCTTTCTATGATTTCACAGACATTCCTGGTGAGTCCAACAAGCTGCTGCCGTATAGTAACTACTTTTAGCCTATTTGAAATATGCTCCTTAACTATAGTAACTACTTTTAGGTTATTTGAAATATGCTCCTTAACTATAGTAACTACTTTTAGCCTATTTGAAATATGCTCCTTAACTATAGTAACTACTTTTAGCTCATTTGAAATATGCACCTTAACTATAGTAACTACTTTTAGGTTATTTGAAATATGCTCCTTAACTATAGTAAATACTTTTAGCCTATTTGAAATATGCTCCTTAACTATAGTAACTACTTTTAGCCTATTTGAAATATGCTCCTTAACTATAGGAACTACTTTTAGCCTATTTGAAATATGCTCCTTAACTATAGGAACTACTTTTAGGTTATTTGAAATATGCTCCTTAACTATAGGAACTACTTTTAGCTTATTTGAAATATGCTCCTTAACTATAGGAACTACTTTTAGGTTATTTGAAATATGCTCCTTAACTATAGGAACTACTTTTAGCTTATTTGAAATATGCTCCTTAACTAAAATAACTACTTTACGTTTATTTGGAATATGTTCCTTTCCTTGAGATATACATAATTACTAAACATTAGCAACGAATGAATACTCGTTCATCTTGATGTCAGGAATGATATCATGATTTTCCTAACTTCTTTCTGAAAATATTTGAAGCGTTCACCCTGTAATTGCTAAATGTTGAATGTGTGACCTCCAGATGAGCTTTATGAGGTGGATACCCAGGGTTTCTTCTCAGACCGCAATGTGTGGCTGTCCCTGAGCAGACATTTCTTCCAGTTCTCCTACAGGTCGTGTGGTACTGCCTGGATCAGCCTGGCTGAACGACCCCAGGATCTCCAGTACGAAATCAACCTCAAGAACGGATACTCATCCATCAGAGATGTGGAAATGAATAAAAGAGTAGAAACACAAACACCGGACTTACTAGACTGCAACTCCTACAGGTAAAAATATAAAATACTATCATCATAGTTGTCGTCGTTATCATCATCATCGTCGTCGTCGTCATCATCATCATCATCGTCGTCGTCGTCATCATCATCATCATCATCATCATCATCATCATCATCTTTGTCGTCGTCATCATCATCGTCGTCGTCATCATCATCATCGTCGTCATCATCATTGTCGCCATCATCATAATCAACATCATCATCATCGTCGTCATCATCATCATCATCGTCGTCGTTGTCCTCGTCATCATCGCTATCATCGTCGTCATCCTCATGATCATCATCGTCGTCGTCGTCGTCATCATCATCACCATCGTCATCATCGTCACCATCTTCATCATCATATCAGTAATAATACCACTTGCTGTACTGATTGTGACTGTGACGTTTGTAGAGAGCTGTGGGTGGCCTGGTTGATTGTGGATGGCAGTCAGCAGGTTTCAGTAGGGACGGGGGAGGTTCTCTCCAGCACCTTGCTATATCTGAACAGCTCCGGGACCCACTCCCCAATCCACCACATCAGGCTCTCCTCCGATGAGATGGGCAACGGCTTCTGGAGATTCAGCCAAGACAGTGGTGAATGTTATGAAGTTCTTTTTTTTTTAAGTTGAATCTTTTTTTTAGATTGTGACTTGTGGCAAATTTTCATAAAATTTGTTAATCGCCAATATAATTGATAATAGACACAATGTTAACGTTACACTTACATATCAGACTACTAAAAAGGATTTTAATTCCCGTTACAGTACTATTGCACTTACATTTCAGACCACTAATAAGGATATAAGTCCCGTCACAGTACTATTGCACTTACATATCAGACTACTTAGAAGGATATAAGTCCCGTTACAGAACTATTGCACTTACATATCAGACCACTAATAAGGATTTAATTCCCGTTACAGAACTATTGCACTTACATATCAGACCACTAATAAGGATATAAGTCCCGTCACAGTACTATTGCACTTACATATCAGACTACTTAGAAGGATATAAGTCCCGTCACAGTACTATTGCACTTACATATCAGACTACTAATAAGGATTTAATTCCCGTTACAGAACTATTGCTAATTTGCTTGCGATGAAAGCGTTAAAATATAATTAGTTGAAGTATCATTGATTTGGTTATAACACTTCAATTCGCTGCTTAAATACTTTCAGCTGTTGTTACCAAGTTTTTCACCCCGGCTGTCTACGATTTCAACAAAGTGACTTATAGAACATACTCCAAGACCAATTATGTATTTAAGATCAAAGCTGAACATGACGGTCACATCGGCCTATTTGACCAGTTTCACAGTGAGCATGCCTATGAAATAGTCCTGGGGGCCTACAACAACCAAAGAACCCTGATAAGAAAGGAATTGCAAGGTACACCATTGGTGGACCAGATCACTCCAGACATATTAGATGGACAGACATCCAGAGAGTTTTGGATATCCTGGTTGAATGGAAGAATAGCAGTAGGATATGGAAGTATCCCTGGAGTAGCCGAGATAGCTGGATATAATGACCCTGACCCCAGGGCTGTCTCCTACCTCGCCCTGAGCACGTGGCCAGGCACTACCGGGGAGTGGGACATTGCTGGTATACCGGGTAAGGTATCTTAATCCGTGGTATTTCGTCGCAAATCCGTCGGAGGTGCACATTCATTCATGTATTGAGGCGCCATTAAAATAGGTTTAAAACTGTCCATCTTCTACCTGAACATATCTCGTCAAGTCTTCTAGGCTCCTGTGTCTATAAACACGTGATGTATGATTTATCCATTGTCGCAGCCAGTCATTTCTTCCCATTCTTATCAAATAGTCACTGAGGACCATCGGAAAGAGGACATTTAATACGTTCTTGTCCGAAACACATTACGTGAATTAAAGGTGAATCTAATAGTAATGAATATATGTCTATGCATAATCTGTTTCATAATATCATCACTTTCAGATAACATAATGTTACTGAGGACAGACAGGAGTCCTGACAGTGAGAGAATGTGGGTGACATTTGATTCCAGCCAGTGGACATACACTCTGCAGGTCCGTACCTGTCACGATGCTGAGATCTACCTCCGCCGCGGGGCTCAGGACTCCGACCTCCTGTACTCACTAATACTAGGAGCAGAATCTAACACCAAGATTCAGCTATATTCAAGTACTGGGACTCTGATAACAGAAGCGTTTACTCCTGCAATCTTAAGCTGTATTCAATTCAGAACTTTTGTTTTTAAAATAGAAAATGATATATTGGACGTATACCAAGAGGAGCTGGGGGGGAGAGTGGTGTTGTCTTTGGGGGAAGGCAGACTTAGCAACATTCACGGGCTGTCCTTAGTGACGCCCCGGTCATACGGGGAGTGGATGGTGTCAAGGCTCGGTAAGAACTCATACTCTGCTCAAAAACTTGGATTATTTCTAAATATTACGATTACAATCATTTACTATCATAAAATATGAACTACAATAAATGGATATTATACATGGTATGGTATGGATATTTACAGTGCACCACTCTAGGTACCAGACAATGGATAGTGATGCGGTTCTGTCCTATTGTTGTCTGTGGCACAGTGTGGTTGGTCACTCCTTCCATACATTCTCCGTCAATGCCTGCTCCAAAGTGTCCCTGGTTCTCTCTGAGGTGTTTGGGATCTCCACTGTCAATGCTTTTGAGGTCAGCATAAATAAATCACGTGGAGAAATCCGACTGGGAACTGATGGTGATGTTGTCGCTCAACTAGACACACCAAATCTACTTGTTTGTAATGGTAATTGTTTTCTGGTTGGAATATGCTTGCTTTATTATGTTTATCAGTAAAAATTAGATTCCTCAACTTAACATAGATTATTATATTTTAACCATGAAATTTGCTTAATAATACATATTTAACAGTTATATAATTATTTTTGGGGGTTTAAAATGTATCTGGCTGGCATGTTGCCGGCCGATTTTGTCAAAAATACAAACAAAAAACAAACAAACAAACAAAAAACAAACAAACAAAAAACAAACAAACAAAAAACAAACAAACATAAAACAAACAAACAAAAAACAAAACAAAAAAATCGCGGGCACCTTTACTGAAATCTGTACGAATGTGACAGGGGTATAATTTGGCATCACCATCTTAGAAAATCTGCATTTTGGGTCAAGCATTATTGTTTGCATGAAAATAAATAAAAAACAATGCACACATTGTAAACTTCATTTTTAATTCTACACCAATAAATTGTTGGTACAATACAAAATCGGAAATATGATAATTGGATGGAATTATTATTTTTTTGGTAGTATACACTACGTTTTGGATGGGGTGGAGCGAGGGAGGCATATCGGTGGGATCGGGACCCATTCCGGGACAGAGCAGATTTCTTCACTACGAGCACGAGACGGCTTTCCCGATCACAGGAATATCTTACGCCAGCTCCGGCAGCGCCGCTACCTGGGACTTCCAAACCTTCTCCGGTACCACTCATAGCCGACAACAACTGATCTGCAGACAATAACTGACCTGCCGACAACAACAGACCTGCAGACGACAACAGAGCTGCAGACGACAACAGAGCTGCAGACGACAACAGAGCTGTGGACGACAACACATATGAGAACGACAACAGAGCTGCGGACGACAACAGAGCTGTGGACGACAACAGAGCTGCGGACGACAACAGAGCTGTGAACGACAACAGAGCTGTGGACGACAACAGAGTTGCGGTTCCATTTTCATGGAACATCTGTACATCTGTACTCTCGAAAATATTCGCATCAGCAGGGTCAATCTCTGGCACCAGTATGTGCCAACAATGTCAAATGGTATGATAAACGTTGGTAATTAATTGATAAACTGAAACGCAGCTCTGTTGTCGTCCACAGCTCTGTTGTCGTCCACAGTTCTGTTGTCGTCCACAGCTGTGTTGTCGTCTGCAGCTCTGTTGTCGTCTGCAGCTCTGTTGTTGTCAGCAGCTCTGCTGTCGTCTGCAGCTCTGTTGTCGTCTGCAGCTCTGTTGTCGTCTGCAGCTCTGTTGTCGTCTGCAGCTCTGTTGTCGTCGGTTGTACATGGCCTATTAAGCTACACCAGTACATCAATATAATTGTTACCTTGGCCTTTACTGCTAATTTTGGTTCATTCGATGTGTGTGAATTACTCAAGAAATGATAACTAAGTTGATTTATTGTAAATTTATATTTATGTAAGATTCTAACTGAATAGTATCATAAAAAGCCAAATTATTTTTGGTACGTGGCATAAACCTGCAACACTTGCTACATAGAACAACGTTACATTATATTTTTCCTACTGGGAAATTTGGAGAAATATGATATTTATTTAACTTATAAATGTCTTTGGTGGGTTATAGGGGGGGCACTATTTCATGTTGCTCAAGGAGTAATGGTACTGTGGCTAGTTAACAATGAAATAGTGACGTCATACATTTTGGTAACTTAGCAACAATCAACAACACGTTTCATACAGCTGTGAGTCTCTATATGAAGTGTCCCTGTTCCCCCTAACGTTAATCTGTCTTATTTCTAGGCAACAACTACTTCTTCACCACACCAGATAACTACACCTACCACAGAGCGGTGATGGCGCCCCAGGATAATTCCTTTATCGTGTCTGTGCAGGCCTGTCATGACGCTCATATCTCCCTGTCCAGATCCCCACAAACCCTCAATATAGACACCTATGAAGTGGTCATAGGTGGGTGGCATAACACGCAGTCAATGCTGAGAGCTGGTCTGCAGGTAGGTGATTATATGAGGAATATTGGCAGGGTCATCACAGTGTGTTAACTATATGTATTATTTGCACGTTTTCGCCCCTATTCAACTTATTTATTTTGCATGTATCACCATTATTCTGATCTTGATGTGTAGTTACAAACTTTAAACTCTCTGCCTTTATCTAAAACTCTTTCGAAATTATAATACCTGCTTTGCATATAAGCAATAGAAATTCCTTATTTTATTTTTTTTCACAATTTTTAGTCTGAATTAAAGTATTATCATCATTTAGGCATCTTTGTGATCAGAACTGCATTTTAGTAAGAGGATATATTACAGGATATATTGTATAATAATAATAACCGTTTCATATAAATTTATTGTATAATAATAATAACCGTTTCATATAAATGTATTGTATAATAATAATAACCGTTTTATAAAAATTTATTGTATAATAATAACCGTTTTATATAAATTTATTGTATAATAATAATAACCGTTTTATATAAATTTATTGTATAATAATAAAAACCGTTTTATATAAATTTATTGTATAATAATAAAATCCGTTTTATATAAATTTATTGTATAATAATAAAAACCGTTTTATAAAAATTTATTGTATAATAATAAAAACCGTTTTATATAAATTTATTGTATAATAATTAATACCGTTTTATATTAATTTATTGTATAATAATAAAAACCGTTTTATATAAATTTATTGTATAATAATAAAATCCGTTTTATATAAATTTATTGTATAATAATAATAACCGTTTTATATAAATTTATTGTATAATAATAAAAACCGTTTTATATAAATTTATTGTATAATAATAATAACCGTTTTATATAAATTTATTGTATAATAATAAAAACCGTTTTATATAGATTTATTGTATAATAATAAAAACCGTTTTATATAAATTTATTGTATAATAATAATAAAAACCGTTTTATATAAATTTATTGTATAATAATAAAAACCGTTTTATATAAATTTATTGTATAATAATAAAATCCGTTTTATATAAATTTATTGTATAATAATAATAACCGTTTTATATAAATTTATTGTATAATAATAAAAACCGTTTTATATAGATTTATTGTATAATAATAAAATCCCTTTTATATAAATTTATTGTATAATGATAAAATCCGTTTTATATGAATTTATTGTATAATAATAATAACCGTTTTATATGAATTTATTGTATAATGATAAAACTGTTTTATATCAATTTTCTGCTGAAGGGTCCAGAGCTTGTGTCCAGTAATACGGTAGACATCTTGTCCTGTTATAACATGCAGTCATTCTGGATCAGATGGCAGGATGGGGATTCTGGATATGTCCGAGTTGGCAGAGGGGATATAATAGACAATGAGATATTTCTGGATTATAGCGGTGCCGTGGTGCCCATATACGCGGTTGCTATAGCGACGGGATTCGGAGCTGACGGACAGTGGCGGATTCCTGTAGATCAAGGTACAAAGTATGATATGACAGTCAACAGAGAAATGCTTGAAACAAATTATTATGTACCACTGTATGTTTCACTTGTTTATTTATACTTTGCCATATCCTCAGAGTAATGTATTCACCATGCCGAGAATTTCTAATCCTAATAGGCTAGCTCACTCAGTGTGCTGAACCCTTTCACTTGTTTGTACAAGTAAGCCTTATTTGGGCACCACATTTGAATGATAAAAATCTACTAATGTTAGTATACATGTGTATTCATGTAGAAAATTTATTAATTTCTCTGTGAAGAAGAAAATTAGTAATTTTTATGAAAAGTCTATGTTTGTGTAAATAACATCGTTGTCAATAGCACAGGAAATATTTCCTTTTCCAGAAAGAATGGTCAAGATTGAAATGTTACAAGATGTTTCCACCAGTCTCCCTGAGTATCAGTGGATTAGTATGACAGGATATAATGCATTCACGTTCAGGGTGAGGGCGTGCAAAGACGTGGAGATATTGTTGGCAGAGACGCTAGGATCCTGGCAGAGGTCAGCCTCCAAGGTCATCATCGGACTGGACAACACCTACTCTCAATTCTACATGGCAGCAGACGGGGAAATCAGCGTCTCTGCCAACACCCCTAATATCCTAGATTGCCACAAATACAGGGTGTTCTTCATCAGGTGGTCCAGTTATTCTGTGCATGTTGGGTATGGAGCGGACATCACGGGAGCTACTTTCATAAAGTTTCTGATGCCTAATGGACAGCTGCAGTTTATACAAGCTGTGGGACTCAAAAGCTCTCAAACAGCAGCAATTGAATATGAGATTGTAAAATTCATTGGTAAGTTTCAAATGGGCTTTACTTAGTTTATTAAGTAATTTTGGTCTTACATAATAGTGAACAAACGTGTGCAAATAGGAATGTTTTAGACAGATGAACCCCTTGTAAGCAATCTACCCTCGCATACCTGGATTGTCCTAGGGAATGTTTTAGACAGGTGAACCCCTTGTAAGCAGTCTACCCTCGTGTACCTGAATTGTCCCGGCACCCTCTCCGTCCCGGCACCCCGTCCCGGCACCCTCTCCGTCGTCCCGGCACCCTCTCCGTCGTCCCGGCACCCTCTCCGTCGTCCCGGCACCCTCTCTCCGTCGTCCCGGCACCCTCTCTCCGTCGTCCAGTCACCCTCTCCGACCCGGCACCCTCTCCGTCCCGGCACCCTCTCCGTCCTGGCACCCTCTCCGCATGTACCGGCCGCCAGACCACTGACTGGGCAGCATGGAGTAGACATGTACCACTGTCTGGGCAGCATGGAGTAGTCGTGTACCACTGTCTGGGAAGCATGGAGTAGTCATATCTTATACAAAACATAGGTCGTAATCCTCACTCCGAAAAGACAACATGAATTTCATTTCAAATGGTCAACATGATCTTTGCTCAAAATGGTCAACTTTCATATCACCCAAAACATTATGTTAAATATAACCTTTTCAACTTGATTTTCATTGGGATGTGTCAAATCAATTTGAAGTTAGTACGAATTATAAAATAACTTGATATCACTACAAATGGACATGCATTAACAACATTTATTTCATGAAGAAAATGCCATTTTTGTAGGAAATACGTATTCTTTAACGACTCCTGCTGATGATAACTACAAGACAGCGCGCATATATACATCTGAGAAGAGCTTTGTGTTCCGCGTGAGGACATGCGCAGACGCCCACGTGGGACTGATACCCAGGACCGGAAGTCCTACCTACTACGAGCTGGTCATCGGCGGGTATGGCAACACCAGAACCGACATCAGACGAGTAGGTGACCAAGGTGGGTTAGCTTAATATAGACTATGTTAACACTACCATGTCTGATGTCACAATGACAACACTTACCTTAATGTCATTTGGTATAGTGCCTTGCTTTAAATGCACAAGCATTAGAATAATCATATAGTAGATCTATAAAATGGTTTTACATACAACATACATGCGTTTATAAGGATTGAGAGTAAATTGCATTCCTCAAATAAGCAGTAATGGGAGACAAATGGAAATGGATGAAATTAACAAATAGCGCCCAGGTAAAAACCTATCGAAATGTTTTATAAGAGAAAACCAAAACGTCTTATTAGATTAAGAATGCCAATATTAAGATATAAAGTATATAGTACAAGTAAGTTCTCTGACAGTCAATATCCTGCACTGCCATATTTATTTACAAGTGAAAGGTGATTTATCATTTATCTTGATTTATGACATTTTATTTGCTGCATGACAGGAGTTGTTGCCTTCGCTGAGACGCCATCCATCCTGGCATGTGACCAGTTCCGGTACTTCTGGGTATCCTGGAGTGATGAGGGCTGGATCAGGCTGGGAGCTGGGCCGTACCCCGGGAGCCTGCAGATCCTAGCCTGGCAGGATGAAAACTTCCTACCTCCTGATCACCTAGCGATAGCAACATGGCACAATGATGAAGGGACATGGGAAATGGACCTCAAATATTGTATGTCATGAATACATCTATTTAACTGATGCAGAACAATGATCATTTTATTAACAATTAAATTGATATGACAGTAATGAGGTTATTAATACATTCCAGTGGATACACTCTGGGTAGAGACTCCTGAGGAATACACTCTGGAAACAGCATCGTTGACCTTACTGGACAGGGTTCATATCGTGTTCAGTGTGCAGGCTTGTCAGAGCGCTCATATTGCCCTGTCGGTCATCCCGGGAGTTACCAACACACTCACCTATGAGGTACTTCTTCATTTCTAAATCATATGATTCAAAATTTATTTATTTATTCATTTATTGTTTTTTTATGAAACTCATTGTTAGAAATGTACATTTGTTGCACTCCACTGCCAAAGGATATTGTAGTTCAATCTCCAAGAAAATAATCATTACTGATTTTCTTACAAATTGCTTTTTTCAAATGCCAAGAGTTTTGGTTTTTACACGATAACGATTTTTCAGATTGTTCTGGGAGCATTTGCGAACCAATATCTCGTCATAAGAAAGGGGATTATGGGAGACATCATAGTTCAAGAAAATGTGCACAATCTTGTAGACTGCAACCAATTCAATGAGTTCTGGGTGAGTTGGGCTGACGGCAGTATCAGGGTGGGACAGGGCAGTAAGGTTGGCGAGCTCCTCCTAGCGGCAGCAGACAACATAGAGGCTGCATTCACCTCTGTGTCATTTGGGACCTACATAGGAACCATAGGACTGTGGCGCTTCCACTTTGATGTCACAGAATCACCAAGTACGATTTGTAAAGCATGATCTGTTTATATATGACTATATTGGTAAATGTGTTTCACTGGAGTTCGACTCAAGTAAGATGGGCAAACTGGACAGAGTAGATATATCCTAGTTGGAAACAGATTTTTGCCATCAAGATAGTTCTAAAGTTTATATAATCGCTATATGTTCGTAAATAAGATGTCGATCCTTCTTAATAACTCAAATATCAATTCATATATTACGAACCAATGATGATTAATTATACTTGTACAGACTGACTTAAAATAATCTAAAATGATTTTATTTTTATTTTGTTTTTTGTGGAATTCATTTTACAGGTTCAACAATGACTGCACCGATAACTTCTGTACACAGCACAATAAAACCAGGTGAAATTTTAGAGATCATGCTCAAATAAGACAAAATGTCATATTTTTTTCACAGAGGAGGAAATATATGATATATAATGCAATGACTGAAAGTGCCAAGCGTCAAGTAAAATGCCATCGGGTTCCAGAGAGAACTGTTTGGATTATCTCACCATAAACAGATTTTTACAAAGTATAATTATAATATTAGTCTTTCGGTTCAGGATATATCATATATATTTCAGATATTACAACTACAACTGATGTGCCAACCACAGAGGACTTAGGGGAGTCAGGATCAGGTGAGAATTAGGCTAGATATGGAGCTCAACTATCAGAGTAAATGATGTGTTTATTATACATACATATATGATATGTAATATATGATATGTAATATATGATATGTGATATATGATATGTGATATATGAAATGTGATATGTAATATTATATGTAATATGTGATATGTGAGATATGGTATGTGAGATATGATATGTGATATATGATATGTGATATATGATATGTGATATGTGATATGTAATATATGATATATGATATGTGATATGTGATATCTAATATATGATATATGATATATGATATATGATATATGATATATGATATATGATATGTGATATGTAATATGTGATATGTAATATGTGATATATGAGTCTTTGATTATCGGCTTTCAGGTGGAGATATCAGTGCCGGGGAGGCGGTGGGCATAGCGTTTGGGGTGATCATAGCGATGGTCGCCCTGTTTGGGGCGGTCTTTATTCTCTACAGAAACAAGTACAGATGGCTGGGGACCGGGGAGGACACATCCCCCATGTCTATAGACAACCCCACGTACTCTGGAATGCAGAGAGCAGTGCAGGCATTAGCTGCTGATGACACCAGCATTAGTCACGCTTGATGTAACCAGGCTCAGCTATTTGTTCATATCACGTACACTGTTATAAGTAACTGTTGAATCAGGAACGTTTCCTGAAATTGACAGCAAACTTACATAAACTGAAACAACTACTTAGAGTGTATTGGATATGACAATGTAATTACGGGGTATAATTGGGTGATCAATGATAATTTTGAATATAACTTTTTGTGAAATATTTCCATCTGAGAATTGTAATGAATGTATTTCGTATGATATATATATATCATATACTGCAGTCATATAACATTGATGGTAATATTTATAAGTGTATCAAGTCATAGTATAGCCATCCCTTATCAAGGGTGAACATAAATACTTACTGTACGGAATGGTTTGATACAGAAAGTGGTGTTAGGCAGGGCGACACTTGTCACCAACATTGTTTTCACTTTCCATAAAAGATGTAGTAATGGCACTGAAGTTGAATATGGGTGTCAAGATAGATGATGATATATTATTATACTATTGTTTGCTGATGATATTGTAATATTTGTAGAGGATGAGATGCTACTGAACTGTGAAAAATAAATGGTGTGAAAACTGGAAGTTAAAAGTAAATATTGATAAGACCAAAGTTATACATTTCAGAAATAACTATGTAAATAAAACAAACTTTGTATTTAAGATGGGACAAGAGAAAATTTATATTGTTGATAAGTATAAATATCTTGGAGTTTATTTTAACGAAAACCTAAATTTCAATGTTATTGCAATGTTATTGCAGGCAGAGCACTAGGAGGAGTCATTTCTTAGTTTCAAAGTGTAAAAAATGTCGGATTTAATACATACAGGAGTAGTTCTTATATTAGACTATTGCTCAGGAATCTGGGGTTTTGGAAAGTTTTATTGTTGTAGTAAAGTACAGCAACGAGCTATATGATATTATCTAGGTGTACATGGTAAAGCTCCACTCTTTGCATTAGAGGGAGACACTGGTTGGGAACCATGTGATATCAGGAGACAAACCCAAATGTTAAGTTACTGGAACCATCTTATTAATATGGACAACACAAGACTCACATACAAGGTATTTATTCATGATCATGGTATAGGTAGAAATAATTGGTCTTCAGAGATTAGAAATATATTGGTAAATCTAGACCAGGAAAATATATTTATTGATAAACTGTATGTGATATTGAATCTTTACAAAAACAGAATCTGAACTTATATACAGAGAAATGGATAGAAATGGCCAGAGCAAACCAAAACTATGCTCATATATTACCTTTAAGGAAAACTATGGAACTGAAGATTATGTTAAATATTGTGTCTCACGATTTCAGAGAAGTTTGATAGCCCAAATCAGATGCAGTATTTTGACCATTTGAATAGAAGTTGGCAGGTTTCATAATGAAAAGGAAGATCAGCGTATTTATCAAATATGTGATACACAAAAAATCCTGATTTGCTCCTCATTCCAATAGGAGACCAAGCACGATGTACCCAGGGATGTACCCAGGGATGTTCCAAGGGATGTTCCCAGGGATGTTCCCAGGGATGTTCCCAGGGATGTTCCAAGGGATGTTCCCAGGGATGTTCCCAGGGATGTTCCCAGGGATGTTCCAAGGGATGTGCCCAGGGATGTTCCCAGGGATGTTCCCAGGGATGTTCCCAGATTTGTTCCCAGGGATGTTCCCAGATTTGTTCCCAGGGATGTTCCCAGGGATGTTCCAAGGGATGTACCCAGGGATGTTCCCAGGGATGTTCCCAGATTTGTTCCCAGGGATGTTCCCAGATTTGTTCCCAGGGATGTTCCCAGGGATGTTCTTAGGGATGTACCCAGGAATGTTCCCAGGGATGTTCCCAGATTTGTTCCCAGGGATGTTCCCAGGGATGTACCCAGGGATGTTCCCAGGGATGTTCCCAGGGATGATCCCAGGGATGTACCCAGGGATGTTCCCAGGGATGTTCCCAGGGATGTTCCCAGATTTGTTCCCAGGGATGTTCCCAGGGATGTTCCGAGATTTGTACCCAGGGATGTTCCCAGGGATGTTCCCAGGGATGTTCCCAGGGATGTTCCAAGGGATGTTCCACATTCTAATCAGAACATATCCAGAATGATATGAAACAAATGAAAACAGCCAGAGTTACACACTCTGCGCAGCGCATGTCTAAGATTCCTACATATCGTTGAATCATTTCTATCAAATCATAAGATATTTCAAATAAATTGATTTTACACAAAGAAGCAATTGTTGCCATATATCTGTTGCCTATCTCTTTTCAACTTTGAAATATCAGAAATGATCAAAACACATAAGATTTTGTTTAATGAGGTATGAAATATGACCTTATGATAACTTTTAAATTGATCATTAGTATCAAAGCAGTAAATATCACGTACCTGAAACTTTGCCAAACAAGTTGTTTTCAAGATGAACCTGCGGTCTTGACATTGCAAGATTATCTGAAGAATGAGTGCATGTAGGTGGTAGGTTTACAGAATATACAGTTCAGATTCACTACAAGTGTGTTACCATATATATATATGGGAGTAAAGAGTAAACTTTATTCAACTAAAGTAAATTGCTTTTTAAGTAAAGTGTAAAACGCTTATGGCAAGGTAACATATATATATACATATATATATATATATATAATAAATAATATAATTATATATATATTCTATCAACTTAATTGACATCATTATAGTCAAAACCAGGGATTAAAGTTTTGTTCTGCAATGATAAAACCTATGTTAAAAAAACAATTCCTCAAGATGTGAACACTGTATAGATTATCTTACCTTTAATCCAAACAAATGACACCCAAGAAGAATACTTTACCAAGAAGAAAACTTTATCAAAAACCAGGCATTGTCGGCATCAATAGCTCAGTTTATTAATGGAAAATCTTACATATATTTCAAAATTACCGCAAAATAATTCAAATGGACCATAAATAAAGAAATCTGACAGGGAAAGGAGACCACAAGTCGGATCACGATTATACCAACCTTAAAACCCCGGATGCAAACAAACCAAGACGATGTCCCAGTCGGGATGGCATTAAATCCATCCTGTGGATGAGGTAACGATCCAGAACACGTCATCCCCGAGGACAGAGAAAAGCAAGCAATAATTTACTTCATAGTAAAGAATGTAAAAAGCCATCAGATATCATAGTAAAGAATGTAAAAAACCATCAGACATCATAGTAAAGCATGCATAAAGTCATCAGATATCATAGTAAAGCATGTATAAAGCCATCTGACATCATAGTAAAGCATGTATAAAGTCATCTGACATCATAGTAAAGCATGTATAAAGTCATCTGACATCATAGTAAAGCATGTATAAAGTCATCTGACATCATAGTAAAGTATGTATAAAGTCATCTGACATCATAGTAAAGCATGTATAAAGTCATCTGACATCATAGTAAAGCATGTATAAAGTCATCTGACATCATAGTAAAGTATGTATAAAGTCATCTGACATCATAGTAAAGTATGTATAAAGTCATCTGACATCATAGTAAAGCATGTATAAAGTCATCTGACATCATAGTAAAGTATGTATAAAGTCATTGGTATATATATGAAGGACTCTCGATAAATACGGAAAATAAAACATATTTCCAAGCAAATGAGGAATTTGTTATCAAAATAAATTATAAACAAATCTACAAATATAAAAAACAACATTGATAGATTGATCGGGTCATGTTTTCAATCAAGATGAACACTTCGGAAAAGTCCTTTAGATTTTCGAAAAAGGCCGATATTTTAAAGACAAAAATCAAGGAAACACTTTATACATTTCTTCAATCAACAAAACCTAAGGTACACGTTCTCCTCCCAAAAAGAAGAGGCAACCAAAACGGTTCCACAGATTCTTACATGCGGTTACCGAAGGACAACGAAGAGACGAGAGGCACTGAACAATAGACTTGTTGGGTATGTCTGACAAGTGGCTGGTCAGGATGAACCTTGCCTGCCTTATAACAGACAGCCCAGTATTTTAAGTCTGTTATTTGCTCATAACTTGCATCTTTCACCCTAAAGTCATTCTTCGTACTTAACTTCCTGGTACGAGGATAACGTTTGGTTTGTTGGCACTAACAGACAACCTGTTTTTATCATTCTGATCCGTAGCTCATTAGCTGATGCTCTGTTAAGCTGCAAGTTGAATCAACAACATAAAATATTATATTTAATCATCAACAAACACATTCGGCGCCCACAAGGCATGAGTCATGGCATACGTGACATGTGGAAAATCCTTTTAATCTTACACTGAGAAACATCAGAGGGAACGAATTGGAGTTAGTTGTTTCTCAGATTTCAGGTGCCTTGACCAAAGGTGGTCTGTCGACCAGCGGTTTCCCTCATCTCCAAATGGTTTTAACTTGAAGTGACGAGTATGAATGAGTTACACTTGACCACCGATAGCAAAGTATATAAAGAAACAATGTACAAATATCATATTTCCCTTTTTAGCCAATTTCATGTTGTACATCTCTGTATCATAGGTAGATATACACCAATGTTCATTTCTGAATGTTTCACGTGTTAAGAACAACGTATTTTTACCTATAACAACCAATACAAAAAAAATACATTTTGCTGGCAGAGCAATTAATTGCACTGTTGTGTGTGAAGCCATCTCTAATATCAAAGTCAATGATCAAAAACTGTCTTCTGGTAAAATTCTAAATCCATAACCGATATTGATGAGCATCTTCAGTTCCTGATTAATGTTAGCCATTTAATGGTCCTTAGAAAGTAATTTTAACGCTTGGGTAAGGAAGATGTTAGAACGGCGTAAATTAATTGTTATATATGTATATTTTATACCAGTAATAAGATGTACACAAAGAGTCACTGACGTCCTTAGCACAGTCAAGCTTCCTGGGAAAAGTTCACTTAGATTCTGAGTACAAGTGACTCTCCCCTGAGCTCAGGTTTTCCCGGTCTAATGATGGGGTTCAAAAATCAACATTTTAAAGGGACACATATTTCATGGAGAATGGAGGGAAGAATACAACATTTACCCGAGTTTGTAACTCTTCGTTATGATACCAATTCAAGCTGTCATTGTAATTTAGAACAAATTGTCATTGTTATTTTGAACAAATTTTATTGTCATTGTTATTAAGAACAAATTTTATTGTTATCGTTATTTAGAACACATTTTATTGTCATCGTTATTCAGAACAAATTTTATTGTCATTGTTATTCAGAACAATGAGAAATTGTCATGTAGAACAACATGTCGTTTGGAACACGCTGTCAGTATTGTAAAACACGATGAAGTTATCTTTGGGAACACAGTGCGATTGTTGTGTTGGTGAAATACTTCTCAAAATGTGTAAAGAGACATGAGTCATCGTACAATTCTAAGTAATATTTTTGTTAAATGATATCGTGTTTTTAATCTTAAACCATATTTATTTTGATTTTTGATGTGTTCTAAGGCAACCATAAAATGTTATATTTCAGCTAGTTTTAAAAATTAAACATTAAAGTTTTGGATGAAACGTCCATCAATCTTCTGATCATAATTCATAAAAGCGAAGTCATTACCACATGCTGAAGACCTCGTCATTAGAATAGATAATTGCACGCTTGTGTTCTGAGAGAAAGTGAGTTCTAAGAGACATATACTTTTTACAGTTGTTATAAAGTTTGAAAACTAATGCATACCAATACTAAGTGAGACGCGCATGTGCGTGCCAACTAGTAATATATGAATAAATTGACAAGGAGCATTTCTCATATAAGAACAATTTTTGACAGAAGCGATGAATCTTTTCCTCTCCGAGTAACTGCACTTTATCTGCAATAAAGGTGATCCCCACGACAATGGATCTGGTCACCATGAACATGAGCACTATAGGTCCTTCAATATATTACCTGGACGACACGATCACGTGGTTGTATTTCTTTCTATTTCCATTAACACAGCTTATAATGGCTCTCTTCATTTTTGCATCTAATCTTTTAGTTGTTGTGGCATTTATGAGATTTGAGAAGCTGCAAACATTACCAAATTATTTTGTTCTTAATCTGGCTATTTCCGACTGGTTAGCCGGCATAGAGACCATGATATGTCGGTCTCTACACTTCACTGAGGGGAGATTTTCAGATAATCTCACTTACATCAGTTGTATGGCTAAATTCTACATTGGTGGCCTAGCGACCCTTGCTACCATGTTCAACATTCTACTGGTCGGCATTGAGAGGTACATTAAGCTGTTCTATGCTTTGAGATACGAGGAAATCCTCACCAAGAAAAGAGTTCTCCTACTTATAGGTTTCACCTGGGTCATGTGTATCCTGATTAATATCGTGGTTATGGTGTTTCACAGATATTCTCCAGAATATGTTTGTAACGTGGCTACGGTGTTCACACATTACTACAGTGTGTACGTGTTCGGGGGTATGTTTGTGCCCTATATGTTAGCTATGGGCTTCATCTATGGCAGGATTGGCTGGTTGACACATCAACACAGAAAAAAGATCAGATCCTCTGAGCCAACCGAACAAGATGCCACCAGGGCCAAAGATATCCAGGTAAGATGTATAGGTCAACTGTAAGAAATATTTCTATTTTCAATTTTAGAGGTATACGAATGTTTGTTAATATGAAAAAGATATGGCATGTTCAAGAATGACGGGTAACGCTGCTTTGGTGTTGAAGTAATGATATATTCCTCCAAAACGTCTTTTAAAGTTCAGCGTGTTGTAAACATTGATTGCAAAAATTAAGTTTTCTGTGAAAAAAGCAATGATGAGACCACGCTGAGGTTGGTGTATGTTAATATAGGTAGCAGTTATGATGTAATCACGCTGAGGTTGGTGTATGTTAATCACGTTGAGGTTGGTGTATGTTAATCACGTTGAGGTTGGTGTATGTTAATCACGTTGAGGTTGGTGTATGTTAATATAGGTGGCCGTGATGATGTGCTACATCGTGCTAATTGTGTTTATCACATATGGCATGTTCCTGGGCAGCAATATAGTGGGTGAATACGGAGGAGGACGGGAGATCAAGTTCCACACCGTCATCCCTAACCAGGCCATTACGTTCGTGTGGTTTGAGACGGTGTTTGTCTATGCTTGGCTCGTCAACTCCGCCATCAATCCCCTCATCTACCAGTGGTGTAGTTCGGACTTCAGGTAATAAAAACGATTTAATAATATTAATAATAATAACGAATAATAATAACAACGATTGATATAGCACTATTCCAGACTACGTCTGCTAATGGCACGCTTTTTAATGGTTGTATTCCCCAAACATATGGATTTTTAGCGTACGTGTCTATCACTTTCCTCATTCTGATAAGGATTCACTCATAAACCAACAATATGTAGATACACTGTACATATGTTTTATGGTAATGTTTTTTATTGTATTTTCAGAGCTGCATTCAGGAAGATTCTGGGTTGCAAGCAGGATAAAGGGGATCTGTCCAGCTTCGGAGGCAGCAGTACTTCTAATGCATCAAATGCTAAAACTAAACAATCTTATGCTTGAGGTTTAAAGAGGACTGAGATCGATCTGACTCGTCACACGTATACCTTAACTGGTAGCAATAAGGAGAATGTAATATTTTATCGCTCACTTAATTAAGAATAAAAATAAATAAATGGTGAACGTCAAGTAATCACAATGAATAGTTGAATTTCAGAGGTTTGACGATTACCGATTTGGTAAGTTACTAGTAATGTCACCCATTAGACTCCCTACTATTATAAGTTTTCACTTTGACACTATGAGGAAGATGTGCAGATATTTCAAGTATTGTAGAATTACAAACTTCATGTATCATTGAATTTCAAATGTAGATTTGACAAAGAATAAGTGCTTTCAAGACAAGTGCAAAATTGTATCAATAAGTAGGAGATTACATTGACAAGCTACAAAGTTTTGGACCGGATAATGTGAAAACACTAGTTTTAACTGTATGAAGGTTCTTAGGTTAATGAGAAGGATAATGCCCAGCTTTACTAGGCCTCTTCAATATATTGTGTTATATACTGGGCCCGATGCAAGGGAGAGTAGAAGGATAACTAATCATGAAAAAATCATAACAGAATAAAACATTCAGCACAAAGTTTGATAATTCATTCATGGCTTAATGTTGTATCACTCTCACCGTTGGAAATAAAAGATAAGATTTACCCCTCCAGATTATAGTCATATATAAATACGCAGTCTCTGCATATTGATTGGAGTTAATATCTGTCTTTCTAATTACCCCGTCGGTTTTGCTTTCACGGAGCCAACATAATAATTCCCATCATCTGCATTCACATGGAATAACATTACAACCTGGAGGTAAAGCTAAACTCAGCTTAACTCAGTTATCTATAAGTGTGCTATAGTGGGGTACATCGATAAATCTGTCAATACTTTATCTTATAAAGCGATCATCGTATGCAAAATACAAGATTAACAAGTCAGAGTCACGTCTTTGCGAAAGCGACCATAGCGTTTGCGCCCGTATCTCTCCTCTATGCAGAAAGATGAAAATTATTATTTCGATCATCTGATTTACATATTTGAAAAGAAGAGCTCAAAAGCTCAATTTTAAGTTGTCAATGATGTAAATCAGTCAAGAACTGACAGAGTATATTGTATGTTTTTGTAACCGCACACGTGCACATTGTCACGTAGGCGAAGTCACTTGGGGCATTTTATATAACAACTGATTAAAACGAACCATATCATTTGTTCTGTGACAAAAATACGTTTCATTTGATGTGTGTTTTCAAGACAATTTCATAATTATCAGCCAATCCTATGATTGCGCGAATCCTATGGTCTTTAACCCTACCCCTCTATTATTCTGCCTTATGAATTTCAAACAATCATATTGAAATACAGAGAATATTTCTGTTGGAACTAGCAAAACTTCTGGTTGTCTAGTTATCAAAGTGTTTGAATTACTACTAAGATCTATTAATGTCCTTAAATGAGTCAATTAGAATACCATTCTACCATGCCTGCTATAGAAAACTTCAGGCCACCTGGTGTATTGAACCCGGGGGGGGGGGGGGGTACTCTCATAGTCAGCGTTACCAGGGAAGCTGGGCTAAATAGGGTCCTTTTCGCTGATATTTTCCCTAAAACAGGTTAAGATATTTGATCATTTTCCCTAAACCAGGGTACTGTTTTTCAAATTTCTCCCTAAAACAGGGATCACAATCCCCCTTTCCAAATCTCCCCCTTCTGCATCATCCCTAAATGAGGGTACAAAAAATTCAGCTAGTCCTAAATCAGGGCACCAATAATGATAGAATATTTCCCTAAATCAGGCTCTGGGGTTTTCAGTTCCATCCGGGTTAAGATATTTTATCATTTTCCCTAGAAACGGGGTACTGTTTTTCAAATTTCTCCCTAAAACAGGGATCACAATTCCCCTCCTTCTCCTCCTTCTGCATCATCCCTAAATGAGGGTATCAAAAATTCAGCTAGTCCTAAATCAGGGTACCAAATTTCAGCTAGTCCTAAATCAGGGTACCAATAATGATAGAATATTTCCCTAATTCAGGCTCTGGGGTTTTCAGTTCCATCCCAGCCTCCGCGGGTTAAAATCATGAGAGTACCCCCCCGGGGTATTGAACTTAAATTCTATTTCATTTGACTTTGCAGTTTGATATCTGCTGCACCCCATCATATCACAAAGACAATCAGCTTGGCAAGATTGGCATTTCTGTAAGGCAGAATAGTAGAATCTATCTAGTATGTAGATTTCATATATATACACAAGTGTTCATATTCAGATATATTTACTCATACAAACTTACAACTTAGACATTCGATAATAAAATTTAGATACGTTTTCTCATGAAAATGTTACATATTGGAGACAACGTTACAAAAGAAATATTTAATAATTTTGAAAAAATTTGATAATTTTGAAAAAGATTGATAATTTATTTGGTAAGGGTCTGCTGTATGTTTCCTTGTTGACCATGGTCTTCTGTATGTTTCCCTGTTGACCATGGTCTTCTGTATGTTTCCTTGTTGACCATGGTCTGCTGTATGTTTCCTTGTTGACCATGGTCTGCTGTATGTTTCCCTGTTGACCATGGTCTGCTGTATGTTTCCCTGTTGACCATGGTCTGCTGTATGTTTCCCTGTTGACCATGGTCTGCTGTATGTTTCCCTGTTGACCATGGCCTGGTGTATGTTTCCTTGTTGACCTTGGTCTGCTGTATGTTTCCTTGTTGACCATGACCTGCTGTATGTTTCCCTGTTGACCATGGTCTGCTGTATGTTTCCCTGTTGACCATGGCCTGCTGTATGTTTCCCTGTTGACCATGGTCTGCTGTATGTTTCCCTGTTGACTATGGCCTGCTGTATGTTTCCCTGTTGACCATGGTCTGCTGTATGTTTCCCTGTTGACCATGGTCTGCTGTATGTTTCCCTGCTGACCATGGTCTGCTGTATGTTTCCCTGTTGACCATGGTCTGCTGTATGTTTCCCTGTTGACCATGGCCTGCTGTATGTTTCCCTGTTGACCATGGTCTTCTGTATGTTTCCCTGTTGACCATGGTCTGCTGTATGTTTCCCTGTTGACCATGGCCTACTGTATGTTTCCATGTTGACCATGGCCTGCTGTATGTTTCCCTGTTGACCATGGTCTGCTGTGTGTTTCCCTGTTGACCATGGTCTACTGTATGTTTCCATGTTGACCATGGCCTGCTGTATGTTTCCTTGTTGACCATGGCCTGCTGTATGTTTCCATGTTGACCATGGCCTGCTGTATGTTTCCCTGTTGACCATGGTCTACTGTATGTTTCCCTGTTGACCATGGTCTACTGTATGTTTCCATGTTGACCATGGCCTGCTGTATGTTTCCTTGTTGACCATGGCCTGCTGTAAGTTTCCTTGTTGACCATGGTCTGCTGTATGTTTCCCTGTTGACCATGGTCTACTGTATGTTTCCCTGTTGACCATGGCCTACTGTATGTTTCCATGTTGACCATGGCCTGCTGTATGTTTCCCTGTTGACCATGGTCTGCTGTGTGTTTCCCTGTTGACCATGGTCTGTTGTATGTTTCCCTGTTGACCATGGTCTACTGTATGTTTCCCTGTTGACCATGGCCTGCTTTATGTTTCCTTGTTGACAATGGTCTGCTGTATGTTTCCCTGTTGACCATGGCCTGCTGTATGTTTCCTTGCTGACCATGGTCTGCTGTATGTTTCCTTGTTGACCATGGTCTTCTGTATGTTTCCCTGTTGACCATGGTCTGCAGTATGTTTCCTTGTTGACCATTATCTGCTGTATGTTTCCTTGCTGACCATGGTCTGCTGTATGTTTCCTTGTTGACCATGGCCTGCTGTAAGTTTCCTTGCTGACCATGGTCTGCTGTATGTTTCCTTGTTGACCATGGTCTTCTGTATGTGTCCCTGTTGACCATGGTCTGCTGTATGTTTCCCTGTTGACCATGGTCTGCTGTATGTTTCCTTGTTGACCATGGTCTGCTGTATGTTTCCCTGTTGACCATGGTCTGCTGTATGTTTCCCTGTTGACCATGGTCTGCTGTATGTTTCTCTGTTGACCATGGCCTGGTGTATGTTTCCTTGTTGACCTTGGTCTGCTGTATGTTTCCTTGTTTACCATGGTCTGCTGTATGTTTCCCTGTTGACCATGGCCTGCTGTATGTTTCCTTGTTGACCATGGTCTGCTGTATGTTTCCTTGTTGACCATGGTCTGCTGTATGTTTCCCTGTTGACCATGGTCTGCTGTATGTTTCCCTGTTGACCATGGCCTGCTGTATGTTTCCCTGTTGACCATGGTCTGCTGTATGTTTCCCTGTTGACCATGGCCTGCTGTATGTTTCCCTGTTGACCATGGTCTGCTGTATGTTTCCCTGCTGACCATGGTCTGCTGTTATTATTATTATTATTATTATTATTATTATTATTATTATTATTATTATTATTATTATTATTATTATTAGTATTATTATTATTTTTAGTATTATTATTATCAGTATTATTATTATTACAAGTGAATCGACAATAATATGAAATGCAGAGGTGCAAATTCATATAAACTATAGTTTTGTTAACAATTGGAGTAAATGGACGTTGCAAGCAAGGTAAACACAGTTGCGTGAGACTACGAGATGCACATTTCTGTCCACTGAACATCGTCTATCCAAATGATCACAGTTTCGTCAATAATTGGTGTAGAAAGATAATTTAACCTGGAGCGAAGTCGTCTTGACGTTGCGATCAAGGTAAACACAGTTGCGTGAGGCTATGAGATGCACAATTCTTTCCATTGAATATCGTATATACAAATGATCACAGTTTCCTCAATAATTGGTGTAGAAAGATGATTTAACCTGGAGTGAAGTCCTCTTGACATTGCAAGTAAAATAAAAAATGATGACGTCATACAGGAAAGTGTCATCATAGTGACGTCATACGGGAAAGTGTTGTCATAGTGACATCAGACATGGAAGTATAACATAGTGACGTCATGGTAACATCATAAATTATGCTAATATGAACATGTAGAATACTGGTGTTACCTTTATGTAACCTCCTCCCTCTGTACTGCTTGAAATACCAGTTTTTGGCTATTTTGACTAATAATAAAAGGAATTTATGCTATGTCCCTTCCGCCTTTCTTAATATCTCAACTTTTTCTTTCAAATGAGCCCAAGATCAAGCTGATTGGTGCAGTGGATGCTGAGTATGAGTTAATTAATGACTCTATCATTCCTATTCATATTATTGATTATTATTATTATTATTATTATTATTATTATTATTATTATTATTATTATTATTATTATTATTATTATTATTATTATTATTATTATTATTATTATTATTATTATTATTATTATTATTATTATTATTATTATTATTATTATTATTATTATTATTATTATTATTATTTTCTTTTTATATTATTATAATTGTTTTTATTATTATGCTGTCTATGGAAGGTAGCCAGTGTGATTTGTTACAGCTGCTGTGAAGACAAAATGAAAAAAACAACAATTAAGTCCAGACCACTTGTCATCAGTTTATGCAGAAATGTACCTTGTTTGCTATGAGCATTTTTCTTAATATTTTTCTACTAAGAAATGTTAAATATATATTTGTATTAAGAGTTATCATTCGGTTCCTCATATATTCATAACAATATGATGTCAGGAAATGTTTGGCTATTGAAATTTCACATTGATAACATGAGAAACTATTCGTCTATAGATTGAAAAGATAAGAGGCATAGAAACCATTTGGCCGGACCGATAACTGATCAAGTGTCTGTAGATAAATATCACTACATGATAACATATCTGCAATGTAGATTAAGTGCCCAAGTCTAAATTATATCAACCAATATGTTTGTTATACTGTTTGCGGTTTGTCTGTAATAATCGTTTAAAGGTCCGACATCCAGTTACACAAGAGACGGTTTTTGGTTGGTACAAATTTGTATATTGTAATAATGTTAATATTGCAACATCTTGTAAAATAGGATAAATAATTATATGCTTGCTACATTAGCATGTTATCATTTATTTCTTTATTTTTAAGCTTTACATTTATTATGTAATTTGTAATTTGATACTCGTTGACAGTTAAATTATGATGGATTGTCCTGTTGTTTGAGGGTCATCGATATTATCAAATATCAATAGAGAGAATGTCTATGCTCCCACTCTAGGTTATTTTTCAGAATCACAAGTCTTCCTTATGGCAAACATCATCATGGAGAAAATTATGATATTGATTTCATCGCTGATATTGCTGTCCTTAGTCATTGGTAAGTGGGGTCGTCTCGTTTTCAAACTTTCAGAAATATAAAATTGTAATCAAAGGTATATTAGAAAGAATGTTTTGACAAACTGCAACGTGTACACTGTATGCTGCACTGTGTATGCGGTATGCTGCATGCTCCATTTTCCAAATTTTATCTCTGAAAGCTTTCTTACATTGTAATCAGCATTATGTTTTAGACATTATTACCGTCCACATTTCTGGTTGTTGGTTGAGGCGCTATATTTAATGCAGTGCCACGGAGGTCCGGGCATTTAAAACATATACAATGACTTATAAACAAGCGAATAGCAAGATTGATATTCGAGTCCACATATATGTTGTTTGTTATTACAGAAGTGAGTGCTGACTGTAACTATGATGGCCAGGTGTTCAAGGCAGGAGACAGCTTTCAGGCTACTGATGGCTGCAATACTTGCTCCTGCGGTTCCGTAGACAGAGTGATCTGTACCCTGAAGGAGTGCAAGGATTCTCCTCGTGTGATGTGCAGGTCTGGAGGCAGATCCTATGAACCAGGAGCCGGCTTCACGGCCGAGGATGGCTGCAACACCTGTACCTGCAGTAAAGATGGCGAGGCAGCTTGCAGCAAGAAGGCTTGCCCCCCAGGTTGCTTCTACAATGAGGTATTCTACCAAGAAGGAGACTCATTCAAAGACCGCTGTAATCAGTGTGTGTGTGGCCCAAACCACCGAGCAGAGTGCACAAAGATGGACTGCTTCAGAGAAGAAGATTCTGGAAAGAGGGCTGAAGAGAAACCTGCTTGTTTCTATGACAATAAAGCGTATTTTGGTGGTGAGGTATTCCAGGAGAAAGGCGATTGTAATCAGTGCAAATGTACAGAACAAGGACAGGTTTCATGTACGGAGAGGTGGTGTGCAGAGAAGGACCCCCCCATGCCACAAGAGTGCCACCTGGCGAAGGAGGTCTATAAAATTGGTGAACAATTTAAGTCAGAAAGTGGATGCGAGTGTTATTGCGGTCCAGGTGGCGCTCTGGTCTGCAATCTTACCCGTTGTGAAGATCACAGCGAGTTCTATGACAGCTCTACGGATAATGCAGCACGATCTCTTCGGGTTTCATTGGCATCCATCTCCCTGTACATATTAGGTCATTTGGTATTCTGAAACAAAAATTGCAAAAACAAGCAAATCTTCAATCTTCGGTCTTATATTTCATTCTCAAGACTTCAACTTCAAATAATTCAGTCAGGTTATATTAAAAATATAATTCAATACCAGACACTTATAATGTTTTAAATATCTGTCTATGCTGTAAAAGGCCGGAGAACATTTTTCACATTTACATTCATTCTCCATTCATTCTACCACAATGAGAAAATTATTCAATAAAGAAATGAACAAGATATGACCTTATTCATCTCAATCAATCCTTTGATATTATGGTATAATAAATAATTATCAGCAATATGAATAGGAATGAGAATGTCATTGATCAATTCATATACGGCATCTGCTGCACCAATCGGCTTTATCTTTGGCAATGTGAGAAATATGAAATATTAAGAAAGGTGGAAGTGACACAGCATGGATTCCCGCTTTTATTATTAGTCAAAATAGCCCAAAACTGGTATTTCAGGAAGAACAGAGGGAGTAGTTTAACGTTAGAGGGAACAGTGTCTTCCAATTGCCCCCCCCCCCCAAAAAAAAAATAATAATGTTCCCCATTTGAAATTTTTAAAAATGGCATAGTGCAAGATAATTATTTTGTGTAAAAATAACTACAAAATCGATTACAGTTAAGGTATCAAATGCCAAGGAAGGATTTTTTCGTTTGATGTTTAAACAAAATATTATCAATTTTAATCATTTGATTGAAAATCTGGAAAAGATGTGTTTTTGGTAATAATTAAAGACGGATAGAGTCAAATTGGACAACATTTTTAGGAATAACTACACTACCAATCTGCATAACTGAGGCATCTTTAGCTAAAATGATGTTATTGACCGGCAACATTCCGAAACCAGCGGTTGAAACTAAGTCATATTTAACACAGTCAAGCATCTAGAAAACCTTGCTTTACATATTGCAATACAGCTTGAGACTCTTACGTCACGTGTGTACTGCCTTTCAAAACGTTTATTTGTTTTCACGGCACAAATGATGTTGTCACTGGCTAATGACGCCAGAAGTGGTCACGTGACCAAACATCATGGTATTACTCGATATAAATCTTGGACAAAATGTAGGTTTCACTTGTGCAGCTATCTCTCATTGTTGTGTCCATCTCGATTTGTTGTAAATGCACTATTACAGCAGTGAGAACAAGCTGCATAAGTGGGAGAAAACTACACGAGTTACAACAATGAGAAATAGTTACAATAGTGAGAAAAAGCAGAGATATTTAAACAGAGATTGGAAAGAGCAGGTCTGCCACTAGGTGTCAGCGCAGTGCACCATCCAACTCTCACATTGAATGAATGAATGAATGAATGAATGAATGAATGAATGAATGAATGAATGAATGAATGAATGAATGAATGAATGAATGAATCAATCAATCAATCAATCAATCAACCAATCAATTAATCAATTAATTATTCAATCAATCAATTAATTAATTAATTAATCAATTAATTAATTGATTGGTTGATTGATTGATTGATTGATTGATTGGTGTTTTTTTATTGGTTGCAACTAAAAGTTGACTAGCACAATACAAATACACAAAGAAACACTGTTACATCTTATATCACTAGGAACATGAAATAAAATAAAGATAGTAATATATAATTAGCACCATTGACTATGTAATAATAATATGGGAAGCTACATGTGTAATGCTGTATTTACAATATCAAATGCAGAATATGATGGTAGGTTACTGGCATTCATAAAATGCCCAATATAAAAAGCCAGACTTGGTCGTTTCTGTGCGTGCTTTTGGGTTTCTTAACTTATGTTTGGTCACTTTTTCTTCAGATGTGACATTTTCTCATTTGATTGCATTTGTGTAAAGTACTTCTTACACAGGTTGTCTCTTCTGACCTTAAGCTCAACCAAACCTGTAGCGAGTCATCATATGAGGAATTTGGGTATAAACATTTGAGGGCACGTGATCTCCTCTGGTGGGACTATTGGCTTTCGGAGTTTCAACAGAAAGTGTAATCTTCTAGCTGCCTTTTTAACAATCATGTCTATATGGTTGTTACATGTTCGATCATGGGACAGTATGACTCCAGTTCTATCAGCATTGTGTTGCATATGAGATGGCTAGGAATTCTGGCTAAAGCATTGGAAAAGGTATAGGTCCCAGCTTTGTACCCTGTGGTACTCCTCCATTGGTATGTGCCCATTCTGACAGTTGACAGTTGATCTTGACATGCTGCACTCTCTGGGTAAGAAAGCTAGCTACCCAGTGGAGTATCCACAAATGATTCATGACTGTATGTGGACCTTTGTAGGCTATTTTTATAAAATACTGTCGATGACCTTGAAGTGACCTTTGAATGACTATGAAAATGAATCTCCTATTTCCGTGGATTTAACTGTAGATTTCAATATTCAATCATCTGCAGCTTTCCAAATCGAACTCATGGAGTCTTTATTCATCAAAACATGTTCAGAATTAACAATATAAGAGCAATATTTTATTTTGGACCAATCTGCGAGGGAATTTAGAGGGAACTTGATATGCTGAGCTTTTTTTAAACAATATCTATAATAACAACATATTGGTGGTTAATTTATGAAAGTACATATATAATACCACAAGGAAAAAAACTTTAATATGAAAATAAAATGAAAATGAAGTCTGTCAATTTGGAGATTTGTTAACAAGCTAAATTTGTTTAGAAATAGCTTGAATGTGGTTGGTGTACAAAGATGAAAATTAACAGACTTTAATTGATCCAAAAGTTTCATACATATACAATAAAAGTGTATTTTCAGAAAATAACCCCCAATAATTTGCTGTAATAATAATGGTATATGAAAAATGATAATTAGGTGACTAGAATCGTATTAAATGTACCGTCCCCACTAGCACAGTTGATAGAGTGTAGGATCTGTGTCTTTAATGGTTTGATAAGTGGAGGACGGGAGGTGGTGAGTTTGACTCCCACTATCGGCAGTATTACTTTCACACTGGTTAAAAGGCGACGTGATATGACCATAGTTGCTAAAAAGGTTGTAAAAACACTATTTCACAATTTTGTATTACATGTAGACACAAATGGATTACCTCATTGAAAAGCAGATTTCTCTCTGTAAATTTTCATATATTTTATTTCTTTTCTTCTAAAAGTGGAAGGTATTAAATTAGTCATTGAATATGTATATAGAGAATGTGTTCTATTTTTGGCGCCATTTATGCTGGGTGGAAGTGACACCATGTACCCACTGCAATAGGACGTTTTGTACTACCCATTTCAAGTTCAATGTCTCCCATTTCTAGTGATGGAGAAGGGCAACTCTTCTAACAAGCTGGATGATCACCTTTGTAATTGACATGTTTTAGATTCTGAGAACGACAATCTTCAGCAGTATGTTCATGATGATGGGGAATACATTTGATGCCTCACATTTCCCTTGAATCTATAAGATTCATGTCCAAGCAGTACAGAGGATTAGAAATGTAAATGTCACCACATTCAAAACCTTCGTATCTGCGCTGCCTTAAAAGTAAATCAACAGTTTTAGTATAAAAATTAGTAACCTAAAGCATTATATAATGCCTAAAAGATTTGAATAAAAAGGGAACTCTTTTTGACAGTTGAGCAGCTTCTACGTGTTTTTTTTTAAATCGTTTTATTTTGGCATAAAAATAAAGTAGTATATTCAGAAAATTTGCCATCAGAGTTCATTCACCTGTGCAGACATCTTACAAACAGTGTTGGAGTTTTACATTAAATTTAATAGATCTAGAGATGTGGATTGAGAGAGACGTGTACGCTGCAGAGGACTACAATACCCCCGGCCATTAGTACTGGAGTCACATGGTACGCTGGTAAGGCTGGGGTCGCATTGGCTACAGTTTCCTGTGTTATTTATTCCTTCCTTAATAATAGCTGTGATAGATCAGATGACATATCTTACGTATGTCAACATAAGTATCACAGTATTTGAAGCACAGCATCCTTAATTCCTAATTTGTAACGAAACTACTGATGCATGACAAACATATTACTCACCAAAGCCAATTGCAGATAATTCTCAAAAAAATTCTGTGATAATGATTTCTTAATCCATCTTATCGACATACCATCAAGTGCAGTGCTCTCCAGATGGTTGTTGCCGATTCAGTCTTTTTGAGTCTGTTTGGCAAGTTAACGTTTGTGATCATCGGAAGAAGAACAAAATCATTTGACTTTGCTGGTCGATCCCACATCACAACTCCATCTAGCGGCAGATAAATATTTGCGCTTCAGTAGGGCTGGTTGGGGTCAGCGGCCGTTTTGTTCAATCCAACAGGAATTTCTGTTAAGTTTCATGATATGATTTTTTCCAAACCTGACCTGTTGAATACTTCATCTTAGATATTAATAATTGGAAATGTTAATAGAAATTGAGAAAAAATAGATATTTTAATTAACCTTCACTTATGGCACTCGACATTTGTCTGGATCCACATTTCCATACAAAGAGACTGTTCTTGTGCACGACCAGTTTTCCGTCGCTACCAATTACCACCGATTACAGCGGCGAAGCTGGAGATGACCCTTGTAACCGCTGGCACTCATGGTCTTCTTCACCGGCGGAAACTGGTCGCTAACGAGATATCATGAAAATGCATTAAATCGAAACACATACCTGCAATCAACACTCATTCTGGTATAGAGTCAATCAGATCAGCAAATTATTATTCTAAAACGATAATTGTATATTACTGATTTTCAAGATGTGGTGTTGTCCACATTTGACCATGTCAGCCATTTTTTTTTGGAAATCAGCAAGTCACATGTCACGTGTATGTACGATATGATAATGTCATGCGCAAAGTAGGAATCTTGCACAATGTAGGAATAATTCCTACATTGTGCAGGACAAAGTAGGAATATCAAAGTCAAGAATCCAAATGCCAGGAACAAGAATAAGGAGGTTTAGGCAATATGAACATAGAACTGTAATAATAATAATGATGATATGAGCATGCACTGATATTAGTTGTGTGCATAAAAAACATGATTTTATCAGTGCATATGTACATTTCTGATTGGCAAATAGGTAGATATCTGGGTGTGGGCTTGTAAACGTATAATTATAATACAAATATTTAAAAAAAAAAGGTTGTACAATTTTAGTCAAAATAAAATGACAATCAACATTTCTATTTCCAAAAATGTCATATTTCCAAAATTGTAACCATATTCCCATATTAAGCCGGCGGAAGTGTCTGTTATTTTTTTAAATATAAATTTAATAGAAAACTGATAAACATTGTAATTATATTGGCCGCATCCAGTCATCTCAGTTATTGAAATATCTTAATATTCCTACTTATTTGCGCAAAGTAGGAATCCTACTTTGGTCAGTTGCACAATGTAGGAATTCCTACTGGGTCACGATTCCTACTTGGTGCAAGACAATAACATGAAATCTTAGGATTCTTTTACAGACAAATTAAGATCGCGGCTGTTAATTATTTAAGCTGGTCACTTTGGAGCATTCATCTCAAGATGCAGTTCAGCCCGGGAGAGACCCGGCGAGCAAACCACGTTATGGCGGGGTTATGACGTGAATATCAGACCCGGCATTGCCAAGCGGACCTCTTCTGTTAATATCTCATACTCAGTGCCTCAAGAGAGTGTTTGTTGCAGTTCAATCCCGTGCCAAACTATTTTACTTTTACTTTTTTAAATTTTTGGTTCAGGGAGACCGATCTCTCTCATGTTTTACTATTTTATGGAAGTTGTTTTTTCAATGAGTCGCTCGTAACACATTTTATATTTTATAACAAATCATTTATATCAATATTGAAAAAATCTGCCGCTAGGTGGCCTCTCAGGTATTGACACGTCAAAAGCAGGAGCAGAATTTCACGTCTTGAAAATCACATTTAACCACGTGATTAACTGGAACAGAAATTCAGTACTGACAATCACATCGCTAGGACCTGGTTATGTGGTTGTGCACCAGTTTATGGGGAGGATTGCGGTGCTACCCGTGGAGGAAATCAGACTTGTTTGATATATTCATGGTATCCTGTAACATTCCTGAAGGGGATAAAGTAATCGGTCAACGACGAGACATGCATGAAAGATCAGTTGAGTGATCAATGAGCATGACATTGATTACCTCAAATTTCAAACTCTGGTAACTCCACAGTGATGAACTACTTCTAGAATACTCTGCATGGCCAGGTAGAGTCATATCCTGGCTCTGCTATGAAGAGTACTTCTAGAAAGAGTTACATGAAAAAGTTGGTTCTTGTTTCCTGGTTTAACGACGCCGTCTGATATGTGTAATGATAGTTTTGCTTCTCTGCACAGCAAGGTTGTATTTAACAAAACATAAATGAAAGGATACAAAGCTGAGAAGGGTATCTTTTTATCACACGATTTGACAATTCTTTCCTTTAACCAAGCATGTCTCTTTTTTTCCAATGTCAGATCTACTGCTTGTTTGTGCGATCTTTATCCAAACCAAAAATCAAATAAATCCAAGATTCTGAGGTAGTTCTCAACCAACTTTGAACCACGATGTCTTTCCCCTTTTGTAGCTTGAATACCACTGTCACCAACACAATACCTGTGCATTCATCCCCGACTAAACTATTTAACTTTGTATGTTTGTTCCTTACTTCAGTGTTTCACCTTCAAAGTCAGATATATTATCCTGTGGAAAAACCATCATGAGAGAAAGATTTTCAGGGCCATGTCAACCAGACCTAGAACTCAATACGTGTGGAGTTGTGTTATCTAACATATTTATTGTAATCATCAAAGGTATGGGCGAATAATACTGGGGGAATCCATTTGAATTTAATCCAGATAGAATTCTAGCTTTTCAGGGAATATTGATTCCGCTTGATCACAACCCCGGTCATAATGCGGATTCGTGTTTATATCATTTAAAATTGAATCTTGATATTAAACAAAAATATTCTTTAAATCTTCACTTTTCAAATTATTTTGGTAATTTTAAAATATTAACAATCTACTTCCAATAAGATAGCAAAGAATATAAAATGAAAAATGATATATTACAACATTGTCATTGACCGAGTCTATCATTTCACATTGGTGTCATTTGGTTCAGTTCGTCTCGTCATGTCTGAAAAGTCTTGACCAAGACTCACAAAACTTATGTAAACAAACTGAAAAGAGCTATCCCAAGACCAGAGAATGTCTATGTCTACTTTAGTAAATACTTTATGATCTCCAAAACATGACAATAATACAATAATAGATCGAGTTTAATGTTAGATAACATTTTATACATTGCAACTTGAAGTAAAATAGTTCATATGCTGTAGAATAGTCCTTGACTTTCTTGGATTATGGGGCTGATCTGTTTTGCTGATGTCTTTCAAGTAGTAACTTCTGCGCTTGATACCCAACCACTCACAGTTGAATCTATTCTCCGGATTGAGTTGCCCTTTCTTATGTACTTGTGTGATAAGCAGGGAAACATATCCTGGATCAGAACAAGAAACTGGCGCCTGCAACAAGTGAAATAAACAAGCATCTTATACCAATCCATTTGTTGTGGTGACATGAGTTGAATATATCAGCGTTCATTTTGACTTTTAAGTCAGTTTAATCAGCGCTACACCCGGAGAGAGAGATTTTAAATGTGAATATGACAACTTATATAACCAATCACTAACTTTGATATAAACATGTGATACCAAGAAAACATGTGATACCAAGAAAACATGTGATACCAAGAAAACATGTGATATCCAGAAAACATGTGATATCCAGAAAACATGTGATATCAAGAAAACATGTGATATCAAGAAAACATGTAATATCCATAAAACATGTGATATCCAAAAAACATGTGATATCAGGAAAACACGTGATATCAAGAAAACATGTAATATCCAGAAAACATGTGATATCCAAAAAACACGTGATATCAAGAAAACATGTGATATCCAGAAAACATGTGATATCCAGAAAACATGTGATATCCAGAAAACATGTGATATCAAGAAAACATGTGATATCAAGAAACATGTGATATCAAGAAAACATGTGATATCAAGAAGGCATGTGATATCAAGAAGGCATGTGATATCAAGAAGGCATGTGATATCAAGAAGGCATGTGATATCAAGAAGGCATGTGATATCAAGAAAACGTGTGATATAAATAAACAACAACGAAAAAGGACGCACAGGATCCGGAGCAGTGGACATATCTTCTATGAGCTCCGTTTTCTGGGATATTAAGATATAGTGTAGACCCTCTTAAATACCGTATATGTTATAGATCAAGAGATAACAATGAATATGTTGTACCTAGAACCAATATGAAGAGAGATGTATGGTGAAAGGGCTTTTAAGGTATATGCCCCCATGATATTCTCCTTTGCATCGAGGTCTAGTTTGTTTGTTTGTTTGTTTGGGGTTTTACATCACTTTCAACATTATTTCAGTTATTTCGTGATGAGACCTACTTGTAGCAGATATAGTGCTGCCTCACTGAATTGTCATGTCGCAGGTCCTTGACATGACAACCCACCCGGTCACAGATTTACAAGGACAACGGGTTAACCCTTTGGCACAGGCCTCAGCTCATGTGGGAAATTGTATCATGAGTTCAATCCCGGCACAGCCGGGGTTCGAACCCACAACCTTTGGATCACCACAGAGGAACTGGTGCTAATAAGCTGGCGCTCTAACCAACTGCGCCACGGCCCGTGGCCTCATCGAGGCCTAGTAAAGCTGGGTACCCCATGCCCTTGCAAGTAAAATCCTGTAGCCTTTGGATAGCTTTAATTCTAAGCTGAAGACTCACTTACATAGGAAACATTACTTGCAAAAGCACCATGAGTAGACCGAGTCTGAAATTGCGCTATATTAATACTTTATTATTTCTATTATTAAACCACATTCAATAACTGTCTTTGCTTTGTGAGCTGACACTCATATTTGATCATGAAATGCAACAGACATTGCAGGCAGATTGCTTAATCTTTGAACTAAGAATCAAGAATTGTCTTAACTATGAATTATTTTGCATCATATCATTTCTCAATATAACTTACCTGAATTCTTGTCCACAGAGACAATACAAGAAGAAGTTGATGGCATAATTGATATTAGCAATGACAACAGCAATGCCCCAGCGCAGCACAGCAACAGCTTCCCACTTGTATTTGATGACCTTCCAACCAAGAGGACTCGCCGGCTCTATGAGGGACATCACTCGGTACGGCGTCAAGCATATCAGGTACACAAAGCTGACAGTTAACAGGGTAATGGTCACCGACTTATTCTTTGCCTTGCGCCTCGCAGCGGCACCATCAGACCCAGTCATTGTCTCACTGGCTTTGTTTTCTCGGATCATCCGGAAGATGATGAGGATGTTACAGATCATTATGAAGCCAAATGGCGCACCAAGAAGAAGAATAAAGTCCTGCCAGGGTCTGGCATTAGTAAAGTAGTCCCTAGTAAGAAGTAGGCTCTTTGGACTACAGCCTGCTTTCATCACAGGCCCGGCTGGCCCACTGGTATGCAGAGCGCCATAACTCCAGAAGTAAATAAGATAGAGGAAACAGCACGTCAGATCAATGATAAGACACACACTGATAGCAATGCGTTTAGTCAGAAGATTTTTGACTTTAAGAGGAAAGTAGACTACTATTAGTCGCTCCATGGTTAAGGCCATGATTGTCCAGCCACTTGAAGTCATAAACACCATAACACTGAACGCCCAACACTTACACAACCAAGGATGCAACTGTATTGGGTCTACGCCCAGGAATGACTTGGGAGTGAAGCGATAAAGTCGGTGAACTATGTTGTAAAGCATATCAGCAAAAGCAAGATTAATCAAATATATATCTGTAGTGTTCAATTTAGGCTTCTTTGTTATGACCACCAGGATTAACACATTACCAATAATACCGATAATACCAATTATTAAGGCTCCATATGCATTCAGCATATTGCCAACCCATGCTTCTACAAACTCGGCAGCCTCATCATCCACAGCAATATTTGCTGCAATGCTTGACACTGTTGCATCGGGAGCAGTTACTGTAACAAACGAAGTAAAAGAGGTGTTCTCCATCTCTGATATTATTGGAATGCATATCGAGCGTCTAAAACGTCTTTATATGTCATAATCATCAGGTGAATATTTTAACATCCTAAGCATCCTGACTTATAACTCCCAGTTGCCCCTCCAAATTCTGATTATCTCATCAAAAAACATTGTCAATGTGTAATTATGTTGGACAGTTTTTTTTCTTACATGGAAAAATTGCAATCTTATGGTTTGTCAATTTGATAATGGAGAATACAGTCGGCCTTATTTCTTAGATGATTATGGGCATCAGAAGAGTCATCATTAGACCAACATAGAACAATATTATGATACGTCAACCTTAATTATCAATCTTGATTGACCAACACACAGTACCCATTGATTACTACAAGACATTCGGTCTGTCATTAAGCACCAGAAATGGTGTGGATTCCTTAAGGCGGCAGAGCAACACGTATCATCATGCTGGCCACACTATGGTGAATACCACCACAATGCACGTATTATCATGCTGGCCACACTATGGTGAATACCACCACAGTGCACGTATCATCATGCTGGCCACACTATGGTGAATACCACCACAATGCACGTATCATCATGCTGGCCACACTATGGTGAATACCACCACAATGCACGTATCATCATGCTGGCCACACTATGGTGAATACCACCACAATGTACGTATCATCATGCTGGCCACACTATGGTGAATACCACCACAGTGCACGTATCATCATGATGGCCAAACTATGGTGAATACCACCACAGTGCACGTATCATCATGATGGCCACACTATGGTGAATACCACCACAGTGCACGTATCATCATGATGGCCACACTATGGTGAATACCACCACAGTGCACGTATCATCATGCTGGCCACACTATGGTGAATACCACCACAATGTACGTATCATCATGCTGGCCACACTATGGTGAATACCACCACAATGTACTGAGTGATCATGCTGGCCACACTATGGTGAATACCACCACAGTGCACGTATCATCATGATGGCCACACTATGGTGAATACCACCATAATGCACGTATCATCATGATGGCCACACTATGGTGAATACCACCACAATGCACGTATCATCATGCTGGCCACACTATGGTGAATACCACAACAATGCACGTATCATCATGCTGGCCACACTATGGGGAATACCACCACAATGCACGTGTCATCATGCTGGCCACACTATGGTGAATACCACCACAATGTACTGAGTGATCATGCTGGCCACGCTATGGTGAATACCACCACAATGCACGTATCATCATGCTGGCCACGCTATGGTGAATACCACCACAATGTACGTATCATCATGCTGGCCACACTATGGTGAATACCACCACAATGTACGTATCATCATGCTGGCCACACTATGGTGAATACCACCACAATGTACGTATCATCATGCTGGCCACACTATGGTGAATACCACCACAATGCACGTATCATCATGCTGGCCACACTATGGTGAATACCACAACAATGCACGTATCATCATGCTGGCCACACTATGGGGAATACCACCACAATGCACGTGTCATCATGCTGGCCACACTATGGTGAATACCACCACAATGTACTGAGTGATCATGCTGGCCACGCTATGGTGAATACCACCACAATGCACGTATCATCATGCTGGCCACGCTATGGTGAATACCACCACAATGCACGTATCATCATGCTGGCCACACTATGGTGAATACCACCACAATGCACGTATCATCATGCTGGCCACACTATGGTGAATACCACCACAATGCACGTATCATCATGCTGGCCACACTATGGTGAATACCACCACAATGCACGTATCATCATGCTGGCCACGCTATGGTGAATACCACCACAATGCACGTATCATCATGCTGGCCACACTATGGTGAATACCACCACAATGTACTGAGTGATCATGCTGGCCACACTATGGTGAATACCACCACAATGCACGTATCATCATGCTGGCCACGCTATGGTGAATACCACCACAATGCACGTATCATCATGCTGGCCACGCTATGGTGAATACCACCACAATGCACGTATCATCATGCTGGCCACACTATGGTGAATACCACCACAATGCACGTATCATAATGCTGGCCACACTATGGTGAATACCACCACAATGTACTGAGTGATCATGCTGGCCACACTATGGTGAATACCACCACAATGCACGTATCATCATGCTGGCCACGCTATGGTGAATACCACCACAATGCACGTATCATCATGCTGGCCACGCTATGGTGAATACCACCACAATGCACGTATCATCATGCTGGCCACACTATGGTGAATACCACCACAATGCACGTATCATAATGCTGGCCACACTATGGTGAATGCCACCACAATGCACGTATCATCATGCTGGCCACACTATGGTGAATACCACCACAATGTACGTATCATCATTATGCAATTTGTCGTAATATAGTCTATATTATTACATATATTTATTATTGCTCTAAGAGTTGCATACAAAAGATTAATAATTTAAACAAACCACATTTCTTTAAAAGAAACAGAAAAAGTCAATGTTATAGATTAACATGCGTGCACTGCCTTTTGTCGTAGTCATTATAAAATGTTATCAAAGCCTAAATACTAATATCTTGTTAAATCTGCATATATTTAAATTCAATAGTTAATTGTAAAAGTTTAAATGTAAATTGATCGGCGTCACTTAAAAGATTTGATATCCCACAATATTTACCACAGAATTGCAATTGACACAACCAGCAAGAGGATGAGGGTAACTATTATATATATTCCAGAAAAATCAAATATCAAGGATTTTCATGGAATTAAACAGAAGTTATCAACCAAGATTCAAACAGAATGAGTGTTCCTCCCATGAGTGATATGTGACATATATTTTGTTTGTTTGTTTGGGGTTTTACACCACTTTCAACATTATTTCAGTCATTTCGTGATGAGACCTACTTGTAGCAGATATAGTACTGCCTCACTGAATTGTCATGTTGCAGGTCCTTGACATGACAACCCACCCGGTCACAGATTTACAAGGACAACGGGTTAACCCTTTTGGCACGGGCCTCAGCTCATATGGGAAATTGAATCATGAGTTCAATCTCGGCATGACCTTTGGAACACCACAGAGGAACTGGTGCTAATAAGCTGGCGCTCTATCCAACTGCGCCACGGCCCGTAGCTGATGACATAGATGAAGCTTGACTTTTGTATTAATGAAATAGACGAAGCATGACCTTTGTATTGACAATACAGATGTGGAATAGCATAGACCAAAAATCAGATGTATCAGAATATGATATTCTGTGGCATAAATGTGACTATGAGCAGTAATGAGGGAAGTGTGCCATGGTCAGCCCTTAATGTGTGCTGGGGCAGTGATGTATTACTGATGACCCTCAAGACAACATATTCTCACCATACATGAAGTACTTTGACCTTTTAGTTTGACCACTTATGTATCCTTAAATCAAAAATGTAATATATTTCTATAAACCAAAAGCATCCATTTAGTGCATTTTTAACTAAATAGCAAAAGGATATATTTTTGAAATATTACTCCAAATCATACCGTTTATATATAGAGCAAATATAAACAGACATCCTTGTAATCAGAGGAGCGGGACAACACTTTTGCTGCACAGGGATGAATCAGTGCAATTTAACATTCATAATAATAACAATTCAGTGATTGAATAATATCCATACTACAAATTAGAGTGAATAATTAGCCATGTGACCAGATATCAAATTCTCTATATCGTGAGAAAGGTAACATTTTTTTTCTGAGTGTGTGATCAGGCACATAATAGCAATTTATCAAGATTAGACATATTTGATCACAATTATACCTTACAAATATGAGCTTTGTCCTTACAGAAAACATCAAAATCTTGAAATAAATGTGCAGTGAATATTTAAGAATAACATTGTATATTCAAATAAAGACATTTGACTATTCAGAGGTCAATATCTAAATTATATTCCTATAACATCTAATATAAAGCTGATATTTCAGTTTGGTAGCATGACCAGGCATCAATTTTAACATCTCTCATACTCATATCACAATAAAACTGTTCTGTAAGCAAAATAATTTGGGGATTTTATCCTCAAGTATTGTAGATACAATGAAATATGAATAGTTTCAGCCATGTTTTATCACAATTTAAAAAAAAAATCAATTGTATCACAACATTAAATAATAGAAAAATAATTCAAAATCCTCACGTAGCTGTGCAATGAGTATATAGTATTAACATTGCACAGCAAAATATAATCATTTCACTATTCAGAGGTCAATATCTTTTCCATATTCCTTATAATGTATCATAAAGAGCTGAAATTTTACTTTTATAGCAAGACCAGGCATCAATTCTAACATCTCTCAGACTCATATCATAATAAAACTGTTCTGTAGACAATATATTTTGGAGATTTTGTCCTCAGGTATGTAGACACAATGAAATATGAACAATTTCAGCCATTTTTTTATCAAAATTTCAAAAACATTCTTTGTATCACAGCACCAAATAATGGGCAACTACTTTATATGGCATCTATGAGCTCTATCTTAATAAGGAAATAATTCAAAATCTTCAAATAACTTTGCAATGAGTATATAGCACAAACATTGCACACCTGAATATAAACTTTTTTGCCATTTAGAAGTCATAATGTCTCATATACAGCTGATATTATCAAGGATAATCACTGGGATTCATTTGAGCTCTGTCATTTAGAAACCAAGGATTACATTCTTGTTGCTTGATGTATGGGAACAGGGCATTTTATCCAACCAGAAAAAGTACATATGACTCCACTGCCATAACCCGTGTTGTATTTGACAATCCTATTAAGCCATGTGGGTGCCTCTTCTTTCAATGACGAGGGTGAAGAGAAGTTGCATTTCTGGTTTATCTCCACAAGGATTTTAAGGACAGGCATCAAGCTTGACTGCCACCACGTCAGACCAGCATCAAATGCTTTGGTCCTCCTACAAAGGTTAAAAAGCTGTTCAACAACAGTGTACAGCATCTCCTGATCACTTGACTCCCCAAGTAGGATGATTGATGCAATACCACATAAAGTACTCGTAGTGGAAGTGTAGTAGTTCTTCATAGCTTCCATAACCAGAACATTGAGATGGGCAATACATACCATGGTGCTTGTTGTGAAGTGAATGTCATTCTGTATCATGGCAGTTCCTTCCTCCTTGACATCATCTTTTAAAGAAATCAGCAAAATATTTGAACATCACAGCCCAGCGGTTTTCTGCTGACCCCTTTATGAAACCATTATTTTCATAGATCAGTTCCTTCTTTCCCTTGTGGCTAACATAGAGTTTTTCTGAATATTTCTCAAAGTGTAGTGCAAAACCCTTTGCTATGTAACCATATATGAGGTCAGGAGTAATGGCTATGGGTTTATGACTCTTAAATGCATCCACCAACATGAATGGATCCCAGTGTGTATCCTTCAATGATCAGTTGTCCTGATCAATGCTAGCCACTCGTATGTGTTCAACTTTTTTTCCAATGTCAAATACATGACTGTTTCCCCTTTCAGTTCTTGTGCTGCCATCTTGATAAGATGTCTTTGGGCAGATAATGGAAGGCTTTCTCTGTGTGGTTGAAGCATATTCCACTTTCTTTGACATGAGCTGAGGCCTGTGCCAAAGGGTTAACCTGTTGTCCTTGTAAATCTGTGACCGGGCGGTTTGTCATGTCAAGGACCTGCAACATGACAATTCAGTGAGGCAGCACTATATCTGCTACAAGTATCTATCTGCTATCACGAAATGATTGAAGTAATGTTGAAAGTGATGTAAACCCCAAACAAACAAACAGATCCATTTGGATCAACAGGTGGGTCTATGTACAGATCCTTACTCTGACTCAATAACATTGAATCTTTTAAGAAGGGTGTGACTATCCATGTCATCAGGACACCTCCATTTAAAAGGGTGTTGCCTATTTCCTCTGAAATCTTTGACATGCATCTGTAACTGTTTGTTCTCTCTGTTATCTTTCAGATAGCAAGCACCTAGTTCTGAGACAAAACCACCCAACTTTCCTTTGGCTATGGTTCGCCTCTGAGGAGTGTCCACTATTGCAGTCTTCACTGCGGTATCTATCATACTCTCCTATTCTTCGTTGACCCTCGACTGGTTGACGAGTTTAGGGTCCAGCGTATCATTATTCCCATTTTTATCATGTGGGATGCCAGTTTTTCCAACTGAGATGCAGTTCCAGATTCACAAAATATCTTCACCATTTTTTTCACAGCAACACCATTCATTCCAATGGCTCGATCTGGAGCACATCTATATATTTCTATAATGATGATAATAATAATAATAAATCCTTTATTTATCCTGGGTGAACATGTATTACAATAATTAGTTTTCATCATGGCCCAGCTATCTAATAAAAACATGCACTATATACAATGTAGTACTATCTCTAGAATGTCAACCCCACTTTTTATTGCAGTACATATTCTATTATAGTTGGGTGTACTGTGATGAGGTACATGTCTGAGTAGTTCAGCTTCTTTCCCTTAGCTTCATACTCTCTGTGAATCTCATCAAGCACAATTTGATATCTTTTGGTTAGGACAGCATGTACATATGAACTGGGGGACACCCATTTGACTCCTTCCTTCCATGAGATGACTTATGGCACAATAACCATGTTCCTGATTAATCAGTATATACTCTTTGAGCCTCTTCAAAGAGGAAACCGGTGATATCTGCAAAGACAATGCCAGCCCTTATGGCACTCGATTTACCACCCACATGTATGATCTGAAAATCAAACAGTGCCAGGCAAATTTTCTTAACAAATACATTGATCAAACCTAGGAGAAAGGAAGATATCCTTCTTCTCAGTAGACAATCCATGAGAAAGAGTAATGTCGTCCTAGATGTGGAGACCAACGTGGCAAACATGACAATGGGATTGATGGTTCTTCATGACAAAAAAGATGGTGGTACAGACACCTAAGACTAAACATATCAAACTCTGCATCTTTATTATCAAGCTTGTGCTACCAGAGGGGGAATCGATGTACTTTTTTATATTGAACATCATTCATGATAGATAACAACACAAGAAAATATAGTACAATACAATGCCACTCTCAGAACTTAAGTACAAAATATTTGGCAAGCTCATGTCAGCTCGAGCCAAGGGTAAAGCCTTAAAACAAAGCATATCAGACTATAGAAGACTTCATGATTAAAGTGAAAAAATAATGGACATAACACTCTGAGAGGGCAATCTTGCTCAACTCAAGGAAACAATGAACAAATCAGCACAGCAACTGTTTGCCTCATACAAAGCATCAGGCAGCCAATCCACCCTACATGAACTTAAACAGATCTTCCAGGACATTAGACTCATCACACAAGACGAGAGGTTGTTATCCAAAACAAGAACCGTCTTGACACAGTCTAAATTAATGAGACATAGTGAAATGGCTGAAGCCTTTTGGTTGAAAAAAACATCATTGCTGATCACAAACGTCAAAAACTCAAGAAATGGTCCAGACCATCTATACAAGTAGTGTGTAGGAAAGCAACAAAACTTCAGACAGAGAGAGACATGGAAAATGACATCCAGAATGAATACACTCTGATCATGATACAAGAGGACAATGTAATGGATGAAGAAACCGATCCCATAAGAGATGACTGCTTCGATAAATAATTTCAGGACTGACTGAGATCTCTTAAAGACAGTGTCCCAAAATCCTCACAAAGAGAGAGGGAGACACATTCAATTCAGGGGGGTCTAAGCAAAAGAATAGCACAACTAAGAGACACTAGGTTGTGATCATTGGCAATTTATTGGTGTTTGTTTTTTGTGTAACATTCATTCCATAATGGAAGATGAGTGTGGCATCATTTCAAACTGAGCAACCCTTGTCTCATCCATCTGGGACGTACTGAAGTACTGGTCCTAATATCAGTAGGCAAGGAGTTCTAGAGTCTAGGGCCAACAGATGAAAAGGCCCTGTGACCCACTGTCCTTAGCCTAGTATTAGGAACTTGTAGATGGGTGCCATCGTTGGATCTTAGACAGCGTTCCCCTTGTTTGATTAGGAGTAGATCATGCAAGTAAGGCGGTGCCTTACCATTTAGGGCCTTCCAGGTCAAGAGAAGGATTTTCTACCCCATCTTATGGGAGCATGCTCAGCAACAGACCAGATTTACTGCAGATTTGTCAATATGTTCAATATGATGAGCACATCAGATAACAGGAGGGTACAGTACCTCACAAAGCTGTCAGAGACATCTGCGAGGAGCATCATAGGCTCCAACCTCAGAGTAATTGCTCAAAGAATGAAATGTGATGTGAAAGAAGTCAGAGCAAAAAGTCTCACCCTGAAGCATGAATATAAAGTGGAATGCTCAGAGCAGGATGAGGCAGCAATACACATGATCACTGAATTGAGAGAAGTCATTTGTGGGGAGCAATCTGTAATCCCAGGTTTTAATGATAATGAATTATGCTGTATCCTGGATTACGTATGTGTAGAATGATTTTAATTTAATTCATAATGTATATCATGTCTAGTATAAGAAAACTATACCTTGTATGTGTATGAATAAAATATTAAAAAAAAAAAAATCTACTCTCCCATGAACAGGGAGCCAGTGCAATTCCTGTAGTTTTGGTATTGTAGCTTCCTGATGTCAGCTTTAGGCCAGTAGGCCATTACTATAGTCTAGAGTAGATGTAACAAAGGCGTGGGTGAGTGTTCTCGTCTCGACAATGTCTAATGGCCGCCAAATACCTAATATGTTAATAGCCCTTCTGACACATTTTTCTGATCTGGGCCTTCATGTCCATGTTAGAGTCAAAGGTGATGCCAAGGTCAACCACTGACTCACTAGGAGCAATATCAGAGCTACCCACTCTAATTGTGTCTGGGATACTACTGCTGGTTGCAGTTTTATACCTGTCAGTATATATGAGCATTTCTGTTTTTCCATCATTTATCTTCATCTTGTTTGATTTAAGGACGTTTCTAACCTCACTGATACACTCCTCTAGTTTGTGTCTGCTTATATCAACTTGATGTGGGGAAGTGTGGTCCACCGGGATGTAGATCTGAGTGTCTTCTGCATAAATATGATAGTTCAGACCGTATTAGATATCAGAAAGGGGTGTCATATAAATGGTGAAAAGTATGGGACCCAGGACTGAACCCTGTGGGACACCATATTTTATGGACTTGAGACAGGACATATGAGTCCCCACCTTCACACACTGTTTTCTGTTTCTAAGATATGACCGAATCCAGGAGAGGGCATGACCCTTGACATTACATCTAGCCTCCAGTCTATCAAATAGAATTTGGTGGTCAATGGTGTCAAAGGCAGCAGAGAGGTCAAGCAACAACAGGATGACTGACTTTTTGTTGTCAAGAGCACACAAGATATCATTTTGCACCTTTAACAAGGCAGTTTCAGTGCTATGATATTCTTTGTAGGCTGATTGAAACCTGACAATACTGCCATTCCTTACCAGATGAGGGACTAATTGGTCTGCAACTGCCCTCTCTGTTTATTTAGAGATAGATGTCAGGTTGGAAACAGGTTTGTAATTCTTCTCAACCAGTTCTAGGCCAGGTTTCTTCAGCAGGGGTGTTATGATGGCTATCTTCATATTTTTAGATACTGCTGATTCCATCAGTGATTTATTTATGATTTATTTATGAGTAATTATCAGTAAGAGGTCATCTAGGAGGTCAAGTAGGAGCCAGTTTGGAATAGGGTCCAGCTCACATGACTTCTTTGCAGACCTTTTGACCAATTTTCGTACATCATCTATGGTTAAGGTTGTGAACCTCTCAAGACTTGCTGTACTCTTGTACTCTCGTATTCCTGGTGGCGAATTTTGGCAGGGTGGAGCCTTATCAATTTCTAGGCGAATTCTTTCTATTTTTTTTAAGAAAGAATGTATTAAACTTCTCAGCTTGAGTGACCTCACAGTCAGTTTGGGGCATTGGTATGTCCTTTTTCTTGTGCATGACTATGACTCTAAAAAGCTTTTTAGGGTCATGCTTGTTTTCCTCAACCAGGTTGGAGAAATATGCAGCTTGAGCTGAAATCAGCATGGAATTGTATTTATTTCTCTGGGAGTTATATAATTCCTTATCAATATGAGACCCAGTCTTGTTCATTTTTCTCTCAAGCCACCTCTTGAGAGATCTTTCCAGCTTTAATTGGTCACTCATCCAAGGTACAGGGTTGCACTGAGAGCCCTTGGCGTGCTTGATAGGAGCGTGTTTGTCCATGAGTGATGTGAGTTCTTTGTCATAGTAATTCATCATGTCACTCAAGGATAGGTGTTCACATGTTGTATTTATATCAAAAAGGGATTTGATGTCCTTCCTTGGGGACAGGAGATCTAATCCCTCAAAGTTCCTGTACCTGATCGATTTTTTGGGTGGTTTGGGGGGTGAGATACCCAGGTATATCTTAATCATTTTATGATCAGATATGTATTCATCCACCAGGTGGCTTTTAAGAAACTTGTTCCCCTTGAAGGTATTGATTAGATCGAGGGTGTTCCCCAGTTAATGGGTCGGTTCATGTACCCATTGTTTCATGTCAAAGGTAGACAGGATGTCATTGAACTTTATGACATCAGGTTTATTTGGCTTATTGACATGGAAGTTGTAGTCACCCAGGAAGATGACCTCGTGCGTGTATGACCCATAGTGTGCCACCAGTTGAGTGAATTCATCATAGAATTCAGTGTAGGTGTATCTATTTCTGTCAGATGGTTCAGGTCTGTAAATGACTACGAAGGTAAACTTCTTACCCTTGATTAGAAGTGATGCCTCAAGGAGTTCCGTTGTATTTACCTTCTGGTTGCTTCAACATGTTGGTTTCAAATGGAAGTTCAGCACGATGTAATAGTCCGAGACCTCCGCCCAAGCGTCCTATGCGAGGGAGTGAGTGGAATTTGAGGGAACCTGTTTCGAGTTCATATCTGACCCTCTCCTTGTTCGATTCCTGTAACCGTGTTACCGTTACAAATAGAGCATCCAAGTTGTGTTCAGAGAAGTAACCTTTCACAAGCAGAACCTTCGCCGAGATGCTTTGTGCGTTATAGGACCCAATGATCAGTTGATTGATAGTTTTGTGTTGTGCAACCCATGTGTTGTTTGCCGTGTTACTTCCTCTGTTTACATAACGTCTTGGGACATGTGTTGAGCCGCTGTGTAGCCTGACTCCTGCCTTCTGATTGGTTGACCTGGCAGAGTAGTGTGTAATACCATTGTTTATGACTTCATTGTGACCACATGTTTAAGTGGGTTGGCTTGGCTTAGTTCTACCAGGCATCGTAGATATGTTTAGATAGTGTGCATTTATATCATTATGATGCGTGGGGAGAGAGGGGGCATATTTATCATAGATCTGTTGCCATTGATTTAAAGGTAGTAGGGTTCCGTGATATTGTTATGGAATGTCAGTTTATTAATAATATAGGTGTTATCAATATTAAAGTTTGTTGACATGTCAGGGATTATAAACTCGCCAGCTCCATGGACAGTGAGCAGCGTATTGGATTTGCATGGGCGTTCAGCTTCTAACACAAACCGTTGTTGAGCTGGGAATAACTCAATATATTTATCAATACATAATGCAGTGACTTTGAAATCTGTGCCCATGTCGTTTCGTAAGTGTTCAATATGTGCGAGATTTACAATATTGAAATTGACGTTGCTAAGTTTATTTGTCATATTGAAAATACCATCATGTATATTACACGATAAGAAGTGTTTTGCTTTAATACCATGGTGTGGAATATAGACTAATCCATCATCTGATTTAATATTACTCAAGGATTTCAAACAAGAACATATATAAACAGTCTTCGATTTGAGCAAGATAACTTTTATTTGTACAATTGTCATGATACATCCCAGTACTATTATATGGAGCCGGCCAAAAATGTTATTTATCTTCCATAACATATTTGTTAATCTCCGCTTTTATTTTTCTTTTAGTGTCAAATGAGCCAGAGATTGTAACCACGTTAAGAATAGTTTTATCATCCAATTCCTTTCTGTCTACTTCGATCTCAGCTCCAGTTGAGCGCCGAAGTTGTTTAATATTGGACCCGTGTTTGCCCACGATCCTGCCAGCCACCAACTTAGAAACGTACATGACAACTTCCCTGCCTTTCCTAGCAGTGACACCAGCAGTAGCTATATATAGGCTTTTGTTTGAAATTGTACTTGGTGGACCTAGACGTGGAAGTAGAGGGCTCTTCATCAGGTAGGAGAGAGCTTGCCTCAGGCATCGGTATAGGGTCCACACTGTCAGGGATGCTCAGGGCGTTAATTTCGCTGATCAACGTGTCGACTGTCTTGTCCAATAGTGTGTTTGTCGGTCTCAAGCCGGTTTCAAGCCTGGTCTTGTCAGCTTGTAGCTCTGTCAGCCTGGCATTAAGATGGGTAACCTCGGCGTTTGTGGCATTGGATGTGGCCAGCAAACGATCGTACGAGGTCTGCAGGAGATCAAAAGATGCCTTCCTAACCATGATTTGGTCAGGCTTCTTGTTAGAGGGAGCCAGGTCATCGGCTGCATCTTTCATCAGCGTGGATCTTCATGTAGCAGGCCCAACAGTTGCTTCTTGGTTAGACATTTTTGTTTAAGTCTATTATATCAACGTATTTCAGCTAATTGAACTTGTCTTAGCATGTACAGACTGGAAATGATATTGGTGTATGGGCTCAGTATATATTGAGGCATACACAGTGTAATTCAATGCGGGTGAGTAAATCCCGTTGTATATGCAGGTTAATGTATGAGAGGCAGTACACACAATATTTGGAACCCAGCCAACAATGAAACAAAAATGGATGTGAGAGAAATACTAAGAAATAATATACTATTCTCACTGACGTTATGCTTTTGTATATATGTAGTCTATTTTAATTATGTATACGTATTTCCCTTTCTGTTATTAATTATTGATAGTGAGAGTGTAATAGGGAGTCATGAGTTAGGGTCATGGTTCACCCGTGGCCGTGAGGCAGGTGAAATGAAAATCCCTGTGTCTTACAGTGCACAATTACAATACAGTGGCCGAGAAGCCGTCTGTGTAGTAATATTAGCAGAGGTGTCAACGTATTAATTCACCCGTGTGCCAAGAGGCTGGTGAAATAGAGACGTCGTAGTTCACCCGTGTGCTGTGAGGTTGGTGAGTGGTACAACCGTGGCTGTGAGGCAGGTGTGAGAGGAGATCAATGCGTGGTACAATGCGTGGTAAATACGTATTTAGCAAAGATCGTGAGCTTAGAATTCACCCGTGTGCCGAGAGGCTGGTGAAAACGTTTTGTCTCAGGAGTCCGAGGATACTTAAGACACGGGAACCTGGGGAATAAGCTGTTACAGACTAGGAGCACTCGACACAAGCAAAACAGGATTGTCAGCTTGTAAACGCTGTGCCTTCAAAAAGACAACAACTTGGGACCGGCCTTCCCAAGCAAAAGTCAATCCAAAACTGTCGTCAGAGCTTGCAGAAAGTCTGTTACAGATAGACCAAGGTAAGGGTTTGGGGTGCGAATAAAGAATGGCAGTGATAGACTCAGGTTAGACCAAATATTATATCAATAAAGACAGAATATTCGGAGCTTCACAAAAGAGCAGCCATCACCGTGCACGCATGCGCACCAACCCCTATCAGGAATCCTGATATAGCCATAGAGAGATGACATTGTGTAACAATTGGATGAGGCCAGTTGCTATTACAGCAACATAGACAACCTCATTGGTCAGAACAGAACAGACCACATTCTTTGAATGAGACATATTCTTTGCATTTAGACAGTGAGGTGACATGATGCAATGGTTAGACAACCAAACAGAACATATGTGAATATTGGCAATGAATGCTATATCACATTGTTTGCTTTCTTTCAAAAGACCCCTGTAAGTTAGTCTATGCTCCATCTGAAAGTGGTTACAAGACAGTATAGTAACACAACGAGCTGCATGAAAGCTTTTCCAAAGAACTTGATGTACAGTGGTGTCAGAATTAGAGGAAACTTAGAAATATATCCCAAATTTCTGTGGCTGTTATGCACTGCTTTCACAATAAAACATCAGTCGGACCTTCCATTACAACATCCAAAATGCCACACAAATTGTGTGCAATGTTGGCCAATAGAATTCTATTTATCCTGTACTCCCACCAGGTCCATATAGAGGTTGCTTCTTCATCAAGGATGCACATTTCATTGAACAGACTGTTTGGGTCATGTTTCTTCATTGTTATCAAACCTCCATTTTTTTTTTGCAGTGAGCTGTGGTCTGCACGATTGTACATTGTGATAATGTGATGGATTACTTGATTGGGCACAAACATACTGATCGATGATGGATTGTATGACACAGAGGTTGAAAACACAACAAAACCCACTTGTGTCACCATCAGCTTCAAAGTTCAAGTGACATGTGCCCACAGCAATGGATGCCACCAGAAACACAATGTAAGTGGCCACTGGCAAAAGCTGTTCTAAAATTAGCATAAACATACTCAATTTATTGAGACTTGATAAGAATGACAGGTGTCCTTCCACATATAGAGCATTGTGAAGAGCAAAGAGGAATCCTGCAGATTGCACAAAAAGACTGAGAGCAAAGTGAAAAACTGAAAAATAGGCAGCATGATGATAGTTGCCAATGTCTCCCTCACAACTAAGAGAATGATGATCATCTGTTGTACTTGACACATGACTGCCACCATGCTCTTTATATGAGACACAAAGTTTGGGCTGATAGTGCAGTTCACTCTGTATTCCCATATGTGCCAAATGTGAGACATCCTACCATCAAGCTTGTTAGCTTCTTGCAATATGGTCTTGGCGCCATCCATTGCCTCTTCCTCTAGAGACCTAAATTTGGAACTCTTATTTGGTGTCATCGTTGATCATATCTTGTATCTCTCCTTCATTTGTGGTCTTGCTTGCAGAGAAGGATGAAACAATGGTATTCTTCATTTACTATTTTTCTCTGCTCTTGTTAGTGGTATACGGGTAAATAAGCAGTTACAGAAAACACAAATACAAGCTCAATATTTTAAATGATCAATGTGCAATGAGTAAAGCATTCATGAAATGAGGTTTTCAAGCACATTTTCCTTGAGTAATATAAATGTTTATACCCCAAACATTGCAATCACAAGTTATTACCCATCTTTCCTCTACATATATTTCTGTGCCATTTGAAAGTGGACAAGTCTTCTGCTAAAATCCAAATCATCCATTGGACACTGTCAACAAACTTTGTTTAGCTGACCAGTGATTTTGTGCAAACATCTGCTTAGTAAAGTCTTTCTAACAGTGGGGTACCATCAATTGGGACAATGGATTGATTTGGCTTACAGAACCCTGTTTGTCCATTAATGTTTGTCCAATGGTACAGGCCTAACACCCTGACAAGCCACAATAGGTCACATGGTTTTATACATGTGGCCACCTGGTGGTCAAAAGAGTACAGACAGTACTTGGCACTTTCAGCAAAACACATTAAGCATGGTCAGTGTATTTTGTTTGATTTTAGTGAGATAGCTTGCTTGTTTCAAAGCTTTGTGGCCACATATCATTTAAGCATTTTCCAAACCTCTGTGGTTTCATGCCTGTGACCTCTGTGGTTTCATGAATGCTTTAATTTTAATGATTAAAATAGAAATATTGCATGATTAAACCCCATTTATAAATAAGATTCTTCAACACATCCTAACTCTTATGCTTTAAATTGAATGCAGATTTGGTAGCATTATTACTTCCAAAGTTATTACAAAAAATGAAACTAACACCCTCTCAAATGAATGATACTATGGAGTTTTCAGAATGCAAAAATGGAAGAAAATAGAAATGTGTCAGGCAAACACCGACCTCTGACAAACTGCCTTCCACATAGTGATGCCATATCTACATAAACAATGAATTAGACTTCAAACATTTAAAGAGGATATTTTTATTTAGTGTATTGTGGACTTTTTTAGCTGGTCAGATAAATCTATCCCCAAATGGTGTGTAGCTGTCAAACTGAATGACTGCAGCTTTATTTGTCAACTATTTCAGGATGGACAAGTTGCATGACACGGCCTATGAGCCCCATACTTCCAGTGCACAGCAGCTGTATATGATCAGAAGCCGTCAGAGCCGGTGGGAAGTCTTCCTCTTCGACTTGGGGCAGGCTGGAGTCCCGCCCATGAGTCGCCCACACCAGGGCATCCTGAATGTTGCGGAATATATGTGTCTGTTTGGCTTCATCCTTAAGATTAGCACATTGCATAGTTTGATTTTTATTTGAACTAGGCAGTTCCAACCATACAGTGTCGATGGTTTGCATCTCATTGAAGAGAGTCTTCTGTACTAGAGGGTCTTTCACAATAAAAAAGAAATAGGTTGTTAATGATACAATTGTTCATAGTCATATTTAACAAACTTAATGCAATATTCAGTGCTTATATTTAATCAAAATGTTACACGCAATGTATACTTGAATTGTTAATTTATCCTTGTGGATAAAATCGAAAACATAAGCCAGTATTTTTAATTAACTGAGCGTACATAATAGTTATTTTACTATTGATTTACATTGATTAATATATTTATCGTGTTGTTTTTTGTTTTTTCTTAATACAGAATTACCCACCATCGTCATTTTTGTTTTTTATATTGGGGCAAAATATTGCACAATCAAAGTTCCCGATCTGAAAATCAAACATTTATAGCTTATAATAGAAGGGAATTCTTAACATTGATGTCATTTCATCGCTAATCATCATCCAAATCTTGTTTAATAAAAGAAGAAAAAATAAGAATAACTTACTTGTTAACGATGATAAAAAATGCCACTTAAGGCCTTTAATAGTTAATAGTTAATTCATGCTTCTGAGAAACATTACAAAAGAAGATATATATTTACCTTTAATATTTTCAGTAATCTTTCATAGCTTCTTCCTCCAATGGCATTGAACAACAGAATTCGAAGAACTCGTCCCCTGAAATATCACCATAATTGAAGACAATAGGCAATATCACATTTCTTCATTGAATTCAATACGTATTATGGCATCTAACTGAGGAAATCAATATATATAGTTATATATCAATGCTTACTTTATATGTTTCTTTTCATTTTCTGACTCATGCTGGAACCAATTTATGCATTGCTAAAAACACACAAACACAACAGTTCTGGTGTAATTTAATTGCAAATTGCAACATTAAGATTTCAAATTGATATAAAAATGCATTACATAATATACTACGTGCTTAAATTTAGAGACTTTGAGATGGTGCAATATAATTGTATGTTGTGTTTGACATTTATTTTCTAACATGAGTCCATGTGATTATGGCAAAAACACATTGATCATACATGACGTAGAGTGGAGTGATATTGTTGTGTTGCTAACATTACGTGTTTTCCCTTAAACCAAGATATCTGACCAAAAGAGGGAAGTCTCCAGTCAGGCTACCAGCAGTAGAGATTAAAAATGTAGTCTGGCATCATACTGAGAATGCATGCTTGCTGAGATAAGTACTCAGATGTGTGGTCACTTTCACATGTTTAAGGTAGTGGGCAAATCACTGCACACACATCTGAGCATTATTATTACACATATCTCTTTATTTAAATTGTGGTTTTATTTGACAAATAAGGTAATGGTTGCTATACTTGACATAGTAAGTCTTATTCTATATTGTTAATAATGTTGAAACAACTGTGAATCTTGAGAACTATTTTGGAGGCATTGACAACATTTCCAAGAGGTGATCTTGCACATACAGGTGACATGTGACCTGTTGATTTCCATCCTGACTAATATGGTCAAATATTGACAACTCCACAATATGAAAATCTTGAATATTGTTTTGGAATAGAAAATATACCAATCTGATTGAATGAGCATTGTTTGCAGTGTTGTGGCCAGGGGTTAATCCAGTTGATCTTCATGCATCAATGCCCTGGCCAATCACCTCCCTCCAATATTCCTACGCCGGGCCAGGCGGGAAATCCAAAGCTGAGGCCAGACAGATGATCTCTGGACACCGGCTACAGAAGAACCTTTTCAACAGGTAGGTTTTAAATAGATTTTAACTAGTGTTAAGATTGGTGTGACTTTAATAAATAAGAGTCACATCAAATGGCGCTGCGACTTGCCGCGCTTGTGTGGGATTTACACAGGTAGATTCCGCACTCTTTTTTGAGAGTGGAGGTATAAATATTACCTCCAACTTTCATACCTTATTCTTGCGCCACTTTGCCCTTCTCCCGGCCGGTAATTCCACTTTGTCCACGTGCCCCAGTCCCCTAATTCACTTTAGTTACTAGTTTGCAACTTCTTTGTGTAATTTCCAGTTGAAATTCCACGTGGTTGAGGAGAAATTAGCTTTTTCTCTTCAAGAAGTTGCAGACAACTTTTCAAAACATTGATTGTGATTTGTATACTTTTGTTGTCCGCACGACTTGTGTCTCGTGCGTACCCCAGGGCCTGCGCAGTACAGCTAAGATTCTACACATTTTCATAAGAAAAAGTGTGTGGTAGAGGTACTGCAGGCTCTGACAATGTTATAATTTCGCCCTCACTTTTAAAAATCCGGCCATTATTTTCTTTGTAAAATCCCCTTCACAATTTCTCATGCCCCAAGTTGCCCCCACTATGCAATACATAGGATGTTACCTGTGGCTTGCAATGTCAACCCTATTTTGACTTCTGTGTTTCAAAGTAGAAACATGGATGGCCCCTCATACCCCATCAACCTGTATACAGCAGAGGCCCTGGAATTCATGGTATTTCCAGGGATTGGTAATATAGAGGCCCAAAATATTGTTTCTGAAAGGAAATACAATAGCATTGTGACAGCTGAGAGGCTGGAGGAAATCACCAGCATTCCCTCTGAACAATGGGAAGCATGGACAGCCAAGGGAATGTTGTCCTTCATAAAGCCCAAGCCCAAAAGCAGTCACAAGTCCTCACATTCCCCCCCATTCTCCAAAAACCATTCCCATAATTCCCATCATTCTTCCCGGCACTCCTCCAATCATTCCCAACGTCATTCGTCCCGTGCCCCCTCCCCTAATACCAAAAAAGATTATAAGGGAAGTAGGAGAGATGCCCTCACCATCATCCCAAACCTTATGTCAGTACCCAAGGCCCCCCAAGCTGACATATCACCTATAAATCCTGCAACCATCACTTCGGCCCTCATCACTGACCTTGAGACCTCTTCCAACTCTATTTTTGGTTATCATTCTAATTGCAACATGCCCAAATTTCCTCTAGAACCCCCAGCCCCTACACGGTCCCCCTCTGTCTTTGAAAATTCAGCTTTTGGTGAAACATTGGCAGGGGTACCCCAACTGGGAGAAATAGTAAATGTGTCCAGTCACTTTACTCCCATGCCCATCACTGACACTTCACTGAAACAAGTGAGGTTGCCAGACTCCCACTCCAATAAACCAATAGGGCGATACCCCTCTGCTATATCTCACCGTCCATCCTCTTCACACCCACAAATTAATCAGCAGTATCCACCTCATTCACAAGAGCCCCCTAGAAATTCACCAACAATACATAACATAGCCACCCCCTTTCATGTATCGCCTGCTGTGGGACATGGTGATACATATGCTACATCAACTGCTGCCCCAAGAATAGAGATGGCAAGGATATATTCCAACCATTGTAACCTCCCTTCTGTAACCCCTTATATGCCTACAGTCCCAGAGGTACCACAAAATAGTCAGAATTCGTCTACCGTAAAAGGTTCCCGAAGAATGATTAGACATCCTCCTGGGTTCTCTGAGGCATCACCCCAGCAAATAAGACTCCCTTCATTGTCCCCCACAAAATATCCTTCAACCCATCATACTGAACCTGAGTTTTCATCATTCCATGCCCTTTCCATGTATCTCCCTCAAGTGAATGGTCCACCAAGGGGAATTACATCACATTCATCACTTGGTGTTAAACCATTCACCCCTGTATCTCCCTCCATGCCCATTGTGTTTGAACCCACACCCCCCACCTCACGGGTTCCACACTTCATGTCAGCCCCTTCTAACACTTCAACTCCCCAGTTTCCACCCATATCTTATGATATACCTTCCAATGAAACCACCCAAATTCCCTTTTCAAATCCTGGTGGTAGAGGTAGGTCCCACAGTGAAAAATGGAGGAGACACCCCAAGGAAAACTCTGGTTCCCCCCATAGAGTCCGAGGACAAGCCTCTTGTAATTCTAGTCTGTCCAATGACTCTGATAGTTATTCTTCTGATAACTCTGATTCTTCTTGGCCCTCTGAGGAATCAGATACTTCTGGAAGTAATTCCCATACTCCACATAAAGGGCCCCGTGCAGGAAAGAGCCATCCTCATGATAATTTGGAGAGGATGAAAGAGCACTTGCGAGGCAAGGCTCGTGATATCAAACCGGCTCACAACCATTTGCACACCCTGAAACAAGACCCACCCCCTAATTACCATTAATTTCCCCTATTCCGTACCAATTAGAGGGACGAAGGGGGACCCAAAGCAGATATCATGTTTGACTCAAAATCTGTCGTCATCATCACATACCCCTTTGGGTCCAAAGAAAACATCAAGTCCTTGACCTCGATGAGCTCAATCCTGATATCGTGATTGAGGAGGAAATCGATTTGATAACTGATTGTCCTTGCAGAGCATGGTCTCTACGGGGACGAACCCCTTCTATTTGGCCTGGAATATGAACCACTTGATTAAAGGGATTAAGCACCGATTTTGACAAAACACATTTATAATTTTTATTTTGATGTCTATTTTCTATTTTATAGATGCATCTCAATGTTTGCCTGTTAATTCTATTTTAACTAGACCCAAATCTATTGCCCCTTTATGAAAGCACACTTCTTTCTTGACGACATTTTTATGTGGAGTGTGATCATACAGGCACTGAAGGGTAAAATGATGTCACAATAGTATGGCAATATGCTTATGACGTCATCAAAGTTACTGTCCTTTGAATAGTGCCAAAATGACGTCAGGCAGTGCTGCCCTGCTTTGGGCCTCAATTGAGGTCTGGCAAAGTTCACACTACCTGTATTTACCCATCTCATGCAACTTATGGCTCAGACAGACCTGTGCTGTAAGTATCTTGTAGTAACTTATACTATTAATCTATTATAATTTTAATTTGTCATAATGTTCATATGTGGCTAAGCTTTCGGTTTCACCAAATTGTAGAATTGATGCTTAATACCTTTAAGCTTTATTTGGAATGTCCCAAGTAGAGGAAGATGAAATGCTCCTGTCAATGCCCTCAAGGGAACCGGATGATTCTATTCGGCTCCCCCTATAATACATGTCCCTCGACGCTGACAACGTTGAATGCCTAAATGTCTGGAAGATTATGAGGTATCTCTTGATGATACTTCATGATTAACCAGATATTTATTGATAAACTCATCAAGAGCAGCAACACCTCCTGTGGTGGTAAGACCACCACAGGGAACCCATGGAAGCTTGCTAATACCCATAATAAAACAATTAAAAAGAGGAAGGCAGGGAGAAAGGGAGTGATCCCAAAAGAGATGGTTGAGAACCACTCGTCCCGGGTCATTCCTTCCCTGTCATCTCTTAATGTTGCCCCTACCCCTAAGCTGAAGAATTCTTTTCTTCAGTTCCCACCCCTTCCCCACAAAGTAACTACCCCTGCCCCCACACCTTGTGTTAGAAATGCCCAGTTGACTCAGAGACACCCCAACTGATAAAAATAGAAGCCAACCGTGGAGAAAAATAGTAAAGCCAGAGACCCTTTCTCCCACAGAAGTTGCGACCCTTTTGCAAGGCAACGATCTTGTCACCCTCCAAGATAGCATCTGCCAGCAATTGGCTCTTGCTAAATTGGGGGATAAAGGGAAGCTTCCCGCCTTGTGGGACCATCACTGGCTTCTCACAGACTTGGCCCGAGGAGTGAGAACAAACAGTATGGGTCTGGAATATCCAGAGTGTGTGGCTGCTGCGGTAAAACCTGCTCTGGATGGGATGGACTCAACTGAAGTTCCCCTCCCCTCCTCATCTCCCAAAAGTCTCACTCCTGCTGGTTCTTCCACAGTTCCTTCCATGTCCCTATTTCTATTGGGAGCTCTGTACCCTGGGAGTGAGGGCCACTGAGTGGAATGACATCTCTGTTGTGCCGCCCTATGGACCCGGTGCCCTCCCGTACTGGAGGAACCTGATCGAGTTGATCAGACCTCTTCCCCCTCCTCTCCGGGAAAAGATACGCACCGTTGACGGCATGGTCTGTCTCCGGCAGCAGCTTTTCCCTGCCCCCTATCCTCTTCCTTTCCGCCTGGTGACTGTGGATTCCCACTGTCATCTTGACTTCACTTTAAAGGCGCATAAGAGTGATAACCTCTGCTCACTCTTAGTCCTTGCAGGTCAGGCAGATATTGGACTCCAGCATCTGGTGACAAACTTTGTCTTTCCAGAATACTGGTGTCAGATTCCTGCACTGACCTCCTCCCCCTTTCTTTCCATGGCCCATACCATTGGAATTCATCCCCATGATGCCTCTTGTCACATTTAGCCCAAAACCTTTGATGAGCTCACACAGCTGGTACATGATCCTAGCTGCTGTGGAATCTGAGAGATTGGGTTGGATTATCACGGTCACCCCCGTGATCGCGAGAGGAACAGAAAAGTCATTTAGAGACTTTCATGGAACTGGCCTCCCAAACTGGGAAGCCAGTTGTCATTCACTGCCGCCCTTGTGATGGTGAAGATCAGCACATCATCATTTCTGATTGCATTAATATCATGAAGCGCCATGTCCCAAACACCCACAAAATTCATGTGCACTGTTTTTCGGGGGGACCCTCAGAGCTCCAAATCTGGACGAACGCTTTCTTAAAATGTTCTTTTGGCATATCTGCCTCCGTTCTCAGAGAGAAGGACCCAAACAAACGGGCACTCTCTGAGAAGGCTATTTCATCTATTTCTTTGGAGCGCCTTCTCCTCGAGTCTGACGCTCCATATCTCAATCCTCCCCATCTCCCCAGCCCAAACCATCCTTGGACTCTTGGCTGTATAGCCGACTGGATGAGCCAGCTTCTCCACACCGGTTGCTCTATGATCCTGGAGATAACCCGGCATAATGCCTGCTCCTTTAATCAGTTGGCTAACTAAGAATTCTCCTATATATATAAATATATATATATATGATTTTTTTAGGGGTCGCTAAGTGTTGACTCCACTTTCCAAATTTAATTCTGAAAATAAAAGAATGAAACATAATGTATGTCTTTCTGGTATATTTTTAATTCGCAGGCATGGCCCTGCTGAAATAAAATATTCTTTGACCGATAGATAGACATTCATCCGCTGAGAGCCGGGATCACTGCTGCTGAGAGTAGCTGTTTGTCATTTATGTTGGTAAGCTCAACAACTTTTTAATTTCATTTATGAGTCCTGAGTTGTGGGGGGCCCTAAAAAAAAAAAATTTTAAAAATAATAAATAAATAAATAAGGAAGGGAATATTATAAATTTTATTAAAATTTAAAAATTTTGGTTTAACTTCTGACCCCTTGTTCCCGCTGTGGCCCACTTTCCTCTCGTAAACATCTGGCCCATTGTCCCCTTCTCTCAATGTATCCCCCCCCCCTTTCCCCCCTCTTAAAAAATAAAATGGGGAAGAGTGTTGTGGCCAGGGGTTAATCCAGTTGATCTTCATGCATCAATGCCCTGGCCAATCACCTCCCTCCAATATTCCTACGCCGGGCCAGGCGGGAAATCCAAAGCTGAGGCCAGACAGATGATCTCTGGACACCGGCTACGGAAGAACCTTTTCAACAGGTAGGTTTTAAATAGATTTTAACTAGTGTTAAGATTGGTGTGACTTTAATAAATAAGAGTCACATCAGCAGGTATGTTTTAAGGGTTGATGAATTGTTAAAACACCTTGGATAGATACAGTCCATATTTGCGCATGCGTGAGACTCAACATGGACGTGTTCTGATTTTGCTCCGATCTTGTCGTGTTTCTCGGCAATTTCTGACACTCTATCAAGATCTTAAAACATTCTAACATAATCTCACCTGTTCAGTCGCACTTTCTCCCTAAAGTTTGCGTTCTTTTGGTGACTTTGGTGTACGTTTTCAGTGTAAAATTTAATCTGTAGCGAGGGTCGGATTTTGCTTCGCCTTAACAAGGGGCTGCGCTCGAGGAGCAGATCTGATTGTACTCATGGAAGGCATTCACTCAACCCATCTAAATTATTTCTCCTCTTAAACCTTGGAACCACCTCCTAGCTTATAGTTCTCTAACCAACTAGATAACCTTTGCATAAGGGGCGATCCATTTGATTTTTGTGGGGTGGGGTGGGACAGCAGTACTGGATGAATAAATTTTTTTTCTTTGGTAGGGTGGATGAATAATTTTTTTTTCTGGTGTGGGGTGGGTGAATAAATTTTTTTTCTGGTGTGGGGATGGGTGAATAAATTTTTTTTCTTGTTAGGGGCGATCCATTTGATTTTTGTGGGGTGGGGTGGGACAGCAGTACTGGATGAATAAATTTTTTTTCTTTGGTAGGGTGGATGAATAATTTTTTTTTCTGGTGTGGGGTGGGTGAATAATTTTTTTTTCTGGTGTGGGGTGGGTGAATAAATTTTTTTTCCAAAATCTCCCACCCCACCCCACAAAAATCAAATGGATCGCCCCTAACCACCTAGGCACTGCCCAACCTCCTGGGTATTTTTTTCCGAATATTTACCTTTATATTATATTTTATGTGATTATTTGACATAAATATTAATATTTCAACTGTTGCCGATGATTATTTCTGGCATAAACACACACAAATATAGAACGCAGCTTGCTTCTATTTATCTGCTGTGTCACCTGAGCCGCATTGTGAGAATCTCTCGCAATCCCTCAAATCTCACATTAATCTGTCTAATAATTTTTCAAACTGAAATTTGACAATCCTGCACATGATGCTATATTCAATCCAAATTATGTTGATCTTTTTGAAAAACCAAATACAATACCGAATTCTGGCATTCGCATCAAAGATTCCTTGCAATCTTTAAATATAAATCCAAATGAAATAGCTAAATTTCAATATCCAGAGAGATCTCCATGGACTTATGCAATTTTACATATTAATGTAGCCATGTCAGAATTAAAAAGATACTTAACTGATCCATCTCTTTATATAAATAGATATAAAGAAATAAAATCTTCACTGGATATCAGTCTATATACACTGATGGATCATTTGATGATGACAAGGCTGCTGCAGCTGCTGTTAAGAGCAAACATATTTACTCAGAACGTCTGCCAAATAAGTCGTCCTAGCTTTAGATCATGTGGAGACTTCTCCATATCGAAAATTTTTAATATTTTCTGATTCATTGTCTTATTTACAAGCATTGAAAATTATTCTGTAAATAAAGATGTTTTTTCTCACACTTCATATATATGTACATGTTCTTGCTTATCGCAATCATATGTAAATCTAAATATCCTAAATACTACAAATAATATGTTTTGTGTTGTTTGGGGTTTTACATCACTTTCAACATTATTTCATTCATTTCTTGATGAGCAAATATTATGAAGAATGTTAATCTCACTCTGATCAATGAATATAACCACCTGCAAAAACTAAATAACTGCCCCATGTATATGATTAACATGAAGCATCCCACAGCTTGTCATATTAATGATAAACTCAATAAGCCCTCATCTCTTCAACTATTAAATATTGATAATTCACCTTTATTACAATACATTAAAGGGGATTATTAAATCAAAATTATTGAAGATAAAAAATGACTCTGGTTAGTCACCCGCCATTCACTCACATTAAGATATCATTTCTTATTGTATATCCAAGCTGAGGCAACACTTAATGCGTGGCCGCTGAGTAGCGTATTAGGCCATGAAACTCAAGATCTGGAAATAAAATTAAAATCAACCAAGAAAGCAACAATAAATATTGGTTCTTGCAACGTGCAAAACATATCTAGTAAGATCTTGGCTGTAAAATACTATTTCCTTGAGCATGACCTTGATGCCCTGTTCATGACAGATTGGGACGCACAGGGGGAGGTTTGGGGATTTTACACAAATGTGAACTCCCTCTCACAACCCAATAGGTTCAACTAACCCGTAGTCACGACTATGGAGCTCCTTGAGTCATCCATCTCTATAAGGGGTAAGAAGATCACCTTTGTGGTAATCTACCGATCTGAACCCTCTGATCGGAATAGATACACCTACTCTGAGTTACACCTACTCTGATGAATTTACTCAGCTGGTAGCACATTATGGCTTATTTAGTCATAAGGCCATCCTCCTTGGTGACTACAATTTCCATGTCAACCTCCCCTTAAAACCTGATGTCATTAAGTTCAATAATATTCTATCTACCTTTGATCTAACTCAATGGGTACATGAACCAACCCATAGGTTAGGGAACACCTTTGTTCTAATCATCACCTTTAAGGGAAACAAATATCTTAAGAGCCATCTGGTGGATGAGTATATATCAGATCATAAAATGATTAAGATTTACCTGGGCATCTCACCCCTCTAAAAAATGAATCAAGTACAGGAACTTTAGGGGCCTGGATCTTCAATCCCTAAAAAATGACACAAAATCCCTAACTAGTACCAACTCATCATGGGAACACCTATCCCTACAAGACATGGTTGATTACTATGATAAGGAGCTTACATCACTTATGGATAAACATACTCTTCTCAAACACGCCAAGGTCACCCAACGCAAGCCTGTGCTCTGGATGAATGACCAAATAAAGCTGGAGAGGTCTCTCAAGAGGAGACTTGAGAGAAAAAAGAACAAAACAGGACTTCACATTGACAAAGAATTATATAACATCAAAAGAAATAAATATAATTCCATGCTGAAGTCTTCTCCATCCAGCTATTTCTCTAACCTGGTGGAGGAAAACAAACATGACTCTAAAAAGCTCTTTAGAGTCATTGATACAGTCATGCACAAAAATAAGGACACTCCAATGCCCCAATCTGACTGTGAAGTCACTCAGGCTGAGAAGTTTCTTTCTTGAAAAAATAGAAAGAATTCGCCGGAACATGGATAATGCTCCTACTTGCACAAATTTATCACCAGGTGACACTGCAGACAATAGCAGTGCATCCAGTAGATCATAGCTTGAGAGGTTCATGCCTCTGACCATAAATGATGTGCGCAAACTTGTTAAGAAGTCAGCAAAAAAGTCATGTGAGCTAGATCCTATCCCAACCTGGCTTCTACTTGACCTCTTAGATGACCTACTACCAATAATTACTTCCATCATTAATAAATCACTGATGGATTTGGTAGTATCGGAAAACATGGAAATAGCCATTATCACGCCCTAGAAATGGTCGAGAAGAACTACAGACCTGTTTCCAACCAGACTTACATCTCTAAACTAACAGAGAGGGCAGTAGCTGACCAATTGATCCCTCATCTGGTAAGGAATGGCCTTACAGACAAGTTTCAATCAGCCTACAAGGAGTATCATAGCACAGGACTGTCTTGCTAAAGGTACCTGGATAATAAGAAGTCAGTAATCCTACTGTTACTTGACCTCTCTGCAGCCTTTGACACCATCGACCACCAAATTCTATTTGATAGACCGGAGGCAAGATGCAATGTTAAAGGTCACGCCCTTTCCTAAATCCAGTCATACCTCTCTGATAGGAAACAGTGTGTGAAGGTTGGGACTCACAGGTCCTGCCTCAAGTCCATAAAATATGGTATCCCTCAGGGCTCAGTCCTGGGTCCCATATCATTCACCATATATATGACACCTCTAGCTGATATCCTTGCCAAATAAGGCCTCAGCTATCATATCTATGCGGATGATATTCAGATCTACATCCCTATTGACCACACTTCCACCCATCAAGTTGATATAAACAGACACAAAGAATATGTCAGTGAAGTCAGGACCTTCCTTTTATCAAACAAGATGTAATACTGAAATGCTGATATGTACTGAAAGACATAATCCTGCCACCAGCAGCAGTATCCCTGATTCTATCAGAGTAGGGGACTCTGATATCACTCCTAGGCATCACCTTTGACTCCAAGATGGACATGAAGGCACAGATTAGGAAAATGTGCAAGAAGGGCTATTACCACATCAGGAATCTCCCGGCTATCAGACGATGTCTAGACGAGAAGACGGCTTTTGTTACATCTACTCTAGATTATGGCAATGGCCTCCTTGCAGGTCTTCCTAAATCTGACATCAGGAAACTACAATACCTCAAAACTCAGCAGCCCGTGTGGTAGGAAAAATTAGGAAATTTTATCACATATCAGGAAAACTGAGAGAACTACACTGGCTCCCTATTCACGCAAGGATTGACTTTCATTCTTGTGACCTGGACGGCCCCTGGACGGCCCTGGTAAGACGCCGCCTTACTTGCGGGATCTACTAGTGAAAGAGGGTGAAATATGCCTGAGATCCAATAATGGAACCCACTTACTTGTTCCCAAGACTCGGCTGAAGACAGTGGGTCAGTGTCAGTGCAGTCACCTCCTTCAAGAGCAGACTGAAGACTTCTATTTTTTACATTTTTTATGTTGTCAAATTCATTTAATTCTATATGTTCAGACATACATATTGCTCAAATATTTGTTTCCTGTATAAAGTCATTATTATTCACATTTTCTGTTTGCCAAAAAAAATATAATATTTTTCTGATATGCAAATTGCTCAATAAGAAGTACAATATATAGATTCCATCTTTTTTTTGGTATCAAGTCATTTTGATTATTTTATATTCTTCTTCATTTGAAATTGACAAATCAATTTTTGATTTCTGAAGTACATATCATTCAATTAGAACCCCCAATGTGAAGATTTTACCTTCAGCATGAAAATAATACTTTTCCCAACCAGCACTTGACCCCTGGATCTTTAGCGTTGAAGAGAGATACATATCACCCTGTGGCAGCGCTATAGAAAACTTCAAAGCATTGGACAAAAATTAAAATTGGCCCTATGTTCCATTTTTTGCTAGTGTGTCATTGCTCAAACTTAACCCAAATATTTTGATGCCATCTTCTTAAAAATGTTTGGTATTTTCTCCTTTTGCTACTTTTTATGTGTTGATGTGTTTTCATGTGTTCTGACTTTCATATTGATCAAAAAAGATTCCAACATGAAGATTTTACCTTTGGTTATTGTATAAAGTCATTATGTATTATAATTTCTATCAAAACAGAAAATGTTTCAATTCTGTATGTTCCAATGTCCTTTTCACTGCTAAAATAAAACTTCAAAATGAAGATTTCAGTTTCAGCAAGAAAAAATAAATAAATAAATGAAATATTTGTTCCCACCGGGAATTGAAACCCAGACCTTTAGCATGGGAGACAGATGTCCTACCCACTAAGCCATGTTGAATAGTATTATTTGACATTCTCACTGGCAAATCACACAATTAGTCAACATCTTTATCACTTTATCAAGTTATTTTATAAAAGGATATTCAGTAATTTCACAGCAGCCAAGTTAAATTTATAGACTAAACTTTTCCAAAAATATGTGTGTCTCAGATGATATCAATAGTTATGTCAATAGATCAAAAGAAACAGATATCTTATACGCACTCTCTCATTTAAATCTGACAATTTTCCAGTTGATTCTCTGTAGGCAAGTATATAAGGTTAGCATGTAATATTTCATGTTGAATATGAGGTGTAATATGCCAAAGAAAGTCAGTTACTGGAGTGATGCATATCTTTCTGGAGAAGTCATATATATATACACACCTGTATTGACAGTGGGGTGTGAGCCCCATCGATGTAGTAGGTCAAACCTTCGCGTTTCAGTATCTGATTCCTCCCAGCCCAGTGACAGTTTTTCAATCCTGTAATATCAAATTAAAATTTTTATATGTTTTGTTATCATATATTTTTCATGATATTTATAAACATTCATTTTTTTTTTATTATAATCATCCACTTATATATGATTGTATTTATCCACTTATATAGATCTGAATTTATCCACTGAGAGATCATCATGCATGAATACATAGTAGCAGTTCTACAAGGAACTATATTAGTCTTTGAAGTAATTGTTACTTACCATTGCGCATAGGTTGTGTTACTTTTGAGGCATTTCCAAGCCACGATGTTTCCTTTGCATTGCCCAAGTATTGAGCCTTCCGCTCCTCTATTTCTGTTAAAAATATATTCAAGATTTCACATAAATCAAAGGACATTGATGACAAAAGCATTCAAAATTTATTGCAGACATCAAAATTAATGTTTGCATTTATCTTTATGATCACAAATATTAGATTTAATTGCCTCCTGTGCAGATGTGGCGCATACCTTTATTGTGGTCTCTGAGCCATATATTACAGATATCCAGAGCCAGGGCTGCATTGAGCTTTTGAACCTCACCATGGATCCCAAGCTCTATGGGATGTCCTCCCCAGTCATAACTCTCCAAGTCTTTGGTTACACAGAGAGGGCTCTGAAATGATGTCAGAAATAAAATTCATCTGATCTCATATAATATTGATAATGATAATATATTAGGCCTGAGCTGCTATAATTGCACTTTTTCAGAGAGTTATCTATAGATTTTAAGGGCGGTGATCTTTTGTGTTTTTTTATGACCATTCTTTTGGTGAATGTGCAAATCAAAGACCATTAGTATAAAACTGTGGCATATAAGTGAAAGATTTGCAGTGGTTTTGAAAAATACCTGTGTTCACAGTATTAAGGTTACCTGTATTTCCCTGTCATAGTATTAAGGTTACCTGTGTTTACCTGTCACAATATTAAGGTTAACCTGTAATTTATCGACATATTATTAAAGTTACCTGTATTCACTGGCACAGAATTAAGGTTACCTGTATTTTCCTGGCACAGTATTAAGATTACCTGTGTTTACCTTTCATAGTGTTAAGGCTACCTGTATTTTCATGGCATATTATTAAGGTTACCTGTATTTCCCTGGCACTATTTTAAGGTTACCTGTGTTTACCTGCATAGTATTAAGATTACCTGTATGTCCCTGGCACTGATTCAAGGTTACCTGTGTTTACCTGACACAAAAATATGGTCACCTGTGTTTCCAAAATTAACGTTACCTGTGTTTTCTTGCCACAGAATTAGGCCACAGGCCGTGGCACAGTTGGTTAGAGCGCCAACTTATTAGCACCAGTTCCTCTGTGGTGATCCAAAGGTCGTGGGTTCGAACCGCGGCCGTACCGAGATTGAGCTCATGATACAATTTCCCATATGAGCTGAGACCCTTGCCTAAAGGGTTAACCCATTGTCCTTGTAAATCTGTGATCTGGTGGGTTGCCATGTCAAGGACCTGCGACATGACAATTCAGCACTATATCTGCTACAAGTAGGTCTCATCACGAAATGACTTAGATAATGCTGAAAGTGATGTAAAACCCCAAACAAACAAAACAAATAAACAAATTTGCACAGAATTAAGGTTACCTCAGTTTCCTTGGCACATGTCATGATGGTTTCCATAGATCCCCTTGGTTGTGGAATTGTAATTGCAGGAACCAAGTGCTAATTTAAAAGTAAACAAACAAGTCGGTTATTTACAGTTTTATGCATCATTTTTTTTATCATTTAGCAATCTAAATCCTTTGACAAAAAATAAATAAAAACTGGATAAATATGATGTCTTACTTTAAGCCCATTTGGGGTTATTGTCAAGGACTCGCAGATTTCACATCTTTTTACAACTGAACTCACGCGATATATGTAGTTCAAATAAATTGATTTCGAAAAATACATCAAATAAAATACTGAATTGACTGTGTATGATTTCAAGCCTATATGAGATTTTATTGCAATGTTTGACCAACTTTCGGCCATCTTGGTTTATTGTGTTTTCACAGCTTGGTTAGATTTCACAGAAGTACAATAGGTGTGAATTCTTTCGCCCCTCTCCCCTATTCAACATTTAGTCCCCCACAACTCTCCCTTACTCCAGTGTTTCACTTTCTAAGCCGAGCATATTCCCTTATGGAATTACCGGACTGGGAGAGATTTGTGTTCTATTCTTGCCTTCATAATTCTCACTGCTCGAGTTGGATATAATGCCACCTTGTGTTAAAACCTGTCATGCAGGGTAACTTTGTAGACATGCAAACATGGCTCATTTTAGGAAGTAAATGTTGATTAACATGCCATTTAATTATAAGCAGTTTACACCAGTCCTATAAAAGTGTTTCTACTCTCTTCAAGGTTCCCAAAACTGTATTTTTTTCTGTATGTTTTTGTTGCCAAAATATTAATATATCCCCTTCATTGCATACATATTTGTGGTCATATCAGATTTCATGACTAAAACCTATCCCAGAATTGATTGTATTTGAGAAAACTTATGGATCACAAATATTGAAACTGGAGAAGTGAGAATTGAATGAATGTGCTCATCTGACTGCTTATATTAGAAGACATAAGACACTATTTTATACCACGTTTTATCTTATACTAAGTCGGGACAAATATAACAAACAAACCTTAAATATGCCAGATTTTTGCCATGCTATTTCTTCCAAGGAATCTCCCAAGATGTCACCATGGTCCATGTCTAGGGTACTCACCCCACATACCACAGGGTTCCTGCAATGCTTATCATTCTAGATATGTTTCTCCAAATGTATAAATGTCCTCCAAAATATTTAACTCAACTATTTGTTGTTTATTTTATTTTTTAAAATTATTTTCTTATAACAGAGAGTGCCAAGGATGGAGCTATGATGTGCTATAATGTATATTGAGGTATTAATATACACCTTGAAATGCTATTATGTACATTGAAGTGTTATTACATACATTGATGTGTTATTTACATGTTATTTACATAGATTGAAGTCTTTAAACATACCCTAATGTGTTATTAATTACATTGAAGTGTTAATACAAAACTTCATATGATATTATGTACATTGGGGTGTTAATATTCACCTTTATGTGTTATTATGTACATTGGGGTGATACTATACACCTTGATGTGTACATGAGGAGTTATTACATACAGTGATATGCACTCTATTCTGACGTTTTCGTAGATACCTAGGTGTGGAAAAAAAATACATCTTAAAACATACTAGAATCTCAGTCCTCACCTGATCATGTTAGTTGGGTCGAATCTGCCTCCTATACCCACTTCTATAATAGCAACATCAACCTGTAAACAACACAAAATTAGTTAGGGATTGATCTAAGTATGTGACATGTGTAATTATTCTAAATCACCTTTAATCTGAGACAAAACCCATTTGGGCCACATATTACATATTTGGAAAGGTTCAGTTTTTTATTTCACTATAAATATTTGGTTATTAATAGATCAATATAACAGCAAATATTTATTATAACAGCAAGTTATCATCTCCAGTACAAACAACTGTTATATGACAATGTTATACACTATTATTTTTGATACATTATAGACTGCTGTGGCAATACAGCAATAGTTGCTTATATTCAACAGTTACTTCTTACAATGTGTTATTTTATCTTTAAAACTACGGCTCAAGGTTTTTAGACTTGGTCTTTAGAGTTATCCATATGACTTAAATATTTATGGACTTTATTACTGAATTGCCCAGAAGAGAGACTTAATGAAATGTATTTACCTGTTCCTGTTTGAACACATGAAATGCCATGCCAGTGAGGAAGGTAAAGAAGAAGGGCAACTCTTCAGCACCCTAAAACACCCATGATACACTTGTCAAGATTAAAACAAATAGAGACAAAAGTAACAAAATATGTCATGAATTGCTTTGAAATATTTCTTTTATTTAACCTATTCATTAAATCCAAGTCAGTCTATATTTTTATGAATAGAGACAAAGAATAGTTACCTTAATTTTCATAAATGGGTCAAAGCACTCCCAGAAATATGAAGAAAACATTTCTCTTGATAAAGGTTTCCCGTTGATTCTCACTCTTTCGCGTTGTTCCACTAGGTGTGGAGAGCTTAAAATTTAGAAACACATATAATAGGGAAAATAACTTTTTTAGTCACTAATTTTTTCAGTCATTAGTTTAGAAGATAACTGATATTTTAACTGTATTGTGTTGCAAAAGTGAACATTAAATTACCTGAAGAAACCTGTCTTGTAACCATGGTGACGCAGGATGCTTTCACAGAACGAACTTGTTGACCCCTTTCCTTTGGTACCACCTATATGTATAGGGGATAGCTTGTCAATGTCAGACATCTAAATAGAATGAGATCATACATGTTTTATTAAAACATCAAAATGTCTGAAATTATATCACATTAAGTAACATATTATACTATTTCATGAGTTTATATGAACAGAATCCACTGCTCTGTCTCTTAGTACCTGATGAAGACAACAACTGGAATAAAGCATTGGCCCAATGTTTGTTTTTTTGCAATATTTGCAATGAAGGGTATCTGAAGAAACAATTAAATTTAACTTGTGAAGTTGGCTATCCCACTTGTGTCTTGTGCTCACTCATGATCAGTGCATAAGCAGTATGGATATGCAGTTGCAAGGGAGATGCATAATTGACAAGATATTGATTTTGTTTGTTTGAGGTTTTTATGTCACTTTCAACATTATTTCAGTTATTTCTTGACGAGACCTATCACCAGATTTATGCTGCCTCCCTTAATTGTCATGTTGCAAGTCTTTGACATGACATTCATCTAGTCATAGATTTAAAAGGAAAACAGGTTAGATTCTGGGAACTATTAGGAACTATGAAATGAGATTTTAAAAAACTCCATATAACATGCTTAAGGAATAGCACTGACTCGAAGTGAAAGTAAGAATTGAATTTGAATATTGCTATACTGGCTTTATTATATATATATATATATAGATATATATATATAGATATATATATATATATATAGATATATATATATATATATATATATATATATATATATATATATATATATATATATATATATATATATATATATATATATATATATATATATATATATATATGAATGTGTGTGTGTGTGTGTGTTTACCGTAACTCCCATGTGCAATGCACACTCCTTCGTTATTTCTATCTGCTGGTGCCGTACATTGAATCTCTCTATTCGCTTCTGTTGTGCCTCAATCATACTATCATCCATGGCTTGTATCAATCTTTCCGCTCCCTGAATTTGAAAAAAGATATCCTTTGCCTATTCAATGAGTCACCTTGAATGATATATTCATTTTGACAATTGTTGGAGGACGCCCAAAAATGACACCATAGAAATGCTTTAATCTGTTTGGACAAATGATATTATGAATTTTCAATTATTTGAAATATCATTCATTAAACAGTAGTGGTAATAGAGTGCTGTATCTAAAAATGTATCAGAATGTATTTCCATTGATGGGCACTGACAATATTCTTGGAGTCACTTTCACAAATAAGAATACATATCCTATAAATAGATTGACGTACCTTTATCAAACACTACTTTTGATCAAATAATGAAGTACACAAATGACAAGAGGTAGAAAATGGTTTCTTTTATTATTACATCTGGTTCCTGACGATGAGCATGCCAACCCCACACCATGATCTTGTTGCTTTTTTAATTATCTACATATAGAATTGTTGACCGATATACTCACCAAATAGATTTTATCAATGATATTTGTGGCAGTGATAGAAAAAAAATAAATTCATAAATAGCATCTGACAAACCTTTATGGCTTGATCTTGGGCTTATTTGAACTAAAATGTAAAATATCAGGGGGAGACATAGCATACGTTTTTCTATTATTAGGGGAAATGTGTTTATTAAAGTTCCTGTCCAAGGTTTGATTTTGCCAATATTCTCGGAGACTGGTGAACTTCCATACCCTGTGCCGATAATTGACAACTATAATGATAAAATATAATGATTGGTATGCACGATGTGCTATCCCCTGGCTAGAAAGCACCAAACTTTGAAAAAGTCTGCATACAAAAAGCACTACTCTGGCACCTTTACAAACCCCAAATCTAAGTAATTGGATACAGAACAAGATAGATCTTGTTGACATTGGTGACAGAAAGGACTGAACTGTGGATAAGCTCAATCATTCCTAAAGGGATATCTACTAAGCATAAAACATAAATGGCATTAGAGGAAAAGGACTGGAGAGTTGATAGAAAATGAAGAAAATCTACTGTGTGTTAATGATTATGAAATATGCTTTGAATCACTTTTTTCCAGATTTACATTTCATTGCTTTTGATTGAATATCCTAGTTTTTTCAAATATTATGTTTTTGGGTACATTTCTTACATCGTCTTAAAATTAGATTGAAAAGCCTTGAATGGGCTGTTGCCTGAAGATATTTCAGGTATTTGGCATCATCAGCTTATGATGTATTTTGCGATTTCTTCCTGTCCGTGTTATCTGCATACATGGCAGCTCACGGGAACACCTGAAAGCCTGCATGCTATGGTCCAGCATGACAATAACTATTCAAATAATCAACTGTCTTCTGATTACACGCCTCTGATCGTGAAAACTGCCAAAAATGATGATATATATGAAAGAGTACACGCAGAACTATTTATTAAACGGAAATCGCAACGGATATAGAGGGTGCTCCAAACAATGGTGGTATTAACCTACAACCAAGAAACCACCTTATCATTGGTTCATTGGGAAAATAATACTTTACCTATAATATATTTTACTTATGAGTGAGAAATGGTTACAAGAATGGTAAAGAGGGACTAACTTTTCACTTTGAAGAGAGTGCCCTTGAATTTCACTCCCAACTGTTTTCACGACTGCTTTTGCTACTGCTGCTGCAATTTCTATCACTACTACTTCTGATACTGCTGCTGCTGCTACTGTTACCACTGCTACTTACTCTACAACTGCTGCTGCTACTTCAACTGCTGCTGCTACTTCAACTGCTGCTGCTACTTTTACTACTATTACTACTACTACTGCTACTACTACTACTACTATTGCTACTACTACTATTACCACTACTACTACTAGGTAGCATCATAATCATCATCGTCAGCATAAAAAACAATTAGTTGCTAGAATACATAACAGTTATCAAAATGAATAATCTATTGTTTCTATAGGAAATATGCATGCTGTTGCCCCAGTTTGTATTTAATCTCAATCATTGGTAATTTCAATGACATATTCTTAGCAACAATCGTTTTATTGGCCCACGGTTAATGAAGTACTGTGCTATGGCAATAATGGCCATATCAGATCAACTTTCAAGTATTTTAACCAATGTGAAAGTAACACTACCTGCAAAGAGAGAAGCGCCCACCACGTTTTTGCATCCAAATCCAATGTTCTACTAACTGTACTGTGCTATGTTTGCTATTTATCATATTTAGTACATTTTGCTGATAATTGTCAACATCAACATGATTTTGATTACAAAATTTTACATCTACATAAATAATTTTTCATTGCAAAACTTTTTTCCCAAATGAAGTAAGTTTATTATCATTATTATGATATCGTTGTCAGTATTTTCTTTTATAAACCTTTGATAATTTCTTACTTCTCAACTAAAAACAATGGTTTTTATTTGTCTCAACTTTATCCAAAAAGAATACTTATCTAAGTAACTATTTGGTATTATATTTTGAAACTATAGAACATCCTATAATTTCATTTAGGATTTGAGGATTTGGCATCAAGAAGTCATCTGGTTCACCAACAGTTGATCGATTGTCACCAATGTAACAAAATGTTACCGAATTCCATCCCTTATTTAAATTATATTGTACATATATGTGGTATTTCTATAAATCCATGAATAAACAGCATTTCATTAAATTAATTGTAATTTAGTCAGATAGATGGTATGATACAGATAGATATTGTCGGTTAATGATGAGTCTATGGGCTTGTTAGTATTCTCCAATCACCAATTAGCAAAGCCCAGATAGGTTATCTGGAGAGATTTGTGAAACATGGGCCATCAGGGTCTCTTCTATTTCAACCAAAGAAAATTTTGGTTGAGCTGATATAGTTCTCATTTAAATGGGTTCAATTCAGTTGTTTAAACAAAAACGACATTTTGTGGCTGGCGACCAATATCAAGTGTTTATATGTAATTTACTTAATGTCATTTTAAGAATAATCATGCTTTTTGGGGATGTTTTAGATATGATCATACATAAAATGTTAATTACCTCTGAAAGAGTTGGGTATTTAAAAAATCTCAAGCAAACAGGATTTGGCATAAAAAGTACCAAACCAAAAGGTAAAAACATCCACTCATCCGATGCTAATTGTTTATCAAACATGCACATAATTTAATATTGAACAAATGAATATAAATATTAAGTAATTTATATGTAATCACTTGCCAAAACTCAGCAATGAAGTTTATTTGCCAATAGACAGAATAATATATATATATGTCATAGTTTACCTGGTAATTCTTGGGCACATCTAGATAGGCCTCTGGTTTGGAACGGGTGAAATGTTGCATAAACCTCCTTATCTGAGTGTACATGATGAAGCATATATCAAAAGCAAGACGGTTAAAGTGGATTTTAGAGGTACTGACACTCAAATATTTTCTCACTAAATTATCTCAGTCAAACAGTTACTGTAAAAGGCGAATGCCTCTCCTCTTGAGCTTACAGAATTGAAATGGATTCAGCTCATTTATTGGTTATGCATGTCTGGCTATCATGAAAATCTCAAATAATTTTGTCCCAACGCAGTTGGTTTGGCACAAACATCAAAATTTTATTTGCATATTACCCTATATATTGATCAAGATAGATGGATTGTGTGTATCAGCTGTATGTGTGAGTGATTGATGACAATATTGCAAACATGCATAGTCATTTGCATATATATTCGCATGGGTTTTTTCATAAGTAGTTTAAAAGTAATATTTGTTCTGAAGCATAGAATAAGATGGAAAGTGAAAATAACATGATCTCAACTTTATCATTCAAGATATAACAAAATGTTTGTTGCTAATCAAATCTATATATATACAGATCTTAATCATAATTATTATTTTTTAATTCAAAATTACACAAAGAGACTTTAGACACTGTATCAACTGTTACCTGGTATTCCCTGCCAGGTACCAATCATCCATCACAGAAATTATTTTATCTACGTGATTTATGGTTTTGTTTAAATGATATTTGGTCATGAAATTGTGATACAAACAAGTATCACAGGATTTTGATAATCAACCTTTTTTATTGATTTTTTCAGCTTAATAACCAACCCTCCCCGCTGTCTTCAGTTATTACTTATCACAATAGTCATGCTCAAGCCATGTTGGCCTGGTCTCTGCAGTGAGAGTGGTATTTTCTGTAATCTGTCTGTCCATCACCTTTGATCTTCTCTAAAACGACTGAATGGAGCTTTTAGAAATTTCTAGTTAAGATCTATTCTCAGGAAGACCAATTCTATGAGTTTTTTTTTTCCGTGGGACCCAAATATTTTTCATTTTTTATGACTTTTTAGATCACTGAGTTGTCTAGTCTACAATACTGTATGTCCCCCGCGGCATTGTATCAGATGACTGGACCACTCTGCATCTCATTTGTGTCAACAATATAGCTATACACCCATTGGCCTATTTTTGTTTATACCGTAGATTTGTACTAGAATACACTATTGGTGAGAAATGATTTCACAGATTTTGTATATTATTTGTATATCTTTATAATCATGTACACAGTACATAGCACTTAGATTAGAAATATTCTATTTCATCCTTTATAATTATTATACAAATTACATTTGACAATTTTCTTGGCCTTCTCATTTTGGGGTGAAATGGTGAATCTTTTTATATTGATGGTGGACGGTGGAGCTTGAAAACCTAGCTCAGCCACCATAGCTGAGACAGCCTAACTGTAGGAGATGGATTCACAGCTGTAAAAGATGGAGGACAATCTGTAGGAGATGGTGAACAATCAGTAGGAGATGGTGAACAATTTGTAGGAAATGGGGTACAAATTGTAGGAGATGGTGAATAATCAGTCGGAGATAGTGAACAAGTTGTCGGAACTAGGGGACAAACTGAAGGAGATGGTGAACAATCAGTAGGAGATGATGAACAATCTGTAGGGGTTGGAAGACAATCTGTATGAGAGGGTGAATAATACTAGGAGATGGTAAATAATCTGTAGATGGTGAACAATCTGTAGGACACACTCTAGGAGATGGTTAAACAATCTATAGGGAATGGTGAACAATTTGTAGGAGATAGAGGACAATCTGCAGGGGATGGAGGACAAATGGTCCTATGCCAGCTGAAGGACTAATATTCAACAATGGCTGGCTTGGTAGCTGAAACATAAGGTTGTTGTTGTGAAGCTAATATATTTGTAACCCAAGGTCCATTGGATTAAAACTGCACGAAATATTGGATATACAAAAATATACAGCCAATATTTTGGTATTATAAAGACCAACTACAATATTGGATAACATTTACAATTTTGTAAATACTCTCATCGAATTTACAAGATGGAAATGTCATGTAAATGTGTACCTATATCATTTTGGAAAGGAATAGGGAAGGTCAGACATGAAATTTATATACAAAAGGTCAGACATAAAATTTGTGTACAAAAAGCATATACTTCAGATTTTCAGAGCAGATATAAAGTTTTAAAATTATATTAAAACTCTAAATTTATATGAAATTTGTGTACAAAAAGCATATACTTCAGATTTTCAGAGCGTAATAAAAAAACGGCAGCGCTCCTTCACCATGTTGATCATGGTAAACAAACATGGACTATTATGGCCTGATAGATAATTTACCTGGCTTTCTGTAGATATAAAGTATTAGCAAATCGGATAAAAACTTAGGAAGTAATAAAGGAAATAAGAAGGGAAGGTCGATCATGAAATTTATATACAAAGATCATATACTTCAAATTTTCAGAGCGAAATAAAAAAACGGCAGCGCCCCCTCACCATGTTATTCAAGAGATACAGACATGAAACCTAATGGCCTTAAAGATATTTTTTCTGACTTTCTGCAGATATAAAGTATTAGCAAATCGGATAAAAACTTCAGATTTTCAGAGCTTAATAAAAAAATGGCTAAATTATACTACTTTAATATAATATATAAAGTGAGATCTTATTCATCCTTCATTGAATTAAAAAAGTTGGTATATGTCAGTAAATAGTTTAAACCTCCTGATCACACATCCAGAAGCACACAGGTCCCAACAGCCACCCCTTTGTTTGCAATCAGACAGGATGTTACAGGGAGGGGTCTTACACAAGAGATAACACATGGCTAATCACAACATTTACCACCAAGCCTAACAACCAAGGACATTTGAATTTTGACCACAACTCCGAAATCTCTTGCCAGATCAACAACTTCTCCAAGTAAGTTATATTCATCAATTATTTTTTAATCATACATTGTATATGCCAAAATATGGAATAATATATATCATATGATAGAATAGAGTAAAATCAACATTTTTAATTTTGATACATTTGAATATATATATTTTGATTATATTTGAATTTCCTGTGTATTTATTTTCCAGTTGGGAAACAAACCCGAAAAATGCTCATCTGCCTGGCTTACCTACTGTTTTAGCAATGCTGAGCATCACAACATCCCTTGCTGTCAACAGATCAACTCTGTCAACAGAGATATCAAATATATCATTGCAACAAATAGATAAATATTTACATTGATCCATGGGGAACTTGATATATTTCTAACAATTTAAAATGCTTTTTTCAAGTAAATATCAATAAATATATCCCCAAATATCATCTTTTCCCCCTTTACATTACAGTATTCTTCATATTTATATATCTTTACTCTCCTGTAAATACATCATATCATATTTCGTAAAACACTTAAAAGTGATTAAATATGGTATTTAAGGCCATGTAAATGTTGATAAATATCTCACAATAGAGCATCTTTTTCCATCTTTACTTGACACTAATATCCATATTTAAAGACCTTTACCTCACAGTAAATGTGTTGTATTTGTCATATTTTGATAAATATATATTAGTGCATAAATATGTTTAAATGTGGTCTTTTAGGCCTTGAATACAAATGTACTTAAATATCATGTAAATTGACAATAAACATGCAGTAAAGATTTCCAAAAGATCATGTATATATCACATTTTTGATACAAATATGCACATTTCAGAGACTTGTAAATCTCATTTTTCATGCAGTGTTAAAGCATGGAATAAATAGACATGGAATAACAACAAACTGAGATCAAAGTGCCTAATGCATGTTGATTGTAAACTGGGCTTGATGTTGTCATCACACCAACATGGATTGGGATTCTGGCCTGTTCCAGGCATGTCACGTCCAGTGATCATGGCATACCCCACTATAACCCTGAGATCACATAAATTTGATATGTGGTCATTGAACTATTTTTTATAATAAATATTTGATTTGTTTACATGATTGCAAACATTTACTTGTAGTATTCTATCAAACAGTCAAAAGTTTGCTGTAGGAATTGTTAAATTGGTCTTCACTGATGAGCCACAATTAACTTTATTTGAGGTTCAAATTCTGCCCACTGGCCATTATCAGCCTTCAATGAGAAACACATGATCATGAGATGTGCTAAATCAACACATCATATTTCCCTTGGTAATCAATTATCGTGTTTAGCAAATGAAAGGATACTAAGTGGAAACAATTACTTCATGGTAACTTTGGGATTTCTACCAACATTGAATTAAGTACAGCTTCAGTTTGAGGTAGAAACAATATTTAAACACCAAAATGATCGTCACGGCCAGTGTACTTTAACCAAATTTCACCAAGGACTTTACTTTGAATTCTGACCCAATTAATGCAAATGGGTCACTTTCAGACAGTGCCAGACGCTGTCTGTTCAAGACACATTTTGCAGGTATTTCCTATAAATTTGTCTTCAGTTCAGATTTAAAGCTATTTAGTAATTTTTACTTGCAAGGGCAGGATTTTTTACTTGCAAAGGCAGGGTATTCCATAATTTCGGCACATAAACCTCAAAAGCCCTTTCACCATACATCTTCAAATTAGTTCTAGTTGTATCATATTCATTGTTCTCTATTGATCTCAGATTTATCGATCTAGATTTAGGTTTTAGCAGCACGGATAGGTACTCTTGCATACCCATTATGTACCTTCCATGTAAGTAGAGCTCTCTTTAAGTCTATTCTAGCCTCATCAGGTAGCCAATGCAACTCCATCTACTGCGTGAAAAATTAGATTTACAAGAGGCCAATGTGTAAACATTGTTGAAGCAAATTTGAAATGAACATGACCTTTCAAACATATTTACAAACTATAAATTGGCAATTTACAAGATATTTAATGTATGCATCAAAGGCAGTAAAGACCGGAATTTGCAAGCCTTTACAAAATCAGAAAAGATGTTAAATTTCAAATAAACAAGACAAATACAAGATACCCTATGCATGTAAAGATGCCTGTGAAAATCTTGTCAAATCTGATCTTTACTTGGACACAAGATATGCATAAATGTGTTATTTTGATATTTACAATACTTAGCTAAGATGTTTATATATAAAGACAGCATATTTACAAGAGAGAAAAAGCTATATCTTTATTTGAAGGTTATACCTCAGGGCATTTGGATAATGATAATAAAGGGCTTTTGGATATTTGCTGAAACAATCTGTCTGAAATGAAAATAGTAAGAACAACATACACATTTGAAAGACATTTCCAAAAATAACAAAAGGTCATTGACCGTTTCTGCACAATTTTCTTTCTAAAATACAGGTTCATTGTCCTTGAAAGGAAACAAGGAGCCTTACAACAAAACATAAATATCCAGAAACTATTGAAACTAAATGTGACCTTTTCAATCAAGTCCCTTGTTAGAGCTGCATCCATACTGTGTCAATGACCTTGCCTGAAAATAAGCAGCCCTGTAACATAATTAAAATCAAGATATTTATCCTTGAATAGGTTGTGACCTTTTCAACCAAGGTCCTTATTATACTAATGCACAAACAGCAAAAGGTCATTTCCATAAAAAGGTCAATGCCCTAACATGGGAATAATCAATAGTGAAACAGGACAAGGCACATCATATTATTGAATTGTGTGTTATCTTCAAGGACCTTTTTCAGTAGTTGGTATCATTGAATTTTATAAGACCTTGTCAATCAAGGTCTTTGTTAGTGCAAAGAATAGTGAAAGGTCATTGACCTTTCATGTCAAAAAAATTAATGAATAAAAAGGTGAAACAAAATGACAGTTTATAAAATATTGAATAATTTGTGACTCTTTCGATCAAGGCCCTTGATAGAACAGTGCACAAAACAGAAAAAGGTCATTGACCTTGCATCAAAACAAGCATTCCTGGAAGAAGACAAAATGCAAGGTATATCAATCCTTGATATATGCGAACCTTTTAATCTTGTGCGAACATTGCATAAACTGTTGGAAGGTCATTGACCTTTATTTGAAACCAGCAATCCTGAAACAAAACAAACTGTACATCAAAATATGTTTCTTGTCAATGACCTTGCATCAAAATATGTAGATATGAAACAAAACAAAAGGAAAGGTTGTGTACTGTATGGTTGTCATTTAATAATATGTAACCATTCGAATCAAGGCCCTTGTGAGAACAGTATGTAGACTGACCTTGTGATTGACCCTGTCTGAAAACTAGCACCTCTGAAACATAACAAAAAGTTATATATTATATTTGACCTTGATGGTCTGATCTTTTCAATCAGCTCCCTTGTCAAAACAGCCCATAAATTTGTACATGCTCATTGACCTTGCCTGGAGATATGCAGTCCTGAAACAGAGTAAAATCAAATTTTATTGTTACAGTAAAAGGTATATCCTTGGAGGTTGTGTTTTCTGGAGGAAAATGTCCTGCAAAACAATATGTCAGTATTTCTTTTTTCTACCGCCTAATTCATGCTGTTAAATGAACTATGATATGTGAAAAGCATGTGGAGGTTTCATGTGGAGGTTTTGTCCCAGATGAAAGAAGATAAATTATATGATCGGATGACCCAGACTGATTGACCCCGAAACATCTGAGACCTCAACTGGACATATGCAAGAGTGGGATAAGAAGGGAATGCTATTGACAAGGATAATGTGTACATGTCTCACATGCTGGCTGCAGTGTAAAACCAAACACCAACTGAATTCCTATCAGTATCTAATTTATAACTCAGCAAATTAAAATGTTGTAAACAGTGTCTAAACAACCTAAAGAACATGGAAATTCAGATATCTACAAGATCTGAATGTTAAATAGTACCATAAAGGTGGAAAAAACGGCAGGCGTAATTTTCAACATTCTTTGACATTTTATACCCTTTCTTTTTCACTTACAATCCAAGATTTGCTTATATCTTAGCTTGCAGTGAACATATTTTCACTCTGAAAAGTCCTAACAGTATCTAAACAACCTCAGCATCATGGAAATTGAGATATCTAAGAGATTTGTAGATATGTAGAATAGTACCATAAAGGTGGAAAAAAATGGCAGGCGCGATCTTAATGTTTTATACCTTTCTTGTCACTTCCAATCCAAGATTTGCTAATATCTTGGCTTGTAGTGAACATATTTTAACTCTGAAAAGTCCTAACAGTATCTAAACAACCTCAGAAACATGGAAATTGGGATATCTAAGAGATTTGAATGTTAAATAGTACCATAAAGGTGGAAAAAACGGCAGGCACAATTTTCAACATTCTTTGATATTTTATACCCTTTATTGTCACTCACAATCCAAGATTTGCTTATATCTTAGCTTGCAGTGAACATATTTTCACTCTGAAAGGTCCTAACAGTATCTAAACAACCTCAAGATCATGGAAATAAAGATATCTTAGAGATCTGAATGTTAAATAGTACCATAAAGGTGTAAAAAAACGGCTAATCAGGTCACCATGGAAGCAGATATCATGATACATCCATTATGGTATTATGATATTTAAATGTCCTGAGGTTATGATGTATTATATATTGGTTCCATGATTCCGACACCTTGACATACTCTCCTTAAGCTTTGCATCGGGCTCAGTATATAACACCCTCTCTGATTATGCGATCAGATATGATCAAACAGACTCGTTCCATAAGCCCCACCCCCTGAATGTATCCAACAGTACGATGACGTAATTACAACCTTCGAATCTGACGGCACGTGCAAGATACAATGACGTAACTCAATTCTATAGCTCATTAATATTCATGAGCGCCCAAATAGTACGACAATTGGTCGCGTCATCGCTATGCCTATATTGAAGAGGCCTAGTAAAGCTGGGTAACCTTGACAGTGCATTAACCAATTTTGTTATATTAATAGATTGAATAACCATATTGAAATTCTATTTACAATAACCATGTTTCTTATATTTTTAAATGCATATTAAGCTGTGTTCCTCTTTTAAATTAGTAGAGAGTCTAATGAGGATATCATGCCATTTATACAGGCTTATTGCATTCGGCACGTGACGCATTTGATAAATTGCGCGTTCAACACAGAGTGACTTGTATCAGTGTGACGTCACACAAAGTCAGTGTGTGAAAGGCATCAGTGGCAGGTCCAGGGTTTTACATTTGTTAAAATGGGGTACACTACAGTATCTTTTCTGTACAAGTATTTATTATTTATTATATTATCAAAACATACCCTGGTGGTGAAAAGTAGCAGACATATATTTTTAAGCAGCCAGTCTTTGTCACTATTAAGGGAAAGAATCATGGATATACTTAGTGCCTGGATGTACAAATGTGCATGGATGAGTGATATAACAGCCTGAACACATTGAGACAGACAGTATATGGAATAATTTTGTGAAAGGCTGATTTTGAAGCACAAAACAAAGTCAATCTTCAGACATTGTGTTTACTTTTGTTTACCTGGTTGTCAGGGACAACGGGGTGACCTGAGGATTAATCTGCAAGGTTCCTGTGACTGTGCCACCTGAGCGATCTATTTAAAGTGACCTTGCTTGTTGGCCACCAAAACATAAACAATGCCATGTGACAGCTGTAATGGCCCTGTCAAGGGGAGAGCCAAAGTATGCATGCAGTGTAAAAATAAAGACTCAGAGATTGTGAATGAGGATACACTGCAGGAAGAGCCAACATTGGCTGACATCCAACAGCAGGCAAACAAAAACTATGACAATCTTGCAAAACTTATTCAAGGGGTTGAAAGCAAGATAGAAGCCTTTGATCAGAGATTGTCAGAGATAGAGAACAAAACCAATACAATGGATTTACGCCTTGTCCAACAAGGGAAAAGCCTAACTGTTGCTCAATCAGATATTAGGGATGTACAAAAGGAACAGAAAGAGCACCAATCAAAACTTAATGCTATGAAAAGCATGCTGGATTCAGCAAAGACTGAAATAGAAAAATTGAAGGAGGGTAACAATAAGTTAGAAAGATTCTCACGGAGAAATAATCTGCGTTTGGTAGGAGTTAAGGAAGAAGCAGATGAGAACCCAGAACAGATCATCAAAGACATTCTCAGCAGCAAATTTCAAATGGAAAATGTACCAATTGAGCGGGCACACCGAGTAGGTCCAGGAGCAGCAGAGGCAGCGGGGGGTGCTCCCAGAGCGCCACCTGGGGCCGATGCGAGACCTGCCGGCAGAGACAGGCCCAGGCATATTGTGTTCAAGCTACTCAATTTCCAGGATAAGCTGAAAATATTCAAGAAGAAACGTCAAGCTCTGAGTGGAGAGAGTTACTTCTTTGTAGATGACCTCTCAGAAAATGACCTGCGGGCAAAGAAGCAACTCCAACCAGTCATTGATCAGGCCATTAAGGACAACAAGAAATGGACTTTCCGTAATGGCCAACTCAGGATTGATGGCCAGCTTTATCGTAAACCAGAGGAAAACACAGGAGGCCCCAGATAGGAGGCTTCCCAGCCTGGAAATACAGATGCTGTGCTTTTACGGATTCTATCATGGAATGTAAATTCATGGACCAAAAACAATGGAAATGCAAGAGGGATTATATTGAAATCACTTTGTCCTGACATAATATGTTTATAAGAAACAAAGCTGCCAGGTAAAAATGGATTAACTTTAGATGGATACAGATGGTATGGCCAAAACAGAAGCAGGAATAAAGTAACAGCACGCACTGCATCAGGTGGAATTGGAGTGTTTGTAGCAGACCATCTCTTTGAAAATTATAGTGTGAAAACTCTTGACAAGTCATTTGAAGGAATATATAGATTATTGTTCAGAAATAAGTACACAGAGAATGAATTCATCATCAATTGTTGTTACTTACCGCCAGAAGGCAGTGAGTGGGGAAGAGATGGACAGGCCTTCTATGACTCCCTGTTGGCTGGTAGTTATAGAGCAAGTGATGTTGACTTACAGTTATTTTATGGCGATTTTAACTCCAGGATCGGAGATTGTGATGATTTCATTGAAAATATTGACAACATACCTAAACGGAACCATATAGACACTTCCAAAAATAAACATGGAGAAATATTTTTAAATTTTCTAAAAGAGGCCAAAACATGTATAGTAAATGGAAGAGTAGGAGATAGCAACAAATACACATCAGTGACCTCAAAAGGTTGCTCTGTGGTGGACTATTGCTGTGTACCACATCACACCCTGCATCAGGTCAGAGATTGTGCAATATATACACCAAAGGATATATGTGATTCCATCAACTTCATTCCAGATTGTAAATTACCAGATCATTACATAATATGAACAGACATAATAGTACAAGACAGACCAAGCACTGTTTCCCCCAGCTCAAGCGAGATTCCTGTCACATCAAATCATGAGAAAGTACCAAAACGTATGAGAACTCCTCTTCCTGAAGGATTTATGTCTACAGAGGAAACAATAGTGAAAATAAATGAAGCAATTGAAAGAATCACAAACCAGTGTATTAATCAACATAATGTGGACAAACTGTACAAAGATGTATGTAATATTTATTTTGAGGAAATTCAAGCAGATATCCAAAACCACATGGGTAGAAAAGGAAAGAAGAAAGGGCGATTTCGTGCAAAGCCATGGTGGTGTGATCAACTTCAGTTTTTGTGGAAGAACTTAGTTAAAGCTGAAAATAGCCTGAAAAACTTCACTGGATCACGCCCAATCAGAAAGAGGTTGAGGAGAGATTTAAATGAAGCACAAAATGTCTTTGTCAGTTAAAAAGTCTAGGTCCCCAGCAACCAAAGGAGCAAATACCTATGGAGATTATAAATGATGATGGAGATGTTAAATCTGGATCAAATGAAGTGCTGAGTGAATGGGAAAAGCAATACTCTCATCTATTCACACCTGAATTTTATGGATCTAATTTTGATGATAACTTTTATGAGGATATTAAGCAAGCTAAAGTAGCCCTGGAAAACATTATGTTGGGGGAAACACTGGACCCAAACAGTGATGTCAATAATGAGAACTCTTACATAACTGACATGGTTATGAATGGCCCCATTCAGCTGACTGAGGCCAAAAAGGTTGTCAGGTCAGCCAAAAACAACAAATCAGCTGGAGCTGATGGACTGCCAAGTGAAGTGTTCAAAAATGATAAATCTGAGGAAATGCTATTTAAACTCTTTAATAAAACTTTTACTAGTGGAGTGTTCCCAAGTGAGTGGTGTAAAGCACTTATAAAGCCCATTCCCAAAGGAAGGAGATATGATACCAGAGTGCCCCTAAACTACAGGGGAATCAGTCTTTTATGTACAATGTATAAACTCTATACAAGTGTATTGAATTCCAGACTTTCCAGTTACCTTGAGGATAATGAGATTTATGTTGATGAGCAAAATGGTTTCCGAAAGCACCGTGCCTGTATAGACCATTTGTACACTCTCACCTCTATTATAAGGAACAGAAAACATCAAAAGTTAGACACATTTTCATGCTTTGTGGATATGCGCAAGGCCTTTGACCGCACATGCATGTTTTACAAGTTACTGAATAATGGAGTTTATGGATTACTATACAAGTCACTTAAAAGTTTGTATGCTTCACCCATTGCCTCAGTTATGATCAATGATAACATCACCGGTTGGTTCCCAGTAAAAACTGGTGTCCATCAGGGGGACAACTTGTCGACGACTCTATTTGCCCTGTTTGTCAATGACCTTGCAACACAGCTTAAGGAAGCGGGTCTTGGAATCCCAGTTGGAGTATTGAAAATAGCTGTGCTCCTTTATGTTGATGATATAGTCTTACTGGCCGAGAATGAGAATGACCTTCAAATATTAATGGATATAGTGAATGAATGGACCAGGAAGTGGAGGCTTCTCATTAATGTTGATAAGACCAAGGTTGTTCATTTTAGGCGTCAGTGTGTTCCAAAGACAAATTTTATATTTATGTGTGGTGAAAATCAAGTGGAAATTATGGAATCATATAGATACTTAGGCCTGGAATTGAATGAGCACATGGATTTTACAGTGACTGCAACAACACTAGCTGAAGCTGCAGGGAGAGCTCTTGGAGCCCTCATATCAAAGCACAAAGCGTGTGGGGGTCTGCATCACTCAGTATATAAAAAGTATTATGAAACATGCATTGTACCTATCATGGATTATTCAAGTGCCATTTGGGGCTTCAAGCCTTATGCAAAATGTGATACCATACACAATAGAGCCGTACGATGTTTCCTGGGGGTGCATAGATATGCATCAAATCAGGTGCTTTTTGGAGACTGTGCTTGGAAACCACCTATCATTAGGAGACATTTGGAGATGATACGTTTCTGGTACCGGATTCTGAAAATGGATGACAATAGGCTGACTAAACAAGTGTTCATGTGGGAATCCACTCTAATGCAGAGAAATAATAACTGGTTTTCAGATTTGAAAAAGATATTTTCTAAGTTGAATAGGGTAGAATTAATTAACAAAAGAAATGTGGACGGTGTTTTTATCAATAAACTGTTATTAGAAGCAGAAAGAAAGATGATGGACAATGAATTTTCCAAATGGAGTGAAAATGTTGCTAACTCACCTAAGTTGCGTACATATAGACTCTTTAAACAGTCCGTTGCTGAGGAACCCTATCTGGGTTTGTCTATAAATATGAGATCATATATTGCTCAAATTAGATCTGGGATACTGCCACTCCGTATAGAAACAGGACGTTATGGGCAAAATGCCATTCCACCTGATGAAAGGATATGTCAAATATGCTGTGAGGTGCCTGAGACTGAAATCCATTTTATTTTTAATTGCAAAGGATACATTAATGAAAGAAATAGACTATTTAGTGTTTGTATAAAACATTTTAATACATTCCTAGATATGAATACAACAGAACAGCTACAAGTAATGTTCAGTGAAATTTTAGTACCCAAACTTGCCTTGTACATAAAAAATGCTTTCAATATAAGAAGAGATCTATTGTATAAGTTTGAGGGAGGGTAAGTGACTTATAAGCCTTCTAGGCTGGGTGGGCAATTTCAATGTTTTTAGCTTTTTGGGGAAATTGAAATACTGTTTTTAATGAACATTGTATATACCATATTGTCACTTAAATTAATAAAATCTTATCTTATCTTATCTTATCTTATTTTTTGGCATATTCGTGTTCACAAATATCCTACAAAGTCCTATAAGAAGAGGAAATGCCAAATGATATAAATTGTGAAATTTCTTAAATTGAACACCCCCTTCAATATCTATTTCTGGACAAGCCAATATACAAAAGCTGATTCCGCCAAATTCAGTGAAGTGTCATTTTAAAAATTGCAAATGGTTGGGTTTTATGATTTAAATCCAAGTTTGATGTTATCTAGTTTGTACATGCAAACATTTCTATTCAAACATTTTGATCCCAAAAGCCCCAAAAAATACCAGGTGTCAGAACTGACACAATGCGCATCAACGCGCACCACGTGCCGAATGCAACAAGCCCCAAAGACATCGTCAAAAAAGACTGTTTCCAGAAACATCATGCACTGCCCATCCAATTTAACTCACGACTCCAGTAGAACTCGACTTCCGGCAACTAACAATCAAACAATTATGTTCCCTTTAAGTAAACATATGATGTCAGTCCTGTCAGAAAAAAATTTCTTTGTTATTTCTTCATCTCAGCATCATTTTGCCATTGTTTACGAGTTTGCGCAATCAGGTGAAAGTGGGTCAGTTTATTCACGGTAGTGACAACAACAGTCTGGAAGCTCTACAACGCCCGGGCCCCCAGTGGGGGTACTCTCATGATTTTAACCTGCAGAGGATGGGATGGAACTGAAAACCCCAGAGCCTGATTTAGGGAAATATTCTGTCATTATTGGTACCCTGATTTAGGACTAGTGTAAATTTGGTACCCTGATTTAGGACTAGCTGGATTTTTGATACCCTCATTTAGGGATGATGCAGAGGGAGGAGATTTGGAAAAGGGGATTGTGATCCCTGTTTTAGGGAGAAATTTGAAAAACAGTACCCTGTTTTAGAGAAAATGATAAAATATTGAATTTTTTTTTCAATTCAATATTTTATTTCAGACTCAACAATCTTGATAATACACATTGAGGTCCATAGTTTAAGAAAAATAATAATAATTAAGTATTAAACAGTAATATACAGTGAATAATATGGGACATTTACCCATTGTCAAAAGTTACATAAAGTGTTCTGTACCAATATTTCCATATTGCCATATGTCATTATAAGCAACTTTGAGTTTGTTAAAGCTATATTTTATGTAAATTCCACCACAGCTGTGCTGTGTATAAAGGCGCACAAAATGTTTTAAACAAGCTAACTTTAACATCAGTGGTACACATGTGAAACTTTCTTACAAGTACATTACCCTGTCCATATAACACTGCGTGAAAAATTAGATTTACAAGAGGCCAATATGTATATATTGTTGAAGTAAATTTTAAATTAACATGACCTTTCAGACATATTTACAAACTGTAAATTGGCAATTTACAAGACCTTTAATGTATGCATCAAAGACAGTAAAGAACGGAATTTGCAAGCCTTTACAAAATCAGAAAAGATGTTAAATTTCAAATAAACAAGACAAATACAAGATACTATATGCTTGTAAAGATGAACAAGATGCATGTGAAAAGCTTGTCAAATATGATCTTTACTTGATCTTTACAAAATCAGAAAAGATGTTAAATTTCAAATAAACAAGACAAATACAAGATACTATATGCATGTAAAGATGAACAAGATGCATGTGAAAAGCTTGTCAAATATGATCTTTACTTGGACACAAAATATGCTTAAATGTATTATTTTGACATTTACAATATTTAGCTAAGATGCTTATATATAAAGACAGCATATTTACAAGAGAGATCTTTATTTGAAGGTTATACCTCAGGGCATTTGGATAATTGATAATAAAGGGCATTTGGATTTTTGCACTGATGGCCATTGTTAGGAGAATAACAATTAAAAAGGTCATTGAAATAAAATTGCTGAAACAATCTGTCTGAAATGAAAATAATTTATAGAAATAAGAATAACATACACATTTGAAAGACATTTCCAAAAATGGCAAAAGGTCATTGACCATTTCTGCACAAAAGTTTTCTAAAATACAGGTTCATTGTCCTTGAAAGGAAAAAAGGAGCCTTACTACAAAACATAAATATCCTGAAACTATATGTGACCTTCTCAATCAAGTCCCTTGTTAGAGCTGTATCTTTACTTGTAAAAGGTCAATGACCTTGCCTGAAAATAAGCAGCCCTGAAACATAATTAAAATCAAGATATTTATCCTTGGATAGGTTGTGGTCTTTTCAACCAGGGCCCTTATTATAATAATGCACAAACAGCAAAAGTTTATTTACATAAAAAGGTCAATGCCCTAACATGGGAATAATCAATAGTGAAACAGGACAAGGCACATCATATTATTGAATTGTGTGTCATCTTTTCAATCAAGGACCTTTTTCAGTAGTTGGTATCATTGAATTTTATAAGACCTTATCAATCAAGGTCTTTGTTAGTGCAAAGAATAGTGATAGGTCATTGACCTTTCATGTAAAAAAAATAAAATAAAAAAGGTGAAACAAAATGACAGTTTATAAGATATTGAATAATTTGTGACTCTCTCGATTAAGGCCCTTGATAGAACAGTGCACAAAACAGAAAAAGGTCATTGACCTTGCATCAAAACAAGCAGTCCTGGAAGAAGACAAAATGCAATGTATATCAATCCTTGATATATGTGAACCTTTTAATCTGAGTCCTTGTACGAACATTGCATAAACTGTTGGAAGGTCATTGACCTTTATTTGAAACCAGCAATCCTGAAACAAAACAAACTGTACATCAAAGTATGTTTCTTGTCAATGACCTTGCATCAAAAAAGGTAGATATGAAACAAAACAAAAGGAAAGGTTGTGTAATGTATGGTTGTCATTGAATAATATGTAACCATTCAAATCAAGGTCCTTGTGAGTATGTGGACTTGTCATTGACCCTGTCTGAAAACTAGCACCTCTGAAACAAAACAAAAGACAATGTATGTTATATATTATATTTGACCTTGATGGTTTGATCTTTTCAATCATCTCCCTTGTCAAAACAGTGCATAAACTCGTAAAAGCTCATTGACCTAGCCTGGAGATATGCAGTCCTGAAACAGAGTAAAATAAAATTATATTGTTACAGTAAAAAGTATATCCTTGGAGGTAGTGTTTTCTGGAGGAAACTGCCCTGCAAAACAATATTTCCTTTTTCTACCGCCTAAATTCATACTGTTAAATGAACTATGATATGTAAATGGCATGTGGAGGTTTCAGCCTGTCACTGCTCCTGTATGGAAATGGACATTCAATGTGTTACAAGTGTGTTGAAATAATGTTTAGTGAGGCACACAAGCATCCTAGTCCTGCCCGCTCATCTGCTGTGTGAGTGTTTTCTGCTAAATGGTAACTTTCCAGGAAGTTAAACAAGATTTATAGGTCACCATTGATGTAATGAGGGGGCGAATGAATGCCCCTTGTCCCAGATGAAAGAAGATAAATTATATGACCGGATGACCCAGACTGATTAACCCCAAAACATCTGGACATTTGCAAGAGTGGGAAAAAAGGGAAAACTATTGACAAGGATAATGTGTTCATGTCTCACATGCTGTCTGCAGTGTAAAACCAAAGACCAACTGAATTTCTATCAGTATCTAATTTATAACTCAGCAAATAAAAATGTCAACCAGAATTTGTCAAGAATTGTCAAGAAATGGATCTCTTCCCCAATGTAACTTACAAACCAACATTGGCTGATATCTTGGCTTGTAGTGAACATACTTTCACTCTGAAAAGTTCTAACAGTATCTAGACAACCTCATGAACATGGATTTAGAGATATCTAAGAGATTTGAATGTTGAATAGTACAATAAAGGTGTAAAAAACGGCAGGCGCGATTTTAATGTTTTATATCTTTCTTGTCACTTCAAATCCAAGATTTGCTAATATCTTGGCTTGTAGTGAGCATATTTTCACTCTGAAAAGACCAAACAGTATCTAAACAACCTCAGGATCATGGATATAGAGATATCTAAGAGATCTGTATGGTAAATAGTACCATAAAGGTGTAAAAAACGGCAGGCGCGATTTTAATGTTTTATACCTTTCTTGTCACTTCCCATGCAAGATTTGCTAATATCTTGGCTTGTAGTGAGCATATTTTCACTCTGAAAAGACCAAACAGTATCTAAACAACCTCAGGATCATGGATATAGAGATATCTAAGAGATCTGAATGTTGAATAGTACCATAAAAGTATAAAAAACGGCAGGCGCAATTTACACAATTTTTTGACATTTTATACCCCCTCTTGTCACTTACAATCCAAGATTTGCTTATATCTTAGTTTGCAGTGAACATATTTTCACTCTGAAAAGTCCTAACAGTATCTAGACAACCCCAAGATCATGGATATAGAGATATCTAAGAGATCTGTATGGTAAATAGTACCATTAAGGTGTAAAAAACGGCAGGCGCGATTTTAATGTTTTATATCTTTCTTGTCATTTCAAATCCAAGATTTGCTAATATCTTGACTTGTAGTGAACATATTTTCACTCTGAAAAGACCAAACAGTATCTAAATAACCTCAGGATCATGGAAATAGAGATATCTAAGAGATCTGAATATTGAATAGTACCATAAAGGTGTAAAAAACGGCAGGCGCGATTTTAATGTTTTATACATTTCTTGTCACTTCCCATCCAAGATTTGCTAATATCTTGGCTTGTAATCAACATATTTTCACTCTGAAAAGTCCTAACAGTATCTAAACAACCGCAGGATCATGGAAATAGAGATATCTAAGAGATCTGTATGGTAAATAATACCATAAAGGTGTAAAAAACGGCAGGCGCGATTTTAATGTTTTATATCTTTCTTGTCACTTCAAATCCAAGATTTGCTAATATCTTGGCTTGTAGTGAATATATTTTCACTCTGAAAAGACCAAACAGTACCTTAACAACCTCAGGATCATGGAAATATAGATATCTAAGAGATCTAAATGTTGAATAGTACCATAAAGGTGTAAAAAACGGCAGGCGCGATTTTAATGTTTTATACCTTTCTTGTCACTTCCCATGCAATATTTGCTAATATCTTGGCTTGTAGTGAACATATTTTCACTTTGAAAAGCCCTAACAGTATCTAAACAATGTCAGAATCATGGTAATATAGATTTTTAAGAGATCTGAATGTTGAATAGTACCATAAAAGTATAAAAAACGGCAGGCGCAATTTACACAATTTTTTGACATTTTATACCCCCTCTTGTCACTTACAATCCAAGATTTGCTTATATCTTAGTTTGCAGTGAACATATTTTCACTCTGAAAAGTCCTAACAGTATCTAGACAACCCCAAGATCATGGATATAGAGATATCTAAGAGATCTGTATGGTAAATAGTACCATAAAGGTGTAAAAAACGGCAGGCGCGATTTTAATGTTTTATATCTTTCTTGTCACTTCAAATCCAAGATTTGCTAATATCTTGGCTTGTAGTGAACATATTTTCACTATGAAAAGACCAAACAGTATCTTAACAACCTCAGGATCATGGAAATATAGATATCTAAGAGATCTGTATGATAAATAGTACCATAAAGGTGTAAAAAACGGCAGGCGCAATTTTAATGTTTTATACCATTCTTGTCACTTCCCATCCAAGATTTGCTAATATCTTGGCTTGTAGTGAGCATATTTTCACTTTGAATCACCCTACCAGTATCTAAACAATGTCAGGATCATGGTAATATAGATATCTAAGAGATCTGAATGTTGACTAGTACCATAGAAGTATAAAAAACGGCAGGCGCGATTTACACAATTTTTTGACATTTTGTACCCTCTCTTGTCACTTACAATCCAAGATTTGCTTATATCTTAGTTTGCAGTGAACATATTTTCACTCTGAAAAGTCCTAACAGTATCTAAACAACCTCAGCATCATGGAAATATAGATATCTAAGAGATCTGTATGTTGAATAGTACCATTAAGGTGTAAAAAACGGCAGGCGCGATTTTAATGTTTTATACATTTCTTGTCACTTCCCATCCAAGATTTGCTAATATCTTGGCTTGTAATGAACATATTTTCACTCTGAAAAGTCCTAACAGTATCTACACAACTTCAGGATCATGGGAATAGAGATATCTAAGAGATCTGTATGATAAATAGTACCATAAAGGTGTAAAAACGGCAGGCGCAATTTTAATGTTTTATACCATTCTTGTCACTTCCCATGCAAGATTTGCTAATATCTTGGCTTGTAGTGAACATATTTTCACTCTGAAAAGTCCTAACAGTATCTAAACAACCTCAGGATCATGGAAATATAGATATCTAAGAGATCTGTATGATAAATAGTACCATAAAGGTGTAAAAAACGGCAGGCGCAATTTTAATGTTTTATACCATTCTTGTCACTTCCCATCCAAGATTTGCTAATATCTTGGCTTGTAGTGAGCATATTTTCACTTTGAATCACCCTACCAGTATCTAAACAATGTCAGGATCATGGTAATATAGATATCTAAGAGATCTGAATGTTGACTAGTACCATAGAAGTATAAAAAACGGCAGGCGCGATTTACACAATTTTTTGACATTTTGTACCCTCTCTTGTCACTTACAATCCAAGATTTGCTTATATCTTAGTTTGCAGTGAACATATTTTCACTCTGAAAAGTCCTAACAGTATCTAAACAACCTCAGCATCATGGAAATATAGATATCTAAGAGATCTGTATGTTGAATAGTACCATAAAGGTGTAAAAATATGGCAGGCGCGATTTTAATGTTTTATACCTTTCTTGTCACTTCCCATCCAAGATTTGCTAATATCTTGGCTTGTAGTGAACATATTTTCACTCTGAAAAGTCCTAACAGTATCTGAACAACCTGAGGAACATGCAAATAGAGATATCTTGTCACTTACAATGCAATATATAATATCCTGATGTAGTAATTTATCAATTTTTAAGTCCTCAAATAAAGTCCTCAAATGCACATTTTCCAATGTTGTATGCATATGTGCATATATGCAATTCCAAGAGCTACTAATCATAGAAGTAATTTTACATATTTGTTTGTCCTTTCATGTGAAGCTCTTTATGTAACATGTATGAAAAAAATCCCTATTCTCATTTACATATCCGAATATATGATCAAAATGTCCAAGTTGAAAAATACAATTAACCATAATATTGATTAAAGGTGATATGAATATATACTGATATTAACAACATATATACAATATTGTAAAGACATTCAACAATCTTTACAACATTGTTTATGAACTGATATGTGCAGTTTGATATATTTGGTAAAATACAACATATTTAAGCATTGTAAATAAGTAAATGGTATTTACAAAATTGTTTATTAGCTGAAAGATCTTCATTGGTCTTTACAATGGAAAAACAATACATGTTTATTTTTGTAAATCTTATTTTTCGGGCAGTGTAATTTACAACATTGCCTGTATGCAACGGCCAAGATACTTTATATTATTAAATACTTTTAATAGCTCACCATTTAAATAATAGTCAGGAAAGTTTAAATGTTTATCTTCCTTAGATCTAATTATCATCAAAGCACTCTTTTTGGAATTATATTTAATGTCATGTTCTATCCCATATTGAGAGCAAATTTTCAATAACAATTGAAGGCCACCACTATATGGACAGAAAAAAATCAAATCATCAGCATACATTGTTGAGTAGTAAGATGGTTGAGTAGAACACCAATAATACAACCAATTTAACATTCATTTAATTTCTTCGATAAGTCATCCATGTAATCATTAAACAGATAAGGGGATAATATGCCCCCTCGGAGTACTCCATTACTTACATTAAAAGGATCAGACATACAATTACCCCATCTGACAACCATTGTCTGATGAGCATACCAAAACATTAAAATTCTAATTAAATAACCTGGAGTACCACGTTTAACTAGTATTTCAAACAATTTAGTATGATTAACTCGATCAAATGCTTTAGAAGCATCAAGAAAAATCATAAACATTGTAGCATTAAGACTACGATACTTCAGAACAATCTCTTTCAGAGCATAAATACATAAATCAGTGCCATGTTTTCTTTTAAATCCAATGATTAGCATGAGTTAACACGTATTTTTCCATTTTAGTCAACATTAACTTCTCTAATACCTTAGATAAAATACTTGCGAGGGCAATAGGCCTGTAGTTATCTTTTACTGTTTATTTTACCAGACTTGTTCTTAATTACTGGAACAAGAATTATAGAAATCATTTTATCTGACAAACACCCATGGACAAAAAATCCAGTAATACATTTTGACAGCATTTGTAAAATTCTAGCACTACAATTCTTTAAATGTTCAGCATATATCTTGTCCAAGCCACAACTCTTATTGCTGTCTAAAGTAATAATAGCATCTTGTATTTCATCAGCAGAAACAAGCATTTCATCACAATATTCAACATCATATTTAACATTATTTAGTGTTATGTAAACAATTAAATAAATCATTGTAGTGATTTTTCCACAACTCCATAATTTTATCACTACCGACAACACCCTCCATATTAGTTGGCAAAGGTGTTTTACCATTATTAATCAATTTAACCTCTTTCCAAAACTCATCTATACTATTATTCTGTAGTTTTCTAGCAAGTGAATCTCTTCTCATGGCATCTTCATTATTCTTTATAAATCTTAAAGCATATTTAAATCTTGCATTTGTACGTTTCTTCAGCCCAAAAATAGAACCCTGTCTGGGTTTACCCTGTTCACGCCACATAATAAGTGCATCTCTTGCTACAGAATGTAAATCAGATACATGTACATTCCAGCCAGGCCTATGTTTATCTGTACAAGTTTTAAGTTAAATAGTGTAACAACTGAGAAATCCTCTCAGATCCTCTATGTTACGTCTCATCCCTGGCTACTAAACTGAGTAAATATAGTGTCATATATATACCCATAATAAAGACTACCCAGAGCTTCCACTACTGTGTTCGATTCTGACAAGACGTGTTTGTTGTCTGTCCGGCCTAGCTGGTTGGTTTGGTGGTCATCATGAAGGTCCAGCACATTTTCATAAGATACAGAATTGTTTTATTTTACACTGGTAGCAGAGCGAGGTTACATTTTACACTGGTAGCAGTGACAATCCTCAGCCCTCTTTTGCAATTTGTTGGAGGTGGAAAGTTGTAGTTATGGCATCAGAATGGACAGTGAGCAGTAAGATCAAGATGGCTTAAACAATGTGAAAGAGATGCTTTTCAACATTCCAGGATTTAACATCAGATTCTGTATTAAACATCACGAAGTGATCAACACAACCTGTGATTCAAGAGTAAGTACATTGAAATGGTAGGTCTGGCATTAATTGAAATTAATTGGTATATAATTGGTATATTTCTGACTTGGCTGGCAATATTAGATTTTTAGATTAATATATTTTGGTATTATAAAAAATAAAATGGTTTAAAATATGCAAATGAAAATGGCAATATCGAAATGTGAAATGTTATGAGCAGAAAATGTATCTTGTTATAGATTTTTATTGACAATTTGGTCAGTTATTTTGGACAGCAGTTGTAGTCTGTACTGTAATATGAGGCTGCTATATTCGTATCATGTATAAGTATAATGTCTAGTGGTATGATACAGTCAGCAGATAGGTTGCTGCAGGTGTAATTGTGGTTGCATAAGAATAGTGCTGCTTATGCTTACAGGAATAGTGCACCTTAGCTCAGCTGCATGCATGAACTATAGGCTGGGCACTGGTTGTTTTGAAAAGCTATTGCAATAGTACCTTGGCTTGAAGGAGGCCATGGTTGTCACCTTGCTTAATCATAAAAGTTTGCAGTGTTATAAAGTTTGCAGTCATTGGCAATATAAAGATATTGCACATGACATTACTGATGTGATGCATCAGTGTTTATCAATGTTTTTAATGTTTAGTGTTGATATGTGGTCTTCCTCTACATTATGGGATGAAGAGAGAACTTTTGTGATGTCATAAATTAAAATGATATTTTATCTTTTGTATTGCAATTGCATATTTTGCAACTCCATGTAATATTTTATGGATGATTTAACAAATTGATGAACTGTGTAATGTCTTAATTGTAATCTGAGATAAAAGAAATCAGGGATTGTAACCCACAAGTAATGGTGATGTTTTTATCCGTGGTTAACACCACTTGGGCCACATATTTTAAATGTAGATTCCTTGGTACCATTTGGACAGCCAGGAGACACTGTAGTGTACAATGTTATATGAGTAATCTACTTTACATTCAAGGATATTGTAAAGCCATTTTCACTGCCCGAAAAATAAGATTTACAAAAATAAACATGTATTGTTATTCCATTGTAAAGACCAATGAATATCTTACAGCTAATAAACAATTTTGTAAATACCATTTACTTATTTACAATGCTTAAATATGTTGTATTTTACCAAATATATCAAATTGCACATATCAGTTCATATACAATGTTGTAAAGATTGTTGAATGTCTTTACAATATTGTATTTATGTTGTTAATATCAGAATAGATACATATCACCTTTAATTAATATTATGGTAAATTGTATTTATCAACTTAGACATTTTGATCATATATTCATATATGTAAATGAGAATAGGGATTTGGCATACATGTTACATAAAGAGCTTCACATAAAAGGACATACAAATATGTAAATTACTTCTATATGATTAGTGGCTCTTTGAATTGCATATATGCACATATGCATACATCATTAGAAATTGTGCATTTGAGGACTTTGAGGATTTTCTAATTGATAAATTACTACATCAGGATATTTCAATAACCATGTGATTATGGCAGATAACTGCAAATAGAAAGCAATTTACCTTTTGCATCACACATTCAACTATGTGGATAATCACTTCAGTGCCCCAACATTGAATGGGTAGATTAATACTGACATATTTTCTCATCACTATGAATATCATTATTTTACTAATTTATCTTTTAATTTTTGGTCTGGGAGTAGACTTAGTTGATATATTCATTTTCTAATTTTGGTCTGGAAAGGAGACATGTGCAGACAAAGCATCATGGTTAATTTCGAGCCAGTCATATCACCAAGCCATAGATCACACTATATCTTTAAGAAGCATTTCAGTGCATGACAAATTTACTGAAGCCATCTGGTGTTAAAATGTGTTTGACAATGGTCGACCCCCTCTTTTATAAATTATATTTGGAAAACTTTTTAAGGAGATATTCATTACTATTTTCAAATGATGTGCCCTCTGTAGGCCCACAAATATTATCAGAAACATAAGATATGACGATTGATCAATTTATTTTTACAAATAAGAATGAATACAAAGTGGAATACATTTAAACAAATACATATAAATATGGATAAAATGGCATGAGCAAATTTAGCAAAAAATGCAATTACACCAAAGAGAAAGATTAAAAATACTTTCTATGTGATAATACGAAGATGCAAAGCTGATCTAAATTCAATAAATGATATGATACAGCTGAAAACATATTACATTGAATACACTCTATACCTGAGCTTTATTACACAGCATTTAGCTATACCATATCATATGTATCTATATTTAATTATTATATGGTTCTCACTTGAAAACAGCTACATTGTTTCAATTTTTTTCTAATACAAGTCATATGATACCCAGACCCCAATTTGATTTTGGTTTCAAAGTCAGTCATCTCAGGAACAGTCATCCACTATATACCAGCATCAAAAACAATTTAATTAACCAGCATAGCAATATCTTATCACTTTTACATCTATTCAGGTCACCTTTAAGTTGACATGAACATATAATCCATTTTATCAAAACAACTTTCCTACCTGAACATATAATCCATTTTATCAAAACAACTTTCCTACCTGAACATATAATCCATTTTATCAAAACAACTTTCCTACCTGAACATATAATCCATTTTATCAAAACAACCTTCCTACCTGAACATATACTCCATTTTATCAAAACAACTTTCCTCCCTACATCCTTGATAAATTTACCCATAACATCCTTCAAGCATTCCCACCAATTTCAAATCATTCTTTATTGAAATGACCTTTTTCTCTTTTTCTCAAAACAGCAACTCCTCTCAATGTCAATAACTGCACACAAAAATAACTGAATATCACCTAACCCTACACTCATCTGTTAACCAATACAAAACAATACTTGTGTCTCCATAATGCCTGTCTGTGTAATTTATTAAACAGGACACACTGACAGGTTCATAAGGTTTAAAATGCTTTTAGAATGAGCTATTGTATCAAAGGATCTGAGATAGGTGTCTGATATATATCAGATAAGTCAGATGTGTCCAAATCATGTGAAGAGTAACTAAATGTTATTACGCAATATATGATAATATCCTCAGTACCAAAATGATCTGTTACGTGGGCAGATAAACATGATACTCTGACCTCTGATGACCTTTATGCCATAAACAAACTTGCATTTGATGCGTCTCACTGGGATAAATGTTGCAGGGCCTTCTTGGTCAAAGAGATTGCAACTCCAACCATCTACTGGTCTTCCACAGTATTTTCTCATGCTATCAGAGACTTTTGAGAACCATTTGACATTTGCAATAATGTGGTTCTTTGGGGTTTGGCCATTTAGGGAATGTTTCATGAAATATAGAATTTTTCCAGGCCTGAGTTCCAAACCTTTGGGATCTATTTTCCCATTTTCACCAGCCCAGTATGCTAAAATATATGCACTTTTACTGGTGCGACTGTTTTCTGAACCATAATGGTCAGAGCCAAAGTGTAAATGGGATATTTTCCAAAATGAAAATGGTACATCTCCTGCTGATATACAATTCCCATAAAGCTCAGAATACATTTCAAAAAGAAACTGATGGTTGACAGAGTCCAACATGGCTTTTTTTGGTGATTGAAATATGATCCCTTTGTCAGTGTCCCACTTAGTTGAAGATACATCACACCTTGAACTAGACATTAATTCCAATTCATATGAATCAGCCTGATTCACTGTGGCTAGTGTCCCCCTGTTATCTTTTGTACTTGGGTCAATTTCACTTAAAAGATTCTTCATTTCCTCTTTAAATAACTCGGGTCTTTCCACCTCAAATAATATAGAATTATCTCTCCAAAACCGTCTCATGAACTGAATTTCAATGTCAAGATGATTTGTTGGAGTCATCCCAAGCAACCCATTAAATCTCTCAAAACTGTACAGCCAAACACCATGGGAAGGACCATAATCAAGTAAAACATCTTTCAGATGCAGATGCAAGTGCATATTTGGTGTCACTCGGTCAGAGCCATAGAGACGTTCAAAATCTTTACAAAAGGATTCCAAATACTTATCTGCAAGTACTACACTGCGGGTGGAAATTACTCTGCCTGAAACAATTCTTGCTGCAAGGACAAACTTCCTCCAGCACTCCAAATGTTCATTTCCTATCACCCCTTTCAGAGCTATAATAGAAACAAGAAGGGTCCAGGTCTTAAACTGATCTGCAGTAAATCCACCAAAGCTACATGATATTTTCCTTGGCATTCGCCCAATATCACTGGGTAGGATCATGGCATCAGCAGTATTTTGGACGATTTCAAAATCTTTATCATTAAGTTCTCCAATATCTTTCCAAATTCTAATCATGTTTTTTGCAGTTCCCATAAACATATTATGCATTACATCAATGAGGGGCATTCTTATAGCATCGTAGTAGGGTAGGTCTGTCAATACGGAATATCTGACACCATGTTTACTTTCAAGGATTTTCTTCTCTTGAAGTGAGGTTGCTTTCTGGATCTCTGCAATACTCTTCATATGTGCCACACTGTCCCTTGCTTGCCATTCTGACCTATCAAAACCACCAAAACACTTCTGACCTATTTTGCCAGGAAATGTTTTTAAACATCTTGAGCAACCACGAGTTGCCATATGTCCAAGAAAGCCGCACACCTAAAAATGAAAAGACAGAAACACTCATAAAGAATTTGTGTCAACTAACATGCCAATTATGGAATATATGATAAGAGTTCCTTTTAGAATAACAGAAAAATCATATTATAATACAATCTTTTATTTTATTGCAATGATAATCATTGTTTTTTTGTAGTGTCTGTGAACATTTTCTAGAATTGCTTCAAATATGATCATTACAATCATTAATTGCTTCAAATTTGATCATTACAATCATTAACCTCAAATATAAGTGTAAATAATTTACTTCAATAGTACATCGGATTATTTGGTTTATGACCACATACCTTTCTTGTTGCAGGAATATCACAACCAACAGCTATCAGTGCAACCCTGACTTTCCTTCCCGATATCATAATTCCCTCCTGCCACGCCTTTGTCAAATCTTCAACTAATGGTTCCAAAAATGTATTTGTCGGTGGTTCTGCTGACATATCTGGAATAAGTCCACAAAGTATCCAATTTTCCCTCTTGTATCTGATTTCACGTGGTAGGTTTAGAATGACTGCATATATAGCACCAACAGAGTAAACTGTGTACTTGTAGGGTTGAAACCAGTCTACATTTATGTAAATCCCAATGTTATTTTCATGGTTGAAAAAATTGTGCTTCTCTGGGTCAGAAAAATCCTTCCATATTTGACCATCATATACATCTGTCATCATATCACCTTTGTCTTGCGAATTTCTCCACTCCTCACATTTCTCCAGATAGCCTTTTTTCCCAAGAATCATTGAAATAGATGTTTTCAGTGACATGTAACAATAGCCATGCTTTGGTACCAATACTTTTCGTCCACTTGGCAGTTCAAGAGATTTCAGAAGCTTTTGATTACATGTCTTCAGACGTCTGCTTTTTTGTTTATGTCTTGGAAATATCAAATGGGCACAGGTTTTAGACTGCAACCTACCTTCAATCTCCAAAACACATTGATCATAATCATACAGCCTGTAACATTTTCCACAAACAACATATTTCACAAATTTGTCTTCATCAAGTCCTAACCTTTTCTTCAGGAGATGTATTGATTTAGGAAATGCATCTAGAATTGATACAAATCCCAAAAGTCCAAGAACAAGATGAAATGCTACATAAAACAGGTTCAGGAGGGCGGATATAGTTCTGTCTGGTATGACATACATAATCTGGATTTCCAAAAGAGCTATGCATATCCATGTCATAAGAGCATGTATTGTTCCTTTCATATTAATTTGAGCAACAGGGTCTTGTGGAGCTCTGTTTTTCCAATTTTCTGGCATTGAATCTTCAGGCCCATTCCAGACTTCGGGTTCTGAATCAGAATCTGTTACTGACTCCAAATCCTTTTGCTCAGTTTCAAAAAAATCTGCCATATCTTCATCCGGAATTGCTTTCTTAAAGGAAGAAGGTGTTCGTCTGCGTTTTGCCGGCTGCTCATGTCTTTCAATATCTGATTGACTGTCACTTGATGTGTCACCTAAAAAGAGACATGGATAGAAATGTCAAACAATGATTTTGTCCCAATACTTGATAAGTTTGTGAGTGGCACAAAACTGAAGTCAGCACAGTATTTGATAAATGCAATGTCATGCACTTTCTAACTCACACATGTCAATCTCTTTTGTGTTATAAGGTGGTCAAGTTATCTAGTTACATAAATTATTCTCCAAATCATGAACATATTGTATAGGATATATATATTTACATAATATCTTGATCTATTCCTTGTAAAGGATTAGATTCACAATATTTTGGAAGTTGTGACCTATGTGGCACTTGTGACCTATTGATGCTATTTGTAGGGTTTTGCAAAATATCACAAATAGCGTATTTTGAAAATTGGCTGCTGTAACCTTGAAAATAACCCAAAGTCACCCAATATCAGACTTATCTAAGCCCCTCATAGGTTGATCACATCTACCAAGTTATTCTAACAGAGGATGCTGTGGAAACAGAGTGCATAAAGTTAGCTTGTGAACTGACTTAATTATTTCAATACTTGAACATATTTTTTTTAATTGTTTCTGACTGGTCATTCAATAGAAAGACAAAAACATTCCCCTCATAGTTGATTAATTAGTTTACTGCCTAAATTTAGAAATATCATAATTATAACAGTAGAGCCCAAAGTGGACACTACAATATCACGGGAGACTTTTGATGTGATATTGCGATATTTTAGCCATGAAAGTCCCATAAAACTGTCAAGACTTTCCTGCCCTCGTAAAAGTGCACATGGTCCCTCAAGACCTGTAATTACCCTCCATGCTTACTAAGATGTTGCATCATGTCAATATCAATACTTTTGATGTAGTTAAAACCCATACATTGCCCACAGACAATCTGTCAATCACCCTGCAGTATCTATTTGAAACAGAGTTAAACCAATTCATTGTTCACTATGGAATATGCTCACAGATGCAAATTTCTGAGATCAAGTGATTACTGAGTGTATGAAATCTATTACACGCTGCTGTTGGTGAGGGTGCAAGGGGTCAACCTGGGGATACCAGGAGAGGTTGGGATAGCCAAGATACTGTGTGGGACAGACAGAAATAAGATAACCCTCAAGTGCTGGAAATTAATTTAGGCTTTCATGTCTCTTTTTAAACAGAATCATAATCATACTTTTTAATGAACAAAAAGCCTCATATATTTAATAATTTGACAAAAAATCTTAACAATTGAGTGGGATGAGGCAGGGACATGTGCAAAGTAATTAGTCACACACCACCGGCCCGAGCATCCATTAACCTGACCTGGCACACTTCCCTCATTACAGCTGATAATCATGGACCCTATGGCAAGACTTCAAGAAGCAAATATCAAATTATCCTATAGTACTACTGAGTTTTCAGACATCTTTTTTTATGCAGGCATGTGTATGTTATTATTTTCAAGTATAGAAAACCTATATATTCAATGAGATTTAATTGTAAATTTGCACATTTTGGCTTCTTATAGGGGCTGCTAGAATGAAGAAGGCAGAGGTATAGCAGACCTATCTTGACATTTTTATGAGGGGTTCAACCATGTTGCAAGGTCGCAAGTGGGACATTCACATTAACACCACTTGAAATGATTAATGATGCACATGCAATCAACAAGACTAGAAGAGTGTGATTCATTGTGTTTCATCGGGTTAACTATATCACAGTATTACACTTACACTTTGGGCTCTACTGTAGTATGTTTGTATATATTTATTACATTAAGTATATAATAATTTACCTTTACAACAGAAATTTCTTAAATTCAGTCAATGAACAATTTGGTTATCTATAATTGTACTGATGGTTATGTTTCTAGTGGATGTTTTGTATCAAGTTTGTGGGATTCAAATTCAATACACCAAAAGTCATCCTGATAAATCCATTTTCATTGTTTGGTTAATCATTTGAAGTAAATGGCAAGATAAATTATATACTCAAACAGTGAAGTAAAATATATTGATAAATCAATTGAGTGGGTTGGTGATATCAGTTGTACATAACAATGGGGAGATACTCCATAGAAAACAGAGCACTCATAACACATCATATTTTTCATATCATAACCACAGATTTTATAATGAAGATTGCAATAAATATTGTTTTCGATTGATACATAATCTCATCCATAACATATAAAACACACATTTTATACATCTATAAAGTATTAAATTCATGATACCTAATGCCCATAACTGTCATTTTTAATATGTCTATCAAATATCCACACTGCCCCCAAGAGGTCCTCCTTCAAAAAGGTCCTTGAATTAGTTGACCAGAACTAGTTTCTATTTTGTCTATTTTGTATATCTTGTATATTGAGCCCTATAATGCCAGCTACAGGTCCATCATGAAAAGGTCCTCCCCAGACTTGACCAGAACATGTTTCTACTTTGTTTATTTTGTCTATTGAGCCCCATTAACAAAATGTCCTTCCAAGAGTTGTGCTCCACACTACCTCCTAAAGGTCTTTGCCACAGTTGACTACAAGATGTTTCTACTTTGTCTATTTTGTATACTTTGTATATTGAGCCCCATTAACAAAAGGTCCTCCCAAGGCTTGTGCTCCACACTGCATCCAAGATGTCCTGCTTCAAAAGGTCATTGGCACAGTTGACTAGAAGTTGTTTCTACTTTGTCTATTTTGTATCTTTTGTATATTGAGCCCCATTATCACCCCAATATTGAGCCCCGTGAATTGGTGTGCATTGTATATATCTGACCTGATGCCCCAGGTCAAGGTATCTCATTACAACTTCTGTATTTGATGTGACTCTCAGAGCTATGATTTTGACAATTGAACTTGTGTGCAGAGTAGGTGAGAGTGATTTATTTATTGTGGTTACACTCTTGGTTGTGCTTAATGACCACTTAATGTAGCTTGGTATACAAAATATACAAAATAGACAAAGTAGAAACATGTTCTGGTCAAGTCTTGTTCTGGTCAAGGACCTTTTGAAGCAGGACCTGTTGGCGGTACTGTGGAGCACAAATCTTGGACGGACCTTTGGTTAATGGGGCTCAGTGAACAAAATATACAAAATAGACATAGTAGAAACATCTAGTCAAATCAGTGATGGGAAGACCATTTAAAGGACCTTTTGGAGGGAGTGTGGTGAACAAGTTTTAATGGGGCTCAGTATACAAAGTAGACAAAATGGAAACATCTTCTAGTCAACCCTGGCAAGGACCTTTTGAAGCAGGACCTCTCAGAGGCAGTGTTGAGCACAAGTCTTGGGAGGACCTTTCTTTAATGGGGCTCAATATACAAAATAGACAAAGTAGAAACATGTCCTGGTTTGGGAAGGACTTTTTGGGTGCAGTGTGGAGCACAAATTGGGCTCAATATACAAAGTATACAAAATAGAAACATCTTCTGGTCATCTGTGCCAAGGACCTTTTAAAGCAGGACATCTTGGATGCAGTGTGGGGCACAAGTCTTGGAAGGACCTTTTGTTAATGGGGCTTAATATGTTCTGGTCATGTCTGGGGAGGGCCTTTTCATGATGGACCTGTTGCTGGCATAATGGGGCTCAATATACAAAATAGACAAAATAAACAAAGTATAAACTAGTTTTGGTCAACTTTGGGAATGACCTTTTCAAAGGAGGACCTCTTCGGTCAGTGTGAATGTTTGATAGACATATCAAAAAAGACAGATATCGGCATAAGGTATTATGAATTTATAGATGTATAAATGTGTGTGTTTATATGTTATAGATGTGTTTTATATGTTATAGATAAGATTATCTACTAATCGAAAACTGTAACAATCTTTATTATAATATCTGTGGATATGATATGAAAAATTTGATGTGTTATGAGCGCTCTGTTTTCCATGGAGTATCTCCCCTAACCATGATGTTTAGGACTGCTATGTGTGCTGTCAGCTCACTTTGGTGGCTGAAGAGATAAAGAGCAAAATTGGTCCAACCTCACCATAGCAGGTGGTGATGGACACACCACATATCAAGTATTCCTACACCAAGGCTGACATTGTAAAACTTCATACACTGAAATTCAGTTTCTGATTAATAATAAGACAATTAATTGTGATACATATATGACCTGCACATATTTAGAAGTTAAAAAAAACACATTCCTTGAATATTTTCATTAATCAAGCCAGTATTATCTTATATAGGATATTTTTCATGTGTGTGTTTATTTCATTTTAGATTTAATGTGGTCAGCTTTCAATTCAGGCCAACTTTTCACTTTTGCTTGATATTTTCTTACAGTTTTATATATCAAGTAAATCAACAGATACCACGTTGTCCTTATGAATATGATGATGGTATGTTTTTCCAATTTCCTGTTCAAAATATTCATTTAAATTAGATTAAATTAACTACAATTTCTTATGTGGACTATTTATCTGGAGTATATACCAGGGTTGGGTTGTGACAAGGTTGTGATGTGTCTGAGGAAGGCATGTCTTATCAAGATAAAGTACATCATCTGCTTTGATAGCAACATGTGGGCTCATTAAAATGGAAATCTGATCTGTTAAAATATCCTATGACCATGGCTATTTTTATTGTGAGCCACCAAAGTGTGCGACTTACTTACGGTATCTATGAGAGACAGGGGGATGTTGGACACATTTTGATTGTGTACATCTAGTGATATCCATAAAGTACTGGCCCATACTGGCCCTCAGCCTAGGCCAATGCCAATGTTGCGGCCTTACTCATGATAAACAGAATGTCAGGATAGACAAGCTATTTACGGTAAAATTCTCAAAAAAATATTCATTCTATCACTCAAGGGACTTCAATTGTGAAGAGGTGACTGAAATAAGGGAAAATGAAGGGATTGGATCTTCCAGTGCCATTTGCAAACTCTTTCCCACCTCAATAATTGACTGTGCTTTCATTCTGGACTGAATGTAAGCTCTGCTGACAAAACACTTTTTATGACACAATCTTAGATGTGGGGTCAAATGGTCAAATTTACCAGCCAGGAGTTCAATATTGGCAGGTATCAAGTGTCTGGTCTCTCATCTCTCTTAGATCATTACAAGTAGATAAGGAAATTCTAGACAAGTGTTATTTTTGTAATTGTGGTATAGCACTGAGGAGATCCTTTCATTTGCTCTCATACCTCTCAAAGTGATTGATTGAAATATTGATAAGTATTTGCTAGCCTTACCTTTGTTTATTGACTTATAAGCCAAGGATGATGTAAATGTGTACTGTTCAGGTTCAGAGTCTGAAGATGATGTTGAGGCTGATTGAAGCTTACATCTCCATGTCCCAGTTTGTTTGTCATAGTTGGTATTCTCATGAGCTTGAAAACTTCGAGGGAGATAAGATTTCTTGCATGCAGGGCATGTCTTCCTTGAGAATTTCCTTTTTCTTGAATCCATCGATTATCTGTTAGGCTACAAAAGAGGCAGAAATAGATTATTGATCACTCTTTTATGCATATGGTTGAGTCCATCTGAAATATTATGGGAAGCCAGCATATAACTCACTCAGGCAAAACTCTTAATTATTACATAATTATCAAACAAGGTCTTCAGAAAATCTTAACATGAAACAAATTTATGCAGAGACAACATATAAAACTGTAATAATCCACAATACATCATGACATATAAAATCATAGACTTAAAGATAAAATTTGAACACCTATATCGAACAGTCCATTACAGGAACACATCATACTGCGCTGTGATTGGTTATGATGGGCTTTTTACAGAGGCTATTCTCTCTACTGCACACCCCCTCAGTAATAAACTAGAAATATTCAGTTATGTAGTAAAATACACTGATTATTATGAAACTAATCATATAACATAGGGTTTGATCCCTAGATCTAACTTGTGGACTATTAAAGATCTATTAGATCATCACCAGATCAACACTTAAAATATCTTATTTCAAAATAATGGTGACTCCATCTAACATTTTGAATATCAACTGTTATATTTTTCTTATATTTTTGTGTGTATGTTTTTGGGGGGGTCAGACTGTACAAAGATACCAGTGTTTTACCACCTGCTATCATGTTATCATCAGAATTGTAAAAATAAGTCTGCCTCAAAAGGCAAGGCAATGTCTGATCTGTCAAGTTCTCCTGCTTTAAAATGTGAAATGGTGTGTTTACGACCCTTTCAGCAACTATGACCATATCAGGTTGACTTTTAAGCCTTTTAACCAGTGTGAAAGTAACACTGCCGGCAGTGGGAGACCAACCCACCACCTCCCGTCCTACACTCTACCAACTGTGCTAATGAGTGGGTTTTCTCCTACTCAGTTAGTCTTTACAGATTTCACATTTTCCCTTTAAAAAAATGAATGAAAAGAAAGGCATTGTACCAAAGCTGATTAGTTATACTACAGATGGCATGACGATAACATTTAAAAGTAAATGTTCCAACTGGCGGGAAAAGCTGGAGCTTGATCCTGACTGATACTATGAAACAATTTGAAATCAAAGCAAAAATTCTGAAGAAAAACAATTTGTCAAATTCAGCCTTCATATTCCAGGTTTTATCTCCAAATTATCCAAAAAGTCATGCCACTATATAATACTTGATCATAACTGACTAGGATCAAAACCGGTATCCCTGGGTCTCAAAGCAAATGCTTTGCTTATTGAGTTATTTATTCCAAATAAAAATTACTGATAAATTAATGGTCAAAGTCTACTTGCTTAACCATTGCATAGCATGAACAAATAATTTATAAATTGTGAATTTGATTCAATATTTTTTGCATAATTTTAACAAATTGTGGAACATTACCAGGGATTATTCAAACTTCTGCAAAATCAACTGTCCAAATGGTTTGTTGTGATGACATTGGCTATAAACCTGACAATAATTTGGCCCTGTTCATTTGGAATGAATGATCATATTTCTCATCAAACTATAAGGCTTTGAAACAAGCAGTCAATGGTAAATTCTAAATAAACATTCAACATGTCATATTATGTTATATTTTGTAATATTTTGCATGATATGTTAATTGGCCACTTTCTGTCAAGAACACATGCTGACCTGTATTCACCTCTCATGAAAAATGTGGCATCAAGTATTTTACAGAGTGGATGCAAGGGATTTATATTCAGACAGGTCATACATGTTAAGTATCATTCCAAGATACGGGGATGGTGGGTTGGAGGCTGTCAAAGGTAATTTACAGCTCACCACAAAATTACACTATACTCCTGCCCATGGGAGTTTTACCCTAACCTCAATGCTTGACTTACTAAATTTACACCAGTTGGAAGTCGTTTTAGAAATGGCTGATTGGACAGATGAATTTGATTGCATTATGGACCCTCCATCACCAGTTTTTGACACTAAGTCTCGGAAAGGTAAAAATGTTGCGAAAAGACGTCTTCTGTCTCCTTCAAGATATTCTGAAGATAATTTACATGGTCATTCTGATTACTTTATGGATGGCTGCCAGGACTGCCACAGAGCAATGCAAGCCAGATTTGACATTGACAATGATCAAGATGACTTCAAACATGTGCAGAATTTTATGGATCTCTCACCCAAGTATGACCATGTTGCACCTCTATTTCCACCTGAAGTTCCTCCCAGACCATATACACCATTGTCAAGTCTGATTCCATCTTCAGATTCAGATTCCGAATCTCAGGGACCTTTTCAATTTAGGGAAACATGGAGGTTGAAGGATTGCAACACGATGACTCTGACTGATACTCCTATTTCTCCTGACAGATCCACTGCATCAGCTTCTAAGTCGGAATTTTATGTTCCTGACACTGAGTACACACAAGATGATTCACAATCATCTCTAGATATGAATGATCAGGGAAATATAGCATCTGCTCATGTTGATATCAGGAACTATGAAGAGGGTGCTTACCCTATTGATCAACATTTTGAGACATTTTCACAGGAGGAAGAAAACTTCTCTCAGTAAACAAATCCAAATTTTGAATATGAATTAGCATATCCGATTACTATGTCTGTTAGTGCTGGTATCAAATCCTCATACATGCTTGAATTTTAATGATCATTGGTAATGAATCAAAATAATAATCATAACTATCCTAAAATATAATTTTCATTTTCTGCAAACATTATTTTTTTAATGAAATACTAAAAACCCCATATTCACTTTTGCGCTTTGATATGGAATTCACAATAGTTGAAAGTCAATCATGTTTTGCTTCCACAAACATGAAAAGCTTGGACCTCTCGCTTACTATTGGGGCTTAGCAACAATATCTCTGTTCTAATATTAAGAGAGACTTTCCAATGTGCTCATGGACAACATGGACAATCAACAATATCATGCTCGAGCAAACGTCACAAATGAATAAGCAATTAACTTCGTTCACTAATTTTAATGTTGGACTCATGGATATATTTCATGAATGAATATCATAATGTGTTCTAAAATGGATAAACATTAATATCATGCTTGAGTGAACATATCACAATATTTTTTGTTTCCATACACCATTTAGATAATGTTTCAAAAGGTTAGAAAGGATTATTTTGAAGATTAACCTGAGTGAAACTCTGGTAAAGAGAATGGACAGGTGGAAAATACACAAAGGAAAAAAGGGCCTTTTACAAATGGCCAAATGTTTGGGACTGAAGTTTTAGAGTTTGTTGAAAATCAAGTTGAAATGCATGTCTTAACTTGCCCTACAAAACAGAAATTCTCTGTCATGTTGGTCCCTGCCACCAAAGATAAAAATGCCTGCACAAGATCAGCTGAAAATCATGAATATTTATAAAAATCTGGTTAATGAAGGATCGTGATCTGAGATTGGTCTATTCTGAATAGATATCTTAGTGGCCTTGAATAATATCACATATAGCTAACTCCATTTTATCATACTGGGCTGTTTCAGAGTTCTAGAATATCACACATGCTTCAAACAGAACAATATCCTGGACCTCTTCAAGTTCATTTCTTCATGACAAAATATATGTTTGGTTCCAACAGATAACCATTTAGTACATCAATGTATATAACATTTTTGTTCATTGGTCACAGCAGACATACTCATTTATAAACCTTGAAGCATGGCTGACTTGACTTATTTATTTTTACATAATATGCCCTCTGGTGACATGGGATAATGACCTTACTGAAATGTAATGATGACTAATGTCATCACCTAAGATGGAGAAATGAAGTCATGGATTTGTGATTTGTGATTTTAGTTGTATTTTAATTATCATTTTAATCTGTAATTATAAATAATTACAGATAATAATACAATGGTATTTAGTCAATCATAACATTTCAACTTGTGGATTCACCTTTTTAAAATGTGGCCAATCCTGTAACACTATTTGCGGTCTTCAATTTGGCCTAATCTTTATAATTGAGGTCTATGTAAGCCTCTTGGACAAAGAAAACACAGGGGCCATTGTTTAACCGACAGGAAGACATGCATCTGAGGTCTGACCCCTCCACACATTACTCACTTTGACCTGAAACCTCACTGCAGAAGGGCACATATTTGAAGAAGCATTTATCTTCAAGACTGCTGAGGATTCAGGATTGAAAAAGGTGAGTATTTTAATATCCTATCTCTCCACATGCTATGTAGTTATCACTTGATTGATAATTAATATGCATTTGAAAAACATTTAAGAAATATGTCAGATTGTATTGATATATATTATGTCTAAATGAAATCTAAATGTCAAAATATACCTAAGATTCCAGTTAATTTTCAAATCAGTATGAAGAAATGAATTAATTTATTTTATTTAGATCAGGTTCTCTTCAATAATTTGGAAAATAAGAGTCAGTAAAGATTTGTCTTTTGGTTTATAATCTGGGTGATCTGGTTTACTAAAACTCCTCTTTTGATCCCCCAATAATGGTATTCTGATTTTCAGCAGAGTTAAAAGACTTTTCCGTCAGGGTAATAAAATGTCAATTAAGTCAGAGGAAGAAAGGACTTTACTGTCAGATAAAATCAAAGGGTTGTTATGTGAGGAGCAACATCTGGACAATTGATGAATCATTAACCTCAGCCATTATGAAGCACTGTTCATTTCACTGAGAAGTGGGTAAATAATTTTCAAAGTTCCAAATTAAAAAAATAGGCATTTCAAATATATATTTATATGCAACTTATAATGAATGATTAATAATAATGAGCTTATGCTTGGGTATATCAGTTGAACATTGTCTGAGCTACCTTGGCCTGTCAGTATCTAAAGGTTGACACACGGTTAGCATGTAACATCACTGTTTCACCCCACACACATATGTTCTCATCCGAAAGTCCTATCATCCAACACTCATAGGTCCTCATCCACATGACCTATCACCCCACTAAGACAGGTCCACGCTCATATCAGTTGGGCAAACAATCTGGAATACATCATGTTCCAATTATAGCATCAACTGCCCATTCATTCTCTGCTCCTCTATATTCCAATACACAGCGTATCTGGACCTTAGAGTAAGTGCAAAGAATTTCACTAAAATTGACACTTGAAGTTATAAGCCCTTTGTGAGGGTAACAATGCTAAGAAATGTGCATATGTTGTACTTAATACACCCTCTGTGGCATTTTATATAGAGATACCAAATTTTGTGAAGGGGGGATTGAAAAAAAAGTTTATCACATAACTTGTGACAAGGTCGGTCACAGATTGACTCGAATCTCTCCTAACCAGGTCTCACAAAACCCTGACTTACCACTAGCTTCAAACGGTTATTGAAACTAGTATTTCAAAGGTCTAAGGTATCTGATACATTTTACCCCCCATAATTTAGGAATCTTGATCCCTCCATCATTTTAGGGGTTAGAACTTGCCTTCCCTGCACAAGGAAGTACTTTGTCATGGCCATTTAACCAAGACTTTGAACTTGTTATTTAAAGACATAGTTGTGGTGAATGTCCATATTGTGTCAAGATCGTAATCTAGGCCAACATGTGTGTAAAACAAGGGATGATTGGGGCAAAATGGATAAGATCCCTTATTCCCAGAAACAAATTGTTTTCAGTATGCATGCATTAATGTGACTTACAAGGGCGGCATCCCTGGTTGCCTAGGGTTACTTCCCAGGCAGGACACTCAGCCATTGGCTTGGACAGTGTGAGTGTCACTGGGTGGCTGCAAGTTGTGGTAATACCCCTCTCTCAGTGGGGTGACAGAGTGATGATGCTGTCCTGACTAACAGGCTATAATTGGAAACACAGCCTGAATTCTCAACTGTACCTATTATCCTGCATATACAGGTCTTCATCAACAGGACCTATCACCCAGCCAATACAAGTCAATATTCATTTGACAGGACCTATCACCCCACACCAGACATGTCCTCACCCATTATACCTACCACCCCACATTGACAGGTCCTCACCATGGGACCTATTATCCCACACTGACAGGTCCTCACCAAGGGACCTATTATCCCACACTGACAGGTCCTCACCAACAGGACCTATCACCCCACACCAGACAGGTCCTCACCCATTATACCTACCACCCCACATTGACAGGTCCTCACCCAACAGGACCTATCACCCAGCCAATACAAGTCAATATTCATTTGACAGGACCTATCACCCCGCACCAGACATGTCCTCACCCATTATACCTACCACCCCACATTGACAGGTCCTCACCATGGGACCTATTATCCCACACTGACAGGTCCTCACCAACAGGACCTATCACCCCACACCACAACAGGACCTATCACCCCACACCAGACAGGTCTTCACAATGGGACCTATTATCCCACACAGACAGGTCCTCACCATGGGACCTATTATCCCACACTGACAGGTCCTCACCATGGGACCTATTATCCCACACCAGACAAGTCCTAACTTGTAGGACCTATCACCCCACACCAGACAGGTCAACACCTATAGGACCTATCATCCCACACTGACAGGTCCTCACCATGGGACCTATTATCCCACACAGACATGTCCTCACCATGGGACCTATTATCCCACACTGACAGGTCCTCAACAACAGGACCTATCACCCAACCAAGACAGGTGCAAACTCATATGTCATATATAGTTATCACCCTTGATTAAAGAAATCAGCTGTCTTTCACAAGCTTGTATTTTAAAAAGCTTAGCGAAAGGTGTCTGGGCCGATAACAGCAGGCCTTTTGGTTGATATGAGGTAGTTATGGGAGGCTCTGCTGAGTGGGTCACATGGATTAGTGATAAAAATAAACTGTTTTTGTCAGATATCTTATTCACATGTAAGTATGTGTTTGTCAAGTATATTCTGTGTGAACATTATCAAGCAAACATGTTATCAAAGGATATCATTTTTCATTACAGATCAGAATGATGTCAGATGATGAAAATCAATCTCCACCAAGAAGCCCATGTCTTTCGTCAACTAGACTTGCTAGTCCCAGTATTAGTCAGTCAAACGCATCCTCATCTTCATCCTTATCCATCAAGCTGGAAGATTTGTTTACAGAACAGTACAGGCAAGGTCAAATGTTGGTGGAGCTAAACACGAAACTAGATAGAATCCTGGATGGCTTGAGTAAGCAGGGAGGGAGACCAAAGCAAACATCTTTTACACCTCCAAACCATATAAAAGTAAGACATAAATTAATTAAACCTGATAATTGTAGATTATCAGTTGGAGCCAAACATTTAATTTGTATGAACCTAACCAAGCATGGCCATTATGTGGCATTCTCTGTTCATGTTTTGTCCCTATATGACATATGGTCATGGTCATAACTGACTTAACAAATGTTAATTTTTTACAGTTGATTATCAAAATAATTTGATGTATTAGAATATAAAAGTTGTCCACAATTTGAAAGAGTATGTCAAAACTTTTACTAATAGTATGAAATGGATACCTTTAGAGAGCACAAATGAAATATGCTCCTGTAACTGAAATAGGTTTATGACACATTACAAAATGTCACAAATGTCACATTATTCGCAGTAACTGAAATAGATGTATGATATATTGCAAAATGTCAGTTTATGATAAGAATTCAAAGCCTGTGACACTGAAAAACAAGTCATGGTCAGAATTGTGGTCATCATATAGTCTTTTATGTGATGCACATGTGATAATAATTTCAAGCATGAATTTCAATTTAATATCTGGTTAGCTGGAGTAAAATGATGAAATTTGGTTTGATAGATGCACATATAGCTACATGCACACATGCACACGCAGACCAAACTGATACCACAGCTCCTGCACCATTTAGGTGGCAGAAGCTAATAAATAGGTTTCTATGGTGTCAACAATAGCAGACACAGTTACAACCATATTCCACACAACTGTATTATTTGCACAGCAATTACAGGCAGGGTGATTATTAAAATGTATCTCAATAACTTTCCATTTCCTCTATGAGTGTGAGAATGTCAAAATTTTCAAGATAAGTTCTTTTTAAATCTATATATTTTAAGGATGCTGTAAGACAGGGTTTCAAGGAAGGGCAGAGTGAAGGAAAAGTGTGAATGCTTGGGATAGGACAAAGGTAAATATGACCTTTACCAAAATAAACTGTACGTAATCACTTTATAAAGAAATGTATGAAGGAATACAGGCAGAAAATTAATCTTATCATTAAGAAGATAAAATTCAACATTGATTTTCCAGACTATTAAGCAATCAGGATGAAACAGAATATTTGAAAATTTACAAGTGCTTGTCTTTGTAATTTCAGATGGAATTCTGCTATAAACAAAGAAATGACTGCATTCATTTATGCATTTGCCCAAGGACTATTCCCAGAATCTACACGTCATATAATAAACAGTTTGTAGAATATTATATTTCTCAGAGGAGGGAGTTTCAAACAAAAAGATTACAGGGACCAATTGTCAGATTTAAGATTTATATTCAAAGTTGATTACTTACATCTGCAAAATTGTCCTAAAAATGATGGCTTGTCCTGCATGTGAAGAAAGCTGATTTAATCTGTATGGGAAGTAAAGATGACTTGTTCTGTATGTGACTTGTCCTGTATATGAAAGCAAGATGACTTGTCCTGTACATGATGGCAAGATGACTTGTCCTGTACATGATGGCAAGATGACTTGTTGTCCTGTACATGATGGCAAGATGACTTGTCCTGTATGCGATGGCAAGATGACATGTCCTGTACATGATGGCAAGATGACATGTCCTGTATATGATTGCAAGATGACTTGTCCTGTATATGAAAGCAAGATGACTTGTCCTGTACATGATGGCAAGATGACTTGTCCTGTGCATGATGGCAAGATGACATGTCCTGTACATGATGGCAAGATGACCTGTCCTGTACATGATGGCAAGATGACTTGTCCTGTACATGATGGCAAGATGACTTGTCCTGTACATGATGGCAAGGTGACATGTCCTGTACATGATGGCAAGATGACCTGTCCTGTACATGATGGCAAGATGACTTGTCCTGTATATGAAAGCAAGATGACTTGTCCTGTACATGATGGCAAGATGACATGTCCTGTATGTGATGGCAAGATGACTTGTCCTGTATGTGATGGCAAGATGACATGTCCTGTGTGTGATGGCAAGATAACTTGTCCTGTGTGTGATGGCAAGATGACTTGTCCTGTATTTGACTTGTCCTATATATGAAAGCAAGATAACTTGTCCTGTTAATGATGGCAAGATGAGATGTCCTGTATATGATGGCAAGAAGACTTGTCCTGTATATGACTTGTCCTGTATATGACTTGTCCTGTAAGGGATACCAAGAAAACTGAGAAAATTAAATTTCTTGATACTGATCATGAAAAACCAGAATATCATATTGTTGGAAACCCCACTGTATTAGATTCTATTGACAAAGCCAGCAGCTGGGACCAAATTCATTTTTGGTCATGCATAAATGTGACAAAATAAGATCATGCAATGTTTAGCACTCATACTTATATGCATGATAAAATTTAATCATGCAGTAATGGCTTTGTATTTATAACCAAAAAGGGTTCAGTTCCAAATGGTTAGCACAGCTGAAAAGATCTGTCATTTAGGGAATGGATATTTTGGCTTTATCTGACAGTTGACCTCAAAACAAAGGGAAGTTTGTCAACTCTTATGGATGTGAACGAAAAACAATTACCTTACATGAAGACTGGTGGAAGAAAGTGATGCCACTTCAAACTTGTCTTCTCTATGCTGGACAGTTTGGTGAAGTTTTTCTTCTTTGAACGTGCATTTCATCTGTCTACAGTTATGTTTCCACATAAACTCATGTTTGAATACTGCTTACAATAAGTATTTATGTCATATTAATCGAATCCCTTTCCATTTGTCACAAAACATTCCAACTTGAAATATCACTTCTTGTTGAAATTTCCTGTAGTCTGGAAAACTGAGACACTCTTATTAGGGTGGCATATTTGGCTATTCAAATTTGGAAAGGAGCTGGGAAGCAGTCATAATCCAAATATGGTATTCAGTCTTATGCAGTTTATATAGTTTGCATATGCCTCTGGTGGACAGAGTCTTCAATTTGAGTCAGCCTGTCTTTTTTTGTGTCAATGTTTTAATGTTTGCAATTACAGCAGTCATTTTTGGGATATTAATGTGAAATCTTTAAAACTATAATTAACATCTTGCTATATCGTTCGCAATTACGGCAGTCATTTTCGGAGCCAAAACATAGTTAAATCTACAAAATACATAGATAACTGTCTTTCTCTTGCTCTCACGAATTCATACATATATAAATCATTTCTGTATGTATATTATGAGCCAAGATATGAATATAAAATATTCAAAATGATCATTAACTTCTGGTTTTAATGTTCGCAATTACGGCAGTCATTTTCGGAGCCAAGACTAAGTTAAATCTACAAAATACATAGATAACTGTCTTTTTCTTGTTCTCACGATTTCATACATATATAAATCATTTCTGTATGTATATTATGAGCCAAGATATGAATATAAAATATTCAAAATGATCATTAACTTCTGGTTTTAATGTTCGCAATTACGGCAGTCATTTTCGGGGCCAAGACTAAGTTAAATCTTCAAAATACATAGATAACTGTCTTTCTCTAGTTCTCATGATTTCATACATGTATAAATCATTTCTGTATGTATATTATGAGCCAAGATATGAATATAAAATATTCAAAATGATCATTAACTTCTGGTTTTAATGTTCGCAATTACGGCAGTCATTTTCGGAGCCAAAACATAGTTAAATCTACAAAATACATAGATAACTGTCTTTCTCTTGCTCTCACGAATTCATACATATATAAATCATTTCTGTATGTATATTATGAGCCAAGATATGAATATAAAATATTCAAAAAGATCATTAACTTCTGGTTTTAATGTTCGCAATTACGGCAGTCATTTTCGGAGCCAAGACTAAGTTAAATCTACAAAATACATAGATAACTGTCTTTTTCTTGTTCTCACGATTTCATACATATATAAATCATTTCTGTATGTATATTATGAGCCAAGATATGAATATAAAATATTCAAAATGATCATTAACTTCTGGTTTTAATGTTCGCAATTACGGCAGTCATTTTCGGGGCCAAGACTAAGTTAAATCTTCAAAATACATAGATAACTGTCTTTCTCTTGTTCTCATGATTTCATACATGTATAAATCATTTCTGTATGTATATTATGAGCCAAGATATGAATATAAAATATTCAAAATGATCATTAACTTCTGGTTTTAATGTTCGCAATTACGGCAGTCATTTTCGGAGCCAAGACTAAGTTAAATCTACAAAATACATAGATAACTGTCTTTTTCTTGTTCTCACGATTTCATACATATATAAATCATTTCTGTATGTATATTATGAGCCAAGATATGAATATAAAATATTCAAAATGATCATTAACTTCTGGTTTTATTGTTCGCAATTACGGCAGTCATTTTCGGGGCCAAGACTAAGTTAAATCTACAAAATACATAGATAACTGTCTTTTTCTTGTTCTCACGATTTCATATATGTATAAATCATTTCTGTATGTATATTATGAGCCAATATATGAATATAAAATATTCAAAATGATCATTAACTTCTGGTTTTAATGTTCGCAATTACGGCAGTCATTTTCGGGGCCAAGACTAAGTTAAATCTTCAAAATACATAGATAACTGTCTTTCTCTTGTTCTCATGATTTCATACATGTATAAATCATTTCTGTATGTATATTATGAGCCAAGATATGAATATAAAATATTCAAAATGATCATTAACTTCTGGTTTTAATGTTCGCAATTACGGCAGTCATTTTCGGAGCCAAGACTAAGTTAAATCTACAAAATACATAGATAACTGTCTTTTTCTTGTTCTCACGATTTCATACATATATAAATCATTTCTGTATGTATATTATGAGCCAAGATATGAATATAAAATATTCAAAATGATCATTAACTTCTGGTTTTAATGTTCGCAATTACGGCAGTCATTTTCGGGGCCAAGACTAAGTTAAATCTTCAAAATACATAGATAACTGTCATTTTCTTGTTCTCAAGATTTCATACATATATAAATCATTTCTGTATGTATATTATGAGCCAAGATATGAATATAAGATATTCCAAATGATCATTAACGTCTGGTTTTAATGTTCGCAATTACGGCAGTCATTTTCAGAGCCAAAACATAACTTCTGGTTTTAATGTTCGCAATTAAATGTCATATTTCTCATGTTTTTTCAAGTTTGCCTTCTTTTAATGCTTTATCCATTGTCCTGGTGGACTTGAAAATTGTAATTGTGTCAGTGATTATGAGGCTTTTCACCGGAAGGTTGCATTGCATATGATACATGTATTATACTTTAAAATGCTGACATATGTGGAAAATGTTACATTTATGAGATCAACCCCTTTTCTGTCTGTCTGGAGTTTATCTTTCTTCCTATTCAAACTCCTTACAGACTCTTGCCAAAAGATGCATAAATTGGTTCAAAACTTTACATATGTGTACCTCGTGATAAAATTAAATCTCGGACAAGTTTGATATAGACCTTTCCATGATATCTTTTACCTTGCTAGTAGAGCAGGGTTCGAATACCCTGGAGAGCCTAGAAATATGCCGAAAATGCCTGAAAGTGCCTCAAATTTGTCTCTTGATAACATATAAAAAACTAACATGCCTCATAAAATGAATTGCCCAACAATGCCTTGAATATTGTATCAAATGCAAACTTTTTTTAAATAAGCAGATTATTCTCTCCCTATTTCCGTTTCAGCTGCCATCAGGATACATTTTCGTACAAACCAGGAAAAGGTCAGTAGAGTTCATAATGGGAGGCTTCAATCATTCAGTTATAAGATGAAAAAGTATCAGAGGAAATCTGAGGTAAGTCTGTGATATGTTTAATAATTCTACTATCAGGGTTATTATTATCATAAGATGCATCAGAGGGTGGGTCAAGGTGAAAATTAAATTTTCCATTACATTTTCTATATTTTTGCAACATATCCTTTAAGTAAATTCTCCAGTCTCCAACCTTTGATTAAATGGTATATTCTGCTATATTTCCAGAAATCAAAGAAGAGAATTCAGGCTTTAGAGGCCAAAACAAGATGGTCTCTGGAAAAGAAAAATAAGCTGAGGAGAGTGCTAAAGCCTGAGTTTATGTCTTCAGAAGAGGAGGGAGAAGATGGCCATTCATTCATTGTGAGACCCAAAACCAATGCCAGTGTCAAATTCAAAGACTATCTCAAAAAACTAGATTCTAAAGTTAAAGAAAATCTTTCTGCACGGTCACGATCACAAACACGTCCAAGACAACCAGGACCACCTTCTGAGAAGCCTCTAAGTGTGATTGAGGATCAAGATAATTGGATTCTGGTAACCTCAGAAGAACAAACTTAATTCAAGAAAAAAATCTGAACAAAATTATATTTCATATCATGAATAGAAAGACTTCAAAACACATATTAGAGGACCCAGCACATTTGATCAAATATTTGATTTAACAAAACCTGGGCGTTTTTTATTACAATTATGAAAAGATAAAAAAGACATAATTTTAGTTGTTTTGTTCTTCAGTAAATATGTCACCGTCAGATTTTGGATTTATTCACGAACATAATGTCTCAAAGTGGGATCTCGCATGTAAAGGCTCAGATGATATATGCATAGTATGGAATAAATTAGTTTGACACACATGGAAGGGCATATCAGTATCACACAAATTTGACAGACAAGTCTGATTAGTTTGACTAATCAGAGAGCAGCTAAAAACTGTAACAAACTGTATCCAAAGGTACAATGGCAGAAAAGAGTGGTCACCATGGGTCATTATTGCAAAACTCCAGGATTTGTCAGAATAAGCTCATTCAAATGTGTCATGTGATCCATGTACAATCAAACATGTACAATGAAACTTACACTTTGTGGTCATGAGGCATTGCTTTTTAGAATCGTTTCATAAAGTAAAAAAAGATAAAAAAAATATATAAGAGTTATGCAAAGAAACAGATAATTATTCACCAACAAATTATTACATCAGTTACAAAATAGCGGTTGTCGGGCCACGGCGCAGTTGGTTAGAGCGCAAGGTACTTGCACCAATTCCTCCTTGGTGACCCAAAGGTTGTGGGTTCGATTCCCTGCCATGTCAGCATGTCATTTTAATGATACACTTGTAAATATTTGACTGGTTTCGGCTTCTATGTCAAGCCCCTGAGACGGGGCAATGCAGTGAGGCAGCAGTATATCTGCTACAAATAGGTCTTGTCATGAAATAACTAAGATGATATTGAAAGTGACGTAAATTTCCAAACAAACAATACCGGCCAGTAACCATTCCATCTAGCTGATCTCAAATACATATGATCGGTTAATTTCATACAGTTAATTTTGATACAAACCCATAGGTTATATTTGTCAAGTGTCTGAAATTATTAAGAATTTGGCCATGCGTGGAGTATGGAGTAGTATAATAGCAACATTAATTTAACTTGATAGTTTAGTTTACAATCTTAAAAATGCTAACCCAGTCACCACTTTTCAAAGGACCACGGATGATGAGCAATTATTAAGTCACTCAAAGAGTAAGAATAGCTACTATGTCTTTTTATGGGATATTGTCACTGAACCAGAATTACAGAAAATGAATTGGCAGATTTTAATGAAATTTTCCATAGTTTGCCAGCATAATTGCCACAAGAATATGGAAGGTCTAGTTAATACAATAATGTGCTATGTGACATGTGTTTCTGAAAAATGTATACTTTTTGATGTAATAAATTGTTTGTGTAAAATGTACTTTTTTATACTTGTTTTCCTCAATATATTCTACTGAATGAATAAATGATTATACATGAAAATATGTTTTCTTGGAATCAATGACTCGAGATAAATATATTAATTACAATCCACATTCCTTTCAATAATCCCTTTTCACTCATGTGTAGTACAATCATTTCCCTGTCTCTTGTAATATCATAATTTTGATCCATCATTCGATCACAGGTATAATCTTGCATATATATATATATATATATATATATATATATATATATATATATATATATATATATATATATATATAAAAGATGATATATAAGGTGATATATAAGCAAATTTACTATATCTTTTGAGTCCAATATATGATCAATTTTTGTAATGTAAATATGGACAAATATGAACTATTGACATATTTCATTGAGGGTAAATGCCCTTAATGTTGATCTTTTATGGACAGTAAATACCTCCTATTATCCATATATTGCATCTTTAAGTACCAGCAATGTTCATATTTAAGCTCCTTTACCTTTACCTAAATATATTGTATATTTCATATTTACATGTATTTAAGTAATTTGTAAAGGCTTGCAAATTCCGGTCTTTACTGTCTTTGATGCAAGAATTAAAGATCTTGTAAATTGACAATATACAGCTTGTATATTTCTAGGAAAGGTCATGTTATTTCCATATTTACTTCAACAATATACACCTTTTGGCCTCTTGTAAATCCTATTTTTCACGCAGTGTTTAACATCAATATCATTATAAAGTTGTATCAAAGATAAAGTAACATCTGTATAATTAATATGGCCTATTTATTCATGAGCTATCACATTATTTGTGATTTGAAGAATACTGTAAAACAGAACTTAAATCATGAAAAAAACTTTATTTGTAAAAATATCTATCATACCTGAGAACTGTTATAGACATTTGTTTCAGTAATATTCTTTATTTGCATTATCATGATAATTATGTACAAATATGGTATTCGACTTAAATTTCAAAAAAGAAGGGAGATGTAAGGAATGGTCCCTGAGCCTGTGAGCTCATTTAAATAATGCCTGCTCCCCAATAAAAGCAATGCTTGCCCAACATGGCTGTCTCTGTTCTTCTATGATGTTCCATCACATTCCCCAGTCATTTATGAGCCCATTACAGCCGGCACTAAAATTTGTCACTGAAAACAGGGCACAATCTTCCTTTTGGTTCCACACACATTGCCCCCTAGTGGAACATGTTCAGGATTGGCACCCAACGTGACCACTGTTGCAGCTAGCGTTGCCCTCTGTTGAAATTTGATGGTCCAAACTGATTATTGATCTCAGGTCCAATGCTGGCACTGCACCCTGTAAAGTTTGAACCATTTACTGGCAATCGGTATTAATTATAAATCTGATCACATTAAGTTAGATAGCAGTTTAGGTGGTGTCGACCACGGACAGAGCAAGCGTGTGTTCAAGGCCTCAGGTGCCACTGAGTGACCTATATTTATTACATATATTAAAAAAAACATGAACGTGATCAGAGAGGAAGTGTGACGAGATTTGAAAAAAAAAAGTTGCTGTGTGAGGCATGGGCTGCAATAAAATTTGCCACTGATAAGAGTGTGCAATCTCGCTGTTCCGTCACCACGTAGCCTGGCCTCTGGTGGAAGTGACGCTAAACCAAACTCCACTTCACTTTTGTTTTGCAAGTTTATGTCAAGGGTTGCGCTTTTAGCATATCATGAATGGCACAATTATCACTTATTTGTTGTCATAATTACATTAGAAATGAAATATTACCCCCAATATGCCTATATTTCTGTATTAGAGCTTTGTTTTCAACCATCGGTAAATTGACCTATTTATTGATATTGACCTAATTATTGAAGCCCTGCTAGGTTTTGTACAAAAGGGTCTATATGGGTGAAATGCAGATATTTTTAGCCACCACGATTGAGAGATCGCTGCACAAGTGAGAGATAGCAAGTGATAGACTGCCACAACAGCAAGGGATAGCTGCATAAATAAGAGACAGCTGCATAGATAAGAGATAGCTGCATAAATAACAGATAGCTGCATAACTGAGAGATAGCTGTATTGAGACATGAAAAATAGCTGCACAAATAAGAGATAGCTGCATAAATAAGAGATAGCTGCATAAATAAGAGATAGCTGCATAAATGAGAGATAACTGCATAAATAAGAGATAGCTGCATAAATAAGAGATAGCTGCATGAATAAGAGATAGCTGCATTGATACATGAAAAAGTGAGAGATAGTTACAACAAGTGAGAAAGTTACAATATTTGCAATATTGAGAGATAGCTGCATAAATGAGAGACAGCTACATAAGTGAGATGACTGCAAAGAGAGAGATAGTTACAGCAGTGAGAGATAGTTACAGCCACAACAGAGAGAGACAGCATCCTTTCCCAGCCGAAGGCACTTGATTACATAATATATAATGTATAAATGAGGTCACCATAGGGAAACGGATAAATTCATGCAATTTGATCTTGGAGACATCACTTGCGCTTGCTCTGTCCGTGGTGTCGACAGGGTGGAGTAAACTAAATTCATCACGTCGCCCTCTGGTGGAGTTTGCAAACAAAACTGACAGTGTCAGTGCCCTCTCGTGTTGAATCGGAAACGAGGCTTGTTTTCAGGCTTTCACTCACAGACAGACACAGCAAGTCCCACCCAGGTTTCCCGACGATCACTCCAGAAGCCAGGACAAACCACACTCCTGGGCCAAAAAAATGTGAGTACAAACTCTCCACAAAATAGAGAACAATTGGCCAGTCAAAACATCGTGTATCTGCCATATCTTCTCAAGCGATTTATATCGATATTTTGATGTTTAAATAATACCGTGGATTGAATGACCGGCTCCACACATTATCGCCCTGCGAAGAATTGGTACTTGTGTTGTGCATTTTGTTCGCACCAAATCAACACGCTAAAATCAGATAACTTTAAGTTTGTCATAAATATTGTATGTATAATGCCATTATTGTGAAAATTTTGTTATATCTTTGGATGTCCCTGATCTGCTTGATAGAGTTCAGGCCCCCACGCCCCCCTTGCGTGATTAAACACCATTGCTTTACCATCTATTGGTCCTCGGACCACTATTACAATCATATAGAGCCGCATTAGCTTCCAGCCTCTAATAGCCCGTGCCTGTGCAGGGATACCGATGCGTACGCAAATATGGTGACATAGTAGGGGGCAGTCACACATACATGGCTTTCACACCCTAGCAAACCCCAATTGGCGTTGAAAACAAATCTCTGTCCGCCATTGAAATAGTAGTCAATAAATCACACACAAAACTTACATAATTGAATAGAAGAGCCCAAAAGCTAACTTTTGACATGTCAGTGATGAAAATCGGGCAAGAACTGACTGAACAGTGCCTATGTTTATGTTTTTGTAACAATCTGGTACATGTACCTACCATAGAGAACCGCCTTAGCTTCCAGCCAGCTCTCACAGCACGTGGACCACTGCATGTGCAGGGATATTCATGCGTACGCAAATATGGTGATATATCAAGAGAGGAAACAAAAATCTGAGCAACGACTGCTTCCCCTCCAAAAGTGCATTTGGCCATCTTCTAAAATGAATTATCTTTGGTTCCATGATTGCAATATTCCAAAAAGTGGTTTAATTTGGTCCAAAGTCCACAAAAGGGCTACGAAAAAAATTCATATCACCTTGGTGCCCGGAAGTACCATATTTACTCGTAAATAAGACGACTCGTGTATAAGATGACCCCCCAAAATTGAGGTCATTTTGCTTGAAAAGACCAATTTCCGAATATAAGACGAGTAGTTTTTTTCTCGAGACATTGGCACTGCTACCATTCAAGTTTGGCGGCCATTTTAACAGTGAAACGTAAATATTCTTATATAACAAGATCTTCCTCGTGTATAAGACCTTAATGATCAAATTCTGCTTCGCAGGTCAAGAATTTCTCCACAAAGTGAAACATAATACGATGTACATGACGTCCTCGAAATAACAGACATCGGACGTAGCGGATCGATTTTAATTGCGTTTTAAATTATAAATAATGGTATTTACTTAATATTATCACAATTACGCTTCTCTGGTCGAGAATTTCTCCACATCCTTGATCTCAGCGTCAAAACAAAGAGTTTTCATTATTCATCATTTAAAACGCAATTAAAATCGATCTGTGTTTGAAAGCATTTCTGTCAAAAAGGGAAGACAAGACTCAAAGCAGTGGAAACAAAGACGAAATGTAAAACTGTGAACGCTGATAATTGGAATCAGTGAAAACAAAGTCAAAACAAAGCGTCTATTCAGTTGTCTTATACACGAGTAAATACGGTAATCCTTGCAGTACAGGATGTTTTTGTTTTGATTCAGATGGCCAAGCTGCTATTGCTGTTAACACTGGGGCTGGCCCTAGCTGCGACTGTGATACTTGCTGCAAATCCGCACGGAGCCAACATAGAAGACAATGATTTTGCAGAATTTGAAGATTTTGATGAAGAAGGTAATTATTTTAATCAAAGAAATAAGCATGTAAAAATTTTTTACTATAGGGTCTCTGTAAAAAATATGCTGGCATTTGCAGTGAAAACAATGAGGGCAGTTTCTGTCCATACATAGACCTACAGTCATCAATCTTTCAAAGATTATCTAATTTGCACAACCTTAAAATGTTTACCGAAACACCTAACAAGTTGACATAGTGTCAATCACACCAATCTAAAAATAAAAATTCTTATTCTGAACCAGTCATACATTATCTAAAATTGAGAATTGAAGCATACAAATTACTGAGTTGGTTAAATTAAACTTCAATTACCATTGTGAAGATGGCAGATCATACTGTATCTTTGTATCTTTGTAAACTATTTTAATTGAAGAGCGCACTCCCGAGAGGTACTTTGTTTCATCATATCTCTTCACATCTTACAACCCCCCCTCACCACCTGAGATCTTTTCTCTCATGCTATGTGTATGCCCCCCCCCCCCCCCGAGATCTTTTCTTTCATGCTATGTGTATGTCCCCCCCCCACCTCAGATCTTATCTCTGATGCTATGTGTATGTCCCCCCCCCCACCTCAGATCTTTTCTTTCATGCTATGTGTTTGTTCCCCCCCCACCTCAGATCTTTTCTTTCATGCTATGTGTTTGTTCCCCCCACCTGAGATATTTTCTCTGATGATATGTGTATGTTTCCCCCCCGCCCACCTGAGATATTTTCTTTCATGCTATGTGTATGTTCCCACAGAGGAGGTTGTCATATCCGAGGTGTCTGATATTGAGGAAGAAGCCCCTGTTGAGATGAGCCCTGAAGCCCACCAGGGGGCAGACCTGGCTGACGATGACGAAGCAACTGTAGAGGTGATCCATACATTTAAAGCTTTGATAGGATTCACTGTCATTTGAAATGTTGTGCATATTCATTTTTTAAAAGTATTTAATATGTGGCATCAAGCATTTTTTGTCATTTCCGTCAATTATAAGTTAAGCATGCTAAATATTTAACTTTCTTTAATAAAATACACATTTCTATGATAAAACAACATAGACTAAATATGATTGATTATGTCCATGAAAAGTATATAAATAAAAGTGTATAATACATAATTGCAATGAGAAGAATTGAATGTTTCAGGATGATGAAGATGAATTTGAACATTTAGAAGATGAAGATGAATTTGAAGGCTTTGATAAGTCGAAAAATATGGGGAAAGGCAAAGGTCAAGAAAAACCTCCTGATCTCAAAATTAATAAGGTAATATTATGATAAAATCCCACTTTTGAAGGAATTCATGTGAGCTTTTTGAGCTGGGATAATATGAAATCTAAAGTACTTTGGGGAATTAATTTATACAAATTAGCTCAAAGACCAAGCCAGTTCTTGTTAATGTACTCTTTACATGAAGATTTCTTGATGTAAATTTATAGACTGACAAAGAAAAGCAAATAAAAAAATTCCTTTCTAAAATTTAAACAAAAACTATTCTTTAAAATATGAGGTTTTCTTGCTGTTTGAATATATTTTATTGTTTATTTTGTCATTGACATGTGTCTACTAGTTGTGTATATGTTTGTCCCTGCATAAGAAATGTTCATATGCGAGTACTTTGATTTCCGTTTAGATTCCATACCACCTGAGAACAAACTGGGACAGCTTTTATATGGAGATGCTAATGTTAGCAGGCCTCGGAGTGTATTTCCTCAACTTTCTGGCAGGAAAAACTAAGAATAATAGATTAGCGCAAGCCTGGTTTAATAGTCACAAGGAATTACTGGAGGCTAATTTCTCACTTGTTGGTAAGTGCACTTAAGGTTTGTTGGTAAGTGCACTTAAGGTTTCTCACTTGTTGGTAAATGCACTTAAGGTTTCTCACTTGTTGGTAAGTGCACTTAAGGTTTCTCATTTGTTGGTAAGTGCACTTAAGGTCCATAATCCACAATCAGAACTTCATGTGGTCTCGTATATTTACGTAACTGCCTTCGGCTCTGAGGGATTCCAGGATGAGAGTGAGGCTATGACGCCGGGGGGGGGGGATTTCCCATACAGCACACACGGCGGACAAACTTGTTTGCATAAGATTTTTAAATACCCAACTCTTTTAGTGATAATTCATATTTTATGCCATGATTATATCTAAAAAGTCCCAAAAAAACTTGATTATTCTTTGGATGGCATAAAATTAAGAAAATATAAATACCGTAAATTCTTGTATTAGCCGAGGTTTTCGTACCCAACCCTCAGTTAATGTTTGGGGGGCCGTCTTATACACGAGGGCAACCTGTGGACGGGGATTTACGGCAAGAATAATATGCTTATGCAACACAAAATCGCCATTTTGAAAAGCGGAACGTGACGGGGGAGGCTCTTGTACATTGTATTTACGTTTTACTACGTGGAGAAATTCTCGACCTGCGAAGCATATTTTGGGATAATATTGGGTAAATACCTTTATTTATCATGGAAGGATAAATACGTCTTCATTATTTATCATTTAAATCGCGTTCACAGTTTTGCGTTTCGTCATTGTTTCCACTGCTTTGAGTCGTGTCTTCCCTGTTGACAGAAATGCTTTCAACACGTGGATCGATTTTAATTGCGTTTTAAATGATAAATAATGAAAACACTTTGTTATTCTCGACCTGAGAAGCGTAATTGTGATAATAATAAGTAAATACCTTTATTTATCATTTAAAACGTAATTAAAATCAATCCGCTACGTCCGAAGTCTGTTATTTCATCGTTTTAAAGTAAAATGTAAATTCCATGTGCAGAACACGGTAAATTCGATGTGCAGAACACAAAGAAACCAGGGATCCATCATTGTGCAATATATTAATATTTCAATGCGAGTTGATAGACTCCAATTGTTTTCGCGCCAAAAATAAGAGCTTGTCCCCGTCACTCCCACTTTTTAAAATGATGACCACGTGTTGCGTAATGCATGTGATAAATGAATGGATAGTTTTGTTCTGTTCTTGACCTGCAAAGCGAATTTGTGATAATATTGGGTAAATACCTTTATTTATCATTTAAAACGCAATTAAAATCGATCCGCTACGTCCAATATTCGTTATTTCGAAAATATGAACATCGTATTTACGTTTTACCGTATATACTCGGGTATAAGACTTTAAGATCTTGTATCATAAGCATATTTCCGTTTCACTTTTAAAATGGCCCCAATCTTCAGCTGAAGCTTGAATAGTAGCAGAGCCGATATCTTGAGAAAAACCAACTCGTCTTATATTCGGAAATTGTTCTTTTTCAAGCAAAATAACCTCAATTTTGGGGGTTCGTCTTATACACGAGTCGTCCTATACACGAGTAATTACGGTACTTGATATGAGTCGCCAGCTGCAAAAACTGAGTCGAACCCGTTTTAACTACCGTGTTAAAACGGGTTCAATTTAGATAGTATAAATTTAAGACTAGCTGGTCTAGCAAGTCTACTATTTCTGTGCTAAATTAACAGTGATGAAAGTCTTCCGGAAATAACCTGAATTCAGGTTTTGTTCAAATGTGAAATTCAAAATGGTATGAACTCAGTCTGAAACATCCAAAAATGACATTTCTGAAAGGGGGTAGGAGTATCTTCAGGTTAATTTTTAAGGGTTTCAGGTTTTTTCCTGAATGCTAACTTTCATCACTGATTAACAAATTTATAACATTACTTTGAACACATTTAAGCCAAAAAAACATAAGTCTGTCCCAGTTTTTCATTGTGGAATATAGACCTTAATTTTATTGTTTTATGGCTCTGCTTAACACCTTGTGCAGGATATCGTTCAAACTTGCAGCAAAAATAAAATTCCTCTTCTGCAATGAAGGGAATAAATTTATTGTCATTCTGTCTCTCTGTCAACTTTTATCTTCTCAGAAACTACTGGTTGGAGTTCTTAGCTAATAGTAGGTAACATGCTTTATTTCCAGGGAACCAGTTACATCTATTTTTCATTAGGCTCAGAATTTTTAATTTTTTTAAAATGATGTTTAGAGAAATACAATAACTATCACTGAGTTATTGAGGAGGCAGCCATCTTGAATGACATGACAAATCTCAGCCAGTAAGAATCGAGATAACAAATTCTTTATGTAACATGCATTATGTTTGGCTGAAGTCTACTCTTTCTGCCTAGATCAATTATATAACAGATTTGCAGGCATTTCCACCTGAGACATCTGGATTTTCACCATGGTTACATTGCACTGCAAAGCAATCTTAACAAATTTATGGACGTGTCATTTTCATTTTATTATCGTCAAATGACAAACTGAGATGAGCAAATAAAAATCATGCTCCACACATAAATTAACAAATAGATGGAAATATTTGAATATGTCAAATCTCTCATATTACATACAATCATGTATGTAATATTTTAACTCAGAGGATAGTACAAAATTTCCCATATCTCAACATTTAAAAAAAAATGCCATTGTTTACAAAGTTTCAAGGAACAATGAGAGGGTTAGCTTGGTGCAAGATTTGGTTTATTATTTTTCCAGTATTGTGCTGCACATTGTTTTACTGTCTTCTTTGCCTTTGACTTCACCTTTACATTTGGTGATTGCAGGTGATGACGGTCAGTCGACCGAGATCCAGAGCGGCGAGCTAATGAAGGAGTCGGAGAACGTCTACTCCTTATGGTGCAGTGGACGTGCCTGCTGTGAAGGCATGCTGGTCACACTCAAACTCCTCAAAAGACAAGATCTCGTCTCTACCATAGCACGCATGTTCAAGCCTGCTTCAGATCAAATAGTGAGCATATAGACAGGTTCACTTCAGATATAACATGTGTTTTAAAAGGAAAATATCCAGAAATTTCAGAAAGTGATTTTAGTAATACAAAATTTGTTATAAAATATATTCAGTAAATAATGAATATAATGTAATCAGATAGATAGTTAATAGATATTATAAAAATATATCTTGCATATTTTACAACATGTGTCCTATACAGTATATAATTTTGAGAACAATTTATGTAACTTTGAATTCCTTATATCACAACTGAGATGATCAAATCGTGAGTTAGTCCATGACCTTGTATGTCCGTCACAGACTCTCTAGTTCGTGTGATTTTCAGAATCATATGCATATATCACGTCACTGAAGACATTGAGTGATAACTTTTCGTTTTCAGATAGTAAAGGTGAAGATGGACGACGCTGATATGGACATGTTTGTTATGTTACTCGCCAATAAAAAGGTCTGCTCCAAAATACAGAAAGACATGGCCGATCTGGTGAGTAAACGCTTGAAAACTCATTAACCTGGCCAGATATCCACTCCTGTGGTGCTGGGTGGGAGCACTAACCCGGCCAGATATCCACTCCTGTGGTGCAGGGTGGGAGCACTAACCTGGCCAGATATCCACTCCTGTGGTGGTGGGTGGGAGCACTAACCCGGCCAGATATCTACTCCTGTGGTGCTGGGTGGGAGCACTAACCCGGCCAGATATGCACTCCTGTGGTGGTGGGTGGGAGCACTAACCCGGCCAGATATCTACTCCTGTGGTGGTGGGTGGAAGCACTAACCCGGCCAGATATCCACTCCTGTGGTGCTGGGTGGGAGCACTAACCTGGCCAGATATCCACTCCTGTGGTGCTGGGTGGGAGCACTGGTCTCACTAACCCGGCCAGATATCCACTCCTGTGGTGCTGGGTGGGAGCACTGGTCTCACTAACCCGGCCAGATATCCACTCCTGTGGTGCTGGGTGGAAGCACTAACCTGGCCAGATATCCACTCCTGTGGTGCTGGGTGGGAGCACTAACCTGGCCAGATGACCACTCCTGTGGTGCTGGGTGGGAGCATTGGTCTCACTAACCCGGCCAGATATCCACTCCTGTGGTGGTGGGTGGTCTCACTAACCTGGCCAGATATCCACTCCTGTGGTGCTGGGTGGGGGCAGTGGTCTCACTAACCTGGCCAGATATCCACTCCTGTGGTGCTGGGTGGGAGCACTAACCTGGCCAGATATCCACTCCTGTGGTGCTGGGTGGGAGCAATGGTCTCTGGCACGTCGGTTAGTGCCTTTGCACGTGTGTCTGTCAGGTAAAACTTTTGGTTATATCTTCCCAGATATTTCAGTTACAGGCTCAACGTTTTTCACCACAGGTGCATCCCATAAAGACCTATTTTTCAATGATTCAACATAGGAGTTTAACTTATTAAAGATTCAGGATTTTTTCCATATATGTACCCTATGAAGGTCCCCAATGGTACCCCGAAGGTACTCAAACATTACCTAGACCTATTTTTTCAGTGTCACAGACTTCAAAATGTCATCAAATACTTTTGCTGTATCTTAACATTTGCCTACTTTTGGATAAAGAGTGCCAAGAATATCCCCAGACTAAGCAATGTTGTGTGATCAGATACAGCTTGATGCAGAAAATGGGTTGTGTACTTCTTGAAGGCACTGCTTTCCAATCATGACAAAAAAAAGAGAGTAAAAATTAGAAATAATAAACAAACAAACAAAAAATTTAATGATTTAGTTAAAAGATTGCAAATATATACTTAAATACCCTGTGGGAATATTTGCTGAAATGAATTATATTACAGAGGCAGTGGCATCCCTTTTCTAAGTCGTTTTTTTGTCCTGAAAATGATAGAGCACACATGCTATATATTTTATTTTCCAATACAATACATCCTGTGATTACACCAATTTAACCCTGTGATTACACCGGTTTAACCCTGTGTTTGACACCAGTTTAACCCTGTGATTACACCAGTTTAACCCTGTGATTACACCAGTTTAATCCTGTGATTACACCAGTTTAACCCTGTGATTACACCAGTTTAACCCTGTGGTTACACCAGTTTAATCCTGTGATTACACCAGTTTAACCCTGTGTTTGACACCAGTTAAACCCTGTGATTACACCGGTTTAACCCTGTGTTTGACACCAGTTTAACCCTGTGATTACACCAGTTTAACCCTGTGATTACACCAGTTTAATCCTGTGTTTGACACCAGTTTAATCCTGTGATTACAGAGTCTCTACTGTGCAGATAAGAAGTCCCCAGAGCGATACGGCATCCCATCTTCCTTCTCCATGCTCAGTGAAATCGGAGAAGCTACAGCAGCCATATTTGATAGACAGGTGCATATTTTACACTCATATTTAAGGCATTGTATTGTTCTAATTGCTTCACAAATTCCTGAGACCCAGCCTCATTTGCATAAATATTTTACTGATGAAAAAGTGATGGTGCTTTTGAAAGATCCCTGACTTATTGATATGTGCTTGTACTGTTGCAGATGGTGCTTGCCCTCAACAAGTACGAACAAATGATAGATTACTTGCATTTTTCTGACCAGTATTCTGGGCCAAAACAACAGGAGTAAGTTCATCTTTTGTACTATCATCATTGCTCTTAGCTTGACCATCTGAACTATCACCAAATCACAGTCAATACTTATGATAACAGAAATACGGTCTGGTATATGCGCTATATAAATTTTATTATTATTATTATTATTTTTATTATTATTATTATTAATGTGCTTAATGATATTGTACACATAACTTGACCTGGTATGAAAATTCAATTAACCTATAGATGTACACATGAATCCGTAACCATGGAAACTGCACTCACAGCCTTGACATGGGCAAATATCAATATGCTTTGTTGAAATAATATTTTATATATGTCAACTGCTGTGATGGGGTCCTGAGCAATTAGTTGAGATAATAATGTATTTTCGGCAGAGCATTTCTATCTATTTTCCATTAAAAAATCAAAATAACAAATCTTAAGCTATTACTGAGGTATCTAGCATACTTTTGAATAGCATTATTAATTAATACCCAACGAGAATCTAAATAACAAGTTGGGGGACAAATTCAATATGTACAAGCAATTTGATTGGTCAAAATTTCCATCTGCTCAAGTCTGCCTGAGAACAGTTTTAAAAGAACATTAACTTTTAACTGAAACTATGGAAATCTTTTCAGACCAAATGGGAAAAGGGAATAGACCCAACTGTGTGTCTGGTAACAAAAGAGCGGAAAATTCTAGTTATTTGCTTTTTTAATAGTTGTAAGATGGAATCTAGAAGTTATTTGCAGTACCCAATCTGTCCTGCTATGATTTGATTTCATGGATCATTTTAAATGGCATAGATTGGGATAAATGTCTAGTAAAACACCTTATATTATATGTCAATCTTAACATTTACAGTGAGGGTGCCAATGCGAAGTTACCAGAAACAGAAAAAGTGCTCATCTTTGGCTTCAATGGTGAGTAACCTCGGAGATATAGGATTCATTGTATTTGATCACCTTGGAATTTCCAGTCATATTTGACAACATATTGGTATACAACAAATATAAAAAAGAGAATTACAATATAAACACCATAATGGCTTATACCTTTTATTGGTCTCTTAATCAGTAAATGACATCTATAGATTTCCAGGCCATCCAAGTGATAGATCTTTTTATTTCATGGTTGCAAATTAAATGTCTGTAAATAAGCTTTTTATCTAGTCTTAATTGCCCTCAGTCCTGAGGCGCATTTCAGCATTCATTACCCTGAAGCAGGACAACATTGCCCTTTGTGACAGTGGTTTGTCTGGTGAATTGACGAATGTGTGACTGTTACGTATTTATTACTGTAGTTCCAGGCCGCGGCAAGTGTAGCCCACAAGATGTGAATTGACGAATGTGTGACTGTTACGTATTTACTTTTGTAGTTCCAGGCCGCGGCAAGTGTAGCCCACAAGATGTGAATTGACGAATGTGTGACTGTTACGTATTTTTTACTGTAGTTCCAGGCCGCGGCAAGTGTAGCCCACAAGATGTGAATTGACGAATGTGTGACTGTTACGTATTTACTTTTGTAGTTCCAGGCCGCGGCAAGTGTAGCCCACAAGATGTGAATTGACGAATGTGTGACTGTTACGTATTTTTTACTGTAGTTCCAGGCCGCGGCAAGTGTAGCCCACAAGATGTGAATTGACGAATGTGTGACTGTTACGTATTTACTTTTGTAGTTCCAGGCCGCGGCAAGTGTAGCCCTCAAGATGTGAATTGACGAATGTGTGACTGTTACGTATTTACTTTTGTAGTACCAGGCCGCGGCAAGTGTAGCCCTCAAGATGTGAATTGACGAATGTGTGACTGTTACGTATTTACTTTTGTAGTTCCAGGCCGCGGCAAGTGTAGCCCACAAGATGTGAATTGACGAATGTGTGACTGTTACGTATTTACTTTTGTAGTTCCAGGCCGCGGCAAGTGTAGCCCACAAGATGTGAATTGACGAATGTGTGACTGTTACGTATTTACTTTTGTAGTTCCAGGCCGCGGCAAGTGTAGCCCACAAGATGTGAATTGACGAATGTGTGACTGTTACGTATTTATTACTGTAGTTCCAGGCCGCGGCAAGTGTAGCCCACAAGATGTGAATTGACGAATGTGTGACTGTTACGTATTTACTTTTGTAGTTCCAGGCCGCGGCAAGTGTAGCCCACAAGATGTGAATTGACGAATGTGTGACTGTTACGTATTTACTTTTGTAGTTCCAGGCCACGGCAAGTGTAGCCCACAAGATGTGAATTGACGAATGTGTGACTGTTACGTATTTATTACTGTAGTTCCAGGCCGCGGCAAGTGTAGCCCACAAGATGTGAATTGACGAATGTGTGACTGTTACGTATTTACTTTTGTAGTTCCAGGCCGCGGCAAGTGTAGCCCACAAGATGTGAATTGACGAATGTGTGACTGTTACGTATTTACTTTTGTAGTTCCAGGCCGCGGCAAGTGTAGCCCACAAGATGTGAATTGACGAATGTGTGACTGTTACGTATTTACTTTTGTAGTTCCAGGCCGCGGCAAGTGTAGCCCACAAGATGTGAATTGACGAATGTGTGACTGTTACGTATTTATTACTGTAGTTCCAGGCCGCGGCAAGTGTAGCCCACAAGATGTGAATTGACGAATGTGTGACTGTTACGTATTTACTTTTGTAGTTCCAGGCCGCGGCAAGTGTACCCCTCAAGATGTGAATTGACGAATGTGTGACTGTTACGTATTTACTTTTGTAGTTCCAGGCCGCGGCAAGTGTAGCCCACAAGATGTGAATTGACGAATGTGTGACTGTTACGTATTTATTACTGTAGTACCAGGCCACGGCAAGTGTAGCCCACAAGATGTGAATTGACGAATGTGTGACTGTTACGTATTTATTACTGTAGTACCAGGCCGCGGCAAGTGTAGCCCACAAGATGTGAATTGACGAATGTGTGACTGTTACGTATTTACTTTTGTAGTTCCAGGCCGCGGCAAGTGTAGCCCACAAGATGTGAATTGACGAATGTGTGACTGTTACGTATTTACTTTTGTAGTTCCAGGCCGCGGCAAGTGTACCCCTCAAGATGTGAATTGACGAATGTGTGACTGTTACGTATTTACTTTTGTAGCTCCAGGCCGCGGCAAGTGTAGCCCACAAGATGTGAATTGACGAATGTGTGACTGTTACGTATTTATTACTGTAGTACCAGGCCACGGCAAGTGTAGCCCACAAGATGTGAATTGACGAATGTGTGACTGTTACGTATTTATTACTGTAGTACCAGGCCGCGGCAAGTGTAGCCCACAAGATGTGAATTGACGAATGTGTGACTGTTACGTATTTACTTTTGTAGTTCCAGGCCGCGGCAAGTGTAGCCCACAAGATGTGAATTGACGAATGTGTGACTGTTACGTATTTACTTTTGTAGTTCCAGGCCGCGGCAAGTGTACCCCTCAAGATGTGAATTGACGAATGTGTGACTGTTACGTATTTACTTTTGTAGTTCCAGGCCGCGGCAAGTGTAGCCCACAAGATGTGAATTGACGAATGTGTGACTGTTACGTATTTACTTTTGTAGTTCCAGGCCGCGGCAAGTGTACCCCTCAAGATGTGAATTGACGAATGTGTGACTGTTACGTATTTACTTTTGTAGTTCCAGGCCGCGGCAAGTGTACCCCTCAAGATGTGAATTGACGAATGTGTGACTGTTACGTATTTACTTTTGTAGTTCCAGGCCGCGGCAAGTGTAGCCCACAAGATGTGAATTGACGAATGTGTGACTGTTACGTATTTACTTTTGTAGTTCCAGGCCGCGGCAAGTGTAGCCCACAAGATGTGAATTGACGAATGTGTGACTGTTACGTATTTACTTTTGTAGTTCCAGGCCGCGGCAAGTGTAGCCCACAAGATGTGAATTGACGAATGTGTGACTGTTACGTATTTACTTTTGTAGTTCCAGGCCGCGGCAAGTGTAGCCCACAAGATGTGAATTGACGAATGTGTGACTGTTAAGTATTTACTTTTGTAGTTCCAGGCCGCGGCAAGTGTAGCCCACAAGATGTGAATTGACGAATGTGTGACTGTTACGTATTTACTTTTGTAGTTCCAGGCCGCGGCAAGTGTAGCCCACAAGATGTGGAAGCTTTGAAGCCGCTCATGCAAATGGTCTTCCATTGTGTTGATAAAGTGAAACGAATCCGTCTAGCTAAGGAGGTAAGATTCAGAATAATTGTATTATTTCAACAGTTGTTTTTCAAAAGTTTTAGCCAAATGTTTTTTTGGTCGGGCACAAATTTGGCCCTTGTTTGACAATATTCGAGAAGTTTAGTGAAAATGCAGCTACTGTAGATATGAAAACTTTAATGTTTAATTATCAGGATGTACATGTACATTATCCAACATGCACCTACTTCATGTAAAAGAACCGCCCACTAGCTTGTTAGAGTGTAGGATCTGTGCCTTTGTTGGTTATATAAGTGGAGGATGGGGGGTGGTGGGTTCGACTCCCACTGCCGACAGTGTTACTTTCACACTGGTTATATAAGTGGAGGACAGGAGGTGGTGGGTTCGACTCCCCACTGCCGGCAGTGTTATTTCACACTGGTTATATAAGTGGAGGACGGGAGGTGGTGTGTTCGACTCCCCACTGTCGGCAGTGTTACTTTCACACTGGTTATATAAGTGGAGGACGGAAGGCGGTGGGTTCGACTCCCACTGTTGGCAGTGTTACTTTCACACTGGTTATATAAGTAGAGGATGGGAGGTGGTGGGTTCAACTCCCACTCCCACTGTCGGCAGTGTTACTTTCACACTGGTTATAGAAGTGGAGGATGGCAGGTGGTGGATTCCACTCCCACTGCCGGCAGTGTTACTTTCACACTGGTTAAAAGGCTCGAAAGTCGACCTGATATGGCCATAGTTGCTGACAGGGTCATAATTGGGTTTTTTTTAAATGGCAATTTCTTGCATGAAAGTGTCTGTTGTTAGCTCCGAGATCCAGTCCAAATTTTTACCATTCATAGTTAAATAGTTGTTTATGTACGCACAAACTTTTATGTTAAGGGTTAAATATATCACATTTTGCCAATCTGAGTACAACTTAAGCAAAAATATAAGAAAGACAGTTACATGAAAATTGGTAGATGTGGTGAGCCAGCACCATTAGGCACCTTGTACAGAGCTGATAGGTTCACCAGGTCGCCCTCTGGTGGAGTTTGGCAGCAAATGCAGATGTATTTTGTATGTGTCAACAACATAAATAAAGCCACGCTACCTTTTTGATGACGTCACGCCTGATGACGTCATTACAACATATATTATATAATGTAATGACATCATTGAGAGGTGGTCATAGCGCCACTCCATGTTTTGAGGCCACATAACAACATAGATCCGTACTTCTTACGATGTTAGCACTGATATGCTTTATATATACACCGTTCATGGTAGAAAATTTGAGATAAAGATAATAAGGCAAGAAATTGTGAGTGCAGTGTTCAGGCTGATAGATCTCTCAAGTTGGTTCTGGTGGAAGGATCTCAAGGGTCTGAAGGAAAATAGTTTGGCATAGGGATGATCTGCGAAAGTAGTTCGGCAGCAGGGTGATCTGCAAAAGAATATCTGGCAGGTGCAGAACACCCTCTTGAAGCATCAAGTACGATATAATATTACAGTTCTGTTTGTGATGTTGCAAGGTACCTAGTTAATGTGTATTTGATTGGTTTTGTAGGCGAAGCAGAAGGCCGAGCGTAACCGTCAGAAGGTGGAGGAAGGTTACCTGAAGGCGACCCATCAACAGCGTGTCGAGGCAGCACAGCAGCGCCGCGAAGACAAGAGACGCGCAGAGAAGGAACGAATGATGAGCGAAGAAGACCCGGACAAACAACGCAAGTGGGAGGCGAGTACAGTGGCTCTTATGTCATATCTCTGTGGTAGCGAAGTGAGATTAAGATATCACTCTCTGTCTGTCTGTCTGACTGTCCATCTGTCTAGATTTATTGTGCAAACAAATAATTAAGTCAACACCAGCTAACTTTATGTACTTGCTCATTTCCGCCGTGTCTGCCACTGCGCTTTATTTTTTTCATCATTCTTTTATGCTTAGACTTAAGAACCAGACACTATAAGTGGACCTGAGAAATATTTTGGGCTGAACTTTTTGTGACCTTGAGTTAAGGTCATGATGTGTACAGGAGCATGATTGCAAAAGGTATAACCATTTTTATGAAGATCTAATTTTGAAACTTGATTTTATTGTAGGAACGTGAAAGTCGTCGAGATATGAAAAAGAAACAACCCAAAACTAAGATGATGAAGGTCAAGGCCATGTAAACGTTGCATGATGAAGGTCAAGGCCATGTAAGCGTTGCCTAATGAAGGTCAAGGCCATGTAAACGTTGCATAATGAAATATCAGCACCTCATCCTTAACCAATCAATGTGATTAATCCAACAGTTACATTGTCCTCTCAAATGTCAAGGAATTGACCTAACAGTTATGCAATCAGGAAGTCAATAATGGCAGACTGCTTGGCAGCTAAAACACTTTTACTGATATTATCAGGTGAAATATTTTTGATAGTGATGATGTTATCTAATTTAACATTGAATCAGGTTCCATATTTCATGTCTCTGTTTTTTGTATGTGGTGTTTATTAGATTTGGTTGAGATAAAAATAACATTGGAGGGCCATTTTTTGGTGCATGTGAGGTTCAAACTGATTCAAAACCATAAAGAAGACAACGGTGGGACAATGGTTCACCTTGGATTTACTATTGCACATGTATGTCGTCATGATCTACTTCTTTAAACATGCGAGTATTGACATGTTATCAATCACACATTATTCCCTACATTAGTGTGTCAGCTAGCAATTGTATGCCAATAATACAACGATTCAACAATAGTATTGTGGTGCAAGTTCTTGTAAAGCACTCTGTGTTGCAAATGTAAATTGTTTTGAACTAATTTAGTTTTATCTTCTGGACTGTATTTGCAAAATAAACCTAAGCATTATCCTGAAATTTGGCAGAGACTTATTTGAGTGTGATCCGTATGCTAAGTCTGAGCTGATATTAGGAACAGGAATAGTCAACAAGCTCAGTCAGCGTTTTCACTGATTCAGCAGACTAAATTGTTCTCAATATCAGGCTCTGTTCCATTGCAAATATTTCCAACATGATTCTCACATGGATTAAAATCAGGAAAACATTTTATTTGGGCTGGTGTCTTGAGTTCATTTAAATTCATTTAAATTTAGTCATTTGATTTTTATACAGGTTGATATATTTGACATCATACTTATGAATATGTGTACAATTTTATTGATGAAATAAAAAAGAAGACGTGTCTTGAGCAGTTTTCTCTATGAATTAGATTTTACTGCTAAAGAAGTTTCCAATTGATTTGTGGGTCTACGGAGTTGGCATCAAATAAATATGAGAACGACCTTTGTGGAGCTTTGTATTTTTCAAGTATAAATGGAAGAACAAAAAAAAATTATTATAAATTATTAAAAATTATTAAAAGGAGTAAGAAATTGAACAAATATTATTTCAACAAAAGTTCCATCTTTTATAGGTACCCTTGGCCATATTTAAAATAATTGGTTCTGATGGGATTTTAACATTTTTGACCCAAACATAATTATTCCCATATTCATCAGGCCCCGGGCCGTGGCGCAGTTGGTTAGAGCGCCAGCTTAGTAGCGCCAGTTCCTCTGGTGATCCAAAGGTCGTGGGTTCGATCCCCGGCCATGCCGAGATTGAATTCATGATACAATTTCCCATATGAGCTGAGGCCCGTGCCTAAAGGGTTAACCCGTTGTCCTTGTAAATCTGTGACCGTGTGGGTTGTCATGTCAAGGACCTGCCACATGACAATTCAGTGAGGCAGCACTATATCTGCTACAAGTAGGTCTCATCACGAAATGACAGAAATGTTGAAAGTGATGTAAAACACCACTCAAACCAAAAACCCATATTCATCATCAAAACAGACTTTACGTCATGGAAACACAAAGGGAGAAACATCATATGACGTCAAAAGCACCACTGCGTGGAAATGAAGATGCACCCCTCTCAAACTTCCATCTATGCAGCCTTAAAGATGATGTCAGATATAGCTACATTGAGCGCAAAACATTACGAGGATGCTGAAGCTGAAAATAATATAGACAACCAGTGATCCTGTGATGAAGCAAAGACAGGAACACACTTCAGGAATTCCCATGCAGAAACAAGTTGCTCCTTTACTCATTAAAACAGCATTACTATTTCAATTCAAACTCAGTCCAAGAAGAAATACTTATAAAAACTGGTACAAGGATTATATGATCCAAATAATACGAGACACCAATCAATGACAATATCTGAATGATACTAGGAATCAATCAATGACAATATCTGAATGATCCAAATGATACTAGACATCAATCAATAACAATATCTGAATGATCCAAATGACACTAGGCACCAATCAATGACAATATCTGAATGATCCAAATGATACTAGGCCCCAATCAATGACAATATCTGAATGATCCAAATGATACTAGGCCCCAATCAATGACAATATCTGAATGATACTAGGAATCAATCAATGACAATATCTGAATGATCCAAATGATACTAGACATCAATCAATAACAATATCTGAATGATCCAAATGACACTAGGCACCAATCAATGACAATATCTGAATGATCCAAATGATACTAGGCACCATTCAATAACAATATCTGAATGATCCAAATGATACTAGGCATCAATCAATGACAATATCTGAATGATCCAAATGATACTAGGCACCATTCAATGACAATATCTGAATGATCCAAATGATACTAGGCCCCAATCAATGACAATATCTGAATGATCCAAATGATACTAGGCCCCAATCAATGACAATATCTGAATGATACTAGGAATCAATCAATGACAATATCTGAATGATCCAAATGATACTAGACATCAATCAATAACAATATCTGAATGATCCAAATGATACTAGGCACCAATCAATGACAATATCTGAATGATCCAAATGATACTAGGCATCAATCAATGACAATATCTGAATGATCCAAATGATACTAGGCACCAATCAATGACAATATCTGAATGATCCAAATGATACTAGGCATCAATCAATGACAATATCTGAATGATCCGAATGATACTAGGCCCCAATCAATGACAATATCTGAATGATCCAAATGATACTAGGCCCCAATCAATGACAATATCTGAATGATCCAAATGATACTAGGCATCAATCAATGACAATATCTGAATGATCCAAATGATACTAGGCACCAATCAATGACAATATCTGAATGATCCAAATGATACTAGGCCCCAATCAATGACAATATCTGAATGATCCAAATGATACTAGGCACCAATCAATGACAATATCTGAATGATCCAAATGATACTAGGCACCATTCAATGACAATATCTTAATGATCCAAATGATACTAGGCATCAATCAATGACAATATCTTAATGATCCAAATGATACTAGGCCCCAATCAATGACAATATCTGAATGATCCAAATGATACTAGGCCCCAATCAATGACAATATCTGAATGATCCGAATGATACTAGGCCCCAATCAATGACAATATCTGAATGATCCAAATGATACTAGGCCCCAATCAATGACAATATCTGAATGATCCAAATGATACTAGGCATCAATCAATGACAATATCTGAATGATCCAAATGATACTAGGCACCAATCAATGACAATATCTGAATGATCCAAATGATACTAGGCACCAATCAATGACAATATCTGAATGATCCAAATGATACTAGACACCAATCAATGACAATATCTGAATGATCCAAATGATACTAGGCCCCAATCAATGACAATATCTGAATGATCCAAATGATACTAGGCCCCAATCAATGACAATATCTGAATGATCCAAATGATACTAGGCACCAATCAATGACAATATCTGAATGATCCAAATGATACTAGGCACCATTCAATGACAATATCTTAATGATCCAAATTATACTAGGCATCAATCAATGACAATATCTTAATGATCCAAATGATACTAGGCCCCAATCAATGACAATATCTGAATGATCCAAATGATACTAGGCCCCAATCAATGACAATATCTGAATGATCCGAATGATACTAGGCCCCAATCAATGACAATATCTGAATGATCCAAATGATACTAGGCCCCAATCAATGACAATATCTGAATGATCCAAATTATACTAGGCATCAATCAATGACAATATCTGAATGATCCAAATGATACTAGGCACCAATCAATGACAATATCTGAATGATCCAAATGATACTAGGCACCAATCAATGACAATATCTGAATGATCCAAATGATACTAGGCACCATGAGCAGGAGGATGGAACTGTCCTAGCAATGGCGATGACTGGCACTGGTAGCAAAGACTCACTCATATCTTGGCGTAATTATGAATGGAGGCGCGACGTCATGGGATCAAAGGGGACAACATAGTTGCCGCCTTGGGCATTGTTATATAGGCACAAGATAAGAAATATTTGACGTAATTCTTTTTCAAATTCTTTTTTCAATATTGACAATCTATGAATGAAATGTTCCCTTTGTTTCACTGATTATAAATTTTATTTCTCTGCTCCTAGTTTTGACAATTTTATTAAGACTTCACCACTAGGTGAAAGCACAAGATAGAGAAGACCTCACAAAGCATTAAAAATTAACAACTTTTGTGAAGACAACCTTTACTGTCATATGTCTCACACACTTCGTAGTTAAATGCACAGTTTATCATGATTTGTTGATGTATGTCAATATCTCAGGAACTATATTATTTAGCACCATAATGTCTTTTTAAAGTTTTCTCTGCATGATGAGAGCTTTAATATGAGCCTAAGATCAAGTCCGAGTACTCCGAAGGATCAACTATGGTTCATTTTGATAGTTTGAACTCCAATTAGGGGTGTTATTATGGAACACCCTAATGAACATATAAAATCGCTTGTGTAAATGATAACTAAAATGACATCAAATGGAAGTTCATTAAAAAATGTTCTTTGTATAAATATTTTTGATACAGTGTGCTGATACCAATTATTCTAATTTGCTAGCAGTTCAATAGAAATCATCCAATTGAAGGCTTTAAACATGATTTTAGGTCAAATTCTTGGCATTGTCACATGACCAAATAAGCTTGATTTCATGCATCCTTCAAATATATGTATTTCAATATTTCAGTTACCTGAAATCTAAGATGTTCATATCCGAGTCGGGAGTGACACCCAGGTCCATCACAGACTCCTTTGGTGTAATGTCAGCATTACCTTTTTTTTGCTGAGCCAATGTCATGTCTAACAGCAGGACCATACCTCTTGTTCACACAGATAATCATTTCTGTCATCCCATCAACACGTTTCATCTTATTTGTTATCAAAAAGGTTTTTCCAGCTTTAGACATGTCTATTTGACTAATCCAAAGATATAAGGATCTGGCCATCATCAGTATCATTATGATCGTTCAATCCATATTTTGCAATGATGTGAACAAAAGGAGACCCTAAGAGACAAAATCTATTCTAGAATTCAGCCTAATTAAGGCAGATATGGAGGTTGCTTGATGGGAGAGGAGGTCATACAAAGTAGTCATATATAAAACACGAAAAGAGAATTTTGAGATTTCAATTTTAATTACTTTAAACTTTTCTGAATAATTTACTTTGATAATTGAAAATTCCTGCCTTCTACCCTGGACCATGCCAACCTAGGTACAACTTATGCTCCTCTACCCCAAGCCAAGGCACAACTATGTACCCCCATCCCCAGCCAAGGCACAACTATGTATCCCCTATCCCCAGCCAAGGCACAACTATGTACCCCCTATCCCCAGCCAAGGCACAACTATGTACCCCCTATCCCCAGCCAAGGCACAACTATGTACCTCCTATCCCCAGCCAAGGCACAACTATGTACCCCCTATCCCCAGCCAAGGCACAACTATGTACCTCCTATCCCCAGCCAAGGCACAACTATGTACCTCCTATCCCCAGCCAAGGCAACTATGTACCCCCTATCCCCAGCCAAGGCACAACTATGTATCCCCTATCCCCAGCCAAGGCACAACTATGTACCCCCTATCCCCAGCCAAGGCACAACTATGTACCCCCTATCCCCAGCCAAGGCACAACTATGTACCTCCTATCCCCAGCCAAGGCACAACTCCAAGCCTCCTACCAGCAGCCAAGGCACAACTCCTTGTTTGGAAACGATGATGATGAGAGATGATGACCACATCACAGGGATGATTTGAGATACTTTTGTGTCCAAGCTTGATTGCCACCTTGGATTACCCCTGCTTCCCACACTCTGACCAAGATAAAGTTATGGGGTGCAGCTAAACATGTTTAGTCCTCAAGATGGTATTTTACACTCATTGTTATATTTCAGTTGGGAAGTATATCGTGTGCTGATCATTCTGGAACTTAATTCATTTCCACACAGAAGTTTTAAAGTGAGATAAATAGTACCAACCATTCCATTTTATTGGACGTCTTGTTAATGTTTTCTGCACTTTTTTTCAACAATATTTTCAGAGATTGGCCTCATGACTCATAGATATAGGTCAAGGTCACTAACAAGGGCACCATTTTGAAATATTTATAAAATGCATCCATGGTTAAAGTTTGGTAATTATTTATTCGCCAATTAACTTGTTCACAAGAATTAAGATGTTCACAAGACTTTCAGAGATGGAGCACCATATGACCTTGAAATGCATAGTTAGGCCACCAACAAGGGCACCATTTTCAAATATTATCTAAATACCTTGTGACAAATGTACTGTGCTATATTATATACATTCCACTGGTTAATATCTGCTCTAAAGATATAGGTCTGTTCCTCTTTGCTGATATTATTCATACACACTGTTAAATATCAAGACTATGCCAGTGATATATACAGATAACAGTGATATATACAGATAACAACAAACATAGTATACAGTGTGCCTTGTATGATACAACATGTATTGTCATTTCTTCCCAGATTGTTATTGGCTTCATTGTACATCAAGTTCATTGTACATCAAGGGACACATTGTGTAAGTGCTTAAATAATGCCTTTACCCAGTGTACAACATTATCAGCAGCAATTAATCAGAGGTAATGGCGCAGTTGGCTAGATCACCAGCTTATTACCACCAGTTCCTCTGTGGTGATCCAAAGGTTGGAGCTTTGATCCCTGGCCATGTTGAGATTGAATTCATGATACGATTTCACATATGAGTTGAGGCCTGTGCCAAAGGGTTAACTTATTGTCCTTGTAGATCTGTGACCGGGTGGGATGTCATGTCAAGGACCTGCGACATGACAATTCAGTGAGGCAGCACTATATCTGCCCCATGGGTAATATTTTTCCAATAACACCACATGGTGGTAAATTCACATGTGTGGACATCAAGTCAATCTTACTTTATGACATTCTTATGTTTTCAAAATAAATCATTGAATAATTCAGATTGGTCACAAAAAGGTTTTGCAAAATAAATCTTGACCCCCAGTTGGTCGAAACTTTATGTTACCAAATATAATTAAAACATTTCAAATTCAAATTTCAAAAATGCTCAGATGCATTACATATAGCACAGTTCCAACGAACAAAGCAGCTAACAGACTCACACATACAAAAGCATACACACAGAACCAGGACAGACAGAGTGATTTCTAGGGGAAGGTACTTTCCAGTACCTCAATAAGATGCATCCATAGTAAGGGCTTTAGGGCTGCAATCCTTATTTGTTATGATTTTATTGTGTTCACAAGGTTTGAAGATATTGGGTCAAATAACCTTGGAATAACATTGAAATGTAGGTCAAGTGGGTAAATAGCGTCACTTTCACCCAGCATAAATGGCTCCAAAGAGGGAACATCTTCTCACACACATATTCAGGAAATAACATTAGCATCTTTATCTTTCTGTAGGAAAAAAATAGATATATGAATATTTGCAGAAAGGTATCAGATATTAAATGGAATAATTCATTTGTCTACATTTCATGTATTTGTTATTACCTGATTTTATTCTATTGATAATTTACTCCATTTAATAAGGCATTTTCTTATACTTTGTTAGTTTGTTATCATTTTGTATTTACTATCATAATTAGAACAACCTATTGGGAGTTATTTTCTGAAATTACATCTGATTTTAGCTGTGATGTCTGAATATTAGTCAAGAATTTAGTAATGTAAAATACATAGAAATGGGAGTTTTATTTTCAAAATCATTTAAAGATCATACCAAGGTCACTAATATTTAATAAAATAGCCTACAAAGATCCATATTCAATCATAAATCATTTATTGGTGTAAATATTATTTGACAAGTGTAGAGGCATTCATTATGCCCTTGAGCAATGATTACCCAAACATATACTGTTATGCTTCCTGTACATATTATATATGATACTTAATAAAGAGAGGTAATAACAACATAAACATGTTGATATTGCTAGATGTGTATGAAACTTGTTTTATTAATTATTCAATCATTTTAACAAATATTTAAGAAAATTAAATATAAAAAGGGCAATGTGCGTTACAAAGGATCCATGCATAATACTTGATATTGGTTCATATAACTATACAGGAAATATAAACTTAAAAAGAAGAAACTGTGCTGTACGCCGAAAGCTAAATAAATATTAGTTGATATGTCTCAAATATCTATTATATCTGTAATGAATAATAAATGTCAGATAGTTGGCAATTGATTTATGTCTTCGATTCTGATATCTTTTCCAATTTCACGCATGAGCTGAGGTCTGCCCCAAAGGGTTAACCTGTTGTCCATGTAAATCTGTAACTGGGTGAGTTACCTGTGACCTAAAAATTCAGTGAGGCAGCACTATGTTTGTTACAAGTAGGTCTCATCACGAAATGACTAAAATAGTGTTGAAAGTGATGTAAAACCCCAAACAAACTGATACAAACAAACAAACTGATATCTTTTCTGTTTGTGTTGGAAATATTTGTGGGAAATATTTGTCTATTCCTGGCTAAAGTACAATTTATATTATATGAAATTATAACACCAATATAAGGTGACATATAACCCTAACCCCTGTCCCCAATATAAGCTGACATATAACCCTGACCTCTGTCTCCCACAGGTAACCCCAATATAAGGTGACATATAATCCCGACCTCTGTCTCTCACAGGTAACCTCAATATAAGGTGACATATAATCCCGACCTCTGTCTCTCACAGGTAACCTCAATATAAGGTGACAAATAACCCTGACCCCTGTCTCCCACAGGTAACCCCAATATAAGGTGACATATAATCCCGACCTCTGTCTCTCACAGGTAACCCAGTATGAGCTGACATATAACCCTGACCCCTGTCCCCAGTATAAGCTGACATATAACCCTGACCCCTGTCCCCAGTATAAGCTGACATATAACCCTGACCCCTGTCCCCAGTATGAGCTGACATATAACCCTGACCTCTGTCTCCCACAGGTAACCTCAATATAAGGTGACAAATAATCCTGACCCCTGTCCCCAGTATAAGCTGACATATAATCCTGACCTCTGTCTCCCACAGGTAACCTCAATATAAGGTGACAAATAATCCTGACCTCTGTCTCCCACAGGTAACCTCAATATAAGGTGACAAATAATCCTGACCTCTGTCTCCCACAGGTAACCTCAATATAAGGTGACATATAATCCTGACCTCTGTCTCCCACAGGTAACCTCAATATAAGGTGATATATAATCCTGACCTCAGTCTCCCACAGGTAACCTCAATATAAGGTGACAAATAACCCCGACCTCTGTCTCCCACAGGTAACCTCAATATAAGCTGACAAATAATCCCGACCTCTGTCTCCCACAGGTAACCTCAATATAAGGTGACAAATAACCCCGACCTCTGTCTCCCACAGGTAACCTCAATATAAGGTGACATATAATCCCGACCTCTGTCTCCCACAGGTAACCCCAATATATGCTGACATATAACCTCACCTCTGTCTCCCACAGGTAACCTCAATATAAGGTGACATATAATCCCGACCTCTGTCTCCCACAGGTAACCCCAATATATGTTGACATATAACCTCACCTCTGTCTCTGTATCTTAAGGAAAACCAATTTAAGAGGACAATTGAGATACCATATTCACTTACTTAAGCAAGATCAATTATATACACTTACATATTATTACATGCCCAATGATTCTAAATATTCTGCTATAATGCTAACAGCTATAGTTGTGATTCCATGCTGTTTACCTTCTGGGCAATGTGCGATGACAATAGCTAAAAATAAATAAATAAATAAATAAGAATATTTTGGCGAAGAGTACAAAACAATGCCAAATACGAGCTTTCATTATGTTAGTTAAAAATTAATTTCCTACAATGTGAAAATGCCAATAAAATGTTCAGGGATAAGAACATTTTTTAAGTGGACTTTTAATGACATCCCTTGAATAGTTATAAGTTATAATCACCTACATTCAAGGCCTAAAATGTTACCTTCCTTATTTTGTGACTCACCTTATTTGGGATATCAGGTGTTATTCACTTCACTTTGAAATATGAAGTGTTACTCACTTTACTTTGAGGTATGAAGTGTTACCTTGCTCTGAGGTATGAAGTGTGACTCATCTTACTTTGAGGTATGAAGTGTGACTCACCTTACTTTGAGGTATGAAGTGTGACTCACCTTACTTTGAGGTATGAAGTGTGACTCACCTTACTTTGAGGTATGAAGTGTGACTCATCTTACTTTGAGGTATGAAGTGTGACTCACCTTACTTTGAGGTATGAAGTGTGACTCACCTTACTTTGAGGTATGAAGTGTTACTCACCTTACTTTGAGGTATGAAGTGTGACTCACCTTACTTTGAGGTATGAAGTGTGACTCACCTTACTTTGAGGTATGAAGTGTGACTCATCTTACTTTGAGGTATGAAGTGTGACTCACATTACTTTGAGGTATGAAGTGTGACTCACATTACTTTGAGGTATGAAGTGTGACTCACATTACTTTGAGGTATGAAGTGTGACTCACCTTATTTTGAGGTATGAAGTGTTACTCACCTTATTTTGAGGTATGAAGTGTGACTCACCTTATTTGGGGTATGAAGTGTGACTCACCTTATTTTGAGGTATGAAGTGTGACTCACCTTACTTTGAGGTATGAAGTGTGACTCACCTTATTTAGGGTATGAAGTGTGACTCACATTATTTTGAGGTATGAAGTGTGACTCACCTTACTTTGAGGTATGAAGTGTGACTCACCTTATTTGGGGTATGAAGTGTGACTCACCTTATTTTGAGGTATGAAGTGTTACTCACCTTATTTTGAGGTATGAAGTGTGACTCACCTTACTTTGAGGTATGAATTGTTACCTACCTTATTTTGAGGTATGAAGTGTGACTCACCTTACTTTGAGGTATGAAGTGTGACTCACCTTACTTTGAGGTATGAAGTGTTACTCACCTTACTTTCAGGTATGAAGTGTGACTCACCTTACTTTGAGGTATGAAATATTACTCATCTTAATTTGTGCATGATGTGTGACTCACCTGTCTTTGACACTTGAAGTATCACAGCGCCTTTATCTTTAGCCTTCCCAAAGACAACTTTTCCGTATTCTTCTCGTAAAAAATGGTATGTATTTCCCTCTATATGTATTCCAGAGGCCATAAAGGAAGTGAAGTTTTTGTCTTCAAAACATCTTGCTATGACTACATTTTCATTTTCTTGAAAAGCAATCATCTGAAACAAGTTTAAACACTATGATGAATATCATAACAATCACGGGCATTTGATTAATTGGTTCACAAACAATGCCACAGCAGAAATCAAATCATTTAATGCCTCAAATATTTCAAAATGAATAATACATGTTTGCACCATGGAATTATGTTAGCAACATTGATATGTTACAATTTGTTGTTCAGAACCATGGTGATCTGCACTGACCCCCCTTTGAACAAGAAATAGCTACAGACATAACTGATGTATGACATGATATTTTCAAAGAGAAAAGACCAAAAACAATAGGAAAGTCTTTGGTATGGAACCAACGTGGGGATTTAAAAGTTGAATATAACATGGTGGCGAAAATTAACCTGTTGTGAATTATATGCAAAAAGGGTACAATTGACAATGGTTATTTCCTGAGATGCATTTGACTGTCATATTCTGTTGTTCCATATCCTACAACATGCCCTGCATTTTAAATTGCAATTTTGATAGTTATATGATTATAAGAGATCAGTTTGTGGCAGGCCAATATATGACTAATTAAATTAAATTTATTTTGTTCTGGTGGTACGGTATAGAAATATGTTAAACCCCTAGTGCTAGTATAGAAAGAAGCCTGTGACTATTAATGCCAACAAGTGAAGCAGTGCCTATTTTAGCATATTAAATAAATGATTTTGAGAGATATTCATCTAATAATTAAAATGTGCATGATGATGAAGAAATCAAATTTAGAAAACATTTTCACACAGAAATTGGTATTTTTCATTTTTCTGATTCCGGCGTGAGCGGTGGTGTGTGATGTGAGGGATGGTATGATGTGAGGGTTGGTATGATGTGAGGGTTGGTATGATGTGAGGGTTGGTATGATGTGAGGGTTGGTATGATGTGAGGGCTGGTATGATGTGAGGGCAGGTATGATGTGAGGGTTGGTATGATGTGAGGGTTGGTATGATGTGAGGGTTGGTATGGTGTGAGGGTTGGTATGATGTGAGGGCAGGTATGATGTGAGGGTTGGTATGATGTGAGGGTTGGTATGATGTGAGAGCTGGTATGATGTGAGGGTTAGTGTGATGTGAAGGCTGGTGTGATGTGAGGTCTGGTATGGTGTGAGGTCTGGTATAATGTGAGGGTTGGTATGATGTGAGGGCAGGTATGATGTGAGGGTTGGTATGGTGTGAGGTCTGGTATAATGTGAGGGTTGGTATGATGTGAGGGCTGGTATGATGTGAGGGTTAGTGTGATGTGAGGGTTAGTGTGATGTGAGGGTTGGTATGATGTGAGGGTTAGTGTGATGTGAGGGTTAGTGTGATGTGAGAGCTGGTATGGTGTGAGGTCTGGTATAATGTGAGGGTTGGTATGGTGTGAGGTCTGGTATAATGTGAGGTCTGGTATGGTGTGAGGTCTGGTATGATGTGAGGGTTGGTATGGTGTGAGGGCAGGTATGATGTGAGGGTTGGTATGATGTGAGGGTTGGTATGATGTGAGGGCAGGTATGATGTGAGGGCAGGTATGATGTGAGGGCAGGTATGATGTGAGGGCAGGTATGATGTGAGGGCAGGTATGATGTGAGGGCAGGTATGATGTGAGGGCAGGTATGATGTTAGGGTTGGTATGATGTGAGGGCAGGTATGATGTGAGGGTTGGTATGATGTGAGGGCTGGTATAATGTGAGGGTTGGTATGATGTGAGGATTAGTGTGATGTGAGGGTTAGTGTGATGTGAGGGTTGGTAAGATGTGAGGGCTGGTATAATGTGAGGGCTGGTATGATGTGAGGGTTGGTATGATGTGAGGTCTGGTATGATGTGAGGTCTGGTATGATGTGAGGGTTGGTATGGTGTGAGGTCTGGTATAATGTGAGGGTTGGTAAGATGTGAGGGCTGGTATGATGTGAGGGCTGGTATGATGTGAGGGCTGGTATGATGTGAGGGTTAGTGTGATGTGAGGGTTAGTGTGATGTGAGGGTTGGTATGATGTGAGGGTTAGTGTGATGTGAGGGTTAGTGTGATGTGAGAGCTGGTATGGTGTGAGGTCTGGTATAATGTGAGGGTTGGTATGGTGTGAGGTCTGGTATAATGTGAGGTCTGGTATGGTGTGAGGTCTGGTATGATGTGAGGGTTGGTATGGTGTGAGGGCTGGTATGATGTGAGGGCAGGTATGATGTGAGGGCTGGTATGATGTGAGGGCAGGTATGATGTGAGGGTTGGTATGATGTGAGGGCTGGTATGATGTGAGGGCAGGTATGATGTGAGGGTTGGTATGATGTGAGGGTTGGTATGATGTGAGGGTTGGTATGATGTGAGGGCAGGTATGATGTGAGGGTTGGTATGATGTGAGGGTTGGTATGATGTGAGGGTTGGTATGATGTGAGGGTTGGTATGATGTGAGGGTTGGTATGATGTGAGGGCAGGTATGATGTGAGGGCAGGTATGATGTGAGGGTTGGTATGATGTGAGGGCAGGTATGATGTGAGGGTTGGTATGATGTGAGGGTTGGTATGATGTGAGGGCAGGTATGATGTGAGGGCAGGTATGATGTGAGGGCTGGTATGATGTGAGGGCAGGTATGATGTGAGGGCAGGTATGATGTGAGGGCAGGTATGATGTTAGGGTTGGTATGATGTGAGGGCAGGTATGATGTGAGGGTTGGTATGATGTGAGGGCTGGTATAATGTGAGGGTTGGTATGATGTGAGGGTTAGTGTGATGTGAGGGTTAGTGTGATGTGAGGGTTGGTAAGATGTGAGGGCTGGTATAATGTGAGGGCTGGTATGATGTGAGGGTTGGTATGATGTGAGGTCTGGTATGATGTGAGGTCTGGTATGATGTGAGGGTTGGTATGGTGTGAGGTCTGGTATAATGTGAGGGTTGGTATGATGTGAGGGTTAGTGTGATGTGAGGGTTAGTGTGATGTGAGGGTTGGTAAGATGTGAGGGCTGGTATAATGTGAGGGCTGGTATGATGTGAGGGTTGGTATGATGTGAGGTCTGGTATGATGTGAGGTCTGGTATGATGTGAGGGTTGGTATGGTGTGAGGTCTGGTATAATGTGAGGGTTGGTATGATGTGAGGGTTAGTGTGATGTGAGGGTTAGTGTGATGTGAGGGTTGGTAAGATGTGAGGGCTGGTATAATGTGAGGGTTGGTATGATGTGAGGGTTAGTGTGATGTGAGGGTTGGTATGATGTGAGGGTTAGTGTGATGTGAGGGTTAGTGTGATGTGAGGTCTGGTATGATATGAGGGTTGGTATGATGTGAGGGTTAGTGTGATGTGAGGGTTAGTGTGATGTGAGGGTTGGTAAGATGTGAGGGCTGGTATAATGTGAGGGTTGGTATGATGTGAGGGTTAGTGTGATGTGAGGGTTGGTATGATGTGAGGGTTAGTGTGATGTGAGGGTTAGTGTGATGTGAGGTCTGGTATGATGTGAGGTCTGGTATGATGTGAGGGCTGGTATGGTGTGAGGGTTGGTATGATGTGAGGGCTGGTATGATGTTAGGGTTGGTATGATGTGAGGGTTGGTATGATGTGAGGGTTGGTATGATGTGAGGGTTGGTATGATGTTAGGGGTGGTATGATGTGAGGGCAGGTATGATGTGAGGGCAGGTATGATGTGAGGTCTGGTATGATGTGAGGGCTGGTATGGTGTGAGGGCTGGTAAGATGTGAGAACTGGTATGATGTGAGGGTTAGTGTGATGTGAGGGTTGGTATGATGTGAGGGCAGGTATGATGTGAGGGCAGGTATGATGTGAGGTCTGGTATGATGTGAGGTCTGGTATGATGTGAGGTCTGGTATGATGTGAGGGCTGGTATGGTGTGAGGGCTGGTAAGATGTGAGAACTGGTATGATGTGAGGGTTAGTGTGATGTGAGGGTTAGTGTGATGTGAGGGTTAGTGTGATGTGAGGGTTGGTAAGATGTGAGGGCTGGTGTGATGTGAGAGCTGGTGTGATGTGAAGGCTGGTGTCTCACCTTAGCCTCTGGTGATCTGGTTGTCCAGCTCACACCTCCATCAAGACCAATTATGGCCCCTTTGTCGATGTGAGTTTCCCCTGATGTACCTTTAGACAGAGCTATCAGAATATCAATGTAACTGTCCCAAGTTATCTTTGGAGCCTTATCACTTGATCCCTAAAAAACATTTGGATTTCACGAAAATGATCAAACCTCAGTATATATTTAATATGGATTATAAGTCATGGAGCCACGCTATAAAAATTTCTGAGCCACATGTTTAAAGTGGATTTCCTCAGAAAACCCTCATGTCGCACATATGCTTTTTTGGGAAACATGTTTTAATTGCTTTATAATTGTTTTATAAATGAGAATTAACTATCAATAAAATATATATATTTTGGTAGGTCTTTAACTCTTGAATTTAATTACATATGTTACTCCGTAACTTTTTCAAGTACAAAGTGAAACTTACAGAGCCACTATCAAAGAAATCCACTATCCAGAAAAGGCAGTTACTGACCCAATATATAATGAATGAATGAATGAATGGTTGCTTAGAGGCACATCAACCACTAAGGTTATTCAGTGCCTAAAAGTGGTAAAAACATAAACGTACCCAATATATATATATATATATATATATATATATATATATATATATATATATATATATATATATATATATATATATATATATATATATATATATATATATATATATATATATATATATATATATATATATATATATATATATAATATATATATATATATATATTTACTATATATAAAAACTATATATATAAATAGGGCTAAAACTTTTGATGCCGCAAAAATGGCTATATATATATATATATACAATGTATATATATATATACATTTGTTAAAAAAAAATTACCTGCAAGATCATCATAGATACAATCATCAAAAAAGGTGAAGGTGACATTTATATACCGACGTTTATGATTCCAGACAATATCTGCTTCAAAGCTGTTGATAGATTCGAACAGGGGATCCCTGGAGCTCGAGGCAAATACTCTCCCAATTGAACGATTTCAGCCCTATATCATGAAAGAATGGTATTTAAATAAATAAATAAAAGCTGACATTTATATACCGCTGATACCAGACAATGTCTGCTCATAGCGGTTGATAGTGACTGGCCAGGATTCGAACCTAGAACCCCTGGATCTCAAGGCGAATACTCTACCAATTGAGCTATGTCATCAATATTCATATTTCTATATCTTATTCACTGGTCTAAAAAGACAAGCACAAATAAACGATAATTTACAATGCATTAGTTATATTTCCCAATGGAATGCTTGTGAAGAAATACATTCATTGTTTTTTGATTGAAATTGAACTGTAAGGAAAATGAACTGTAAGGAAACTGATTAAAATTCAGTAGAACCCTATTTTGGCAATAAAGGAGTGAGATATATTTACTGTTTCTTTCTAACTTCTACATGTATCTAATGTGATGTAGGTGCATTAAAATCAGTATTATTATGTAGAATTTACTACAAGATATAATCTAAAATTTGTTCCCAGCAGGCTCTTTTGTTTGTTATGACGTGATTTGAATTAGTGGTATATGCAAATCATAATGATATGAATTATTCATGTCAGACAGACATTATTCAAAAGCGAATTATTTACATCAGAAAGAATTTGCTTTTCATATTGAACTTTCCTGGGCAGGATTAGATCACTGCGAATTATTGAAATACACCTAGCTCAATATTTAGTTTTTCAGCAAATCAAACTATGAGTTTCAGAGAAACGTAATGTGACATGTTTATGTGTTATTCCTTTTAAAGACAAATTATCCAGTTTTGTTATTTCATTGAAGTTGTTTCCTCATTTTAATATGATTCACTTGTAACACATGTCATATTTTATAATTAAAATCATTTATATCTATATTGAAAAATAACATAACATATCTTCTACAATTCTGTCACTAGGTGGCCTATCTCAGTGCATCACTATGGTTGAATGGTTGTTAGAGGCACATCAACCACTAAGGATATTCAGTGCCTAAAAATGGTAAAAACAAACGTTTTGACTAGATGTATGATTTATAAAATCAATATGATATTTAGATAATCTTACAAACACAAATATCAACAAAATGCTTTCAATATATCATTTGTAGACATGTATAAATGAATTCAATTTAAAAGACTTTAAATACCATTTGATGTTTCGTGGTTCTTGATAAATAGCTCAATGACCTAAGTAAACAAGAGCTCCACCATGTAGTTTGTTAAAAATAGGTTCGTTCCAGCGCAATTGCCATTTAGAACGTAAAAAAACAGTAATATATATAACTCTGTATAAGGAATAAGCATATTTATTGGGTGCTTATCCAATGCTGCTTTGGCAGCTTGGTCAGCAGCCTCATTTCCAAGGATTCCAATATGACTGGGAATCATATAAAAACGAATCTCTTTATTTTCCTCAGTGCAGAGTTTGATGCCTTTCAAGGATTTTGTAAACAAAAGGATTTGTCCAATCCTTTGCTTTCAATGCTTGTGAACAAGACAAAGAATCAGAAAAAAATAAAAATGTCTGATGTGGAGAAGTCTACACATGATCTAAAGCAAGATACAAAGCATGCAGAAAAAATTGACGATTTATTTGACAGACGTTCTGAATATATATGATTGCCATTAACAGCAGCTGCAGCAGCCTTGTCATCGTCAAATGATCCATCAGTGTATATACACTATAAGGTTATAATTTGAGGATATTTATAAAGGTCAGAATTATAACTTGGAAAATTATATATTATTTCTAAAGTTGATATCTTAACCATGTACTTTTGTGATCAAAAAATTATATTTTAAAAATGATATTTTAGCCCCTTAGCCATGTCACAAAGTGGGCGAGAAATTCACATCTTGAAAACCAGGACATGTTGATCTGCCACAGGTTTCGGAGTGACATTGAAATTAGTACACCATCAATGGGATAAAGGTTCTGAATCTATGTTAGATCAAGGCGCAAGGATATTATTGGTCTTCAAACACTAACAGAAAATGATATTGAAGTTAAAGACAGTAAAGGCAAGGCAGAAGTTCTATTACATCAGTACATTTGGATTTTCTCAGAAAATATGGAAAATATTCCTGACACAAAAAGGGCCATTTATCATCACAGTTGCTGGTGTGGAAAAATTACAAATACCCACAAGAGTCTTGAAAGAATGTTCACACGAAATAACCACAATCCTAAAGAAATATTCCAGGATTCACTGTATGACACTCAATACCAGCAGCAGATAAGTCAGAGGTTAGTTGCAGCACTGCCGCAAATGTAGATTTGTAGCAACAATATAGCGTATAGAATGTTGTGTGATAAAGATCTAATTAAGTGATAATGATCTAATTAGTGACATTTGGCAGCAAGCCAAATTGAACAATTCCCCCACCCCTCAAGCCAAAAGATTAATGGATCATGTTCTCCACAATGTCCTAGATATTAGTCAAGAGGCCGTGGCACAGTTGGTTAGAGTGCCATCTTATTAGCACCAATTTCTCTGTTGTAAACATTAAAGATAAAGACAATTTAACAGGAGAACATCTCAAAAATTAAAAAGAAAAGATCTTATATTAAATCATTTTTAAGAAAAAACATTAAAAATGTGAATATTTTCCATTCCTCCCAATGTTTGACCTCTTAACTCAATCACTTATATTAGCTGCTCAATTAGTGAATAATTCCAGGACGGTATTAGGAATCCTGTATATGAATCCCTATAAAGGACAACACCAGGAAAACATCTCTCATATTAAATCATTTTTGTACAAAAATCCATTAAAAATGTGAGAATATTTCAAAAGGTCAGCCCTCATAACTCAACCCATAATTATATTTGCTCAGTTAGTGGAAATGTCATGAAGGTACTGGGTATCTTATAGATGTACCCCTTTGAAGGACTACATTATTCATTCTTTGCAATATTTCACTTCTTAACTCAACCCCACATAATAGTGAATAATTCAGGAAAGTAACCAAAAAAGCAATACCAATGTGAGAATATCTCATATTTCTAAATGTTTGAGCTCACATTTGAACTCCTTATTATAGTTGCTCAGTTAGTGAACAATTCAGGAAGGTCCTAGGTACCCTAAAGATGAATCCCTATAAAGGACTACATCCATGTGATAAATGTGATAAAATACTGTAAAAAGTTTAAAATGTACGATTTTTTTTCCCCAATATTTGACCCCTAGGAAGGTATGAGGGGCCCTCACGATTCATATATATATATATATATATATATATATATATATATATATATATATATATATATATATATATATATATATATATATATATATATATATAGTTTTGAAGAGAATTGAAGCTCGAGTATTTGGGGGGAAAATCGAAAATGAACTCAAATCCAATCTCTCTAATTACTAATAGATAGGATGAAAACATGAAAGTTAATATCATAATACAATGCAGTATATCGACCTCTCTTCGCTCTAATAACAGCGCATTTGGGTTTTGTATTTTTTTTTTTTTCCAACTTGATTGTGATAGAGCCAAATTTATACTGAAATGTCAATGTAATTTTCTGTGCTTTGTATCTCACTATAAATTATAAAATAAGTCAAAGAAGACAACATTATTCTTAGATAATTTAATAATTTCTTAGATAATAAAGATATTTACAAGGACAATTTGTTATATCCTTCTCTTGAATCAATGGCTTTAACCATGGCCACAATACCATTAAATGTTTCCACGAATGCTGGCCTGATCTCACTTTGATCGACCACAAACCAGCTCCCCCTCAGCTCCGGATTGAAGGAATACTTGACCCCAGCCACGCCCTTAGCCCAGTCGTCTGATGCCCCGGTAGTCGCGTCTGCAACAATCAATACCATCAGCAATAACTTCTTGGAATTGCATTTCTCCCATTGGATAATAGACTCAAGACTCAAAGATTTTATTAGAGTCACCAGTGTACAATTATCTTATAGAAAAATATAATGTTAGTAATACACACAGCCTACCGGGCTTACTGGTCACTAATACTGGTGACTATACTAATATACAGGTGCATTTCATGTTCTCCTGGTTGGGAAGGACGAGAGGTTCTCAATGTATTGCAAGCATTAGGAGTATACTCACAGATAACCTCACAGGATGTTCCTCTCAGCCAGTAGTCCGAGTTGAATGTGTTCATTATGGCATCGGCTGTGGCCGCGGCTACCGCATACTAAGCAAACACACATATAGCACATCAGTAAGAATATATACCACAATAGCCTCACCTAACCACATCAGAACCCCGAGAAATGGATGTCCGTACACTAGGCACACTGATAAGGTGTGGCATGTTCTCAAGACAAAATATCACATTACTATTGAAATCAAGAGCTGTCTGCAAACCTCAACTGCATCACAGACCTTTCTGGGTTACTTTTCCAATTCAATGTGGATTCTCTTCTGTCATATTTATATACAGGTGACATGTGACATGTTGATTTCTAAAATTAGCTGATGGGCTCTATACCAAGATGAGTATTGTTTGCAGGTATGTGTTTAGGATTGATGCATTGCCATGATGTCTGGGTTAAGTACAGTCCTTGTTTGTTTGGAAATGTCGATCCAGGCAAAATGTTGAGTCAGCAATGGTAAATGCATATTGTCAGACCTTTGACACACATATTTAACGATAAAACATTTGGAATTATTGAATTGCACTGGGCATATTCTTAACTCGTCTGAGATAATTTCAGTTTCATTCTAACATTTAAAAATTCACATTTAATTCACATTTAATCAAATATACAAAATGAGCAAAAGGAAAAAATGTTTTTAATGTTTTCCTTTTTGGATTACATATTCTGAAATTCAGTAAATTGATATCAGTGCATGAATGTATATTTCATGCCTATCACTTGGTGTAATCAATTTCAATTTCTCCAGATTTCAAAGTTATTCTATTCTATTCAACAATAACCAGACCAAGCCATTTACTTTACATCACACTTTGGATGGGAAATTAATGTGCCTTGATTTCACTTCTGACAATCTTCATGATCATGTTCTGGTTGGATAACAAAATAATTATCAAGAGCATTACCAAACCTATATTTCATAGCACTAATCTCAGATCATTTTGTTGATGACTGTCTGCAATTATCAATTGCAATATATTGTGTCACAGTATGATATTCATGATATTCAGACAAGGGTGGCATCTCACGGCAAATAGGTCGCCCCATTAGTCGCCTTTTACAACATGATGGGGGTGGGCAGGGGTATTGGACCCTGGAATTTCATGGAGATAGGTTTTTAAAGTATAAAATGAAAAATGAAATACCATATCATCGTGGTCATCAGCTCGTTCACAGCGGAAGCCCTGGAAGTTCTCAGTGTTTCCCCATGGGTGCATCCACATGTACCCAAAGGAATGAAAGGTTACCATAGCAACCATACGCTTTGCATGGTTCAGGATACCTCTCTTTACTGCCTCGGTCTCAGGTTCAGAGCCAGGTGAAGGTCCACAGTAGATCTCTGAGCATTCAAATGAACTGACACCCTCCTCTGAAACCATCAGTTATATCAATATGGAGATTTACTTTTTATTCCATGAATTTGACGCTGATCTATATCAACTATGGTCATTATCAACCATCCATAACATAATAGCCACTGTCATCAGCTGAAGTGCCAATGTGTTTGACTCGGAATGTTACCATGGTTACTGACCATGCACTATGCCAATTATACCTGAAATAGATGAGCAAATGTCACAAATGTCATAAAATTTGTCAATTATAGAATAAATTCTTCAAAAAATCATGTTTTAATTTCTCTTAAATGAACATGATGACTGTCTGGGCTTGTTTTGACCTGGAGCAGACGACATTTTAGATTTGGGTCATGGGGACCTTGAAACACAGATAGACGGGACCCCTGTTGGCAGAAACTGCAACCTTTTTTGGGAATCTCATACGTCACTGGAAATATTGGTTGTTGTTTAGGGTTTCCCTGTTCTATATTTATGTCAATCATTCAGAGCAATCCCCTCTAAAGTAGTGACAATATTCGCCCGCTGCACAACGAGAGGTCCTTGATAGTCCTAATATAGATTTGGAATAGATTTGGAATAGATTTGGACAAGCATAGTCTATTGCTTTATAAGTGGCCTAGTTTCGCTGCATGTAGCAATATAAAATTGATTACATGTAAATGAGCTGAGAACTTAAATGAGCCACACACAACATAGTTCTGCACTTACTACCATGTTTTCACTGCATTGCTTGAAGATAAAGGTGATTGCAAACCCCATCTATCTGCAGTGTATGAGATAAAGACAAGAACAAACCAGTGTGTAAAACATTGCAGCAAGTGTGGATGTATTTTGGGAGTGTCACAATGCCACGCCCCCTTTTTAATGACGTCATGCACAATGATATCATTACAACATATATTATGTAATGACGTCATTGAGAGGTGGACGTGGCCACTCTGTATTGTGAGGCGACATAACAACATAACTCCGTACTTCTTACAATGTCTGCACTGGTTTTCTTCATATATAAACCATCTGCGGTAGTTCAGTATGAGATAAAGATAATAAGGTAAGAATATGTGAGTGCAGTGTTCAGGGAGATAGATCTCTCAAGTTGGTTCTGGTGGAAGGATCTCAAAGGAAAGTAGTTTGGCACAGGGATTATCTGCAAAAGTAGTTCAGGTGATCTGTGGAAGTAGGTCGGCAAAGGGGTGATCTGCAAAAGTAGTTTGGTGGAGGGGTGATCTGCAAAAGTAGTTTGGTGGAGGGGTGATCTGCAAAAGAATATCTCCTAGGTGCAGAACACCCCCTTGAAGCACCAAGTATGAGAAACGAACGCTTACCTCCCCAGTTGTAATCAAAGTTCCTGTTAAGATCAACTCCGACACAAGAGGGCACTGCGGCGCTTGGACGCCTGTTCTTACGCCAAAGTCTGTCCTATAGTAAAAAAACCCATTTACATATCAACACATTTTATTTATTAACTGTCCTTGACAAAATTAGATTTTTTCCAATTTGTATGGGTGAAAAAGGGCAAAAGCTCGAATGAATCATTGGTGATGTTGAAATGTTCATTTTGTAATATTTGATGCCAGACTCTACGTTATATTACTGTCACACAAAACAATTTTCAGTGAGACATCATGCACTGCCGATTGCGATTTATCAAATATCCAACCCACAGCAGATGTACTTCTGACGTATTTTTGTTGTAATAAAAACAGTTTTACTTTGTGATGTGTACATACGTTGGTCCAGGAGTAGATATAACCGTCTGGGTTGCCTACTGGTACAAAGTGCCAGTCATAGTTGTCCACCAGGTCAGTCACCTGGGCATCTGACCCATAGTTAGACAGCACCTACAACCAATCAACATGCACATGCTCCATAGGAATATTTCTGATCCTTTTGGTTTATTTTCATAATCTCTTGTAGACTTCAGTTACACACGCTTTTGGAGATAATTTGGAAAGAGTTGTTGAAATTACCCATTGACGAGCTAGTTAGTGCATTAAAAGCAATTCTACATTTTCATTTAATTAAATCAAACAATTAAATCAAACAATTGTTTAATCCACAATCACTCACAAATTTAATCAAGCCATTTATTATTATCCTGTTATTATGGAACTCTACTTGATTATACTGTCAGGTTGTTCGACCGTGCAGATATATAAATATAAAAAGTTAACTGATGTGGAAAAAATGCCTGATGTGGATGCTGCTGAAGATTTTGAGGTATTTGTTTTTTATTTGATTAGCCAGGTAATTTTTGTCTGAGATGCTTTTGATTTTGTTCCTTTAGTTTTAACACTACTAACAAGGGGTATTTTGGTTTTGCTAACATTTTCTACACGTTTAAGTGCCTTTGGCAAATGTATGTTTTCAGTATGGAATATTAGCTGAATTTCCTTCTCTTTTTAAAAAACTATTCCACGAATAGGATGGGTGACAATTCACATATAACACCTAGATCCGAGACAGGCGTGTTGCAACTGGATTGGTATTCCTGCCAAACCAGCCCAGTGCTCAGCCCGTCAGGATTCCATATCCTCCCCGCCAGGGGCCGCACCCCACGGCAAACAGGATGCCCCTTTAGTCCCTTTTTGCGACATGCTGGGGGCAGTGGACCTTACTTCATTCCCCACGGGGGGGGGGGGGGGGGGGGCAGGTTGGTGAGGGCGATCCTTTTTAAAGGATCACTGATCTTTCGGATGACCTTGACCTAGGCACATGTCAGATCCACAAACAATAACTCCATTGCAAAGGTTGACAAAAGGAAAATGAGACAGATGCACAAAATATCCCCTACACTGGGTGCAGCTTTATGGTAGGGGACCAGTGAAAGCGACGCGTAATATGCTATAATAGTAAGGAGCTCACGTGTTCCAGAATGCTGAGTGCGGTGGTGGTGGAGATCCACTCCCTGGCATGGAGTGTGCTGTCTATCCATACCACCTGGTTATCTACACTGCCTGCATTCTTTACCTGAATATAACATATCATAAGGTGAAAAAAAACACAACAATAACAAATTACATAATTTCCAAATTCAAACCAAAAACATAAGATATGGTTTATGCGCTATACATACAGAAACTTCCCAAATATCGCGACCTTCGTAAGACTTCCCGAGAGAGTTGAGTTTACAGGCGAGACCTGGGGGACATCTTTCTACCCACTGGGTAAGCTGTTCTAGGATCTAAAACAAAGTTTTAATATCTTTTCTAGATTTTTCATCTTACTGAACAAGGAATTAAAAATTAAAGATGCAATATCTGATATTTTGGTGATGCATGTTTATATATTATATACCTACATCATCATAGGTGTTGAAGTCCAATGGGTCGTAGTTTCGAGTCCTGAGTTTATTTTGAGCCCAATCTTCTTGTTCCTCGAGAAATCTTGATATCAGAAACAAAGTAGCCATATACTTCACATTGTAAGATTAACAAAATTATAGTGTGTCTTGAAAAAATCACCAATCATAACATGGAATAAACACATATTCCTTTAAGTACGGGGACAACGGATTTTAACTTGTCCTTTAAAAAATGACCTTTAAAATTAATTGAAATTCAAATAACTACACACGGATATTTTGTGTTTTGGAGTTTCATTCGTTATATGTAGACTTCGAGGAGTTTATATCAACTTGATTTTGTAATATTAATTGATGGTTAATATGAATAAAATCTCTTACTGGCATTTTCATTTTCAAAAATATCTTGAAAATAAGACAAATTTACATCCTAATCTAATTTGTGAATCCCTACATTTAACCATTAGATCAATTCAAATAATGAGAATGAGGTTATTCGTGAAAATAACTTTTCATTGGCGGTTTAAACCATTTTTGACAGTTTTATATGCCACACAAAACAGCAAAAAAGGTGATATAGTTTGATTAAATTCATCATTATCCAAAAGACCCATTAACACCGCTAAAATAGACCGACGATGCGAGTTAATAGTATTTAAAAAAAGTTTGCATATTTGGAAAATATGCATTTTTTTTCAAAGATATTTTGTCATGTAATAATGAATTAATGTAACAATAACTATTGTTGTAGAGGTTACAAATTTTACAGGTTACAAAATTTGCAGATGTTTTACAGTTACTTCTTATAGTGTACACACATATACCAACACGCACTTTAATTAGAAAACATCCCCTATATCAATTTTGTTCATCAAAATCTGTGTGAAGTAAATACATCATTTATACGGTGTGTTTACGGTGAACGATATTCGTTTTCTTTCTTTCTTTTTTCTTTCTCATTCTTTTCACATTTTCTCATGAAGGCGATCTTGTCCGATTGGTTTCCTAGTAATTTCTATTGTCCCCCCGTGGTGTATAGTAGCTATTGTCCCCCGTGGTGTATAGAAGTTACTGTCCCCCGTGGTGTATAGGACCATTGTCCCCCATGATGTATAGGACCATTGTCCCCCATGGTGTATAGGAACATTGTCCCCCATGGTGTATAGGAACATTGTCCCCTGTGGTGTATAGGAGCTATTGTCCCCTGTGGTGTATAGGAACATTGTCCCCTGTGGTGTATAGGCGCTATTGTCCCCTGTGGTGTATAGGACCATTGTCCCCTGTGGTGTATAGGCGCTATTGTCCCCTGTGGTGTATAGGAACATTATCCCCTGTGGTGTATAGGACCATTGTCCCCTGTGGTGTATAGGAACATTATCCCCTGTGGTGTATAGGAGCTATTGTCCCCTGTGGTGTATAGGAACATTATCCCCTGTGGTGTATAGGAACATTATCCCCTGTGGTGTATAGGAGCTATTGTCCCCCATGATGTATAGGAGGTATTGACTTGTTGAGCTATTGGCAGTACTTACTGGCCGAGGTCTGTGATAAAAGCCGTTGGTTTGAGCCCCACCTTGGCAAGTTGAGAAGTAATTAAATCATTGAGCTGAGGAGGGACTACTATCTTGAGATTACCACCGGGCACTCGGGCACCTCCAATGTCTAACCCCTGCAAACAGATAATAAAAACGTATTTATTTCTTACAGTGAACAATCGAAGGTGCTCAAACTTTATCATTAAATATCCTCAAGGAAATATACATCAGTCAATCTATCATTCTAGCTGGAACCATACACTGGAAAACACGCCAGTCCTTTCTTAAGGATTATACCTGGAAATATGCGAGCTTTGGAGCGCCTCCACTTATATATAGCGTGCTATTAGGAGTGTTATTTTAACCAATATTAACTACTGATGTCGCTCAAACCTGAGTTTTCTCCAGATGATGGATGAGCTGCAGCTGGTACTTATTTTGAGGCACGACCTCCAACACCTCATACCTATAAACACATCGCTTTAAATGAAAGATATTCATGTACTAATATCTGAAAATGAAAGTCATTGGGAAACCTTGAAAATCGAAATATTTGCCCTTGGTAATCTTAACACATGCTATTAGTAACCGTGAGACTTATACCCTTGATAATCGTGAGACTTACCCTATGTAATCGTGAGACTTACCCTAGGTAATCGTGAGACGTACCCTCGGTAGTTGTGAGACGTACCCTCGGTTATTGTGAGACTAACCCTTGGTAGTTGTGAGACTAACCCTTGGTAGTTTTGAGACTTACCCTCGGTACTTGTGAGACTTACCCTTGGTAGTTGTGAGACTAACCCTTGGTAGTTTTGAGACTTACCCTCGGTACTTGTGACACTTACCCTTGGTAGTTGTGAGACTTACCCTTGGTAGTTGTGAGACTTACCCTTGGTAGTTGTGAGACTTACCCTTGGTAGTTGTGAGACTTACCCTTGGTAGTTGTGAGACTTACCCTCGGTTATTGTGAGACTTACCCTTGGTAGTTGTGAGACTAACCCTTGGTAGTTGTGAGACTTACCCTTGGTAGTTGTGAGACTTACCCTCGGTACTTGTGAGACTTACCCTTGGTAGTTGTGAGATTAACCCTTTGTAGTCGTGAGACTTACTCTTGGTACTTGTGAGATTAACCATTTGTAGTCGTGAGACTTACCCTTGGTAGTTGTGAGACTTACCCTTGCTAGTTGTGAGACTTACCCTTGCTAGTTGTGAGACTTACCCTTGGTAGTTGTGAGTCCATGCGTTGACGGAGCTTAGTGCGGCCGCGACCACCAGGCAGATAGTGAAGGTCGTCATCATTGCCTCGCCCATCCATCTCGCAGCTCCTATATACTGCACTTATCGCGTGTGAAGAGAATCACATGGAAAATATTGTGCAATTCTTACATCAAGGCAAATATAAGATAAAACCAATCTGAAATAATATTGGATTCAGGTCAACACAAAGGCACGGGCAATACTTTTATCGCATTCATATAAAAACGTATTTCTGTGACTTTTGCATACATTCAAGCAGATTCCAGATTATTTTATTTTTCTAATTATTAATAAACTGATATAAGGTGACAGCATCGATACTTATGTTGTTGCCAACCAAACTTTATCAATAATCTAGGAGACAATATAAACCAATTGAAATGATATATTTTCCCCTCAATCTCACAGTTTCGCAGATGGTGTAATATTTGGCCTAGAAGCAATTGGTGACAGCTCAGCGATGATCTAAATGTTGGTGGTGACAATTTCTAGTATGTAATGTTGATGGTGACAGTTTCTAGTATGTAATGTTGGTGGTTACAGTTTCTAGTATGTAATGTTGGTGGTCACAGTTTCTAGTATGTAATGTTGGTGGTGACAGTTTCTAGTATGTAATGTTGGTGGTGACAGTTTCTAGTATGTAATGTTGGTGGTGACAATTTCTAGTATGTAATGTTGATGGTGACAGTTTCTAGTATGTAATGTTGGTGGTTACAGTTTCTAGTATGTAATGTTAGTGGTGACAGTTTCTAGTATGTAATGTTGGTGGTGACAGTTTCTAGTATGTAATGTTGGTGGTGACAGTTTCTAGTATGTAATGTTGGTGGTGACAGTTTCTAGTATGTAATGTTGGTGGTGACTTTTTCTAGTATGTAATGTTGGTGTTTACAGTTTCTAGTATGTAATGTTGGTGGTCACAGTTTCTAGTATGTAATGTTGGTGGTCACAGTTTCTAGTATATAATGTTGGTGGTCACAGTTTCTAGTATATAATGTTGGTGGTTACAGTTTCTAGTATGTAATGTTGGTGGTGACAGTTTCTGGTATGTAATGTTGGTGCTTACAGTTTCTAGTATGTAATGTTGGTGGTCACAGTTTCTAGTATATAATGTTGGTGGTCACAGTTTCTAGTATATAATGTTGGTGGTTACAGTTTCTGGTATGTAATGTTGGTGGTTACAGTTTCTGGTATGTAATGTTGGTGGTGACAGTTTCTAGTATGTAATGTTGGTGGTGACAGTTTCTAGTATGTAATGTTGGTGGTGACAGTTTCTAGTATGTAACGTTGGTGGTGACAGTTTCTAGTATGTAATGTTGGTGGTGACTTTTTCTAGTATGTAATGTTGGTGTTTACAGTTTCTAGTATGTAATGTTGGTGGTTACAGTTTCTAGTATGTAATGTTGGTGGTCACAGTTTCTAGGATGTAATGTTGGTGGTGACAGTTTCTAGTATGTAATGTTGGTGGTGACAGTTTCTAGTATGTAATGTTGGTGGTTACAGTTTCTAGTATGTAATGTTGGTGCTTACAGTTTCTAGTATGTAATGTTGGTGGTCACAGTTTCTAGTATGTAATGTTGGTGGTCACAGTTTCTAGTATATAATGTTGGTGGTCACAGTTTCTAGTATATAATGTTGGTGGTTACAGTTTCTAGTATGTAATGTTGGTGGTGACAGTTTCTGGTATGTAATGTTGGTGCTTACAGTTTCTAGTATGTAATGTTGGTGGTCACAGTTTCTAGTATATAATGTTGGTGGTCACAGTTTCTAGTATATAATGTTGGTGGTTACAGTTTCTGGTATGTAATGTTGGTGGTTACAGTTTCTGGTATGTAATGTTGGTTGTGACAGTTTCTAGTATGTAATGTTGGTGGTGACAGTTTCTAGTATGTAATGTTGGTGGTGACAGTTTCTAGTATGTAATGTTGGTGGTGACAGTTTCTAGTATGTAATGTTGGTGGTGACTTTTTCTAGTATGTAATGTTGGTGTTTACAGTTTCTAGTATGTAATGTTGGTGGTTACAGTTTCTAGTATGTAATGTTGGTGGTCACAGTTTCTAGGATGTAATGTTGGTGGTGACAGTTTCTAGAATGTAATGTTGGTGGTGACAGTTTCTGGTATGTAATGTTGGTGGTGACAGTTTCTAGTATGTAATGTTGGTGCTTACAGTTTCTAGTATGTAATGTTTGTGGTCACAGTTTCTAGTATTTATTGAAGTCAATGCCTGAGGAACATAATCCCGTACCCGTACTTGTAAATCTGTAGGGTTTTTTCATATCACTGTTAAAGCTTTCATAAAATCAAAGAGCTAATAGGCAATCATGGCAAAACATGTCTGGCAAAACGAAACAAAACAAAACAAAACAAAACAAAACAAAACAACCAAAAAACCAAATACAAGTTATCTACCTGGACAAGGTAAAAAAAGGCATATTAGCGAGAAAAAGATGTACTTTAACACACCACTGATGAGCCTAATTACACAGGTAGTTGATGATATATACACTGTCCCCTAAATGAATGTCTGATATCCAGACATCAGTACCTGTTCTGCTCATTAATCACAGCTTATAATTACAAAACCCTCAACAATAGATAGTGGATGAGCTGAAAGACCAGGATGTTCAATGTAAACGGATTTATATTAAAGAGGATGGTACAAAAGTTCCAATCAATACCTTTATTCTGACATTTGAAGCAGCACAGCTTCCAGCATTTATCAAAATTGGATAAGGTCATAGATAAGGTCATGCACAAAAACAAGGATACACCTATGCCACAATCAGTAACAGAAAAACTACAAGCAGATAAATTAAACAATTTCATCTTAGGTAAAATCAATGCCATTCGTCAAAATCTTCATAGCACTGTGGAAAATACAGAATCTAATCCACCACCAGATGACACCACAAACAATACTAACACAAATAATGCCACCTGTCTACACACATTTAATAAATTGACAATTGAAGACGTACGGAAATTAATAAAAAAAGCAGCAAATAAATCTTGTGAATTGGATCTGATTCCATCATGGCTACTGAATGACCTCAAAGATCACATTCTACCCATTATCACAACAATAATAAATAAATCGGTATCAACATCAACAGAGTCAGAAAATAAGAAAATTGCTATAGAAAGACCCCTGCTAAAAAGCTATGAGGTATGTGTCAAAATTAACTGAAAGAGCAGTGGCAAACCAATTAGTGCCGCATCTAGTAAGAAATGGACTTACAGATAAATTTCAATCTGCATATAAAGACCATCATAGTACTGAGATGGCCTTACTGCGGGTCCAAAACGATATACTACATCACATGGATACAAAGAAATCAGTTATTCTACTTCTACTTGACTTATCAGCAGCCTTTGACACTAATGATCATGAATTACTGTTCAAGAGGCTTGAGGTACGATGTTAAGTCAGAGCTCGAGCTCTGGAATGGATTAAATCGTACTTATCAAACTAAAAACAATGTGTTGAAGTGGGACTTCACTGTTCCATTATAAAACCCATTAAGTATGGGGTACCGCAAGGATCAGTATTGGGACCAATTCTTTTCACCATATACATGTCTCCACTGTCTGACATTCTAATGAAATACAAGCTGAACTATCATATTTATGCAGATGACACGCAAATTTACATTCCTATTGACCATACTTCTACTGACCAAATGAACTTGGGCACCACTATTCTAGAAAACTGCGTTAAGGAAGTCCGATCCTTGCTGATATCAAATAAAATGAAAATAAATGATGGAAAAACTGAAATGTTAGTATGTGCAGATAAGCATGAAAATCAACTCATGCCAAGCTCAGTCAAAGTTGGTGAGGTAAACATAACCCCGTCTAGTACAGTGGTTAACCTTGGAATGACACTTGACTCAAAATTAGACACGAAGTCTCACATTAGGAAAATGTGCAAAAAGGGTTACTACCATATCAGAAACATATCAGCTATTAGAAACTGTCTAGATGAAAAAACAGCTCTAACTCTGACTCAGGCTTTTGTGACCTCGACTCTCGACTATCGGAATGGTCTCCTTGCAGGTCTACCAAAAACTGACATCAGAAAATTACAATATTTGTAGAACTCTGCAGCAAGAGTAGTAGGGAAAATCAGGAAATTCGATCATATATCATGGAAGTTAAAAGAACTCCACTGGCTACCAATTCACGCCAGAATTGAATTTAAAATCCTACTCACTACATGGAAGGCACTAAATGGTAGGGCACCTCCTTACTTACGAGACCTCCTGCATATAAAACAGGGTGACAGATGCCTCATATCGAATGATGGAACACATCTAGAAGTCCCAACAACAAGACTTAAAACAGTAGGCGACAGGGCCTACTCCGCTATCGGCCCTAAGTTATGGAACTCACTTCCTAATAGCATTAGGACCAGTTCTTCAATCGACTCTTTCAAGAGCCGACTGAAGACCCATCTCTTCAGAACACATGTTCTGAACACAGCGCTATGAGCAGACTTGTCTGCTATATAAAAGTATTTATTATTATTATTATTTATTATTATTTAAATCTTAGTGTTGATTTTTTTTATTCCAAATCCTCTGCACTGCTTCAAGTGTAAGAGGTATGGACACGGATCTGATCGATGTAAAAGTAGTGCAACATGCCCTAAATGTACCACGCAGCATAGTGGAGAAGAGTGTTCTACGGAAATCATGAAATGTGTGAATTGTCAAGGCAATCACCCATCGTATTCGCGAAATTGTCCTTCCTTTTTTAAAAGAAAAGGAAATTGAAAACATTTCTTTTCCAGAGACACGAAATTATGCAGAAAATTTTATTAATTCAAAAACGTCCTATGCTACCACCTTAAAAACAAAATCAATAACAATTCAGACAGAAATATCCTGGCCAATCAATGAAAAGAACTATTCCTATTTTCAAATACCTTAAAATCTTTCAAATACCTCAAGGGTAATCATATTTATTCAGAATATTTGCCAAATAATTCGTCTATTCTGCTGAACTTCATGCTTTGTTTGTTTGTTTGTTTGGGGTTTTACATCACTTTCAACATTATTTCAGTCATTTCGTGATGAGACCTACTTTCGTGATGAGACCTCACTGAATTGTCATATCGCAGGTCCTTGACATGACAACCCACTTCATGCTTTGTACCTAGCTTATGATCATGTGGAAACTTCTCCGCATCAGAGATTTTCTGATTGAAAAATTCCTTTTGTTCAGAAGATCCTTTAACAGCATCATCGACTCTGTAATCAGGAAAAACAAAGAAATTCATTTTTATTGGATTTCCAGTCACATAGAAAACGAATTGTATGAAAAATTGTGAAATTGTTAAATGGTTTTTTTACGACCCTTTAAGCAACTATGGCCATATCAGGTCGACTTTCGAGCCTTTTAACCAGTGTGAAAGTAACACTGCCGGCAGTGGGAGTCCAACCCACCACCTCCCGTTCTCCACTTATAAAACCAGTATGAAAGTAACACCACCTCCCGTCCTCCACTTATACCACCATTAAATGCACAGATCCTACACTCTACCAAATGTGCTAGTGGGGTCGGTGTTTATAAATTGTATGAAATCAAGCTTGTTCTTCGTAAAGGTGCTTGTAGAAAGAACCGAAGAGAAAGGCGATTTAGGATAGGACATAATCGTTTGGCACTGTTATCTTCTTAATGGCGAAGATCAGCCTCAGTGTATTGATTGTCAAAGGGTTTTGACATGTTTAAACATGTTTTAATTAAGTGTATCAATGTTTATATTATTAGGACTCAATATTTTGATATGCACAATTTACATACGTTATTTAATTGTAGATACTTTCGTGATGGTATCGTTTTATACCAAATAGGACTTTATAACCAATTCAAAGGGTGGAGCTTTTTGTCATTGACCTATTTTGTTAAGAAACACAAAACATCAAATGATATTTAATGTATTTTAAATAATTTATTTATATTTATTATATATATGACTGAAACATTCTGCAATTTAAGGATTGTTTATATTTTTTATTAAATGTTATACATAATGAATGTTGTCAAAATATAGTGTTTTTACCATTTGTAGGCACTAAATGACCTAAGCGGTTGATGTGCCATTAAGCCACCATTCATTCAGTTATTCTTCCAGGCATTCATTCATTTCATCCAATGTCAACTGTCAGAACCATGAAACATCAAAAAGTAGTTTTATTTTTTCGAGTTGAATTTATTTATACATATCTGTAACTGATATATTGAAATAATTTTGCTGAATTTCTAAAAAAATATTTATTAATATTTCATATTGATTTATAAAAACACAAATTACTTGAATTTTAAGGTAAAATGCATATTCTAGCTTAATATACATGCCTTAGTTAATCAGATTTATTGTACATATATTTCCTAAGTTATCTCTATTCTTTCTCTAAATGTTGCTGATCAGCTGATCGCTCACTTGGACCTTAACGATTTAAAGGACTTATTTCAGTCAGCATATAAAATATTTCATAGCACTGAGACTGAATTGCTTAAGGTCCAGAATGATATTCTAATGGATCTTGATGACGGTTGTATTGTTCGTTTAGTTCTCCTGGATCTGTCGGCTTTTGATACTATTGATCATGGTATTCTATTGGATAGGCTGTAAAATAGATGTCTGGTTGATGGCAATGTACCTAAGTGGTTCAGATCATACATGACTGACAGGAAACAGTGTCTAGCTATTAATGGTAAATTTTCAAAAAATAATAATTTTTTATATGTCGTCCCTCAGGGATCTGTCCCGGGACTGATTTTGTTTACAATTTATCTGTCTCCAATTGCTAACATTTTAAGATATGCTGATGACACACAGCTCTACATGTATTTTGACCCAAAACATCCAACAGAATCCAACATAAATTTATATATAGCAGAAATAAAGTGAAACTTAATGAGGAAAAACACAGAATTTCTGATAGCCTCCAAGATTAGAAATTGTCCTAAAGTTCAGAAAAATATTAATAATTTTGTAAAAATTGGTGATATTGAGATGGAAAACGCACATGAAGTGAAAGACTTGGGTGCTATTTTCGATGAAAATATGACCTTAGGAGAGTGACCACATTGGTCAAATATGCAAAAAAGGATTTTTTCAATAGAGGAATGTGGCGTCTATTAGAAATTGTCTTAGTAAAAAATCAGCAAATTTGCTAGTGCATGCTTTTGTTAGATGTAATCTTGACTATTGTAACGCTTTGTTAATTAACTTACCTGCATGTCAAATAAACAAGTTGCAAAAGTTACAGAATATTGAGGCTAGGATAGTAGGCCGCATTAAGAAATTTGATCATATTACCCCTCTAATGAAAAAAACTACACTGATTGACTGTTGCTGCTGAATTTAAAATCTTGCGTTTAACATAGAAGGCATTAAGTTGCAAAACTCCCTCATATCTAATGGAGCTGATTATCCGGAAATCCAATGTAAGGAATTTGAGATCCAGTGATAACAGTGATCTTGTTATCCCTAGAAATCGTTGTATGGTGATAGAGCCTTCCATTTTGCTGCTCCAAAACTTTAGAACGAGTATTGAAATCTTTGGAAACTTATTTATTTAAAAAATTCTATAAACCTAAATATAGAGAATCTGTAACTTCATGAGAGCGCTACGAGCAAGCTATGGTTGGTTTTTCCTTTTTTTAAAATTCGAATCTAAAATTCTTAAAATTGATTTGTAAAGAGCAAATCAAAAATCATATCAAAAGAAAAATTCCCAATTAATAACTAAAATTAGCAACCGCATTTGTTCTTGTAGTTATTTTGATAGAAATTATCTTGCACTATGTCATGTTTGGGGTGGACATGATTTAATTTGACAGTAAAAACTCAGGTGTTGGTACCAGATCACTGGAGGTTTGTCTACAATGGACAATATGGATTTTAGCAGACAACTCAACTATGGTCAAAATGATACAAAAATTTATATAGGGGACATATGATGAATAATTACATTTGATAGGAAAGTTCAGGGTATATACATTTATATTATAAATGCTTAAAAATCTCATTTAATGGTCATTTTAACCATTTGTGGTATAACTGTTTCCCTTTGGAAATAATGCTAAATTGGGGTTTGTGCTAAATATAATAGCATAAAATCCTGTTAAAATCCATAAATGTTTTGACAAAATATGTTTAAATTGATGATCATATTATATTTCTTCGGTTGACCAACCTCAGAACACCAAAAACCTGAAAAGAAAATTTTAAATGGAAAATGTTAAATATATATTTACAGCCATTTAAAGAATTTGAGGTCAATGTAAATACAGTGGAAACGACAGCAACGAGTTGGTTATTTTCTTTCTCATAACTGCAGCTATATAGTGGGCTCAGATGCATCAACCATTGCTGTACTGCTGCAAAACAAATTGCCAGGGTTATGATATAGATCCTTGAGACATGCATAAATCCAATGTATTCTCTACAATAGTGGCCTTTTAATCATATCGATATATGACCACCCCCAACTTAATTACGTCATTGTACCAGTGCGCATATACTAAAAACTTGAAAACCTTTGCAAATGGACGTCAATTTAAACTATTCAAATAATTTTTCACTGATCTAAATCTGATGTATACTGGACATATGCAACAGAAAATAGTGTGACCAGCTAGAGCACACCAGGACCAGCACCGACAAGATGTCCTGAAAAACTGCGATTGTATCGACGCATTGGTTTTTGTCCCATTTGATACGGGGAATGCTCTTCACAATTAAATTCACCGATGCAAGGTATGCAATACAATGCCTTGTTTAGCAGGTAGGTAAAATATTACCAGTTCTTAAAAAGAATGTTTTTATTTAAATGTGTTGTACATTTGTAGATGTCATGCATGAACAAATGATAGATATATTAGTTTCAATGACAATGACTTCAATGATAGTAATAATAAAACTACAATGGAATACATTTCTGGAAGTTATTTAGTTTTTTTCCTTACCACAAGGTCAAATGTAAAAAAGGAAACCATAGAAACCATAGTACATTTAGTATCTTTGTTGACATCTTAGGAGGGGAATAGTGGCTTGTGGAGAAATCATTGAGTTATAACTGGGGGTGAGAGATGGGAGTTAGATCTAGATTGGTGAGTTTGGGAGATTGCAGATTGATTTGAAATGGTTAGTTTTAGTTTGTTGTCAGTTTTTTTATTGAATTATTAGTTTGGAATTTTAATTTGCGTGCTGATTGTATAGTTTTGGGTGATGTATTTTTTTTATAAAGTTTGTCTAATAAAGACATATTACTTTATGACTAGTGTGTGATTTCACAAGTGAAATAGCAGCTGCAATACAAAATACATTACTTTGCACATTTATACTACATAAAGGGCATCTCGGGTTGGTGATGTCCATTATTTCTTAGAGTGAATAACATGACAAATCAAGGCAAAGCCTCAATAAACATCAAAATTTATGGGAATGATGAACAAATTTTGAATGATAAACAAGATTCATCACAAATTAGCGAGAAGACGTCTTCAACATCAGTAACAAATTTTGATAAGGGTTTTGATGCTATTCTATTAATAGGAAAAGTGAAACAAAAATATGGGAAAAGTGTCCCATACAAATCTACGTGCGAATTATTGCAATTGAACTCAACAGATTTAATGACTGATGTTTTGGATATGTTTGTTTGTTTGTTTGGGGTTTTACATCACTTTCAACATTATTTCAGTCATTTCGTGATGAGACCTACTTGTAACAGATATAGTGCTGCCTCACTGAATTGTCATGTCGCAGGTCCTTGACATGACAACCCACCCGGTCACAGATTTACAAGGACAACGGGTTAACCCTTTAGGCACGGGCCTCAGCTCATGTGGGAAATTGTGTCATGAGTTCAATCCTTGCATGGCCGGGGTTCGAACCCACAACCTTTGGATCACCACAGAGGAACTGGTGCTAATAAGCTGGCGCTCTAACCAACTGCGCCACGGACCGTGGCCCCATATTGGATATGACTTGGATAAACATCTATTATTCAAGAAAAAAGAAGTTAGAAGACAACCAATTGGGATGGGTAATGAAGAGGAAGATTTAGGTCAAAATGATTTGTTGTGTGATTAATGTATATACTGATAAATCTATAAAACAAAATAGAAAAAAGCATATACAGATATAAGATATGAAAAACAATTATTGCAATTGGAGTTGGATATATTAATATCGAAATATGAAGATACTGAAACAGATGAATATTGTGAAAAATGAAATGTGATGATAAAGAAAAAAATATCAACATGGATTGTATTGACAGTGATGATAGTGTTTAAACCAATTAGTGGTTTAAACTAATTAGTGAAAGACATATTTGATGAAGCAAAAACAGTAAAAGATAAAAATGGAGATTCAGAGAAAGATGTATTACTGATTGAAGGAGGCAAACAATATTGCAATACCTGTAGAGCATGGTATGGTGATAAAAAATGGGGCAAACATTGAACTGAAAATCATAAAAATAATTGACATGCATCTTCAATTTCCTCAGTATTGTTCTGAATATAAAAAATTGTTTCATACTCGTTTAATGGGAGGTTCATATGAATTAATGATATTTGCAAACAATACTTTACCAAGGAGAAGTCTGTCTAAACTGTCATGAACACTGACTGCTGCATATAAGGGATAATAAAAGTGTTCTTAATTAGAAGATAATTTATTGACAATGATCCGTGTATTATCTTTTTAAATATATAAATAGATGATCTATATATATATATATATATATATATATATATATATATATATATATATATATATATATATATATATATATATATATATATATATATATATATATATATATATATATATTGTTGCCTATTGACAGAATAAAATCTACCTTGATCAACTGGTATTTCCCATATTCCAGTAGAGCCGGGTCCTGTTGCCACGGTAACAGCATTTATTGGCGTCACTGATGCTTTAAAAGTCATATGACAAGAATTTTTTTAAGTGGGAAATCTTTAGATTTCATACCTCTGAGAAACATCTGACAATTTTTTCTGCAGTCTGATGTTTAGTTTAGCTATAATCTAAGATCTTTGAACCCCCAGGGTAATAAACCTACTCCCTTGACCTAGAACTGGGTCAGCAGGCTGCCTACGTCATTGCGCCCCCTGCATGCATCTCCTGCACACATATTCCTCCTATGTCTATACATGTATAACAGCTGATGTCCTTTCTTCTACACAAATAACATCCATTGAAAATATGATTAATGGCAAAACTTAAGGCTGTAAAATAGAGACCTGCATTTACATCAGCTTCCCATCCCACAATCCCTACTTTAATTGAAGAAAATAAACAAACATGACTTAACTGGGTATAGTGTCTGAAATATGGCCTGCTCTACTCTTATCAGTTTCAAGACACTTATTAGCTAGCCCTAAAAACACTTTTGGCATGAAGTTTAAGGGTTTTCAAACTTTAAATGGAACATTGAGATGACATTTTAAAAATATCTATGAATTATTTTTAGTTGATATTTCCATATTTTTTTACACTGAAAACTTATTTATTTATTTGTTAACCAATGACCAGTAACAATATCAATTGGTTGAAGATTATTCATATTCAGTAATGTAGAGCTAAACTTTGTATGACATAATTGAAAAAAAATGTCTTGAAAGCATTCAACACATATTTTTAGATCTGTTTCATTGCTGGAAATTATTTTGACTTCTAAATTTTGAGGTCTGGTTATATATTATTTATGCATTGCAGTTGTATTTCAATGGCCATTTGAAATGTTTAGTTTGGTATTTTTTTAATGTCTGTCATTGCATGTCAGTGGGTACCCAACTAAATCATATATCAATATTTATATACAAACAGACAAAGGAATTTTGAATAAAAATAGAAATTCTGTAAAAATGATACTAAACTTTGAGATTTCAACATTTCTTTCTCAACAAGGAAATGACTTTGACCATAACATTATGATAAAGAATAGTTCAGTCAGTCCCTTGAGGGATCTGAATAATCTCAATAGGCAGATGTAAGTTTGCAAAACCCAACTGGGTGGCTGTCTGTATTCCTGTCTTCCCCATCACCACAGGCAGAATCCAAGTGTCTATGATGTGAAACATGATCTGACCTACTATCCACATGTGCTAATTAGGCCACCGTGGTTCAAAGATGTTATCAACACTCTTGTTATTACTTATAAATTACAATCCCTCAAGACTTTCACTGGCTTGGAGTGGTTTGTTTTGAACATGAAGGGCGAACATGCGTCACTTCCGGCAAAATCTCAGCAGCCCTGACTTGACCCACATTAAAAGGGGTGTGTCCAGCAAATCACTTTGATCCACTATAATTCTGTACTCCATTTATAAAAATGTGTAAAACATGTTGAAATGCAATGTCCATGTATTGTAATATATTATGGCACAATATAAACATTTTCACAATTTTCTTGTCATGTGACTTTTAATAATAATAATAGCGCATGCGTCGTGGTGGTCGGTTGTGTTTTTGGTGAGGACCCGTTTTCACTATCAAAAACCTCCTTAACGGTTGAACTTCTGGGAATAATTTGTTCACAATTACCCGATTATCTCAAATTTTTAGAATCTGATCATTTTTTGACGGATTCAAGGCTCTCAAGCCATTTTCTACTACTTGATTTCACAACGGTTTAATCTATAAGAGTCTAGCGATCCTTTAAGGTAGCGTTGTGGACTTGAGTTGTTCTGTCTATGAATGCTTACGTGTGTTAGTACTGATAAAATGATATCGTGCTAACTTGTACTTTTATCAAACATGGCTCTGCTTGAGTTATATAATTCAATTACGCATCAATCATTATTTGTTAAACTCGGTGAGTGAATTACTCGATTTCAAACTACACAAGTGTCAACTGGTTAACCACCAGTATACCTTAGTTTGACCCTCAACTGTGTAGGACTGACTATATTAATCGTGGAAATAATCGTGGAAATAATCTGTAAAATTGTGGAAACTGTAATTTAACTGTGAGGAGAAATATCCCACAAACATCGTTTTCGCTACGATCTCATACATTGATACGGTAAGAATTCTTTCTGATAAGAAATTTTTGCAACAAGAAAATTAAATCTCTATTCCACCAACACGTGTGCTACCTGTACAGGCCGACATCAGTGCAGGAGTGTATATATCAATTGCTCGCCGTGGTGACAATCATCACAAAATCATAAAACGGCAAGTGTATACATGCTATAATACCAATCAACATAATTCTTTGATTGGAAATCTCAGAAATCAAGCAACATAATTTTTTGGTTGATTTTCTGAGAGGCTCGGTTTTTTACAGAGACCAAGTCATTGTAAATAAATCTTTTTCAATCAACGTAATTTTTTGATTGAATAAGGAATATCTGATCAACGTAATTTTTTGATCGGAGAATATCATCACAAAGAAATCAATCAACGTAATTTTTTGATTGATAAAAAAAAACCAATCAACGTAATTTTTTGATTGAAAGTGAAAAACCATTGTCAAACCAATCAACGTAATTTTTTGATTGGAAAACACTGAGTCAATCAACGTAGTTTTTTATTGAAAGTGAAAAACCATTGTCAATTATTAATATTGGTCAACATAATTTTTGACTGATACAAAAAAACTGCTGGTCATACATAAAGCATATGAGAGCAGTGGAAAAATACCAGTAATGCGAAAAACACTATCACAAGAGGTCACCACTGATGACAGGGGTGACACGCAGGCTAGTCTCCACTCACAGATGGCAGCACATGACCCACCAGAAATACTGTATAACATAAAGAAAATATTTACACATTTTTACCACAAAAAAGAGAAAACAAGATATTTTAAAGCATTGGTGAAACCTGACTTTCAGACACATTTTCTTTACATAACATGAATGTTTATACCCTAAACAGTGCTTTTATGTAGTAGTACCCAAAATATTCTCTGTTAACAAATTTCTGTGGCACTTGAAAGTTGATCAGTTGTCTGCTAAAACCTACACCAGCAATTGAACACTTTGTCAACAAGCTTTGTTTAGCTGGTATGTGATCTTGTGTAAACACCTAATGAGTTACCAGTTGTGCACCTGTCCAGCTTGGGAAACAGGGTGAAGATGTTTTGTACAATTTATCAATTTATTGCCAGGAGTATACTTCAGAACAACATAAGATTATTTTAATATTATTTGAATCAATGAAATAACTCATGGCCGTGAAAAATATTTTATGGTTGTGACAAATATCTTTTGGTTGTGAAAGATATATCATTTATGGGAAAAGTATACTATTTATTTATAAGTATCTTATGCATATGAAAACCTTTCTGTCAAAAAGGGAAGACATGACTCAAAGGTTGCATGGAATCCCCCTTAACTTGAAAGCCGTGATATTGAAAAAGTGACATTAAACCCTTTGATCACTGGTTTGGCCTTAAATCACAATGACTTTGAATGGCAAAACTGTGAATGCTGATAATTGGTATCAGTAAAATTTATGATATGACCCTCTTTGATGAAATTTGGGGTTTTTCACACCAATGAATGGGAAGACATCAAAGGCTGCATGGATTCCACCTTAAAAGCTGGGCTGTATAGAATTTTTTAAAACTTTTTTTTGCAAACATATATAATATAAAAAATAATGATTTCTTCATTTATAACTTCATAAATATTCATCCGTTTTTAATAAATTTACCACCAAAAGAAAGCCAAGAAAAGGCACTATCATCATGATAAGTATTATCTTCCAATTCATTCTCTAAATAGTGGAAAAAAATGGCCAAAAATGTGTTGCTCCAATTTTGACAATTGGTAAACAACACCTCCTATGACTTACGGAGCCCCCTGACAGTTCAAAGGTCAAGGTCACACAACACACTTCCTGTTTAGTCCTGGCAGTACTTGGTGGTCACAAAAAATCATAATTCTCAGGGCAGATGTTCTTTAGTGGATTTCAGATAGATAGCCTGTATGTATGTCAATTTTAAGATCATATATTGTTTTCAGATACCTTAAACCACTGTAAAATTGCCTGCAACTTTCCAGGTTTCACCAATGCTTTAAGGTATGGTGGGAAGGCTATGATAAGAAAAATAGTACTTTTGAACCAGAGAGAAATATACCAAAAATAATTGTGGATAATTATATGCTAAAGAAAAGATGCAAAAACGGGAATATGTGTTTTTCTAATTCGCAGAAAAGGAGGACCCTTCCCAAGGACTGGGCTGATGATGAGGTTAGCCCAACCTCATCACCACCATCATGCTTCGCACAGCCGTTAGTACTAAGGCCTCCGGTGCTCCAAGCACCTGTCCTGCAACTACCCACGCAGGCGCCCATGCAGGCACCTATGCAGGCACAGGCAGATGCAGGAAAAGGGGAGCAAGCTATTGCTGAGCACATTCTGGTACCAGTGAGTGAGAACGGCATGGAATGTGAGATGCATGAACAATTTAAGTGTGAAAGAGAAAGGAATGAGACCCTCATTAGGGACCTGAGGAAGGAACGAGAGAAGGTGATTGATCTAGTTAAGAAAATTGAACATCAGGACTTAAGATTGGACAAATATCGCACAAATGAACTAGCTTTGGAGGCAAAGATAAATGAATAAGAAACACTAAATAAAATTCAGAGCACTACCATCACAAAACAAATGGAGAAAAACTCAGAGCTAGAGACAAAAATAAAGACTCTAGCCAAGGGTAGAGTACAATCTCTAGAGAAAGTTGAGGATGACAAGGAACGCATTCTATATATAGTGGACGAAACCAATAGAGGCCTGGAAAATGCTTGTGTGAAAGGGAACAGGACCATAGAGCATGATCCTTCCATCTCTAGCATCTCTGAGCTGAGGAAGGCATTAAGGGATGGAGAGTATAGAGCGAGGCTCTCACTCTTCTCTGCTGTGGTGATATGCCTCGGCCTTAGGGAACTTTGTGATGAAGGTGAGGGTATAGCCATTAGGGATGATCTGATCGAAGTGGTAGAGGATCTGGCCAGATCAGTGACATGCAATGTCTTTCTGTGCCAGATCCCGCCCATATCAATGACATGCAGTCATTCTTTGATTTCTAATCATACCACCCTAAATGAGGCTCTCACCCAATATGAATGTACTGGTAAGATTTTGGTTCTTCTGACAACCACTGAACTAACCAAGCCATCTACCAGAAAAGTGGTTATTTCTGCCTCTGACCATAGACTACAGGAAAAACCCCTCAAAACTTGGGCACAGAGTGTGGCAGTGAGACTGATGCTGAGTAAGGGTAAATACCCTCTTGACGCCATCTCAGACACAGAATCTGAGTCAGAGTCGGCACAAGAGGGTATTTTGGGTTTCAACAACTCTGATTACCCGAACGAAACAGATATGGATGCTGCCATCATTGGCCAAGGTGGATCCACCATAAAACAGATGGAGAGTGACTCGTCGACCACTCTGAAAAAGACGGACACAATAACTAAGACGTCCCACATCATCATCAAGGCCTCCCCAGTAGGCATAGCAAAGGCCTTAGTGCTCATTAGGGACAAGGTCAGGAGTGGTCCTGATAGGCCCAGAACCACTGAAAAATCGAGGGAGCCTTGTTATCACTATAAGAAGAGAAATTGCCAAAATGGGGATGACTGCAGATATTTTCATGACATTAAGTATCAGCATCTTCAAAAGAGTAAAAAACGCACAGAGAGGTCAAACCCCAGGGATGTGAGGGATAAAAGGGATCAAACTACAAGATCCCCCCTAACCCATCACACATCAAAAAAATCTAAGAAGTTCTGACATTATCAAAGTGGTAGAAGGATGACATTAAACATAAATACATACCTGTGTGAGAAATGCAATGATAATGGTGTAACTGGGAAAATATCAAAAAGTGTTATATGTGAAAATAGATATAAGTTGATCATAAAATGTAACCAAAATGTATACTCAGCTTGTAATCCATATGTACTGGAAATCATAAGATCAATAAAATATTACATGAGAAAAAATGTTGTTCATTGTGAAACTCTATTTCAATTCTTTGAAAAAATTAAAAAATATAGCAGTAGCTTTTCCCTGTTATTGTAAGAATTTACCCATAATAACTTGCCACTATAATGTGAAAAAGAGACGAAACTGTTATGATCTGCCCAACAACTTCATAAATATATTACTGCACAACTATATGATAAATAAATTGGTACTTACCCTACCGATATATAATGGGCCATACCAGTCCTTGGTAATCCTTGTACGCCACGGGCCGTGGCGCAGTTGGTTAGGGCACCAGCTTATTAGCACCAGTTCCTCTGTGGTGATCCAAAGGTCGTGGGTTCGAACCCCGGCCGTGCCGAGATTGAACTTATGACACAATTTCCCACATGAGCTGAGGCCCGTGCCTAAAGGGTTAACCCGTTGTCCTTGTAAATCTGTGACCGAGTGGGTTGTCATGTCAAGGACCTGCGACATGACAATTCAGTGAGGCAGCACTATATCTGCTACAAGTAGGTATCATCACGAAATAACTGAAATAATGTTGAAAGTGATGTAAAACCCCAAACAAACAAACAAATCGGTAATCCTTGTACCACTTACTAGTCTTGCTGATACTCCAGAAGTATATAATTCTATAAGAGAAAGTAACATTAATGCAACAAAATACAATATTTTTTGTGATTTTACTAAATCCTTGATACTTTCACCCCAAAACATGCACATAAGCACAAATTGCACAAAATGTATGCTCAGGTTAAACATAATTAAAAACAAAACAAAAGCTTACCCTTTTGATACCACAGAGATAAATAATATATTGCAAAATGATAAAAAGTCTTCTGATTCATGTGAGGGTGGAAATGAGAAATCTATTAATGCCACGCGCTTGGGGTTAACACGGCCGCGTATAGGAATGGCAACGTCTGCATTAAGGCCAGCCAATGAAATTCTTACACCTGCATGTGGATCAGAAGAAGTAAAATCACAAAATAAAAATGTAGAATATGAGAACTCAAAAAGAAAGGAAAAATAATTGAATCAAAACAAAATCGTCGGAAACTTGAAAATAATATTAATATAGGGACATGTAATGTTCAGAGCATCAAACATAAAGTATTAGCAATAAAAGACTATTTTACTACAAATAATCTTCATGCACTCTTTATGACTGAAACATGACTACATGAACATGGAGATGAAATGACAGAAAATGAACTGGAGGAAGGAGGCCTAAAACTCCACTCATTTCCTAGGATAGGTCGGAATGGCGGCGGAATTGGACTGCTGCATCTTGTAGAATTTCCTTTCAAATCAGACAGATAAGACCCTCCACCTGTCAATACACTGGAGTTAATGGAGGCATCCTTACAGATAAAAAGAAAAAAAGTGATGTTTGTAACCATATATCGACCAGAGCCCTCTGGTGGAAACAGATACACCTACCTTCTATGATGAGCTTACACAAATATTAGCACACTATGGTTCATTCAACCATGAAGTCATATTCCTGGGTGACTATAATGTTCATGTGAATAAACCAAATAAACCAGATGTTGTAAAGTTTAATGATGTGTTATCCACATTTGATATGAACCAATTGGTAACTGAACCAACCCACATACTTGGAAATACTCTTGATCTAATCATCACTTTTAAAGGGAACAAACTCATAAAGACTCATACCGTTGATAAGTACATATCGGATCATAAAATAATTCTCATTAATCTTGACATATACCCCCTAAACCGACTAAAAAAACCATACAATACAGAAATTACAAAAACATTAATATGGATGCATTAAGGAAAGACATTAGAATGATAATGTCAAACTGCAAATCATGGGAGTCATTATCTCTGGAGAATTTGGTGAAATTCTATGATGGAAAATTAACAACCATCATTGGCAACCATGCACCCATCAAGGTTGCCAATGTATCCAGACTCAAACCAGTGCCATGGATGAACAACCAAATTAAACAAGAAAGATCACTAAGAAGGAGACTGGAGCGAAAGATGAAAAAAACTGGATTGCAATTTGATAAAGAAATATATCATACCCAGAGGAACAAATATAACTTGTTATTGAAAGTCTCACAATCCGATTATTTCGCAAACCTGGTGAATGAAAACAAACATGATCTGAAAAAACTTTTCAAGGTCATAGATAAGGTAATGCACAAAGCAACATAAGTCCCGATGCCTCCATCAAATTGTGATACGGCATCAGCAGAAAAATTTAATAACTATTTTCTTGAAAAAATAGACACAATTCGTAAAAACATTGATGATCATCAAATAAATGGAAATTCGCCACCAGAGGACACTGCAATAGATGCGCCACCTAACCCTAACCTAAACCAACCAACCCTTGACAGGTTTATCCCCGTGACTGAGGAGGAGGTTCGGAAAATGATCCGAAGGGCATCGAATAAATCATGTGAATTAGATCCAATCCCATCTTGGCTACTTCATGATCTAATTGATGACCTCCTACCGATTATCACAGGGATTATAAATAAATCACTAACTGCTTCAGAGATATCTGAAGGCATGAAAATTGCAATAATTAAACCACTACTGAAAAAACTAGGTCTTGAGTTAATTGAAAAGAATTATAGGCCAGTCTCTAACCTTAGTTATGCTTCGAAGTTAACTGGAGGGCCGTGGCAGATCAACTGGTATCATACCTAATAAAAAATAAATTGACTGATAAATTTCAATCAGCATATAAAGAATTTCATAGTACTGAGACAGCATTACTACGAGTCCAAAATGACATCCTGAGGGAACTTGGCCATAAGAAAATGATAATCCTGTTATTATTAGACTTATCGCCGGCCTTTGATACCTTTGACCATCAATTGTTGTTTGACAGGTTAGAATCAAGATATGGCATAAAAAATCAAGCACTCTCATGGATAAAATCCTACTTGAAAAATAGATAACAATGTGTGAAGATCGGGTGCAAAAGGTCCACCAATAAACCAATTAAATATGGGGTCCCTCAGGGATCGGTACTAGGTCCGATTCTTTTCACACTTTATATGTTTCCTTTGACAGATATCCTAGAAAAATATAACCTGAGTTACCACATTTATGCAGACGACACCCAAATTTACATACCTGTTGATCACACCTCACCGCATGACTATGAGGTATCCAAGCACAACTTGGAGGAGTGTGTGAATGAGGTCAGAATATTTCTAATACAAAACAAAATGAAAATAAATGATGGAAAAACAGAGATGTTGGCATGCTATGACGGACATAGCAATACCCTAGATAGGGACATAAACACAAATAAAGTGGGCGATTCACACATAACCCCCTCCCCATCTTTAACTGACCTGGGCGTCATATTTGATGAGAAAATGGATATGAGGGCTTAGATAAAAAAAATATGCAAGAAAGGATATTATCATATCAGAAATCTTTTCTCCATCAGAAAATGTCTGGATGAGAAAACAGCCTTAACCTTGACCCATGCCTTTGTAACCTCTGCCCTGGACTATGGAAATGGCCTACTCGCTGGCCTACCAAATATAGAAATTAAAAAATTGCAATACCTACAAAATTCTGCAGCAAGGGTTGTAGGTAAAATAAGAAAATTTGATCATATATCAGAGAAGCTGAGAGAATTACACTGGCTACCTATACATGCAAGAATTAATTTTAAAATTGCCCTAACAGTATGGAAGGCTCTAAATCTCTGCGGTAGGTCTGAAATTGTGGAATGACCTTCCAAATGACCTTAGGATCTGCACATCAGTGAATCTCTTTAAGAGCAAGCTGAAAACCCATTTATTCAAAATTCACATTTTGAATGAAGCGCTTTGAACAGATTATCTGATATCAGTGCTATACAAATTTTTTTATTATTATTATTTTTATTATTATAATGATATAATAATAAGGATTTGTATAGCGCTATTTCAGACTACGTCTGCTCATGGCGCTTTTGTAGATAGTGTTTTTTTATAGAGATAAGTCTTTAATTGTTTTTTAAAACTATCAATTGTTTTGCAGGTTTTCACTTCAAGGGGCAGGGCATTCCAATTTATTGGTGCATATACCATGAATGCCCTATCTCCATAAGATTTCATATTTCCATATACTCATTATTGTCATTAGACCTTAGACCTACTGCTGATATTTTGCATGTTAATAACTGGGATAAGTACTTTGGGGCAAAGCCATTTTGCAACTTCCAAGTCAATAAAGCCATTTTAAAGTCAATTCACATTTTGGTAATCCTTTATACTGCAGTAAGATATTTCCTTGACCTTCATGTTGATCTTTGCCAAGTATGATATAATCCGAGGTAGAAAAGGCAAGGATCCGCAAGAATAAGCTAGACGGCGATCACAGTCCTTGGCCAATATCAACAACGGTTTCAAACTGATTTGATCTCTTCAGTTGGATGGGGACTGACTGTGATATCCTAATTCTTGTTTATATTGGATCTGGTGGAGGTGCCAGCACCACTGGAGGTGCTGTTCCTTCACACATAGCACCTCAAAACTGGAGGTGTTCTGGGTTTCTATCAGCTCCTGGGTGAAGGTGCTATCGAGAAACCTGTGTTTTTCATGGTTTACACAGGTTACACATGAGTTGTAACCCATTCTACATATGTTGTAGAATTTTCTGAATTTTCTTGAGAGGTTTTTTTCGATTTTTTATTGATTCAAATCTTTTTGATTTAAAATCTTTAATTCTGTTTAAATTTAAGGACCCTCTCCCTTAAGGCCTCCAGACTATTTCATTTATTTTACGCTTCGTAACGTTTCGGCGCGGGGTTAGAATGTCCAGTTTTTAAACAAATTTTCTTGATTTCGTTTCTTCTTTCTTTTGTATGTAATACAAGAATTTTTTCAATAGTTTTAATAGGATAAAATACCTTGTTTTTGTTGGGTTCTTGGCCAGTTTTTGGGGGCGTTTGTATTCCAATGTCGAAACTCTTTTTGTGAAAATAAGTTTTATTTTCACATTTTTCTTTTTTGTTGTTTTTTGTTGTTTTTTGTTGAAATCATTAGACTTTTTGTAGCAGGTTCGGTTCTTGTAGGAGTGCGGTAGGTTTATTCATCTACCGGGATTGCCTTGAGTAATTCCAGAATCTCTTCCAATTCCTGGGGGGGGGGGGGGGGGGGGGGTTGATGTGATATAACCCAAGGGTTGTTCCCACCACATGATCCAAAACTCTTTCCTCTATCTGAAGACGCAACAATATTCAAGGAAATGTAGTGTTTAAAATCAGAAGTGTATTATATTCAATCATTACCTTAGTAAAGCTGGCAACAATTGTTTAAAGCATTGCTCTGGTACGTACACTTTTCTTTATCACAGTCTGGGAATTAGAATGTCTGCCTATGATCACTTGGTATGTAAAGAAGGCATATACTCCTGGGGTCTGTGATAGAGTGATGATTGCACATAGAAGCTTGTACATAGAAGACCACAGTCTTAGTGGAGACATGAGGGGCCTGTTAATTTTCTGCAATCCAACAATCTACAATTATACCATCTCAATTAATTTTACTGATTAGAAATCAATTCAACAATTCAACTGGAAATTAAACAAAACAGTTTTAATTTTCTGTTGATCACACTGATTTCAAATTCCTCAAATGAAATGCACTTGGCTCTATAATATATTATAAAATGTTTGTTTTGATTTATAAATAATGAAGATTTTTATATGTTTCATTTTTACTATACATGTACAAAAATATATATATATATATATATCTTTAATTTATATTTGATCTCAAAGTATAAAATAGATTGATTTTAAATATAAATGGGTTTATATTTATATTTATAATGAATATATTAGATATATTTATATATTGTGCAATGTCATATATTTATATATAAATAAATAACATTAACAATTATATAATGTATTTTGTTTTCTGTGTTATATTTCTTAAACATTTACATAGAATTATTCATTAATTATTCATTAAAGTATACATCAGCGCTATGAACAGACTTGTCTGGTATACGCGCTATAGAAATTTTGTTATTATTATTATTATTATCAAACGAACCAAATTGGTACATTTGCAATCATGGTAGATTTCGTCTAATCAGGTTGTTTCACCTTAATCTTTTTAATTTCATCACTTCGATCCTTGCCGTCATGGAAGCCACATGAGCATTTCTCATCGCTCTTCTTTTTTTCACTTTCTTCCCCCCTCAGGGGTGTTGACGGTGTGAAGGTTCTAGTATAAACCCCATTATGAAATTGTTTTTTGTAAAGTGGTTATTATGGATATATAGTGATGCCCGCAAATAGCAATCAAATCAAGAAAAGGTTTATTTGATAAAAGTGTATCAGATAAATCGTCAAATATCATAACACTATCCTATTCTATCAAGTTCTGAATCTGTTGGAATTACAACAGAAAATATTACATTATATGATAAAAGATCATCATTTCTTGCCATGTTCTTTAGAAAAAGTAAATTTTATCTGGTGTATTATAAAAGACATGATCTATATCATGCATCAATTTAATAATAGAAGATTTACTGGAATATTACATGGGTGGTGGAATGTTGGATATTTCTCAATTGATATTTCCACATTCTGTACTTTCTTGGTAAAATATATCAAAATATTTAGTTGCAATCAAACTATTTTCCTTATTATTAGAACTAAAACATGATAAAAGAGTTTTATTACTCCACCCGATAATTTTATGATATATAAAATACAAACAGAAATGACCACACAAATTGGAATCTAAATCTTGAATACAATTTCTATTAGTTATATTTTTGAATAAATACATTAGATAAATAATAAATAAGTCATTTTCCAATTGAATCAAACCTAACAATCTATTTTTTTTTATCTGCAAGAATAATGTTTGTCCACTATTATAAACACTATACATGATTTTTTATTATAAAATCTCGATTAGCAATTTTGTGATCATTTATATGAATATCAAATTTATAAAAATAGCTTATGATTTTTTAACAATTCTACAGATAGCATCCCATTCATTATTATGTCATTAATACCCCTTTATCCTTTTCTGTTTAGATGATACAATCATATACACCATGCACAAATATAGTCCAATTGTCTTTTATATGTTTATATGATCATTTATTTCTATTTTCAAATCAACACAAACAGAAATCATCAATGAGGAAAACATGCATATAAAATCAACTTCTGAAATAGATGCAATTCACCAACAATTGAATTTCTTAAATGGTTTTATATATGAGTACATGAATAACACTTTGCTGAAAAATACATGACTGCTTGCAATACCTGGAAATAATTTTGAGGAAAGGAACACATATACCTCTACCAAATCAAGACAATACCAGTTTTAATAATGATATTCTTATACAAGCTGTGATGTAAGCTGAAGTACCAGCTCCCAAACCACATAAGGAACAACTAGATTATAATCAAACTCAATCAGACATATTCTTACCACACAATTTAGATATTCTTACTCCATCGGTCTATTACATTCCTCTTATAGATTCAGATCAAAATATGGAATCAAAATTAATATATTAAATACAAACGCTGAAATAAACAATTTACTATAAATGAAAAAGAGACTTAACCAAATCAAAACAATAGCACAACTAAAATATCAACCAGAAAACCAATGGGGAAACATATAGATTTATTGCACACTGATTATACTGATTCTGGTGAGGATAAGTGTTTCAAATATGGGCTAAAAATTACCTTCATCATCATATCGCAACAAACAAAATATTGATATGATGAAATCCCTCTACTACCACAGTTCAGAGTCAACATTTTCTTCAGAAAAGTATAGTGAATCATATGATAGTGTGGGACATAGAATGATCATACGTGGGAACATGAATATATTGACATTTCACGAACATTATCATAGACAATATAGATGACGCATAGAGCGACAGTACGCATGCTCATCATACATATCACACCCCAGATGACTATCGATGCGGAGAGGGTCAAACACCAATGAGCAGAGTAGGTCAACTACATTATGGATCCAGACGTGTGCCTACTTAATGGACCAAAACCGCTACTCAGCGCACAGTATTCCATATGCCTACATGGTCCACGTCAGTCTGATCTCTGACCAAATACTGTTGCCAACCGGTATTATCTGAGGTGTGGCTGCCGGCCAGGAGAGTCATGCCTAGTCTTGTTTGTTTGATTATATTTGTGCATGGTGTATATGAATATCAAAATGATATTGCTGGGATGGTGATTGGCAAGGGAGGATCCAATGTAAGACGCCTACAGGAACTGACAGGAGCTACAATACATCTCGAGGATGCGACTAGGGGCACAGAAATTATAAAACTTGCTTTTCTCGATGGGAATCCGGAGGTAGTAAAGAAAGCACGTGTTGAATTGACAAAGTATGTAGAGAATAAACTCTGAAAATTTTGCCCGGAGCCATCTGTAAATTGACTCTTACACTTTATGGTGCGACTTAGGTAATACTAACACTATTAACACTTATATGGACACGAGAACTGTAATGTGACAAGTAATAATGCAAGTAATGATAAAGGTGATATTTTGCTAGATAATGATGTACTGTTAAAATATAGAGGCTGCGCATTGTCATTTACTATTAATGATGTAAATATTTCTAGTAACTGTGTTCTGACTAATATGATATGTCAAGCTGACCTTGGCACTATGGTTGGGGCATCTTGTGAGTTGTTATTGTCTCTTAAAAGGCATGTAATATTGAAGTCCAGGCTCTCAAATTCTTCTCATAATCTTGGTTTGGTAAATTATGGGGAAATAATGTCATAAAGAAGCTCCATGAAAAGAAATATGAAACTCTGTAATTGTGGTGCAGTGGTAAATCTGATAGCCCGTCTTATTCTTCCAAAACGATACACATACTCTCCGTATTCTCATGCATCTGCTCGACATAAAAATCACCATGAAAGCAGACAATATCTCTCTAATATAAACCAATTGACCCAAAATGGTGACCGTCATCATCACCAACCCTGAATCTTTGCGGAAACAGACATAGACAAAAGGCACGTGTTAACCACAAATTGATAAACAACGGCGAACCTGCATCAAATAGAATATTAAGTCTAAATCGATTTGATATCCTGAGTGATATTTGTTAATGGGAAAACCCGAACACTCACCATTAGTCCAATTATCAACAGGCCAACCTATGCAACCACTTGGCAAGATGGTGGTGGTGCCACAAACAATACACAAAATGATAAAAATGAAATCCGATATCACAGACTACTTGTGGGATGTTGTAATGTCCAATCAATCTCAAAAAAGATACTTATGATTAAGGACTATTTTTCTGATAATAAACTTGATGCTTTATTTCTAACTGAGACTTGGTTAAATGAAGAAACTGATGACAGAATAACCAATCACTTGGAAGAGGGTAATCTTAAACTCGAATCCTACCCCTGATTAGGCAGGTCCGGGGGAGGGTTGGGGATTATCTTTAAACGGGAACTGCCTTTCGCCAGTCTGAATGGTAAAAAGATCACTTTTGTGACCATCTATCGACCTGAGCCTTCTGATATGAACAGATATACCTACTCTGAATTCTATAATCAATTCAATAGAATAGTAGCTCACTTACTAGTTACTCACTTTTCACCCATGAAGTAATTTTCCTGGGCGATTATAATTTCCGCATGAATAAACCTGATAAACCAGATGTAATCAAATTTAATGACATCCTGGATACCTTTGAAATGACTCAATGGGTTAAAGAGCCGACTCATAGGCTGGGAAACACTCTCGACCTCCTGATTACCTTTGAGGGGAACAAGTTATTAAAGAGTCACCTAGTCGATGAATATATATCTGATCATAAAATGATAATCTTAACTCTGAATCTATCTCCCCTAACACCAACTAAGAAATACATTAAATTCAGAGATTTCAGAAAAATGAACACTGAAGCTCTCCGAAAGGACATAAGATCTATTGTCCATAACACCACTGAATGGGGAGAACTTATTATGACTCCAAGCTTACTTTATTGATGGACAAACACACCCCATTCAAAGAGAAATACATTCCTGTTCACAAATGTGTACCATGGATGAATGATAATATAAGGCAGGAGAGGTCGCTAAAGAGAAGATTTGAGAGGAAATGCAATAGAACAAATCTTTAGATTGATAAGCAGTTATATACCACACAGATGAACTTGATCGGAAACAATCAGTAATTCTACTCCTTCTTGACTTATCTGCAGGCTTTGACACAATAGACCATCAAATTCTGTTTGACCGACTAGAGATGAAATGTAGAATTTGGGACCAAGCTCTAAAATGGATTAGGTCATACCTAAATGAGACGAGGCAGTGCGTTAAGGTAGGGTCCAGTAGGTCTTCCTTTAGGTCTATTAAGTATAGGGTCCCTCAGGGATCTGTCCTGGGACCCATACTTTTCACAAGCTATATGTCACCTCTAGCTGATATCCTGAAAAAATATGGATTAATATTATCACATTTATGCGGATGATACTAAGTCTAAGGAAAAGGTCAACCTGTGTACGCATAGGTTGGAGGAATGCATTGTTGAGGTCAGAAACTTTCTTTTTGAGAATAAAATGAAGATCAATGATGGTAAGACGGAGATGTTGATATGTACTGACAGGTACAATACTGCTAACGGGAACTTACCTGGTACTATCAGGATTGGGGTTACCAATATCATTTCAAGTGAATCAGTTGTGGACCTGGACATGACCTTGGACACTAAAATAGACATGAGTAGATTGTTGATGCATTCATTGAGCAGCCAAGACGGAATAGGGTCCAGTTCACATGACTTCTTGGCTGCTTCTTTAATCAGGTTTTGACATCAGAATTTTTCAGAGGAGTAAATTTATCTAGGGGAATATTAAATTTTGGCTTTTCTGTAATCGGTCCAGAATTTGTATTATGTTCATACATTTCTTTCTTCAGTTTTGTATTTTTTTCTGAGAAAAAAATATAAAATTCAGTTGCTTATTCTCTGGTGCAACTGTGGTTTGGGTAGGGGTGTCTTCCTTTGTATGTAATAAGCCATTAAGAATTTTGAACAAGTTCTTTGGATCAGATTTATTTGAGTCAATTATTTCAGAGAAATACTTATTTCTTGACAATTTTATCATGTTATTTTATTTATTTCGATGTAATTGAAATTGTATTTTGTCTATGGAGAGGCCTGTTGACTTTTCTTTCTCATTTCTTTTGTCTCTTTTCAGCATTAATATTATCAGATACCCATGGAGCAGGTTTCCTTATACTTATGTTTCAACTATCGGAGCATGTTTATCTAATATATTTAATCAATAGCTCATCAAGGTCATTATCACAATATGATTGATTTATATCAAAAGTTTCTTCAATATCTTTTATAAAACTTTTAATGTCTAATTTACTAAAATTTCTAAATGATATTCTTTTAGTGCTTTTTACTACGGTTTGTGTATTCAATGAAAATAACTTGATGATTATAAGGACTGTAATGAGCGTCAGAATTTCAGATCTTCAAAAGTCTTCAAAAAAAAGGTATATTTGTTCTTATCAGAGGGTTTGGGTCTATATATAGTAATAACAGTGCATGTATTGTTGTTAATTTTGTTAGTTTTGTTAGATTTCCACCAATTCCATAGTCATTAATTTATGATTATGATCACTTTTTCAAATATCCAGTTGTTTTATAAATGGCAAGACCTCCACCAGATCTCAGTGCCCTATCTACATGTTTAATGTCATAATTATTTTCTTTTATTTTTGTTTTAATTATTTTCTCATTATTCTCATTTATCCAAGTTTCAGTAACAAAGAAAATATCATTTTCATTTATGTAAAGATTTAAATATTCAGTCTAAATTCCTAAACTTTGAACATTTGTGTTTTGTTCATATTTATATGAAGTGTGTGGTTTAATGCATTAAGATGATGTGATGGGGGAATCCCTGCCATCCCGGTCATTGACCCCAGGTCGTCCTTGAGAAATACTCAAATAAAATGACATTTCAAAGATTTTAAACATCATCAAAAACATAACCGCACAATATATGACAGGCAACAAAAGCGATAATTAAAACTAAAAAAAAGGATTTATACATGTGAAATATGTAAAAAAGAATTTCAAAGCAAGGTTGGTATTTAAAGCATAAATGTAGTTAATCTATAAAAAATAATGTGTATAATTATGTCTGGTGTCATATTCTATATATATATCACAAAATAAATTATTAGTTCATATTTCTACTTTTCATTCATCAACACAAAAATGGTCTTCAAAAGGACAACATAAAAGTTTTATGTTCATTATAAAAATTATATTGAATGTGATCAATACATCATATGTAATATACGTTCAATAATTGGTGTATGTAATTGCGCTGCAAATAATATCACAGGGGCGTAGTATCCGCTTTTAAAGGAAATATCATAATGAAAACAATGAAATCTTTATCAAATGAATAGATTCGATTTAGTAATAATAATAATTATAATAATAATAATAAATTTCTATAGCGCTATATCAGACAAAGTCTGCTCATGGCGCTTACGCAAATAATGTTCTCTGAACAAATGAGTCTTTAAATGCCTTTTAAAGGTGTCTATAGTCTTGCAATTTTTCACTGTTGAGGGAAGGGCATTCCAAACCTTTGGCGCATATGCCGCAAAAGCCCTGTCACCATACGTCTTAAGATTAGTTTTGGGTATTATATATTCATTTTTTTAGGCAGATCTAAGGTTTTTTTCACTTCTTTTTCTTATCAATAGGTTGTTTAAATATTCTCAGGCCTTACCATTTTGTATTTTCCATGTGATAAGACCGATTTTAAAATCAATTCTAGCCTCAACCGGCAACCAATGTAGTTCCATTAGTTTTTTGTGATATGATCCCTCCTACTTATTTTTCCTACTACCCTAGCAGCCGCATTTTGAAGCTTCTGGAGTCTTGCCAGTTCACATCTGGGCATGCCTGCAAGTAGAGAATTACCATAATCCAGTGTAGAAGTGATTAAATGCGTGTGCTTGTGTGTTAGAGGTTTTTTCATCTATACAGCCTCTAATTCGCGCAAGATTTTTAGATGGTAATATCCATTCTTGCATATTTTCCTAATTTGCGGTTTCATAGATAACTCCTGGTCTATGAGGACACCTAGATCCCTAACCTTACTCGATCTAGAGATGTGCGAGGATCCTACTCTGATTTCCCTAGGGACATTGTTATTTTTAATATCCCTCTTCCTCCCACAAACCAGCATCTCTGTTTTTCCATCATTCAGCTTCATCTTATTTGTGAGTAGAAATCTCTTGATTTCATCTAATACATTTTTCAATTTCTTCCATAGATGTTTTTATTTCAGAGCTAGACTTAGGGTCAAGGCTGATGTATATTTGCGTATCATCAGCATATACATGGTGTTTTAGACCATACTTATCAATTAAATCTGCCAGGGGTTCCATGTATGCAGTAAACAGAATAGGACCCAAAACAGAGCCTTGGGGAACACCATACCTTATATCCCTGTTTTCTGATCTATCACCATCTATCGTGACACATTGCTTCCTATCAGATAGATAAGATCTGAACCATTTCAGTGCCATACCCACAATACCACATCTGTTTTCTAGCCTATTAAGTAGTATATCATGGTCAATGGTGTCGAAAGCCACAGATAGGTCTAGTAATATGAGCATCACCGTTCTTCCACTATCAATATCTGTCAGTATGTCATTTTGAACTTTCAAAAGTGTTGTTTCAGTACTATGAAATTCCCTGTAAGCTGACAGGAACATACTCTGAATACCATTTAGTACCAAATGTCCAACAAATTGTTTAGCTACAGCCCACTCGATCAATTTTGAGAGATAAGCCAAATTAGATAAAGGTCTGTAATTTTTCTTATTTAGCTCCAGGCCTAATTTTTCAAATAGTGGTCTAATTATTGCCTCCTTCAAACTGTCAGGCATGTCACCTAGTGTAATCGATTTATTTATAATTTCCATAATTAATGGTAATAAATTCTTTAGGCACTCATTTAGTAACCAAGTGGGTATGGGATCAAGTTCACATGACTTCTTCGCTGCTTCTTTTAATAAAGTCTTAACTTCTTCTGAGTTCAGGGGTTTGAAATTATTTAGTCTTTTGTCAAATTTTGGCTCCTCGACTATAGAATCCATATTGGCGCCAAAGGCATCCATACCCTGCCTAAGATCCAGAACCTTCTGTAAGAAAAAGTTATTAAATTCTGTCGCCAGTTCCTTTTTGTCCTTACATCTTGGGAAGGGGGTTTCTTCCTTTGTGTGAAGTAGTTTATTTAATATTTTAAAGAGTTTCTTCAGATCGGTTTTATTCATATCTATTTTGTTTGAAAAGTAGTTGCTTCTAGTAGACTTCATCATGCTGTTGTCTTTATTTTGTTGTATTTGGAATTGAATCTTGTCAGATATCAGGCCCGACTTTTTATGCTTCCTCTCTAATTTTCTTCTTTTCCTCTTTTCAGAGCAGATCTCATCACCTACCCATGGAGCCGGTTTCCTGACATTGATGGTCCTTTCAACTAATGGAGCATGTTTATCAAGAACTTCAGTTAATTTACTGTATTTATTCAATAGTTCATCAAGATCGTCATCACAATATGATCTATCTGTACCAAATTTGTTTTCAATGTCGGTTAAAAAACTTTGAATATTCATTTTTTTTAAATTTCTATAAATTATTTTTTTGTTATTCTTAGTTTTGGCTCGCATATTTAATTGTATTTTTATTATATCATGATCAGATAATTTTTCATCCACGAGGTGCCAGTTTATTATGTTACTATGAGCACCCGAGATCAATAAATCCAGTGTATTACCTAAAATATTAGTTGGCTCTTTAATATGATTCATGAGATTAAATGAGTCTAGAATATCATTGAATTTAATTACATTCGGCATATCAGGTTTATTTAGATGAAAATTATAATCACCAATAACTATAACTTCATGATTATATACACTATAGTAGGACAAAATATCAGAGAATTCATCAAAAAACTGAGAGTAGGTATATCTGTTTTTTCCAGAAGGTTCTGCCCTATAAATAGTAATAACTGTACATGACCTGTTATTAGTAGTGATTTTAATTTCCATAAGTTCAAAAGTAGTTATGTTGTGATTATGTTTTATTTTCTTGACATCTAGTTCTTTCTTGTATACAGCAGCCAAACCTCAACCCGACCTCCGAGGTCTAGGGACATGTTCAACCTCATAATCATTAGTTTTTAATTCTGATAATATCATATCTTCATTTGTTATATTTATCCAAGTTTCAGTGATGAAAAAAATATCAATCTTATTTTCAAATCTATACTGATTAACATGGCCCGTTTTATTTCCTACACTTTGCGCATTAGATACAGCTATAATTAGATCTCTATGTATTTTGTTAATGTTCGTTTTATTATTTAAACCATTAACGCAATGAGCTGGCTTTTGCCTTTTTTCAATTTCATATATGTCTGATGTTTCATTAAGATCAGATATAAAGGGAATTCCCACCCCATTTGACCTTGACCCTGGTGAGATCATGAATGGAGGTTTCCCCATCCCATAATTCTTGCCCTTTGCGGAGCAACGAATCATAGAAGGGGTGGGCGTGGCTACAACTCTATCGATTCGATATTTCATGGAGCGATTTCTATTTAGTGACGTCTGATTATGTTTTTTGGGTGTTCGCATATCCATTTTATCATTGTTAGCAATGTTACCATTGTTATATGTAGCGGTTGTGTGTGTGGTTTCACTCAAAATTGAAGCATTAATGTCAGACAGTATCGTGGGCCTGCAGTCAAGGGCAGAGCATAGTTGGTCACGTGTATAAACGTCATTTCTTGATTCGTAGTGTCTCGATCTATTTATATCATCAATGGGTTGATCATTAAGTTTGCTTTCATTAAGGTCATATTTAAAAGTGCCGTCATAATCCCCTCGCGTGTTATTTTTAGAACCACAAGAGCTATTTATAGGCAGATCGTAGTAAATGTGTGGACTCGTAGTAAAATCGTAATAATGGTTCATTTTGATTTTATCATTGTTTTTTTATTTTTAAGTCTTGATTTAGACATAATTAATTTACTTTTTGGTGCCGATTTGCGTGGACTAATTTTAATAGTAATTTCATGTCCATATGCTTTGTGTTCATGGTAGATGATATAATATTATCAAAGATAAATGTCCATGTGCTTTGTGTTCATGGTAGATGATATAATATTATCAAAGATAAATTTACGTTTATATATTGACATGCTCAGTGCAGATTTTTTAAGACTATATAATAACTTTATGTTGTCTTCTCCTTTTTTGCAGATACATGGTTCACGGATGTGAATCAAGGATAACCAGTACACGAATTGGTTTGAATTGATAGTTTTATTGTTTTTTCCATAAGGCGCAATACTCCTGTACAATAGGTTTTCTAGTAGTACATTTTCAATACCAGACTTGAAGTTACATGTGTCACAACTAATACTATTAATAGTCTGTCCACTGTACTCCCGTCAATATCTCTTAAGTTTCTTTGCATAATTGGCCCTACTGGGACTTCTAGGGGTAGCTAACCTAGGGTCCCTCGGGTGTTTGTCACCAGATCCCTTCTCCTTGTGTTGCTCAACATGAGCAAAATCACATTTGTTCCCTTTCTTACAATTACCATTCCGGAAAAAGATACAGACATCCTTTCTCGTTTCATTTTTCTCAGCCTTATACTCCCTGATGACATTCCTAATGGCCACAAGTGCCCTCGCTATACCAATAGGGGTTCCCTTGATTAGTACCTGATCAATTTTATCCTCATCATCTCCCTTAATTTTTTTCAGGGATGTGTCAGTCGATTTTGAGATCTTACTAATGTTCTTACCTCCCTTACCTATTAGTTTAGGTGAGGTGTTTCTGGGTATGATCGTACTAATCTCTTCACTCTCATTGTCTTCATCATTGAAATCTAATTTCACATTGTACATATTTTTACCAGAAGTGGAAACTGTCCCTACAGAATCTACATGTCTCTCATCATCATCATCATCCAGATTTATCGGAGACTTATCATCACTCCACAGTTCAGTCGGGTCACCTTTGTATGCCTGCCTATCTGGCTCAACAACCTTACAAAGGTGTTTCATCCAATCCCTAGCTGCATGATCAAGGAGCGTATGATCGCTAACTGATGTTACCACTGCAGTCGAGGCAAAATCGGTGATCGAATCAGGGGTGTCTACAACTTTAATTTGTCCCTCACCTAGTTTCACCCCCCATTTAGTCACACAGTGGTTGAAAAAAGTATGGGAGTTCACAATCTTAGGATCACATATGGTCGATATTGGGGGGATTTGACACAACATAAATTGGACATTCAGCCATTTTGGCTAGTTTATATGTTATCCCTTTTACACTACTAAGGATTTCTTTACCGTAGATCCTTTCCTGTACCTGACTCAGTCCTAAACAGAGAACAATAGCCGAGTAAGACCTCAGGGATGACTTGAAAGTCATGTCCTTTACAGCATACATCATGTCAGATACATCATTGATACTTTTGTCAATAACCCAGTCATACACTACATGGTTAGTTTTAAAGTTAACAACACTGGCATATACAATGTCGGACACAAATAGTATCCTGTCCTTGACCGGCAGAGGGGGGGGAGGCACAGATTCTGCAGAAGTAGAGGGCATCACTGTAGTCTCCACCACAGCATCAATGCGACGGAGGTGATCCCTGTTTTTTGCCTCCAATCTGGCAATGGTCTCATTGTTGTTGAGAATGGTTTTTTTCTGCTCTTCGATCTTGTTGGATGCCCTTGTTAACTTGACCTTGTCATGCCTTGCCGTAAATTCAAGGGTATTGACCTTCATCCTCAAATCATCATTCGCATCTTCCAACACCTTTATCTTCTCATCCTTTAATTTTGCCTGCTGCTTCAGCTGAGCGAATGATTCAGATTTCTCATTGAGCAGATCTAGCATTTCACGCATGCTGACCTCTAAATCCATCCCTGCAGGGGTTGGATTTTGCTCATCAGGGATTGGGTTGGGCATAGGGTTTCGCCTATCACCTGCCCCATCACCCATCAAAGTCTCAGTTTCATCAGTGTCAGTGCGAATATTTACAGGTGCAGTGTCAGTGTTAGTGTCATCCGTCTCCCCAGCAATCAGCATGGGTTCATCACATGGATCACCTTCCTTGTTCTCCTCTGCCTCCACCCTGTCCGCCCAATCCAGGGGAACCGACCGAAACGAGCGTGAGGAACTCCTCCTTTTCCTCCCAGATCTTGCTTTACCAGCTGCTTTAGATGCCATCTGTAAAGAGGGAGAATGAGGATTTAGGAACATAATCTTTTGTTTTTTTCTTTTTACATGATAGATAGTCATTCACTAATTTACTATCAAGACTGTATTCAGGTTCAAAAGTAGAGTCTTTTTTCCTATATCCATGCCACCATATTTTATAATAATTTAGTTTATCCTTTCTACTGTAGAAATGATCTATAATGGCTTTTATTCTGTACATTTCATGCATTTCTGAAATATTTTCCTCCATAACTTATTTCTGATTTATTTTGTTCAGGTTGTCTGTATGATATCAAATTTTTGTTTGAACGTCTTAACTCCTAACCGAGTATAATATGCTAGAATAGATTATTTTCTTACCGTGATAGTATTGAGACTTGTTCCACGCGTATAGTATAGCAACGAAGTCGGAGTATCAGTTAATTCCACAGTTCACAAATTAATATCTAAGTTCACAGTTTATATTTTTTAACACTATATTCACTTTCAATATCCGAGGTCACCACTGTAGCCTCTACCATAGTATCAATGCGACGGAGGTGATCCCTGCTTTTTGCCTCCAATCTGGCAATGGTCTTTGTTGTTGAGAATGGTTTTTTTCTGCTCTTCGATCTTGTTGGATGCCCTTGTTAACTTGACCTTGTCATGCCTTGCAGTAAATTCAAGGGTATTGACCTTCCTCCTCAAATCATCATTCGTATCTTCCAACACCTTTATCTTCTCATCCTTTAATTTTGCCTGCTGCTTCAGCTGAGCGAATGATTCAGATTTCTCATTGAGCAGATCTAGCATTTCACGCATGCTGACCTCTAAATCCATCCCTGCAGGGGTTGGATTTTGCTCATCAGGGATTGGGTTGGGCATAGGGTTTCGCCTATCACCTGCCCCATCACCCATCAAAGTCTCAGTTTCATCAGTGTCAGTGCGAATATTTACAGGTGCAGTGTCAGTGTTAGTGTCATCCGTCTCCCCAGCAATCAGCATGGGTTCATCACGTGGATCACCTACCTTGTTCTCCTCTGCCTCCACCCTGTCCGCCCAATCCAGGGGAACCGACCGAGACGGGCGTGAGGAACTCCTCCTTTTCCTCCCAGATCTTGCTTTACCAGCTGCTTTAGATGCCATCTGTAAAGAGGGAGAATGAGGATTTAGGAACATAATCTTTTGTTTTTTTCTTTTTACATGATAGATAGTCATTCACTAATTTACTATCAAGATTGTATTTAGGTTCAAAAGTATAGTCTTTTTTCCTATATCCATGCCACCATATTTTATAATAATTTAGTTTATCCTTTCTACTGTAGAAATGATCTATAATGGCTTTTATTCTGTACATTTCATGCATTTCTGAAATAATTTCCTCCATAACTTATTTCTGATTTATTTTGTTCAGGTTGTCTATATGATATCAATGTTTTGTTTGAACGTCTTTACTTTTTTTTTCCAGAATGATCCAATGTGTAATATTATATTACACTTTTGATTTTTTGATATTCACTTTGCCCAAGAGATCAGCTTGGCACATAGAGTTTATTACATTCAACACAGTCCTTGCCCAAGAGGTCAGCTTGGCCCATTTTTATTGTTTTTTCACGAAAAGATTTACACAGTTAATCAGTTATTACCCAAGAGGTCAGCTTGGCACAAATGTACTGTATTTCTCACTACTTTTTATTTATTGTTGTTTTGCCCAAGAAGTCACCTTGGCACTTAAACACGTTTTAAGTTTGTGTGAAAAATTTCAAGGTGATAAGAACGCTTTGTTTTGTGGTCGTTGGCTAATATTTAATTTCAATAATGCTTTAATTTACCGAGTATAATACGCTAGAATATATTATTTTCTTACCATGATAGTAATGAGACTTGTTCCACGCGTATAGTATAGCAACGAAGTCGGAGTATCAGTTAATTCCACCGTTCACAAATTAATATCCAAGTTCACAGTATATATATATATTTTTAACACTATATTCACTTTCAATATTCGAGGTTATTCCAAATGTTTCTCGCCTAGGGAGTGTAGCGATAATGTCACAAAGCGAGTCGCCAGAGCTCTTTATATACCCGGGTTTGAGTTGAGTTATTAGAAAATGGCGCGAGTTTCCCTATTATGCCCTTTGTCTGATTACGATTTGTTTTTGTTGTTGGAATATATTTCCCACCAGAGATTCATATTGTTGTTTTGAATGTGGTAGCTTTTGAAAAGAGTAGTTATACCGATGTGCTTTGAAAAAATCTTAGACAGATTGGACAGAAAACCAGAGTTATATCGCCAGATCACCGTACACAGTGAGTGATTTTTAATGGCGCATATACCTTTGTTGCGATTGTTAAAAAAGAATAATCAAACCTTCAATATTCCAGTGTTATATCCAATCTGCTGAGTTATATTGTCTTGCGCGGGACGATGATTTTCTACTTAAACTATCAGTGAACATCAAGTCCTGAAAAAACCGAAATTAAGCGATATTAATCAAGATTAATCGGGTCCTCCATGAAAATAGCGTCCGACCACCGCGCCCGCATGAATGTATTAGTAGTCTTTTTTGCAGAAATTTAAGAAAAGAATTGAAAAATATCTACAGCAAAGATTATCTTATTTAATAGCAATGAAATTTTATATCTAATTATACATCAGGTTCAAAATATTTTATCCTTGCAGATAAACTACGAAAATCTAAATGTTTACAAAACATAAAAAACAATGATAATAATTATTTTGTTTGCTGTTTGGTGTATCCTTAAAAAAGGAAATAAAAATTCCATCTTGTGCAATGAAAATATATAAACAATATAAAAATGGGTAACATAGAAATACCTATGACATTCCACAATTCGAATCATTGAATAATGTTAGGAATAATGGTTTAGAATATAATAATGAAAACATTTATACATCAAGATATATATAGGAAAATAAGAAAAATCCAGTCCACCTTCTATTAGTTCATTCTACTGATAATAGTCATGTCTGTTTAATAACACATCTCGACCACTTTTTATCACATTTAATTAAACAGTTAGGCAATATTATTGTGATATATGCTTCATTCGATTTTCTTCATTTTTAATACTAAAAAATCATTTTATAAATTGTAAAACCCTCCTTTGAATAAAACTTACATTAAAGTTTAAAATTATTCTTACTCACTTCCAGGTGCAAATGTGAGCCAATTAGCACAAACTTTAAATATGAATCAATTTGAATTAATGTACTATTATTTGTTCGGAAATAACTATGTAACTCATTATTAAAAAAGAATATTTATCCATATGAAACTATGATGCTTGTGAAGAATTTATGAAAACATCCATTAGATGAAGATTATATAACAGCCACTAAAGTATGGAAAACGTTTAAAATGATAACATTTAGGGTATCAATTTCTTAATCTCAAACGTGATTGTATATATATATATAAATATATATATATATATATCCATAAATTTAGGTCTTGCTAATTACATAACATTAGCGTCATAATCATGGGATGCTATGTTAAGATATACTAAAGCTGAAAGAACTTATTAATAATATAGTGAGTATAAATTTTAAACATAATTATGTTTGTTATTTTGAAAATCTGAAATGAATTGAATTAGGTATTCTACTCATCAAAACCCTTATCAAGATATAGTAGAAAATAATTGGTTTGATTTGTCACTATATAAAGAATCTACATTCATTAAATCTTTAGAATATGCTGATAAATTAGGTTATCTTAAAGACGAATTTGAAGTGTATTCTATGTTATTAGATAATATTGATAAAATTGACAAAAGAACGTTTGCTTGTAAAGGAATATCAAATACTATTGTTACATCCCAATTAATTCATTCCAAATATAAAGCTAATCTGTTTAATAATATTAATGAACACGTAACGTATAATTCAATAAGAAGTATTGGCAACAGTTTAGTAAAACTAACAATGAATAGGGTTAAATAATTTTGACCTGAAGAGGCACATATTGCCAGATGGCATAAATACCTTACCTTACGGACACCATACTATTAAAAATCATTCTAAGAAACAGAAATAAATTCATACATAATCACTATTTTATACCAATATATAAATTTGGAATACTTAGTTGAATTTAGTATGCACAATATCACCAAAAGAATAACACAAATTATCCAATAGATTTCCTCAAAAATTAAGAAACTCCTCTCATAAAATATGTAATTATAATATCATACTGAAACAATGGAAGAAACAGACAACACTCTTCTTTTATCAAACAGAGCAGCAGATGCCACCTTTTCTTTTATCAAACAGAGCAGCAGATGCCACCTTTCCTTCTATCAAACAGAGAAGCAGATGCCACCTTTCCTTCTATCAAACAGAGCAGCAGATACCACCTTTCCTATTATCAAACAGAGCAGCAGATGCCACCTTTCCTATTATCAAACAGAGCAGCAGATGCCACCTTTCCTATTATCAAACAGAGCAGCAGATGCCACCTTTCCTTTTATCAAACAGAGAAGCAGATGCCACCTTTCCTATTATCAAACAGAGCAGCAGATGCCACCTTTCCTATTATCAAACAGAGCAGCAGATGCCACCTTTCCTTTTATCAAACAGAGAAGCAGATGCCACCTTTCCTATTATCAAACAGAGCAGCAGATGCCACCTTTCCTATTATCAAACAGAGCAGCAGATGCCACCTTTCCTTTTATCAAACAGAGAAGCAGATGCCACCTTTCCTTTTATCAAACAGAGCAGCAGATGCCACCTTTCCTTTTACCAAACAGAGAAGCAGATGCCACCTTTCCTTTTATCAAACAGAGAAGCAGATGCCACCTTTCCTTTTATCAAACAGAGAAGCAGATGCCACCTTTCCTTTTACCAAACAGAGAAGCAGATGCCACCTTTCCTTTTATCAAACAGAGCAGCAGATGCAATCTTTCCTTTTATCAAACAGAGCAGCAGATACCACCTTTCCTTTTATCAAACAGAGCAGCAGATACCACCTTTCCTTTTATCAAACAGAGCAGCAGATACCACCTCTTCTTTTATCAAACAGAGCAGCAGATACCACCTTTCCTTTTATCAAACAGAGCAGCAGATGCCACCTTTCCTATTATCAAACAGAGCAGCAGATACCACCTTTCCTTTTATCAAACAGAGCAGCAGATACCACCTCTTCTTTTATCAAACAGAGCAGCAGATACCACCTCTTCTTTTATCAAACAGAGCAGCAGATACCACCTTTCCTATTATCAAACAGAGCAGCAGATACCACCTTTCCTTTTATCAAACAGAGCAGATGATACCACCTTTCCTTTTACCAAACAGAGCAGCAGATGCCACCTTTCCTTTTATCAAACAGAGCAGCAGATGCCACCTTTCCTTTTACCCAACAAAGAAGCAGATGCCACCTTTCCTTTTATCAAACAGAGAAGCAGATGCCACATTTCCTTTTATCAAACAGAGAAGCAGATGCCACCTTTCCTTTTATCAAACAGAGAAGCAGATGCCACCTTTCCTTTTACCAAACAGAGAAGCAGATGCCACCTTTCCTTTTATCAAACAGAGAAGCAGATGCCACCTTTCCTTTTATCAAACAGAGAAGCAGATGCCACCTTTCCTTTTATCAAACAGAGAAACATATGCCACCTTTCCTTTTACCAAACAGAGCAGCAGATGCCACCTTTCCTTTTATCAAACAGAGAAGCAGATGCCACCTTTCCTTTTATCAAACAGAGCAGCAGATGCCACCTTTCCTTTTATCAAACAGAGCAGCAGATGCCACCTTTCCTTTTATCACAAAGAGAAGCAGATACCACCTTTCCTTTTATCAAACAGAGAAGCAGATGCCACCTTTCCTTTTATCAAACAGAGAAGCAGATGCCACCTTTCCTTTTATCAAACAGAGCAGCAGATGCCACCTTTCCTTTTATCAAACAGAGAAGCAGATGCCACCTATCCTTTTATCAAACAGAGCAGCAGATACCACCTTTCCTTTTATCAAACAGAGCAGCAGATGCCACCTTTCCTTTTATCAAACAGAGAAGCAGATGCCACCTTTCCTTTTATCAAACAGAGAAGCAGATACCACCTTTCCTTTTATCAAACAGAGAAACAGATACCACCTTTCCTTTTATCAAACAGAGAAACAGATGCCACCTTTCCTTTTATCAAACAGAGCAGCAGATACCACCTTTCCTTTTATCAAACAGAGAAGCAGATGCCACCTTTCCTTTTATCAAACAGAGAAACAGATACCACCTTTCCTTTTATCAAACAGAGAAACAGATACCATCTTTCCTATTATCAAACAGAGAAGCAGATACCATCTTTCCTTTTATCAAACAGAGCAGCAGATGCCACCTTTCCTTTTATCAAACAGAGAAGCAGATGCCATCTTTCCTTTTATCAAACAGAGAAGCAGATGCCACCTTTCCTTTTATCAAACAGAGAAGCAGATGCCACCTTTCCTTTTATCAAACAGAGAAGCAGATACCACCTTTCCTTTTATCAAACAGAGCAGCAGATGCCACCTTTCCTTTTATCAAACAGAGAAGCAGATGCCACCTTTCCTTTTATCAAACAGAGAAGCAGATACCACCTTTCCTTTTATCAAACAGAGAAACAGATACCACCTTTCCTTTTATCAAACAGAGAAGCAGATACCACCTTTCCTTTTATCAAACAGAGAAGCAGATACCACCTTTCCTTTTATCAAACAGAGAAGCAGATGCCACCTTTCCTTTTATCAAACAGAGAAACAGATACCACCTTTCCTTTTATCAAACAGAGAAGCAGATACCATCTTTCCTATTATCAAACAGAGAAGCAGATACCATCTTTCCTTTTATCAAACAGAGCAGCAGATGCCACCTTTCCTTTTATCAAACAGAGAAGCAGATGCCACCTTTCCTTTTATCAAACAGAGAAGCAGATATCACCTTTCCTTTTATCAAACAGAGAAACAGATACCACCTTTCCTTTTATCAAACAGAGAAGCAGATACCATCTTTCCTATTATCAAACAGAGAAGCAGGTACCATCTTTCCTTTTATCAAACAGAGCAGCAGATGCCACCTTTCCTTTTATCAAACAGAGAAGCAGATGCCACCTTTCCTTTTATCAAACAGAGAAGCAGATATCACCTTTCCTTTTATCAAACAGAGAAGCAGATGCCACCTTTCCTTTTATCAAACAGAGAAGCAGATGCCATCTTTCCTTTTATCAAACAGAGAAGCAGATGCCATCTTTCATTTTATCAAACAGAGCAGCAGATGCCACCTTTCCTTTTATCAAACAGAGAAGCAGATACCATCTTTCCTATTATCAAACAGAGAAACAGATACCACCTTTCCTTTTATCAAACAGAGAAGCAGATACCATCTTTCCTATTATCAAACAGAGAAGCAGATACCATCTTTCCTTTTATCAAACGAGCAGCAGATGCCACCTTTCCTTTTATCAAACAGAGAAGCAGATGCCACCTTTCCTTTTATCAAACAGAGAAGCAGATATCACCTTTCCTTTTATCAAACAGAGAAGCAGATGCCACCTTTCCTTTTATCAAACAGAAAAGCAGATGCCACCTTTCCTTTTATTAAACAGAGAAGCAGATGCCACCTTTCCTTTTATCAAACATAGAAGCAGATGCCACCTTTCCTTTTATCAAACAGAGAAGCAGATACCACCTTTCCTTTTATCAAACAGTGAAGCATATGCCACCTTTCCTTTTATCAAACAGAGAAGCAGATGCCACCTTTCCTTTCATCAAACAGAGAAGCAGATGCCACCTTTCCTTTCATCAAACAGAGAAGTAGATAGCACATTTCCTTTTATCAAACAGAGAAGCAGATGCCACCTTTCCTTTCATCAAACAGAGAAGTAGATACCACATTTCCTTTTATCAAACAGAGAAGCAGATGCCACCTTTCCTTTAAGTGAAGATATTGAAATAACACACAATTGTCTTATGTCACCAAATACTCATTCTTGGGACAATATAACCAACAATATGAATTATGAATTTATTTATTGGAAGATTACAAACTTTCAAAGCATGGCCACCAGTACTAATTATCAAACGTATTGACTTGGCTAAAGCAGGATTTATTTATCTCAGACACTCAGATTAAGTACAATGCTTTTGTTGTAAAATAATCTTAAAACATTGGAATTGATACGAAATCTTAGAACATTTCAAATGGAACAAAAACTGTTTATAAATATGATTCATTGTGATATTCTACTTCAGCATCAACAAACAACAAAGTTTAATAGAAATGGTGTTTTTACGACCCTTTCAGCAACTATGGCCATATCAGGTCGACTTTCGAGCCTTTTACCCAGTGTGAAAGTAACACTGCCGGCAGTGGGAGTTGAACCCACCACCTCCCGTCCTCCACTTATTTAACCAACAAAGGCACAGATCCTACACTCTACCAACTGTGCTAGTGGGGTCGGTCACAAAGTTTAATAGATGTGGATGTGTATGAGAAATAGCTATATAGATTTAAACATTAATTTTACTAAATACCCATATGAGATTATATAAATGTAGATATATTTTACAAAGGTCTTCTATAAACCTTACACAATCTGTATGTACTTGACATTTATTTGTTATAATAAATACAGAAAATGTTTGCTTTGTGTTATTTTTTATTGATAAAAAATTATAAGTATTACAATATCAATTCAAATTCCAAACAATCTCCCAAACTCACCAAACCAAATCTAACTCCCACCTCTCACCCCAAAATGTTTAATTATAACTCTAACTCAACGATTTCTCCATAGACCCCTGTATATCCAGAACTCCCAAAATACACACTACTGTCATGCTTAAGTCATGTAATCTGGAAGTCAGCCTATAACTGGAGGTCAGCAGGTTCGCAAGCAGTATGGCATGGGGCATGGATATAGCCCCCTCAGGCGTGTCTCACTACCAGCCACCTGTAACCTTAGTTCTACTTTCTATATAGTGTACCATCTATGGCATATCATATCTGCCTAAAAGTATTTTTGTACATGGATTTCTTCCCAGGTTCAAACTGAAAAATACAAATAATTTTTTTTAGTGATTTTTTTTAGTAATTTTTTTTAGTGATACCTCAAAACCACCGATTTTTGGACAAATCTGAACTTTTAGTGCATTTTGTTTCAAGATTTAATGATTTACAAAATATGCGGACGCGTTTAATTGTTCCTTTATAATCACTGCAATTCTGTTGATGATAAGACTAAGTGTCATTGTAAAGCAAATCATAAGTCAATCTGTAGATTCAAGTGAAGTTACATTATTCTCTCCTTCCTAGAAATCATCATCTGAATTATCCCTGGACACAGGCTGTTCTGAACATCGACCAAGAGAATTTGATCTGGAAATAAAACACTACTGTACCATATTGTGATTAATCCTATTTCTGCTTACCCTGCCATATTTTTGCATAAACCTTTGCATATGCATTGCGTGGTGTGACGTCTCAGTGTGACACACATCACTCAACTATGTCCAAGACATAATTGAATGTTATTGCCTTGCCGCTTCAGGGCCAGTCACACCGCTCTTAGCATATACCGTTAGGTAAGTGCATTCATTTGTATCTCAAATTTACCAGATTAATGTCAAATTAGTAACAAATAGATAACCAAATATGAATCAATAAATTTGATTAAGGTGGAGTAAGAAGAATCGGGCAGACGAATCTGGAGATGGTATTCTGCAGTGGAGAAGAGCTACTGTCTGTAGAGTATGTGCTGCCAGTTACTCTCTTCACGGTAGCAGCTTTCCTATGGGTCATCCAAAAGCATATCGATGTCAAGGTATATATACTAACATATATGTACACATATTTATTCCCCTGTGGCTTCAGGGATTAAAGAATAGACCTACTGCCCCCAACTTGTCGTGAAAGGGCCACCCAACATGTCGTAAAAGGGTCACCCAACATGTCGTAAAAGGGCCACCCAACATGTCGTAAAAGGGCCACCCAACATGTCGTAAAAGGGCCACCCAACATGTCGTAAAAGGCGACAACAGGGGATCCTATGAAGCTTTTAGGGTATCATTCATGATTCACACTTCGGCCCAAATGTCTACTTCTATTTCAATATTTTTGCCCATTCATTTTATTATTTTTGCACTTTTACTTGGTTGTTTTCGCACATCTACATTGTTATTTTCACACTTCACATTTCGCCGTTTGCAGATCAATAACAAACATTATGAAGTACTTTGAAGCTCTGGAGAACATAGGTAGAAGTGCAGAAACTGCGAAGTAAAATGGCGAAAATAGCAAAGTATAAGCACAAATGATACCTCCAGAGCTTCATAGCATCCTGTTTGCCATGCGACCTGTGTCGGGAAGGCTATGGAATCCTGACAGGTTGACCAGCACTGGGATGCAGCAGAACTAGGCTGCCTCATGCCTGTCTCAGATCCAGATGGTCACCTGACAGCCAGATCAGGATTAGGATTAGTGTGATGTAAGGGGCTTGTGGCATATCTTTGAAATGAAGGAATAATTGTATTGTCCGGAAAGGAGAATACCTCTGATCGGGTCAGATTGAAGGATAAAAATAGGATCTGAGAGGGAGGAGTTTTTATTTTATGAGAATATCATGTTATATATCCTCACAGCGTGGAGTTACCAGCCGGGAAAGGTACAGCCAAAATGTACCACCCAGTATTGCGAAGGTTGTTCTTACAATATCACAATATATGTGAATTGTCAAAGGAATCATCAGAATTGTGTTTTTTAAAGGAGAAGGAAATTCAGTGAATAAGCCATAAACTCCCATCACAAACTCCCTCCCCATGCCGAGATTGAAATAGTGCTGTCTCAGTGAATTGTCATAATAATAATAGTATCTCCTAAAGAAGAATGTTTTCAAGTTTGACTTGAAAACTGATACAGTAGGACTCTTCCTAATATTATTAGGGATGTCATTCCATAGTTTGGGTGCAAACACTGAGAAAGCTCTATCCCCCACAGTCTTCATGTTGGTACTGGGGACCACAAGGTCAAGTGATGAGGTCGCGCGCAGGGTCCTGGCATGTCTCTTCATGTTAAGGAGCTCAGCAATGTAAGGCGGCGCCTTACCATTTAGAGCCTTCCAGACAATCAATAGTATTTTGAAATCGATTCTAGCTCTCACTGGCAGCCAATGAAGTTCCTTGAGTGTATCAGTGATATGATCAAATTTCCGACGTCGTCCCACAACTCTTGCTGCAGAGTTCTGTAACTTTTTGAGTTTCTTAATATCCATCTCCGGGATTCCAGCCGAAAGGGCATTACCATAATCCAAGGTAGAGGTGACGAAAGCAATTGTCATGTCACAATCATCCTACTATATCTTAACAGTCGTTCATTACTGATAAACAAATGTTCGGAAACACCTGAAAAAATAAATCTGTATGCACTAAATCTTCTTGAATGGTGTCTCCATCCAATACCTTGGTTCAATACACTTTGGCTTGGAACTGATTTTACGCAAAAGGTACAGAAATAAGTGGTGATAATTAGTCAGAGCTCTGTCAAACTACAGTATACAGTGTACAGTGAATATAGACTTGGCTAGATAAGATATGTGAATTGTATGATTGTGTGTCAAAATGTACAAGATGTATTATATGTAACGAGTAAACTAGGCAAAAGCTTTGGAGGCAATGACATGTTTTGGAAAACAAATCAATATATAATATTTTGATATAAAATTGGTGTACACTTTCATGATAATGGCAGATTTGACGGGTATTTACTTGCTTCTTTCCTTAGGTATGCAAGTAGTCAATCTCTTGAACAGTTGGTGTCTTCTTCCCTGGCATCTAATGTGTTCATCTCTCCAGCTGTGATCTTTCTTATCAAACTTGCCACAACCCGTAGTAATATAGGGCAAGAAGAGTCCATATTCTGCTATTATAATAATGGTATAGCCCAAGCTGCAGGATCTGTCAATCAAGCTTCCCAGGGCCCGCTTTTTGAAACAATCTCAAACAAGAGAATGTAAGCAAGAACTTGAAATCTCATATTTACTTACATAAGTATGATCTTCAAATCTGAGATCATCCGATTTTCTTAACAAGTTTGCGACTGATCTTACGTAAGCACAAAAGGACACTTCTCCTCGTGAACCGCATCAGTTTTGTTTTGTTGATTTTGTTACATGTACATTTACTAATAAGGTCCAACGTATGCTCCTATACCATTTGTTTCATGAAATTTACGATTTCTTGTCAAAAATACCCTCATATTGTGCCCAAATCACCGAATAACCAGTTTGTTTTCACTACCTGAGACGGATTTGGGCATGACTTGAGATGTAAGTACAAACTTGAGATGTAAGCACAAATTTCTGGCTTGAGATTGTTTCAAAAAGCGGGCCCAGAACACTGTCCCACTTGCTTACAGTGAGTCTCAGATAACTGATTTTGAATAGTTATTTGCTAAAGGAGTTACAGTTCTTGGCAAACATATGTGACAATATGACTACACGTATTAATACTGTACTTGCTCATGACATTCTGTAGTTATCCACCAATAATACACATTTATACCACATGACTAATTCATAACATACCTATTAATATAATACATAGCAATAACATAATGCATTTGACAGAACCAATCTCTTTGTGAGAATGCTCTCCCCAAAGAAATAAACAGGGTATTTTCCCAATCACAGAATTGGTGAGTCAAAATGTAGTTGTTAGTATTAAATTTATAAATTAATCTCTTTAAACTCTACTGAGGTAGTCCCATACCAAATTGGCAACTCGCTTGATGGATTCAATAGTAAAACAAGCAATCGTGAAGGAACATAGACCCTCTCATTACCCTACCCTTTAGAAGCCTCCTGAATGTAAGTCGGTGATGGCTGCTCTTTCCTGAAGCTCCAAATATTCTGTCTTTATTGACGCAATATTTGGTCTAATCTGAGTCTATCCCTGCACAACTATCAATCACACACCCGGTCTTTACCTTTATCTCATACTTGGTGCTTCAAGAGGGTGTTCTGCACCTATGAGATATTCTTTTGCAGATCACCCCTCTGCCGAACTACTTTCGCAGATCACCCATGTGCCGAACTACTTTTGCAAATCATCCTTCCACCACTCAAGTGAGATCCTTCCACCAGAACCAACAAAAGAGATCTGTCAGGCTAAACAGTGCATGAACCCATGCTCTTGACTTTATCTCATATTTATCTACCGCAAATGGTTTATATACCAGACCAGTAAAGAAAAGAACATGTGAGTGCAGTGTTCAGGCTGACAGATCTCTCAAGTTGGTTCTGGTGGAAGGATCTCAATGACGTCATTACATAGTAAAATATATGTTGCAATGACGTCATTGAGTGTGACGTCATTAAAAAGGGGGCGTGGCATTGTTTATGTTGTTTGACACACACAACATAGATCCACACATGCTGCAATGTTTTCCACACAGTTTTGTTTTAATTAATTGGACATCAAACCAAAACATTATCTCATACCTATTTGCAGGAGTTAAGTATGAGATAAAGTCAAGACCATAGGTTTGTGCAGTGTTCAGGCTGACAGATCTCTCAAGTTGGTTCTGGTGGAAGGATCTCAATGACGTCATTACATAATAAAATATATGTTGTAATGACGTCATTGAGTGTGACGTCATTAAAAAGGGGGCGTGGCATTGTTTATGTTGTTTGACACACACAACATAGGTCCACACATGCTGCAATGTTTTCCTCTCTGTTTTGCTTTAAAAAGATTGGACATTAAGCCAAAACCTTTATCTCATACCTATCTGTAGGAGTAAAGTATGAGATAAAGTCAAGAACATAGGTTCGTGCAGTGTTCAGGTTGACAGATCTCTCTCGTTGGTTCTGGTGGAAGGGTCTCACTCGTCCTTCGGACTCTTGAGATCCTTCCACCAGAACCAACTTGAGAGATCTGCCAGCCTGAACACTGCACTCACATGTTCTTGCCTTAAGATCTATCTGTAGCAGACTCTTTACAAGCTCTGACGGCAGTTTCGGATTGACTTTCGCTTGCGAAGGCTGGTCCCAAATTGTTGTCTTTCTGAAGGCACGGCGTTCACGAGCTGGCAATCCTGCTCTGCCTGTGTTTATCTCTTCACACCAGCCTTATGGTCACGGGTGTACATCGCTTATAGTGCTACCACGTCCCGAGCACATGTCCTCTCCGTGCCCAGATTGAACTCATGAAACAATTTCACATATGAGCTGACGCCCGTGCCCAAAGGGTTAACCTGTTGTCCTTGTAAATCTGTGACCGGGTGGGTTGTCATGTCAAGGACCTGCGATATGACAATTCAGTGAGGCAGCACTATATCTTCTACAAGTAGGTCTCATCACAAAATGACTGAAATAATGTTGGAAGTGATTTAAAACCCCAAACAAACAAACTAATTCATTGGAGACATTTTTTCTACTGCCAAGTATGGTCCCTTTCACTCTTGTTACCTTTGACAGGCAATAAGTGTAGAACTCTCAACTCTACGTTCAGTAATTTTGTTTTGACTCCTCCTTACTTAACCCCCTCATGGGTCCAGAAGGCACGCAATACTTCCATTGGTCCCCTGACCTTTCAACTAAAGACTTACTCAAATGGTGAATACCCAGTACTCACTTGTACTGTTGTTCTGTATGCGGACTGCCGGTAAGTATCTATTCCACTGCTTGGGACACCCACTGCACATTTTCCACAAAGTGGTTTTCAAAGTACCATTAAACCTATCCACTAATCCATTACATTGTGATGATATGGACTAGTAGTTAGCTGATGGATTAACAATAAGTGACTTCTTTCATGATATCAGATAGAAATTGCGATCCTCTATCACTTAGAATGTCTTCTGGATATCCTAATCTGCAGAATATTTCATTCAATGCCTCTTCAACTGTTATGGTGTCAATGGTTTTAGGGCTATTGCCTCGGGATATCTTGCAGCATATTCCACTGAGGTAATGGTACACCTATGGCCTCTCATGTTACTATCGGACTGATAAGATCACCAGCCATATGCTTGAATGGCTCTTTAATCAAAGGAATGCTACCTAAAGGTGCTGTACCTTGTGGTACGATACCAATTTTCATTTCTTTGGCATTTGGAGAAATGTTTGGTTTTTTTTTACTAGCATCCCTTTGAGCCCTTCTCATCATAGCCGCACTTACCGAACCCACTTTCATTTTTTCTACTGATGAGATCTTATAACTAATTTCATGTTTTCCTGACTTGGCTACTACCACGGACCGTGGCGCAGTTGGTTAGAGCACCAGCTTATACACATAAACGGATATGATCTTCCGGAACTGCATTTTCACGAGACTGTTTCGTACTATTAAAACAGGAATGTGCCCCAGACTAAGACTGCAATATAAGGAGTAATCTAGACTTGGGGGCACAAATATTACCCTTAAACCATTTGTAATGATTTTGATGCTACTTTTATTCCTTTTGTGAGAAATAAAGAAGTCGTTTTATAACAGAATCATCCAGAACGAGCTCTCCCACCCCGGAATAAGAATAAATTCACACAAACCTGATAATTTCAAGATTTAATAAGTGATTTTAAACTTCAAGTGAGTTGGCCATAAAGGCAACCTTGAGCATATTTGTCGATACTAGGATGGAATAGCCCCTTTCCATTATAGGATGGAATAGCTCTTTTCCATTATATGTTTTAGTCAGTATTGTATCTCGCTATGCTAATTATCTCTTCAACAAATTGATGCAATGCATATCTCGATAACCTTGAAAACCGAAGTATACAGACACGTGCCTGGGCCTCACGACGCTAATGGGTAATCAAATAGGCAAACACCAGCTAAGATCTTCAACTAACTATCGTAGTAGTCGAAACTGAATGCTGCAGGTTATCGTGAAGTGTTAACGATACTTCGCGAGATAACATCCATAAATCTCATAAAAGTGTTAAAACTTTTCTTCTTTTAATGATGATGATTTTTAACAGATTTTTAACTTCGAGTAAGTTGGTCAGGAGGACAACGTTGAGCTTGTGAGGTAGCCTGACGGATTGACAAAAACATAACCTCACTGCAAATTCAAACACTTATAATGAATGGACGATATGTATAAAAATCAATTAATGTATTTTCGAAAATCTCAACCTATTAACTTTAAAGTTATTGATGCCTGGTGCAAGCTGCCCCCATTTCTATGCGATTGCACAGATTGCAGATGTTTGCCAGATTTCAGAATGTATCATGACCCGGCTTACCAGGTTTTCTTACATAAATTCTAGATCTTGATCCTTCTGTTGAACTAAATTCCAGAACTGCTACAATTATCTTATTGTGTTGGCTACTTTCTATTAGATTTTGGAAAGTGGGTTATTTCTGTCAAGACTAACATGATGTGGTATACAAGAAAGAAGAAGAAATCTTTTCATTTTGAAAGTTTGAAGAAGGTTTATGTCAAAATGCAGATTTTTCTTTTGTAGAAGGAAGACATAAAGAATCAAAACAAAGTCCGAGAGACGATACCTGGACTTCGTGCTCGGGACGTAAAGTAAGTCTGTTTTAATCATTTTATTCTCTTGATATTACTCAATTGAGATTAAATTAATATGTTCATGTTCGTCTTTTCAATCTACAAAATGAACAAAAAAAGGAAGTTGGTTCTCTGTAGGGTTTTTTTCTGCTTACAAATGGGTCTACCAGCCTACTCCCTCTAGCGGCAAATAAATCAATTACAAACACAATATAGATGATGAACTTGTGTTTTTGCTTGGCATGATGTCGTTGTCAGGTGCGCATGCAGTAAAACATGCTGTAAGAAGGAATTTCAATATGTGCCCTCACTTAGAATATGCATCAAGTGTGTGGGACCCCTACCTCAAAAAAGATATAGACCACATAGAATCAGTTCAAAGACGAACTGCTAGATTTGTGGCTGGCAACTGGAAGAGAGAAACAGGCACTGTAACAAAAATCCGAGGCATGGCCAATACCCCCCTCTATTTTCCAACAACCCCATCAATTCCAACAATTAGTATATCAATTCCAACAATTGATTTGGTTATATACAGGTTGATAAATCTGATATACTTTATAAAGTACATATATCTGAAGAACTGGAAAATGTAGATGAGAAGAATAAGATTAAACTGAACAATTCCATCTTTGCATATTTCCCTTTAATTCCAACCTGGGACAGGCAAGCATCACACAAATTACACTCATATGGCAACCCACTATTTATACATATGACATGAATCTGAATTGGATGAATCTGAACAATTCCATCTTTGCCTATTTCCTATCAATTCCAACAATTCTATCTATCCAATCAACAGCATCAGCACTCTGCAAATCTATTTATGTTCAAGTGCTGGTGAGGTTCACCTATGTGAAGAATTGGATGAATCTGAACAATCCCTTCTTTACATATTTCCTATCAATTCCAACAATTCTATCTATCCCATCAACAGCATCAACAATCTGCAAATCTATTTATATACCACATGAGAAGAATAGGATGAATCTGAACAATTCCATCTTTGCCTATTTCCTATCAATTCCAACAATTCTATCTATCCCATCAACAGCATCACAAATCTGCAAATCTATTTATAGACCACATGTTGGTGAGGACACCTGTAAGAAGAATTGGTTAAATCTGAACATTTCTATATTTGGATATTTCCATTTGAAATGGTGACCCTACTCAATGAGAGGAATCTGATGTATCTGAACAATTCAAACTTTGCCTATTTCCTATCAATTCCAACAATTCTATCTATCCCATCTTTAACATGAGTTCTGTTCTGTGAATTGGAATAACTTCATTTATCAGACTTTTCTGTACATAAAGGTAACAACCTGCATATTTATTTATATTTCCAATGTAGTCAAGGTACACCTATGAGGAATTAGATGAATCTGAACAATTCCATTTTTGTATATTTCCCATCAATTCCAACTACTCATTTCTTTTTGCTAGGTATATGATATTCTGCATGTTAGAAAAATCTAATTTGAATTTTTAATCATAATTTCAATATCTTAAAGCATCATAACACTCTGACAACCTAAAAATTATTTTCATCAATACTCAATTTCTAATGGCCAATAACACTAAGTTAAATTGGCTGAGAAATACATCTCTTAATACATCTGTCATACATATAATTCTAAAAGCTGGTTTATTCATAGTTCACCTCCCTCTTAATGGAACTAAAAGAATTATATATGTGCCATTTTTCATCACCAGAATGTAATTTAATATTAATAATGTATAAATGCATATGTACATTTGCATTTGTAGTATTTTCCAGGTTGGTTTATTGATACCTGACTTGAACATGGAAAATGCATACCAGCCAATTGACAGATAATATTCAGTAATATGGGTTGTCATAGTGCACCAAAGAAGGTCTGAAAAAACTTTGTTAGGTATTGTCTGGTCATACTATCAATTGAAATCTGAAAATCTAATGAAAAACAAAAAAATGTCATTTGAATCATTTATTTAATTCTCCAAGTTATTCTTCAATTTCAGTAGTGCTCTAGTATAGACAGCATCCCATAACAGTTGAAATATGTTTACAATAACATATTTGATATTAGGTTATCTAAATTGGGTGAAACTAAAAGAATGTGGTGTTTGGTCAAGATAGTACATCAGACTTCCTACTGACTGGTGGTCTAAAGCTTAACGGAGTTCTCATCAGGGACTAGAGATTGGCCAATTCTGATTGTATATTTTAATTAGGCAAGACACACATGCATGACTGGACACATTTCAAACAACTTTAAAACAGAACGATAATGACAGGTAGTGAGAGCTATCAATGTATCTACTGTATGATTTATAAAACAAAGTCAGCCATGTCATCAAAGTCAAATGGTGAGGGATTGTATGTGGCAGGCCTATTCTCTTTCCTATTTGTGAAGATTCTAAAAGGCTTTTCCATTCTTTGAATTTTTGGTTGGGTGTGATGGTCAATAGATTCCGTGATTCGGTGTTTCACACTGGCTTTGTTGATGCTGCCAGATGGAGCTAAGCCCGGTTGACTCTGCTGTACTACTGTGGATGATGGTATATTTTGAAGAAGAACCTGTCCTTCCAGTGTCTGCTTGCTTGAGCTCAATCGCCTGGAGACCTTTCTGAAGGATTTTTGGTATGTTTGAATTCCAATACCTACCTTCTGGAGAGAGACCATGAAGTCTAGCATTTTTGTCTCTGACAAATTATTCGGGTTTAATTTGCTAAAAGCAACAGCTTTTCTTCCAGTGTTTCCCTTTCGAAACTCACCAGATTTTCCCAAACCAAGATCCTCAAGAACATTGAATGCATCCACAATCTTTTGGGCAGAATAACCTTTATTGAAATTCTTGAACACAGATTGCAGCACATGTGGACCATCTTCAAGTAAGATCTTTCTTGGGAGCTCCATTTCTGGAAGAGGTGTCTGCACTTTTGGCTGACTTACACAACCAGGTGGGATGGTTTCACCATTCATGTTGTATCCAGCCATAATGCATTTTTGTTTGATGAAATGATTTATCAAATTTATTGACCTTCTGGCAGTACTTTCATTGATGAATTTCAAAGGTCTCTCATGTTGTATCCCACCACCAGAGATAAAAGACACATACTCTATGGCTGGTGGTGCAGCAATTGTTAGTGTGGATTCAAGGGTTTGTGAGATTGGAAGGTATATACCCTCCTCAGTATCTTGTAGAAGTCTTGATGCATCCTCTGCTGCCTGGAGCGACATAGCAATTCGCATCAGTTGGCCCTTTGCTTTTCCAATGATTCCTGAAATAAAATAAATGTGTGTTTATCTATTATAAAAAACAATCATATGTCAGATTACACATTTTGATGTTTAACTTTCAAGATCAATGCGCTCTCTGATATGCACACAAAGTAAATTACATATCCCTTGTTTATATTATATTATGTACAGAAAGTTCAAGGAGATGTCCACCATCCAATAAGGACAGACCGATAATTCATTCAACGGGGTTGGAAGAGAAGAAAAATCCTGATTTTTCTTTCTTGTATGAGGCCACACTTGTTTCCCCAATCAATACATATACATATGTTTTTCCCCAAAGTCATATTAGATCATCAATTTTTCCATGGGGGCAAGTGTCCTAATGTTGATATTTATATCTATGCTTTGTGAGTGCATAATTTATTCATAAATGATATGATGTTTTTGATTTTGATGGTTTCATTCCAATTTATTTTATATTATTTCCTATGTCATTTCATATTGACCTTATATTTATTTGATTGGTGTCTTAAAACAAGTTTACACAAACTTTTATAATATGTAATCGGACTACCTTGGATATTGGGTTGAGTTTTTAAAAGCCCAATATACCACCACCCCTCAAAAACTGTGCTGCTTGCATAGAGTTATGTAACTTCCAGTCATATGTTTTGATACTTGCCGACTTACATTGCAGAATTCCACATCTTGGATACCAGAATGTTCACTTCCTGATCTAAATACAACACTCAGTATGAAATACCATCTTTAGGATTTTATGTGTGTAGCTTCACCACTTAATCATATCTGGGTCAGAATTTGTGAGGGAGGTAGGTAGGGATATTTGAATCCAGCATCCACACAAAGTCAGATCTAGTCAGTAGAGGGGGGGGGGTTGAAGGGGTGTATCCCTGTGATATGGTATTTTCCAACTTTCAAAGCTTCTCTCCTTCAGGTGTATTAACTAGCAGATTACTAGAGGATAAAGAAACAAAGGGCTGATTGGTGGTAGGCTGGCTGCCAGAGTTATCCTTTGAAGGGAATACCCTGGGCCAGAATTTGACCCCCACCCCCAACTGAGATTTCACTGATGATAAAACCACTAAGCTTATCAGGTGTTATCTACCAGGTTTCAGATTAAAGCCAATAAAGCACTGTGTTATCACACACCAAACCAAGCAGAAATGATTGATATTCATTATTCTTATTTGCCACACTGTGTATATTACTGTGGAGATTTCTAAGGTCATTGAAAAACCTATTTGAAAGACATGTAGATGGTATGGACCTGCATAAAGATTTTGTAAATATGACGCATGAGTGTCACAGCTATTTGTGAGAATTACAACCATGCACAAAAATGAGACCTGATAAAATAATTATTCTATTTCCTAATAGAACTAATTGCAGAGAACTATTCAATCCTATGTAGACTATTGAAAGTTTTTTAGTTGGTTGGGGAATGGCTAGTCATCCCTGATTGGTGAACTTTAAAATAAACCAGCAAAATATAACATGCTGAATTTGAATATCATACTGATGTCAATAAAATATGTTATGACTAGAGTGAATACACTGTCACAGTTTAGTTTATTGTATAGTATATGCATATGGTTAGTGTAACCGATATAATCTAGATCATAAATGGTTCTGTGGCTTTCATGACAAAACTTTGCAAAACTAATGCTGTTTGGCTTGTCCTGTAATTTGAGGAGGTTAAATTTCAGGATATTACTTTGGATTATTAGATAGATTTGGATGGAATGGTTAAATAAAGTTTACAAACCTGATAAAAAGCTGTCCCGACTGTGATTATCAGACAGATAATCCTGGTACTCATCATATTTTGCAATCACAAGGCTTAGAGCATCTTCAGTAAATTGATACACAGCGGGTTGCTGATGGAGTACTGAGACAGCCAGCATGAAACGTGATAATGATGGCACTTGCATGTCAACAGCTTTTGATTCTCTGAACTTCTTGAATATGGGCCGAGCAGTAGTAAAAAGAAATCGTCCACCATAGAGACCATCATTGTGTGCCTTGTCTCCCTTTTCAGCTTCAAGCCATTTCATTAACTCATCAGGGTGTACCATGCCACTCAAGTTGAGAACTGGGTCAACAACAGGATCATCTAAAACAAAAATTAATGAGCGGTGTTAGCAAGACTAAATGATGCATGTTTACAATGCCTATATAGCCTTGGTGGCCAGGGTTTTTAGGCAATGGGGTCAAAAAGTGATAATAAAAAGTGATAATAACACCTGTGACACTGCTTTTATAATATTTAGTAATATTGAGATTGTTTTGTGATATTTAATTAAAAAGACGTAATGAATAAGTAAATGCTTACCTTCATTCCCTCTCAATTGTCGTCTCATGAAGTTTGGTGAGGTGTAGGCAGTGCAAAACAGGCTTCTGTCATACGCTCCTGCTCCAGCTTTGTAAAGACCCATACTCTGTGCCCATGTTGTCATCTCATCCCAGTATTGGACTAGTGGTCTTCCTTTGCCAAGTTCCTTCATGAGAGACTCTACTGTTGCAGCTGAACAGGATAACACAATTTCCAATTTATATATTGACAATAGAATGTTTGAGAAATTGAAAATTAAAACATGTCATTATATTCTCTTATGGGTGGTTTTGATTTTGATTTTTAAAAGTCTGCTAACATTTTAAGGAATTAACACTTACATTGATTTAATGTTGATTCTGTCACAAGAACTCCCCTTGAAATCTCAACATCCCTGACGGCATTCCGTACAACCTTCAAAGCACAGCTCTTGTTTGTGGAGACATGTCCACAAGACATAGTGTAAAGCACTGCAGGTTCCTCCCATGAGGGACGTGGTATTACAACAGACTTGTTCAAGTAGTGACATATCCCACACAGTAATGATGGTAAGATATATCCAAGTGGCACCTCATGAGTCTCTAGTATATTAACTAACATTAAACTAGATTTTTCATCCAAGACATCAGCTACATCCAATGTATCCCCATAACAACGGCTGATGCGTTCTTCAAGAGATGCCATGGTTGGAGTGAACATGTTGATGTAGTGGTGTGGTATATGTTCCTGCATGTTATATAATGCTGTGATGTAATATCATGGGTAGAAATACTTGTTGTCTTTCTCAATATCAAAGGTATCATCTTCCAAAGAGATGAGTTAAGAAGTGTCCAGATTTAGATCAGTAGATTCTGGTTCAATTTCTTCGAACCTTGTCCATCAAGATGTTAATGATTTTATAATGTTGTGTGTGAGGCAAGAGTTGCAATAGATTATATTTCCTCTCTGCAATTTATGTGGGATTATGACTGAATTATCAATTAAGTACTCAATATATCAATTATGAGAACAATATTCTATTGAAAATTGCAATAATTTTGCAATAGATTATATTTCCTCTCTGCAATTTTTGTGTGATTATGACTGAATTATCAATTAAGTACTCAATATATCAATTATGAGAACAATATTCTATTGAAAATTGCAATAATTTGGGGTTTTCAATAAATTAGGTCCATTTTTTTGCTAAGATGACATCCTGGCAAAAAATGTAAATTGTCTCGGGTTATATCTCCTTAATTTTAGAGGCATGTTTCTTGCTGTTGGCATCAAAACATCACAAATATTTAGGAAATCCTGATTATTGTGGTGACTATAGCCCACAAATTGTAACAGAATGGGTGGCAGAGGTGGAGTGATCTCTATACCTTTGTGGCAAGCTTAGATTTGATATGTTTATTATTTTGACATCTTGATTTATTGATCTCTAGACAATTACCACTCGCAAATAAATATTATGTTGAAAATGTAACATTTCAGAATTATTATGCAAAATATATTTGATATAAAAAGTATTTGGGTGTAGTGTGACACTTGAAGGATATGTGCTATATCTTCTCAAAGGTTTGGTCTGTTTCATGATAATCAATGACACTTTTGTGAAAGATTATCTCAGGTTAGACAAATTTATGTAATTTTACTCGAGAAATGCTATGAACAATGGTTGGATTTTCGTGTGCTGGATGAATAGGTGGTTGTGGTCAGCGTCAGATGTGAGTGTGTAGCAATAAGGTTAAAGAGTGATGCACATGTATTCATTTCATGTAACCTTTGGCTTTGCAGTTTGACTGCATCTTATTGTGCATTACAACAATGTCTCTGTCAAAGCTGTTAGCATTACTTCCAAAATTGTCAGATTCGATGATCTTCTTTCATTTTCTGAGATGCATCCCTGAAGGAGTTGTTAACAGGGCAAAACATTTGAAGGATTACATGAAACAAGCCAGCGGTCAGGATTATGATGAAGAATCTCTACAGGCACTTGCTGAGAATGTGGAATATCTCCCCAATGTTACTAACGATGACATTCACACAGTTTCAGATGATGAATTATGGAATGGCTTAATAAAATACTGTAGATTTGTGACAGAAAATGATACTTCTTCCAAAAAATTAAGTGAGAAAGGTCTGACTCCATATCACTTTTATCCAAAAGAAAAAAATTGCAATGCATGTGGAATAGAATTAACAGTAAAGCCTTTTCAAAAAGTTCGGGTGTTTTGCTTTGGACAACCGACAAACAATGGAACCCTGTACCAGGGAAAATGCAGACTGTGCACGAGAATTTTTACAATGAGTTTCTATGAATTAGAAGCGGAACGGTATTATTATGACCTGGAGGAAGAAAAGTTTGTGACCTTCACAACTCGTATTGTGTTTGATACCAAGTTACTCAAAGCATTGGATGTGGACATGTGAGTATATAAATAATATATATATATATATATATATATATATATATATATATATATATATATATATATATATATATATATATATATATATATATATATATATATTGTAGTTTATAGATTGTTAGTGGACCTGCAAAAGAGTAACCTAATCTAACAAGAAAATGTCTTTATGATTTCCTGAAGTTGTATATGCCTGGTTCCCTGGAAGGGTTATAAACAGGTGATGCAAAATCACCTTTCATCTCCAAATTCGGAAAGGGGCAATGGAAGGGGTGGGTCAAAGGTTGGGAGGAATAAATGTTCCTTTGTACTCTGACATCAGGAAACCCAAAATAAAGTTGTTGCTTAAAAATGAAATCGATTTGTTTCATAATTAAATTTTGTCCAATTTTATATTGTGTGAGTGTCACAATGATGTAGTTAATAAATATGTTTATTTAATTGTAGTGCTCGAAAATACAGTACGTTTGAGGGATTTGCAGATGGACATAATTTTTTGAATGATCTGATTGGAACAGGAGCTGAGTTAGATCGCCGCAGACTGGGGGAAGCTTGGTACAGATGGTCAGTTGTGAGATGGTTAAATAAAACAAGTAACCTTGGTAGAAGCATTGACTTAAGCCATGACAACCTCAATGCATCACTGGAAGAAATATTACCAGAGATGAGCAAATGGTTTATCACAAAATGGACTGGACAATATCATACTGACAACTGTCAACATCCACAATGCTCCAAAGCTCTAGTGATTGATGGACACATGAAGAACAGACGGTCAGTGTGCTCGTATACAGATGAATACATAGAATGTGAAGAATTAGGAGCAGTCAAAGTTGGATGTCCACAAACCCCAAAGCTTGGGAGTTATTATTGTGAAAAACATCATATTGAGACAGCACTACGGCCAGCAAATCCTCAAAGTTTATATAGAGATCCAATTCTAACAAGATCTAAAGCTACCCCAGAGGAAAATCGTTACTTTGTTAAGTCAATAGATGGTAAGATGATGACCAATGATGGAGTAAAATACAGGATCTTGTGGGAGGATGGTAAATGTGACTGGATTAAAGCTGAGAACATTGCAAAAGAACTGATCACAAGTTATGATTCGGGAGAGAGAAGGAGACGAGCTGAAAGGCGGAATGGGACATTATTTTGTATGACTGATGATGAAAAAGAGGACCTGGTAAAATTAAAGTGCAATACCATCAAAGAGAATCAGAAAGGTCCACGGAAACATAGGACAGTTGGTTTATGTGCAAGTGTTTTAAATTGTGGCATCATTACAAGCATAACAGAGCTTTTTGGTTCTGAAAGTTTGAGTCAAGTATACATGTTTTTGCTCTACCTAAGAGCCAACAGCTTGAAGTTCCCAAGATTGTTGGCATATGATGATGGATGTCATCTTAAAAGATTTATGACTCGTGCAGACAGGTGTGAAAAAACACAGGCAGCAATTGATTTGGCATCATTGTGTGTGGTGGTTGATAGGATGCATTTCAAAAATCACACTGATAAGTGGTGCAAAGACAATATGAATCCTGACAATTGTGCTGCATTTAAAGGGATCAACACCGAAGCATGTGAACAAACATTTTTCTGGTTGGGTCATTACTCTCATGCCACAAGGCATATGAACTATGCTCGTTTTAATGTATTTCTCCTGATAGTATGTGATATGTACAATGAAATGAAACTAAAACGTTTATTTCAGTCCTAATAGTTGAGGTTAATGACAAATGAATGATAAATATTTCGCATAACTTAAGCAAACAACTCTTGTTTGCCTTCCACGCCTTGAATAATGTTTAGTACTAAAGGAAGGCAATCACCTGAACAATCTAATTTAACCACAGTATCTACCAACAGTAATAATTGCATGTTTTGTGATTATCCTGTTTCACTTTTTTTATTATTCAGGAACTAATGACCTGAAGTGTTTTAACATGCATTTTCCTAAATTCACATTGTGCTTTTAATTTAACATTAGCCATATAGTTAGCTGTGGAACAGCCATGAATGTCTGCCTGTGTAAAGAGTGTAATAAACCAGTGTTAATTGTAATTAAGCAATATTATGCAACTTAAACACATTCAAATGTAGGTTATAGAAGCTGAGATAGCCAAACGCTGCAAGCAAGCTAGTGACACAAAGTAATCTCAACTCAGGTTTCATTCCTGTGATTTTGTCACAAGCTTCAGTAGGATATTTGTTTCGGTGTTTCCCTGCTCAGTAGGTTGTTCAATGGCCCTGGAACCATGGTAATCACATAATTATGTTATATCTATTTGTTAAAGTTTTCAAGAGGGACCGATCATGAACAATTCCTCAAGTACTAATTTTAGTGTAGAAGCACCATGTGGCCATGCTGAGTGTGCGGTACTGCCTGCTCTGTCCCACATAGTTGCTATAACCCCAAACACTGCATCACAAACACTGCATCACACAACTGAACAGTCTGGACTGAGCTACTGCAGGTTATGCATCAATCATATTCTTCCAACACAAACTAAGTGTTGACACCTCAGTGTAGCATACTAATTATGTTACACCTTCTCCAGATCATTTGTGGATCTGATTCCATAAAAGTAAAATATTAACCCAAAGGAATATTTGCTATGTGATTTAATTAATTTTTTCATAATTGTTTCAAACTAATTTGAAATTCAGAACACTTCATTCAGTAAGGCATGCTATCTCACTGACAAGTATGTATTCAATCAAAATACATCTGATGGCTAGCTAATCTGTTTTTGCCACAAAGAAAGTATAAGAAAGGGCAATATCCCTGATCTAACCCTATTAACTGTAAAGCAAATAAAACACAGCACAGAAAGTATTTTTGTGGTTAATAGTTTATATTGTAGCAAGATGCTGATAGACAGCAAGCAGACTCTGTGGCTCACTTAGTTCGGAGTTTGTTGAGGTTCTAAGACTTGATTTAATTCTTTCATGATTTGAAGTATCTGTGACAATCATAAGATATAAAATATCCAGAATTTAGCTGTTATAATTGTAACTGCTAATACTGTAAAGTTGACCAGTCTGTATTGCTTGTGATGTAGAATGATGCAAGCTAAATTCATGACCATGCTGTAAAATCTTTGTGCTGTGGACTTGACACATGTTCCTTCAAAATATTACATCACAAAATTGATATTTATTTTGTGGTGAACAAGGAAGGAGCATGTTCAAATAAAAACTTCATCCAGAAAATCTGTATAAGTGTACTTTTGATTTGATATCCAGATATAAATATAATTCTGTCATTCTTGTTAATGATCATTTTAATTGTTCTATATTGTTGTTGACTATACAGTGAGTGTGAGACAGCTACACAAATTGAGAAACAGTTTCACCAATGAGAGATCACTGCAAACATAAAAGAAAGCTATAAAAGTGGGGTAGCTGCATATGTAAGAGATAGCTACAACAGTGAGAGAAAGCTGCAAAAGTAAGATACATCTGCACAAGTGTAGCTACCTACAGCAGTGAGAGATTGCTACATTAGTGAAAGATAGTTACAACAGTGAGATGGCTATAACAGTGATAGATAGATGTATAAGTGAGAGATAACTTCAACATTGAGATATAGCTGAAGATAAGTTGAAAATAATTAATTGTAAAATATCAGATCTGGGAAAAGTGACGGTTACCTTTTATTCATATTATTTATGATGATAGATTCGACGTATCAACCCTTTTACAGTACTGATCAGCTTTGTTTTTGAAAAAAATATAAACTTATTATCTATATTGTATCCAACAGTCAGGATATGTGTTTTCCAGTCTGCCTCAGCCTTGCTTTCATGTGTGTATTTCTATGAATACATCTGAACTAATTGTAGGCAGTTGAGAGCGACCTCTGGTGGGCAAAGTTGCACATTTTAATTTTGGTTATGTAATGTCCTTCAGCATTTATATTCCTTTCTGGGTTTAGAAAGTCAGAAAGCGATCAGGTACTGATAGTCCTTTCTGATGTTTTTGATGGCATTAGTCAATTTCTCTCTGATGGCTGCATGGCAATCTGTACATGCTAATAGTTATCCTGTCCTCTTTAATATCCCTTGGTTTACTGTGGCAATTAGGCACAAGGCAGTATTGCGATTTTAGAGTCTTTATTTCTTCTTGTCTGGGCTTGTTCTCTCTGAAAAATAGGACATCATTTAATGTCATACATTACTAGAAGCGAAACACAACCTTATTTTTGCAAGACTGTATGGATGGTTATGCAGAAGTTTTGCCAAATTTTGATATATTGTCTTGCATAATTTGACAATTTCCAGAGAAGACTGTTAGAACTTACTTGGTGTTTTAAAATAATCTGTTGACTTGTGCATCTTTATTCCACGTTATTTTCAGGCCTTTCTCCTTCAGTATGTTTTGCGACGTGTTTGATAGACATTCCAAGTCCCCTCTATTTAAATCAGATGCCATAGTGAAGCTGAAAATATATGTACCCTCATGTTTTATGGATTCATTTAAATAATCAGAAATAGCACTGTCACTTTGATTACACAGTCCTCAATATCACCCCTTGCCTGATGGCCTGGCAATGACTTTTCTACATTTGGGCTATTATGGCAAACACATTCTAGATTGTAGTGGTCTGATATGGCATGTTGAAGATATAATATATAATTTAAATGATAAACTTGAGTTCTAAATTTTAGAATAAAATCTAATAGAACTAAGTCTGGGTCGACAAATCCTATATAAGTTGTTTGATTACATAACAGTGGGGGACCCTAAATATGTTGTGATAACAACATGAAGGAAGTACCCCTGCAATGTGTCTCAAATGTCAATGACTTTATCAGAATAATTGCTGCAAAATGAACTATTAATTACACACTCACCTCAATGAGGTTGATTCTCTCAATGTCTTGTGTGATGGTAAATCTTGTCTTGTTTTCTGGTTTCCATTGATTCAAATTACTGCTTCACTTATGGGTCATTTTGAATTTCCGATCTAAAGTAAGATAAAGACATGTTATAAGAAGTGATACATCTTTAAAGTTTAATAATTCAACATTAAAGATGATTTTATTCCCTATTATTGCATTATCTGACATGTTGGATGCCTTGTAGATTTCATATATTTTCACTATTTTTTATTGAAATGCAAGATGAACAGTTTGCTGCCCCAAATGATAATAATTATCAAATATTTCTGATGAAAACCAAGAAATTTGAACAATATAACATGCTGTTATCATTTATTCTTGCTAATTATCATATTTGAATGCAGTATCTTTGAAATAACTGACATTTTGGATGCCTTGTAGATTTCATATATTGTCACTGTTTTATATTGCAAAGTAAGATGAACAGTTTGCTGCCCCAAATCATGATAGTTTTTTAATATTTCTGACCAAAACTAAGAAATGTGAACTATATAAAATGTCTTTATCATTCATTGTTGATAATCATCAATTATGATTGGATCATCTTTGAGAAAACTGAAATTTTGGATGCCTTGTAGATTTCATATAGTGTCACTTTTATATTGAACTGTAGGATGAACAGTTTGCTGCCCCAAATCATGATGATTTTGTAACATTTCTGACCGAAACCAAGAAATCTGAACAATATAAAATGTCATGATCATTCACTGTTGATAATTATCATTTATGATTGCATTATCTTTGAGAAAACTGACGTTTTGGGAGCCCTGTACATTTGTCACTGTTTTGTATTGAAACATACCACTGTATTACCAGTCCTGTCATTTACCATATCGTCCTCATCGAGAGGGAAAACAATTACATGTAGATGCACACATAACATTCAATATAAACTGCCCAAATAATACAAACAAACACTTGTACTGAATCACACATGAAAGTTACAACTGTACTGTGAAAGGGGAAAGAGTTTATTTACCTTTCTCGCCAGACGCTGTTGAGCCATTTTCACCACTGGAAGTGTCAGCTGAGGTGACCTAAATTCGCGGGATCATATCATACGTGGGGAGCAGCTCGTGCTTGCAAAATGTTTGCACTGTATTACCTCACGTTGCATGCTTACCCCTATTATAATTATTACATCACCAGGTCATGCCGGCCATTTCACAGCTAACCCATAACACTGCCCGAAGGCAACTCTATTAATCATTTCCAATAAATGGTTTATTACCATTCACATCTTTATACTCATGGACAGTAAGAGTATCAATTAATTACTTTATTGCTGTAATAGGAGAGTAGCACAACCCAGTATGTATCATGTCATTGATGGGATAGATATATTACGTTGTTGGAAAGATGGGATTGATGGTGGTATTCTTGGGCCTTTGGCCATGGATGAAAAATCCTGGAAGAACTAAAATGGGATTCACTAGCAGGGAGAAGAAGGAACCAGAGGCTGGTTTTATTGTACAAGGCTATAAATGGTGAAATAGCCTTTAAACTACCAGAACATGTGAAAATAAAATCGGCCACTACAAGGAAAAACCATGGAAATTGCTATATCGAAATGGCGACAAGCTGTGACCCTTATAAATACAGCTATTTCCCAAGGACAGTAACTGACTGGAACAATCTTCCCCCTCAATTAACTACATTGGAAACAGGTAGCTCGGCATCCTTCAAGAACTCCCTTGCCAGAGTATAAAGGTTGGCAACAAGCAGCTGGTGTGTACCAACTGCACCCCTTAGTGCAACCTTGCACTCTCGGTGGGATGCCAATTGGTTTTGCTGAGTAAACCTATAGATGTAGAAACTGATTCACTGAAATCCACTTCTTGCTGCCTGATGAACGTTTTAGCCATTTGTGACATTGAACTTCTGTTGATTGTTCTACAAATAAAGAAATAACATCTTTATAAATCTACATGTTTTCTGGCTTTTGAGGAATCATATGCCCTGATTCTGTAGGAGTTTTTAAAGAGGAGAAAAACCAGGATCTAATCCAATAGAAATGAATTTTAATTAGAAAGGATGGTGTCAAAATAATGTTCATCATGATTTGAAGCAGCGCAGGTTCCAGCAACTATTAATGTTGGATATTTAAACGTCAGAATGAATGTGTTTGTTCCAAACCCTCTTCAAGTGTCAGAGGGTTGGACATGGATTTTATTTCTAATTACATAATAAATCACAAAATAATAAATCATCCACAATATCAGATTTGACACTTGATTTGGATAAATCTCATGATACTTCTCCTGGACCTGATCAAATTCGCTACCAAATCCTTAAACACCTCCCTGACGAATCACTTAGGCATCTTTTGGATATTTTTAATAATATTTGGGAAAGTGGTGATTTTCCTCCTTCATAGAGGGAAGCCACTATTATTCCCATTCCTAAATATGACAAAGATTCAATATATTATTGTCCCATTGCATTGACCAGTTGTATTTGTAAAACGACTGAATGAATGATTAGCGAGTATTAAATGTGGATTTTATTCCACACAGTCTTGGTAATCTGCCGGACATAGCGGAAGTTGGCGGGTACTATAACTTCCTGGTTAAGCTTCACAAGGAACACGGCCCCATCGCCTCATTCTGGTACACGCAGAAGCTATGCGTGAGCGTATCTACTCCAGACCTCTACAGACTGATTGCAAAAGCTTTTGACAGACCACGTGAGTACCACATCGGCACAATCAAACAGCTTAAATAATCGCAAAAAACAAATAGCTGACCAATTCATATTAATATACATAACAATCTCTTGGTGGACATTACCAAAAAGCATAAACTAAATAACGGTATGTCATGTTATGTAACATCAAACTCAGTAGCAGGAAAATAAACTATGTTACTTGTTTTTTCCCCTTATATATAGCTGAGATGTTTGAGATTTTTTTGCCCCTGATGGCTAAAGAGTGTGTTGCTTTCGCCAATGGTCAGGAGGGACAGTGCAGACGTCGGCATTATGACAAAGTGTACACCCACGCTTACACCAAAAACTACTTCTATGGTATTCACAAGGTAAATCATGAAGTCAATCTATGTTAAGAGTATATTTTATGCCATGTACAGATTCTCGACATGTTTGTTTTATCTTTAAGATATTGAGATGATAGTGAGGAACAATTGACTCAAACTATTGGGGTTTGCGATAATAGCGATTAGTATATTTCATGATTGTCAATATCAATGATTTTTTATATACAGACGGTTATTAGCAAGGGGTTAGTTGTAGAAGTAGATGTTATTGATTCCCTTGGTGTGGACCATCTGCTCAGGGCGGTTTCTCAGAGGAAATACTTAACCTGCAGCGTGTTACTAGGTGGTTGGAGACGCAATATCGGAGATAGAAGAACTCCAGGACAAATCTCATGTCATTATCAACAACTTCACGTACAAAACTGCAATGAAGGGGATTCTACGAGAGTGCTTTGGAGACTACTTCAATGACGACAAGGATATAATAAATTTCAAAGACAATTATGACTATGTAAGTTATTGTAGGCTTAATTCTGCTTAACATTGTGTGTCTTAATGTAAATGATGCTTAACATTGTGTGTCGGTGATGACTCATTCTGTATATCTTAATGCTGCTTAGTATTGTGTGTCGGTGATGACGCATTCTGTATATCTTGCGTAACATTGTGTGTCGGTGGTGACTCATTCTGTATATCTTAATGTTGCTTAGTATTGTGTGTCGGTGATGACTCATTCTGTATATCTTATAAAAGTGTTATATTTGTTGTCAAAGAGATCTGACTATAAAACATAATTTGATTGAGTGTATCGATGTTTTTCATAAATAAGCGAAAATTTGATGTGCAATATTTATATTTTAAATCACATAGATTTTATAACTAGTTTAAGGGCATTGGCTTATTAATTAAGACCTGCAAAAATTACACTATATAACAGTCTGTTAAATAAATTATGCATATTCGATATTAGATGATACAGTAACATTTTTTGCGTTGTGTACATATTGTATAAAATTAACATTATGTTATAAATCAAGACAATTAATCTATTTTTGTTTTTTGTTTTTTACTGGCATTGAATGACTTCATCGTGCCGTTAAACTATTAAAATGATTAAAACTGAGTTTAACATATTACAGTGCTGGAACGACATTGAGCGACGGGCAGGAGGTGTTTTTCCCGAACCTGGAAGTGACAGAGAACAAGAATTCCTAAAACGTTAGTATACATTTTTCATTATTTTGTTCATCTAGAACACAGCTGTCATGATCACACTCGGAAATAATGATTTGTCCATGATATTCGTCTGCAGTATTTGAATTGTGAAATGTTGTTTAATTATCTTTATATTAGACAACCGAACGAAATTATAAAATATATAAAAGTATTTTATAACATGCATAATTCCTAGATCCTCATATCTTCAAAGAATAAGAAGGTTAGCCATGCTTTCCCTGGAGATCACACAGAATCCATATAGTGTCCCTTGGCATCAGACGGGTTAAAGTCTGTCCGATTTAATTATAAGTCATCTATCGCAGGACGTGATGAGATATTTTCAACCATGAGGAAAGTGATAGCTCATCGTCGTCGGAGTGTCTGTGAGAGTCGGCTCTTCATTGATGTGGCTATGGAGTATGGGATGGACGATGAGAGGCTCATAGAAACAGACTGTGTTAATATGGTGATCGGTGGTTATATGTCAACTGGAGACTGTGAGTCACACATTTATTCCCTTATTTTCCACTTATTTTAACATGTCCTTGGATAATAAAGATGCAGTGTTTGTATGTATTAACTTGAGATTATCCCCTGGATGTAGTGATTATAGAATGACCACCAGGTGGCAGGTTGAGCACAAGTCTGGTTTGGCGCTAATACAGTTGCAACACGCCTGTCTCGGGTCCAGATATTCACCATCGCAAAAATAAAGAATACCCTGGGGGATTTTTATAAAGTGAAATTTCTCCAATCTCTCCCTACTAGCACTAAAGACATAAATATGTTGGTTGACTATCATAGGGAATGTGAAAAGCTAAGATAGTGTTGTGAGATAAAAGCAATGTCAATTCTCCGGTCTCATATAAAGGGATGAAAGCTCAAATCACAACCATGGAAGATAAAATATTTATTCCATGTTTAAAGTTATTACTTTTTCTTTGGTGTGGATATTTCTGATCTGTGCCATCCAATCCTTAATGTGGTCTCCCAGGACTAACTCGGAAACATTTATGACTATTACTTGTATAGCCTGGTATGAAGCCAAGATGTGCCAAGGAGAGTACAGTCAGGTATTTCCACAATGTTCCCTTGATGTCTTACAGTGATGACCTGGTGCCTGTATTTCCTGGCCAAGTATGAAGATGTGCAAGAGAAGGTCTATCAGGAGGCCAAACAAATCCTTGGAGAGGACCCAGTCTCCTTTGACAACTTCACGAGCCTCACGTATGTGTTTCCATTTGATGTGATGTTTTTTTACAATTTCAACACTAAAATTTCCCTTGAGGTAATCGTACTGACATTTCAATTTATAGATACACCAAGCAGGTATTTGATGAAACACTGAGAATTTCTTTGTTGGGGACGTTTCTGATCAGAGAGATGGACACCGATGTAGAACTTGCTGGATATACTGTACCAGCAAAGGTAAGAAGCAATTTAGATACTGTTGACACTGCCCAAAGAGTGCCATTTAGGATATTCGCAAATCTTGGATTGTAAGTGACAGGAAAGGGAATAAAATGTTTAAATTGCTGTTTATACACTTTCATGGTACAACATAACATACAGATCTCTTAGATATCTCTATTACCATGATCCTAAGGTTGTTTCGATATGTATAGGACCTTTGAGAGCTAAGATATCAGCCAATGTTGGTTTGTAAGTGATTCAGGGAAGAGATCCATCTTGGGAAAATATCCATTATTCCATCCATGGCCAAAGGCCCAAGAATACCACCATCAATCCCATCTTTCCAACAACGTAATATATCTATCCCATCAATGACATGATACATACTGGGTTGTGCTACTCTCCTATTACAGCAATAAAGTAATTAATTGATACTCTTACTGTCCATGAGTATAAAGATGTGAATGGTAATAAACCATTTATTGGAAATGATTAATAGAGTTGCCTTCGGGCAGTGTTATGGGTTAGCTGTGAAATGGCCGGCATGACCTGGTGATGTAATAATTATAATAGGGGTAAGCATGCAACGTGAGGTAATACAGTGCAAACATTTTGCAAGCACGAGCTGCTCCCCACGTATGATATGATCCCGCGAATTTAGGTCACCTCAGCTGACACTTCCAGTGGTGAAAATGGCTCAACAGCGTCTGGCGAGAAAGGTAAATAAACTCTTTCCCCTTTCACAGTACAGTTGTAACTTTCATGTGTGATTCAGTACAAGTGTTTGTTTGTATTATTTGGGCAGTTTATATTGAATGTTATGTGTGCATCTACATGTAATTGTTTTCCCTCTCGATGAGGACGATATGGTAAATGACAGGACTGGTAATACAGTGGTATGTTTCAATACAAAACAGTGACAAATGTACAGGGCTCCCAAAACGTCAGTTTTCTCAAAGATAATGCAATCATAAATGATAATTATCAACAGTGAATGATCATGACATTTTATATTGTTCAGATTTCTTGGTTTCGGTCAGAAATGTTACAAAATCATCATGATTTGGGGCAGCAAACTGTTCATCCTACAGTTCAATATAAAAGTGACACTATATGAAATCTACAAGGCATCCAAAATTTCAGTTTTCTCAAAGATGATCCAATCATAATTGATGATTATCAACAATGAATGATAAAGACATTTTATATAGTTCACATTTCTTAGTTTTGGTCAGAAATATTAAAAAACTATCATGATTTGGGGCAGCAAACTGTTCATCTTACTTTGCAATATAAAACAGTGACAATATATGAAATCTACAAGGCATCCAAAATGTCAGTTATTTCAAAGATACTGCATTCAAATATGATAATTAGCAAGAATAAATGATAACAGCATGTTATATTGTTCAAATTTCTTGGTTTTCATCAGAAATATTTGATAATTATTATCATTTGGGGCAGCAAACTGTTCATCTTGCATTTCAATAAAAAATAGTGAAAATATATGAAATCTACAAGGCATCCAACATGTCAGATAATGCAATAATAGGGAATAAAATCATCTTTAATGTTGAATTATTAAACTTTAAAGATGTATCACTTCTTATAACATGTCTTTATCTTACTTTAGATCGGAAATTCAAAATGACCCATAAGTGAAGCAGTAATTTGAATCAATGGAAACCAGAAAACAAGACAAGATTTACCATCACACAAGACATTGAGAGAATCAACCTCATTGAGGTGAGTGTGTAATTAATAGTTCATTTTGCAGCAATTATTCTGATAAAGTCATTGACATTTGAGACACATTGCAGGGGTACTTCCTTCATGTTGTTATCACAACATATTTAGGGTCCCCCACTGTTATGTAATCAAACAACTTATATAGGATTTGTCGACCCAGACTTAGTTCTATTAGATTTTATTCTAAAATTTAGAACTCAAGTTTATCATTTAAATTATATATTATATCTTCAACATGCCATATCAGACCACTACAATCTAGAATGTGTTTGCCATAATAGCCCAAATGTAGAAAAGTCATTGCCAGGCCATCAGGCAAGGGGTGATATTGAGGACTGTGTAATCAAAGTGACAGTGCTATTTCTGATTATTTAAATGAATCCATAAAACATGAGGGTACATATATTTTCAGCTTCACTATGGCATCTGATTTAAATAGAGGGGACTTGGAATGTCTATCAAACACGTCGCAAAACATACTGAAGGAGAAAGGCCTGAAAATAACGTGGAATAAAGATGCACAAGTCAACAGATTATTTTAAAACACCAAGTAAGTTCTAACAGTCTTCTCTGGAAATTGTCAAATTATGCAAGACAATATATCAAAATTTGGCAAAACTTCTGCATAACCATCCATACAGTCTTGCAAAAATAAGGTTGTGTTTCGCTTCTAGTAATGTATGACATTAAATGATGTCCTATTTTTCAGAGAGAACAAGCCCAGACAAGAAGAAATAAAGACTCTAAAATCGCAATACTGCCTTGTGCCTAATTGCCACAGTAAACCAAGGGATATTAAAGAGGACAGGATAACTATTAGCATGTACAGATTGCCATGCAGCCATCAGAGAGAAATTGACTAATGCCATCAAAAACATCAGAAAGGACTATCAGTACCTGATCGCTTTCTGACTTTCTAAACCCAGAAAGGAATATAAATGCTGAAGGACATTACATAACCAAAATTAAAATGTGCAACTTTGCCCACCAGAGGTCGCTCTCAACTGCCTACAATTAGTTCAGATGTATTCATAGAAATACACACATGAAAGCAAGGCTGAGGCAGACTGGAAAACACATATCCTGACTGTTGGATACAATATAGATAATAAGTTTATATTTTTTTCAAAAACAAAGCTGATCAGTACTGTAAAAGGGTTGATACGTCGAATCTATCATCATAAATAATATGAATAAAAGGTAACCGTCACTTTTCCCAGATCTGATATTTTACAATTAATTATTTTCAACTTATCTTCAGCTATATCTCAATGTTGAAGTTATCTCTCACTTATACATCTATCTATCACTGTTATAGCCATCTCACTGTTGTAACTATCTTTCACTAATGTAGCAATCTCTCACTGCTGTAGGTAGCTACACTTGTGCAGATGTATCTTACTTTTGCAGCTTTCTCTCACTGTTGTAGCTATCTCTTACATATGCAGCTACCCCACTTTTATAGCTTTCTTTTATGTTTGCAGTGATCTCTCATTGGTGAAACTGTTTCTCAATTTGTGTAGCTGTCTCACACTCACTGTATAGTCAACAACAATATAGAACAATTAAAATGATCATTAACAAGAATGACAGAATTATATTTATATCTGGATATCAAATCAAAAGTACACTTATACAGATTTTCTGGATGAAGTTTTTATTTGAACATGCTCCTTCCTTGTTCACCACAAAATAAATATCAATTTTGTGATGTAATATTTTGAAGGAACATGTGTCAAGTCCACAGCACAAAGATTTTACAGCATGGTCATGAATTTAGCTTGCATCATTCTACATCACAAGCAATACAGACTGGTCAACTTTACAGTATTAGCAGTTACAATTATAACAGCTAAATTCTGGATATTTTATATCTTATGATTGTCACAGATACTTCAAATCATGAAAGAATTAAATCAAGTCTTAGAACCTCAACAAACTCCGAACTAAGTGAGCCACAGAGTCTGCTTGCTGTCTATCAGCATCTTGCTACAATATAAACTATTAACCACAAAAATACTTTCTGTGCTGTGTTTTATTTGCTTTACAGTTAATAGGGTTAGATCAGGGATATTGCCCTTTCTTATACTTTCTTTGTGGCAAAAACAGATTAGCTAGCCATCAGATGTATTTTGATTGAATACATACTTGTCAGTGAGATAGCATGCCTTACTGAATGAAGTGTTCTGAATTTCAAATTAGTTTGAAACAATTATGAAAAAATTAATTAAATCACATAGCAAATATTCCTTTGGGTTAATATTTTACTTTTATGGAATCAGATCCACAAATGATCTGGAGAAGGTGTAACATAATTAGTATGCTACACTGAGGTGTCAACACTTAGTTTGTGTTGGAAGAATATGATTGATGCATAACCTGCAGTAGCTCAGTCCAGACTGTTCAGTTGTGTGATGCAGTGTTTGTGATGCAGTGTTTGGGGTTATAGCAACTATGTGGGACAGAGCAGGCAGTACCGCACACTCAGCATGGCCACATGGTGCTTCTACACTAAAATTAGTACTTGAGGAATTGTTCATGGTCGGTCCCTCTTGAAAACTTTAACAAATAGATATAACATAATTATGTGATTACCATGGTTCCAGGGCCATTGAACAACCTACTGAGCAGGGAAACACCGAAACAAATATCCTACTGAAGCTTGTGACAAAATCACAGGAATGAAACCTGAGTTGAGATTACTTTGTGTCACTAGCTTGCTTGCAGCGTTTGGCTATCTCAGCTTCTATAACCTACATTTGAATGTGTTTAAGTTGCATAATATTGCTTAATTACAATTAACACTGGTTTATTACACTCTTTACACAGGCAGACATTCATGGCTGTTCCACAGCTAACTATATGGCTAATGTTAAATTAAAAGCACAATGTGAATTTAGGAAAATGCATGTTAAAACACTTCAGGTCATTAGTTCCTGAATAATAAAAAAAGTGAAACAGGATAATCACAAAACATGCAATTATTACTGTTGGTAGATACTGTGGTTAAATTAGATTGTTCAGGTGATTGCCTTCCTTTAGTACTAAACATTATTCAAGGCGTGGAAGGCAAACAAGAGTTGTTTGCTTAAGTTATGCGAAATATTTATCATTCATTTGTCATTAACCTCAACTATTAGGACTGAAATAAACGTTTTAGTTTCATTTCATTGTACATATCACATACTATCAGGAGAAATACATTAAAACGAGCATAGTTCATATGCCTTGTGGCATGAGAGTAATGACCCAACCAGAAAAATGTTTGTTCACATGCTTCGGTGTTGATCCCTTTAAATGCAGCACAATTGTCAGGATTCATATTGTCTTTGCACCACTTATCAGTGTGATTTTTGAAATGTCTCCTATCAACCACCACACACAATGATGCCAAATCAATTGCTGCCTGTGTTTTTTCACACCTGTCTGCACGAGTCATAAATCTTTTAAGATGACATCCATCATCATATGCCAACAATCTTGGGAACTTCAAGCTGTTGGCTCTTAGGTAGAGCAAAAACATGTATACTTGACTCAAACTTTCAGAACCAAAAAGCTCTGTTATGCTTGTAATGATGCCACAATTTAAAACACTTGCACATAAACCAACTGTCCTATGTTTCCGTGGACCTTTCTGATTCTCTTTGATGGTATTGCACTTTAATTTTACCAGGTCCTCTTTTTCATCATCAGTCATACAAAATAATGTCCCATTCCGCCTTTCAGCTCGTCTCCTTCTCTCTCCCGAATCATAACTTGTGATCAGTTCTTTTGCAATGTTCTCAGCTTTAATCCAGTCACATTTACCATCCTCCCACAAGATCCTGTATTTTACTCCATCATTGGTCATCATCTTACCATCTATTGACTTAACAAAGTAACGATTTTCCTCTGGGGTAGCTTTAGATCTTGTTAGAATTGGATCTCTATATAAACTTTGAGGATTTGCTGGCCGTAGTGCTGTCTCAATATGATGTTTTTCACAATAATAACTCCCAAGCTTTGGGGTTTGTGGACATCCAACTTTGACTGCTCCTAATTCTTCACATTCTATGTATTCATCTGTATACGAGCACACTGACCGTCTGTTCTTCATGTGTCCATCAATCACTAGAGCTTTGGAGCATTGTGGATGTTGACAGTTGTCAGTATGATATTGTCCAGTCCATTTTGTGATAAACCATTTGCTCATCTCTGGTAATATTTCTTCCAGTGATGCATTGAGGTTGTCATGGCTTAAGTCAATGCTTCTACCAAGGTTACTTGTTTTATTTAACCATCTCACAACTGACCATCTGTACCAAGCTTCCCCCAGTCTGCGGCGATCTAACTCAGCTCCTGTTCCAATCAGATCATTCAAAAAATTATGTCCATCTGCAAATCCCTCAAACGTACTGTATTTTCGAGCACTACAATTAAATAAACATATTTATTAACTACATCATTGTGACACTCACACAATATAAAATTGGACAAAATTTAATTATGAAACAAATCGATTTCATTTTTAAGCAACAACTTTATTTTGGGTTTCCTGATGTCAGAGTACAAAGGAACATTTATTCCTCCCAACCTTTGACCCACCCCTTCCATTGCCCCTTTCCGAATTTGGAGATGAAAGGTGATTTTGCATCACCTGTTTATAACCCTTCCAGGGAACCAGGCATATACAACTTCAGGAAATCATAAAGACATTTTCTTGTTAGATTAGGTTACTCTTTTGCAGGTCCACTAACAATCTATAAACTACAATATATATATATATATATATATATATATATATATATATATATATATATATATATATATATATATATATATATATATATATATATATATATTATTTATATACTCACATGTCCACATCCAATGCTTTGAGTAACTTGGTATCAAACACAATACGAGTTGTGAAGGTCACAAACTTTTCTTCCTCCAGGTCATAATAATACCGTTCCGCTTCTAATTCATAGAAACTCATTGTAAAAATTCTCGTGCACAGTCTGCATTTTCCCTGGTACAGGGTTCCATTGTTTGTCGGTTGTCCAAAGCAAAACACCCGAACTTTTTGAAAAGGCTTTACTGTTAATTCTATTCCACATGCATTGCAATTTTTTTCTTTTGGATAAAAGTGATATGGAGTCAGACCTTTCTCACTTAATTTTTTGGAAGAAGTATCATTTTCTGTCACAAATCTACAGTATTTTATTAAGCCATTCCATAATTCATCATCTGAAACTGTGTGAATGTCATCGTTAGTAACATTGGGGAGATATTCCACATTCTCAGCAAGTGCCTGTAGAGATTCTTCATCATAATCCTGACCGCTGGCTTGTTTCATGTAATCCTTCAAATGTTTTGCCCTGTTAACAACTCCTTCAGGGATGCATCTCAGAAAATGAAAGAAGATCATCGAATCTGACAATTTTGGAAGTAATGCTAACAGCTTTGACAGAGACATTGTTGTAATGCACAATAAGATGCAGTCAAACTGCAAAGCCAAAGGTTACATGAAATGAATACATGTGCATCACTCTTTAACCTTATTGCTACACACTCACATCTGACGCTGACCACAACCACCTATTCATCCAGCACACGAAAATCCAACCATTGTTCATAGCATTTCTCGAGTAAAATTACATAAATTTGTCTAACCTGAGATAATCTTTCACAAAAGTGTCATTGATTATCATGAAACAGACCAAACCTTTGAGAAGATATAGCACATATCCTTCAAGTGTCACACTACACCCAAATACTTTTTATATCAAATATATTTTGCATAATAATTCTGAAATGTTACATTTTCAACATAATATTTATTTGCGAGTGGTAATTGTCTAGAGATCAATAAATCAAGATGTCAAAATAATAAACATATCAAATCTAAGCTTGCCACAAAGGTATAGAGATCACTCCACCTCTGCCACCCATTCTGTTACAATTTGTGGGCTATAGTCACCACAATAATCAGGATTTCCTAAATATTTGTGATGTTTTGATGCCAACAGCAAGAAACATGCCTCTAAAATTAAGGAGATATAACCCGAGACAATTTACATTTTTTGCCAGGATGTCATCTTAGCAAAAAAATGGACCTAATTTATTGAAAACCCCAAATTATTGCAATTTTCAATAGAATATTGTTCTCATAATTGATATATTGAGTACTTAATTGATAATTCAGTCATAATCACACAAAAATTGCAGAGAGGAAATATAATCTATTGCAAAATTATTGCAATTTTCAATAGAATATTGTTCTCATAATTGATATATTGAGTACTTAATTGATAATTCAGTCATAATCCCACATAAATTGCAGAGAGGAAATATAATCTATTGCAACTCTTGCCTCACACACAACATTATAAAATCATTAACATCTTGATGGACAAGGTTCGAAGAAATTGAACCAGAATCTACTGATCTAAATCTGGACACTTCTTAACTCATCTCTTTGGAAGATGATACCTTTGATATTGAGAAAGACAACAAGTATTTCTACCCATGATATTACATCACAGCATTATATAACATGCAGGAACATATACCACACCACTACATCAACATGTTCACTCCAACCATGGCATCTCTTGAAGAACGCATCAGCCGTTGTTATGGGGATACATTGGATGTAGCTGATGTCTTGGATGAAAAATCTAGTTTAATGTTAGTTAATATACTAGAGACTCATGAGGTGCCACTTGGATATATCTTACCATCATTACTGTGTGGGATATGTCACTACTTGAACAAGTCTGTTGTAATACCACGTCCCTCATGGGAGGAACCTGCAGTGCTTTACACTATGTCTTGTGGACATGTCTCCACAAACAAGAGCTGTGCTTTGAAGGTTGTACGGAATGCCGTCAGGGATGTTGAGATTTCAAGGGGAGTTCTTGTGACAGAATCAACATTAAATCAATGTAAGTGTTAATTCCTTAAAATGTTAGCAGACTTTTAAAAATCAAAATCAAAACCACCCATAAGAGAATATAATGACATGTTTTAATTTTCAATTTCTCAAACATTCTATTGTCAATATATAAATTGGAAATTGTGTTATCCTGTTCAGCTGCAACAGTAGAGTCTCTCATGAAGGAACTTGGCAAAGGAAGACCACTAGTCCAATACTGGGATGAGATGACAACATGGGCACAGAGTATGGGTCTTTACAAAGCTGGAGCAGGAGCGTATGACAGAAGCCTGTTTTGCACTGCCTACACCTCACCAAACTTCATGAGACGACAATTGAGAGGGAATGAAGGTAAGCATTAATTATTCATTACGTCTTTTTAATTAAATATCACAAAACAATCTCAATATTACTAAATATTATAAAAGCAGTGTCACAGGTGTTATTATCACTTTTTATTATCACTTTTTGACCCCATTGCCTAAAAACCCTGGCCACCAAGGCTATATAGGCATTGTAAACATGCATCATTTAGTCTTGCTAACACCGCTCATTAATTTTTGTTTTAGATGATCCTGTTGTTGACCCAGTTCTCAACTTGAGTGGCATGGTACACCCTGATGAGTTAATGAAATGGCTTGAAGCTGAAAAGGGAGACAAGGCACACAATGATGGTCTCTATGGTGGACGATTTCTTTTTACTACTGCTCGGCCCATATTCAAGAAGTTCAGAGAATCAAAAGCTGTTGACATGCAAGTGCCATCATTATCACGTTTCATGCTGGCTGTCTCAGTACTCCATCAGCAACCCGCTGTGTATCAATTTACTGAAGATGCTCTAAGCCTTGTGATTGCAAAATATGATGAGTACCAGGATTATCTGTCTGATAATCACAGTCGGGACAGCTTTTTATCAGGTTTGTAAACTTTATTTAACCATTCCATCCAAATCTATCTAATAATCCAAAGTAATATCCTGAAATTTAACCTCCTCAAATTACAGGACAAGCCAAACAGCATTAGTTTTGCAAAGTTTTGTCATGAAAGCCACAGAACCATTTATGATCTAGATTATATCGGTTACACTAACCATATGCATATACTATACAATAAACTAAACTGTGACAGTGTATTCACTCTAGTCATAACATATTTTATTGACATCAGTATGATATTCAAATTCAGCATGTTATATTTTGCTGGTTTATTTTAAAGTTCACCAATCAGGGATGACTAGCCATTCCCCAACCAACTAAAAAACTTTCAATAGTCTACATAGGATTGAATAGTTCTCTGCAATTAGTTCTATTAGGAAATAGAATAATTATTTTATCAGGTCTCATTTTTGTGCATGGTTGTAATTCTCACAAATAGCTGTGACACTCATGCGTCATATTTACAAAATCTTTATGCAGGTCCATACCATCTACATGTCTTTCAAATAGGTTTTTCAATGACCTTAGAAATCTCCACAGTAATATACACAGTGTGGCAAATAAGAATAATGAATATCAATCATTTCTGCTTGGTTTGGTGTGTGATAACACAGTGCTTTATGGGCTTTAATCTGAAACCTGGTAGATAACACCTGATAAGCTTAGTGGTTTTATCATCAGTGAAATCTCAGTTGGGGGTGGGGGTCAAATTCTGGCCCAGGGTATTCCCTTCAAAGGATAACTCTGGCAGCCAGCCTACCACCAATCAGCCCTTTGTTTCTTTATCCTCTAGTAATCTGCTAGTTAATACACCTGAAGGAGAGAAGCTTTGAAAGTTGGAAAATACCATATCACAGGGATACACCCCTTCAACCCCCCCCCCTCTACTGACTAGATCTGACTTTGTGTGGATGCTGGATTCAAATATCCCTACCTACCTCCCTCACAAATTCTGACCCAGATATGATTAAGTGGTGAAGCTACACACATAAAATCCTAAAGATGGTATTTCATACTGAGTGTTGTATTTAGATCAGGAAGTGAACATTCTGGTATCCAAGATGTGGAATTCTGCAATGTAAGTCGGCAAGTATCAAAACATATGACTGGAAGTTACATAACTCTATGCAAGCAGCACAGTTTTTGAGGGGTGGTGGTATATTGGGCTTTTAAAAACTCAACCCAATATCCAAGGTAGTCCGATTACATATTATAAAAGTTTGTGTAAACTTGTTTTAAGACACCAATCAAATAAATATAAGGTCAATATGAAATGACATAGGAAATAATATAAAATAAATTGGAATGAAACCATCAAAATCAAAAACATCATATCATTTATGAATAAATTATGCACTCACAAAGCATAGATATAAATATCAACATTAGGACACTTGCCCCCATGGAAAAATTGATGATCTAATATGACTTTGGGGAAAAACATATGTATATGTATTGATTGGGGAAACAAGTGTGGCCTCATACAAGAAAGAAAAATCAGGATTTTTCTTCTCTTCCAACCCCGTTGAATGAATTATCGGTCTGTCCTTATTGGATGGTGGACATCTCCTTGAACTTTCTGTACATAATATAATATAAACAAGGGATATGTAATTTACTTTGTGTGCATATCAGAGAGCGCATTGATCTTGAAAGTTAAACATCAAAATGTGTAATCTGACATATGATTGTTTTTTATAATAGATAAACACACATTTATTTTATTTCAGGAATCATTGGAAAAGCAAAGGGCCAACTGATGCGAATTGCTATGTCGCTCCAGGCAGCAGAGGATGCATCAAGACTTCTACAAGATACTGAGGAGGGTATATACCTTCCAATCTCACAAACCCTTGAATCCACACTAACAATTGCTGCACCACCAGCCATAGAGTATGTGTCTTTTATCTCTGGTGGTGGGATACAACATGAGAGACCTTTGAAATTCATCAATGAAAGTACTGCCAGAAGGTCAATAAATTTGATAAATCATTTCATCAAACAAAAATGCATTATGGCTGGATACAACATGAATGGTGAAACCATCCCACCTGGTTGTGTAAGTCAGCCAAAAGTGCAGACACCTCTTCCAGAAATGGAGCTCCCAAGAAAGATCTTACTTGAAGATGGTCCACATGTGCTGCAATCTGTGTTCAAGAATTTCAATAAAGGTTATTCTGCCCAAAAGATTGTGGATGCATTCAATGTTCTTGAGGATCTTGGTTTGGGAAAATCTGGTGAGTTTCGAAAGGGAAACACTGGAAGAAAAGCTGTTGCTTTTAGCAAATTAAACCCGAATAATTTGTCAGAGACAAAAATGCTAGACTTCATGGTCTCTCTCCAGAAGGTAGGTATTGGAATTCAAACATACCAAAAATCCTTCAGAAAGGTCTCCAGGCGATTGAGCTCAAGCAAGCAGACACTGGAAGGACAGGTTCTTCTTCAAAATATACCATCATCCACAGTAGTACAGCAGAGTCAACCGGGCTTAGCTCCATCTGGCAGCATCAACAAAGCCAGTGTGAAACACCGAATCACGGAATCTATTGACCATCACACCCAACCAAAAATTCAAAGAATGGAAAAGCCTTTTAGAATCTTGACAAATAGGAAAGAGAATAGGCCTGCCACATACAATCCCTCACCATTTGACTTTGATGACATGGCTGACTTTGTTTTATAAATCATACAGTAGATACATTGATAGCTCTCACTACCTGTCATTATCGTTCTGTTTTAAAGTTGTTTGAAATGTGTCCAGTCATGCATGTGTGTCTTGCCTAATTAAAATATACAATCAGAATTGGCCAATCTCTAGTCCCTGATGAGAACTCCGTTAAGCTTTAGACCACCAGTCAGTAGGAAGTCTGATGTACTATCTTGACCAAACACCACATTCTTTTAGTTTCACCCAATTTAGATAACCTAATATCAAATATGTTATTGTAAACATATTTCAACTGTTATGGGATGCTGTCTATACTAGAGCACTACTGAAATTGAAGAATAACTTGGAGAATTAAATAAATGATTCAAATGACATTTTTTTGTTTTTCATTAGATTTTCAGATTTCAATTGATAGTATGACCAGACAATACCTAACAAAGTTTTTTCAGACCTTCTTTGGTGCACTATGACAACCCATATTACTGAATATTATCTGTCAATTGGCTGGTATGCATTTTCCATGTTCAAGTCAGGTATCAATAAACCAACCTGGAAAATACTACAAATGCAAATGTACATATGCATTTATACATTATTAATATTAAATTACATTCTGGTGATGAAAAATGGCACATATATAATTCTTTTAGTTCCATTAAGAGGGAGGTGAACTATGAATAAACCAGCTTTTAGAATTATATGTATGACAGATGTATTAAGAGATGTATTTCTCAGCCAATTTAACTTAGTGTTATTGGCCATTAGAAATTGAGTATTGATGAAAATAATTTTTAGGTTGTCAGAGTGTTATGATGCTTTAAGATATTGAAATTATGATTAAAAATTCAAATTAGATTTTTCTAACATGCAGAATATCATATACCTAGCAAAAAGAAATGAGTAGTTGGAATTGATGGGAAATATACAAAAATGGAATTGTTCAGATTCATCTAATTCCTCATAGGTGTACCTTGACTACATTGGAAATATAAATAAATATGCAGGTTGTTACCTTTATGTACAGAAAAGTCTGATAAATGAAGTTATTCCAATTCACAGAACAGAACTCATGTTAAAGATGGGATAGATAGAATTGTTGGAATTGATAGGAAATAGGCAAAGTTTGAATTGTTCAGATACATCAGATTCCTCTCATTGAGTAGGGTCACCATTTCAAATGGAAATATCCAAATATAGAAATGTTCAGATTTAACCAATTCTTCTTACAGGTGTCCTCACCAACATGTGGTCTATAAATAGATTTGCAGATTTGTGATGCTGTTGATGGGATAGATAGAATTGTTGGAATTGATAGGAAATAGGCAAAGATGGAATTGTTCAGATTCATCCTATTCTTCTCATGTGGTATATAAATAGATTTGCAGATTGTTGATGCTGTTGATGGGATAGATAGAATTGTTGGAATTGATAGGAAATATGTAAAGAAGGGATTGTTCAGATTCATCCAATTCTTCACATAGGTGAACCTCACCAGCACTTGAACATAAATAGATTTGCAGAGTGCTGATGCTGTTGATTGGATAGATAGAATTGTTGGAATTGATAGGAAATAGGCAAAGATGGAATTGTTCAGATTCATCCAATTCAGATTCATGTCATATGTATAAATAGTGGGTTGCCATATGAGTGTAATTTGTGTGATGCTTGCCTGTCCCAGGTTGGAATTAAAGGGAAATATGCAAAGATGGAATTGTTCAGTTTAATCTTATTCTTCTCATCTACATTTTCCAGTTCTTCAGATATATGTACTTTATAAAGTATATCAGATTTATCAACCTGTATATAACCAAATCAATTGTTGGAATTGATATACTAATTGTTGGAATTGATGGGGTTGTTGGAAAATAGAGGGGGGTATTGGCCATGCCTCCATTATTCTGTTTGACAACATTTCAATTCACTGAGAAACTGATAGGACTCAAATTAGATACTGATAAGAATTCAGATTTTGTTTTGTATTTCAACCTATCTTACACTGCAGCCAACCTGAGACATATACTACAAGCAATTAAAGTCATCAACTAACATATATGGTTGTTATTCAAAACTAGACCATATTTCTTGCAAGGGAAACTAGACCATATCTTAAATAGAGATCATTTTTAATCTGCAAAGACAGACACGTGCTTTGCATTATAACCAAGAACCACATTGGTCCATGATTGACTGCAATATAAAATCTTTGGTTTAGATTTTACTACTACTACTTTACATACTAGATATCTTCAAAATCCTGTACTGTTGCATGTTGCAAGCCTGAAACTATTGTATGTAATCAATGGAAATATCTGACTTTACCTTAAGTAACTGGTAACGTTATACATGTACAAGGTAAATCATCTCCACCTATTTTTCCTTTGCTTTTTACGTCGATTAATAACTGCACACATTACAAGTATTTAAATCTTAAGCCTGGTAATGTTCTGTATTGGTAGTGAGCAATCTGTGTGCTATTTATTGTCATATTTCAGACATCAATTGTATCTGCCATAGGAGTGACGCATATGGATGAACAGTTCTGGCCAAACCCAACCGAGTAAGCTGTTTTCACTTTCTTCCATACAACTTGCAGTAATATCTAAAATCAATATTTAATTAACGTTAGGGGCTACAGTGTCTTCCAAAGTTCGTTTTCTTTTTTTTTGTATTACAATAACTACTAACAGGATTTCAGCTGTTAATGTGTCAGATGCTTGGGAAGGGACTTTTCTTTCGAACATCTTATAACATCTTATCAATGTTAATAATTTTATATTAAAATATGGAGTAAAAATCATAATAAGATGTTTTTTTGGTGACAATGAAAAAAGTTACTATTACTGCCCAGAACGGTTCAGAGCTCTCCCACCCCTGTTACTGCCCAGAATGGTTCAAAGCTCTCCCACCCCTGTTACTGCCCAGAACGGTTCAGAGCTCTCCCACCCCTGTTACTGCCCAGAACGGTTCAGAGCTCTTCCACCCCTGTTACTGCCCAGAATGGTTCAGAGCTCTCCCACCCCTGTTACTGCCCAGAACGGTTCAGAGCTCTCCCACCCCTGTTACTGCCCAGAACGGTTCAGAGCTCTTCCACCCCTGTTACTGCCCAGAACGGTTCAGAGCTCTCCCACCCCTGTTACTGCCCAGAACGGTTCAGAGCTCTCCCACCCCTGTTACTGCCCAGAGCGGTTCAGAGCTCTCCCACCCCTGTTATTGCCCAGAGCGGTTCAGAGCTCTCCCACCCCTGTTACTGCCCAGAACGGTTCAGAGCTCTTCCACCACTGTTGCTGCCCAGAACGGTTCAGAATTCTCTCACCCCTGTTACTGCCCAGAGCGGTTCAGAGCTCTCCCACCCCTGTTACTGCCCAGAATGGTTCAGAGCTCTTCCACCACTGTTGCTGCCCAGAACGGTTCAGAATTCTCTCACCCCTGTTACTGTCCAGAACGGTTCAGAGCTCCCTCACCCCTGAAATTGCATTCTTGGTTTTGGCTTCTTGGATGGAAGTCATCGGACTCACGGACAGAGCAAGCGCGAGTGTGTTCAAGGCCAAAGCTGCCACTGAGTGACCTATATATTACATACTATAAGGATAAGAAACGTCCTCAGCTCAATTGACATGTCACCTGCCCATAAACTTCCACTGAAGTAAAAATATACATACTTAGATTAGTTTGGGGCCGAACATGTCAGCTTTAAAGTATTTTATAACACATTTTCATCCCAAAACGCCTCATGAGCAGAAAACTGTGGTCTTTTGTGGATCGTTGCTAAATAGGTCAATTCAAATGTGCACTGTCTAAAATGGAGTGCTCTGATTGGTTGATTTAACTTTAGTTAGTTTTGCTTTAAAGAAATGTACGTATTTCAGTGTAGAAATATATTTATATATTTTTAAGCCCCTATTATTTATAAATCATATATGCATATGCTGAATAAAAAAATCTTTGTAACAAAATGTTTTTGTTGTTGTTCCCAAATGAAATTGGGTCAGGTCAAATTGGGAACCAGAGCATTATCCAATCAAATTACTTTATTTCATTTGCCCCTATTTTGACCTATATAACGATCCAAAAGTGACAACAGGAGGTCAGAAACTGGCTAAGCAAGGATAAACAAGCCACTAAGTACATGAAACAAATATTTTTTAACATTCAGAGGATGGTTAATCGAGAATAAATATATCAAGCTAAGTTTAACATGTGAATGAACAGACAGAGTTCATTTGAAGTTAGATATATGATATGTGGAAATTAGGCAAGAGTTGAAATCATCCTGGGATTGTTTCTTATCCTTGTATTATATAATGTGTAAATAAGGTCACCAGAGGGAAACAGAAAAATTCATGCAAATTGATCTCGGAGACATCACTTGTGCTTGCTCTGTCCGTGATCGGACTCTATATGATCATCTGCACCAGAGATGGTTATAATTACTTGTTTGATTATCTGCACCAGAGATGGTTATAATTACTTGTTTGATTATCTGCACCAGAGATGGTTATAATTATTTGTTTGATTATCTGCACCAGAGATGGTTATAATTACTTGTTTGATTATCTGTGCCAGAGATGGTTATAATTACTTGTTTGATTATCTGCACCAGAGATGGTTATGATTACTTGTTTGATTATCTGCACCAGAGATGGTTATAATTACTTGTTTGATTATCTGCACCAGAGATGGTTATAATTACTTGTTTGATTATCTGCACCAGAGATGGTTATAATTATTTGTTTGATTATCTGCACCAGAGATGGTTATAACTACTTGTTTGATTATCTGCGCCAGAGATGGTTATAATTACTTGTTTATAAAACAAAACACTAACCAAAACCACACTTGACAGATCGCTTAATGCTTGCCTGATTAAACTGTTATACCCTAATAATTTGCAGGTTTGATCCCGATAGATTCAACGAGGAGCAGAAGAAAGCCCGTCCGCGATATGCTTTTGTTCCGTTTGGATTCAGCGGTGGGCGCCAGTGTCCCGGTTTTCGAGTCACTTACGTCGCCTTGATGATTCTGGTGACGTCACTGCTGCGACGCTTCCGCCTGCACTTACATCCAAACCAAGGATCACCAGAGAAGTTTCGTGGACTTCTTACTGCTATCAAAGGTGACATCTTGATACAAGTTGAGGATAGGCATTAAGGTTCCATTGCACTGTTTTATCGTGCTGCCCCCTATAAATCTATTTCCTGTAACCACAAACTGATAAAAAGGCATCTGTCCTTAGGTGAGTAAACACATTTGTATTGTTGCCATGTCAGCAACTGTATGACGTTATGGAAACAGTTGTGACATCATGAATTACTTCATATTGCCAACTCATTGCATCAGAGCTCTATTTCCATATGTGCAGTCCGTCATGCAGCGCGTCAATTATTTTCATACACCACACTGAACAATCCATGTATGCGTATTGCTGCCTGTAAGCATATTGACGCATAGCCTTTCGCATAGGGTAGCGAATGAAAATCTGACACATAGAGTGACGCATAGGTTTCCCATAGGTTGCAAGTCTAATTTAGCGCCAAATTGGAAGTTTGACCATGAAAACATCACAAAACTGACGCACACATGTAAACACCGCATGACGCTCTGCATGACACTCTGCATTGCACAGTGCATTATGGACTGCACACATGGAAACATAGCCTTATAAGAATGACATGGATTTGTACAACGACAAGCACTAGCTTATAACTGAAATGAATAGCATGAAAATTGGTTCAAAAATCAGGTAATTGTACACCATGCATCAGGATCTATTATCGGTTTTAACCAAAAATGCTTGCCATTAAAAATTATTTGAAAAGTCTTGAAGAATGACTTTATTTTGGCCACAACTGACTTAATTCTCTTTTTTTGAGACTTTATTTACTGGTTTAATTTTGGTTTACAGATATGTTTAATGCCATTTGTTACTCACACAAATAGTCCATGACACTTAAAATACATTTTAATGATTTTAAAAGCATTTCAAACCCTATATATCTCTTAAATCTAAAAACTGCTGTTGGCATGTCTTGATGTTTTCCTTCATCTCCTTAAGTTGCCCTAATCAGTTATGAATCAGAGGCTCTGGAAACCTGCCATGACCCCTTAACTAATGTGGACATTGCAGCAAACTATATGTACAAATTAGCTTAAATTTATGTGTCAAATTCTTTTTGCTTGCGTAAGCCTTTGTTGGATAAAGCGCATTTTGATCTCGTGCAAAAATATTTGATATGAGAATTTAATTGTTGTCCTCTTATAGGATGAAACATTTTTATCTCCATTACTAATATCCATTTGATCATGTAAAATTGAAAAAAAGGAATTTAAAAAGCACTTGCGCATTTTCATTTTTTGCATACGTTTTTTTTCCAAATGTTCTGTTTTGGCTTTAAAAGAAAGTCCTCGCAAGACACTATCTATCAACAAAAATAAATAGTTCAATGGATTATCATAATGATAAATATCAATGAATTTTCCATATTTCTTTCAGAAGAAAAGTTGAGCAAAGATAATGCTGTATTTTGTATGCGGATTTGTTGTTACATTATAATAAAATGGCACATAGATACCAAAAGAAAAATATCTGATTTTTACGAATTCATTCGTAAAAACAATCCTGTTCTCTTTGTCTTGCTTTCTTTGTCTGCTTTTCAGTTCAGTATAATTTCAGTATACATTCTGCAGTGTATGTTTGGAGGTTCTTGTTGAGTTTATATTCCTAACTGAAGAGAATCAACCAGGACATATTGTATCTGACTTACAAAATATCATGTTAATATATATATATATATATATATATATATATATATATATATATATATATATATATATATATATATATATATATATATATATATATATATATATATATATATGTTAATATATATATATATATATATATATATATATATATACATATATATATATATATATACGTATTTTTGTCAGACCTTACTATGGGGTACTAATCTCATACCTTAATGTGTGTAACAGGAGAGTGCCATCTGGTGTTAATATTGAAATTATTTTATATACCTCACAAATCTAACATTCATATCAATGGCGGTAATGTCATTATCCACCACCAGGGCACTTACTCCCTGTGATACTAGATGGCAGTGATTTATATTGTTTTAGCCTGGTTGTATAAATATGTGTCTCGGACATAATTGTTCAGAAAGGCCTTGTACAGGTTACTTATGTAACTGTCAGTGTGAATAAAACATAATTAACTGACGCCCCCTCAGACTGCGGTATATTTCTGATAATACCTGGGTGACATTTTATCGATTTCAATAAAGGCATCCGACTGTTTTTTTTCATCATTCAGGTCATATTTGCACCTATTTCAATAAAGAAGACCGGCCGATGTTTTTTTTTTGTAACACGGAAGGTTCTTTTTTGGAAAAAAATAGGAACAATCTGTGTTATTCTGTGATCGGTACGATCGTGGGAAATGCGTATTCATTTCCTGTGGTTTGTGATTTGGTTTTTTCTGTGGTCAATATTTTTCAAGCAACTGACGCCACTGTGGAGTGTTCGTCTGTGTGCATGCAAGACTCCAATTGATGTCCGTGATGTAAAAGCAGAATGTTCAAAACTATGTCATCGTGTTCGCATAAAATTATCTCTTTAAATTGCTTGGAAATGCTTCCCAATCTCTAACACAAGGAATTTTCAGTTAGTTTATTTCAAATTTGATGTAAACAGAACAGAAATGATATGCAAAAGTCTGATCGATGATTTCCGATATCGTCTGAGCGATATTAGGGCAACTTGCGTAATCAAGTGTGAAAAGGCACATCTTTGCATACAGTTGTGCTAAAAATATCGTTCATATATCAAATTAAATGTTTTTAAAAGATGAACAAAAATAATTTCAACTACCCCATCAGTTTGCAATGATTGTTTGTGTTTAAATGTATTTTGTTGTTAATTTAATTTTTGTTTTGTTTGCTGTAATTTTTGTTTTGTTTGTTGTAATTTTTGTTTTGTTTATTGTAATTTTTGTTTTGTTTATTGTAATTTTTGTTTTGTTTAATGTTATTTTGATGGCTATTTCATGTGTCTGATTTTAGCTGAATATCGCCTGGGAAGCTGTAAGGCCGGCTGATTCCTACTTTCCGGTCAGTGCCGGTGTAAGTGTGAGCGAGGCATATGTGGATGGCCCTAACTGGATACCCTAGTTTGCTGGTGAATACTTCCTACAACCGAAGGAACCACCATGGGTATCAGAGTAGCCCCTTCTTATGCCAACCTCTTTATTGAAAATTTAGAGGAAAACCCCGAAAATGCCCCATCTAATACCCCAGTCACATTTGCACCGGGTGCCGGCCGGGAAGTAAGAATCGGCCGACTTCACAGGGTCCTGGGCGCCGGGGAGTTCATCAGTGGTAATCTGAGATATGGCGTGGCTGTGGTAACATTTTTACGGGTGCCGCAAGGCATGTGCCAGATTAGATGCCACAGACGTCTGTAGGATATCCTAAAGATGTCTATATCATCTGACAGACGTCTGAAGGACATCCTTAAGACGTCTATATGATATCGTGAACACATGAAATAAAACCGCACCGCACGTGCAAGATTGAATGGCACAGACATCTGTAGGATATCCTAAAAGCATCTAGATCATTGATCTAGGCCCGTGGCCTTTTTCTGGATAATGTAGTCAATACCTTTTTTAAAAAGACAAAAATAAATTAACATATTAACGCTTGGCCATCGTGTTGGCCATCAGTTCTGAGCTTTATAAATCCTTACCACATGAAAATCGCCTGGCATAATTCACATGGAAACCACCTGTCGTCCACACTTATGGAAACAAAAGTTTTATTCAGCTGATCTCTTTGCGATTGACTTGGCACTCAATCATGTGGAGATTTCAAAAGTTTTTTTCTGATTTTATGTCAATATTGCAAGGATTGAGGTCAGGGGAATGGAAAATCCTTTGATATATGACATTCTAGAATGTCATCATTGGCTGCATAAATTTGAAAAAAACCCGAAATACAGTATTATTGGATATCAGGTCATACTAACATCAAATCCAATGTTGGCAGTCAGAGCTGCCAACATTGGATAAATGTCCAATAGAGGGCAAGTGCAACCAGAGTTTATTGGCTATCAAGTGTTCAGAATATATATATATATATATATATAGTATTGATTTTATTTATCATGGGTCTATTTACTAATGTTACCATTTAAGACACCAAAAGACCTAGACAGTCGATGTGTCGTAAAGACACCATTCATTCATTCATTCATTCATCATTCTTAATAGACATTATTTTAATAATAATTCATGCTGTTTATTTGTATGTTTCATTATATGATGGACATTTACATATCAATAAAATCATATACAATGTTGAAACAAATGCTGATGAGCCAACATCCAATGTCTACAACGAATATAACATATTAAGACTATGAGTGGCAGAAATAGCAATATTAATATTATGATAATGTCACAAATGTAAACGTATTGTTGTCATTAAATAAAACATTCTGATGGCTTCAGAGCTATGTTGTTCATTGCTTTGTTTTTTTTCTGGGAATTCCTGAAGTCGCTTCATAAATGTTCATTTAAAGTATATCTCCAGCATTGAAAGTCGAGAATAGTCAGTCATTACAGTAAAAATAATGTCCCCAATATTAGAGTTGACTCTAGAAAACAAACATTGCTGTATTAATTAGTTTTAAACTGAGGCTATGCATCGGATTATTTTGAAGTGTAGACTCAAAATGCACCTAACATTTTGATTCTGGTCCTTTCATTGGTATCTCGATTCTCATTGACTTATATTTGTAATGTTTTACAAAATGGCAGCTTCCTTAACAATCCAGTAATAATTATTTGAAACAAAATCCGAGCCTAATGGAAAATAGATACAATTGGTCCCCTAAAATAAAACATCTTTTCCACTAATAGCTAAAACTTCCAATCAGTAGTTTCCAAGGAGAAAATTGAAGTCGACAGACAGACAGACAGACAGACAGACATAATGAGAGATTTCTCCCCCTCACTGCATAAGCCATGATAGTATCGTCAGCATAGCTAGTCTTCTCTAGCTGGATAGCCACGCTGCGTAGGCTCTGAGTGCCCACGAGACAAAAGTGGAGCAGCCAACATATCAAATCAAATCAAATCAAATTAAACTCAAAGGCGGATCGATAATCATTCTTAAATATAAAGCTTGTGAGCAAAAATTGTTTTCAAACATAACCTCTTTATCATGAGTAATCTTACAAATCAGAGCTCTGTGTTTGATAAGCATTATAGTGTCATTATTTATTTGGAAAGTTAAAGGAAATCGATACAAAATATTCAACTTGAACTACATCACGAAAATCATAATACGCATAACATTTCTCTTAATGTAAATAAATTACAAATTCGTAGCGTGTTATTCCATTAAAAGAAAATACCAAACTGTGATCAAATATCAAACTTTGATGAAATACCAAAGTTTGACAAAATAAACAAAATACCAAACTTTGATAAAATACCAAAGTTTGAAAAAATATCAAACTTTGAAAAAATATCAAACTTTGAAAAAATATCAAACTTTGAAAAAATATCAAACTTTGAAAAAATATCAAACTTTGAAAAAATATCAAACTTTGATAAAAAGTGTTTGCTCTGGAAACTGTGTGGGGGATTAAAAAGTTAAATGGGACAAAACGGTAAAAACACAAGCCAACCTGTGAAAGCACTAAAGACATGACGGCTGAAAGTTGCTCGAAAAATGTCTCAATAGCTCTTGAGGGCATATTGTGTAATATGAAAATTACATAACTTAATTACATTGTTTCAGAAAGTCCTATCTACCTCTTAACTGATTGATTAAATGTTTATACCCTAAGAATTAACAGTAAACCAGAACATGAAATAAATATGATTAGTTAATCATCAAGTTCTGCAAAAATTGAATACCTAGAACTGGATGACAGGTGAACATTTTATGAGAAATCTTTTTGAAATCTATTGCACATTCACTGGAAACCCATTTACATGCTTAAATATATTCATATGATGTACGATTCTGTTTAGAAATATAATACATTATTCATGATTTTTCAAGGTACGTGTATATACAGTTATCTTGTTCTTTTCAAACTAACCTTTCAAGCTTTCAGGTTATAATCTCAGATGACTTCATTCGTCAGTGAATGATAAACGAACTACACAGATTAATTGCTAGACAGATTAATTGCGACGTGACAAAATCACTTTCAGCAGTAATACATGTACATACTTACCTCGTTAAACCCCTAGTCTAACAACACATAATACCAGGCCATCACACTTGCTCCAAATATCCCTTTCAAGTAAAGAACACAAAATGTTTTCATAATATTGCACATCGGTGCAGTCAAAACATACATAGATTAGTGGTATTCCAAGATTGTAACACGCTTATTATTAATAATTAAATCTGTTAAAATACAATACCCAAAGAAATAATATAAAAGGATATATATCTGAAAATAGGATATATGATGTAGCCAATGTGTCAAGCGCAATTGCATAGGTCAGTCTAATGTCGCCAAATTAAGATACAAAGTGACTTTGGCGCATGCGCATGCGCAATCTTGCAAGTTTAGTACAGCTCTTGAAGGGTATATATGACAAATGATAATTATACACAGGTTCACAATCTTAAAACTAAACTAAATATTGCATATTTAGATAACAAATGTAAAATAAATGGATATGATATAATAAATCAAATATTAATTTAGATTACAACATTATGTGTCCATCCTTATTATTCCTTACATCAATACATTAGCAATAATTTATCAGAAGATATATTTCTTATATTTCATCTTAAACATTTTGTCTAGATTATAAATTGTGTCACAGTAGAACGGATTTTGAACATTGTTATGAATACTTACAATAAATAAAATGCCAATCTGTATCTCTACATGTTTTACAAGCACGGCTGACCTGTCTTTATATGTGATAATTATCATCAAGATATCAACAAAATATTCATGTGGTTACCATTAAAAATATCTTATTTATTCAGTTTCAAATTCACGCAATAAAACCGATGAACCAAGTAGATCTTCAATTCCAAAGATTAGTTCTGACATTGCGCTTAAATTAGTAAATTATTGGGAGAAATATACAACACAATACAAAGAACTTTTGTTTGTTCTAAATGTGGAATAAGATAATTCAAAGTGAAATGTTGGACACACTAATAAATCAACTATTTCATTAACAGATCTAGAATATTTGAAAGTGTTTACAGTACACAGCTTTTTGGTTTACTTACAGGACATGTGATTGTTTATATGTATAATTAGGATACAAATATTTCATGATAAAAGTTTAGCTGCTTTGCAGGACTGTATTATCTAGCCAGCGCCCTCGCCAGTGGCGTCTTATACAGTGTATCAAATAAATTACATCTATGATAAGGAACAATCTCATCAATTCCAAAATGTCTTACTATTGGAATTATTCCATTGTACTGTTCGATTGTATTTTTGCAAAGCTCCTCAATTCAAGGGCGATCAAAATTGATAATAAATAAGGTAAGTCTTCATATACATAACTTGTACACACTTCTCTGTTGCACAAGTGCGCATGTCTAAAATGAGTATTATGGGATGCTAAATGATGACGTGGCAAGGTTTTCACAGAACACTGATTCTAAATTGAAGTATATGGGCATCCTGGTCACATGAGCAAGGTACTTACAAGTACGTATTATACTTGACCCAGGTTGGTTTAACAAACCTCTTACAATCATACAGGTTTGCATGTTTGAACCGTTCCCTGGACCTGTACAGGATGTGCAATGGACACTCGTGTCCGAAGAACCCCGCATCAGGATATGACATCACCCATATTCCTGTGTGTGCCAAGCGGCATTGTGTGTGTGCTCTCCTTTGCCTGGCCTCTACCTCAGTGTGGAACATTGACAAATATCACCACACAGGTAAATACGGTCATTATGAAGAAGAGGATGAGAAGGATCCTGTCCAGCACCAGCGCCACCATCCGCCACTCGGACTTATATTGCTCATCTGCGTCGGCCGCTACGTGGCGCTGGTGTATCTCTTCGTTCATTTGTTTCACGTGACATAGCATTTCTCCGAGGACCCCGGCGGAGTCCATGTACTCGTGCTCGCCGCGCTCTATGGCGTGCCTGCGCAGCCGGGACATGTGCGCATGCGGGTTGTGATGCCCGCGATCATTGTGCACTATGGTATTGAGCAGTATGTTGCAGTTAGTTTCCTCCATCTTGGTTGGGTGATGATTCAGCAGAGAAATATTACCCCCTCCTGATAAATCTGTCTCATAATCTCTTGTTTGCTGAAAAGAAATCAGCATTTCATATATTTCAATTGAAGATTCGCATGGTTCATTCACGGCAAGAGTTTATCTTTCAACACTTTTGACCCATTCACATCATGAAAATTCTTGAATTTAGTATTATATCTAACTTATATTTTATATATTGAATGTTATCGATGAATTACCTATGTATCCTGGAGTTGTATTCGTTAAAAAAAACAGGCTCATGGAAGTTGGGGACATGAACTTATTTTTGAAAAAAGATAATTTTTAACATATACATTTTTTACCCTTCTCCCCCCCTAAAATTGATTCCTACGAGCCTGGACGATAATAGATATTTTGCAGAATTCTCATCTTGATCTGAAGTGACAACTCCAGAATGATAGGTTCCAAGAGACCGACAGATGGCCGCAAGAGGAACAAAAACTGACCAAAAAGGCACAATACTTTAACCACAACATGACCATAACAATGTATCAGACCACAACAGGTGCACTCCGATAACAACATATAGAAGGTCAAAGGTTACACTTTGACACTCATCGAAGATTATCAATACGAGTATCACGTTAGTAACAAAAGTTATGATTTTATGAAGTAATAAATCACAAACGGCATCATGAAGATATCTACGCACACTAATAAACAACAATACTACTGTATCAGACAAATTGGTTGCCCGAAAACTCAAGATAACGCGCTAGTAAATTACATCTGTGTAATACCTCCTGCTCGCTCTCCATATTGACATCAGTGGCCATGTTTACCACATTTCACACCAATCTGTCAATGGGGTTATGGTATTTCGATTGAATTTCGATTCCTGTAAGGGATTTTGCTTTCCTGAATATAAATGTCCCCTTTATAAGTCCCAGGAGGGGGATACGTCGATGCAATTAGCGCATTAATCCAGGTATTCTATTGAAAAGTGGGAAGTATTGTTAGAATTGTTAGAAAACTTACACTGCAACATCTTGTGTCATGACACTCCATTTCTATCCGCTCTATCTCATCACGACGCTAAACAGACACAAACCTTGGTGTGAGATGTTAGTAGAGGAGATTTGTTTTGTGATTTGCTCACCAGAGGGAAATATATTTGTGCAAAACATTATACTATCATAATAGAAATGTTTTTTTTATATATTCACGATATATATAGTCAATACAAAGAGAGTGGATATCTAGATAAAATAAAAAAGTAAATGGTGGAACTTGACTTTTTTGCAAAAATACAGGATCTTTCTTTCCTGTCTTTTTAAAAAAAGAGTTCCCAATAGTCTAACCTGAGCATGTAAATAACCTTTGGAGACATGACCCTGGTTGAGTGAAAACATAATTATTATATATTAGTCAAACCCAGAAGAGCAAGTGGCAGGCCTCTGAAGAGGGACAATGTATAAAACCCTGATCTAATTCACACGTGATATCAGGACAGGAACCTTGGGAATCGAGAAAGGGTAAGTATGTAATACAATACTATGAGTGGGTTTGACGATGGACCTGATGAGATATCCATTTCCTTTGTTTTTTCGGAAGTGTGAATGTGATCAGTTTACTACTGGAAATGGGTAGTGATTTCCCGAGGTTACATCACTAGATATTACAGATGTTGAACAGGAAAAGGGTAGTTAGTATAAAACATCCTATTACACCGTGTACATAACTTTTACTCAGCATAAATGGCACCAAAACGTGAACATCATTGGTACAAAAAAGACAATAAATGAAAATTTGTAAAATCCACTCAAATTGAAATTCCATTTTCAAGGTAATCTGAAGGCCACTTAAAGGTCACTCACAATATTTCATAGAACTAGCCCCCAAAGGTCCACATTCAGTCATGCATTATGTACAGATATCTCTGACACGGTAAAAACCTTACAGAGTGGTCTCACTGTAACAAACAGGCCGAGTCGACGAGTTGCATAGTGGAAAACTCTGAATATTTTACCTGTCCGCTTTGGCCATTTTTGTTTGTTTTGATGTATAATTGATATGGTGTGCACGAATTGCTAGAAATGAGCGGACAAGGCCAAAGCGATCAACATACAGATAAGGAACGAAGAAAGTGCACTAACACGGATTTCAACGAAGGAGTAACAAAAAGAGAAGAGGCAATGTATATAGAAAGCGAATAAGAAAAATGATGTAACATGGATGCAAAGTATATAGGAGAATGGATGAGACGTGAATTCACACGGTTGGGTGATGCATGGCAAAGTGATCAGCAAACATTGACAGACCTTTTGCAACAGATAGTAATCTGGACATTATTTGTTTACATTTAGATATTAATTACAATGCCTGGACCAATGGCACAAGGAAAAGGATCCCCTGCAAAAGGTGGAGGATGCCATGGTACATGGAAGGGCAGAGGTAACCGTGGTCTCCCGGGAAGGGCAGAGGTAAACGTGGTCTCCCGGGAAGGGCAGAGGTAACCGTGGTCTCCCGGGGCCAAATAAGTTGGTGCACGATGAGCAGGATGAGTCTGTTTGTTTGTTTGTTTATTTTGGGCCTTACATCACTTTCAACATTATTTCTTACTCATGTGCAGCTTTTACTTTTTTTTACTTTGTATCATACGATGAAGGTTTATCTTTTACTTTAAATTGCAGCTCCAAACAGGTTTCTCTGATTACAGCCGATGATGGTATAATGAATGAATGGTTGCTTAGAGGCACATCAACCACTAAGGTTATTCAGTAGAAGAGGATGGTATAATGAATGAATGGTTGCTTAGAGGCACATCAACCACTAAGGATATTCAGTAGAAGAGGGTGGTGCTGCTGAGAATGAATCTGCATTAGCTCTGCAGGAAACCATCCAAAAAGAAGAGCCTTGAAGATATGAAGAAGACTGCTGCTGTTTTTGAGCCTGCCTGATGCTGTTGTTGCTGTTGTTGAACCTGGCTGCTGCTGTTTTTGAGCCTGGCTGCTGCTGTTGTTGAGCCTGGCTGCTGCTGTTTTTTAGCCTGGCTGCTGCTGTTTTTGAGCCTGGCTGATGCTGCTGCTGTTGTTGAGCCTGCCTGCTGCTGTTGTTGAGCCTGCCTGCTGCTGTCGTTGAGCCTGCCTGCTGCTGTTGTTGTGCCTGCTGCTGTTGTTGAGCCTGACTGCTGCTGCTGCTGTTGTTGAGCCTGCCTGCTGCTGTTGTTGAGCCTAACTGATGCTGCTGCTGTTGTTGAGCCTGACTGCTGCTGCTGCTGTTGTTGAGCCTGACCGATGCTGCTGCTGTTGTTGAGCCTGACCGATGCTACTGCTATTGTTGAGTCTGACTTATGCTGCTGCTGTTGTTGAGCCTGCCTGCTGCTGTTGTTGAGCCTGACTGATGCTGCTGCTGTTGTTGAGCCTGACTTATGCTGCTGCTGTTGTTGAGCCTGACTGCTGTTGCTGTTGTTGAGCCTGACCGATGCTCCTGCTATTGTTGAGTCTGACCGATGCTGCTGCTGTTGTTGAGCCTGACTGATGCTGCTGCTGTTGTTGAGCCTGACTTATGCTGCTGCTGTTGTTGAGCCTGACTGCTGCTGCTGTTGTTGAGCCTGACCGATGCTCCTGCTATTGTTGAGCCTGACCGATGCTGCTGCTGTTGTTGAGCCTGACCGATGCTGCTGCTGTTGTTGAGCCTGACTGATGCTGCTGCTGTTGTTGAGCCTGACTGATGCTGCTGCTGTTGTTGAGCCTGACTGATGCTGCTGCTGTTGTTGAGCCTGCCTGCTGCTGTTGTTGAGCCTGCCTGCTGCTGTTGTTGAGCCTGCCTGCTGCTGTTGTTGAGCCTGACTGATGCTGCTGCTGTTGTTGAGCCTGCCTGCTGCTGTTGTTGAGCCTGACTGATGCTGCTGTCTACTCAGTCACATCAGTAAAGGGTATTTTCATGTCATACTATACAAGTATTATCATCATACTGTAGCATCACAGACTGAGTTTGAAGAATTTCAAGCTATTTATTGGGAGATATAGGCCAGATGTAGGCCAGTTGGGCCAGATCCAGAAGAGAGCACCCTATGGCTGCACTTGGGGACACACCAGTGGCAACATCTACTGTGTCACCTCCTTTTCCTCAGAAACAGTCACATTACCCACCCAGGCCAAGCTGTGCACCAGCAGCAGTCCTCAGGCAGCAGTCGCCAGCTCCTTCTCCTTCTTCCTTGTTCCAGCCCCCACCTGAGGCTTGGGACTGGTGTCTGCTTCGGTCATATGTTGTAGATTACATGGCCCGGCCTCCCACCTCAACTCAGCAGTCCTCAGTTGGGTTCTCATTTCTCAGTTCCTCCATAAGTGGGTCATATAACCCAAATTCTTTCCTCCTCTGAGTAGAAAGCCAAGGTTTGGCCCTTCTTCTTTGGTTTGCAATAACATGTTATTTAAGTTGTGCATACTGTAACCTAAACTGTGCCCTAAGTATGGCATTTCTTACTCTGATTATCTGCCTTACATTTGCCTTTATTTGTTCATATTCGGTATGCATTTCTGTTTGCATTCTAGCCTGACCAGTTTATTGTTCGTTTCTTATTCTTTCTTTTTCCACTTTCTTTTTTCACTCAACTTCAGGACCATGCAGATGGCAATGAACACATTCAGATATATATGTTCATATCTTATATATATACGAGATTTGAACAAAGCATTCGCATTCCTAACACTCGACATGTGCAACAAAGACAATGCGAACTGGCCAACATATTGAAAAAAATTGTGGACCAAAGCGGCCATACCCATATTGCTCCATACCCTATACGCATGAATTTAGGACAAATGAACAAAGCATTTGAGTCGTAGACTTCTGAACTCATTCTGAAAGCCAAAATTTCCTGTTCACTTGTATCCATTTTCCCTGCCCACTGCAGTGAGAGTCCCAATTTAGAGACCTAAGTCTATCACTTCTACTGATATAAACTTTAACCTTTTATGAACAAAGAAATTTGGGGTCATGTTTTTATGACATGTGTGTAACTGTGATACACACAAGCATGTGGTCTGGAAGGTGTTAAGCATGTACCAATAAAAAAACATTAATGGACAAACGTTGGATGATAATTTTGTCTATTTGATCTATTTGATCCTAATAGAATCGTAAAAACATTTGAGATTCTCAAACGGCATAGATAAAGTTCTCTTTCCAAACTCCAGATTCCCACCAACCATGAGCCACGTACGGGACAGAGGCATGCATTTAGTAATGGAAATAGGTCAATTTGATAGCTACTCTGGTAATGTAACTTTAAATACTGAGTGTGTTATTATTCAGTTAGGATGGAGGACAGTGAGGAAGGTGGGGTTGATGCGTACCTTGCAGGCCTGGCTCGCAGTCTTGTTCATCCTGACCACTCTGGCCAAACACACCAGCACCAACTTCCGCAGCCACCTGGGAACCTTGCTTCCGTGCTCGCCACTGAAGTGTAGCTTCATAATCAACACCGTCATAGCTGACGACAGTGACAGCAGAAATATGGTCGCTCCGAAGAATTGACCTGGAAAGGAAATGTCCACACAGCGTTATCAAAGGAAAAGTTCAGACAGCGTTATCAAAGGAAATATTCAGACAGCGTTATCAAAGGAAATGTCCACACAGCGTTATCATGATCTGAGCTTCCTGGTTGAAACTTAGCAAAAGGTCTAACTACTTGACATGGCCTGAGAAATAATTGGCATGACAGTTATCACCATACAACAAATAACATACTCTAATTTTGAAATATTTTAGGAAATTGAACATATATGATGACGACGAGAAAATCAAATAATGTCGCCGTCTGGCGGGAGATTTGAGGAAATTGTTTTCAGAAATGTTCTCATGTATGTCTTCATAACTTTCTCTCAATCCATACATGTCTGAGTGTAGTGTAGATTACTTGCTGTAGCTAGTATAAGGGTATGATACTCTACCTATGAGCGGGATGACCTCGGACGTGGGCGGTATAGCCTCGGCTATCAGCAGCTGATACACAGTCATGGCCAGCAGGACAGTCACACCAAGAGAAACCTTCTCTCCAGACTCCGGGGGAAGACAAAATACCAGAATGCCTATACCCATAAGTAACACACAAGGAAATACCAGGTTATAAGTGAAAAACATAGGTTTGCGCCTCATGACGATCTGGTAGGTGACGTCGACGTAGGGCTCCGCGCAGCACGAGTAGTACTCGACGTTTCTGCGCGCCGGCATCCCGATCAGATCCCACTCCCCGCTAGGGATATACTTAGAGAGGTCACCAGAATCCTTCAGGTTGATGAGATCTAACTGAAAGCCATCATAGGTCCAAGATCCGAATTTCAAAGGACATTTTTGTTCATCAAATGGGAAATACGTCACATCAATTTTGCAGGAGCTTTTGATCATGGCGGGTACGACCCAGAGTACGTAGCCATTGCTGGAGACAATGGCGTTCGTCTCCGGGAAGATCTCCGTGGCGGGCTTCGTCTCGTCCACGCTGAAATCATGCACACAGAATGACTTAAAATATCAACAAGGTCAACCTAAAATCAAAGTTCAACCTAAAATCATATCAGTGTTTTACTTCATGACATTTGTGTCATGAGTTAAATGTGAGTAAGCCTATTTCATTGTGTCATGAGTTAGATGTGAGTAAGCCTATTTCATTGTCCCATGAGTTACATGTGAGTAAGCCTATTTCATTGTGCCATGAGTTAGATGTGAGTAAGCCTATTTCATTGTGCCATGAGTTAGATTTGAGTAAGCCTATTTCATTGTGACATGAGTTAGATGTGAGTAAGCCTATTTCACGGTACCTGTTATATAAGACGATATCCGGGATCCAGACCCTGGATGATGGAATCCGTAGCCGGGATAATCCGCCGTAGTGGGACTCATTCCATACCAGATGGGGATCGGTCCAGTGCTGCAAACAATCCAGCCCACTCAACATTAATCATTCAGGGGTGGGCAGAATAAACACAATTGCCGATTTATTTTACGTGCAAAGCCATTCTCAATATTTCTTTCCCAAGTCAAAATGTAAAAACTTTAACGGTCAAGCGGATTGTCTTGCAACTATAAATGACAAAAACATATTTGTAATTGAATGTAGAGAAGAATTGGTCCTCTCAAACATGCTTTGGGTGGACAGTGCATATTAAGGCCAAATATGTTCATGGTTGCTTTTCACACTCTCACTCCAGATTTGATTTCTACAAGCATGAAACTTAATATTTGGTCTAAAACAATTTTGTCTTCTGAACTTTTTTTTCTACAGATATGAGTCTCAATATTTTGGTTGTCAAGGCTGCATTGTTATTTTTTCCAGGTTGTCTCATAATATTGTTTCCCTCCTTCTCTGGAGGATCAATGTCCCTCCATCTCTGGGTGATCAATGTCCCTCCTTCTCTGGCTGATCAATGTCCCTCCTTCTCTGGCTGATCAACGTCCCTCCCCTAGGTGATCAATGTCCCTCCTTCTCTGGCTGATCAATGTCCCTCCTTCTCTGGCTGATCAATGTCCCTCCTTCTCTGGGTGATCAGTGACCCTCCTTCTCTATGTGATCAATGTCCCTCCTTCTCTGGCTGATCAATGTCCCTCCTTCTCTGGGTGATCAATGTCCCTCCTTCTCTGGGCGATCAATGTCCCTCCTTCTCTGGGTGATCAATGTCCCTCCTTCTCTGGGTGATCAATGTCCCTCCTTCTCTGGGTGATCAATGTCCCTCCTTCTTTGGGTGATCAATGTCCCTCCTTCTCTGGGTGATCAATGTCCCTCCTTCTCTGGGTGATCAATGTCCCTCCTTCTCTGTCTGATCAATGTCGCTCCTTCTCTGTCTGATCAATGTCCCTCCTTCTCTGGGTGATCAATGTCCCTCCTTCTCTGGGTGATCAATGTCCCTTCTTCTCTGGGTGATCAATGTCCCTCCTTCTTTGGGTGATCAATGTCCCTCCTTCTCTGGGTGATCAATGTCCCTCCTTCTCTGGGTGATCAATATCCCTCCTTCTCTGGGTGATCAATGTCCCTCCTTCTTTGGGTGATCAATGTCCCTCCTTCTCTGGCTGATCAATGTCCCTCCTTCTCTGGCTGATCAATGTCCCTCCTTCTCTGGGTGATCAGTGTCCCTCCTTCTCTGGGTGATCAATGTCCCTCCTTCTCTGGAGGATCAATGTCCCTCCTTCTCTGGGTGATCAATGTCCCTCCTTCTCTGGCTGATCAATGTCCCTCCTTCTCTGGCTGATCAATGTCCCTCCTTCTCTGGCTGATCAATGTCCCTCCTCCTCTGGCTGATCAATGTCCCTCCTTATAATAGTCCATATTCACCACGACAAACATTTGCTTCATTAGACCATTTTATTTCTTCCCGCCACTATTGTTGATACTATTAAATCCTCTCTTTTTGATAAAAGGATGTGGTATGTAATAATGAGGAGCATCAGATTATGGAGACATTGGTACAAGAGGCCAGCAGGTGAGTCGGCATATTATTGGTTACACACAATGTGGCAACGCTCTAATATACAATTAGCTCCCACTCTAAAAGCATTGTATTCTGTGTGCCATTGCAAGGTTTTCATTTGTAATTTAATTTTTTCCATGAAAGACGACTAAAAGTGAAGCCAAAGCTTAGTATTTCAAAAATAATTATAACTGGCAAAGCAAATACGTCGTGATAAAGATGTGCGGCGGCTTTAAACCTTGATGTGATCCGCTATCATTTCCTCCTAATTAATTAACCGACTCTTAATCTTTTCCAGAAAAAGGAATTTGTTTGTTCATTTCTTCATACTCATTTTTTAAAGTTGAAAGCACTAAAATATAAGATGCAATAGACAGGTGTATAAAGAGTCATGATAGCACCACTATAGAGGATGTGATAAACCAGACTACATTGAGTCATGATAGCATCACTATAGAGGATGTGATAAACCAGGGTACATTAAGTCATGATAGCACCACTATAGAGGATGTGATAAACCAGGGTACATTAAGTCATGATAGCACCACTATAGAGGATGTGATAAACCAGGGTACATGGAGTCATGATAGCACTGCTATAGAGGGTGTGATAAACAAGGATACATCGAGTCATGATAACATCGCTATAGAGGATGTGATAAACCAGGGTACATTGAGTCATGATAGCACCACTATAGAGGATGTGATAAACCAGGGTACATTGAGTCATGATAGCACCACTATAGAGGATGTGATAAACCAGGATACATTGAGTCATGATAGCACTGCTATAGAGGATGTGATAAACCAGGGTACATTAAGTCATGATAGCACCGCTATAGAGGATGTGATAAACCAGGGTACATCGAGTCATGATAGCACTGCTATAGAGGATGTGATAAACCAGGGTACATTGAGTCATGATAGCACCTATATAGAGGATGTGATAAACCAGGGTACATTGAGTCATGATAGCACCACTATAGAGGATGTGATAAACCAGGGTACATTGAGTCATGATAGCACTGCTATAGAGGATGTGATAAACCAGGGTACATTGAGTCATAATAGCACTGCTATAGAGGATGTGATAAACCAGGGTACATTGAGTCATGATAGCACTGCTATAGAGGATGTTATAAACCAGGGTACATTGAGTCATGATAACACCACTATAGAGGATGTTATAAACCAGGGTACATTGAGTCATGATAGCACTGCTATAGAGGATGTGATAAACCAGGGTACATTGAGTCATGATAGCACTGCTATAGAGGATGTGATAAACCAGGGTACATTGAGTCATGATAGCACTGCTATAGAGGATGTGATAAACCAGGGTATATTGAGTCATGATAGCACTACTATAGAGGATGTGATAAACCAGGGTACATTGAGTCATGATAGCACTGCTATAGAGGATGTGATAAACCAGACTACATTGAGTCATGATAGCACTGCTATAGAGGATGTGTTAAACCAGGGTACATTAAGTCATGATAGCACTGCTATAGAGGATGTGATAAACAAGACTACATTGAGTCATGATAGCACTGCTATAGAGGATGTTATAAACCAGGGTACATTAAGTCATGATAGCATCACTATAGAGGATGTGATAAACCAGGGTACATTGAGTCATGATAGCACTGCTATAGAGGATGTGATAAACCAGGGTACATTGAGTCATGATAGCACTGCTATAGAGGATGTGATAAACCAGGGTACATTGAGTCATGATAGCACTGCTATAGAGGATGTGATAAACCAGGGTACATTGAGTCATGATAGCACTACTATAGAGGATGTGATAAACCAGGGTACATTGAGTCATGATAGCACTGCTATAGAGGATGTGATAAACCAGACTACATTGAGTCATGATAGCACTGCTATAGAGGATGTGATAAACCAGGGTACATTAAGTCATGATAGCACTGCTATAGAGGATGTGATAAACCAGACTACATTGAGTCATGATAGCACTGCTATAGAGGATGTTATAAACCAGGGTACATTAAGTCATGATAGCACTGATATAGAGGACGTGATAAACCAGGGTACATTGAGTCATGACAGCACCACTATAGAGGATGTTATAAACCAGGGTACATTGAGTCATGATAGCACTACTATAGAGGATGTGATAAACCAGACTACATTGAGTCATGATAGCACCACTATAGAGGATGTGATAAACCAGGGTACATTGAGTCATGATAGCACTGCTATAGAGGATGTGATAAACCAGGGTACATTAAGTCATGATAGCACTGATATAGAGGACGTGATAAACCAGGGTACATTGAGTCATGATAGCACCACTATAGAGGATGTTATAAACCAGGGTACATTGAGTCATGATAGCACTGCTATAGAGGATGTTATAAACCAGGGTACATTAAGTCATGATAGCACTGCTATAGAGGGTGTGATAAACCAGGGTACATTGAGTCATGATAGCACCACTATAGAGGATGTTATAAACCAGGGTACATTGAGTCATGATAGCACTACTATAGAGGATGTGATAAACCAGGGTACATTGAGTCATGATAGCACTGCTATAGAGGGTGTGATAAACCAGGGTACATTGAGTCATGATAGCACTACTATAGAGGATGTGATAAACAAGGGTACATTGAGTCATGATAGCATCACTATAGAGGATGTGATAAACCAGGGTACATTGAGTCATGATAGCACTGTTATAGAGGATGTGATAAACCAGGGTACATTGAGTCATGATAGCACTACTATAGAGGATGTGATAAACCAGGGTACATCGAGTCATGATAGCATCACTATAGAGGATGTGATAAACCAGGGTACATTGAGTCATGATAGCACTGTTATAGAGGATGTGATAAACCAGGGTACATTGAGTCATGATAGCACTACTATAGAGGATGTGATAAACCAGGGTACATTGAGTCATGATAGCACTGCTATAGAGGATGTTATAAACCAGGGTACATTAAGTCATGATAGCACTGCTATAGAGGATGTGATAAACCAGGGTACATTAAGTCATGATAGCACTGATATAGAGGATGTTATATTCCAGGGTACATTGTGTCATGATAGCACCACTATAGAGGATGTTATAGACCAGTGTACATTGAGTCATGATAGCACTGCTATAGAGGATGTTATAAACCAGGGTACATTGAGTCATGATAGCACTGCTATAGAGGGTGTGATAAACCAGCGTACATTGAGTCATGATAGCACCACTATACAGGATGTGATAAACCAGGGTACATTGAGTCATGATAGCACCACTATAGAGGATGTGATAAACCAGGGTACATTGAGTCATGATAGCATTACTATAGAGGATGTTATAAACCAGGGTACATTGAGTCATGATAGCACTGCTATAGAGGATGTGATAAACCAGGGTACATTGAGTCATGATAGCACCACTATAGAGGATGTGATAAACCAGAGTACATTGAGACATGATAGCACCTATATAGAGGATGTGATAAACCAGGGTACATTGAGTCATGATAGCATCACTATAGAGGTTGTGATAAACCAGGGTACATTGAGATATGATAGCACTACTATAGAGGATGTGATAAACCAGGGTACATTGAGTCATGATAGCACTGCTATAGAGGGTGTGATAAACCAGGGTACATTGAGTCATGATAGCACTGCTATTGAGGATGTGATAAACCAGGGTACATTGAGTCATGATAGCACTACTATAGAGGATGTGATAAACCAGGGTACATTGAGTCATGATAGCACTGCTATAGAGGATGTGATAAACCAGGGTACATTGAGTCATGATAGCACCACTATAGAGGATGTGATAAACCAGGATACATTGAGTCATGTTAGCACCGCTATAGAGGATGTGATAAACCAGAGTACATTGAGTCATGATAGCACTGCTATAGAGGATGTGATAAACCAGGGTATATTGAAAAATGATAGCACTGCTATAGAGGATGTGATAAACCAGGGTACATTGAGACATGATAGCACTGCTATAGAGGATGTGATAAACCAGGGTACATTGGGTCATGATAACACCATTATAGAGGATGTGATAAACCAGACTACATTGAGTCATGATAGCACTGCTATAGAGGATGTGATAAACCAGAGTACATTGAGTCATGATAACACCATTATAGAGGATGTGATAAACCAGGGTATATTGAAAAATGATAGCACTGCTATAGAGGATGTGATAAACCAGGGTACATTGAGTCATGATAGCACCACTATAGAGGATGTGATAAACCAGGGTACATTGAGTCATGATAGCACTGCTATAGAGGATGTGATAAACCAGAGTACATTGAGTCATGATAACACCATTATAGAGGATGTGATAAACCAGACTACATTGAGTCATGATAGCACTGCTATAGAGGATGTGATAAACCAGGGTACATTGGGTCATGATAACACCATTATAGAGGATGTGATAAACCAGACTACATTGAGTCATGATAGCACTGCTATAGAGGATGTGATAAACCAGAGTACATTGAGTCATGATAACACCATTATAGAGGATGTGATAAACCAGGGTATATTGAAAAATGATAGCACTGCTATAGAGGATGTGATAAACCAGGGTACATTGAGTCATGATAGCACCACTATAGAGGATGTGATAAACCAGGGTACATTTAGTCATGATAGCACTGCTATAGAGGATGTGATAAACCAGGGTACATTGAGTCATGATAGCACCGCTATAGAGGATGTGATAAACCAGGGTACATTGAGTCATGATAGCACTACTATAGAGGATGTGATAAACCAGGGTACATTGAGTCATGATAGCACCGCTATAGAGGATGTGATAAACCAGAGTACATTGATACATGATAGCACTGCTATAGAGGGTGTGATAAACCAGGGTACATTGAGTCATGATAACACCATTATAGAGGATGTGATAAACCAGGGTACATTGAGTCATGATAGCACTACTATAGAGGGTGTGATAAACCAGGGTACATTGAGTCATGATAGCACCACTATAGAGGATGTGATAAACCAGGGTACATTGAGACATGATAGCACTGCTATAGAGGATGTGATAGACCAGGGTACATTGAGTCATGATAGCATCACTATAGAGGGTGTGATAAACCAGGGTACATTGAGTCATGATAGCACTGCTAAAGAGGATGTGATAAACCAGGGTACATTAAGTCATGATAGCACCGCTATAGAGGATGTGATAAACCAGGGTACATTGAGTCATGATAGCACCGCTATAGAGGATGTTATAAACCAGGGTACATTGAGTCATGATAGCACTACTATAGAGGATGTTATAAACCAGGGTACATTGAGTCATGATAGCACTGCTATAGAGGATGTGATAAACCAGGGTACATTGAGTCATGATAGCACCGCTATAGAGGATGTTATAAACCAGGGAACATTGAGTCATGATAACACCGCTATAGAGGATGTGATAAACCAGGGTACATTGAGTCATGATAGCATCACTATAGATGATGTGATAAACCAGGGTACATTGAGTCATGATAGCACCACTATAGAGGATGTGATAAACCAGGGTACATTGAGTCATGATAGTATCACTATAGAGGATGTGATAAACCAGGGTACATTGAGTCATGATAGCATCACTATAGAGGATGTTATAAACCAGGGTACATTGAGTCATGATAGCACTGCTATAGAGGATGTGATAAACCAGGGAACATTGAGTCATGATAGCATCACTATAGAGAATGTGATAAACCAGGGTACATTGAGTCATGATAGCACCACTATAGAGGATGTGATAAACCAGGGTACATTGAGTCATGATAGCACTGCTATAGAGGATGTGATAAACCAGGGTACATTGAGTCATGATAGCACTGCTATAGAGGATGTGATAAACCAGGGTACATTGAGTCATGATAGCACTGCTATAGAGGATGTGATAAACCAGGGTACATTGAGTCATGATAGCACTACTATAGAGGATGTGATAAACCAGGGTACATTGAGTCATGATAGCACTGCTATAGAGGATGTGATAAACCAGACTACATTGAGTCATGATAGCACTGCTATAGAGGATGTGATAAACCAGGGTACATTAAGTCATGATAGCACTGCTATAGAGGATGTGATAAACCAGACTACATTGAGTCATGATAGCACTGCTATAGAGGATGTTATAAACCAGGGTACATTAAGTCATGATAGCACTGATATAGAGGACGTGATAAACCAGGGTACATTGAGTCATGACAGCACCACTATAGAGGATGTTATAAACCAGGGTACATTGAGTCATGATAGCACTACTATAGAGGATGTGATAAACCAGACTACATTGAGTCATGATAGCACCACTATAGAGGATGTGATAAACCAGGGTACATTGAGTCATGATAGCACTGCTATAGAGGATGTGATAAACCAGGGTACATTAAGTCATGATAGCACTGATATAGAGGACGTGATAAACCAGGGTACATTGAGTCATGATAGCACCACTATAGAGGATGTTATAAACCAGGGTACATTGAGTCATGATAGCACTGCTATAGAGGATGTTATAAACCAGGGTACATTAAGTCATGATAGCACTGCTATAGAGGGTGTGATAAACCAGGGTACATTGAGTCATGATAGCACCACTATAGAGGATGTTATAAACCAGGGTACATTGAGTCATGATAGCACTACTATAGAGGATGTGATAAACCAGGGTACATTGAGTCATGATAGCACTGCTATAGAGGGTGTGATAAACCAGGGTACATTGAGTCATGATAGCACTACTATAGAGGATGTGATAAACAAGGGTACATTGAGTCATGATAGCATCACTATAGAGGATGTGATAAACCAGGGTACATTGAGTCATGATAGCACTGTTATAGAGGATGTGATAAACCAGGGTACATTGAGTCATGATAGCACTACTATAGAGGATGTGATAAACCAGGGTACATCGAGTCATGATAGCATCACTATAGAGGATGTGATAAACCAGGGTACATTGAGTCATGATAGCACTGTTATAGAGGATGTGATAAACCAGGGTACATTGAGTCATGATAGCACTACTATAGAGGATGTGATAAACCAGGGTACATTGAGTCATGATAGCACTGCTATAGAGGATGTTATAAACCAGGGTACATTGAGTCATGATAGCACTGCTATAGAGGATGTGATAAACCAGGGTACATTAAGTCATGATAGCACTGATATAGAGGATGTTATATTCCAGGGTACATTGTGTCATGATAGCACCACTATAGAGGATGTTATAGACCAGTGTACATTGAGTCATGATAGCACTGCTATAGAGGATGTTATAAACCAGGGTACATTGAGTCATGATAGCACTGCTATAGAGGGTGTGATAAACCAGCGTACATTGAGTCATGATAGCACCACTATACAGGATGTGATAAACCAGGGTACATTGAGTCATGATAGCACCACTATAGAGGATGTGATAAACCAGGGTACATTGAGTCATGATAGCATTACTATAGAGGATGTTATAAACCAGGGTACATTGAGTCATGATAGCACTGCTATAGAGGATGTGATAAACCAGGGTACATTGAGTCATGATAGCACCACTATAGAGGATGTGATAAACCAGAGTACATTGAGACATGATAGCACCTATATAGAGGATGTGATAAACCAGGGTACATTGAGTCATGATAGCATCACTATAGAGGTTGTGATAAACCAGGGTACATTGAGATATGATAGCACTACTATAGAGGATGTGATAAACCAGGGTACATTTAGTCATGATAGCACTGCTATAGAGGGTGTGATAAACCAGGGTACATTGAGTCATGATAGCACTGCTATTGAGGATGTGATAAACCAGGGTACATTGAGTCATGATAGCACTACTATAGAGGATGTGATAAACCAGGGTACATTGAGTCATGATAGCACTGCTATAGAGGATGTGATAAACCAGGGTACATTGAGTCATGATAGCACCACTATAGAGGATGTGATAAACCAGGATACATTGAGTCATGTTAGCACCGCTATAGAGGATGTGATAAACCAGAGTACATTGAGTCATGATAGCACTGCTATAGAGGATGTGATAAACCAGGGTATATTGAAAAATGATAGCACTGCTATAGAGGATGTGATAAACCAGGGTACATTGAGACATGATAGCACTGCTATAGAGGATGTGATAAACCAGGGTACATTGGGTCATGATAACACCATTATAGAGGATGTGATAAACCAGACTACATTGAGTCATGATAGCACTGCTATAGAGGATGTGATAAACCAGAGTACATTGAGTCATGATAACACCATTATAGAGGATGTGATAAACCAGGGTATATTGAAAAATGATAGCACTGCTATAGAGGATGTGATAAACCAGGGTACATTGAGTCATGATAGCACCACTATAGAGGATGTGATAAACCAGGGTACATTGAGTCATGATAGCACTGCTATAGAGGATGTGATAAACCAGGGTACATTGAGTCATGATAGCACCGCTATAGAGGATGTGATAAACCAGGGTACATTGAGTCATGATAGCACTACTATAGAGGATGTGATAAACCAGGGTACATTGAGTCATGATAGCACCGCTATAGAGGATGTGATAAACCAGAGTACATTGATACATGATAGCACTGCTATAGAGGGTGTGATAAACCAGGGTACATTGAGTCATGATAACACCATTATAGAGGATGTGATAAACCAGGGTACATTGAGTCATGATAGCACTACTATAGAGGGTGTGATAAACCAGGGTACATTGAGTCATGATAGCACCACTATAGAGGATGTGATAAACCAGGGTACATTGAGACATGATAGCACTGCTATAGAGGATGTGATAAACCAGGGTACATTGAGTCATGATAGCACTGCTATAGAGGATGTGATAGACCAGGGTACATTGAGTCATGATAGCATCACTATAGAGGGTGTGATAAACCAGGGTACATTGAGTCATGATAGCACTGCTAAAGAGGATGTGATAAACCAGGGTACATTAAGTCATGATAGCACCGCTATAGAGGATGTGATAAACCAGGGTACATTGAGTCATGATAGCACCGCTATAGAGGATGTTATAAACCAGGGTACATTGAGTCATGATAGCACTACTATAGAGGATGTTATAAACCAGGGTACATTGAGTCATGATAGCACTGCTATAGAGGATGTGATAAACCAGGGTACATTGAGTCATGATAGCACCGCTATAGAGGATGTTATAAACCAGGGAACATTGAGTCATGATAACACCGCTATAGAGGATGTGATAAACCAGGGTACATTGAGTCATGATAGCATAACTATAGATGATGTGATAAACCAGGGTACATTGAGTCATGATAGCACCACTATAGAGGATGTGATAAACCAGGGTACATTGAGTCATGATAGTATCACTATAGAGGATGTGATAAACCAGGGTACATTGAGTCATGAAAGCACCACTATAGAGGATGTTATAAACCAGGGTACATTGAGTCATGATAACACCACTATAGAGAATGTGATAAACCAGGGTACATTAAGTCATGATAACACCACTATAGAGAATGTGATAAACCAGGGTACATTGAGTCATGATAGCACTGCTATAGAGGATGTGATAAACCAGGGTACATTGAGTCATGATAGCACTGCTATAGAGGAAGTGATAAACCAGGGTACATTGAGTCATGATAGCACTGCTATAGAGGATGTGATAAACCAGGGTACATTAAGTCATGATAGCACCGCTATAGAGGATGTTATAAACCAGGGTACATTGAGTCATGATAGCACCACTATATAGGATGTGATAAACCAGGGTACATTGAGTCATGATAGCACTGCTATAGAGGATGTGATAAACCAGGGTACATTGTGTCATGATAGCACCACTATAGAGGATGTGATAAACCAGGGTACATTGAGTCATGATAGCACTGCTATAGAGGATGTGATAAACCAGGGTACATTGTGTCATGATAGCACCACTATAGAGGATGTGATAAACCAGGGTACATTGAGTCATGATAGCACCACTATAGAGGATGTGATAAACCAGGGTACATTGAGTCATGATAGCACTGCTATAGAGGATGTGATAAACCAGGGTACATTGAGTCATGATAGCACCACTATAGAGGGTGTGATAAACCAGGGTACATTGAGTCATGATAGCACCACTATAGAGGATGTGATAAACCAGGGTACATTGAGTCATGATAGCATCACTATAGAGGATGTGATAAACCAGGGTACATTGAGTCATGATAGCACTGCTATAGAGGATGTTATAAACCAGGGTACATTGAGTCATGATAGCACCGCTATAGAGGATGTGATAAACCAGGGAACATTGAGTCATGATAGCACAGCTATAGAGGATGTGATAAACCAGGGAACATTGAGTCATGATAGCACTGCTATAGAGGATGTGATAAACCAGGGTACATTGAGTCATGATAGCACTGCTATAGAGGATGTGATAAACCAGGGTACATTGAGTCATGATAGCACTGCTATAGAGGATGTGATAAACCAGGGAACATTGAGTCATGATAGCACAGCTATAGAGGATGTGATAAACCAGGGTACATTGAGTCATGATAGCACTGCTATAGAGGATGTGATAAACCAGGGTACATTGAGTCATGATAGCATCACTATAGAGGATGTTATAAACCAGGGTACATTGAGTCATGATAGCACTGCTATAGAGGATGTGATAAACCAGGGAACATTGAGTCATGATAGCATCACTATAGAGAATGTGATAAACCAGGGTACATTGAGTCATGATAGCACCACTATAGAGGATGTGATAAACCAGGGTACATTGAGTCATGATAGCACAGCTATAGAGGATGTGATAAACCAGGGTACATTGAGTCATGATAGCACTGCTATAGAGGATGTGATAAACCAGGGTACATTGAGTCATGATAGCACCGCTATAGAGGATGTGATAAACCAGGGTACATTGAGTCATGATAGCATCACTATAGAGGATGTTATAAACCAGGGTACATTGAGTCATGATAGCACTGCTATAGAGGATGTGATAAACCAGGGAACATTGAGTCATGATAGCATCACTATAGAGAATGTGATAAACCAGGGTACATTGAGTCATGATAGCACCACTATAGAGGATGTTATAAACCAGGGAACATTGAGTCATGATAACACTGCTATAGAGGATGTGATAAACCAGGGAACATTGAGTCATGATAGCACTGCTATAGAGGATGTGATAAACCAGGGTACATTGAGTCACGATAGCACCGCTATAGAGGATGTGATAAACCAGGGAACATTGAGTCATGATAGCATCACTATAGAGAATGTGATAAACCAGGGTACATTGAGTCATGATAGCACCACTATAGAGGATGTTATAAACCAGGGTACATTGAGTCATGATAGCATCACTATAGAGGATGTGATAAACCAGGGTACATTGAGTCATGATAGCACTGCTATAGAGGATGTGATAAACCAGGGTACATTGAGTCATGATAGCACCGCTATAGAGGATGTGATAAACCAGGGAACATTGAGTCATGATAGCACAGCTATAGAGGATGTGATAAACCAGGGAACATTGAGTCATGATAGCACTGCTATAGAGGATGTGATAAACCAGGGTACATTGAGTCATGATAGCACTGCTATAAAGGATGTGATAAACCAGGGTACATTGAGTCATGATAGCACTGCTATAGAGGATGTGATAAACCAGGGAACATTGAGTCATGATAGCACAGCTATAGAGGATGTGATAAACCAGGGTACATTGAGTCATGATAGCACTGCTATAGAGGATGTGATAAACCAGGGTACATTGAGTCATGATAGCATCACTATAGAGGATGTTATAAACCAGGGTACATTGAGTCATGATAGCACTGCTATAGAGGATGTGATAAACCAGGGAACATTGAGTCATGATAGCATCACTATAGAGAATGTGATAAACCAGGGTACATTGAGTCATGATAGCACCACTATAGAGGATGTGATAAACCAGGGTACATTGAGTCATGATAGCACAGCTATAGAGGATGTGATAAACCAGGGTACATTGAGTCATGATAGCACTGCTATAGAGGATGTGATAAACCAGGGTACATTGAGTCATGATAGCACCGCTATAGAGGATGTGATAAACCAGGGTACATTGAGTCATGATAGCATCACTATAGAGGATGTTATAAACCAGGGTACATTGAGTCATGATAGCATCACTATAGAGAATGTGATAAACCAGGGTACATTGAGTCATGATAGCACCACTATAGAGGATGTTATAAACCAGGGAACATTGAGTCATGATAACACTGCTATAGAGGATGTGATAAACCAGGGAACATTGAGTCATGATAGCACTGCTATAGAGGATGTGATAAACCAGGGTACATTGAGTCACGATAGCACCGCTATAGAGGATGTGATAAACCAGGGAACATTGAGTCATGATAGCATCACTATAGAGAATGTGATAAACCAGGGTACATTGAGTCATGATAGCACCACTATAGAGGATGTTATAAACCAGGGTACATTGAGTCATGATAGCACCACTATAGAGGATGTGATCAACCAGGGTACATTGAGTCATGATAGCACTGCTATAGAGGATGTGATAAACCAGGGTACATTGAGTCATGATAGCATCTCTATAGAGGATGTTATAAACCAGGGTACATTGAGTCATGATAGCACCACTATAGAGGATGTGATAAACCAGGGAACATTGAGTCATGATAGCATCTCTATAGAGGATGTTATAAACCAGGGTACATTGAGTCATGATAGCACCACTATAGAGGATGTGATAAACCAGGGTACATTGAGTCATGATAGCATCTCTATAGAGGATGTTATAAACCAGGGTACATTGAGTCATGATAGCACCACTATAGAGGATGTAATAAACCAGGGTACATTGAGTCATGATAGCACCGCTATAGAGGATGTTATAAACCAGGGTACATTGAGTCATGATAGCACCACTATAGAGGATGTGATAAACCAGGGAACATTGAGTCATGATAGCATCTCTATAGAGGATGTTATAAACCAGGGTACATTGAGTCATGATAGCACCACTATAGAGGATGTGATAAACCAGGGTACATTGAGTCACGATAGCACCGCTATAGAGGATGTAATAAACCAGGGTACATTGAGTCATGATAGCACTGCTATAGAGGATGTGATAAACCAGGGTACATTGAGTCATGATAGCACTGCTACAGAGGATGTGATAAACCAGGGAACATTGAGTACTATAGAGGATGTTATAAACCAGGGTACATTGAGTCATGATAGCACCGCTATATAGGATGTGATAAACCAGGGAACATTGAGTCATGATAGCATCTCTATAGAGGATGTGATAAACCAGGGTACATTGAGTCATGATAGCACTGCTATAGAGGATGTGATAAACCAGGGTACATTGAGTCATGATAGCACTGCTACAGAGGATGTGATAAACCAGGGTACATTGAGTCATGATAGCACCACTATAGAGGATGTGATAAACCAGGGTACATTGAGTCATGATAGCATCACTATAGAGGGTATGATAAACCAGGGTACATTGAGTCATGATAGCACTGCTATAGAGGATGTGATAAACCAGGGTACATTGAGTCATGATAGCACCGCTATAGAGGATGTGACAAACCAGGGTACATTGAGTCATGATAGCACCGCTATAGAGGATGTGACAAACCAGGGTACATTGAGTCATGATAGCACTGCTATAGAGGGTGTGATAAACCAGGGTACATTGAGTCATGATAGCACTGCTATAGAGGATGTGATAAACCAGGGTACATTGAGTCATGATAGCACTGCTATAGGGGATGTGATAAACCAGGGTACATTGAGTCATGATAGCACCGCTATAGAGGATGTGACAAACCAGGGTACATTGAGTCATGATAGCACCGCTATAGAGGATGTGATAAACCAGGGTACATTGAGTCATGATAGCACTGCTATAGAGGATGTGACAAACCAGGGTACATTGAGTCATGATAGCACTGCTATAGAGGGTGTGATAAACCAGGGTACATTGAGTCATGATAGCACTGCTATAGAGGATGTGATAAACCAGGGTACATTGAGTCATGATAGCATCACTATAGAGGGTATGATAAACCAGGGTACATTGAGTCATGATAGCACTGCTATAGAGGATGTGATAAACCAGGGTACATTGAGTCATGATAGCACTGCTATAGAGGACGTGATAAACCAGGGTACATTGAGTCATGATAGCACTGCTATAGAGGATGTTATAAACCAGGGTACATTGAGTCATGATAGCACTGATATAGAGGATGTGATAAACCAGGGTACATTGAGTCATGTTAGCACTGCTATAGAGGATGTGACAAACCAGGGTACATTGAGTCATGATAGCACTGCTATAGAGGATGTGACAAACCAGGGTACATTGAGTCATGATAGCACTGCTATAGAGGGTGTGATAAACCAGGGTACATTGAGTCATGATAGCACTGCTATAGAGGATGTGATAAACCAGGGTACATTGAGTCATGATAGCATCACTATAGAGGGTATGATAAACCAGGGTACATTGAGTCATGATAGCACTGCTATAGAGGATGTGATAAACCAGGGTACATTGAGTCATGATAGCACCGCTATAGAGGATGTGACAAACCAGGGTACATTGAGTCATGATAGCACCGCTATAGAGGATGTGACAAACCAGGGTACATTGAGTCATGATAGCACTGCTATAGAGGGTGTGATAAACCAGGGTACATTGAGTCATGATAGCACTGCTATAGAGGATGTGATAAACCAGGGTACATTGAGTCATGATAGCACTGCTATAGAGGATGTGACAAACCAGGGTACATTGAGTCATGATAGCACCGCTATAGAGGATGTGACAAACCAGGGTACATTGAGTCATGATAGCACCACTATAGAGGGTGTGACAAACCAGGGTACATTGAGTCATGATAGCACAGCTATAGAGGATGTGACAAACCAGGGAACATTGAGTCATGATAGCACCACTATAGAGGATGTGATAAACCAGGGTACATTGAGTCATGATAGCACTGCTATAGAGGATGTGATAAACCAGGGTACATTGAGTCATGATAGCACCACTATAGAGGATGTGATAAACCAGGGTACATTGAGTCATGATAGCACTGCTATAGAGGATGTGATAAACCAGGGTACATTGAGTCATGATAGCATCACTATAGAGAATGTGATAAACCAGGGAACATCGAGTCATGATAGCATCACTATAGAGGATGTGATAAACCAGGGTACATTGAGTCATGATAGCACTGCTATAGAGGATGTGATAAACCAGGGTACATTGAGTCATGATAGCACCGCTATAGAGGATGTGATAAACCAGGGTACATTGAGTCATGATAGCACTGCTATAGAGGATGTGATAGACCAGGGTACATTGAGTCATGATAGCACTACTATAGAGGATGTGATAAACCAGGGTACATTGAGTCATGATAGCATCACTATAGAGGATGTTATAAACCAGGGTACATTGAGTCATGATAGCACTGCTATAGAGGATGTTATAAACCAGGGTACATTGAGATATGATAGCACTACTATAGAGGATGTGATAAACCAGGGTACATTGAGTCATGATAGCATCACTATAGAGGATGTGATAAACCAGACTACATTGAGTCATGATAGCACTGCTATAGAGGATGTGATAAACCAGGGTACATTGAGTCATGATAGCACCGCTATAAAGGATGTGACAAACCAGGGTACATTGAGTCATGATAGCACTGCTATAGAGGATGTGATAAACCAGGGTACATTGAGTCATGATAGCATCACTATAGAGGATGTGATAAACCAGGGTACATTGAGTCATGATAGCACCGCTATAGAGGATGTGACAAACCAGGGTACATTGAGTCATGATAGCACCGCTATAGAGGATGTGATAAACCAGGGTACATTGAGTCATGATAGCATCACTATAGAGAATGTGATAAACCAGGGTACATTGAGTCATGATAGCATCACTATAGAGGATGTGATAAACCAGGGTACATTGAGTCATGATAGCACCGCTATAGAGGATGTGATAAACCAGGGTACATTGAGTCATGATAGCACCACTATAGAGGGTGTGATAAACCAGGGTACATTGAGTCATGATAGCACCGCTATAGAGGATGTGATAAACCAGGGTACATTGAGTCATGATAACACTGCTATAGAGGATGTGATAAACCAGGGTACATTGAGTCATGATAGCACCGCTATAGAGGATGTGACAAACCAGGGTACATTGAGTCATGATAGCACTGCTATAGAGGATGTGATAAACCAGGGTACATTGAGTCATGATAACACTGCTATAGAGGATGTGATAAACCAGGGTACATTGAGTCATGATAGCACTGCTATAGGGGATGTGATAAACCAGGGTACATTGAGTCATGATAGCACTGCTATAGAGGATGTTATAAACCAGGGTACATTGAGTCATGATAGCACTGCTATAGGGGATGTGATAAACCAGGGTACATTGAGTCATGATAGCACTGCTATAGGGGATGTGATAAACCAGGGTACATTGAGTCATGATAGCACTGCTATAGGGGATGTGATAAACCAGGGTACATTGAGTCATGATAGCACCACTATAGAGGATGTTATAAACCAGGGTACATTGAGTCATGATAGCACCGCTATAGAGGATGTGATAAACCAGGGTACATTGAGTCATGATAGCACTGCTATAGAGGATGTGATAAACCAGGGTACATTGAGTCATGATAACACCGCTATAGAGGATGTGATAAACCAGGGTACATTGAGTCATGATAACACTGCTATAGAGGATGTGATAAACCAGGGTACATTGAGTAATGTTAACACTACTACAGAAGACACATCCCTGATTTTTGTCTGAGCTTCCGGAGCTGGCAGCCTTACCCTCCAAATTTCCCTGAAATCCCTCTATTGTTAATTATTGTTGCTCTCTACAGGGTTTTCTCACTCACTCCACCAAAATTGAGTGAAGTTGATTGAATGAAGTTGAATTTATCACAGCTTTGGTTAACTTATATCTAAATATTATTACAAATGTAATTGAACTGTCATATTTGTATCTATTATCTATCAGCAAATAAAGAGTGTACAACCATCAGTCATGAGAAGGAAATCAGGGCACATATAATAAGTTTACTTTAACAACAAAAAACTGTACATTTGCATTTGTTATTTATTGCAGTCTTTTGTGCTAAATATATGTTCCAGATATATCACTTTGCTAACAATTGCAATCTGTCACATAAGTAACTCTGTGAAAAACATTTATTTGAAGCTGTCATATTTAGATGATTACTTTGAAGTTGGCTTTCACAGGTGCATCCCATCAAATACACTGAGATATTATGATGACAATATATGGCACCTCAAAATTTTGTGAAGAGGAGCTTAACTAGTGTGACAACTGGAGATTAACTCGAAATTCATGGCAAGATTGGCTCCTCTTGGTTTGAAGGAGCAATGGTCAGTTCAAAGCTACAACCACAAGGGCATTGACTCTAAGTTTTTGAAAACAATAGATGTTTATGGTTGGGGGAATGTCTGGTAGTGTTAAATGCGGAAAATAAATCCAACAGTAACAACAGTAACAAACAAACACAGACATAAGTGCACATACAGACGGATGATGGTTGCCATGGCAACTTTTTTGAGCAATCACAGCCATAACATAATCAGATTGGGGGAAGGTCCCCAGGAGTGCATGTGTGCAATATCTAAGCTAAATGTCATACTGTTCCGGCTGTATCATGCACACAGGCCAAGTCGGCAACATGGTTGACATGGCAACATAAATTGACCAATCACAGCCATCTTATCAGATTGGAGGAAGGTCCCGAGGAGTACAATATCTAAGTTAAATGTCAAACCATTTCTGGCTGTATCGTGCACACAAGTAATTTACCACAGAAGCACGCAGGGATGCAAGTCAATATAATGTCCCCTACTTTTCGTGTTGTGAAGAATGTGGCAGACAATAAATGTTTATATTTTACAGGGACATCTAAAATATATATTTTTCAAATCCTAATGGGTATTAAAATATCAACAATATTTTGTTTTTAGAAATTTGTTTTGGATCAGCTGCAAAATGTATATGATTCTCATAGAGTCTTACTCATCCTCTAAAGCTAACCTTGAAATTGTGAAATTATAAAGCACTTTGTAAATATCTGCTTTGCAACAATATTATGATCTTTGTATGCAGTTTTCAGAACAGTTTTCCTTTTGTTCATAGATGTCTTGGAAAATATGATAGAAAATATACGTTTTCCACACTGAAGCATGTTTGTGCCATTGACAGCTCCCAGATTTTCCCACTCGAAACAAGTGGTGCCCCCTATAATGAGGGATAATAGGGAGTTTGCAGAACACAAAAAAATATAGGGAGTATTTCATTTCTAACGTAATTATGGCAACAGAACTATACCATTCATGATCTGCCTATAGCAGAACCCATCAGATAAACTTGCAAAATATTATCTGAAGTAGAAATAGGTCAACACTCCACAAGAGGGCAACGGGGTGAAACAAAAGCAAGATCACACACTCTTATCAGTGGCGACTTTTATTGCGGCCAACACCTCATACAGCAACTTTCTTCTAATTTCTCATCACCTTCCCCTTCGATCACGTTCATGTTGTTTTTATATATTATGTATGTAACAACCATTTACAGCATCACTGATGGCTTATAACTTCGAAAGGTATGCGATAAACCACTTACATTCCTGACAGCAGGGATACAATTAGTAAGAATAATGAGTCATTGCAGTGTTACTGTGATAAACCAGTCTGTATTGAATCATTTTGAGTCATTATAAGAATATTGTAGGATGTGATATTATAAAGTGAGTTAGTTATATCAATATGGTAAAAGTCTCAAGTCTGAAATCTGCTTATATGGAATAATTGGCACTTACGATATTATAGAGCACTTTTATCAGAATAAGAAAACGACAAATACTTACAAATTGAAACCACGCATTAACTTGAAGATACTGGTTCTTTTCATCCTGAAATGTACACAAAAAATGGACAACATGAGATCCTCACCCCAATCATGTGTGACAATTAAGAATCTATATTCCATGCATTTTTGGTTCTGGTCTCGAAGCCTTTGAAAATGGGTCAGTCGACACTCTTGCCATAAATTGTAATAATTCTGCTTACTAATATTATAAAACTTTTAACTTATTGTGCTGACGGACAAACTTGAAATTGCTTAAATAAATTATTACGATATCAAGTCATACTACCACAATTAAAATAAAACTAATGCCTAAAAAAAAGCTTTTTTTCTGATTTCTTTACCAACCCTAGTTCAAACCAGCTACCTGAAGTATTAATAGATAAATAAGGATAGAAGACATTTATGACTCCATTTATATATACATTGATTCTCAATATATATGATCACTTTTAACAAAAATAGATATTAACATTAAAATCTAACCCCTATCATGTTTTCTCATGGCATGTTTTCAGAATCAAGATTCATATTTTTATTTTTGGCCCATTTTTTAATTTAAAATAAATTAATATGCATACTTATTAAATTATGGGAATGTTTTGAACATAAAATTACTATTATTCCGAGTAAATATTATGTGATGACAAGTGTTTCTTGAGACTTCTCAACTGAAAATGAAACATTAAGCATCATCTTGGTTAAACATGTTACAAAATGGCACATTTATAATCCTTGAAAGCAATTTGAGAATAATTCCACAAAGTTTTCAATTAAACATAATTTGTATTCCTCACATTAGTTACACAGCTAGTTAATTTTAATGCTGAGTATTTCAAGTAAACCATAGCTCCACTCTTGAAATTGATTATAAAATCCTATTTGGTTTTACCATTACAGACGTATCTACAATATCAAACAACGTAAATTTGGTTTATTGTATCCTTTTTTTTAAATGAAAATCTATTCATTCAATTAAAAATGGTTTGATTATAATGCTGTTTGACAAGAAATACACTCAGCCTGCTAAAGGTCTTAAATAAGATATCAGGTTTCAAATAACTGTGTCCTATTCTAATACAACTTTAATCTGACTAATTTCTTCTGTTCTTTGTGCAAGCATTTTTAGACTTATCGAGAACAGGTTTCATTTCATGCAATTTGTTAGATAACTTCCCGGCGGGTTTCAACTGCAGGTTACACTTGCAGGTCACTTGCCGGTCACTGTACTGTATTGAAAATAACCGTTATAATTTCAAACAATATAAAACTATACAAGGCACGACATTTAAATTGTGTTGGTAGGTGTATCATTGAGTGTCATATATATCTTCTCTTTTTTACTTTTAAACAGGATAGCTTAACAGCAGAGCATTCAGACATTTGCCAAGAAATCTTTATGTATTCTATTGCTAAGAGACACGCACGAGGTGTCCAAACTTTTCTACGGTTTTATATCATATTTATAGCATTAGGTAAATTCGATCGAAGTTATCTTGCTTGTCTTTTTATTACAATTTAAAAGGGTTTACATATATTGAATCAAAGTGATGAATGTCGTACCTGTTTGGACAATGTATATGTAGAAAATGTGCAATGATATTTTGATAACAAGCTCTGGCTTCATTGAGTCATCTTTAGAATCAGTCAACTGTATTAATAGCAATTTATGGTATTTCCCACTACAATGTGCCTCACTTAAAATATTTCTAAATGATATGTTAGATACTTATTACTGTTAAATTACTAAATTTCACCACAGTCAATGCCACCAACATTTTCTTCCACATATAGTAATACTTTATAAATCCTATCTTGTAATTGAGCATCCGAAGCATTTACTTAGTCGTTGTAATCTGGGCCCCTGTACTTCTCAACAAATGTGTCAAATGGAACTTAATATTCTCTTCGACTTATCAACATATCAGGCCACTTAATGACTCTCCTTAACACATTCAACAAAACCCTATAATGCTCTACGGTGAAACTAAATATGGTATATACTGCTCTGTCTCAGAAATTAGAAATAGTAATGTGTTTAACAGCAGGGTTGTGGTATTCGGAACGTTTTATTCACCACAAATTATTATGAAAAGGGTACATGACAAGTATCAAACAATTGGCTGACATGTTATTCTGTATTCCTAGGATTATTGATCATAGATAGATTGATATCAGTGATCATGACAGCAATGTTTATATGATTATGACTATCTTTTATCTTTGAACTAATTTCAAAATGATCTTTTCATATTACAGATTTATCTGTAGCTCTTCCCTGTAAATAATGCACTCTGAACAACTGTTATTTAGAACTAGTAAGTATCAGAATGTCCTCTTGTTATTTGTGACTGGCATTTGTCTCTGCTGTACCTTTTTTAATTACATTCAACATCTGAGGATCTAACAGACAGGTAGAATAAATAGGTCGATACACTCAATTAAAACATGTTTGATAGTCAAAACCCTTTGACAACCAATATACTGAGGCTGATCTTTGCCTTTGAGAAGATAGCAGTGGGTCAAACGACTATGTCATAATTTTATGCAGGTTAAAACAGACTCTTCTCCTTGGTTCCTTCTAGAAGCGCTTTTAGTTTTACCAAGAATAGGCTTGGTTTGATGCAATTTAAAAACAGCCCCAGCATAACTGCCAATTAGAATGCAAAAAGGCAGTAATATATTTCTTAAACTCAGTATATGGAATTAGCATATCAATCGGTTGTTTATCCAATGCTGCTTTGGCATCTTGATCAGCAGCCTCATTTTCAAGGATTCCAATGTTACTGGGAATCCAATGGGGTTTATTTTCAAAAAGGTCAACATAGTTTGGATTGAATTTAGTATCATGTGCAGGATTGTCTGGACAAGCAGCAAGTTTTGCAGCATACTAAAGGGCAAGCTTTTCTCTTCTTAAATCAAGAGGCAACTCATCTGCCTCAACTGCCAAGCTATCTGCAGGTGATGTATAAAATGCACCAAGGCATAATATTAAACACGGATTTTGTATTGGATCAAGCATTACAATATAAGAAGGACGTGCTGATCCATATACCATACACCCTTAATCAAGCTTAGAATATGGGAAAGAACCCATAATAAATGCCTCCTTTCATTTCTTTTTAACATATTTAATATGAGGGATAAAAGATAACTTTCTGTCACATATAAGTCCAGGAAACAACAGGGATTTGAGTTTGGCCAAGGTGCAGATCAGGATCTGGGTGAGCCTTCCACTTATTATTGAAGTAAATACATACGGTTTGTTTTAAAGAAAACTTGAATCCATTGTTAGACTCTTATAATTATTGTCCTATAGCATTGACTGGCTGTATTTGTAAAACTGGAGTGGATGACAAATGAACAGTTGGTTTGGTTTTTGCAAAGTGCTGCTGATATGGCAGTAGTGCTGCTGATATGGCAGTAGTGCTGCTGATATGGCAGTAGTGCTGCTGATATGGCAGTAGTGCTGCTGATATGGCAGTAGTGCTGCTGATATGGCAGTAGTGCTGCTGATATGGCAGTAGTGCTGCTGATATGGCAGTAGTGCTGCTGATATGGCAGTAGTGCTGCTGATATGGCAGTAGTGCTGCTGATATGGCAGTAGTGCTGAATGGTTTTCGAAAACCCAGAAGTACCATTGACCATGTGGTACATTTAGAATCATTTATAAGAGAGACTTTATAAAGGACGAGTATATAATGCCACATGGTAATATGAGATAATGAGTGATTTCTATGATATGGGATTCAGGGGTCATTTACTCCTTTTTATTAAAAATCTTTTATCAAACAGATATTTCAAAGTTCGAGTGGGTGCATCACTTTCTGATGCTTTTGATCAGTAAATGTATAGTATACTATCGCCCTTACTGACTAAAAAGGATAAAACATCTTTTGTGGTCAATCATATTGGTCAATAAATTACAAATCCTTTCAAAATAAATGGTATAAATAATACAATAGGTCAAATAATTTCTTCAAAAAACTATTTTTCAAAATTTCAACAAATGGAAATTAAAAAAGAGAGACACCAATTAGATTTCATTTCTAATAACTATATAATAATTCATACACATTATAAAAATTGAAATTGTTTGGATAAATATCACGGTACTGCTCCTGGACCTGATCAGATTCGCTATCAAATCCTAAAATACTTCCATGACCAATCACTTGGGCATCTTTTGGATATTTAAATAAAGATTGGGAAAGTGGTGATTTTCCTCCTTCGTGAAATGAAGCCACTGTTATCCTCATTCCTGAACCAGGCAAGGACCCATCAGATTCAAATAATTATTGCTCCATTGCATTGACAAGTTGTATTTGTTCAACGACAGAACAAATGATTCAGTTTTTAGAAAGTACGAAGGTGATTTCGGTTTTTAGAAAGTACGGCTTATATTACAGTTGCACAAAGTACCATTGAAAATCTGGTATTTTGAGAAGTATTTAAGTTGTCAGTAATTTCTTTGATTTAGAGACAGTATATGATACCACATGATAATTTGGCATAATGTGTGATTTATATGATATGGGATTAAGGATCGTTTAACTCTTTTTGTTTAAATATAACATTTTTGTTTAAATATAACATTATATAATTATGTAATCAACACGTAATGGGATGCTGAATTGGCATCTTCATATTAGTGATCCAGATTATTACAACATGGAGGGGTACTCATGGAGTTTGCTCAGCAGCGAATGATTCTTTGGATATTTAGGAGCTAAACTTTGGAATGACATGCCTCCAGCCATCAAAAATGTAATGAGCATCAATGAGTTTAAGAACAGACTGAAAGCATGGGGTGCTCCATGCATCTGTTATAAATGATTATTTTAATGTTTTATTCTTTTAATGCTGTCTATAGTGAATATATTGTACCAGTCATGCAATAGCTTTTAGCTAATATTTATTGTTAACCAAATGACTTTAAATAAAAAATTGTATTTGTATTTGTATTTGTATCAGCATATTCAAATTAAGTGCAGTATCTCACCAGCTCCCTGATCTGGAAGAGGGCGATGCCCATCCTCACTTCCACTATGTCGGTCAGATTGAGAACTGGACGAGCTGCAGGGTCGTAGAGTGTCAACACGTCCTTCAACAGATTGAACTCCTCACGTAGTCCCGACACACCTGAAACATAGCAAACAGGTCAACATAACAAACAGGTCAACATAACAAACAGGTCAACATAACAAACAGGTCAACATAGCAAACAGGTCAACACAGCAAACAGATTGAACTCCTCTCGTAGTCCCAACACACCTGAAACATAACAAACAGGTCAACATAGCAAACAGGTCAACATAACAAACAGGTCAACATAGCAAACAGGACAACACAGCAAACAGGTCAACATTACAAACAGGTCAACATAACAAACAGGTCGACATAACAAACAGGTCAACATAGCAAACAGGTCAACATAACAAACAGGTCGACATAACAAACAGGTCAACATAGCAAACAGGTCAACATAGCAAACAGGTCAACATAACAAACATGTCAACATAACAAACAGGTCAACATAACAAACAGGTCAACATAGCAAACAGGTACACATAACAAACAGGTCAACATAACAAACAGGTCAACACAGCAAACAGGTCAACATAGCAAACAGGTCAACATAGAAAACAGGTCAACATAACAAACAGGTCAACATAGCAAACAGGACAACACAGCAAACAGGTCAACATAACAAACAGGTCAACATAGCAAACAGGTCAACATAACAACATTACAAACAGGTCAACATAACAAACAGGTCAACATAGCAAACAGGACAACACAGCAAACAGGTCAACATTACAAACAGGTCAACATAACAAACAGGTCAACATAACAAACAGGTCAACATAACAAACAGGTCGACATAACAAACAGGTCAACATAGCAAACAGTTCAACATAGAAAACAGGTCAACATAGCAAACAGGTCAACATAACAAACATGTCGACATAACAAACAGGTCAACATAACAAACAGGTCAACATAACAAACAGGTACACATAACAAACAGGTACACATAACAAACAGGTTTGTTCTCAGTATGTCGAGGTTGACCAGGGCAAGTCCATAGCGCGTGTTTGTATCGTGTAGCCTCTTAATAACTCCGGCTGTAAATAAACTCTTCACCATGATTTCAATTTCTTGATTAATATGTCATTCTCAAAGTTATAATACCTTATTGTCATAAATGCCATAAAAAGTAAATAGTGTAGTTGTTATATTTAGATAGCGAGTGGTGAGATGTATTCTCTTGGTGAGATTGGGAGTTGTTCCCAGGAGATATATCAGTGGAGGTAGTCAGTTTGGGCAATGTCACGCTACTCTGCACGGACCTGCACTTCCTCACCCGGTGAACGTATTGACAGCGGACCAGCAAGGCCAATGAGGGAATCTACAGCAGGCGACTGTATCTGGGGCCCTAATATACTACTGCTCACACAGGATGCTCTAATATAGTGCTTATCTTCATGTCTCTTTTGGGGCCAGTATGCACTCCCCACTAAATATTCTACTCCTTATTATGAATCAAATATCATAATCGCCCTTCAAATGGCTGGTGTTTGAAATAAAACATATAAATGTATTTATTATATTTTATTAAAGTGCCACTCTGCATGGCGAGCTAGAGTTATACTCCCTCTGCCACAGTCGGCATGAAATGCGGAAAACATTTTCCTTTCATTAGTCTACAATACCCATACAGCTCTGCAGTTGGTCTGTACTTGCAGAGTCTGGTAAATACCTAGGATCTGCTAAGGAGAGTAGTAGACACACAGACAGATGGAAAGACAGAAAAGCGCCTCAGGCAAGACAATATCAGAAGCCATTTGTCATGGCATCGGCTAGAAGTGATAACTGGATCATCAAGCTGATGTCACAAGTTTCCTTCCACTTTAGGAATTGTTTCCTTATTGATATGAAGAGGACACTACCTGATATCGGTAAACCCGTGCTGAGTAATCTGAGGCCATATGCTAACTGGCTTTGGTAACATTAAGACACTTTCTGAAAATCATTCCTATGGAGGCTGGTCTTAAACCTTAATTTTCATAAACATGTGATTAATCAAGATTAAGGGAACACAGTCTTAAAGAACCTTTGAACAGAACTGTTAATCAGTTTCGATACTTTGATCAACTGAAGGTTATAATCAATACTACGACATGAACACACCATGACTTCGTATGATGTATAATCGCAATAATTTCTGAGCCTCAAACATATATGTTACATACTTTACTTCCAAAAAAAAGACATTTACCATTTATCAATGCTATTCTCCCTAGCAGATTCTGGGTTTAGTAAAGGGTTATAAATGTCTTTTTGAGTTACACCCAGCACAAGCATCCTTTTAGCAGCCATTAAGCCATTAATGTCAGCTATTTTGCACATGTTGTTACATAGCCAATGGGTGTCATTGTAATGATAAGAAAGTGAGCACAACAACAATGAATGAGTGAGTGACACATATACCAAAATAGTCAAAATAATCAGGAAATATAAGGAAATATAAGGAAAACTGACAAATCAGGTTTCATCATGAAATGACTGAAATAATTTTGAAAGTGATTTAAAATTCCCAGCCAAATAAACTGATATATCAATGATATACTTTTCCAACCAGATATCAATACCTTACTGGTGTATCATATACGAATCTCTGGCCGGTGTACCACATACAGATGTCTGAGTGATAGATTTTTACTATTTTACTCTTCTTACAAATCCAAATCACTTTTCACTTATACACGTTTCTAGTGCATCTGATGGTGTAAACAGGAACTACAGTGTCAATACATAGCCGCCTTGAGCCGATAATACGTGTATACTCAGTAGACTTACAGCTTAATCATGCTGGAACCTCAAATATCTCGGCCAAATGGCAAAACAAACGCCAGTAAAAATGGTGGGCGGCAGGCAGGAAGTACATGTTCTGCGCATGCTCACTTCCAAAAGCCTGTGATATAGAATAGAATAGTCTGTGGAAGAAGTTCACATTTCAAAAAGTTGTGAAATTCCAGTAGAAATAAAGAAAGGACATTGCAGTGTGAAAACCCAATGTGTAATATAATACGAGGAATGCATACTAAAACAACAAATGTAGAAGACGTGTAAAAATGTTGTTTCTTGTGTGTTTTTTTCCATGTAAAAAACGATCCCTAATAAGTCGCTGTTCAGACCAAAAAACAGGTACCACACAGGCGCATGCCTTTATAACATCAACACTTGACTATGGACATTCCCTCCTAGCGGGACTGCCAAAGTATGAAATAGACATACTGCAAAGATTGCAAAAGGATGCAGCGAGGGTTGGGGGAAAGTTAAGAAATATGATCAGATAACAGGCAAACTGATAAGGCTGCATTGGCTTAAATTAGCCCTGCTTCCAGAGTTTAAATTAGCTCTGCTTCCAGAGTTTAAATTAGCTCTGCTTCCAGAGTTTAAATTAGCCCTGCTTCCAGAGTTTAAATTAGCTCTGCTTCCAGAGTTTAAATTAGCTCTGCTTCCAGAGTTTAAATTAGCCCTGCTTCCATGAAAGGCGCAGAATTGGTATGCACCAGAGTACCTATCTCAATTACTAAAACCCAAATAGGTACCCAGAAATCTGCCCAGGACTGATGTGAAGATGTTTGGGGACAGGGATTTTGAGGTTCATGCTCCTATAGTGTAGAATGCCCTGCCCTTGCAAGTGAAAATTTGTCAGTCATTGGACGGTTTCAAATCGAAATGTGGCACCTTCGTATTATGATAAATTTTGTTCCCATTGTAAGGCCAATGGAAGCTATCGCTCATGACCCCATTCTTCCCTTACAATGCAGTGCATCACGTCAATGGACCAATCCCCGGATGAGTGACCCGTGTGATTAGTTTGCCACTGATCACTCTGCGATCCGATTGCAGCGATCAATTTGTGAGGCAGAGTTAATCACCAGAATGTAATGATCACACCTTGTAGATCGGCCCCTGAATGTAATAATCACACCTCGTGGATCGGCCCCTGAATGTAATAATCACACCTTGTGGATCGGCCCCTGAATGTAATAATCACACCTTGTGGATCGGCCCCTGAATGTAATAATCACACCTTGTGGATCGGCCCCTGAATGTAATAATCACACCTTGTGGATCGGCCCCTGAATGTTATAATCTCACCTTGTGGATCGGCCCCTGAATGTAATAATCACACCTTGTGGACCGGCCCCTGAATGTAATAATCACACCTTGTGGATCGGCCCCTGAATGTAATAATCACACCTTGTGGATCGGCCCCTGAATGTAATAATCACACCTTGTGGACCGGTCCCTGAATGTAATAATCTCACCTTGTGGATCGGCCCCTGAATGTAATAATCACACCTTGTGGACCGGCCCCTGAATGTAATAATCACACCTTGTGGACCGGCCCCTGAATGTAATAATCACACCTTTTGGATCGGCCCCTGAATGTAATAATCGCACCTTGTGGATCGGCCCCTGAATATAATAATCACACCTTGTGGACTGGCCCCTGATTGTAATAATCACACCTTGTGGATCGGCCCCAGAATGTGATAATCACACCTCGTGGATCGGCCCCTGAATGTAATAATCACACCTCGTGGATCGGCCCCAGAATGTGATAATCACACCTCGTGGACTGGCCCCTGAATGTAATAATCACACCTCGTGGATCGGCCCCTGAATGTAATAATCACACCTCGTGGACTGGCCCCTGAATGTAAAAATCAGACCTTCTGGATCGGCCCCAGAATGTAATAATCACACCTTGTGGACCGGTCCCTGAATGTAATAATCACCCCTTGTGGATCGGCCCCTGAATGTAATAATATACCTTGTATATCGGTCCCTGAATGTAATAATCACACCTTTGGATCGGCCCCTGAATGTAATAATCAGACCTTGTTGATCGGCCCCTGAATGTAATAATCACACCTTGTGGATAGGCCCCTGAATGTAATAATCACACCTTGTGGATCGGCCCCTGAATGTAATAATCTCACCTTGTGGATCGGCCCCTGAATGTAATAATCACACCTTGTGGACCGGTCCCTGAATGTAATAATCTCACCTTGTGGATCGGCCCCTGAATGTAATAATCACACCTCGTGGATCGGTCCCTGAATGTAATAATCACACCTTGTGGATCGGCCCCTGAATGTAATAATCACACCTTGTGGATCGGCCCCTGAATGTGATAATCACACCTTGTGGACCGGCTCCTGAATGTGGTAATCACACCTTGTGGACCGGCCCCTGAATATAATAATCACACCTCGTGGATCGGCCCCAGAATGTCATAATCACACCTCGTGGACTGGCCCCTGAATGTAATAATCACACCTTTTGGATCGGCCCCTGAATGTAATAATCACACCTTGTGGACCGGTCCCTGAATGTAATAATCTCACCTTTTGGATCGGTTCCTGAATGTAATAATCTACCTGCTTGTGGATCGGTCCCTAAATGTAATAATATACCTTTTGGACCGGCCCCTGAATGTAATAATATACCTTTTGGATCGGCCCCTGAATGTAATAATATACCTTTTGGATCGGCCCCTGAATGTAATAATATACCTGCTTGTGGAGCTCTGATGCACGAGTCCCTAACAAAGATCTGGAGACAGACACTATGCGGTACGCTGCATTTTAATAATAAATATATCTTTTTTTATTTCATTGCTTGGTGCCATAGGTGGTCATTCAACGTGGACACTTAAATTTCAGATTACTATATCAAAATGCTGTTTTCTCTACATTTGGAAGGTTGTAATAGTTCCAGGACTAATTCTAGTAATGATACATATACGTTTCTGCGGCCAATGATTCAAGGAATACTCAGGTTGGAGCTTCAGATAGCATGGGCCGATAGAGAAAGGAAAAGGTCCATATCCACATACACCTGTATGCTGCACAGCAAGTGTCACTCGTCATTCTCCCTGAATACCTCAAAGTGCGATGTACAAGTTACAAACTGAGACCATTCACGGAAGTTAGACATTTAAATGATAATGAGAGTGAGCACTGCGGACACTAGACATGCCATCACATTGCAGTCAAGGTGAGCTTTGGCAGTTCATGCCATCACATTGCAGCCAAGTTGGGTTTTTGCAGTTCTTGCCATCACATTGCAGTCAAGGTGAGCTTTGGCAGTTCATGCCATCACATTGCAGTCAAGGTGAGCTTTGGCAGTTCATACCATCACATTGCAGTCAAGGTGAGCTTTGGCAATTTGGCAAGTTGGGTTTTTGCAGTTCTTGCCATCACATTGCAGTCAAGTTGGTTTTTTGCAGTTCTTGCCATCACATTGCAGTCAAGGTGAGCTTTGGCAGTTCATGCCATCACATTGCAGCCAAGTTGGGTTTTGGCAGTTGTTGCCACCACATTGCAGTCAAGGTGGGTTTTGGCAGGAATCCAGGAATGTTGCAAGTGAGTATTGAGGATATCAGTCCAGCACGTCGGCTTTTGTGATGCCTTCTGTGAGGACACCAGGAATCAGACCATTTGAGCTCGATGATGTTCTCGTATATACTCTTGATCCCGTCCTATATTAGCAGATATGAGGAATAGAGAGCTGCTTAGACTCCACAACCAGCACAGACATTATTCTGATAAATTCATTTGTAGGAGGCCACGGGCCGTGGCACAGTTGGTTAGAGCGCAAGCTTATTAGCACCAGTTCCTCTGTGGTGATCCAAAGGTCGTGGGTTCGATCCCCGGCCGTGCAGAGATTGAACTCATGATACAATTTCCCATATGAGCTGAGGCCCGTGCCTAAAGGGTTAACCCGTTGTCCTTGTAAATCTGTGACCGGGCGGGTTGTCATGTCAAGGACCTGCGACATGACAATTCAGTCAGGCAGCACTATATCTGCTACAAGTAGGTCTTATCAAGAAATGACTGAAATAATGTTGACGGTGATGTAAAACCCCAAACAAGCAAAATATATCTATAATTATTTATGATGAGCAGGACTGAGGTCATATTCTTAAACTGATAGCATTCCCTTACAGATGGTCAGGTAGTCATGTCAAAGACAACCAGTGAACTAAGAAAGTTCTAATAATTAACTCAAAACAAAGAGTATGGATGAAAACTGACGCCACGCAGTGCAAGGCTTTTCTTTTAAGAGCACATTCAATTTGTGATTGCTACAAGGCAGGGATTTAATCATGTTCGAATTAATAGTTTGATAGATAAAATAACTCCGGGTTGAACCGTATTGAAAGCACAGATGTGCTGCACATTTCATGTCAGTTCCGGTGTCGCCTCATAAACACAGTATAAAGTGTTCATTGTTATCAAAAAGATGTATTGCTTCATAACGGACCTAGTTTTAGCACATTCATGTGCTTTGTGACAACATGGTTTTTCTCTTATATCGGGTTTGATATTGGAGAATGATTTGCAATTCATGGTTTCGTAACAATATTTCGTGCTCCAGTCAGCAGTGTGAATGAAAACGCATGTTGAAATTACGATTCATGGTGATATTTAGATCACGTATAAATATTGTGCGTTCTTAATTATTTATCATCCATTTAACTCACACATACGTGTGTGTCTGTGAATAAATAGCCAACTTGAATCATTACTTTTCCGGAGTATTATATTCCTGCTCAGAGGTTGGCAATATTGGTTGTCAGGAGTGGCTACCGCCCGTATAATACAAGTGTTTCCGAACCGCATATTCTCAATAATCCTTTTGAATACCGTCAGTAATTCATTTAATCTTCCAAAAAGTAGCGGAGGGTGTTAGATGGGCGAAATGGCGAGGAGGTCCGGCAAAATGGAAAGCTTACCACAATGAAATCAATTTAAATTCTCACAGTATAAATGAAGGTGCACAGCTTAACTCTGACTATGTTCGCATGCGATGTATTAACTTCATTTGACCTTGTGAGAAATCTCACGTTCAGCACAACTGACGCCCCCCACCCCCCCATCACCCCGTCCCCCCCACCAAGAGACACCCCGAGTCGCTAGATACCTCGCCTTCTGATAGTGATACCTTTCTCGTCCTCGCTGAACCATGTCACAACGGAAACATATTCAGGACCGTTACTTGATATTTTGCATCGGTACGATAAGCTTCGGACGATTACAAACCACATGGTGCTGATTCGGTTACTGGGGACGAAGATGAGGTATTGAAGAGCTTGGTTCATTAGGTCCGTGACGCCCAAGTCAATCTCTGGTTTATTAGAGATGATCAAATTCATAGTTAAGTGACAAATAGACAATGATGCACAGTCTGACTCTCCCGCAAACCAATCTCAAAACCTCGCCATATCACAGCCGAGCAATATTCTGCTAACATGACCACATATTTATCTTATGTCAAACATTTTTCATGACTATATCATAAAGAGCTTCATTTTTCATCGTGTCAGAGTGGGATGGCCATTGCTACTGCTCTTAAACATTTATAGGTAATCATTTGTCTAACATTGAAAGATATTTTGTGGCTACGGTTTGTTTCAGATGTGTTTCATATCTTACATATCTTCACGAATTCATGTGAAAAAATAGAATTCAATATGTGGAATGAAAATCCAGTTGTGGCTTAGTAATGATGGCGTTTTGCTATTCAATCTGCCATGGTTAAGTCGGGGTGGGATGGTTAAGTAGTGGTGGGATTGTTAAGTAGGGGTGGGATGGTTAAGTAGTGGTTAGATGGTTAAGTAGGGGTGGGATGGTTAAGTAGTGGTTGGATGGTTAAGTAGGGGTGGGATGGTTAAGTCGGGGTGGGATGGTTAAGTAGTGGTGGGATGGTTAAGTAGTGGTGGGATGGTTAAGTAGGGGTGGAAGGTTAAGTAGTGGTTAGATGGTTAAGTAGGGGTGGGATGGTTAAGTAGTGGTTGGATGGTTAAGTAGGGGTGGGATGGTTAAGTAGGGGTGGGATGGTTAAGTAGTGGTGGGATGGTTAAGTAGGGGTGGGATGGTTAAGTAGGGGTGGGATGGTTAAGTAGGGGTGGGATGGTTAAGTAGTGGTTGGATGGTTAAGTAGAGGTGGGATGGTTAATTAGGGGTGGGATGGTTAAGTAGTGGTGGGATGGTTAAGTAGGGGTGGGATGGTTAAGTAGGGGTGGGATGGTTAAGTAGTGGTGGGATGGTTAAGTAGGGGTGGGATGGTTAAGTAGGGGTGGGATGGTTAAGTAGGGGTGGGATGGTTAAGTAGTGGTGGGATGGTTAAGTGGGGATGGGATGGTTAAGTGGGGATGGGATGGTTAAGTAGGGGTGGGATGGTTAAATAGGGGTGGGATGGTTAAGTAGGGGTGGGATGCTATCAGAAATCACAATGGCAATGATAGAACAATACAATCAATACATTTCGACACTAAATACCATATAGATAGAAACATCTTGTTCTACAAAATATGTTCTGTTAAAAAAGTATTTCAGTGATCTTCATAGAAAAGTCTCATACTTTCAAAGATGTTAGTTTCTAAGATACAAGGCATATTTGGTGGTTTGGGCGGCACTGAGATAATCGTACATGCCATTATGATTTAAGGACGAAATAATAGCAGCTGACTAGGAGATACTTAGAGACAATATGATATACTCAGAGACACTATAAGATACTCAGAGACACTAGGATATACTCAGAGACACTATAAGATACTCAGAGACACTAGGATATACTCAGAGACACTATGGGATACTCAGAGACACTATGATATACCCCGAGACACTATGAGATACTCAGAGACACTATGATATACTCAGAGACACTATGAGATACTCAGAGACGCTATGATATACCCCGAGACACTATGAGATATTCAGAGACACTAGGAGATACTCAGAGACACTAGGAGATACTAAGAGACACTCTGATATACCCAAAACCACTAAGAGACACTAGGAGATACTCATAGATACTAGGAGATACTTAGAGACACTATGAGATACTCAGAGACACTATGAGATACTCAGAGACACTATGAAATACTCAGAGACACTAGGAGATATTCAGAGACACTAGGAGATACTCAGAGACACTTTGAGATACTCAGAGACATTATGAGATACCCAGAGACACTACGATATACTCAGAGACATTATGATATACTCAGAGAAACTATGAGATACTCAGAGACACTAAGAGATACCCAGAGACACTATGAGATACCCAGAGACACTATGAGATACCCAGAGACACTACGTTATACTCAGAGACATTATGAAATACTCAAACTGAATCAGAAAACCTTGTCTGCAAAATAACATCTTAACCATGTTATAAACTGGACCAGAAATACACGTGTTGGAAACCGCTTTTTGATCTCACGGATATATCTGGTTGCCCACAAGTTTCTGCGATTTAATCCAGGAGATGAATCAAATTTATTTTCCATTGAGCTGGAATGTTTTTCAATGTTTTGATTTTTGTCAAAATATAGCGGCCAACAGTCTGAATCTGTTCCAATAATTGATGGAATGTGGATCAATACACGGTGGCATTTATTTCAGCTTATACCTTTAAAAATACAAAATACTAGTACTAATCGAATGCAAGGACAAAACAATCGTGTTCCATCTTGGAATCTGTTACTCATTGTCGGGTGAAAAACAGAAAGTCCAGTCGTCAAATCAGAATCTAAAAAGCACCGTTTGGGTAACAATATCACACGTCATAAATACGTATGAAGCACTCCCTGACGCATGTCTGACGTATTTTTTCTTGCCCAAGACTTTTTTTTCTGGCCCAACAATTTCATAATTTCTCAAATTCTAATGTGTGACGAAAATGGAATAGTATATGTGACAGATGTAATCATTGTCTTCTAATGGATGGTAACTCAGACGGTTCTTGCCAGCGTTTTGATTATTTTTACATTCCCTGGTTGTTTACATTTTTGATAGATTAGCTTACAAACAACAAGCAAAATCTCAATGGTCAAAATCTCAATGGTTTATATAGAATTTACTTCTTATTCGCATGTTTGTATTCTAAAGAGTCATCTTTGCTGTTCTTATTTCCATGATCATTTCTCCACTTAGTCCTTGCGGCATTTTTCTTGTCCCTGCGTTTTTTTATCGTGGGAATTCTCGAGACACCTCAACAAAGGACTCCGTCTTTTCGTTCCTGTCAAAAGTCATTATTTTGGTGGGTTGTAGTAATCAGACACTGTCAAATTAATGCTCCCCGGAAATTATCCTCTAAATACATTTTCAGCCAAAGAACCCGCCTTCGGTCTGTAAAATGGGAGCATTGGACATTAGCCAATGCAGACAGAAGGCCGCTAGGAGCGCTGTGATTGATGACCTGTATACTATCAGCTGCTATAATGTATCATTCACCCAAGTCTACACCCATTATCGCCCAGTCTCTTACATGACTTGCTGTTATCGTTTAAAATCATATTAGGCAGGCCCTGGCCACAGCTGAAGGTGACACTGCATGCTCCCCGGCGAGATTGATGAAGTCTCTTCACCTCGGAATTTCCTTTAAAAAACTAATCAAATTATCTTTGATAATCATATCAACATAAGCACTGCAATATAAGTTAAGTAATGAACCTCGTTGGGAAATCACATGTAGAGTCGAGTTTTCTTTACCATGCTTGTAGTGACATTCCTTATATCAGTTTCTGTTTATATTAGGTACATTTTGTCTATCCCGACTTTTCCTAATTTAATATTATTTCCTGCTTACTTTTCGTTTTTCGGCTTTTCCTAATTTAATATCGTTTCCTGCTTACTTTTTCGTTTCCCGACCGCTCCACATTCAGTATTGCTTACCGCGGCGGTTTCTATCCCAACTGTTTCTCTCTCATTTATGTTCCTTTCGTTCCGCATTGCCTAAATTCTTCATTTCCATCAACCCTGGCATTCCTCTCCTTTGTTCTTGTGTAATAATCTTTTCTTTTTCCTTTTTTTAATATCCGACACGCTACCATTTATGATGTGCCAAGTTTGTGGGGTGCTGTTGCATGGTTTTGCATTTCACTTATGTCGGCAAAATAAAATAAATATGGGTTCATACAAAATCCAGATAAGGAAGTGACACCTATCAAGTCACGTGTTCTGTAGGATTACTACTTTGTTTAATTCTATATTCTACGCACCATTACGTCACGGCACATCCTTCCCCTGAATCTCAACATCTACATCTATAAGTTTACTCAAGGCCATGTCTAGAGAGAGACAATGGGTGCAATTGGGGGATTGAAAAAGACAATTCTCATTTCAATTGAAACCTGCGATTATTTATTATATAAATGTTCTTCAGTAAGAAGAACATTTGAACAAATTTGGGGGAACTACGATAAAATGATTCGGTTTTATTTTATTTGTTTGTATCAACGTCCTTTGAGCACCACATCGGCTATATCAGGTCAAATAAAAGCCTTTTCCTACTAAATCAACTACTAAATCAACTCGATTCAGGAGATTAACTGAAATAGTAATTACGTATGTTATAATTACGATACCACATAATCATGATATCTCTCCCGACAAACCCCTATATCATCTGTAGCCCTATTCCCATTTTTTTCTATTGTTAATATTAATCTTGAAGACATGAGATGGCACATAGAAGACGGGCCACAGTCTGTGGCGCAGTTGGGTAGAGCACCAGCCTGTTAGTAACAGTTCCTCTGTGGTGATCCAAAGGTCATGGGTTCGATCCCCGGCCATGCCGAGATTGAATTCATGATACAATTTCACATATGAACTGAGGTCTGTGGTTTACCCGTTGTCCTTGTAAATCTGTGACCAGGTGGGTTGTCATGTCAAGGACCTGTGACATGACAATTCAGTGATGCAGCACTATATCTGCTACAAGTAGGTCTCATCATGAAATGACTGAAATAATGAGATGTAAACCCCCAAACAAAAATAAAACAAAAAATACAGAGAAGAGTGATGTTGATGACTTTCATGTCCTTTCATATGTTTCCAATTAGATCCTTTTTTCTCTTATCCAAGTAGCGTTCTCGATATCACATATAATTGGCTGTATTATCAGCGTGTTTACCTGATATATTCTGAAATTTGAGCGAGTGGAAGAGGTTTTGGGCAACATTATGGCAAATAAGAAGCTGAATAGAACAAGATTGTGCTCAATATAGTGAAACATGGTCTATAGTGCAATTAGTGAGGCGGTGTTGAGTGTCATATTGTGGGCAGCGCCGAGGCAGGCTCGTCTTCCTTTATTGGAAAGCAAGGCGCTGTGAGAGCTACTTACAATACTCAAGCGAGCCTGTCTCCATAGCCAATAGGTCATGTTTGTTGCACAATATTTGCTGCTCATCATATCATTATATGCATGGAGCCAACTTGTCACTTCAACCTTAAGGCATCCAAACAAGTTCCCATGAAGTAGACATGATATATATATATATATAATTTGATTTCAGTTTGCTGTTGTTTATAACCTTCAGGCACAGGCGGTTTGGTGAATATGTATATTGAAATATCTCAATCAGTTAAGAAGTCAGTTAAGTTTTTTGTGACGTCATGACTATGATACGTGGACTTTGTTTTTATGATGTCATGACTATGATACGTGGACTTTGTTTTTATGATGTCATGACTATGATACGTGGACTTTGTTTTTATGACGTCATGACTATGATACGTGGACTTTGTTTTTATGATGTCATGACTATGATACGTGGACTTTGTTTTTATGATGTCATGACTATGATACGTGGACTTTGTTTTTATGACGTCATGACTATGATACGTGGACTTTGTTTTTATGACGTCATGACTATGATACGTGGACTTTGTTTTTATGACGTCATGACTATGATACGTGGACTTTGTTTTTATGACGTCATGACTATGATACGTGGACTTTGTTTTTATGACGTCATGACTATGATACGTGGACTTTGTTTTTATGACGTCATGGCTTACAATGTTTATCAATACATTAAGATTCTGTTAATGATTTAGACCTAATTTACAATTTGTTCATTAAAGGGAGAATAAGTGTTGCCATTATCTCTTTATAATTAGGTGTACTTGTTTAAGAAAATGTTCCTTTGATACTCGAAAACACACATTTCTTGATGATAGAGTAGGGTCTACTCCCCATAAATGAGCAGACACCACTATACTTGAACATCAATCAAATGATTAAAACTAATTATTTTATTTTCGTCTTCAGTAAAATTCTCTAAATGATTTTAGTGCTTATGGTCACGCCTCGTAAAATGGTAGATTATTTCTTTCTTTTTGAATGAGATTATATTTTTAGAGGACCTAATATATTTTACATCAGATTGATGCATGGCCCCTAAATCACATCGGTATGGTGATAGATTTCCACCTGAAATTAATATCAACAGGCTCTCCAAATTTGAAAATCGAATCATAACATATTTTGACACATTTCTTTTCAAAGAAACCCCTTTATGTATCTGACCTGTCAATTACAAAACCTTTTCTTGCGAACTTGACACCATCCATTTAATAAACAAGCAGCGGTTACATATTGGCGTGTGCGAGGTTTACACGCCTCCGCTGTATTCGTCATTAAAGTAAGGAATTAGAGCGGCTGAGGAGAAGAAGTGCTGGCGCGGAGTGATAAACGGCCGCTAAATGCCACGCCGAGACCGCTGCGCCTACTCGCTCATTTATCATGAAGAATCGTGCTGGGTGATAGGCAAATAATCATATAAATAGTCATTAATCCGCCCTAAATCCCTCCCAGGGCCCTTCCTCTCCTTGCAGATGATACATCAATGTTGAAAGCCAGGTGAGAACTCCGTGATACTTTATTTACCAACAGCCTCACAGTGCTAAATGTTTGCCTTGGATTTGAACAACTACGTTACTTTTCGCAGATAGTACACGCGTATACAATGTATGTAACATGATCCTGAACCCAAATCTATCGACATGTTGGACTTGATTCCCAAAAATATCAAAAACTGCCCATCATATCTAATCTATGGTCCGATTTCTGGTTTGTTATAATCACATCCCCTTTCAATTTAAAGTAGATGTTAGTCTTGTCCGAAAAAAAAACTATTAGCTTTTTCTTGGCCACAGCATCCGTTTGCACAATGAGGAGAAAAGTGGGTTGTTACCGTATTTGTTTGAGAAAATTTTAACATTTGGAATTATTTTACATCTATATAAGAAACTCTTGAAGCCAGATATCAGACCAGGTTGAAAAAGGAATCAAGAGTGGACGTTTAATGAAGGGATTAAGTATATATTTCCTATACGTTCAGACGGATATATATATATGATTACTCCATATTATTAGGGCAACTTGATATGTGATATGCAATGGACGTCCAATTTCATGAATAATTATATATAAAAATGATGTGTCACTGATTCCATGATTATGGATGTATCGGAAAGATTTCAGTGAGTAATTTGTAGGGCCGTGTGGGTTTGGATGCACACTTATTTCGTGTTATGTTTGTTAGGTATGGGGCTCCTTGCAGACTTGGACCAGGCCCAAGTTGAGCCTGTCTGTTATGTTTGTTAGGTATGGGGCTCCTTGCAGACTCGGACCAGGCCCAAGTTGAGCCTCTGTCTGTTATGTTTGTTAGGTATGGGGCTCCTTGCAGACTCGGACCAGGCCCAAGTTGAACCTGTCTGTTATGTTTGTTAGGTATGGGGCTCCTTGCAGTCTCGGACCAAGCCCAAGTTGAACCTGTCTGTTATGTTTGTTAGATATGGGGCTCCTTGTAGACTCGGACCATGCCCAAGTTGAGCCTGTCTGTTATGTTTGTTAGGTATGGGGCTCCTTGTAGACTCGGACCATGCCCAAGTTGAGCCTGTCTGTTATGTTTGTTAGGTATGGGGCTCCTTGCAGACTCGGACCAGGCCCAAGTTGAACCTGTCTGTTATGTTTGTTAGGTATGGGGCTCCTTGCAGACTCGGACCAGGCCAAAGTTGAACCTGTCTGTTATGTTTGTTAGGTATGGGGCTCCTTGTAGACTCGGACCATGCCCAAGTTGAGCCTGTCTGTTATGTTTGTTAGGTATGGGGCTCCTTGTAGACTCGGACCATGCCCAAGTTGAGCCTGTCTGTTATGTTTGTTAGATATGGGGCTCCTTGCAGTCTCGAACCAAGCCCAAGTTGAGCCTGTCTGTTGTGTTTGTTAGATATGGGGCTCCTTGCAGACTCGGACCAGGCCCAAGTTGAGACTGTCGGTTATGTTTGTTAGGTATGGGGCTCCTTGCAGACTCGGACCAGGCCCAAGTTGAGCATGTCTGTTATGTTTGTTACGTATGGGGCTCCTTGCAGACTCGGACCAGGCCCGAGTTGAGCCTGTCTGTTATGTTTGTTAGATATGGGGCTCCTTGCAGACAGACTCGGACCAGGCCCAGGTTGAGCCTGTCTGTTATGTTTGTTAGGTATGGGGCTCCTTACAGACTCGGACCAATCCCAGGTTGAACCTGTCTGTTATGTTTGTTAGATATGGGGCTCCTTGCAGACTCGGACAAGGCCCAAGTTGAACCTGTCTGTTATGTTTGTTAGGTATGGGGCTCCTTGCAGATTTGGACCAGGCCCAAGTTGAACCTGTCTGTTATGTTTGTTAGATATGGGGCTCCTTGCAGACTCGGACCAGGCCCAAGTTGAGCCTGTCTGTTATGTTTGTTAGATATGGGGCTCCTTGCAGATTTGGACCAGGCCCAAGTTGAACCTGTCTGTTATGTTTGTTAGATATGGGGCTCCTTGCAGACTCGGACCAGGCCCAAGGTGAGCCTGTCTGTTATGTTTGTTAGGTATGGGGCTCCTTACAGACTCGGACCAATCCCAGGTTGAACCTGTCTGTTATGTTTGTTAGATATGGGGCTCCTTGCAGACTCGGACCAGGCCCAAGTTGAGCCTGTCTGTTATGTTTGTTAGGTATGGGGCTCCTTGCAGACTCGGACTAGGCCCAAGTTGAACCTGTCTGTTATGTTTGTTAGATATGGGGCTCCTTGCAGACTCGGACCAGGCCCAAGTTGAACCTGTCTGTTATGTTTGTTAGGTATGGGGCTCCTTGCAGACTCGGACTAGGCCCAAGTTGAACCTGTCTGTTATGTTTGTTAGATATGGGGCTCCTTGCAGATTTGGACCAGGCCAAGTTGAACCTGTCTGTTATGTTTGTTAGATATGGGGCTCCTTGCAGACTCGGACCAGGCCCAAGTTGAACCTGTCTGTTATGTTTGTTAGGTATGGGGCTCCTTGCAGATTTGGACCAGGCCCAAGTTGAACCTGTCTGTTATGTTTGTTAGATATGGGGCTCCTTGCAGACTCGGACCAGGCCCAAGTTGAACCTGTCTGTTATGTTTGTTAGATATGGGGCTCCTTGCAGACTCGGACCAGGCCCAAGTTGAACCTGTCTGTTATGTTTGTTAGATATGGGGCTCCTTGCAGACTCGGACCAGGCCCAAGTTGAGCCTGTCTGTTATGTTTGTTAGATATGGGGCTCCTTGCAGACTCGGACCAATCCCAAGTTGAGCCTGTCTGTTATGTTTGTTAGATATGGGGCTCCTTGCAGACTCGGACCAATCCCAAGTTGAGCCTGTCTGTTATGTTTGTTAGATATGGGGCTCCTTGCAGACTCGGACCAGGCCCAAGTTGAACCTGTCTGTTATGTTTGTTAGATATGGGGCTCCTTGCAGACTCGGACCAGGCCCAAGTTGAACCTGTCTGTTATGTTTGTTAGATATGGGGCTCCTTGCAGACTCGGACCAGGCCCAAGTTGAGCCTGTCTGTTATGTTTGTTAGATATGGGGCTCCTTGCAGACTCGGACCAATCCCAAGTTGAGCCTGTCTGTTATGTTTGTTAGATATGGGGCTCCTTGCAGACTCGGACCAGACCCAAGTTGAACCTGTCTGTTATGTTTGTTAGATATGGGGCTCCTTGCAGACTCGGACCAGGCCCAAGTTGAGCCTGTCTGTTATGTTTGTTAGATATGGGGCTCCTTGCAGACTCGGACCAGGCCCAAGTTGAGCCTGTCTGTTATGTTTGTTAGATATGGGGCTCCTTGCAGACTCGGACCAGGCCCAAGTTGAGCCTGTCTGTTATGTTTGTTAGATATGGGGCTCCTTGCAGACTCGGACCAATCCCAAGTTGAGCCTGTCTGTTATGTTTGTTAGATATGGGGCTCCTTGCAGACTCGGACCAGGCCCAAGTTGAACCTGTCTGTTATGTTTGTTAGATATGGGGCTCCTTGCAGACTCGGACCAGGCCCAAGTTGAACCTGTCTGTTATGTTTGTTAGATATGGGGCTCCTTGCAGACTCGGACCAGGCCCAAGTTGAGCCTGTCTGTTATGTTTGTTAGATATGGGGCTCCTTGCAGACTCGGACCAATCCCAAGTTGAACCTGTCTGTTATGTTTGTTAGGTATGGGGCTCCTTGTAGACTCGGACCAGGGCCAAGTTGAGTCTCTGTCTGTTCATATTGCGGTGATAGGTACTTCCCTGTAAGTATAGGTAAGCCTTTGGGATCAGCGTTATTGACTTGGTCAAAGTTGTGTATGTCAGCATTCGGGCAACAAATAACCTTGATAATTTGCAATTTATGGTGACATTGAGATTAAATTGATATCTTGGTTTATTCCTTAAATGGACACAAAATCCCAGTCATAAACAGCAGTTTATGTCAGTTAGTGGAAATTCTAAGGTTTTATTTGTCTAAGGTCTTATTACATTGTGTTTATTTGTAAGTAAATAGAAAGAGTTGATGCTATTATTGCTACTATTTGGATAACTTTATTGTACCAATATTGCGCAGAGGTTATACTGTTTGTACCCGGGAACTGTAAGTAGATTTCAGTATTGATGAATCATAATGGGTTTCCTTTTGCTGAATGAATACATTCTCTTATCTTGTGAACATTTGGATATTTTTAAGCTGTAAACATCAGTTCTGTGATATTTTGATTTGTATTTAATTATTAAATTTGATGAAGGTTGTTTAACTGTAGAAAATAATTGTAACATTACTAAAGAGTCTGTACATCGTTGTATTTAGTGAATGACGTTGAATGTAACATGACATTATAACTTACATATTTGCTCCCAGCAGTCATAACATTGGCTGATAATTAGAATATTGTCTTAGAATATAGAATACTATAGAATAGTACATTTCATTGCATATATGAATAGTATTACAACCACAATATGCAATAAGCACAACGTGAACATGAATTAGTACCAGCGTGCTATAAAACTTTGGCACTGATCGGTCAGGCAAACTTGGACACTTCTAACTCAGTCACTCATCAAGCAAACCTTGCTGTACTAATAGTACACATGTCATCTTGTATTCCCACTGTCTTTGAAAATGTTCGAAGTTTATTTGTTTGGACGGCATGATTGTAACATCGCATCCGGAGCAGTCACGTGACCAAGCATCTTATCAGATGAGGTTTGCGTGACCCATCTTATCAGATGATGTTTGCGTGACACATCTTATCAGATGATGTTTGCGTGACCCATCTTATCAGATGATGTTTGCGTGACCCATCTTATCAGATGATGTTTGCGTGACCCATCTTATCAGATGATGTTTGCGTGACGCATGGCAATTTCACGACATAGCTATTAATAGTGAATTTGTTTCAATCTCATTTTACAGGCATCCAAAGTGATGATCTTCCATACAAGTAGTTTTACTCAGTTTTGACTTATCTTGTAAAATTTCTGAGTGAAAAAATCTATGTTATTCTTTGATCTAATCTTTAATTAGTTTGAACAATGAGGCGAAAGGTGGTTTAGTTTTCCCTTAGGTAAGACAACAAACCCAGCAGGTACGACATGTGAAAACCACGTGGATTTCAGGTTCAAATCTCAGAGACCCAGTTATCCACATGGTTAAGACATGATTTGTAAGAAAACAGGATTTTCAAGATTCGAATTTCAGGTCCAGTTTATGATCTGAGTTTCAAGATATAAAAATAAATATTTTATCACAAATGTATGACATGTTTAAGACATAAATTTCAGAAATCAGATTTAATTATTCGATATAAATTACAACCTTTATAAAAGTTATTTGATTTATAGAAATGATCAAATCTTCAAATAATAATGCTTTACTGGTCAAGCTGCACTGGTTAATAGCCACATACGGAGAATGGTCACCTGTTGACAGAATCTGAGAAGCCACATCATGTAATAACCCAATATATGAGAGATGCGCTTTGCAATGCCTGACCACTTGTTGCGGTGATGATGTTAATGTAAAAAGCAAATTATTTTTCACCTCAGTAACTCCTGACTCCCTGTGAATAATGCCTGTATGACCCACACAACAATCAGGTCATATCCATGTTAGAAATTCACATGAATTGTTCCATTCGTTTCAAAATAAATTGCATCATTTTGCTTTGCATATTCCACGTCAGTCAACCACGTCATAGCCATGTCATTTAAATCACTTTTTTCTCTGTTGGGAAGAATCTGTTGATTCAAATAATTTGCATCATTTTGCTTTGCATATTACATCAGTCAACCACGTCAACCACGTCATTTAAATCGGATTTTTTCTCTGTTGGGAGGAATCTGTTGATGTGACCCAGTTGTGCCTACTGACGTCATGTGGTGTTTTCCTCTTCTCTGTTGTCATTAAAGGCTCTTTAATTTGGGACTTTTGTGACGGCATGTGTGCGTTCAGAAAGTTATGGGAGAAAGGTACAGTTTTACATGGGACATCTTGTACTATTTCTGTACTAGTGTTTATATTTTTCTAGGGAATGGGATAAAGAATATAAATCCAAACGATGATTGAAAGCATCCTTAAGAAAGATCATTTCTTGACCCAGCAATACACCACCGTTAATGGAGCCTTCCCCTCGGGGAGATGTCATTGTCCAAACGTTGAGATAATCAAGTGTTATGACCTATAACCAAGTTATCTGTTAGGTAGATGCAAGCACCTGTGTTCAGAAACATAATCAGATAAGCAAAACAATAAAAATAAATATGAGATGACAGACATTTTTTGTCACAACGTGCATGACGTGCCGTATACAATAAACGATCTTTTTTACTCTTGTGAATGGCAATGTGTCCGGGATAACAGAAGGATTTGCAATAACATATGGTATAAAGGTTAAGGTGGTTGAGTATAGCAACAATTAATAGACGGAGTTCAATATTGTTTTGACTCTCTTGGTATTATGCGCACGGAGGGATAGTGGAATTTCAAGTCCATTTAGCGGATGGATTCTAAATGTCTAATTTACATGTGGACGTCTTGGAAACCTACATCTATCTGCGAGGTGCCATTAGAAAGAGGAAGTCCCAATTTGTAAACAATTGTTGTACAAGAATTAATTGTCTCATAAATGTGAACCTCTCCTCCCGTGCTTCAATAAATATGCTACAGCACGGGATGGGGCGCCCTCACCAGGCCCTCTCGCCAGGCGCATCCTCTCTTGTCAAACATTACAAACACCGGGTCGTGTGACATATTGACATTTGCAACAACAACCTATTACAGAGGTTGGTCTGGCCGCGATTGGGTGACTGAGCTGATAAAAGCCATGCACTTGCCAGTCGTGTCGGGGTCTGGGTGCCGGGGTGAGGGTGCAGGGGTGAGTGGTGCAGGGGTGAGGGGTGCAGGGATGAGGGGTGCAGGGTTGAGGGGTGCAGGGATGAGGGGTGCAGGGATGAGGGGTGCAGGGATGAGGGGTGCAGGGATGAGGGGTGCAGGGATGAGGGGTGCAGGGATGAGGGGTGCAGGGATGAGGGGTGCAGGGATGAGGGGTGCAGGGTTGAGGGGTGCAGGGATGAGGGGTGCAGGGATGAGGGGTGCAGGGATGAGGGGTGCAGGGATGAGGGGTGCAGGGATGAGGGGTGCAGGGATGAGGGGTGGGAATCACTCTCTGACTCTCTTCCCCACTGTCTTACCATGTCCTGAATATTCACAATTAGGATTATTCTTATTCGTTGGATCTAACATTTACATTCATCAAATAAATAGCCGATACCTTTAAAATAAATAGACGATACCTTTCAAATAAATAGCCGATACCTTTCAAATAAATAGCCGATACCATTCAAATAAATAGCCAATACCATTCAAATAAATAGCCGATACCTTTCAAATAAATAGCCGATACCATTCAAATAAATAGCCGATACCATTCAAATAAATAGCCGATACCATTCAAATAAATAGCCGATACCATTCAAATAAATAGCCGATACCATTCAAATAAATAGCCGATACCATTCAAATAAATAGCCGATACCATTCAGAGATGGTTTCTTCACTAAGACTGATAATCTCCAAATTTATTTGTTTAAAGTGTTGCAATAATATGATATAAATCGTCTTGCGCTTAACAGCCTTAAGTTCCATATTGAGCCGATATTGTGAGATGACCTTTCAGAGTAATCTTTGTGGATGATTCACCTCGGCCTGCTTCGTACAAAATTATATCAATGTGACGATGCAGATAATGCAGATAATGCAGATAATGCAGACAATGCAGATAATGCAGACAATGCAGATAATGCAGATAATGCAGATAATGAGGTTTTCAATTAATTTTTCCTTGCATAATATAAATGTTTATACCCCAAAAGTTGTGCTCAAAAGCCACTACCCATCATATTTCCCTACATAAATGTATTTGCAATTTGAAAGTGGATGAGTCTTCTGCTAAAATCCAAGTCATCTTTTGGACACTTTGTCAACAGACTTAATGTAGCTGACCAGTGATATTGTACAAACACCTGCTTCGTAAAGTCTTGCTAACAGTGGGACACCTTTAGATTGGGACACTTGAGACAATTGGCTTACAGAGCCCTGTTTATCCTTTAAAGTTTGTCCAGTGGTACAGACCCAGGAACATGGCACATCACAATAGAGGTCACATCATTGTATACATGGCCACCTGGTGGTCAAAAGAGTTGAGAGAGTACTTGGCACTTTCAGCAAAATAACCATGATCAAACAAAATAACCATGGTCAGTGTAATTTGGTTGATTTTAGTGAGATAGCTTGCTTGTATCACAGTTTCGTGGCCACATATCATTTAAGCATACCCCAAACCCCTGTCAAACTGCCTGTGACCTTTGTGGTTTCATGATTGCTTTAAATCATGATGTAACAGTGAGAGGGTGAATCAGTGTCCTATTAAAATATCATTATTATTAAACACTGATTAGGGTAATGGTAATTGTAAAAGTGTACATGGTCCCTCAAGAATAACTGCACCGTGTCAATATGAACACTTTTGATTACTGACCAGGACAGGTGCTAAAACTGCTCCCTTTGGCTTCCTGTGTATATTCTAGTGTATAACAAATATCAACAAATATATTTTGATCAGGAAAACAAGGAGATATAAATATGAGAATATCTTTACATATTAAACTAAATTGCGGTTATTTTTTGCAAACCTCAGTCTGATTACATTGCTTCTAACATTTGAGGTTAATTGTTTTACCAGGCATTTATTCTAGAATCTCTTAGACTATATTTTACCAGGCATTTATTTTAGCATCTCCCAGACTTATGTCCTAACCAAAATCTAAAGCAGGATTTCAAATTATATTTCCATCCCACCAGGCTTTATAAGCCAATTGTGAATTCCTTTATATCCATATAAAACCCTAAGAGTGTATGAGATCTATCACATACCGCTGTTGATGAAGGTGCAAGGGGTCAACCTGGGGACATCAGGAGAGGCTGAGATAGCCAAGATACTGTGTGGCACAGACAGAAATAAGATTTTATCTTCAAGTACTGGACATTAATCTAGGCTTTCGTGTCTTGTCTCTGTTTAAACAGAATCATAATCATTCTGTTTAATGAACATGAAGCCTCACACATTTTATATTTTAAAAAATTACAAAACATTTAACATTTGAGTGGGATGAAGTAGTGACATGTGAATGGTGGGTAATTCATCACTTACCACCGCCCCAGCATCCACTAGCCTGACCGTGGCACACATCACAGCTGATAATGAACCTTGTGCCAAAACTTGACAAAGCAAATATCAATTTATGCTACAATAATACAGAGTTATCAGACATCTTGTTTTATCCAGGCATGTTAATATTTTATTGGTATAGACAACATCTATGTTTGGTGCTGTGAATGACATCAAATATTGTCTGACACAGATTTAATTCAAGCGTTCATGAACCCCTGACTATGTTTTGATTGAACAAGACCCTACCAACTTCAAGGGTCTGTAAACATGCAAAATTACATATATTTGCCCTATTCTTATCAATCTTTATCATAAAAAGTCAATGAAATTTAATTGTAAATTTGCACATTTTGGCTTCTAAAATGAAGAGGGCAGATGTATAGCAGACATGTCTTGCCAGTTCTATGAGGATTTCGCTGCATTGCAAAGTCCCAAGTGGGACATTCACATAAACATCACTTGATATGATTAATGATGTCTGAGCGATTCATCACGATCCATCGGGTTATGTACATCGCCGTATAACAGAGTGCACACTTTGGACTCCACTGTATAAAATTGGATTCTTGTTCTTGTGATTTCAGAAATGTTAATTCTTATTTTTTTTTAAATCCCGCCTCAAAGACTAAGATGTTGAAACAATGGGAGAGTAGCATTTGATCACAGCTTTGGGTTGTTCATGCCACTGAATGGGAACAGAATTATGGCAGTTCTATCTTAGGTATGGCTTCAACAGAATCTGTCTAAGGGGTGGCTTCAACACGTTCAGTACATGTTTGCAATCTGTGTAAGGGTTGGCTTCTGGAACTATCAAAACATGCAATGTAGGGGTGGCTTCACCACTGAACAAAAAGAATGTCGTGCCCTTTGAACTTAAACATAGTACATATGAAAAATAATCTTTGAATCACACGAACATCAACCAAATTTCGGTTAAAGAGAGTAACGTGTACTGCAGATTCCATTTCTTTGGAGGGGGGGGGGCGGGGGGGGGGGGGGCTGGATTTGTATGGTGCTTACATCACCTTTAACAATATTTCGGTCATTTAATGAAGTAGCAGATAGTGCTACTGTACACTACCTCAATGAATGGCCATGTGGGAGGGCCTTGAGATGACAATCCACCCGGTCATGACATCTGGATCATCGCAGGAACTGATATGCCTACGTTCCCAACAACTGCGCTACTGCCCCCAGACATATCTCGCTGATTGTACATAACTTTGGAAGCAAATACCACCTCTCCTTAATTTCCTTAATGTTGTAAAGTGTAAATAATAAAAGAATGAGACAATTTCCTTTCTCTGTTAATCTGCATGGCGAAATAGGCATGACACTGTTCCAATCTATTCCGCAAGGTCGATTGCATAATCCACAGACAGGTGGGCAATTGGTGGTCTTTGCACATGTGCACTCACAATGCCCGCCCAATTGGCTCGCACGCACATCAGGTGCACTCACTTTCTGCCAAAACAAACATTTGTGAAGTTTGTTACTTATTCACTTTTCACAGTTCATTATTTTTGCAAAATCAATAGATGAGATTGTGAACATGTCATATTTGCAATATTGTTTTCAAAATGTCACTGGGATGTATTTTGTGGCACTATATTAATATAAATCCTAAAGAATGAAATTATCAACACATTATATGAAACAAGCGGAAAAACCAGCATAGGTCAATTCAAAGGTCACCAAATTTTGCATGATAGTTGAGGGGTGTCCAAAAATGCTAGCCATAATATATTTTCCCAGCACAATGGTTTGTTACAAGATGGTGCCACAAATGGACATCTTTAAGATGTCGGGCGGGTCATCCAGAACCTTTAGCTGCTACAAAAAAGTTGCCTACGTCTCACTGATGTCTTATCACCAAAGTTCACGGTAGGGTCCCGGCAGTGTCCCGCAGGGACATCGGCAGATTATCTTAGGGCTGCCGGTGGCATTGTGCGGTGAAAATAGGATTATATTTATTTCATGTGTTCATATACCATCGTCAGATGATCCCAGGGGCTCCCTGCGATATATCATAGACGTCTTTAGGATGTCTTTCAGACGTCTGTCAAATGCGACAGACGTCTTTAGGATATCCTACAGACGTCTGTCAATGAGACAGACGTCTTTAAGATATCCTACAGACGTCTGTGCCATTCAGTCTTGCACGTGCCGTGCGGTGCCCTTTAATAATGTGACCACAGCTACGGCATCTCTCAGATTATTGCTTATAAACTCCCCAGCGCCCGGCAGCCTGGGAAGTCGGCCGATTGTTACTTCCCGGCCGGCACCCGTTGCAAATGTGACTGAGGCATCAACTTTGTGTTTTAGTAATAAGGAACTAACTTCACTCTGTAACAGTGGGATGAGGCTTCGACCAACATATTTAATGACCTATATCAACTATTGTGATGATAGCTCTTTAGTACTTTAGTAGTTAAGACATAAAGCCTTTCTCCATTGATATTGAAATGCGACCAAATCAATACTCAACAGGACGATCTGACACTGGCTCATGAGAAACTCGCAATATGCTAATTATGCCCATGGCCGGATTGCTGATCCTGTGGTAAAGCATGACGACCGCTGATTGGTCCCATGAGCTGTCTGTAAACCAAATGATTAGAATAGATTTGATCTCAGCCATGTGTCTAAATATAGTATTACTATATATATAAACTAAGGGCATGAAAGCTATTGCACCTCATTTCTGTCAATCTGATGTATCAAATTAGATTTAAAATAGTTAGGTACATCCTAAAATTTAAAGGATATGATCCATACAATGCTAGGATAGCAAAGCATTTTTTAGAAACTATAACCCTTTCCTTATTCCTAAATATTTATTTCATGGAGTTTGTGTTCCAAGAGAAATGAGAAAAGACCGGTGGTTAGGTGGTGGAACACCCTGTAAATAATATTATTCTCTAGGAAATTTACAAATTTTGCACCCCCTGGTGTTTATTTGCTCATATTATTTGCAATGAACTACAAGGCATTGTCATACCCTACTGAGCACACGATTAAAATAGTATTCTGTGGGACACTTTTCATTTCTATGATTCCTTCAACTGGATCACAGGCTGTTTTTTTACAAGTGAGCCCAAATTTGGGCAGAAATATTAATCAATGCAAGGTAGGGATAATTTTTGAAACTCTGAACCTAAGGATTAGATCGCACAGAACAGAAATATACAAACTTCAAGGTCATGAAAGTAAAATTAATAACTTTATACATGGATTAAAAATAATCTCATCCAAGGTTGTGATTTCAGCTTTCACCTCTTTAGTTGTATATGACAGAAGGGAGAATTGACATTGCATTGATCACACAATTTGGCACTGTCTTAGCTTTTCAGATTCCCTGTGATTAGTCCCAACTTACATTCCTTTCAGCACAGCATCATTGACCCTACACAAGTGATATAGATCGGCCTGGACACCTTAGACACGCTGGCTAAAACTTCCACCATCTAATACCTAATTAACATATATTTCTATATATTTTTATTTCTGTTCATTGCATATCGTTTGGTGGGGTCGGGATTCCTTTCAGTGACTTTACCAATGAACATTTGACCTGAATAATAGAAATCTAGCTGACACAGAATACCCACTCCCAGCCCATCCCAGAAATATGACAATCAGATCAGCTCAATAAGGCACTGCGACTGCGCTTGTTTCGTTCATTACACATTCCACCTGCTGGCCATGTTGAATAAAATGGACTTTTGTAATACGTTGTTTTTCATTGATTGTTGGTACCACTTGGACGTAATGTCTTATTCTTTCATTATTTATTTTGCATTAAGGTATAGAAAAACACAGCTACATCATTTGTTCATTAATCCACAAAGGGTGATTAAGAACTCGCTCCAGCAGGGAATTGAACCTTGCATGTTTCATACCTTATCACTGGGACATATGAGTCTCTGAAGTCATTCCTGCTTGTAATGTAAGCTTGGCACGTCATTTAGGAATATTATGATTGTGAGATATATTATAAGATATTTCAATGTTAAAATCATTAAAATGTTTCAGAAATTGGACACATTGTTGAATCTCTCATATATTACAATGTAATTGTCTACCGTCTCTGGTACGACATCAGAGGTTTGTTGCTATCACGCACCTCACAAGACTCTATACATCTCATTGTTTGTTGCTATCACGCATCTCACAACACTCTATACATCTCATTGTTTGTTGCTATCACGCATCTCACAAGACTCTACACATCTCATTGTTTGTTGCTATCACGCATCTCACTAGACTCTATACATCTCATTGTTTGTTGCTATCACGCATCTCACAAGACTCTACACATCTCATTGTTTGTTGCTATCACGCATCTCACTAGACTCTATACATCTCATTGTCTGTTGCTATCACGCATCTCACAAGACTCTACACATCTCATTGTTTGTTGCTATCACGCATCTCACTAGACTCTATACATCTCATTGTCTGTTGCTATCACGCATCTCACAAGACTCTACACATCTCATTGTTTGTTGCTATCACGCATCTAACTAGACTCTATACATCTCATTGTCTGTTGCTATCACGCATCTCACAAGACTCTACACATCTCATTGTTTGTTGCTATCACGCATCTCACAAGACTCTACACATCTCATTGTCTGTTGCTATCACGCATCTCACAAGACTCTACACATCTCATTGTTTGTTGCTATCACGCATCTCACAAGACTCTACACATCTCATTGTTTGTTGCTATCACGCATCTCACAAGACTCTATACATCTCATTGTTTGTTGCTATCACGCATCTCACAAGACTCTACACATCTCATTGTCTGTTGCTATCACGCATCTCACAAGACTCTACACATCTCATTGTTTGTTGCTATCACGCATCTCACAAGACTCTACACATTTCATTGTTTGTTGCTATCACGCATCTCACAAGACTCTATACATCTCATTGTTTGTTGCAATATATCATATCCATAGATGCGATGCATGAGTCAATGCACCACCAAGTTTGCTGCTACCCGGTAACCATGCAGTTTGCCCTTTATTGGTCATCACGTTATTATTCATTATCTGTATATTTCATTGCTGCGGGACTTTGATGAAGAGATTAAACACACTAAGAGTGCTTTGCTAACCATTCATCTTTTGGCTATTCATGAAAATAAAATACTGCAGGGAGACAGTTTGAGTGGTTGACAATTCTTTTAGAAAGGCCTAAGTCTTGCCCGCAAATTAATGATTTTACTTGGGTGGGGTAATTACGCTTACAGTGCGCTATTTACTTTGGGGTCGTGGCCAGATTGCAGATGTTCACCTCTCTCGTATATTGTCAGCTTGTTTGTTGTCAAAGGGGCAGACAGTTCTAGATAGGAACGGAACAGACAGGCCTGGATGAGGACGGAGCAGACAGGCCTGGATGGGGGCGGAGGAGACCGGCCTGGATGGGGATGGGGCAGACAGGCCTGGATGGGGGTGGAGCAGACGGGCCTGAATGAGGACGGAGCAGACAGGCCTGGATGAGGACGGAGCAGACAGGCCTGGATGGGGGTGGGGCAGACGGGCCTGAATGTGGACGGAGCAGACGGGCCTGAATGTGGACGGGGCAGACGGGCCTGGATGGGGGCGGAGGAGACGGGCCTGGATGGGGACGGAGCAGACGGGCCTGGATGGGGACGGGGCAGACGGGCCTGGATGGGGACAGGGCAGACGGGCCTGGATGGGGACAGGGCAGACGGGCCTTGATGGGGATGGAACAGACGGGCCTGGATGGGGACAGGGCAGACGGGCCTGGATGGGGACAGGGCAGATGGGCCTGGATGGGGACGGAGCAGACGGGCCTGGATGGGGACGGAGCAGACGGGCCTGGATGGGGACTGGGCAGATGGGCCTGGATGGGGACAGGGCAGACGGGCCTGGATGGGGACAGGGCAGACAGGTACATGCAACCTGCAGCCCTGGATGGGGACGGAGCAGACGGGCTTGGATGGGGACAGGGCAGACGGGCCTGGATGGGGACAGGGCAGACGGGCCTAGATGGGGACGGAGCATACAGGCCTGGATGGGGAAGGAGCAGACAGGTACATGCAACCTGCAGCCTGGGTACACGCAACCTGGATGGGGACGGAGCAGACGGGCCTAGATGGGGACAGGGCAGACGGCCCTGGATGGGGACGGGGCAGACGGGCTTGGATGGGGATGGAGCAGACGGGCCTGGATGGGGACGGGGCAGAAGGGCTTGGATGGGGACAGGGCAGACGGGCCTAGATGGGGACGGAGCAGACGGGCCTGGATGGGGACAGGGCAGACGGGCCTGGATGGGGACGGAGCAGACGGGCCTAGATGGGGATGGAGCAGACAGGTACATGCAACCTGCAGCCTGGGTACACGCAACCTGCAACCCTTTATCAAAGTGATTACATTTCCTGCTTTCTCTTTTTTAGTTTTGGAGAAAACAAGAGTTAATTGATTTTCGTGCTGATTTAAAAACTTATTTTTGTGTTGCACATGGTAATTTGGCATAAAACTTTTTGAGTTGTTCGCTGTATCTTAAATATTTGGTAACATTAAATACTTAATTTCATCGTTTTGACAAAGCAGTATTTATGAATTTTAAAGTTACAACATTTATGGGTGATTCCCTTTGAGACTACCAGGCTAATTGATTTATTGTGTGCAAAGTAACGCCCTAGTTGCAATGTCCGAGTTTATGCTGTATATATTGAGCCTCATCCTTTTGTTTGTTAACGTTGGGAAATGGTCTCAGATATAATACCCAATTTTTTATGGGTTTTTGACCGAGATTTTGTTTTGTGGGTGTATGTGCACCTTGTGAAGCAACCTTTAAATAGTTTTGCCCCAATGAGACCAATATGTTTTGCTTATTCATTTTTTCTCTGTTCTAAGAACACTTTGTTATTCATATCTGTTTTCTTTTCCTGCCATTGTGTGGTAAGCGGTTACTATGGAGACGTTTATATGACGGGAGTGCGGGGCAGTGGGGAATGGTCAGCGAGGAATGGTCAGCGTGTACTGTGCCTTGACATCTCTCACGGTCTGCAGCTTTGATTGCTTGATCTTTACTACGGAGTACGGATACTGGTTTGTGCCCAAAAATAGCTATTTTCTTCGGAATTTCAGATCAATGTTATGGTTTAGTTCTTTATCGTGTGCCATTAATTTTCGCCACAGAACGTATATCTTCTGAAATCTATTGACATCTATTTTCAATAAAGTGTGTACATTTCAATGTCTGAATAGGGAAATAATATTTCTATCTGCCTTTTTATTTATATTTTCTATTCCTAAAGTGCTTAAAAATATAATGTTTATTGTCTACAATTAGTTATTGCAGCATAAATTATCAATTTATATTCATGACATTTATACCTATTAGTGATAGAGAGGGCCTGCTATGGAGGGTAGGCAGGGACAGGTATGAGAGAGAAGTCCTGCTGTGGAGGGCAGGCAGGGACTGATATGATAGAGAAGTCCTGCTATGGAGGGTAGGCAGGGACTGATAGGAGAGAGAAGTCCTGCTATGGAGGGTGGCAGGGACTAATATGCTAGAGAAGTCCTGCTATGGAGGGTAGGCAGGGACTGATATGATAGAGAAGTCCTACTGTGGAGGGTAGGCAGGGACTGATATGATAGAGAAGTCCTGCTATGGAGGGTAGGCAGGGACTGATATGATAGAGAAGTCCTGATATGGGGAGTAGGCAGGGACTGATATGATAGAGAAGTCCTGCTGTGGAGGGCAGGCAGGGACTGATATGATAGAGAAGTCCTGCTATGGAGGGTAGGCAGGGTCTGGTATGAGAGAGAAGTCCTGCTATGGAGGGGAGGCAGGTACTGGTATGAGAGAGAAGTCCTGCTATGGAGGGGAGGCAGGTACTGGTATGAGAGAGAAGTCCTGCTATGGAGGGTAAGCAGGGACTGGTATGGGAGAGAAGTCCTGCTATGGAGGGGAGGCAGGTACTGGTATGAGAGAGAAGTCCTGCTATGGAGGGTAGGCAGGTACTGGTATGAGAGAGAGAGGTCCTGCTATGGAGGGGAGGCAAGGACTGGTATGAGAGAGAAGTCCTGCTATGGAGGGCAGGCAGGGACTGGTATGAGAGAGAAGTCCTGCTATGGAGGGGAGGCAAGGACTGGTATGATAGAGAAGTCCTGTTATGGAGGGGAGGCAAGGACTAGTATGATAGAGAAGTCCTGCTATGGAGGGGAGGCAGGTACTGATAGGAGAGAGAAGTCCTGCTATGGAGGGTAGGCAGGGACTGGTATGATAGAGAAGTCCTGCTATGGAGGGGAGGCAAGGACTGGTATGAGAGAGAAGTCCTGTTATGGAGGGGAGGCAGGGACTGGTATGAGAGAGAAGTCCTCTTATGGAGGGGATGCAGGAACTGGTATGATAGAGAAGTCCTGGTATGGATGGGAGGCAGGGACTGATATGATAGAGAGGTCCTGCTATGGATGGTAGGCAGGGACTGGTATGATAGAGAGGTCCTGCTAGGGAGGGTAGGCAGGGACTGGTATGAGAGAGAAGTCCTGCTATGGAGGGTAGGCAGGGACTGGTATGAGAGAGAAGTCCTGCTATGGAGGGTAGGCAGGGACTGGTATGAGAGAGAAGTCCTGCTATGGAGGGGAGGCAGGTACTGGTATGATAGTATCATATTAATTTTCAGTGGTATCATTTATTTATGTTATTACACTTATCTTGCTTTCACATTTACATTACATTTAGTTTAATATAAATCATAAATGCACCTAAATGTGTTGGTGCGCCATTAAGAATCCATTCATTCCACTGTTCTATCCATTGCAGTGCTCTAGTAACCCTAATCGTAGGGGATTGTTTTTTAGTTATGCATACCATAGCTTCTCAAGTGGGAGATACATTTTCTGTCATTCTGTCAACTTTGATCTTTCCTCTGAAACTATTGGTTGGAGCAATTCTGTCAGTTTTCCATGAGGCTAAGAACATTTCATTTTCACTATATATATATATAACTTATCAAATGTGCGGTAAACATTCCCCTGGGACATTTCACTCAAGTCTTTTGCTTTGTCACAGCAATAAATACTTGACACTAGATTGACCGCCGCGCGGTTGTAACCTTGGTGGAGGCATACTGTGGAATGGTGCGGCACATTGTGTTGGTCCTAACTCGCGGACAGCAATTTGTGAAATGACCAGTGACCATTCCAATAAATGATGTAACCCTGTATTACAATATTATGATCTTTCTCTGCTTTGATTGTTGTGTAATGACGGTATAATCAGTGTAAATCTCGACCTGAGAAACTCAGATGAGGTCTTGATAAGGTTTAGAAGAGCACGTATGAGTATTCTCCTTGAGTTGAGTATCGGACACGTGATCACATGTGAGCTGGGGCCTCTAGAGGAGCCGTGAGCGACTCACAGCTCAGTCTCCCATTAACATACACACTGGGATGCCAAGGAGGTAATATGACCAAGGAGAAAAGGCAAGGATCCTAAAGACAGTGCTAGACGACGAGCACAGTCCCTGGAGGTAATATGACCAAGTAGACACAGCAAGTACAACATTAAGGCCAAACAACTTCAAACATGGCAAGGCAGAGTCAGTCGAATGCAGCCTGAAACTACACATTTCCCCAAAGCATTTCCTTCCTCAAATATTCTGACATAATAAACATCTGTCATAATCGACACCTGACTTTGTTGTCAAGCTTTAATATATATATATATATATATATATATATATATATATATATATATATATATATATGTATATATTTATATATTTAACAACACATCATGTCTTTATATGATATGAAACAATCGACAAGATGCACCCTTGTTGGCATACTTTTACGTATTGACCAGGGTTTGATTTGTATGTCTTGGCCCAGACAGGATCGGAGCACACGTCTTACTGGACGCTGGGCAGCAAAGAGGTAGCATGTGTTGTGATAGGGCAGTGACAGTGCCGCTTAACAAGCCTGTCAGAGCCCTGGGTGTAAAATCAGCTAAATAAACCAAACAAGGGTGCTAAGTAATGGAACGCAGGTCGTAAAGATGTAAAACAAGATTTCTATTCATTCCTAGAAACCCCTATGGGATGCTTGTACCCTTACTAGCAAGATAGGTCCTGAACAAAATACATTACCCGTAATGACATGGGCTATTTCCACCCGCAAATCCTATTGATTGCACCATCTGAAGAAATAGATTGCTCTCAATTAGTAGCGCGATTCCAGGCCTGTCTCGCGCTACGATTGCCATTCACAATTAGGAAAGATTCCTTTCCAAATTCAAACAAATATGCAGTTTAAGACAAACAAAGGAGTAAATCATTATATTCAACCACAAAAGGTAAAAAATATAATATTATGAACTATTTCTTTCTAAATATGTCGCAAAATGATAAATATATATTCATGCATATGAAAGAATTTGTAAATGATCGATATTGTATTTTGTCCCGTAATTTGTATGAGGGAAACCTGCCTCCCCTCCATAGCAGGACTTCCCTATCATATCAGTCCCTGACTACCCTCCAGAGCAGGACTTCTCTATCATACCAGTCCCTGCCACCCTCCAGAGCAGGACTTCTCTATCATATCAGTCCCTGCCTACCCTCCATAGCAGGACTTCTCTATCATATCAGTCCCTGCCTACCCTCCATAGCAGGACTTCCCTATCATATCAGTCCCTGCCTCCCCTCCAGAGCAGGACTTCTCTATCATATCAGTCCCTTCCACCCTCCATAGCAGGACTTCTCTATCATATCAGTCCCTGCCACTATTCATAGCAGGACTTCTCTATCATATCAGTCCCTGCCACCCTCCATAGCAGGACTTCTCTATCATATCAGTCCCTGCCTCCCCTCCAGAGGAGGACATCTCTATCATACCAGTCCCTGCCTCCCCCCATAGCAGGACCTCTCTATCATATCAGTCCCTGCCTACCCTCCATAGCAGGACTTCTCTATCATATCAGTCCCTGCCGCCAAAGGTATAAAGGTGCGCACAGAATCAACCACAAATCATCAGTATGCATAAAAAATCTGGTTGTGAACTGAATGGCAGGTAATAAATGCCGACTGAATTAGATTCTGTTTTGTTCTGACAGTTGTACCGAAGTTTATAGGTCAGAAACCTGATCCCAAGTTATAACCTAATCTATGTCAATTAGGTGTTTTTTATTTTCTGATGAGTAAGGCGAGTATTTATGACTCGGGGGATTCCAATCTCTACCATTATTAATTTCAGCTCCAAAAGGTAACCTAACCTTTTTACATGTACTTGGACATTGCATGATTTAAGTGAGATATGTAAAACAATACTGTTGCCATGGCAACAAACCCAACAAATGGTCATATTGCTTGAAATATTCTCCGAAATATTCTAAATAGCTATGTATAAACAATATATATATAATGATGAAAATATGGTAATGGATCATTTAAGATCATGCTTGCTTCGGTAACATTCCAATATAGTAAATAATATTCAGCAATCGACAAAAATACACCTTAAGCATTGTGACTCAAAGCCAGATTGTCACAGCTCATCCGTTTGAGATATGGTTATAGGTATCTGAGGAATACATATTATCATGAGGAAATTCTACATTCTATACGATGTTGTGACAACCATTGAAGTTGTCCGAAATAATGAAAATTGACAAAAATGTAATTTCATTTCATGATGTCAATGTTAATCTTTTTACATTTTATTTTGGAAATTGATTTAAATGAGGTATCTGAAAAAATATGATTGCCAAGACAACAAACCAAGTTGAGGTCATTTTGCCTGAAATATTCACCAATTTGAATGCAGATTCATATTAACTGCATGATCTTCCCAAAATGATCAACATTATTGAGCAGAAAGAAATATATTTCCAAAATGTATAAAAATAGGAAAGTGGATCCTTTGAGACCATGGTTGCTATGGTAATATGTCAAAATATATTAAATATTTATTTAGAAATCGAATTTCCCCATGATGTTTATTCCTCAGACACTTTCAACCATTCCTAAGATGAATGAGCTGTGACATTTCTGTCATTTGCTGAATATATTTTCAGCAAGATATAATATATTTTTAGCATGATATAATATATTTTTAGCATAATTGCTGCATATATTTTCCTCAAGCCACGAGGCTTTATATTTCCCTCAAGCCACGAGGCTTTACATATTGCAGGTATAGTCCGTCAAGCCATGAGACTTTATATATTGCAGGTATAGTCCGTCAAGCCACGAGACTTTATATATTGCAGGTATAGTCCGTCAAGCCACGAGACTTTATATATTGCAAGTATAGTCCGTCAAGCCACGAGACTTTATATATTGCAAGTATAGTCCGTCAAGCCACGAGACTTTATATATTGCAGGTATAGTCCCTCAAGCCACGAGGCTTTATATATTGAAAGTATAGTCCCTCAAGCCACGAGGCTTTACATATTGCAGGTATAGTCCCTCAAGCCACGAGGCTTTATATATTGCAAGTATAGTCCCTCAAGCCACGAGACTTTATATATTGCAAGTATAGTCCCCCAGCCACGAGGCTTTATATATTGCAAGTATAGTCCCTCAAGCCACGAGGCTTTACATATTGCAAGTATAGTCCATCAAGCCACGAGGCTTTATATATTGCAAGTATAGTCCCTCAAGCCACGAGACTTTATATATTGCAAGTATAGTCCGTCAAGCCACGAGACTTTATATATTGCAAGTATAGTCCCTCAAGCCACGAGACTTTATATATTGCAAGTATAGTCCCTCAAGCCACGAGGCTTTATATATTGCAAGTATAGTCCCTCAAGCCACGAGGCTTTATATATTGCAAGTATAGTCCCTCAAGCCACGAGGCTTTACATATTGCAAGTATAGTCCATCAAGCCACGAGGCTTTACATATTGCAAGTATAGTCCATCAAGCCACGAGGCTTTATATATTGCAAGTATAGTCCCTCAAGCCACGAGACTTTATAAATTGCAAGTATTGTCCCTCAAGCCACGAGACTTTATAAATTGCAAGTATTGTCCCTCAAGCCACGAGACTTTATATATTGCAAGTATAGTCCCTCAAGTCCATGCGGCTTTATACATTGCGAGTATAGGTCATCAGGACCATGAGACTTCTCATATCGATAATATAGCCCATCAAGCCAAAGAGGCAAGCGTATTACAAGTAACTGACAAGGCAAGTACATTTTTCTTAAAGGCATTGTGAAAATTGTTTGTTTATACATTTTAAATTTTGTTCTCAACATTAATTCTATTCACAACCTTGAAGTGCAACACAAATATTTTGAGAGTTAGAGCTTTTGATTTTGTCATTTTGGTGACTTCTGTAATAAATTACAGAAATGAAGATGCATTGTTTTGGCAGAAATTATTTAGATATGATATAGCGCTGGACCTGGTGTCCTGCCGTGTTGGTGGGTGGACGATAGAATAGCCCAGGAACATGTCATAAAAGGCAACTAAAGGGGATGTCAGATCAGGGAGGATATGGAGTCCTGCCAGGTAAAGCACTGAGCTAGATCCAGATGGTCACCAGATGGGCAGATCAGATTAGCCCTAGGTCTGATTTAAGCGGCTTGTGGTAATCCTCCTTTTATTTATTCCATAATTTTGGTTAATCAGAATTTTAGATTTTGTAGATTTAAAAATAATTTAACTTTAAATTTTATAACTGATCATCGTATATTATGATGAATAAAAGAGTGCTAAAAGGATAATACTGGGGATTGGGTCAATCAAGGGAAAAAGATGATATCTGAAAGGATTGAGTCTTTATTCTGAGAGTAAATCACATTAGATATCTACAAGGCGGAGATACGGGCCCAGAAAGGCATCCCCCTATTGGGCTCCATGGTAGGTAGGGCAGCTAATTGATGAAAAATAGCAAAACATACATGGCACAAAACAAACAACAAAGATCTGGGAATAAGACTGATAGTGATGAAGATTTAAAAGATTTAAGGAAAATTGGCCTAAATGTATGATAGCAGAAAGCTTGTATTGTGAGCATACGCTGGCAAATATGTCCCGCTTTGCAAAGGGGATACAAGGCATTGCCGGTCCCATAAAAATAAAAAATGGGAAGTCTATTGATTGAGGTGGAAAGAAAAAGCCATACTGACAATCTATGAAGATGCCAAATGTTGGCCACAGTTCCAGTTTCAATAACAGCATATAAAACCCTGGAAAACAAAAAAGATGTTATAAAATTTCCAGATTAGCAGAAAATACATTGAATGAATTGAAGGATCAAAATGTCCGGTACAAAAGTATTTTTTTAATTCTTTTTCTTACAGTTGTACGAATAAATACATGGTGACATTTGAGGCAGCTGAGCTTCCAACATTTATTAAATTTGGATGTTTAAATTTCAGAGTTGATATTTTTTTATTCCATGCCCTGTGTGCTGGTTCAAGTGTCTAGGGTATAGACATGGCTTTGACTGATGTAAAGGGAATGTAACATGCCCAAAATGTACTGCCCAGTATAGTGGAGAAGATAATACCAAATGTGTAATACCAAATAATACCAAATGTGTAAATTGACAGGGCGATCACCCATAATATTCGTGGAGTTGTCCTTCTTTTGTAATAGAGAAGGAAATTAAGCCAATATGACATACCAAAAACATATTTTTTCCAGAGGCACGTTGGCTTATAGAAAGTTTCAACACTACAAAGGCGTCCTGTGCTACCACAAAGAGACGGAATCAATAGTAATTCAGAATGAAATTACATGGCCGATCAATGACAAGAAATATTCCTTTTTTTCACAAACCTTCAGCAACATCTAATCAGATTCCTGCATCCACAACCCCAGTAATAGCTCTACCAATAGTAACATCCGATAACAATACAAGCACTTCACAAACTCCCTCAACATCATTTAGTAATAAACATTTAAATAGCAACTGACCAACACATAAATCTGACAAAAAAGAAATCAAAGATCATGATAAAATCAAAGTAAAATAAATATAACTGATGTAAAAAGTACGGATAGGATTGATCCTCTGGACGTCACTCCTGTGCACTCATATCATACCTGTAAACTTAACAAGTAATTATGTTAAATCATATATTTTTTCTCATTATTCTTAAGATGGCTATCGCCAATACCATACAATGACATTGTAGAGGAATTCAAGTAGTTCAGGCCTGATCCAAAAATATAATGCACTTGTAAATTCCAGATTAGCAAGAAACTACAGGATAATTCCATAACATTTGAGAGATATATGCCCGATAACAAAGTTGGTTCAATAACTAGTAATGCAGAGAAAGGGCAGAGTCTCTATTATTTAAAGTAACATAAAATACTAAGTTACAAGCTTCTCAAGTCAGGCTTACTTGACACAATAGATTAATAATATGTTCATCACCAAGCAATTGATATCACAAATTTAAATAATTTCATAGATCAACTGCCACATCCAAATATGTTAGTTGGTGACTTTAACCCCTAAATGACTAGCCTCTCTAAATTCTGTTGATTGGCAGGACTAGCCAATTTTCATCTGGACTAGTGTAACTACACACTAAATTGATGAAATTTATAACCATGGTTACTCAATATGCTCAATGAAGTGCTGGGGTCCAAAGTTCATGATCCAAGTTGTCTGACGTCATTATCATGATTACATTGTAACAAGTAACAGCCCTTCAGAATGTTACAAATGACGTCATTGAGCCAGAACAATGGGGACGTCAACGTCCCTCCCGTCCGTTACCGGTGGTGGACTTTGCCGTCCTTCCCGTCTCTTTGCGGTGGCAGATACAATACTGATGCCAAATGATATGTAATGGAAAATTTCATAAATAGCCAGAGTTATTTTTTCAGAATGACAGTTCTCCAACATATCCTACTACAGATTCTTGAACATCAATACATCTTCCCATTTGTATTCCAAATTTATTTTTGGACTAATCATGAGAAGTAGAGGAAGATCAATGGGGTATTGATCATGATCCCATTCATTTAAATAATCATCCAAATAATTCCTCCAACAAACGAGTGAATCCATAAGTGGAAATTTCAACCTTCCTCTTTCGATAGAATAAATCTCATAATTTTCAAAGATGTAGATGACCCTCTCAAGACTTTTTATGGATATCTTGTATGATATTCCTGATCGGTGTATACCCAAATCAAATTCAAATCAAAGAAAAAAAACATGGTTCGATGACGAGTGCAAAACAGGTGTCAAGGAGTGCAAAACAGGTGTCAAGGAGTGCAAAACAGGTGTCAAGGAGGGCAAAACAGGTGTCAAGGAGGGCAAAACAGGTGTCAAGGAGGGCAAAACAGGTGTCAAGGAGGGCAAAACAGGTGTCAAGGAGGGCAAAACAGGTGTCAAGGAATGCAAAACAGGTGTCAAGGAGGGCAAAACATCAATTTCGAAGGAAAAGAGTTAAAACCCATTATGTTATTAAAATAAGCAAAAGAAAATGTTGGATTACATTTATTATTTCCAAATCAGATACACAAACACCATTTAAGGAATGTTGGGGTATGGCGTACAATATGACTGGATAATGAGGTGGAGCAAGGATTAAACAATTATATCATATTGGTTATAATTACTTAAATTAGATTAAACAGCAATAGGTGGTACTTCTTTCAATGAAGCTACTGTTATCCCCATTCCCAAGCCCAGCAAAGACTCAAATAATTATCGTCATATTGAGTTAGCTAGTTGTATAACAATGGGACGATTGATTAAGGAGCATTTAGTTTGGCTTCTAGAAACTGTGGCTGACATTACAATTGCACAGAGTGGCTTCAGAAAAACCTGAAATACCACTGACTATCTGATAAGACAAGATACATTTATATGAGAGGGTTTTACAAAAAGGCAAATATGTTGTCAGTATTTTCTTTGATTTGAAAAAGGCATTAAATATTTCTCCTAAATATCGGATAATGAGTGATTTATATGATGTGGGATTAAGGGGTCATTTACCCCTATATAAATATATATTATAAGCTGTGACACTCACCCATGCCTTTGTTACCTCTACTTTAGACTATGGCAATGGCCTACTTGCTGGTCTTCCTAAATCTGACACCATGAAATTACAATACCTCCAAAACTCCGCAGCACGTGTTGTAGGAAAAATCAGGAAATTTGATCACATTTCATGGAAACTACGGGAACTGCACTGGCTACCAGTTCATGCGAGAATTGACTTCAAAATCCTTCTCCTGACCTGGAAGGCCCTAAACGGTAAGGCGCCGCCTTACTTACGTGACCTACTCCTAGTCAAACAAGGGGAACGCTGTCTGAGATCACATGACGGCACCCACTTACATGTTCCCCCTACCCGGCTGAGGACAGTGGGTGATAGGGCCTTCTCATCTGTTGGCCCTAGACTATGGAACTCCCTGCCTAATGAAATTAGGACAAGTAGCTCAGTTTCCTCCTTTAAGAGTAGGCTGAAAACCCATCGCTTCAGAACGCACGTCCTGAACACAGCGCTATGAACAGACTTGTCTGGTATCAGCGCTATACAAAAATTGTTATTATTATTATTATTATTATTTTATTATTATTATTATCTTTGGTCAAATAGACAGTTCAGATTCATCACTTTCTGATGCATTTGATCAGGAAATTGGCGTTCCACAGGGTTGTATATTATCTGTAACCCTTTTCATTATTACAAATCAACAGCATTGTAAATCATGTGACACCTGGAATAGATTGTTCATTTTTTGTAAATGACTTAAATCTAAGTTATAAGTCTATGAGCATGATTGTAATCGAACAACAGCTCCAACAATAGAATACATAAATGGGCTGATGAGAATGCTTTTAAGCTTTCGTTGAAGAGAACTGTGTGTATGCACCTTTGTTAGAAAGTTCATCCAGATCCTGACCTTTACTTTGGACAAAGTCGGATACCTTAAGTAGAAAGTAGAAGAAACTAGGTTTCTGGACTGATATGTAATCAAACATTACATTAAACAAGACATAAAACATGTATAAAAAGAAATACCAGAAGACATTAGATTTATTATCCGTCCTTTCCACTACTACCTGGGGAGGGGACCGTAATGTTCTATTCTAGTTATGCAGAGCACTTGTTCTAAAGTTATTACGGATGTATGATATATTGATCGACACGTCCATGTTATCTTAAAATGCTTCACCCAATACAAATTCAAGGCCTAAAACTGTAACTTGGCACATTTCATACATCACCTGCAGAGAGCTTGGAAGTTGAGGCAGATGAGATGCCTCTTGATTTAATAAGAGAAAAGCTTGCCCTGTGAGCCAGCACCTAATACAATATTCAATCCAAATAATGTTGACCTTCATGAAAGTAAACTAAAATACATTACCACACTTTGGCAGTCATATTGAAGAATATTTTAAAACTTAAGAAACAAATCCAAATCAAATAGCAAAATTTCAAAATTCAGAAAAACCGCCAAAGACATGCATATTTAAACATCGATATATCTATATGTCAGAATCAAAAATTCTACAGATCCTTTCGTTTGAATTAGATGTATTTTTGCTGGATATCAATGTATGTATACCTATGGGTCTTTCAGCAAAGATAAAGCCACTGTGACTGCTAGTGAGGACAATCATGTTTATTGAGAATATATACCAAATAAATCATCAGTTTATTCTGCAGAACTTCATGCATTATATCTAGCATATTTAATTGATATTTTCTTATTATCTATCTTGTTTGCATGCTTAGAATGCAAAAGCTTGGAAATATTCTTTTATTTACAAAATCCTCAAATGGCATCACAGACTCGGAACTCACGAAATTCATTTGTATTAGATTCCCAATCACATTGGTATCCAAAGAAATGAGGCTGCTGACAAAGTTGTCAATGCAGCATAGGCTAAACGTCTCCACTTTTTGCTATTTTCTCAATGGTCATGAAAATGAAAATTCTATTTCCAAGGATTCAACTGTGCGTTTTAATATCTTATCATGTGCATCCCTCCTCATTCATCAAAATCCATTCGAAATTGACAATTAGGGCAATATGTTAATTTTTGGATAATTTTCATGGAAACTAAGGAAAATTAATGACATGATGAGTTATCATGGAATAACATCTACAATATAAGCTTATAAGATGTTAATCTATGGAAGGATGACACTGCATAGAGAAACACATTAATATTCAAAAGAAACTGAAAATAAAGTCTGAGTCAAATTTGATTGACACAATCTTTAGCTTAGCATGATCCTTTGTAGTATTACATATGTATAATATATGAGTAATTTAAGAAAATGATGAATTATACATTGCCCTAACCATATTACATAAAAGGCCAAGCAATATTTTTCTCCTTGAGTTGTCATGGTTCAAACGGCCTCCTTCCCATCAAGCAACTCCCATATGGGCCTTATATAGGCGCAATTCTAGAATCTGTGTCCTGGTCAAACCATGCGTGGCCAAAGGGCGACAATGTGTTATTAAGCCTTCGTTTTCAGTGCCTTTTTGCCTTTTTTTACCTTTGTAAGCGTGTTACGTTTTGTTGATCTGACCTGTACCAAGGTCAAGGCCGTGTGACCATTTAAGAAGGTAATTTGATATTGAATTGTTGATCGAGTGATGATGTCTCATAGTGTCTAAATATGATGTTAACTCATTTAAGAAAATCTATATATATATCCTTAATTGATCATCACAGTTTGATGTTGATAATAGGTTTCTGTATATAGATGTTTGCACATTACTGAGGTCCCATAGCTGTTCTATATGCGGTCAATATTAGCTGGTATCTACTGCACATCACACCCCACCAGGGGTCTCTGTGATCCACACCGCCTCCCCACCAGGGGTCTCTCTGATCCACACCGCCTCCCTGACCCCATACCGCCTCCCTGACCCCACATTGCTGTTATCATTTGGCCAGTTTCTGTGTATCTATCTACCTGGGCGCTGCTGTATATATTACTGACAGGGTGACGCATAATTCACCCTGTACCCACAATTCAGTCCTTTGTGACTCTTCGATCAATGGGCAGGAAACCACCAGAGCTAAGGTCTCGAGTGGTTACCCGTCTGCCATCAGTCTATCAGACACTTGCATATCTGGAGCTACCCATCGTCATTGAGCAGTCTGCAGAGGGCGGATGGCCAAGGTGTCCAATGGACACGATTATAAATGCTGTCCATCCTAGCTTTACATTTGTCAACTGTTACATTCATACTAATGCAGGTGCAGAAATATAATAAATGTGTCCGCACCAGTACTTAAGCAAATGTCTGTCTGTCTGTACCCTTTTCTTACTTTCACCCTGTAAAGACTTCAACAAAAGTTTGAAATATTCATTTGAAGACACAATAATTAAGTCAACAACTGTGATTCAGTAGGTGATCTTAATTGAGACGGTACAAGAGACATAAGTATAATGTTTGTGTTTAAAGTTATCATTTATATATATAAATATATATAATGAGGGTGTGTATGTGTGTGCAAAACGAATATTTTCTAATCTGGAGATAAACAATTGTAGGTTGTCTCAATGTGGTTTACATAAAACTAAATTGTGGCAGGATTGGGAGAAGAAAGCTTAATTGACAAAGCTTTTGCCTTGGCATAATCCCAGCCGAGACACCACCTCCCACTGCTTATAGACCCTTTGTCCGTCTGAGTTCTCAAAAGAAGAGCTGCAATTCACAAAGAGATGCATTCAACTCGACGCAGGCTTCTTCTGAAAGTCTCAATTCTTTATTCAATAGATATCTTGTTTTATTCCCCAAATAATTCTCCTTTTTCGTTGTGATTGATGACATTACTTCTTAGATATCCCTTAAACTGCATGATAAATATATATGTAGTAACAAGGTTCAGTGGATAATGAAGAACTTCAGCATTGAGTCCCCTATCTACATCAGTATTATATTAAATGATGTTAAGGTGAAAGTATTTAATTCAAATCATCTAACATCACACAATTTTAATCAAAATTCAAACATAAAACAATTAAATTGCAGAGCAAGAAGGGTCCCTATGGCACGGGCCTCAGCTCATATGAGAAATTGTAACATGAATTCAATCTTGGCCGGGGATCGAACCCACAACCTTTGGATCTCCACAGAGGAACTGGTGCTAATAACCAACTGCAACACGACCCGAGGCCGACACACATAGAATCTTTGGAAATGTTACATTACACTGGACATAAATCACCATCTACCATATCAATGCCGTTATAATACAGAATAGATCACCTTTTTAAACTCAGTATAGGACTCAGTACAGGACTCAGTATAGGACTCAGTACAGACTCAGTATAGGACTCAGTACAGACTCAGTATAGGACTCAGTATAGGACTCGATATAGGACTCAGTATAGGACTCGGTATAGGACTCAGTATAGGAATCGGTATAGGACTCAGTAAAGGACTCATTACAGGACTCAGTATAGGACTCAGTATAGGACTCAGTATAGGTCTCAGTATAGGACTGAGTACAGACTCAGTACAGACTCGGTATAGGACTCAGTATAGGACTCGATACAGACTCAGTATAGGACTCAGTATAGGACTCAGTACAGGACTCACTATAGGACTCACTATAGGACTCACTATAGGACTCACTATAGGACTCAGTATAGGACTCAGTATAGGGCTCAGTATAGGACTCAGTATAGGACTCAGTATAGGACTCAGTACAGACTCAGTATAGGACTCAGTATAGACTCAGTATAGGACTCGATACAGAAGCAGCGAGCAAGCTGGGGCTTTCACTGATATGGCGATGCGTTCCCTTTGTAGTGACGGTTCTTGATGTGTGCTGACAGTGCTTGCTCTGTGTTGCTGCCAGCACCCTACGGGAGACCTCACTGCAACCAGATCCAAGTGTGCTGGCACGGCAACTATTTTGTGCATGTTCAAAATGAACCCCATTATCGTGGACCTGAAGCGACCTTGTGGTTGCCATGGAGTCATTCATGTGTGCTGCGAGTCCTCACTATGTGGAGGCGTAACGTAGTATACATAGTATACATACTTTCTTTGTCTTGGTTTCTTTGCAATTCCCAAGTCATAAATACTCACCAAAAAGCATCCTATTCTAATTAACCTACATCAAGTTATGACTACAAGGTGTCTAACCCATACAATGACCAGTAAGAGCAGCTTCCAGCACAAAGCAGAATCGTTTTCAATAGTCATTTAGTCCTCATCACTCAGTTCACAGCCAGATTTTTATGACTAGTTATGAGTTGCTGTCGCTCCTTTGCGCACCTTTTTATCTTTGGTACCTTTATGGACTGATATAATGGAAAAGTCCTGCTATTGTCAAATATTGAATTAATATATTTAGTGGCTTTCTCTCATCTCGGTGCCTAAATTTTACCATCTCATTATTGATGATATTTTGTAAATTATTATGTGTTGTGTTAAATGTGTTTGTTCATGGCATCACTTGGTAAAACCTTCTCTGCATGGCGAGGTTGGGTCACATACCTATCATACCAGTCCCTGCCTCCCCTCCATAGCAGGACTTCTCTATCATATCAGTCCCTGCCTACCCTCCACAGCAGGACTTCTCTATCATATCAGTCCCTGCCTACCCTCCACAGCAGGACTTCTCTATCATACCAGTCCCTGCCTCCCCTCCATAGCAGGACCTCTCTCTCATACCAGTCCCTGCCTCCCCTCCATAGCAGGACCTCTCTCTCATACCAGTCCCTGCCTCTCCTCCATAACAGGACTTCTCTCTATCATACCAGTCCCTGCCTCCCCTCCATAGCAGGACTTCTTTATCATACCAGTCCCTGCCTACCCTCCATAGCAGGACTTCTATATCATACCAGTCCCTGCCTACCCTCCATAGCAGGTCTTCTCTCTCATATCAGTCCCTGCCTACCCTCCATAGCAGGACCTCTCTATCATATCAGTCCCTGACACCAAAGGTATAAAGGTGCACGACATCAGTATTCATAAAGATCTGTCTGATTGATCAGTTTATGTGCCGAATACCTGTTTACAGTTCAGATTTGATGATATTTTGGTGGACAAGTATTTATGAATTGGGGAATTCCAAATTCAGAATGGTGTCAAATATAGGGCAATGACTGCAGAGGTCTTAATAAATCCATCATAATATAACATCAACAATTACTATGCTACAGACAACCTGTCAATGTTGATCTCCATATTTTATAACCTCTATATGTCCATGACATATCTGGGTCACTTCATTTACATAGAATATATCTACATCTCTACATCTATAAGGTCACTCGGCAAAACCAATTGGCATCCCGCCGAGAAATTTGTTGTTGAGTCTGAATCCGTGTTTGAGGTGAGCAATTGTCGATGATATTTTGTCTTATCGCGATATCGAAATACTGATCTGTGATTGGTAAGAGAAACTAGGTCATGCCGCAATTGATTTTCATTGTTTGCAATATATCTGATACTCTGCAAAACGTTCCGACGATTGTTTGACGCACATTGTGTGACAAGGTGGCAATGACATTTGTTTTGTATTTTGTCTGAGTTAGGAGGTCGTCCCGACGGTGCATATATCCACCAATCAGATTTAGCGCCACTTTATGCAATAACGGAAGCCGGTTAGTCGGACTGAGAATGACTGTATAATTAGGCCGCTGATTAGGCAGGCAGCTCGGTGACGTCTTCCTTGGTTCCCTACTCTATCTGCGCTACTCAATCAAACCAACATTTCCTTCTCTGCCACGTGGACTTATCGCAGTATGCTTTGTATTTTGTCTGAGCGGACCTATATCAACAGACATTACCGTGAACTATTTTAAAACTAGTTTACTATAAATGGTGACAACTGATTCATTCATCAGAACAAGAATTGATTTGGGCTGTAATTAGTCGGAATATCATAACAAATGTAAAAGGAGGCTACGATGTGAATCACACGCTATTCAAAACCAATAATAACCAGTGAGAGCATAACGCGCTGTCGGCATAGGGTTAAGGGTTATCTTTTCTTCAGCCACTTCGTCCCTTGTTTGAGATCTGGTCTATTTATTCGTGTCCAGAATAGGCTTTTCTTGGATATTTAGGCAACTGATCGCCAATTAGTCTGTATTGCCTAAGTTATTACTCATATTTCTTAAGTTATTACTTTCATTGCCTAAGGTATTAATTACTTTCATTGCCTGACTTATTACTTTCATTACCCAAGTTATTACTTTCATTGCCTGACTTATTACTTTCATTACCCAAGTTATTACTTTCATTGCCTGACTTATTACTTTCATTACCCAAGTTATTACTTTCATTGCCTGACTTATTACTTTCATTACCCAAGTAATTACTTTCATTGCCTGACTTATTACTTTCATGACCCAAGTTATTACTTTCATTGCCTGACTTATTACTTTCATGACCCAAGTTATTACTTTCATTGCCTGACTTATTACTTTCATTACCCAAGTTATTACTTTCATTGCCTGACTTATTACTTCCTTAACCCAAGTTAATACTTCCATTGCCTGACTTATTACTTCCTTAACCCAAGTTAATACTTTCATTGCCTGACTTATTACTTCCTTAACCCAAGTTAATACTTTCATTGCCTGACTTATTACTTCCTTAAAGCCCCACCGCCACTATATAAACAGGCCTGTGAGAGTGATGGCCAGCTTGTGAATGGATTTGAATCTGATCTGAGCTGAGCCCAATTTTCAATAATAATTACTGCTATCAAAGTTAATATATGATTGTGAAATATAATAATTACCAGTACTAAACATGAATACTTTGGGAATTTATTCCTGTAGTCAAAGTACAAAAATATAGATGCATAATGCATAATTTCCTACCACAAAGTTTGGAAAGAAATAAGATTTGACAGTTATTTTCAAGTTTGAGTGACAGCTGATGCTGTTTTGTTTATACATTTGTGTGTGTGGTTAGTGTTTGTAAACACAGAAGCACATGGCAAGGCTGCATGGATGCATGCCTGCTCCAACTGACATAATCCCCTTGTTCACTGGGACTGCATGAAAAGTTATAATTCCAATCTACTTGGATAAATTGTATGACTATTAATTATATGTCTTCACTTAATAATGATATCTAAACTTATAATAATTAGTGTTGTCTTCACCAGTGCTGTGTACTTCACTAAAATTGTAATCTCAATCACCAATCTGCTTACTCCAGGAAAGCTCAACACAGGCATTACCTTTTCTTCCAAAACATCATATTTCCATCCTTTTTCTGCATATAACTGTCTGTCTTATTGTGCATTCCTGCTTTTGTGTTAGCCTTAGTCTGACAATTTTGATACATTTTGGTGTAGTTCATGATATATTCACACCAATGTTTAGTTGTACTCTGGCCCTGAGACTGAGCTTGAATGACCTGTAGTGCAGGGCCATGTGTCCTCTGCACAGATTTTATCACTGACCACATGCTGAAGAATGGTTGGAGGAACCCTTTTTAAATGTGGGGTAAAAGAAAATGGCCTGCTATCAACAATGTATTCAAGTATTTAATATTATGTTATCTTACATAGTCTGTGCCCAACCAATTTCCATTGGTTTGGACATGCCAAGTAATTATTTCTTATCAAAATGCTACATGAACATGACCCCTACTTCTGTACTAGGGGAAGGACATGCTGAGAAAAGGATATACCAGAGGAATCTAGTGAAGATAAGTGATTTAAAAACTGATAAAAAGTACCAGATACACTTATGCAAATAGGTAGATAGCAATTTGACACCCAGTCAGAGAATAATTGGTCAGTTCTGCATTACCTCTTTGGGTGAGTCCAATGAAAAAAAAGGTATGAGTGTGTATAGCATGACATGAAATAAAAGCACTTCTTTGTGGCTTTGAAATTACAAAGCTAGTGTATTTGAGAGTTGTCAGAATGGTCAGTCTAGCCATGTGGTTGTGCCTGTGTGTAGGCTGCCTTGGGGTATTTTTAGCAGCCCTTCCCAGCAGCCCCCAGGAAGAGATAAGATTAGGCCCCGCCCCAGATTCTCGGTACCCCTCTACCGAGAAGTGGGGCTTTAACCCAAGTTAATACTTCCATTGCCTGACTTATTACTTTCATTGCCCAAATTAATACTTCCTTTGCCTAAGTTATTACTTATATTTCTTAAGTTATTACTTTCATTGCTTAAGTTATTACTTTTATCGTTTTGTTTTCAATATGGATGTACATATCGCAAATTGAGAATGCTGGAAAATGCCAAATACACACAATATTTCAAATCCCAGACACAGCACATTGTGTAAAAGACTATAAAGGAATAAAACCACTCAAAAGGCATACAATCAGGATTGCACAGACATGTTTCTTTTAAGTCAAATATGGTGCCTCTAGAAATAATGATTCATTACAACGCTAACATCTTTCATTCAGCAAATATTTATCATTATTGAGTAAAAATGTGTCTAGTATGGTGCATTAGTCACATAAGTCAACGCCAAACTTAGATACCCAATATATAGGCTGACAAATTATATATGTGTATTGCAAAAATGTTGCCCTCTGTCAAGGTCATTTCAAAGTCATCATCCACTTTTATTGTAAATTATGAAAATAACGCTGAGGAGTAATTTCCACATTTTAGAATGGTTTAAGCTGCAATTACGTAAATGTCCCATATACATGGAGCATTTAGAACAGATCTGCCTCCAAAAAAACGCAGGAATATAAAAAATAAAACTATGTTTACCATAACATTGAGATAGCAACCTTAACCATGTAGCTTTCAAAATGTGCTAACATATAAAGATATTTTAGAAATTTAGAATACCTTCATTTATAATGTTGAGATTTCTGATCAGTGTTTTGGAAGCCATAAATGAAATTAAGTTTATGGTATTTGCAAACCTTAATAGAACATTTATTACAAAATAGGGGTTATAATTCTGACAGAGTTATGACTTTGTCCTTTGACCTTAAAATGACCTTGACTTTGGAACATTCTTTTCTGATTATATAATTATCATTTTATTGTGTAGGAAATATATATTTCAAATGATGTAATTAAGCATTACTTTGGACAAACATTCCATTATAGCAAATAATTTAGTTTTTGATGTTATTTTTCGGATTATGGACATTTAGAACAATTTTGCTATCATATCATTCAAATTGATTTTTTAATAAAGAATAAACTGCTGACAGATTTGGTACCAAAATTCACCTTCAAAGATCGCGATGCATCCCTTAAAGCAGCTTGGTCTGCCTATTCTAAAAAATAAATGTAAAAATTGTGAAATGGTGTTTTTACGACCCTTTCAGCAACTATGGCCATATCAAGCCTTTTAATCAGTGTGAAAGTAACACTGCCGGCATTGGGAGTCGAACATCCACCTCCCGTCCTCCACTTATATAACCAGTGTGAGAGTAACACTGCCGACAGTGGGAGTCGAACCCACCACCTCCCGTCCTCCACTTATATAACCAGTGTGAGAGTAACACTGCAGGCAGTGGGAGACAAACCCACCACCTCCCGTCCTCCACTTATATAACCAGTGTGAGAGTAACACTGCCAGGGGTGGGAGTCGAACCCACCACCTCCCGTCCTCCACTTATATAACCAGTGTGAAAGTAACACTGACGGCATTTTGAGTGGAACCCACCGCCTCCCGTCCTCCACTTATATAACCAGTGTGAGAGTAACACTGCCAGCAGTGGGAGTCGAACCCACCACCTCCCGTCCTCCACTTTTATAACCAGTGTGAAAGTAACACTGCCAGCAGTGGGGGTCGAACCCACCGCCTCCCGTCCTCCACTTTTTAAACCAGGCACAGATCTTACATTCTACCAAATGATAATTAGTGTTATTTAGATGATATGATAATTAACTATACCACAGGCCCGATGCATGTTTATATTCCACTTTCATGTCAGGCCATGCTGATCATCAGATTCATATATTGCATTAGGGAAAGGTATTGAACACATTTTTTATCATGCCCCTGACTCTCTGACATTTCAATCTGATATATTTGCTTTTTTGACCAAACTGGCCATTCAACTTGCCTTTGTTTCCTTAAACAGTCTTCAAATTGTTCTCCGGTCACCTTGTTGTGAGTCACACACCAATTGACACCATGTATTTTAGCTCAAATCAGTGAGGGAACTCACGGTTCACATTTGACTTCAGCCATGACATCGTCATTTCCTTTCAACCTGAAATGAATGTTTACCTTGATTCTCATTGCTTGAAATCAATGTGCTGAGCAATTACCTGGATGTTTGACCAATTAACAACTGATAAACATAAACAAGAAATGACGAGTCTATGGACACAATCACCACACGTTCTATACCTTTCCCTAATGCAATATATGAATCTGATGATCCGCATGGCCTGACGTGAAAGTGGAATATAAACATGCATCGGGCCTGTAACTACACTGCCCTGTGATGCGATATTCTGCATATGCTGCACTCTGATACAGCAAAGTGTGAGAAACAATGATACAATAGAAGTATGCACCATAATACGCTACGATAAAAAAGTCATGCATTGTACTCAGACTTTGGTGAAATATTACAGAAATAGGCGATATGAAGTTATGTTGTAAGTAATAATGAACAATACTGTTTTATTGATGTCCCACTAATTTGGTTAATGTCATTATTTATTGTGCATACTCCGTCATTTACCCTTATTAAATCTGATCAAAGGCTTACAGCCCCAGCCAACAAAGATTTACAGCCACCCTGCAGAGACTCACAGCCACCCTGCAGAGACTCACAGCCACCCTGCAGAGACTCACAGCCACCCTGCAGAGACTCACGGCCACCCTGCAGAGACTCACAGCCACCTGCAAATACTCACAGCCACCTGCAAATACTCACAGCCACCCTGCAGAGTCTCACAGCCACCCTGCAGAGACTCACAGCCACCCTGCAGAGAATCACGGCCACCCTGCAGAGACTCACAGCCACCCTGCAGAGACTCACAGCCACCCTGCAGAGACTCACAGCCACCTGCAAATACTCACAGCCACCCTGCAGAGACTCACAGCCACCCTGCAGAGACTCACAGCCACCCTGCAGAGACTCACAGCTACCCTGCAGAGACTCACAGCCACCCTGCAGAGACTCACAGCCACCCTGCAGAGACTCACAGCCACCCTGCAAAACACTCACAACCACCCTGCAGAGACTCACAGCCACCCTGCAAAACACTCACAACCACCCTGCAGAGACTCACAGTCACCCTGCAGAGACTCACAGCCACCCTGCAAAACACTCGCAACCACCCTGCAGAGACTCACAGCCACCCTGCAGAGACTCACAGCCACCCTGCAGAGACTCACAGCCACCCTGCAAATACTCACAGCCACCCTGCAAAGACTCACAGCCACCCTGCAGAGACTCACAGCCACCCTGCAAATACTCACGGCCACCCTGCAGAGACTCACAGCCACCCTGCAAAACACTCACAACCACCCTGCAGAGACTCACAGCCACCCTGCACAGACTCACAGCCACCCTGCAAAACACTCACAACCACCCTGCACAGACTCACAGCCACCCTGCACAGACTCACAGCCACCCTGCACAGACTCACAGCCACCCTGCACAGACTCACAGCCACCCTGCACAGACTCACAGCCACCTTGCAAAACACTCACAACCACTCTGCAGAGACTCACGGACACCCTGCAGACACTCACAACCACTCTGCAGAGACTCACGGACACCCTGCAAACACTCACAGCCACCCTGCAGAGACTCACATCCACCCTGCAAATACTCACAGCCACCCTGCAGAGACTCACAGCCACCCTGCAAACACTCACAACCAGTCCCACATGGATTTATTTGAATGTGACGCAATGGGAGTATTTACTCAATGAAACAATGGAAATACGACGTCATATGGCCCTGCAAAGACTCACAGCCACCCTGCAGAGACTCACAGCCACCCTGCAAATACTCACGGCCACCCTGCAGAGACTCACAGCCACCCTGCAAAACACTCACAACCACCCTGCAGAGACTCACAGCCACCCTGCACAGACTCACAGCCACCCTGCAAAACACTCACAACCACCCTGCAGAGACTCACAGCCACCCTGCAGAGACTTACAGCCACCCTGCAGAGACTCACAGCCACCCTGCAAATACTCACAGCCACCCTGCAAAGACTCACAGCCACCTTGCAAAACACTCACAACCACTCTGCAGAGACTCACGGACACCCTGCAAACACTCACAGCCACCCTGCAGAGACTCACATCCACCCTGCAAATACTCACAGCCACCCTGCAGAGACTCACAGCCACCCTGCAAACACTCACAACCAGTCCCACATGGATTTATTTGAATGTGACGCAATAGGAGTATTTACTCAATGAAACAATGGAAATACGACGTCATATGGCTCGTGTACGTACTTCATATCTGAGCAAATACTTCATGAAGTAAGCACAACTGAACATGACGAAAAAAAAAATACTACACTTATGGAAGCAAACTTCGGTAAGTAGGGCTTCAAATCTGAGTACCTGCTCAGATTTTAGATTTTGTTTGAAAAATCAGGCCCAGTAATTTCAGAGAGCAGTCTGAAATAAACTTATGGACCAAATATTTCTATATAAATGTGTACCTAAGCTAATATCAAAATTAATGCAAAAATGTCAATAGAAGAAGTAAATATTTACAATTCATGACTCATTTAAATCCAAAACACCATTTTCTAGTTTGTTTTTCTGGAGGTAGGTATGTAAGGTAGGCATGAATATGAAGTGTGTCAAGTACACAGTTTATATATCGAAAATGCTAATAAAACAAAGCACGTCAGTGACTGGAGTGTTGCGTATTGTTCTGTAGAGGTCACATATAAAGTAGTCCGGAAGGATGTAGGTTTCACAGGGAGCTGGAATGTTGATGAGTGCTCAATGCTTTCACTTATAAAACAAATCAAGATGGCTGAATAGGTTGAATATGTGCTGGATTTCTCTTTAGGGAAGTACACGTCATGGGCTTTATTTTCTGATTAAATGTCTCAAAATATTATATTATTGAATATCCAGGTCTCATTGTCTGATTTTTCCCCCTCAGAATTCAGGGTCAGTCGGTGAACTAATATAAAAAATAACAAATATTTTGTACAATTTGGCCATTTTGAGGATCAGTCGGGAGACCAGAAACAACCAATTAACAAAGTTGTTCTATCCAAGCCTTCATTGCTGCAGTAATTCGTCACAGTTGTTCTTCGTATATATCGTTACCTGATTAATTCACATTTCCAATTGCTCTGAAGACCAAAATAATAACTTTTAAAGGTAAGCTTATTATTTTGCCATGAGATATTACAGTGGTTAAGAGCGGATTTGTCAGGAGGCAGTCATTATCTTCATTGTCAGGCGGCTGTCATTATCTTCATTGTCAGGTGGCTGTCATTATCTTCATTGTCAGGTGGCTGTCATTATCTTCATTGTCAGGTGGCAGTCATTATCTTCATTGTCAGGTGGCTGTCATTATCTTCATTGTCTGGTGGCAGTCATTATCTTCATTGTAAGGTGGCAGTCATTATTTTCATTGTCAGGTGGCTGTCATTATCTTCATTGTCAGGCGGCAGTCATTATCTTCATTGTCAGGTGGCAGTCATTATCTTCATTGTCAGGTGGCAGTCATTAACTTCATTGTCAGGCGGCAGTCATTATCTTCATTGTCAGGTGGCAGTCAATATCTTCATTGTCAGGTGGCAGTCAATATCTTCATTGTCAGGTGGCAGTCATTATCTTCATTGTCAGGTGGCAGTCAATATCTTCATTGTCAGGTGGCAGTCAATATCTTCATTGTCAGGTGGCTGTCATTATCTTCATTGTCAGGTGGCTGTCATTATCTTCATTGTCAGGTGGCAGTCATTATCTTCATTGTCAGGTGGCTGTCATTATCTTCATTGTCACGTGGCAGTCATTATCTTCATTGTCAGGTGGCAGTCATTATCTTCATTGTCAGGTGGCAGTCATTATCTTCATTGTCAGGTGGCAGTCATTATCGTCATTGTCAGGTGGCAGTCACTATCTTCATTGTCAGGTGGCTGTCATTATCTTCATTGTCAGGTGGCAGTCAATATCTTCATTGTCAGGTGGCTGTCATTATCTTCATTGTCAGGTGGCTGTCATTATCTTCATTGTCAGGTGGCAGTCATTATCTTCATTGTCAGGCGGCAGTCATTATCTTCATTGTCAGGCGGCTGTCATTATCTTCATTGTCAGGTGGCAGTCATTATCTTCATTGTAAGGTGGCAGTCACTATCTTCATTGTCAGGTGGCTGTCATTATCTTCATTGTCAGGTGGCTGTCATTATCTTCATTGTCAGGTGGCAGTCATTATCTTCATTGTCAGGTGGCAGTCATTATCTTCATTGTCAGGTGGCTGTCATTATCTTCATTGTCAGGTGGCAGTCATTATCTTCATTGTCAGGTGGCTGTCATTATCTTCATTGTCAGGTGGCAGTCAATATCTTCATTGTCAGGTGGCAGTCATTATCGTCATTGTAAGGTGGCAGTCATTATCTTCATTGTAAGGTGGCAGTCATTATCTTCATTGTCAGGTGGCAGTCATTATCTTCATTGTCAGGTGGCAGTCATTATCTTCATTGTCAGGTGGCAGTCATTATCTTCATTGTCAGGTGGCAGTCATTATCTTCATTGTCAGGTGGCAGTCATTATCTTCATTGTCAGGTGGCTGTCATTATCTTCATTGTCAGGTGGCAGTCATTATCTTCATTGTCAGGTGGCAGTCATTATCTTCATTGTCAGGTGGCTGTCATTATCTTCATTGTCAGGTGGCAGTCATTATCTTCATTGTCAGGTGGCAGTCAATATCTTCATTGTCAGGTGGCAGTCATTATCTTCATTGTCAGGTGGCAGTCAATATCTTCATTGTCAGGTGGCAGTCATTATCTTCATTGTCAGGTGGCAGTCAATATCTTCATTGTCAGGTGGCAGTCATTATCTTCATTGTCAGGTGGCAGTCAATATCTTCATTGTCAGGTGGCAGTCATTATCGTCATTGTAAGGTGGCAGTCATTATCGTCATTGTCAGGTGACAGTCATTATCTTCATTGTCAGGTGGCTGTCATTATCTTCATTGTCAGGTGGCAGTCATTATCTTCATTGTAAGGTGGCAGTCAATATCTTCATTGTCAGGTGGCAGTCATTATCTTCATTGTAAGGTGGCAGTCATTATCTTCATTGTCAGGTGGCAGTCATTATCTTCATTGTCAGGTGGCTGTCATTATCTTCATTGTAAGGTGGCAGTCATTATCTTCATTGTCAGGTGGCAGTCAATATCTTCATTGTCAGGTGGCAGTCATTATCTTCATTGTCAGGTGGCTGTCATTATCTTCATTGTCAGGTGGCTGTCATTATCTTCATTGTAAGGTGGCAGTCATTATCTTCATTGTCAGGTGGCAGTCAATATCTTCATTGTCAGGTGGCAGTCATTATCGTCATTGTAAGGTGGCAGTCATTATCGTCATTGTCAGGTGACAGTCATTATCGTCATTGTCAGGTGACAGTCATTATCTTCATTGTCAGGTGGCTGTCATTATCGTCATTGTCAGGTGGCAGTCACTATCTTCATTGTCAGGTGGCTGTCATTATCTTCATTGTCAGGTGGCAGTCAATATCTTCATTGTCAGGTGGCAGTCAATATCTTCATTGTCAGGTGGCTGTCATTATCTTCATTGTCAGGTGGCTGTCATTATCTTCATTGTCAGGTGGCAGTCATTATCTTCATTGTCAGGTTGCTGTCATTATCGTCATTGTCAGGTGACAGTCATTATCTTCATTGTCAGGTGGCAGTCATAATCTTCATTGTCAGGTGACAGTCATTATCTTCATTGTCAGGTGGCAGTCATTATCCTCATTGTCAGGTGGCAGTCATTATCTTCATTGTCAGGTGGCTGTCATTATCTTCATTGTCAGGTGGCAGTCATTATCTTCATTGTCAGGTGGCTGTCATTATCTTCATTGTCAGGTGGCAGTCATTACCTTCATTGTCAGGTGGCTGTCATTATCTTCATTGTAAGGTGGCAGTCATTATCTTCATTGTCAGGTGGCAGTCAATATCTTCATTGTCAGGTGGCAGTCATTATCGTCATTCTAAGGTGGCAGTCATTATCGTCATTGTCAGGTGACAGTCATTATCGTCATTGTCAGGTGACAGTCATTATCTTCATTGTCAGGTGGCTGTCATTATCGTCATTGTCAGGTGGCAGTCACTATCTTCATTGTCAGGTGGCTGTCATTATCTTCATTGTCAGGTGGCAGTCAATATCTTCATTGTCAGGTGGCAGTCAATATCTTCATTGTCAGGTGGCTGTCATTATCTTCATTGTCAGGTGGCTGTCATTATCTTCATTGTCAGGTGGCAGTCATTATATTCATTGTCAGGTGGCAGTCATTATCGTCATTATCAGGTGACAGTCATTATCTTCATTGTCAGGTGGCAGTCATTATCGTCATTGTCAGGTGGCAGTCACTATCTTCATTGTCAGGTGGCTGTCATTATCTTCATTGTCAGGTGGCAGTCAATATCTTCATTGTCAGGTGGCTGTCATTATCTTCATTGTCAGGTGGCAGTCATTATCTTCATTGTCAGGTGGCTGTCATTATCTTCATTGTCAGGTGGCTGTCATTATCTTCATTGTCAGGTGGCAGTCATTATCTTCATTGTCAGGTGGCAGTCATTATCTTCATTGTCTGGTGGCTGTCATTATATTCATTGTCAGGTGGCAGTCATTATCTTCATTGTCAGGTGGCAGTCATTATCTTCATTGTCAGGTGGCTGTCATTATCTTCATTGTCAGGTGGCAGTCATTATCTTCATTGTCAGGTGGCAGTCAATATCTTCATTGTCAGGTGGCAGTCATTATCTTCATTGTCAGGTGGCAGTCATTATCTTCATTGTCAGGTGGCAGTCATTATCTTCATTGTCAGGTGGCTGTCATTATCTTCATTGTCAGGTGGCTGTCATTATCTTCATTGTCAGGTGGCAGTCATTATCTTCATTGTCAGGTGGCTGTCATTATCTTCATTGTCAGGTGGCAGTCATTATCTTTATTGTCAGGTGGCTGTCATTATCGTCATTGTCAGGTGGCAGTCATTATCTTCATTGTCAGGTGGCAGTCATTATCTTCATTGTCAGGTGACAGTCATTATCTTCATTGTCAGGTGGCAGTCATTATCTTCATTGTCAGGTGGCAGTCATTATCTTCATTGTCAGGTGGCTGTCATTATCGTCATTGTCAGGTGGCAGTCATTATCTTCATTGTCAGGTGGCTGTCATTATCTTCATTGTCAGGTGGCAGTCATTATCTTCATTGTCAGGTGGCTGTCATTATCGTCATTGTCAGGTGGCAGTCATTATCTTCATTGTCAGGTGGCTGTCATTATCGTCATTGTCAGGTGGCAGTCACTATCTTCATTGTCAGGCGGCATTCATTATCTTCATTGTCAGGTGGCAGTCAATATCTTCATTGTCAGGCGGCAGTCATTATCTTCATTGTCAGGTTGCCATGATAGTGACAAAGAAAATAGCCAGAATATATAAAGGGCATCAAGTTGTCAAATATTGACTATGTTTTTCCCAATCATGCTGTAATTGTATTAAGTGGTAGCAAACATCCAGGGGGATACCACAGACAGCTGCTCAACGCATCATCTTCCTCCGTTTGAGAAACAATTTGTTGTACCTACCAAACACGGGGGCCTTTTTCCTATCCTGAATATATTGTTTATCATTATTTCATATGGTATTTATTTCGTCAATCCCAAAAAATATATTTTCACTCACTGTGGAGGACAGGGGGTGGTGGGTTCGACTCCCACTGCCGGCAGTGTTACTTTCACACAGGTAAATATATAAGTGGAGGACGGGAGGTGGTGGGTTCGACTCCCACTGCCGGCAGTGTTACTTTCACACTGATTAAAAGGCTTGAAAGTCGACCTGATATGGCCATAGTTCTTGAAATGGTCGTAAAACACCGTTTCATTTCATTTCACTACTGTTTGATGTGATTTGTGTTATGAACCTTTCAAGTAAGAATGACCATATTTTACCGGAATAGATCATGGTCCATTATCGACACAGTAGCATTGCTAGTTTGATATCCCAATTGAGAGTTTTTCTTTATTTAGCAGCAGATACGCCACACACTTGCTTAGCTTGCTTCATAATGTTAGGCAGGATTGCTTATCAGCATTCATATGAACAGTTATCTATCAAAATTGAAACAATGCACACATTCAACACATTTGCTAATTGTACACATGTTTTCAAAAACCCATGTAATAATTTCTGCTTTAATGAGTTACAAATGATAATTGAATTGTTGTTGATTGTTCCCTGTACAGATTTATCGTCCCGATGTACGCAAAGCAGTGATTCTCCGTCACTATGTCCAGTTGAGTGGTGGAGATTTGTGTTCGTTCCGTCCACCATTGTCAATAGCCATGGGGAGTAATTCTCTACTTAACCGAAAATAAACTAATTTTGGTTGGCAATAATTCGTTTCGTGCGAGGATTGAAGAGTGGACGATAATCGAAGAAATAAGCACAGCAGATGGCACGTGACCAGTGAACGCCCCTCAACTAGAGCACAGCGTCTGGTGGAGAATGATGGCCAGCTTTCCATCAGGTCCAGATCTCATCGGTCTCGTGGACGAGACTTGGCGCAGTCCATGCATGGTGATTTCCTATTTCTGAATGACATACATTATCCAGATTGATTCCAAGGCTTAATGTGCCGTGGCAGAAGAAAACCAGTCGTATTTTTGTTGAAGATTTGGAGACGCCTTGTTTTAGATATTCTTTTATATTCTTTTCCTTAGCACTTTTGCTTGTAAAATGGGAGTTTTTACACTGATGTGAAATTAATAAAGAAAAATTTATTTTGTTTTTTCTTTTAAATTTCTTTGCCTAAAATTCTCTATAACACTGGAAAAAATCTAACCTGAATTTGAACTAATAATGTGATCGGGTGACAAAGAATCCAATAAAGAAAATATTTTATATTTCAATGACCTACATGAATTATATCGCTTACTCCATTATGTAAAATCATATAGAACTGGCTTTAAATAATTTGTTTTTATAAGATTTACAAACAATTTGATATTGAGACGTTCCAACGTAGATTTCATATTGATATAGATAAGTAGGTGGACTGTAACTCATTATAGAGTATAAGCCAGCGAAGGGGGTACTCAGCAGTTTGATAACACACACTTTAGCCACACAAGTAACCAATTTATTGGCGTTTGAGATGGTAGAAAAGCAAGGAAATTGAGCTTGAAAAACGCAGGTTGCCGAGGTTAAACATGAATCATTACGGTCTCTTAACTCTTCTGACCATATTGGTAAGACTGGCTCTCAACCCCAGCAAAGAGCCTTGTCAAAATCCCAGTCCACAATCACAAATATTGCACACAATTCCTGTATGGCCATTGGGATACCAACCGTAAAATATGGAAAGGCAAACGAAGGCAGAACTTCGCTTCATTTCAAGATTGCATCGGTGGCCACAGAATGATAGTTGAACTATTAATAAGAGACTTTGCTTATTTTTTGGATTTCTTCTATAATAGAAAAGACAGATACAAGAGAGAGTATCGAGACATGTAAATCAATGGAATTTGGAATCGCTCTCAGTAATTGTATATTTTTACTCCCTGACCTTTCATCATCCATGCCCAAAGTGAAACCGCATTTTGCATTGTTTTATATCTTAACTACATAACAAAGTGGTGTAAACTTGATGGTTTCATAAATTCTAAGATGCTACATTGCGTAATGACTGAAAAAGTGTAAAAAAATGAAAACACTTGATTGACTAATTTGCCAGTATTTTAATATTCGCAATTGGCATCAGACTTACGATTTTTTATCACCTATCTTCAAAGACAATAGAGGTTAATATTAATGGCAAATATAATTTTCCAAGAACTGATTTGATTTTGTTTAATGTCAAATGAAATCGTTTCAGATTGAAATGTTTCAGAACTATAAAGCCCAGTCATTATATGCAGAACAGGTTTAACAACAACAGCTTTTTATTGCCACTAGTTTGGCAATGAAGATGACGATAACGAAGACAATAACAAAACATCAATAACAATGATAATAAGATGTTTCTAGCGCTGATACCAGACCGTCTTTTCATAGCGCTTAATGGATAAAGCGCCCGGCATCAGTTAGGTCTTGAGGCTTTTCTTGGAAGCATCCAAACCGAACACTAATCCTTACACAACTAGTACAAGCCTTCTATAGCTTGGAAACTATCACAGCATATGTCATATCATCTACCTATATCAGATGAACGCACGTGGAACTCTCAGTTGAAGTTTGTCATTCAATCTAGCGGCCCTACCACCCGATATAACGGTGGGCAGATTACAGATGTAAGATGGCGGCTTACCATTTATTGCCTTCCACGCAATGAGTAGAATTGTTACACACATTGGGAACTAGTGCAGTTCCCTTAGATTATTAATTACACTAACTACACTGAACTTTTTGTCCATTAATTTGAATGTTCTACCATTGTTAACATTAAACACTTATTACTGTTATTAACATTAAACACTTATTACTTTTATTAACATTAACCACGGGCCACGGGCCGTGGCGCAGTTGGTTAGAGCGCCAGCTTATTAGCACCAGTTCCTCTGTGGTGATCCAAATGTTGTGGGTTCGATCCCCGGCCATGCCGGGATTGAAATCATGATACAATTTCACACATGAGCTGAGTCCCGTACCTAAAGGGTTAACCCGTTGTCCTTGTAAATCTGTGACCGGGTGGGTTGTCATGTCAAGGACCTGCGACATGACAATTCAGTGAGGCAGCACTATATCTGCTACGAAATGACTGAAATAATGTTGAAAGTGATGTAAAACCCCAAACAAACAAACAAACAAACATTAACCACTTGTTACTGTTATTTTTAGGCTAATTTACGATTAGTCTGTCAATTATTTGGAGAGAGCCATATGTGCGATGTTAAAATGTGGTGATCGCTACTTCCCGCCATTGTTACTATGGATAATTCCTGTAACTTTAAGCTACTTCCTGTATGATCAAAATAATCACCCTTGTCTCCCACCATTGTCTGGGAACCTGTGATGGTCCCATAAACCGGATGTGTGTACGGCGCTCATAGTATCACTATTAAGATGAGATCAAACATCAGTATTGTTGGCGAGAGGTCAGTATTGTTAGCGAGATGTAAATATTGTTGGTGAGATGTTAGTATTGTTGGCGAGATGTCAGTATTGCTGGTGAGATGTCAGTATTGTTGGCGAGATGTCAGTATTGTTGGCGAGATGTCAGTATTGTTGGCAAGATGTCAGTATTGTTGGTGAGATGTCAGTATTGTTGGTGAGATGTCAGTATTGTTGACGAGATGTCAGTATTGATGACGAGATGTCAGTATTGTTGACGAGATGCCAGTATTGTTGACGAGATGTCAGTATTGTTGACGAGATGTCAGTATTTTTAACGAGATGTCAGTATTGTTGACGAGATGTCAGTATTGTTGACGAGATGTCAGTTTTGTTGGTGAGATGTCAGTATTGTTGACGAGATGTCAGTATTGTTGACGAGATGTCAGTAGTGCCTATTTCCTGATTCCAAACATCTTATCAACACAGAATAGCATTTCGTTTATTCCTGCATTGAGTATCATCTTGTTTTGTATAAAGATGATCTGACCTCAATTATGCCTGACCCCTTTTTATTATCAAAATTAACAGCATTGGTGTATTGTATGAGGCCTAGATCAGATTGGTCACTATCTGTGGATGATTTCAACTTGAGTTACAGGTCATACGATAGAACGACAGCTCCAACTACACCTGATGGCTTATTTTCAGAGTTAACATTTCCAAGAGCCTTATAGCCACAACATATCTTATTTTTTTCCTTGGAATGTTTACTTTCAGATATGAGCTGTTACAGAGATGCCAGGTGGTGCAGTTTTGAGATATTGCACAAATTTACATAGAGGTCTTATGGCAGAATGCTAGATGGCTGTTATGCACAGTGCATACGCTAAGATCAAAGGGTGGCCTCCATGTAATAGTTATTCAATATATGAGTTGTAATGAATTAGAATTAAAGCAGTGAGAGATATGATATAATGATTTCAGTCCTGTAGCAGAGTCAGGTCGTAAATAATTGACTTATTTGGGTGTACAAGGAAGGTATCGTATATGATTTTGTATGTTATCCCGTGTAGATTTTTCTTTTAGCGCAACTTCCTTGCACATATGGCAGGATAATTCTGTTTGTGTTGTTAATCATCCTTTATACAATGTATCAAGTGACCTGTACCTAAGTTGCCAAGAGGTGTCACCTGGTGGGAGATCTATAATTAGGTCAGTAAGTGTATGACCTTTATCATAGAATCTGAGCATCCATATGGCCTTGTCTAACAACACATTCTGGTGTTTCCAGAACAGATGAGAGATACAGTTACTGTTACAATTTAGAATATTGTGCATCCAGGTGAGAAAACATATTTATGCAAGACACATAATTTTCATTTTACAGTCTGTTTACATAGTAATTGAAGTTTAAATAATCAATTGAGCACAGAGCTCCCGTGAGGCACCCATCTCACCGTGTCATATGGTACGTGTCACGATTTTAGGCAATCTTCATGCTTATTGTACCTGAATTGGTAATGATCAAATGAAGGGGTATAATAGCAGCAAAGATTAAAGCAAATGAAATGTCTATTCAAACTGGAGCTACCCTCGCATGTGCCCCGAGTCACCACAAACAATACATTCAGCGGACCTTCTCTGTAGTCTGAAAGTGATGCCCGCAAAGCTTGTCACACTCAACTATGGATTGGCAACATATGGCTTCTTCTACTACTGGCTTCTTGTTCTACTCACTTCTAATGAATATTCAGCAATGAAAGTTTGAAAGTAACATCAGTGTAGTCTACTACAAACATGTTAAACAATTATTTTCGATGACCCGGATCTCACCTTTTGCAATCTTAATATGTGTGTCTATGGAGAGTGAGTGAGCAGCTCAGGCTGATGACCAGGAGGATAGAGACAGCATCTTGATGCCATGATGAGAGTGTCAGCCAGAGATAGGGTGACTGTTGATGTGTGAGGCTGCTCTCGTGGGTGTGTGCTCAATTTACATTGGCTGACCTCCCAGGTGAAGTTACAGCAGAGACATTGCAGAGACATTGCAGAGACATTGCAGAGACATTGCAGAGAAACATACCCCCCAGCCTCTGGTCACAAACACCCCACACGTGAAAAATATGCAACACACCATACTATAAAAAGGATCAATTCTACTTGTTATTTCCTGTATGAAAATAAGGTTTATTTAAGAAAAACATATCAACCATATCAATCATATCAATCGTCGGGATGCGTGCACATACGGAACACCAAATTCTGTCTTTTATATTGTTCAGTGCTTTCACAGCTTGACTACTGTCATCACATATGATTTTGACCATAATGTAAAATGTGCGAATGTCATCGCCGCTGGGCCCTTTTCAAATGTTCATCTTCTTCGCTGGTCCCAAACCAAAGTCTTTCCTTTCAAAGTTTGTTTTTTCTCTCAATGGAATATACACTCCTGAGTTTCCCATATATCATATTCAGTGATGAATACTATTTCCAGATTAGCCAACCTCTTTGATCAGAGCAGCTGACTCCGGGAGGACGGGAGGACGGGGCGTGCTTATCTGGTGACGGTGATATATTGTAATATGAAATATATTGTTCAGGTCCTAACAATAAAACACAAAGTAAACTTGATCACACCTTGGAGTATTATACTCCACGATCACACAATCTGCCCTGTCTGCTGCTCGCCTAATACAGGCGACCCACCTATCTCTGCAACCAACTAAATAAAACGGGAAAACACTATTAATGGGTGGTCGATCAAAACAGGGAGGTGATAGAATATTAAGGAATGCATATTGAATTCTGATTTAATCGTAAGGGCTAGTTAGTGTCTCGTTCCTGAATCTAAGAAAAGGTCCGGTCCATACCAACATGACCCTGACCGCAGGTTCGTCCTCGCCGTTATTTAGCCTTTATTTATTCTATAGAATAGTCTTTCTTGCTCTGACATCAAACTCTGAATTCTGCCAGAAACGGTCATTTTAGATTTGATACCAAAAAATGAAGGAACTAGCTTTTTCGGACGTTACACTGATTTTGAACTTGATGTAAGAGTATGTAGGTACATGTATTAGTCTCGTTCTTAATCACGAGAGAAGCTTCAGATTTGTGCGGGAAAACGTGAGATTTGTGTTTGGATCGATGGGGGCTCGTGAGGTAATCACAGCGAGTCCTTTAAGTCTGCCACACATCTCCGTGTACAGTTTAAATAGATCCGTGCAAATTGGCCTGGCATGCTAATGGAGACAAGCACTATGTCTCCTACCGACGAGAAGTGCCACGACGCTTTCCACCGGCTGACCCAGGTGCTAGTGATATGGCATGCAGCCTTCATTCCATATCAATATTCCTGTCTTATCATGTAAACCTTTTGTGCCTCATGAAATCATGTGAATAAGAAAAGTGTGTATGTGTGCGCAGACTCTCCATAATGTGGTTCTATTTAAGTGAAATAAACGTCAACACAAAAAGAATTGAAAGTAATGCTTTATACAGAAAACATCTCCATTTTGGAATTTTGGAATTTTCAGTCATTTCGGAATTTCATTCCGCAACTTCGGAAAATAAAAATACATTATCGAATCCCTTTTTAAAATGAAGTCCTGGAAACTAATTTGAAGGTTCAAAATTAGTATTTTATTAAGTATTAATGCAATAAGTGGATCTGTCCCGATTCAACCAATCTCTGCACTAATGAAAAGAAACTAATTACTGAAAACCCCCACTGTCATCTGGTTAAATGTACGCGACTGACCCGATAGAGCAAATACATACAGTTCCCGTGAAGCACCCATCTCGCAAGAACCTGAAAACCTTGATAATGACCACATATAATAGATCTTACTCCCCCGAGTTAATTCCCCATAGAGTGAACCCCGCCCAGCCCGCCCAGCCCGCCCAGCCAGCCCAGCCCGCCCAGCCCACCCAGCCCACCCAGCACACCAGAACTACACTCCAACATACACAAAGAGCGAATTTCCCACGAAGTGTCTGCCAAGGTAAGACCGTAATTGGAAGATAAGTCAATATGAAAAGTAGATTTTCTCCCCGTGTGTTTGTCCGGGGTTTTAAAACACTTTCAACATTATTTCAGTCATTTCGTGATGAGACCTACTTGTAGCAGATATAGTGCTGCCTCACTGAATTGTCATGTCGCATGTCCTTGACATGACAACCAACGCGGTCACAGGACAACGGACCTCAGCTCATATAGGAAATTGTATCATGAGTTCAATCTCGGCACAGCCGGGGATTGAACCCACAACCTTTGGATCACCACAGAGGAACTGGTGCTTGCGCGCTAACCAACTGCGCCACGGCCCGAGACCTCATCTCTCGTGAGAATACAGACGTCGATATGGAGAAGGCGGGGAAAGAGACAAACATAGTCTGTTGTTCTTTAAAGGTCAGGATTAGTTTTGGATAAATATGTGCAGACAAATATGTGTGATAGCTTATTATCAATAATTCATGACGCATTCAATTTGATAAATAATTAACAAGAGACTATGTCAAATGATTTGCACTTCAAACTGCCGAAACTGCGAAAACTAAAAAAAACAAGCTCTGCCCTTTAAATCGATTGTGAAGTCCTGTGTATTATAAAAATAACCCTCTCACAGATCTCGCAGAAATATCAACAGTACCAGATAAAAAACATTTAAGATATGTATAATTTGTTCAAAACACCTTTTTACAGAATGGTGTTTTAATGGTGAAAAAGCAAATTAATTAAATAAACAAGAGCTCTGCCTTTAAAATGATAATAACGTCCTGTGTATGTTTAAAATTATATTATATCAAGAAATATCAAGAGTACCAAATAAAGTTTGTAAATATTGCGTATTAAAATATTGAGTTCCTATTTTATCAAATCAATACACTCAATAATATCATGTTTAATAATGAAGGTCCTATGAAAGCTAACACGCTATGGGTGCCCTTCCTTGTTGAGGAGAAAGCTGTGTGTCACGTGACTGTGACCTTTGCTTTCTTTGCTTTAACCTGATTCTTTCTGCAAGCATTTTTAGTCTTGCCCAGAGCAGACTTGATTTCATGCAATTTATGATTAATAATTGCCAATTACAGCAAACAATTTATAATTCATAATTCACAATTGGAACAAACAAAATATTTGTTGTCTTGAATTCTGTATTTGGAATAACCATTTCAATCATAGGAAATGCACCCAGGCATTGTCCTAAGCCTTGAGTTTGCATTGGATGGAGCAATCTGATATAAGATGTACGAGCTGGTCCATATGTTGTACATCCCTAATCAGGTTTGGAACGTACCAGCGCTCTGTATAATTATAATAAAGCTGCGTGATCGCCTCCCCAATCAGGATGAACCACGAATCTAAAGCCCCCTGGCATTTCCTCGTCACATATTTAATATGCGGAATAAAAGATTATTTCTTGTCAAAAATAATTCTTAGTTTCTTCAACAACACCTATTCCAGTTTGGCTCAAGTCAAGATCAGGATTCAGGTGAATCTTCAAATTTATTTACTAAGTACATACAGAGTAGTCCCAGTAGTACAACCAGAACTGAGTACTTTCAACAAACACAATTACCATTGATTATTGTTCACTCTATTTATTAATGGCCGGTTCAATGGTAACATATCATTTAAACAAATCTCAAAATGTCTGCAAAATTACCTGTGACCTATGTCATTTCATGAAAGTGTAACCCAGCTGACGAGGTTACATTTTTTCTACGTTGTAAGCATGTTGTGTTTTTGGTGTTCAGCTCTATATAACCGGTCATTATAAGGAAGTAGATCTATGAACACCAAATAATGGTGTGGGAATGTTGTGATAAAGCGTTGTGAGCACGTGCTCGGCTCAGCATGCTGTCAACAACATTCGCTGTCTTCTGCCAAATCTAGTTACTCAGTTGGGACTGTCCCTTCTGGAGTCTCTTCTAGCATATCAACTGACATTTCATATGGCATATTAACTTCATATGGCATACTAACTTCATATGGCATATTAACTTCATATGGCATATTAACTTCATATAGCATATTAACTTCATATAGCATATTAACTCTTATGCTGCTCACATCGTATGTTACTTGGGTCATAGAATACAAGAATGAGCTGATAATAATGGAGTCAAGTTTTCTTTTTCCTTGTATATTATTTTAATCCATTGGATGAAATTCTATCTAGAATTGAATAGCGATGAACCTTTTTAAATGAAATACTATTTGATAGTTATTAATGTTTGTCTATTGGTACAGGCCTATCACCCTAACAGACCACAATAGAGGTCACATGTTTGCACACATGTGACCAATGCTGAAGAAGTCTAAGTATTGTGGATTTATTTGAGCAAGTCTAAGTATTGTGGATTTATTTGAGCAAGTCTAAGTATTGTGGATTTATTTGAGCAAGTCTAAGTATTGTGGATTTATTTGAGCAAGTCTAAGTATTGTGGATTTATTTGAGCAAGTCTAAGTATTGTGGATTTATTTGAGCAAGTCTAAGTATTGTGGATTTATTTGAGCAAGTCTAAGTATTGTGGATTTATTTGAGCAAGTCTAAGTATTGTGGATTTATTTGAGCAAGTCTAAGTATTGTGGATTTATTTGAGCAAGTCTAAGTATTGTGGATTTATTTGAGCAAGTCTAAGTATTGTGGATTTATTTGAGCAAGTCTAAGTATTGTGGATTTATTTGAGCAAGTCTAAGTATTGTGGATTTATTTGAGCAAGTCTAAGTATTGTGGATTTGTTTGAGCAAGTCTAAGTATTGTGGATTTATTTGAGCAATATGTGTGTCAGAACATATGGAATTGAAATGTATTTTGTAAATGCAGAAAAAAAGACTTCATGCAAAAACCGAGATAAGATCTTTATATTTGGGTTTTATTTGAGCGATATTCACTAAAGTTGAAAAGATTTTTTGCAAACATAAAAATGCAAAAGATAATAATTTTATAGAGAAAATAAATATGAAATCTCGATATTGTGATTCTATTTGTGCTCAGACAAGCAAATAAATTATAAGATGGTGGCAATTTCAAGATTTTAAACTTTGAGTAAGTTGATCATTAGGCAAACCTTGAGCATATATGAATATATCCAGTGCAATGTAATAGTTCCAAATGTTTTAGGATTAGTTGTGTCTAACAGGTCTGATGATGTGCTTTGGTCTTTTTTCCTGGCTGGATCGCTCAATTAACTTTTTGCCTGGATCCATATTTCAGTATAAACATGAACTGTACCTGTCCAAGATGTGATGGCAATTCATCAACCCACAGCACATGCCTTGATTTGCATACTATCATTCCCAAACAATAATAGTCAAGATCTGCAAAATGTGGAGTTGTCAATATTTGATCAGGTCAGTAGTGATAGAAATCATCCAATCTGATGTCACCTGCTTGTGCATTTCTCTGTTTACAAGTGAGAAGATTAAATCATTCTCTTCATTTGCTTCATATTCTTTCCTCAGAACAATATAAACTTTTCATCTCTTTTGGTCCCAATGTCTATTTTCCAAGGCTTGTTCTCTCGTTCCCACAGACTAACACCATGGTTTGAAAAGTTTCTAGCAGTTTATTGTGTTCAAGTTGTGCTGTCCACAATTTGCCAAATATGTATGTGGACACGTGCACAGATCACTTATTAGAATATGGTGTCAGAAGCTACGAAATAGTTCTCCAGTTTTACAGTTGATTTGACAGTATTAACAATATAGAATTAGAATTTCTATATCTAAGTATTATCAAATATCGCAATCATTTTTTAATTAGCAGTAATAAAGCTCAGTTAAATGTGTGGCGATTTGTTCATTATTCCAAGACACCCCATTAAAATATCTGAGTACTTATCTTGACGCCAGCTCACATTCTCTATCGCTGGTACCCGGACCTTAGACGTTCTTCTTTATGTCAGGTATTTTGCCTTTAGGGAAAAACATGTCATGGGTGTGTTGAAAATACCCAGATTTGCAGCAACGGTGGGTCTGATTGTGCTTCTTTGATACATATATTGATTAATTAGTTGTAATGCTAAATGGAAACGTGTTTGACATCCTAGTCAAAAGTATGAGTCTCAAACTGTATTGAGAACAATTTGGATGTAACCATTATTATGGGAATAAATATACCTTTCTAAGAACAGGTGGAATGCATCAAAAGAAAGACTTAGAGTAAACATGAAATATATATTGAAATATATGTCCAAAATGTAATTTCAAATGTTATCAACTGTGATATACTAGACAATTATCTCTGGTATATCTTCGATTGGGCCTCTGTAAATGCCACTGTAGATGCATCAGTTTGTGAAATGCAAGCAAGGAAATGACTTGGAAAACACTTGAAAAAAAGGTGGAATAGAACAGGTGACTATAGAGTTAGTATATGTGTGAAAAACACGTGTGTCTATTTGGTGTATATTATGACAATGAATTCTACGGCTCTATCATGAATATCACATGTCAGCTAAGTGGTATATTCAATGTCAAATGTATTAGAATCACAGAATAGATTCTCTTAATGGATTCCTGCAAATAATTAAATGTCAGTTATGTTCAGATATTGGCGGTGCCAATTGTGGTTTAAAAAGTGGGACAGTAAAATTATACCAATTATAAAGATGACAAATGGACTTAGAAAAACACATGATCAAGTAGTTCTAATATACTGTGACCTACTAGTTCGCTGTGGAATTCATTACATGAGTATGTGTGTGTTATTATTAGCAGAGTCATCACAAAAAAAGGAATAACTCGATCATCATTTGGCCAGCTGTCTGTTTGAATCGACTTTGCTTGTTTTGATCTCAGGGTTCCAGCATATGTCTTTTTTGGTGATTTCCAGAATGTAAATCATGTTCTTACGAGATTAATAAGTCGAGGTGACTTTGCGCACGTGCTCAAAGTCTTGTGCACTGATATCTCTGGTGCACTGATATCTCTGGTGCACTGATAACTCTGGTGCACTGATATCTCTGGTGCACTGATATCTCTGGTGAACTGATATCTCTGGTGCACTGATATCTCTGGTTTTAATGAAAAGTGATATATCCATCATAAGACTTTCATAATTGAAGAGAAGAATACCTAAATTCTGGTCAAAACAGACAGAGTAGTGCCAGAGTAGTGCCAGAGTAGTGCTAGAGTAGTGCTAGAGTAGTGTCAGAGTTGTGCCAGAGTAGTGCAGAGTTGTGGCAGAGTAGTGCCAGTTTTCTCGTTATCTGCTGTGCGGGATATTTAGTGAAAATGGGATATGATTGGCTCAAGAGAAGTGCATGACGGGATCCATGGAAGCTCTGGAGGGATCTTTGAAAGGGTGTGTCTATCAGGATAGGTTAGGGTGGGTCTATCAGGATAGGTCAGGGTGGGTCTATCAGGATAGGTTAGGGTGGATCTATCAGGATAGGTTAGGGTGGGTCTATCAGGATAGGTCAGGGTGGGTCTATCAGGATAGGTTAGGGTGGGTCTATCAGGGTAGGTTAGGGTGTGTCTATCAGGGTAGGTTGGGGTGTGTCTATCAGGGTAGGTTAGGGAGGGTCTCTCAGGAAAGGTTAGGGAGGGTCTATCAGGGTAGGTTAGGGTGGGTCTATCAGGGTAGGTTAGGGTGGGTCTTGAGTTTCAGTCTTGGTTGGTCGTGCTGTATGGTCTTGAAAATTGACATCTGTATTGAGATATTGAGATTAACCCGATACGGAAAATAGTGGAATCAGTTTCCCCTCCAATCATTCTCCGTTAATAATGAATGCTTCATCTCTTGTGCTTCTGTAGTCTGGTGTCTACTCATGCGCGACGAGCTCGCAACATCAAAGTGGGAAGTTGCAGCGTGTGTAATACCTCAGTCACATTTGCGCCGATTTCAGTAAAGATGCCCGGCCGATGGGTATTTTTTACAAAATCGGCAGGCATTTCAGATTGCCGTGCGGGCACCGGGAGATCATCGGCCACAATTGGGCATCTTTAAGACGTCGGGTGGGTCATGGGGAACTTTTATCTTGAACATAAAAGTTGCCGGCGTTTCCCCGATGTCTTATCAGCAAATATCATCTTAAAGTGCACGGCAGGGTCCCGGCAGTGTCCCGCAGGGACATCGGCAGATTATCTTAGGGCTGCCGGTGGCATCGTGCGGTGAAAATAGGATTATATTTATTTCATGTATTCATAGACCATCGTCAGATGATCGCACGGGCTCCCTGCGATATATCATAGACGTCTTTAAGATGTCTTTCAGACGTCTGTCAAATGAGACAGACGTCTTTAGGATGTCTTTCAGACGTCTGTCAATGATTCAGACGTCTTTAAGATATCCTGCAGACGTCTGTGTCATTCAGCCTTGCACGTGCCGTGCGGTGCCCTTTAATAATGTGACCACAGCTACGGCATCTCTCAGATTGTTGCCTATAAACTCCCCGGCGCCCGGCAGACTGTGAAGTCGGCCGATTGTTACTGCCCGGCCGGCGCCCGGTGCAAATGTGACTGAGGCATAAGGCAGCGAGCCAGTGGAAGCACTGGTCCACTCTGCTATCATGCTCACATATTCAGCATGAGACGGTAACCATTATCTTGGCACTTGGCCTTCAGTGAATATCATGAGACAAAATTTAACCAAATAAAACAAAACAATAACAAATCTACATAAAATTGTACCCTGAATGATACATATTATCATATTGATTTTCTTGTTTTGTCCAGGACACGAGGACATTAAGTATTATTTTGCACCTATAATCTTTACAACATTTTAGGGAACACCTTTTCATATTAGATCCCACTCAATAAGTGAAGGAAAGTTCTTCCTGTGAGACGACCACACACAACACTTGAGAATTTATTTGGAAAATCGTTTGACACATATAAATCACTTGTATTTTCCGTGACTGATCCTGATTTAAGGGGACCACAAGCACATTTCTTTTCTGTTTGAAACACATCACAGTAATTTAGAGAAAGGCCCCTCAGTGCTTAACCTAAATGACTTAATGTATTGTCGAATGGAATAGATGTTACATGTGTGGCAGATTTTCTCCCGTATTGTTCTGCTCATACAAATATTTCTATGTATAGATGTAGGCAAAGAGGAATACTCATAGATGAAGGTTTTATATATATTCATATACATAGCCTAACACAGAGATACCTATACGTGTAGGCTAACACAGAGATACCTATACGTGTAGGCTAACCCAGAGATACCTATACGTGTAGGCTAACCCAGAGACACCTATATGTGTAGGCTAACACAGAGATACCTATACGTGTAGGCTAACACAGAGACACCTATACGTGTAGGCTAACCCAGAGATACCTATACGTGTAGGCTAACACAGAGATACCTATATGTGTAGGCTAACCCAGAGATACCTATACGTGTAGGCTAACCCAGAGACACCTATATGTGTAGGCTAACACAGAGATACCTATACGTGTAGGCTAACTCAGAGATACCTATATATGTAGGCTAACCCAGAGATACCTATATATGTAGGCTAACACAGAGATACCTATATGTGTAGGCTAACCCAGAGACACCTTTACGTGTAGGCTAACACAGAGATACCTATACGTGTAGGCTAACCCAGAGATACCTATACGTGTAGGCTAACCCAGAGATACCTATACGTGTAGGCTAACACAGAGATACCTATATGTGTAGGCTAACCCAGAGATACCTATATGTGTAGGCTAACACAGAGATACCTATACGTGTAGGCTAACCCAGAGATACCTATACGTGTAGGCTAACACAGATAACACGGCGGCGCTATTGCACGTGGTTCACTTGTAGAAGCAATACTATTTACGGCAACTGTCAATGATGGGAGCAAATACTTTCCTAATACTGTTACAGATTTCGTGTTGTAGCGGATAAATGCTGATTGCTTGTGCAAGCATGACAGACACTGGGTCAGCTACTCCGAGCACCATGCGATCACAAATGAACCCTCATAAAGGCTATCTAATATCGCTCATCACACAATCCGGTCGTAGCTCATTTTGACAACATTCCTTCAGCGTTTTGGTGATGGCACATCTTCGGTTCTAAAAAGATATAATTTAGGCTTTGATTTGTAACGGGAAAGGGGAGTTGCAATAATCATCTTGTTGGCTCCACTTTTCCATCCGGTTCATTCCCAATTTTCAGCTTGAAATTAATTTTGATAAACTTGAAAAAATGCATTTAGCTGGTTAGTGAACATGTACGTGTAGCAAAGGAGACATCTTTTTTTTCTGAAATCAAATATGCATAGCGTGATTCGCGTCTGAGTAAAGCCTTTCCGTATAGCATCATTTCAATCCCTACTTTTGTAGTTACTCAATTTCAGTATGCCTCAGAGAATGCCCGGATTACCACAACATCTTGTTGATTTATTAGACTTCTCCATTTTATCTGCACGCGTAGTTCGCATCGTTTTGCTGCTTGAGTTATTCCTAATCAACTCCGCACCAAATGGGCCTATCCTTGCTGCAGTGAACGGCTTTATTTCCTCTGCCACCATGCCACAATTCTACCCATAACTTTAAACACACATTTCTGTCACTCACTTGTGATGTTTGATTAAATCCTTTTCATGAATTTAATAGGCACAATGTTGGTATTGGAACAAAGGGCGAACATATTGTTATGTCACAGCATTATCCCTCCGCTGTTCCTTTTATTAATGATTCTCTCTGATCTCAGATCAACAGTCTCCCTGATCTCAGATCAACAGCCTCCCTGATCTAAGATCAACAGTCTCCCTGATCTCAGCTCAACAGTCTCCCTGATCTCAGATCAACAGCCTCCCTGATCTAAGATCAACAGTCTCCCTGATCTCAGATCAACAGCCTCCCTGATCTAAGATCAACAGTCTCCCTGATCTCAGATCAACAGTCTCCCTGATCTCAGATCAACAGCCTCCCTGATCTAAGATCAACAGTCTCCCTGATCTCAGCTCAACAGTCTCCCTGATCTTAGATCAACAGTCTCCCTGATCTCAGATCAACAGTCTCCCTGATCTCAGATCAACAGCCTCCCTGATCTAAGATCAACATTTCAAATTAGAAGGCCAACTACTACAATAGACCAGCAACCGAAAACAACAATTTGTTGATCTTTCACATTTTTAATTTTGAAAATATAACTATATTTTATATATGTTGTGGACAAAGGTGGACAATAACCAGGGCAAGGCTCTCTTAAGGTGGACAATAACCAGGGCAAGGCTCTCTTAAGGTGGACAATAACCAGGGCAAGGCTCTCTTAAGGTGGACAATAACCAGGGCAAGGCTCTCTTAAGGTGGAAATAACCATGGCAAGGCTCTCTTAAGGTGAACAGTAACCAGGGCAAGGCTCCCCAAGGTGGACAATAACCAGGGCAAGGCTCCCCAAGGTGGACAATAACCAGGGCAAGGCTCCCCAAGGTGGACAATAACCAGGGCAAGGCTCTCCTAAGGTGGACAATAACCAGGGCAAGGCTCCCCAAGGTGGACAATAACCAGGGCAAGGCTCCCCAAGGTGGACAATAACCAGGGCAAGGCTCTCCTAAGGTGGACAATAACCAGGGCAAGGCTCTCCTAAGGTGGACAATAACCAGGGCAAGGCTCCCCAAGGTGGACAATAACCAGGGCAAGGCTCTCCTAAGGTGGACAATAACCAGGGCAAGGCTCCCCAAGGTGGACAATAACCAGGGCAAGGCTTCCCCAAGGTGGACAATAACCAGGGCAAGGCTCTCCTAAGGTGGACAATAACCAGGGCAAGGCTCCCCAAGGTGGACAATAACCAGGGCAAGGCTCCCCCAAGGTGGACAATAACCAGGGCAAGGCTCCCCAAGGTGGACAATAACCAGGGCAAGGCTCTCCTAAGGTGGACAATAACCAGGGCAAGGCTCCCCAAGGTGGACAATAACCAGGGCAAGGCTCCCCAAGGTGGACAATAACCAGGGCAAGGCTCTCTTAAGGTGAACAATAACCAGGGCAAGGCTCTCTTAAGGTGAACAGTAACCAGGGCAAGGCTCTCTTAAGGTGAACAGTAACCAGGGCAAGGCTCTCCTAAGGTGGACAATAACCAGGGCAAGGCTCCCCAAGGTGGACAATAACCAGGGCAAGGCTCCCCAAGGTGGACAATAACCAGGGCAAGGCTCTCTTAAGGTGAACAGTAACCAGGGCAAGGCTCTCCTAAGGTGGACAATAACCAGGGCAAGGCTCCCCAAGGTGGACAATAACCAGGGCAAGGCTCCCCAAGGTGGACAATAACCAGGGCAAGGCTCCCCAAGGTGGACAATAACCAGGGCAAGGCTCCCCAAGGTGGACAATAACCAGGGCAAGGCTCCCGAAGGTGGCCAATAACCAGGGCAAGGCTCCCCAAGGTGGACAATAACCAGGGCAAGGCTCTCCTAAGGTGGACAATAACCAGGGCAAGGCTCCCCCAAGGTGGACAATAACCAGGGCAAGGCTCTCCTAAGGTGGCCATTAACCAGGGCAAGGCTCTCCTAAGGTGGACAATAACCAGGGCAAGGCTCTCCTAAGGTGGACAATAACCAGGGCAAGGCTCCCCAAGGTGGACAATAACCAGGGCAAGGCTCCCCAAGGTGGACAATAACCAGGGCAAGGCTCCCCAAGGTGGACAATAACCAGGGCAAGGCTCTCCTAAGGTGGACAATAACCAGGGCAAGGCTCTCCTAAGGTGGACAATAACCAGGGCAAGGCTCCCCAAGGTGGACAATAACCAGGGCAAGGCTCCCGAAGGTGGCCAATAACCAGGGCAAGGCTCCCCAAGGTGGACAATAACCAGGGCAAGGCTCTCCTAAGGTGGACAATAACCAGGGCAAGGCTCCCCCAAGGTGGACAATAACCAGGGCAAGGCTCTCCTAAGGTGGCCATTAACCAGGGCAAGGCTCTCCTAAGGTGGACAATAACCAGGGCAAGGCTCTCCTAAGGTGGACAATAACCAGGGCAAGGCTCCCCAAGGTGGACAATAACCAGGGCAAGGCTCCCCAAGGTGGACAATAACCAGGGCAAGGCTCCCCAAGGTGGACAATAACCAGGGCAAGGCTCTCCTAAGGTGGACAATAACCAGGGCAAGGCTCTCCTAAGGTGGACAATAACCAGGGCAAGGCTCCCCAAGGTGGACAATAACCAGGGCAAGGCTCTCCTAAGGTGGACAATAACCAGGGCAAGGCTCCCCAAGGTGGACAATAACCAGGGCAAGGCTCCCCAAGGTGGACAATAACCAGGGCAAGGCTCCCCAAGGTGGACAATAACCAGGGCAAGGCTCTCCTAAGGTGGACAATAACCAGGGCAAGGCTCTCCTAAGGTGGACAATAACCAGGGCAAGGCTCCCCCAAGGTGGACAATAACCAGGGCAAGGCTCTCCTAAGGTGGCCATTAACCAGGGCAAGGCTCTCCTAAGGTGGACAATAACCAGGGCAAGGCTCCCAAAGGTGGACAATAACCAGGGCAAGGCTCCCAAAGGTGGACAATAACCAGGGCAAGGCTCCCCAAGGTGGACAATAACCAGGGCAAGGCTCTCCTAAGGTGGACAATAACCAGGGCAAGGCTCTCCTAAGGTGGACAATAACCAGGGCAAGGCTCCCCAAGGTGGACAATAACCAGGGCAAGGCTCTCCTAAGGTGGACAATAACCAGGGCAAGGCTCCCCAAGGTGGACAATAACCAGGGCAAGGCTCCCCAAGGTGGACAATAACCAGGGCAAGGCTCCCCCAAGGTGGACAATAACCAGGGCAAGGCTCTCCTAAGGTGGACAATAACCAGGGCAAGGCTCCCCAAGGTGGACAATAACCAGGGCAAGGCTCCCCAAGGTGGACAATAACCAGGGCAAGGCTCTCCTAAGGTGGACAATAACCAGGGCAAGGCTCTCCTAAGGTGGACAATAACCAGGGCAAGGCTCTCCTAAGGTGGACAATAACCAGGGCAAGGCTCCCCAAGGTGGACAATAACCAGGGCAAGGCTCTCCTAAGGTGGACAATAACCAGGGCAAGGCTCTCCTAAGGTGGACAATAACCAGGGCAAGGCTCCCCAAGGTGGACAATAACCAGGGCAAGGCTCCCCAAGGTGGACAATAACCAGGGCAAGGCTCCCCCAAGGTGGACAATAACCAGGGCAAGGCTCTCCTAAGGTGGACAATAACCAGGGCAAGGCTCCCCAAGGTGGACAATAACCAGGGCAAGGCTCCCCAAGGTGGACAATAACCAGGGCAAGGCTCTCCTAAGGTGGACAATAACCAGGGCAAGGCTCTCCTAAGGTGGACAATAACCAGGGCAAGGCTCTCCTAAGGTGGACAATAACCAGGGCAAGGCTCCCCAAGGTGGACAATAACCAGGGCAAGGCTCTCCTAAGGTGGACAATAACCAGGGCAAGGCTCCCCAAGGTGGACAATAACCAGGGCAAGGCTCTCCTAAGGTGGACAATAACCAGGGCAAGGCTCTCCTAAGGTGGACAATAACCAGGGCAAGGCTCCCCAAGGTGGACAATAACCAGGGCAAGGCTCTCCTAAGGTGGACAATAACCAGGGCAAGGCTCCCCAAGGTGGACAATAACCAGGGCAAGGCTCCCCAAGGTGGACAATAACCAGGGCAAGGCTCCCCCAAGGTGGACAATAACCAGGGCAAGGCTCTCCTAAGGTGGACAATAACCAGGGCAAGGCTCCCCAAGGTGGACAATAACCAGGGCAAGGCTCCCCAAGGTGGACAATAACCAGGGCAAGGCTCTCCTAAGGTGGACAATAACCAGGGCAAGGCTCTCCTAAGGTGGACAATAACCAGGGCAATGCTCTCTTAAGGTGGACAATAACCAGGGCAAGGCTCTCCTAAGGTGGACAATAACCAGGGCAAGGCTCTCCTAAGGTGGACAATAACCAGGGCAAGGCTCTCCTAAGGTGGACAATAACCAGGGCAAGGCTCTCCTAAGGTGGACAATAACCAGGGCAAGGCTCCCCAAGGTGGACAATAACCAGGGCAAGGCTCCCCAAGGTGGACAATAACCAGGGCAAGGCTCTCCTAAGGTGGACAATAACCAGGGCAAGGCTCTCCTAAGGTGGACAATAACCAGGGCAAGGCTCTCCTAAGGTGGACAATAACCAGGTTAAGAAAAAATGACATCATGAAATCTAAGAGAAATTCCTGTTTGATTGAACAAAATGGCCGCTGATGTGAACTAGCCGTACTGGATCGCACAGATTTATCTGCCGCTAGATGGAGCTGCCTGGTAGATAGGCTTATGACATGTGGGTGTAAACCAGGCAAAGAATGCACAGCCCAATATTCAAATTCTCCTCTTTGATACTAAATCAAAATTGGAATTTATTTCCTTTCAATGTGGAAACTATTCAATATATGGGGATTCCCAAAATACTGTGGCTTTTCTGTGAGAGGGATATAGCGTGTTATTATGTCTCAATTTGTCAAATGGCCTTGTTTATGATGTCATATCAGACAGTAAATGATACTGATCAGTGTCTCCATACATCATATCACATTAGTGTCAATGGTAAATATCCCGTATGAAGGTCAGAGTTGAGTGGTGAATGCTCTCAAAGCGGCCAAAATCACATAACACAAAAATAGTGCAATCGTGTAGCTTGGAACCCGAGGAGAATATGAAACTAGACCCGGAGAATATGAAACTAGACCCGGAGAATATGATACGAGACCCGGAGACTATGAAACGAGACCCGAAGACTATGAAACGAGACCCGAAGACTATGAAACTAGACCCGAAGACTATGAAACTAGACCCGGAGACTATGAAACTAGACCCGAAGACTATGAAACTAGACCCTAATGCGTGAACCTCCCTCTCTCACATTTCGTGCTCTTAACCTTGTTTAAGGATCAAGACATTGTTGTTTATTATCAGATGAACAGTCTTTTTCTCCAGAACAAGACGTTATGTGAAATGTGAAATGGAATTTCTTAAAACATTCTCAGCAACAATGCCCACATCAGGTCGATCTTCCAGCCTTTTAGCCAGTGTGAAAGTAGCACTGCCGGCAGTGGGAGTTGAACCCACCACCTCCTGTCCTCCACTTATATAACCAGTGTGAAAGTAACACTGCCAGCAGTGGGAGTTGAACCCACCACCTCCCGTCCTTTACTTATATAACGAGTGTGAAAGTAACACTGCCAGCAGTGGGAGTTGAACCCATCACCTCCCGTCCTCCACTTCTTTAACCAGTGTGAAAGTAACACTGCCAGCAGTGGGAGTCGAACCCATCACCTCCCGCCCTCCACTTATATAACCAGTGTGAAAGTAGCACTGCCGGCAGTGGGAGACGAACCCACCACCTCCCGTCCTCCACTTCTTTAACCAGTGTGAAAGTAACACTGCCAGCAGTGGGAGTTGAACCCACCACCTCCCGTCCTTTACTTCTATAACCAGTGTGAAGGTAACACTGCCGGCAGTGGGAGTCGAACCCACCACCTCTCGTCCTCCACTTCTTTAACCAGTGTGAAAGTAACACTGCCAGCAGTGGGAGTTGAACCCACCACCTCCCGTCCTTTACTTATATAACCAGTGTGAAAGTAACACTGCCAGCAGTGGGAGTTGAACCCACCACCTCCCGTCCTTTACTTATATAACCAGTGTGAAAGTAACACTGCCAGCAGTGACAGTTGAACCCACCACCTCCCGTCCTCCACTTCTTTAACCAGTGTGAAAGTAACACTGCCAGCAGTGGGAGTTGAACCCACCACCTCCCGTCCTCCACTTCTTTAACCAGTGTGAAAGTAACACTGCCAGCAGTGGGAGTTGAACCCACCACCTCCCGTCCTTTACTTATATAACCAGTGTGAAAGTAACACTGCCAGCAGTGGGAGTTGAACCCACCACCTCCCGTCCTCCACTTCTTTAACCAGTGTGAAAGTAACACTGCCAGCAGTGGGAGTTGAACCCGCCACCTCCCGTCCTCCACATATATAACCAGTGTGGAAGTAACACTACCGGCAGTGGGAGTCCAACCCACCACCTCCCGTCCTCCACTTATATTACCAGTGTGGAAGTAACACTGCCGGCAGTGGGAGTCGAACCCACCACCTCCCGTCCTCCACTTATATAACCAGTGTGAAAGTAACATTACCGGCAGTGGGAGTCGAACCCACCACCTCCCGTCCTTTACTTCTATAACCAGTGTGAAAGTAACACTGCCGGCAGTGGGAGTTGAACCCACCACCTCCTGTCCTCCACTTATATAACCAGTGTGAATGTAACACTGCTGGCAGTGGGAGACGAACCCACCACCTCCCGTCCTCCACTTATATAACCAGTGTGACAGTAGCACTGCCGGCAGTGGGAGTTGAACCAACCACCTCCCGTCCTCCACTTCTATAACCAGTGTGAAAGTAACACTGCCGGCAGTGGGGAGACGAACCCACCACCTCCCGTCCTCTACTTATATAACCAGTGTGAAAGTAGCACTGCCGGCAGTGGGAGTCGAACCCACCACCTCCCGTCCTCCACTTATATAACCAGTGTGAAAGTAACACTGCCGGCATTTGGAGTCGAACCCACCACCTCCCGTCCTCCACTTATATAACCAGTGTGAAAGTAGCACTGCCGGCAGTGGGAGTTGAACCAACCACCTCCTGTCCTCCACTTATATAACCAGTGTGACAGTAGCACTGCCGGCATTTGGAGTCGAACCCACCACCTCCCGTCCTCCACTTATATAACCAGTGTGAAAGTAGCACTGCCGGCAGTGGGAGTTGAACCCACCACCTCCCGTCCTCCACTTGTTTAACCAAGAGAAAATGATGTGATCCTGGTATATATGATATCATGAGGGAGGTAGATTGTATATGAGGCACTCTCTGTGTATTCAAAACATTATATCCAGGATAAAGCGGGTTTGAATGGGGCGAGTGTAGAGAACCAATGGGAATGGCAAATGTAACATTTGTTAAAGTTTGTTCATTTATTTCTTCGGATAAACACAACTTTACAATTAATATCTCTACAAGTTTGAATCTAGCTCTCGATATTAGTTATTATATATAACCTCTCTCCACCAATCACCATCTCTCATTTTATTCACCCTATGTTCAGTTTTGACATGCAAATGGATGAAGTTTTTCACTCAAATCACTAAAACATTATTATATGAAATAGGAACGTCTAGATGTGGAAAGCAGTTAGCAGATTCCACATGATCAGGATGTACAAGCGCTATGAGAATGAACTACGCTGCACACAGATATAGCTTACAGAAGAATTGGGAATGAACTTGCTGGTCAGGCCAGCTTCTGCTTCCAAATATATTTCAATATCCTATCTAGAAGGCTAATGTTTCGAGAGACCATCCCCTCTCAGAAAATAATAATAATTTGGTGATCTCCATATATTAGGAGTTAAATTGACAAAGGTTACATATCCGGTGTCTCAATAGCATTTGATATCATTCCCAGACATTTGATATCATTCCCAGACATTTGATATCATTCCCAGACTATGGTCTCCAAACTACTCTCCTTAGCTCCTAATGTCGGAATAGCGCATACCTTTGCCAAGCTGTACAACAGCCCTCTTGATATAAATGGGAATGATACGTCTAGTCACTTGGACTAATCACTTGGTCTAATCACTTGGTCTAATCACCTGGTCTAATCACCTGGTCTAATCACTTGGTCAGAGCAGCTTAACCATCATCTCTGAACATTTGTCAAGATCTGCTTAAAAACCTTTTTGAAATGTCCTGCGAAAATGAATTACATGCAAGAGCAGAAAAACACCTCTCGGGTAATTGATTTTCCTAATTTATATGTAAACAAGAAAGATTTATGTTAAAGGGAAACAATAATATCACGTGAGCACTGTCCCGCGAAGGCATAAATTCTGATTTTTGTCTTGTGTGAGTGCATTTTTGACGTATGTGCGTACACATGTATATGGCAGTGCGTATATATATGTATGTATGTGCGTATATGTGTGCAATAAAATCTTGTAGAACCATATCATATATTTGGAAAGTTTCACAATATCTGTCAATGTCCAGAACAAACGGGGTACACTACCTGTGTTGGCGCATGCGCCGTGTGGCCTTATTCCTATATCGCGATATAATGTCAACATGCTTAATATAAAAGCAATAAGAAGAAAGCAAAGATAGTAAAAGAGATTAGATAGCAACTCGAATTCTCTTTAGAATTGCCCCCAAATGTAATTGTTGTGTAATCTGGACTGCATCATGTAACCCTTTGAAGTATACAGAGTCATATGATAAAAGATACCAAGTGGATGTAACACTATCATGCGAAGATAATGGGAATAACATATTTTGGGATATCAGTGCCAACTTAGGCCATTCTCTGGTCCTTAGGAGGAAAGGTTTTAGGGAGAATTTGATTTTAGTAACGAAGAGAAGGGAGAATGGACCCAACCAACCCCCAACCCCCCACCACACACGTTTACACGCACAGAAGAAAACTATGATTTGTACCATAATTGCAAGTTGACATTCTCTTAGCCATGACATTCTCTTAGTGCCATATATTCTATGTTTGCAGCGGCGCACCATCTAACATGCTCCATGTCCTATACCTCCATTCCAGATGGTCTTTCATCAGTGCGCTCCCATTTCTGGTAAATGACAATTGTCAATCACGGGGACATGTTTTCATTGTGCCCATGTCCTGTGTATGTTTTAAGATCTGCCAAGATCAACACCTCATTCCTTTCATATTCTTTACAAACTATGTCGTGTCCTTTGTAATCATTCATTTGACTTAACCCTCTTTTCCCATATCCAGGTGTTGTTAAGAGACTTAACCCTCTTTTCCCATAATCAGGTGTTATATTCACCATGCAGCTATTTTCAGAGTTTTTTCACCACTAACAACTCTTTGTTATCACATAATATCGCCCATGTCAAACTTTGATAAACGAAAAGGTTCATTTCATGCATTGCATGCAACATGAGAAAGGACTTCTCCCAAATAAGATCAATATAATACTGTGTGAAAGAAGCCTACACACTAGGAAATGAATTGAGCCCCACTATGTCTGTGTGCAAGCTGGATGGGATTAGCTGCCGCTATATCAGACAACAGCTGACAATGCCTCAGATTGCAAGCCCTCCATAATTGGTCATGAAATGTGTCATTGCTAATACAAGGGTGTCAGACGCAGTGACAAACAATTGGACACATGGCACACCCCATCACGTGATAGACAGGTGTCACATGACCTCATGGTTGTCAATCATTGTCTAATCCTGTGTGGCTCCAACAAGGAGTACTGTCTGTGTTCGTTATCAGGGCCGTACAGGATCATCTCAACTTCACTCAGCAAATGCTTATAAATATGACAGCCCCCCCTGTGAAAAAATGGCCGATATAGAGGGCATCAAAGAAATCAAGCAGCGTATTATAATTTGTTCATACCTTTAGCGTGCTTTTCAAACACTAAATTGTTTCATATGTGGCCATTGCTCAGGCGAAACCTCCGCTTGCTGAGAAAGAATATTCATTTTCAGGTGTGCAAAAGAAATTCGAACTAATTTTTATTATTATTATGAATATTTATCTGTCGATTTTCTTTTTGGTTGGGAAAAAGGTGTTTTACATTGCATTATGTTGCTTAAATATTATTGATTAAAAATTAAAACATGATAATATCAAATAGGCCCGTGCGTCTGCTAAAATTTAGATTCAAAAAGAATATTGCATGACGTGTAATATTGCATGACGTGTACTTCCCTTAAGAGAAATCAAGCACATTCCCAACCAGTATTCGGCCATCTTGATTTCTGTTGTGAGTGAACTCATCGAGTACATATTAACACATTAACTCCCTAAGAAACTAACATCCTACCAGACAACTTTCCATATGACATCTCCAGAAAAAATATGCACCACTCCAGTCACTGACTTTCTTTGTTCTATTACAATGTTCTGTCTTATGAGTTTAAGTTAAATATATAAAATGTGTCTGGACATTATGTAACACACCTGATATTCAATGTAAATAATTACATGCTAACCCTATATACCTACATACAGAGGATCAACTACAAAATGTTGTCTTATATTTAAATTAGACATGAATTATCTGCTTCTTCTTTTGATCTGCATTACGGACTGCATTACGGACTGCATTACGGACTGCATTACAGACTGTGTTACGGACTGCATTACGGACTGCATTACGGACTGCATTACGGACTGCATTACAGACTGTGTTACGGACTGCATTACGGACTGCATTACGGACTGCACATATGGAAACACAGCCTAGGGGAAGATCAGCCTGAGCGCATTGGTTGTCAAAGGACTTCAACTATAAAACATCTTTTGATTGATGTATCGATATTGATATTAAAAGGACTCAATATTTTACTGTGCAAGATTTACGTATGTTATTTTCTACAGTGGATACTTCTATAAAAGTATCATTTTTCAAACCGAATAGGAGTAGATAACCAAAACGAAATGTGGAGCTTTGTTTACTTAGGTCATTGACCTATTTATTAAAACCCATAAAACATCAAATAATATTTCGCATTTTACATTAGATTTATCGATTTGAACATAAATATATCTATAATTGATATATTGAAATGGATTTGTTGGATTTCTGTGCACAAATTGTTAACATATCGTATTGGTTTTATAGTTGTTATATCTAGTGAATACTTTTGTTGTTACCATTGTAGGCACTGGATGTCCTGCACGGTTGATGTGCCTTTATGCCACTATTCCTTGATTCATTCATGCAATGTTACAATACCGAGGAAGGTATCTGGGATAAACGGCACTGGAACTATTGCATGCAATGTTACAATACCGAGGAAGGTATCTGGGATAAACGGCACTGGAACTATTGCATGCAATGTTACAATACCGAGGAAGGTATCTGGGATAAACGGCACTGGAACTATTGCATGCAATGATACAATACCGAGGAAGGTATCTGGGATAAACGGCACTGGAACTATTGCATGCAATGTTACAATACCGAGGAAGGTATCTGGGATAAACGGCACTGGAACTATTGCATGCAATGATACAATACCGAGGAAGGTATCTGGGATAAACGGCACTGGAACTATTGCATGCAATGTTACAATACCGAGGAAGGTATCTGGGATAAACGGCACTGGAACTATTGCATGCAATGTTACAATACCGAGGAAGGTATCTGGGATAAACGGCACTGGAACTATTGCATGCAATGTTACAATACCGAGGAAGGTATCTGGGATAAACGGCACTGGAACTATTGCATGCAATGTTACAATACCGAGGAAGGTATCTGGGATAAACGGCACTGGAACTATTGCTTTATGTATTCACACAGATCAGTTAATAAAACATTCTCTCCCAAAACAACAAGGTCTCCTAACTTATTGACCTTTCAACAATGGGGCTGTGCTTTGGTGGACTGGGCAGAAAGGGTCAGGCACAAAGGAGGAGCAGGAGGTGTCGCACCTTGCCATCTCACATTCAGTGCCATCTCACATTCACTGAACACATAGCAACCCACAACAAGTCTCCCAGCATGATCTGCAAGTGTTCACCATCAGAGTAAACACAACATGTTCCACTGCCTTGTGTCAATCAGCGCGCCCCACAAGCTGCAGACTTGCTCAGGCTCAAGCTCCACGCATCTGTATGCCACAGCCACTGGACCCAATAAGAGACCGCTAATAGCCCATCTAATTCTCTTGTTGTCAGACGTCTGGCAGATACAGTACTCACACCATAGGATATCAAGTATATATAGTTGACACGATGTATGAATGTGATGGCGCATAGAAAGGTGTGGATTGTCGAGATTGTGTATAGAAAGATACGATAAATCCCCGTGTGTGGCGTGCGCCTGATCGTCGCTCAGCTTGCCGCACCTTCCTCTTTGTTATTCTTGCATATTTTCATAAGGAATGACTACCAGACATATTACATTAACTCAGCGTTGCGCATGTAGGATTCCCCTTCTCCACACGGCCACATGCAAACATTGTTATCTGTCTGTCATGCCTGCCATTGGTATTACGTCCTACTGTTTGGGAATGCTGATATGCACAGTGAGGACTCACGTACATGAAGTGGTAGCTCATTGCACACCACCAGATAGGAAGAGGTCATGTGCCAATATGTGTATGTAGTATTACTCTATATAAACTAAGGGCATGGAAGCTCTTGCACAACATTTCTGTTAATCTTGTGTCTCAAATTAGATAAAATATAGTTAAGTATATCCTTAAATTTAAGGATATAATCCAATGCTAAGATAAAACAGTATTATTTAGGAACCGTAAACCCTTTGTTTTTATACAATATTTCTTTCATGAAGTTAAAAAAATGAGAAAAGGTCTGTGATTGAGTGATGGAACAAGCTATAAATAAGATTATTCCCAAGAAAGTCTATAAATTGTGTTTCCCCTTTGTTGCTCAATTGCTTAATTGCTCCAGATATTTGTAAAGAACTACAAGGTATTGTCACACCCCACCAAGCACAGACCGGTACCACTGGCACAGACCGGTACCTCTGGCACAGTTGGCAGAGCATACGACCGGCCCCACCAAGCACAGACCGGTACCACTGGCACAGTTGGCAGAGCATACGACCGGCCCCACCAAGCACAGACCGGTACCACTGACACAGTTGGCAGAGCATACGACCGGCCCCACCAAGCACAGACCGGTACCACTGACACAGTTGGCAGAGCATACGACCGGCCCCACCAAGCACAGACCGGTACCACTGACACAGTTGGCAGAGCATACGACCGGCCCCACCAAGCACAGACCGGTACCACTGACACAGTTGGCAGAGCATACGACCGGCCCCACCAAGCACATACCGGTACCACTGGCACAGTTGGCAGAGCATACGACCGGCCCCACCAAGCACAGACCGGTACCACTGGCACAGACCGGTACCACTGGCACAGTTGGCAGAGCATACGACCGGCCCCACCAAGCACAGACAGGTACCACTGGCACAGTTAGCAGAGCATACGACCGGCCCCACCAAGCACAGACCGGTACCACTGGCACAGACCGGTACCTCTGGCACAGTTGGCAGAGCATACGACCGGCCCCACCAAGCACAGACCGGTACCACTGGCACAGTTGGCAGAGCATACGACCGGCCCCACCAAGCACAGACCGGTACCACTGGCACAGTTGGCAGAGCATATGACCGGCCCTACCAAGCACAGACCGGTACCACTGACACAGTTGGCAGAGCATACGACCGGCCCCACCAAGCACAGACCGGTACCACTGACACAGACCGGTACCACTGACACAGACCGGTACCACTGACACAGTTGGCAGAGCATACGACCGGCCCCACCAAGCACAGACCGGTACCACTGACACAGTTGGCAGAGCATACGACCGGCCCCACCAAGCACAGACCGGTACCACTGACACAGTTGGCAGAGCATACGACCGGCCCCACCAAGCACAGACCGGTACCACTGACACAGTTGGCAGAGCATACGACCGGCCCCACAAGCACAGTTAGCAGAGCTATTCTTATCATTTAGTTTGCAGACAGCTCATGTGTATGAGCATAGCGCAAGACTGAGATCAAAGCTATTCTTATCATTTAGTTTGCAGACAGCTCATGTGTATGAGCATAACGCAAGACTGAGATCAGAGTTATTCTTATCATTGGGTTTGCAGACAGCTCATGTGCAAAGCTATTCTTATCATTTGATTTGCAGTCAGCTCACGTGTATGAGCATAACGCAAGACTGAGATCAAAGCTATTCTTATCATTTGGTCTGCAGACAGCTCATGTGTAAAGCTATTCTTATCATTTAGTTTGCAGACAGCTCATGTGTAAAGCTATTCTTATCATTTGGTTTGCAGACAGCTCATGTGTAAAGCTATTCTTATCATTTAGTTTGCAGACAGCTCATGTGTAAAGCTATTCTTATCATTTAGTTTGCAGACAGCTCATGTGTTTGAGTGACTTCACGGGATGACTTCCGGTCACCGTACAATGTTCAGTCAGATATCTCGTGACAAAGAGGAAGTGCGAAGACAACATTACCGATGCAATACAGAGTAGAAACAAGAATGTATTTAATATTCAGTCGCACAGCCAACTCCGAGCTAACAAATTTAGGGCGATATAGCATTTACTTTGCATTCCCTTGTCACACCATGCCTGTGACTTGGTATTTCTTCCAAGTGTTTTAGAAGCGCTGTCATGTACAGCGAAGACTGGGAGTTTTCATGGGTGACTCAGTAGGCACTTCAGCGAAACCCAAAAGTCTTTGAACATCTGCAGATGATGTCGTCTAATTTAAACAATGCACAAAATAATCGCCATGATAGCGAACTTGGACTTGTTGCAGGAGGGTTCGGTTGGGCAAAGCAAAGCCCTTGCCCTTGCAATATAGCGCCTCTGTGTTCTTATATCGTTTGTACTAATAACCCTGTCACACAAGGGCTGCCATTGTACTGCGTTTGCGTAATGTCAAAAAAATGCCGACAAGCTCACAATAAGGACTCGAAGCACACATTGAAGACTCAGTTGTCATTCTCTGATAATTCCTCTGCAGAATGCCACGAGAATTCCACGGGAATGCCACGAACTCAGTGGAATGATGTGCGAGAACCATTTATGCGCTATTACAACTTTTGTCACTTTTATAATACACTTTTTCAAACATCATGTGGCACCACTGCATTTTGTCAGGTACTCAACGCACAGCAGACATCGTTCTGTTTTGACAAGGTTGATATCAAGCGTATGATTCAGTAACTCACACAAGATAAAAGCTCATATGTCCAATATAACTCACAGTGATCTCATCATATATGTGCAGTTACTAAAAATGATTGGAAACTCTTAAAAGACAAATCTAGACACGAGGCTGGTAATACCTAAATTACATTTGCGCCAATTTCCCAAAAGGTACCTGAGCTCCCCTTTCTTCTTTTTTTATTTTCTTTACTTATTTATTCGTTTGTTTATCTTTATCTTATTTTTTTCTTCATTTTTTTATAATAAAAAGGGTGTTGTGAGGACACATGGATGATCGGTCACAATCGGGCAATTTGTAGATGTCGCTTCGGTCTCCGGGAACTTTAAGTTGCAACATTATAGACCCACTACGAGATTCATCATTTGCCTCATACATATTCATCTCTTTGGTATATAACTTTTGCTCACAAAGATTACTGTCAAAAAGTATTAAAGCTTTCATGAAATCATAGAGGGGGTTAGAGGCAAGTTTACAAAGATGTGGGGAAAATGTGATGTGGTATAGATAGATTACTGTATGGGTCTAAGGCCTTATGTTGGGGTAATATGATAACCATTTGATCACAAAGTTTCGGGTATAGTCATGCTTGTTACGTCAGAAAAAATGCTTGAAAGTTTGATTTTCTGAAAGTTGTAAGCGATTCAACCATTAATTACCTCTACTATACGACACAATTTGCTTTTTTCCAGCACATTTTCTACATAGAGACCATGATAGAGATTGTACAAAGGTGAATACCTGTAGAAAGGGGTTATCATAGATATACGTCTGTGAAAATTAAAAAGAAAAATCTCCGATTACTCTTTGGAAAGGACAGGTATTGATTCTTGATTATAGGTTAATATCTGACGCATGGATTCACTTTAAACAATATGAAATATATAATTTCTCAATGCTTCACATTGACTTGGACCTCTGGCGAATTCTCTGGACCCTGTCCATAGTTTACTCAGCTAACAGCTGCAGGCAGCCAGGCCCCATTATTGGCACATATTCCCTGACTTAAATCCTGACTGTCTTTAGCGGTTGATATGAGACACATAATAATCCCATCATTTATGATGTAATGCATCTTTTTCTCAGGCTAGTATTTCCCATCGTTTCTTTTCTTTTCCTTTTTCCTTTTTTATTTTTTTACTTTAAACTCATATACAAAGAATTAATTTAGACGAATCCAAAACATTTTAGTACAGTACGTGAAGCTAATCAACCTCTGTAATTTATTATGAAAAGTTACTACAGAGGAATGAACGTAGACTAACTGCTAATCTGCGACAAACCTTCCTGGCAATGTACTGAAACAACTATTCACAAGATTTCTTCTACATCACGAATAAAGGTGAAGTATGGTAAAGTCACCTGGCATAGATGACTCAGATAGCACTCCAGGGTACCACAGAGGATGGCACCTGTATCCAGGCACTCCAGGGTACCACAGAGGATGGCAACTGTATCGAGGCACTCCAGGGTACCACAGAGGATGGCAACTGTATCCAGGCACTCCAGGGTACCACAGAGGATGGCAACTGTATCCAAGCACTCCAGGGTACAACAGAGGATGGCAACTGTATCCAAGCACTCCAGGGTACCACAGAGGATGGCAACTGTATCCAGGCACTCCAGGGTACCACAGAAGATGGCAACTGTATCCAGGCACTCCAGGGTACCACAGAGGATGGCAACTGTATCCAGGCACTCAAGGGTACCACAGAGGATGGCACCTGTATCCAGGCACTCCAGGGTACCACAGAGGATGGCAACTGTATCCAGGCACTCCAGGGTACCACAGAGGATGGCAACTGCATCCAGGCACTCCAGGGTACCAAATAGGATGGCAACTGTATCCAGGCACTCCAGGGTACCACAGAGGATGGCAACTGTATCCAGGCACTCCAGGGTACCACAGAGGATGGCAACTGTATCCAAGCACTCCATGGTACCACAGAGGATGGCAACTGTATCCAGGCACTCCAGGGTACCATAGAGGATGGCACCTGTATCCAGGCACTCCAGGGTACCACAGAGGATGGCAACTGTATCCAGGCACTCCAGGGTACCACAGAGGATGGCAACTGTATCCAGGCACTCCAGGGTACAACAGAGGATGGAAAATGCATCCAGGCACTCCAGGGTACAACAGAGGATGGAAAATGCATCCAGGCACTCCAGGGTACCACAGAGGATGGCAACTGTATCCAGGCACTCCAGGGTACAACAGAGGATGGAAAATGCATCCAGGCACTCCAGGGTACAACAGAGGATGGAAAATGCATCCAGGCACTCCAGGGTACCACAGAGGATGGCACCTGTATCCAGGCACTCCAGGGTACCACAGAGGATCGCGACTGTATCCAGGCACTCCAGGGTACCACAGAGGATGGCAACTGTATCCAGGCACTCTAGGGTAACACAGAGGATGGCACCTGTATCCAGGCATTGCAGGGTACCACAGAGGATGGCAACTGTCTTGAACACCTGAGAACCTGGTGGGAGTCAGAAATCACTAACCCTAAATCACTAACCCAAACCCTGAGCACGGTCAGAGCATTCCCGGGCATTCCCACTGCATCTTGGGCATTTCCACTGCATCTAGGACATTCCCATTGCATCTAGGGCATTCCCACTGCACGCAGGACATCCCACTTCATCTAGGACATTCCCACTGCATCCAGGGCATTCCCACTGCATCTAGGGCATTTCCACTGCATCTAGGACATTCCCATTGCATCTAGGGCATTTCCACTGCATCTAGGGCATTCCCATTGCATCTAGGGCATACCCACTGCACCCAGGGCATTTCCATTGCATCTAGGGCATTTCCACTGCATCTAGGGCATTTCCACTGCATTTAGGGCATTCCCATTGCATCTAGGACATTCTCATTGCATCTAGGGCATTTCCATTGCATCTAGGACATTCCCATTGCATCTAGGGCATTTCCACTGCATCTAGGGCATACCCACTACACCCAGGGCATTTCCATTGCATCTAGGGCATTTCCACTGCATCTAGGGCATTTCCACTGCATTTAGGGCATTCCCATTGCATCTAGGGCATTCCCACTGCATCTAGGACATTCCCATTGCATCTAGGGCATTTCCACTGCATCTAGGGCATTCCCATTGCATCTAGGGCATACCCACTGCACCCAGGGCATTTCCATTGCATCTAGGGCATTTCCATTGCATCTAGGGCATTCTCATTGCATCTAGGGCATTTCCACTGCATCTAGGGCATTCCCATTGCATCTAGGGCATACCCACTGCACCCAGGGCATTTCCATTGCATCTAGGGCATTTCCACTGCATCTAGGGCATTCCCACTGCATCCAGGGCATTCCCACTGCACCCAGGGCATCCCACTGCATCTAGGGCATTTCCACTGCATCTAGGGCATTCCCACTGCATCTAGGGCATGCCCATTGTATCTAGGGCATTTCCACTGCATCCAGGGCATTCCCATTGCATCCAGGGCATTCCCACTGCACCCAGGACATCCCACTGCACCCAGGACATCCCACTGCATCTAGGGCATTCCCACTGCATCCAGGGCATTCCCATTGCATCTAGGGCATTCCCACTGCATCCAGGGCATTCCCACTGCACCCAGGGCATCCCACTGCATCTAGGGCATTCCCACTTCATCCAGGGCATTCCCACTGCACCCAGGGCATTCCCACTGCACCCAGGGCATTCCCACTGCACCCAGGGCATTCCCACTGCACCCAGGGCATTCCCACTTCATCCAGGGCATTCCCACTGCATCCAGGGCATTCCCACTGCATCCAGGGCATTCCCACTTCATCAAGGGCATTCCCACTTCATCCAGGGCATTCCCACTGCACCCAGGGCATTCCCACTGCATCCAGGGCATTCCCACTTCATCCAGGGCATTCCCACTGCATCTAGGGCATTCCCACCTTATCCAGGGCATTCCCACTGCATCCAGGGTATTCCCACTTCATCCAGGGCATTCCCACTGCATCCAGGGCATTCCCATATCGTCTTCAAACTGGACGATACGGAGACTCCATGAGAAGATGCAGTGAGAATTCAGTGGGAACACTTTGTGAATGATATGCATAAATTATACCAGATTATTTCACTTATGAAAACAATTTTCAGTAAACTTTCATACGAATGTTATGTAAAATATTCAATGGACATCAGACGTTTTGTGACGGGGGTATTAGGCTTGACCTTGTTGTGAGAATAAATTACACAATAAATTAACAGTCATGATTCATATAAATAATGAATATTTGATGTGATACAAATCGAATTAAAATCAGAAATGTTTTATGACTCCAAAAGTTTCCATATGAATGTAGGTAATGTCAATGCATGCTCTCTTACAATTGATTCAAAGTAAAATATATATATGAATTTATATTATTATATATTACATCTGTTAATATTTAATGGAATATTTCTCCACTCCCACATATCTGCGACTTTCGTTTGTATTCTCGGTGATGTTTAGGAATTTACATATGTCCATTGCACAGATTGAATGGTATTGACACAGGAATTGTACACCAAAGCTGTTGATGACTGGCGAGACTCTAGACTTGGGTTAGATTAATATATCGGTGAGATCATGTGATAACATAAATAACATGCACACTGTATTGCACCAGTGAAAGGCAATATACTTTACAACTTTGCTCCACTGTTCTACTTCAAATTTGGTGACAGAGAATTCTATCAACATTGAAATCACCAAGCCCGAGGGGATTCCGATTTTAACGATTGAGACAAGGAATTCCACAATTGTTATGAGGCATTCATAAATTTTATTATACAATTAATATCAGAACAATTATTGTTATATTCATGACTGATCCTTTTATTTCAATTCCAACACTGACATTCGCTTCGTCCAATTCGTGAAGACCAAGATATTGATTAACGAATTATATAGTATTATTTCTTGTTATTAAGACAATCTCAGTAACTATAAGCTTTATGAGGATTAATCCAGAACTTCACATTAAAAAGACTTTAAAATGCTGATATTGTTTTGAATGTCAGATCTTGATATCTATTTAGAGGCTATTGTTATAACAACTTGTTATCTATTGAACCATACGGTTGTTCCCTTCTGGCGCACGTCTCACCATAAGTTCAGATTAGTTACCTCATACAGCTTAGATCACTTTAACCATAACATTAATGGATGGGATATTCGTCAGCAGAAATCACTGTCAATCCTACATTGGCAAACTTGTGTCTTATCTGCATGATCTGATTTGCTCCACATGTTTATAAATCACCATCATCAACAGATTACTGGCATTAGGTACATTGGTATGCATACCGGATTAATATGGCGGCCCTGCTTCCGTGTCGTTGGCAAATAACTTAATCCACGTATTATATAAGCGAGAGTCAGCCCTGGCTTGTCTTGCTGACATTTTCGCATCTTGTAATTCTCTTGCCCTTTGCAACCATGATCTTAACAGGGCACTACCCACGCACTGCTTGCTCTACCCGTGGAATATAATACGACCCAACATTAAACATTACCTATGTGATAGAAAAGCCCGATAATAATACAATGCTTACCAGCTAATTGATGCAGTGTTACGTGTTACATTGGTAGTCCAACAAACCTAAACCATTGGTTCACAATACATACACATTTCAGAGATACTAATGATTTATCAGTTTCATCTCCTACGACAAGAAAATAAGTTGGTTAAAAAAATTAATTGTCCCTGTCACCTGTACCATGTGTGCCACAATGGGGTGACTGGCATTCTGGACACAGTGTGGATCTCATCCTTGTTACAGTTGATAGAATTATCATTCCGCTATCAATTGAACATAAAATAAAATATAAAATTGTCAGGTTTATTTTGGTATCAGCAATAAAAGGTTTAAATGTCTATTCGGAATCAATGTTTGTAAATGTAAAGCATTTTTTTAAAATATAAAGCTGATAAACTGCCTTAATAACTTGTTTAGCATGCGTCATACGTTCTGTCACACCAGAACAAAATCTGCTGTGCGTTACAAATTGAAAAGAATGCAGTGGTGATTCATGATCTCTTACTGAAAAGTGTTAACAAAAGTGAAATTACGTAGTTGGTAAAAGGCCTACGCGACCATCCTGGTATGAGACCTACACGACCATCCTACCTGGCTCTCACAGCGTCGACAGTATTATGTCCCCTCCACCTTGTCTTGGTGCATTTAGAACCAAATTTTATTGACCTTTTATATTGTTGTAGCTGGGGTTTTTACATCACTTTCAACATTATTTCAGTCATTTCGTGATGAGACCCACCCAGTCACAGATTTACAAGGACAACGGGTTGGTTAACCCTTTAGGCACGGGCCTCAGCTCATATGTGAAATTGTGGCATGATTTCCTTCTTGGCACAGCTAGGGATAGAACCCACGACCTTTGGATCACCATAGAGGAACTGGTGCTAATAAGCTGGCGCTCTAACCAACTGTGCCACGGCCCGTGGCCTTTGGGGGTGGCAGAAACAATACTGACACCAAAGGATGTACAATAGAAGAATTCTTAAATAACAATATATGTAGAGCCTTCAGGCTATCCACATTTGTGTTTTTACTATTCAACAGGGTAGTGATCATCATCCCACTATTTTAAATAATCATTTCCTCCACCAGACAAGCAATTTCATAAAGATTTTGGGCACAATATATTCCCAAACCAAAGCCTAATTCTAAGATTGAAGAAAATTCTTGGTTCAACGATGAGTGTAAAAGAAAACTGTCAAGGAATGCAAAAAAAGCTTTAAAAAAATTAATCTACAACCGAAGCAGCCACAAACGACAGTCAACTCAATTTAAACTGCTTCAATTTCAAACATAATGAGCTAAAGTCTGTTATATTCTTTAAATAAGTGAAAGAACAAGTTGGAAAGTTTATGTTTCCAAGTTAAATACACGTACACCAATTAAAAAATGCTGGGATTTGGTGCGTAAAATAACAGGGAATGGAGTTGGATTTTGTTTTGTATGGGGTTTTACATCACTTTCAACATTATTTCGGTCATTTCATGATGAGACCTACGTGTAGCAGATATAGTGCTGTCTCAGTGAATTGTCATGTCGTAGATCCTTGACATGACAACCCACCCGGTCACAGATTTACAAGGATAATGGGTTAACCCTTTAGGCACGGGCCTCAGCTCATATGGGAAATCGTATCATGAATACAAGCTCAGGATGGCTGGGGATCGAACCCACGACAACGGTCCTAAAGGGAGGTGGAGAAAGGATCAAACATCTAAATTATTTTGGCCAATTGATTACAAATCCCAATGAAATTGGAAATACAAACACTTTGTTATAAAATGTGGTAGTATAAGGTCTCTCGCTTTGCCTTACTTTCATTATATATATATATATATATATATATATATATATATATATATATATATATATATATATATATATATATATATATATATATATATATATATATAGAGAGAGAGAGAGAGAGAGAGAGAGAGAGAGAGAGAGAGAGAGAGAGAGAGAGAGAGAGAGAGAGAGAGAGAGAGAGAGAGAGAGAGAGAGAGAGAGAGAGAGAGAGAGAGAGAGAGAGAGAGAGAGAGAGAGAGAGAGAGAGAGAGGGAGAGAGATAGAGAGAGATAGAGAGAGATAGAGAGAGAGATAGAGAGAGAGTGAGAGAGAGTGAGAGAGAGTGAGAGAAAGCGATAGAAGAGATAGAGAGCGAGAGAGAGAGAGAGCGAGAGGAAGAGAGAGATAGAGAGAGATATAGAGAGCGAGATGGAGATAGAGAGAGAGTGAGAGAAAGAGATAGAGAGAGATAGAGAGAGATATTAATTATGGTTTGTACTGAGTGGTCTGGAGAGCAAGACGAATATTTATTTGTCGGGGTTAATATCATGTTCATTAATGTAATACATGTCTATTTCAGAATTGCCTGACTGTGCGATAATTTGGGCAAATGATGCACGGCATTGCACGTGAAATTAATTTCAGTTGGGTAATTTCTCTTGTGACAGACTGTCTTGACGAAGATCACAGATTTCTCTGTGAAAGCATTATCTCAAGTTCTTTCATCTCATGAGTGCCTTACTCCTTTGGATAATATGATTTAATATCGTCTAAATCCTACAAACTGCTGATCTCTGGACACACATAATTCATGTACCCATCAAGTTAAACAAAGATTACTGCGATACCTTAATCTTCAATTTTATTACCATCGGACAGCAATGTGCAAACGTCACATTTTACAAGATGACACCTGTATGGTTTTAACCTTGGGCCTCAGACCCGCGCGGACGTCTGTGTGAGCAGCTTACCATAAGAGAGGACATGCACGCACTTCCATGGTCTCACTAAGTGTGTCAACAGCAGACACAGCAAAGGTAATCCAGCTCCCTGATTCTTGAATGAACAATGCGAGCATGGCGATTGATGGCCAGACATGTCTGGATGTGTATTGTTTGGTGGCGTGTGAAAGTTGGAAGAGTAAGTGACCGGCGGTGTGCTCCCTCTGGCGGTGAGCTACCTCTGGCGGTGAGCGACCTCTGGCGGTGAGCTACGGGCCCTGACACTGGGTCACTTCAGGCCGGGTCCTGACACTGCGTCGGTTCAGCCCGGGTCCTGACATCGGTCGGTTCAGCCCGGGTCCTGACACTGCGTCGCTTCAGCCCGGGTCCTGACACTGCGTCGCTTCAGCCCGGGTCCTGACACTGCGTCGCTTCAGCCCGGGTCCTGACACTGCGTCGCTTCAGCCCGGGTCCTGACACTGCGTCGCTTCAGCCCGGGTCCTGACACTGCGTCGCTTCAGCCCGGGTCCTGACACTGCGTCGCTTCAGCCCGCGTCCATAGTGGCTACTTACTCTGTCCCGATACATATTGTAGATCACTGATTACAATTAATGCAATCCGATCAGAGACAAGCAAATAATAAGAGTATGACCTTCTCTACACTTGTATGTTGGTTGAGGCAAGCAAGGAGAGGCTTGGGTTGCAGAGTGGACAGTGACTGGGCCCGGGGACTGGGCGCGGACCCGAGACAGTGCCTTGTTACCTCGCCACCAAACAATTACCTGATATCCCTCAAATCACTCTCTAACCTACCAATTATGATAATACAATGCCTATATCTTCCTTATAGTTTGTTGGAATTCATTACTGATGGAAATATATTTCCCCTCTAACCTTCTGATCAAGTATATACCGCGATAGCAACTGCCGAGATTTAGTCTCCAATGCTAGCCCACAAGACAACTTTGCGCTCATTCATTGAAGCCAGCAAAATATAATATTTGAAGGTTCTCAAAAGTCAGACTTATGTTTGCTTGGAACTTGAATATGTAAGAATTATAATTAACTTGAATGGGTTAATTTGGGACAGATAAAATTCCACAGGCACCTTTTATATTTGAATAAAATAGTCGCTGGTTGTTTAGAATTAATAGAACTGCTAATATCAACATGATTTAATAATACAGTTTATATACATGGCTTTCATGACTGGTGGCCTTCATGAATTCAGGTCATAGGACAACCAAACACACATACATATATAAATATATATCTATATCTATAGCTATATATATATAATGAAAGAGATATATATATAGATAAATAAATAAATAATAAATAAATATACATTGACGTATACACATAATAGGAACATAACTAAACCTTACCGCCGCGCAGAAGAGAGGCGACGGCCATCAGCCAGTAGATCTGCAACAATTCCCGCTCTCTGGTATAGCCAAACATATTCCAAATTCTGCCGGTTTTGCAGAAAATCCACCGAGAGGAGAATAGAAAGATAAATTTTTCTTCATAACGCTGGAACCCCTGACCTTGTGGTGTGTAGTTTTTGTACCTGTTAATAGCGTACAAATTAAAATATAATCACAATATCATTTCCATATCTCGGCCCATCTCATATCGTAAGCCAATTGGTGGTCTGTGAGGGTTTTGTTGGCAAAGTTACAAATTCCATATTTTAAGCCATGTTACTGACTAGCCGAAATAGAAGATTATGGAACAGGTGACAGCCGTGTGGTGAAGTGCAATCTTGCCGATTTTATATGTCTCAGTGTGAGGAAGTGCGAAGACGTATTTATACAAGAAATAGTCCCGGAGGGAAGGTAACACACAAACTGCTTGTCCTCGACGAGTAGCAGATCAGTCCGCCAAACGGTCACTGGCGTCTCTAACACACGGGGTGGCCCCTAGCTGGTGCACGGGCCACCAATACAAAATGAAATCACGATGGAAGATGCTTGTGCGCCGGGAGTAGGCAGGTTGTGAGCGTATTTGCGGCATGTTGGGGATGGGTCAGGATACGATGAGTTACTCAGGCTGTGGAATTGTAATACACCATGTTCTGCCCTGCCAAACCAAACACCTTACCATCACCAATATTACTGATTAGTTTGGGTGTTCATGCTGTGCGCGTAATAGACGCTTTTCTTTCCTTCTTACCATCTTACCATCCCTCGCCGATAGGAGTATAGTACTATCCGTGTCTACGTTTTATGGGAGGGGGGAGGGGGGAGGGGGGTTGCTGAGTTGCGAAGATGTCTGTCTCCTATACTAAAGCTCTGGGGTTCGAATACCGGAACATCGGTCATGCTGTATGGTCGAGAAAGTTGGATATCTGCTACTCGCTTTCAAAGGTAACAGTGGTTTATGTGACAATGCAAATCCCCTGCCACTCTTCGAAAAGGGTGGGGCATTGAGTCTCGATAACAGGCTTCTATCCGACCTGATCTGTTCCTAATCAATGCTGAAAAAGTCAATAATGTGAATAAATAAAGACCAAAACCTTATAAACTTGCTCATGGCCCAAATGTGATTGGATTGTTGGATTAAAATAAGGCAGCTGTGTCACTTTCGGTAACTGCTATGAAGATAACGTAAAGTTTTGACAGAGCGTCAGCTTTCTCGCTCAATGGACCCTCACAGCACAGCAAAGGGGATGGTCAACATATAAGTGCAGTCAATGTATTTCAAACAGGGCGGGTCTTATGTACGATGTAAATTGATAAACCATGATGAAATGAAAAACTGTCAATATATCAAATCTGAATTAATATCCTTGTAATTAGCAAATATATTCCATTTTCACGCTTTAATCTCCGGTGAAAATAACACTTTAATAAGGTAATGTGTCTGGATCTGTTTGTCATATGTCAAATTCCCAAATTTAATAAAAGCCATTTCGTTAAAAAACATTCACATAAATTGGTGAATATGATTGGGAGTTTGTCAGGACGCATTATATCTCACTACAGAGATTACGAGAACGCCCGGAGCCTAAACGTTATTAAGCTTGCTGGCTTCTAAACTAAAGCTCTGGTTTTTACAAAAAGAAATTACAACGTTTGATAAACTTACTCTCGTAGCCAATGTCAACTCTACCACTAAGGTGTTCGGGCAAATAATCTGAAAATGACGATAATGATCATAAGGCGCTAATTCTAAAAAATATATAAATATTGTTCCCCCAATGTAATTGAGATTATGGCTACTATGGTATGTATAGGAGCAGGGTGAGGCCTACTATGGTATGTATAGGAGTGGGGTGAGGCCTACTATGGTATGTAAAGGAGTGGGGTGAGGCCTACTATGGCATGTATAGGAGTGGGGTGGGGCCTACTATGGTATGTATAGGAGTGGGGTGAGGCCTACAATGGTATGTATAGGAGTGGGGTGGGGCCTACTATGGTATGTATAGGAGTGGGGTGAGGCCTACTATGGTATGTATAGGAGTGGGGTGAGGCCTACTATGGTATGTATAGGAGTGGGGTGAGGCCTACTATGGTATGTATAGGAGTGGGTTGAGGCCTACTATGGTATGTATAGGAGTGGGTTGGGGCCTACTATGGTATGTATAGGAGTGGGGTGAGGCCTACTATGGTATGTATAGGAGTGGGGTGAGGCCTACTATGGTATGTATAGGAATGGGGTGAGGCCTACTATGGTATGTATAGGAGTGGGGTGAGGCCTACTATGGTATGTATAGGAGTGGGGTGAGGCCTACTATGGTATGTATAGGAGTGGGGTGAGGCCTACTATGGTATGTATAGGAGTGGGGTGAGGCCTACTATGGTATGTATAGGAGCTCAGTGGGGTGAGGCCTACTATGGTATGTATAGGAGTGGGGTGAGGCCTACTATGGTATGTATAGGAGTGGGTTGGGGCCTACTATGGTATGTATAGGAGTGGGTTGACGCCAACTATGGTATGTATAGGAGTGGGGTGAGGCCTACTATGGTATGTATAGGAGCAGGGTGAGGCCTACTATGGTATGTATAGGAGTGGGGTGGGGCCTACTATGGTATGTATAGGAGTGGGGTGAGGCCTACTATGGTATGTATAGGAATGGGGTGAGGCCTACTATGGTATGTATAGGAGTGGGGTGAGGCCTACTATGGTATGTATAGGAGTGGGGTGAGGCCTACTATGGTATGTATAGGAGTGGGGTGAGGCCTACTATGGTATGTATAGGAGTGGGGTGAGGCCTACTATGGTATGTATAGGAGCTCAGTGGGGTGAGGCCTACTATGGTATGTATAGGAGTGGGGTGAGGCCTACTATGGTATGTATAGGAGTGGGTTGGGGCCTACTATGGTATGTATAGGAGTGGGTTGACGCCAACTATGGTATGTATAGGAGTGGGGTGAGGCCTACTATGGTATGTATAGGAGCAGGGTGAGGCCTACTATGGTATGTATAGGAGTGGGGTGGGGCCTACTATGGTATGTATAGGAGTGGGGTGAGGCCTACTATGGTATGTAAAGGAGCACAGCAGGGTGAGGCCTACTATGGTATGTATAGAAGTGGGGTGAGGCCTACTATGGTATGTATAGGAGTGGGGTGAGGCCTACTATGGCATGTATAGGAGTGGGGTGGGGCCTACTATGGTATGTATAGGAGTGGGGTGAGGCCTACAATGGTATGTATAGGAGTGGGGTGGGGCCTACTATGGTATGTATAGGAGTAGGGTGAGGCCTACTATGGTATGTATAAGAGTGGGGTGAGGCCTACTATGGTATGTATAGGAGTGGGGTGAGGCCTACTATGGTATGTATAGGAGTGGGGTGAGGCCTACTATGGTATGTATAGGAGTGGGGTGAGGCCTACTATGGTATGTATAGGAGTGGGGTGAGGCCTACTATGGTGTGTATAGGAGTGGGGTGAGGCCTACTAGGGTATGTATAGGAGTGGGGTGAGGCCTACTATGGTATGTATAGGAGCAGGGTGAGGCCTACTATGGTATGTATAGGAGTGGGTTGGGGCCTACTATGGTATGTATAGGAGTGGGGTGAGGCCTACTATGGTATGTATAGGAATGGGGTGAGGCCTACTATGGTATGTATAGAAGTGGGGTGAGGCCTACTATGGTATGTATAGGAGTGGGGTGAGGCCTACTATGGTATGTATAGGAGTGGGGTGAGGCCTACTATGGTATGTATAGGAGTGGGGTGAGGCCTACTATGGTATGTATAGGAGCTCAGTGGGGTGAGGCCTACTATGGTATGTATAGGAGTGGGGTGAGGCCTACTATGGTATGTATAGGAGTGGGTTGGGGCCTACTATGGTATGTATAGGAGTTGGTTGACGCCAACTATGGTATGTATAGGAGTGGGGTGAGGCCTACTATGGTATGTATAGGAGCAGGGTGAGGCCTACTATGGTATGTATAGGAGTGGGTTGGGGCCTACTATGGTATGTATAGGAGTGGGGTGAGGCCTACTATGGTATGTAAAGGAGCACAGCAGGGTGAGGCCTACTATGGTATGTATAGGAGTGGGGTGAGGCCTACTATGGTATGTATAGGAGTGGGGTGAGGCCTACTATGGTATGTATAGGAGTGGGGTGAGGCCTACTATGGTATGTATAGGAGTGGCTTGGGGCCGACTATGGTATGTTTAGGAGTGGGTTGGGGCCAACTATGATATGTATAGGAGTGGGGTGAGGCTTACTATGGTATGTATAGGAGTGGGGTGAGGCCTACTATGGTATGTATAGGAGAGGGGTGAGGCCTACTATGGTATGTATAGGAGTGGGGTGAGGCCTACTATGGCATGTATAGGAGTGGGGTGAGGCCTACTATGGTATGTATAGGAGTGGGGTGAGGTCTACTATGGTATGTATAGGAGTGGAATGACGCCAACTATGGTATGTATAGGAGTGGGGTGAGGCCTACTATGGTATGTATAGGAGTGGGGTGAGGCCTACTATGGTATGTATAGGAGTGGGGTGAGGCCTACTATGGTGTGTATAGGAGTGGGTTGAGGCCTACTAGGGTATGTATAGAAGTGGGGTGAGGCCTACTATGGTATGTATAGGAGTGGGGTGAGGCCTACTATGGTATGTATGGAGCAGGGTGAGGCCTACTATGGTATGTATAGGAGCAGGGTGAGGCCTAATATGGTATGTATAGGAGTGGTGTGAGGCCTACTATGGCATGTATAGGAGTGGGGTGAGACCTACTATGGTATGTATAGTAGTGGGGTGAGGCCTACTATGGTATGTATAGGAGTGGGGTGAGGCCTACTATGGTGTGTATAGGAGTGGGTTGGGGCCTACTATGGTATGTATAGGAGTGGGGTGAGGCCTACTATGGTATGTATAGGAGTGGGATGACGCCAACTATGGTATGTATAGGAGTGGGGTGAGGCCTAGTATGGTATGTATAGGAGTGGGTCGGGGCCTACTATGGTATGTATAGGAGCAGGGTGAGGCCTAATATGGTATGTATAGGAGTGGTGTGAGGCCTACTATGGCATGTATAGGAGTGGGGTGAGACCTACTATGGTATGTATAGTAGTGGGGTGAGGCCTACTATGGTATGTATAGGAGTGGGGTGAGGCCTACTATGGTGTGTATAGGAGTGGGTTGGGGCCTACTATGGTATGTATAGGAGTGGGGTGAGGCCTACTATGGTATGTATAGGAGTGGGATGACGCCAACTATGGTATGTATAGGAGTGGGGTGAGGCCTAGTATGGTATGTATAGGAGTGGGTCGGGGCCTACTATGGTATGTATAGGAGTAAGCTGAGGCCTACTATGGTATGTATAGAGGTGGGATGAGGCCTACTATGGTATGTATAGGAGTGGGTTGGGGCCTACTAGGGTATGTATAGGAGTGGGGTGAGGCCTACTATGGTATGTATAGGAGTGGGGTGAGGCCTACTATGGTATGTATAGGAGTAGGTTGATGCCTCCAGTGTCTTTCCTATCACTTTGTTCTCGCGACAGTTAACAATAACAATTACATTGTCTTCAACAGACTTGAAATCCTCAATTTATTTGGCATATCTATTTGTTTCTGAACCCATTGATATGTAATGAATAATAACTTTATATTTTTGAGGAAGTATCAGCAATACCGCACAAGTTTGAATTAAGATTATCAATAGATGAAAATACAACCCACGCTCTTGGTCCTTTCACGAATATCTTATTATTACCTAGGACGAGGAAAGGTGGTATTAAGGCGTCTACTGCTTGGCGAATGGGTAGCTACCAGTGGTGATCCTGATTAAAATATTAACAAAACCACATGTTCTCCCCTGGATAGAACACCCCTGACATTGAAAGACCACACGCCAGGCGACACTCTCACAAGAAATAACTCACATTCCTCTTTTTAGGAGGTTATAGTAACTAACTTAGGTAATCTCAAAATATTTAGTATCTTTCAAAGAGAGTGAACATTTCTACGAAGGCATCACCGTAATTTAAAAACTAAATTGAACATAATTAAAACAAAATTATGAACTTTCCAAATTGGTATGGGGTATTCTGGGTTTCAGAAGTTTCTATCCAACTTGGAAAATCAAAACAATATCAAAGATACATGGATCAGCCACAGAACTGCTGAGTGTGGAGATAATACATGTATAAAGATACACCACAACCAGGCTTCAGATAAGAAAAGTGCTAAAGCAATTGCCTGTCTCAATCTTATATCCTGGTGTGGTATATACAACGCATATAATTTGTCTGTCGGTAGGATTCTAGGTGTATATCTTGTTTACTCTTTGAGTGACCCTTCGTGTCAGGTTTCAGATGAAGAGATTTTCAGTGTCTATCAGCATGCCCCCTTCTCGTTGCACGTGCCGCCATGTTGAGTCCTCAGCCAATCAAAATGCCGCACTGTCGTCTTGCCGAGAGTTGCCAGTGATTGCCGCCAGGGGGCCAGTGATTACCTGCAAGTCATGAGTGGCAGTCTTGTACTTTTATACATATAATTCTCTCATATTTCTTATCCAAACTTTACTTTAGACTCTATGGGTAACACGATGCGATATCTAGACATTACTGGCACCATTGCAAAGCTTATTCCCAGTTTGTATCAGGGATTTGAATAACATACACAACGGATTTGTTTGACATTATTTCAATGATTGAGTGGATACAAGGAGCTGATACGTATTTTAGGTATGTAGTAACAAACCTAAATATACTACATATTTAGTACGTTGTCAGTAAGGCATTCAGTCACGTTGTCAGAAGGTCATTCAGTCACGTTGTAAATCAGTGACCTTCTGCTTAGTTACAACATAGAATTGATACATTTTAGGACGTCTGGAAAATACAACTCAACAACGTAATCTAATGACGTCAGAATTACGTCAGAATTACATAAAAACTAAATATGTATTTGAATGGTTCTGATCGATAACAAATATATCACAAAGGTGATAAAATAATGCGGTATAAAATATTGATTTATTGGTTATAAAGTTATAGAATCTGTTATTTATTTTTTATTTATGTATAAAAGTTTTAAATTATTCAAATACAACAATTTCCACAAGAAGCAACTCCACAAGTTCAAAACGGAGAGAAAGACCTTTTCAATTATCGCATAACTCCCTCAAATCAACAACATTATTTCATGTTTATCCTTTGTATAATTATATCTGAAATTTTTAAAATAAGCTGCAAAAACCAAGCCGAACCAGTTTAAATGGAGTTGAATTTGTAACATTAGGATTTGAGGCATACTCACTGAGTGACAAGATATGTTAATGATCTAAATTCATAAAGCAATGCAAAACATGATGAATACATGAGGGAAACCTTTAGCATGTGAATCAAGATTTTACTTTTTCTGAGTGGCCAGGAAACATGGCCCAAAGCGAATAACCTTTACTGACTCTATTTGGGAAATACTTAACAATGGATGGCCTGGTTGTCATCACTCTCCCACACAGTGTCGCCACCGTCTGGACCACCCACCCTCTCCACCACACACAGTACCATCACTGCCACAGCACACTCCCACAGTGTCGCCACAGTCTCGAATCCCCCCCTCCCTACCACCGACGTTACCATCACTGCCACAGCACACTCCCACACAGTGTCGCCACCGTCTCGACCCCCACCCTCTCCACCACCGACGGTACCATCACTGCCACAGCACACTCCCACACAGGGTCGCCACCATCTCGACCACCCACCCTCTCCACCACCGATGGTACCCTGACTGCCACAGCACACTCCCACACAGTGTCGCCACCCTCTCCACCACCCACCCTCTCCACCACCCACCCTCTCCACCACCGACGGTACCATCACTGATACAGCACACTCCAACACAATGGCGCCACCATCTCTACCACCCACCCTCTCCACCACCCACCGTCTCCACCACCCACCCTCTCTACCACCGACGGTACCATCACTGATACAGCACACTCCAACACAATGGCGCCACCATCTCTACCACCCACCCTCTCCATCACCGACGGTACCATCACTGCCATAGCACACTCCCACAAAGTGATGCCACTGTCTCGACCACCCACCCTCTCCACCACCGACTGATACAACACACTCCCACACTGATACAACACACTCCCACACTGATAAAACACACTCCCACACTGTGATACAAACTGTGATACAAGCAAACTATCTCACTAAACTCAACCAAAATACACTGACCATGGTCATTGTGTTTTACTGAAAGTGCCAAGTACTGGCTGTACTCTTTTGACCACCAGGTGGCCACATGTTTACAATCATGTGACCTCTATTGTGGTCTGTCAGGGTGTTAGGCCTGTACCAATGGGCAGATATCAATGGACAGGTCTTTGTAAGCCAAAACACCCCATTGTTCCAATCTGAAAGTGCCCCACTGTGAGCGAGACTTTACTAAGCAGGTGTTTGCACAAGATCACTGGTCAGCTAAACAAAGTTTGTTGACAAAGTGTCCAATGGATGATTTGGATTTTAACAGAAGACTCATCCTCTTTCAAATGGCACAGAAATTCATGCAGGGGAGATATGATTGGTAAGAACTTTTGATCGTTAAGTTTGGGGTATAAACATTTATAATATGCAAGGAAAAAGTGCTTGAAACCTTTTTTCATGAATGCTGACACACTTATAGGCTGGCCATTTGACTATCAGGGGGATATGGTTTTTTCTATCAAAAAAATATCTTAGCTCAGGTGAAGTAAAAAATATCTCAGCCTGCCTTTGACTAAACAAAAATATCTTAACTCTGGGAAAAATCATACCCCCTCCCCCCTTGATAGTCAAATGACCGGCCCCTTATATGATCTAAGTGCAAGTTTGTTTGTGTTGACACTCTGAAAATAGTACCAACTGACGTGCTAATTTACCTGTAGCAGTGATGTGTCTTTGACTCACCGCTGTGAGGAGTGTGGGGTGTCATACACCGCTGTGAGGAGTGTGGGGTGTCATACACCGCTGTGAGGAGTGTGGAGTGTCATACAAGGCCAACCACAAGGAGGCACCGTGGATATATATATTATTGCACAACGATTGCTCTTATTCGGACATGCTCAAAACTTGTCTCTAGATTGAAGGTAAACTTACTCGAAACGGAAATGGGTCGCTCTGTGCTATGAGAGATTTGTTTTCTTTAAACAGTTTTCATTTTTAAACAGTTTTGTTTTATCACAGATGTCCGAGTCTTAGCTCCAAGAATCCACCAGATGGCAGCATTGATAGAAACGACAACTCTTAGATATCGGGAACTACCACTAAAAGAGTTGGGTATTGTTTTAGATCTCATGCAAACGGGAATGCTAAAAAAAAGTGTGAAAACAGACCATAACACCTATCATAGGCGGCTTGTTTGGTGCCTTGGACCACCACATTACTCAACGAACTGGACAAGATGGACACAGGCCAGTGTTAATTGGCTCGTTTTGACACTGATGTATTTTGAGTCATGTACAGAGGGCGACACCTAGAAACAGATACGTGGAATATTTGGTAAACATATATACACGGGGGGCCTCATGGCCAACTAAGATGAAGCTTAAAATCCAGTATTAAATCTTTAAATCAGCTCTGAAGCCTCCATGTTATAGGCATATCATGATATTGTTGAGAATTGTGTTCTGGTTTATGGAGGTTTGTATTTTGGGGAGGGACGTGGCACCAGTGTCATGCTGGAAATGGAAGTTGTGTATAAGGGTTATATTTGAGCGATATGCAAGTCAGAACGTTTACAATTGATTCGTTTTTGGTAAAGAGAATACAGAAGATAATATTTTCATATTGGGCTTTTTTCTACTCATTCTGCAAATCCCGGATAATAAAACGCTCTCTCAATTATTTATACATTTATAAACTATGTTTTCACTAGGTTCTGTATTACTTTATGAACCATAAAATATTAACATGCATTGTCTAAAGGTGAGACAGGAAAGCTGATGACAAACAAAATGTTCCGCCCCATATCCTTAGATTAAACAAATATCATTTAACAATATTTAACAAAGATTTGAGCCTTATGTATGAAGCTCTTGAAAAATGAATGCACTTGATCTAAAGATCACATGGAGATCCACCCAGCAGATTCGATCTACCTGTTAGATACCCACCCAGCAGATTCAATATACCTAATAGATTCACCCCACCCGGCAGATTCAATCTACCTGGTAGATTCACCCCACCCAACAGTTTCAATCTACATAATAGATACACCCCACCCGGCAGATTCGATCTACCTAATAGATTCATCCCACCCAACAGTTTCAATCTACATAATAGATACACCCCACCCGGCAGATTCGATCTACCTAATAGATTCACCCCACCCAGCAGATTCAATCTATCTAATAGATTCACCCCACCCAGCAGATTCAATCTATCTAATAGATTCACCCCACCCAGCAGATTCAATCTACCTGGTAGATACACCCCACCCAGCAGATTCAATCTACCTGGTAGATTCACCCCACCCAGCAGATTTGATCTACCTGGTAGATTCACCCCACCCAGCAGATTCAATCTACCTGGTAGATTCACCCCTACCGGCAGATTCAATCTACCTGGTAGATACACCCCACCCAGCAGATTCAATCTACCTGGTAGATTCACCCCACCCAGCAGATTTGATCTACCTGGTAGATTCACCCCACCCAGCAGATTCAATCTACCTGGTATATTCACCCCACCCAGCAGATTCAATCTACCTGGTAGATTCACCCCATCCAGCATTTTCGATCTACCTGGTAGATTCACCCCACCCAGCATATTAAATCTACCTGGTAGATTCACCCCACCCAGCAGATTCGATCTACCTGAAAGATTCACCCCACCCAGCAGATTCAATCTACCAGGTAGATTCACCCCACCCGGCAGATTCAATCTACCTAATAGATTCACCCCACCCAGCAGATTAAATCTATCTGGTAGATTCACCCCACCTGGCAGATTCAATCTACCAGGTAGATTCACCCCACCCAGCATATTCGATCTACCTAATAGATTCACCCCACCCAGCAGATTCCATCTACCAGGTAGATTCACCCCACCCGGCAGATTCAATCTACCTAATAGATTCACCCCACCCAGCAGATTCAATCTACCTGGTAGATTCACCCTACCCAGCAGATTCGATCTACCTGGTAGATTTACCCCACCCAGCATATTCGATCTACCTGGAAGATTCGCCACACCCAGCAGATTCGATCTACCTGGTAGATTCACCCCACCTGGCAGATTCAATCTACCTGGTAGATTCACCCCACCCAGCAGATTCAATCTACCTGGTAGATACACCCCACCCAGCAGATTCGATATACCTGGTAGATTCACCCCACCCAGCAGATTCGATCTACCTGGTAGATTCACCCCACCCAGCAGATTTGATATACCTGGTAGATTCACCCCACCCAGCAGATTTGATATACCTGGTAGATACACCCCACCCAGTAGATTCGATCTACCTGGTAGATACACCCCACCCGGCAGATTCAATCTACCTGGTAGATTCACCTCACCCGGCAGATTTGATCTATCTGGAAGATTCGCCACACCCGGCAGATTCGATCTACCTAATAGATTCACCCCACCCGGCAGATTCAATCTACCTGGTAGATTCACCCCACCCAGCAGATTCAATCTACCTGGTAGATTCACCCCACCCAGTAGATTCGATATACCTGGTAGATTCACCCCACCCAGCAGATTCGATCTACCTGGTAGATTCACCCCACCCAGCAGATTCGATCTACCTGGTAGATTTTCCCCACCCAGCAGATTTGATATACCTGGTATATTCACCGCACCCAGCAGATTCAATCTACCTGGTAGATACACCCCACCCAGCAGATTCGATCTACCTGGTAGATTCACCCCACCCAGCATATTCAATCTACCTGGTAGATACACCCCACCCAGTAGATCAGTATATACAGAGATGCTTAGGTTTGATTGACAAACAGAACATCAAAATATTTCCTTCTCTTTCTGTGTAAAAAGTCAGTACAACTAAAAAGTAGTGCATTGCATCACATATATAAACTGCATAAAAAACATTTCTTTACAGAATCATTCACATTAATGGCAAAATTGAATACATGCTATGATTTCACACATGAGCTGTCCGTGCCTTAAGGGTTAATCCATTGTCTTTGGAAATCTGTGACCAGGTGAGTTGTCATGTTAAGGACCTGCAACATGACAATTCAGTGAGGCAGGTCTCATCACAAAATGACTGAAATAATGTAGACTTCCAGTACATATGTCTGTACTTCAACCCCTTTCACATTCGAGTCTCCAAACAATACTGCATAGTCATGATGTCTTTACCCTCTCTCTTTACTTTCCTGATTTCCAGAGTTGGGATTTAATTTCTGTCCACTAGATGACTCCTCCTGGGATCTGTCACCAGGTGTCACTACTTGCTATTCCGGGGCATTTTCCTCTGTTGGTGTGGTCCTGACTACAACCCTCCATCATAGCACAGCCCATCAGATTATGCCCCTTCTATTTATAAGAGTTTAACAATCTGCGATGTGGAGCCCCATGCCTCAATGGATGTCTGATGTGCCTTCTCCGGTTTGTCTCATACAATATTATAATGTTTATCTCGTTGACTGTTCGCCATGTTCGAACCAGTTAATGCTTGATCATATCTCAGTCACTTTTCCCATTTCTTCATATATATTTGACAGTTCTTTCTTTTATCTACAAATTTTACTTTGATCTGTTTGTGCAGGTTGAGATTCTATTTCTTTAATTTAATTTTCTAAGTAACCAATTTTTGCATTCTATCCCAACTTAATTTACATGCTACCCAAATTGATGTGTCCTTAATTGTCTTATTTTCCAAATCACACCATATATTAATGTCTTTACAGTTCAACTCTTCTCTCATCTAATTCTTCCAAACATTATTAAAAGTATCATTAAACAGAGTGGATGTGGTAATTGATGCATTCATTTTTCACATCGCTCTCCCATGTTCAGTTTCTGTAAGTCTCAATTTCAAGTTTACTAATCTATGATCAGAGAAAGGTCAAGCAGCAAAGTCAGTATAATCCACTTGATGATTTGGATCCTGAATCCTGAAGGCTTTATTGCCCCTTCTACATTAAAAAACATCTCTTATTTAAATACATCCTCTAAATCATATTTACATATCAGGTTCTCTATATCAATTTGTCCCACATCTTGACTGTCTATGCAATTTTCCCTATCCATTGTAATGTTCTGGGTTCAATTGAAGTATCCTGCTTCACATGAATATTTTTTCATGTGAAGCAATATTTTTTTTTCATGTGAAGCAATATTTTTTTTGTACTTAATTTTTTAGCACTGTTGACAGTTGGTAGATGAAGTGCGATACTGGAAATGGCAATCTCAGCTTGCAATCACATACTCTCTGTATACTGCCTCTGCTTGTTCAATTGGCTGCTCTGTGTCTGCTTCCCAATGTCAAGTGTCTAAGTGCACAGCTACTGCCTTCACCTGTTCTAGAAGGAGCTGAGTATCTCCTATCAGGCCAGCCATGTCTTGTAATGTTCCTCCTGACATACAACTGTGACTTCCAGAACATATGTCCCTTTCACATTTGAGTCTCCAAACAATACTGCATAGTCATGATGTCTTTCGCCACTGTCCTTACTTTCCTGATTTCTATAGTAGGGATTCAATTTCTGTCCATTAGATGACTCCTCCTGGGATCTGTCACCAGGTGTCACTACTTGCTATTCTGGGGCACTTTCCTCTGTATGGTGTGGTCCTGTCATGAAGAGCCAACTACAACTCTCCATCATAGCACAGCCTATCCGATTATGTCCCTCCCATTTGTGACCTGTGTCTAACCTGTGCTCTGCAGGTATTGCTGGACTTCTGGGTTTTGAGACACTTAAGGTATTTGGATACCCTGGTTGTAGGTGGAGCCACAGCAGCACCATCTCCACCTGGTGGAAAAAATGGCAAATTGGAGTTGTCTAGTAAATGAAATCTTAAATAAATGTACTTCCACTTCTAAAACCTTTCCCACCAAAAATCAAATCAGCTTTGCTCATTCTGAGACATTAAAATGAAAATTAATGAAAAGGGCTGTCGTGAATCATTATACCCAAAAGCATGGTCAAAATATGTGAATAAAGGCATTAAAGAAGTTTCCCAGATTCAAATTATATAATTTAAATGACATATGTTGTAATTACATCTTTCAGCCTCAATAATGGACCAAAAATGTCACTTTTCTATAATTTCGCCCATATTTATGCATATTCTATTTCAAATAATTAATTTTTCAGAAGGAAATAATGTGGTGACATCCATATTTTTTTCCATTATATGATAGAATACATATTTCCCTTCATTTTTAGCAAAGTAACTAAGAAATTAAACTAGCCAAAATTTAAAAAATGCATTAGATGTGGAATATTGCAGTAAGATTATGCCACTACATGGCGCCACTGTTGTGTTATCAAGCAATCTATAAATAGAAAAAGTACTAATTTCATGCAAAAAATGCTTGTTATTGATAAACAATGTAAACTTAAGTATAAAAGTTATATTTCTTTTCCTTAATGTTACATGGGATGCATTTAAACTGAATTATGTTATTCACTAAATTTATTGTAAAATATTGATTTTTCCCATTATTAGTGACAGCTGTAAAAAAATATACAGATGGTAAATGTACAAATAAAAATTGTTTTTGACTCAGGATATGTCTTCTGTTTCAATATGCAAAAAACTAGAAAAATTAAACTATAAAATGCCAGAGTATCCAAATACCTTAAACTTAAAGAAATACTCAACAGATCCATCCCTTTACATAAATAGATATAAAGAAATTAAATACATTTTCACTGAATATCAGTGTATATACACTGATGGATCATTCAATGATGACAAGGCTGCTGCAGCTGCTATTAAGGGCAATCATATTTATTCAGAACCTCTGCCAAATAAAATCTCAATTTATTCTGCTGAACCTTATGCTTTGTACCTTGCTGAAATAATTCAATTGGTAGAGTATTCGCCTTATGATCCCAAAATTCCCGGTTCAAATCTTGGCCAGTTACTATCAACTGCTATCAACTGCTTGAATCAGCCAAATATAAATGTTAGCTTTATCATTTATTATCTTATTTTTACGTGAAGAAAACTGGTGTTCTCAAATAGAGTAAAGTAGAGGAGATGATATTGAAAATATTACAGTGGTTTATCATGACTTTTGGAGAAAATAGTGGAAAGTATTAATCAATGATAAACTAAAATTAAGGACATACATTCAATTTAAGGGAGATTAAGACTATGCCTACAACTGGTAACAGTTATTGCTCCTTAATAATGAGGCAGATTGAATAGGAGAAATTCGAAAATAGTAATGTCAGTTGTGTGATTTTTTATTGGTGGAGGATGATAGTCTATTCAGTAATGTAAGCTATTTGGCGATAGAAGAAATGGCATACAAGGGAAGAATAAAATCAGATACCATATGTTTAGGGATTTTGATGTGAATGAAGATATTAATTTTTTTTTTGCGACTGATTGTTTTTCTCTAAATTTGGACTCAGTAATCCGACAATTTCAGTTTCAGACACCGACATTCCTTTTTGTGTACAAATACTGCATAATCTATTGTTTTTGGACCCATTAATCTGACATTAAAGACTGTTGGGTCAGTAAGGGCGGTCTCACATAATTGTTCAGATACACTGGCCTGCAAGTTGATACCCAACTAACAATTTTACGTTTTTTCTCTGTTGTGAGCATGTTGTGTTTTGGTGCTGAGCATGTTGTAACATGACGTTTTATGGACATAGATCTGTGAACACCAGATAACATTGTGAGTACGTTGTTGTACAACGTTGTGAGCACATACTGAGCACATTTTTTCTGCGTTGTGAGGACGTTGTGAGGACGTTGTGAGTTGATTGCACTTTGCCCATGAAGGCCTATTCCAATCCCTCCTCTGAGTCCTCTGAGGATAACTGTCATCACAGTGAAAGCCAAAAGATTAATTTTAAAAGCATTCATGAAACCTGACATTCAGATATATTTTCTTTACATAACATGAATGTTTATACCCTAAACAGTGCTTTTATGTAGTAGTAAAATATTCCTTGTTAACAACTTTCTGTGGCACTTGATCAGTTGTCTGCTGAAACCTACACCAGCAATTGAACACTTTGTTAACAAGCTTCGTTTAGCTGGTCTGTGATCTCGTGTAAACATCTAATGAGTTACAAGTTGGGCAACTCTCCAGCTTGGGAATCAGGGTGGAGATGTTTTGTACAATTTATTGCCAGGAGTATACTTCAGAACAACATAAGACTTTTTCAATATTATTTGAATCAATGAAATAACTGTCATGGTTGTGACAAATATTTTATGGTTGTGACAAAAATCTTATGATTGTGACAGATTTTCTTCAATCTGTCCCCCTATTTGGACATATATTATTTGAATCAATGAAATAACTGTCATGGTTGTGACAAATATTTTATGGTTGTGACAAAAATCTTATGATTGTGACAGATTTTCTTCAATCTGTCCCCCTATTTGGACAGTCTTCACAAGTTTTAGGAATGGGATGGCATGGACAGGCAGCCAATGTAGTTCCCTCAGTTTTCCTGATATGTGATCAAATTTCCTGATTTTTCCTACGAGTTTTGAAGGTATTGTAACTTCTTAATATCAGATCCAGGAAGACCCGCAAGAAGGCCATTGCCATAATCTAGAGTGGATGTAACAAAAGCATGGGTTAATGTTACAGCCGTCTTCTCGTCTAGACATTGTCTGATTGCCGCTAGATTCCTGATGCACATTTTCTTAATCTGCGCCTTCATGTCAATCTTGGAGTCGAAGGTGATGCCAAGATCAACTACTGACTCACTAGTTGTGATATCGGAATCTCCTACTTTGATAGTATCAGGGATACTGCTGGTGCTGTCAGTACACATCAGCATTTCAGTCTTTCCATCATTTATTTTCATCTTGTTTGATATAAGGAAGTTCCTGACCTCACTGACACACTCTTCTAGTTTGTGTCTGCTTATGTCAACTTGATGGATGGAAGTGTGGTCCATAGGGATGTAGATCTGGGTATCATCCGCATAGATATGATAGCTGAGACCATATTTGGCAAGGATATCACCCAGAAGTGTCATATATATGGTGAAGAGTATGGGGCCTAGGACTGAGCCCTGAGGGACCCCATATTTTATGGGCTTGAGAGAGGACCTGTAAGTCCCCACTTTCACACACTATTTCTTGTTACAGAGATATGACCGTATCCAAGAAAGAGCGTGACCTTTAACCTTGCATCTTGCCTCCAGTCTATCAATTAGGATTTGGTGGTCAGTGGTGTCAAAGGCTGCAGAGAGGTCAAGTAACAGTAGGATTACTGACTTCTTATTATCTAGATCATGCAGGATATCGTTTTGAACCCTTAGTAAGGCAGTCTCTGTGCTGCTGATTGAAACTTGTAGGCTGATTCAAACTTGTCAGTAAGGCCATTCCTTACAAGATGAGAGATCAGTTGGTCGGCCACTGCCCTCTCTGTCAGTGTAGAGATATAGGTCCGGTTAAAATCAGGTCTGTAGTTCTACTCGACCAGTTCTAAACCCAATTTTTTCAGCAAGGACGAGAAGATGGCAATCAATTTTCATGTTTTCAGATACTGCTAAAACCATCAGAGATCTATTAATGATGGAAGTAATTATTGGTAGGAAGTCATCCAGGAGGTCAAGTAGAAGCCAGGTCGGTATAGGGTCTTTTTAGCCGACTTTTTTACAAGTTTGCGCACATCATTCACAGTTAGGGGCAGGAAACTGGGTGCGTTTCTATTGTCAGTAGTGTCATCTAATGATGGATTTGTGCAAGAAGGAGCATTATCCATGTCCAGACGATTTCTCTCTATTTTTTCAAGAAATAATGTATTGAACTTCTCAGCTTGAGTGACATCACAGTCAGATTGGGGCATTGGTGTGTCCTTATTCTTGTGCATGACTGTATCAATGACCCTAAAAAGCTTTATAGGGTCATGTTTGTTTTCCTCCTCCAGGTTTGAGAAATAGCTGGATTTTGATGACTTCAGCATGGAATTATATTTATTTCTCTGGATATTATATAATTTTGTTTCAATGTGAAGAAATGTTTTGTTCATTTTTCTCTCAAGTCTCCCCTTGAGAGACCTTTCCAGCTTTATTTGGTCATTCTTCCAGGGCACAGGGTAACCTTGGCGTGTTTATAAGGAACATGTTTACCCATAAGTGATGTGAGCTCCTTATCATAGTAGTTTACCATGTCCAGTAGGGAAAGGTGTTCCCATGCTGAGGTGGTGTTTGTTAGGGATTTAATGTCCATTCTTAGGGATTTTAGGTCCAAACCTTTTAAGCTCCTGTATCTATATATATATATATATATATATATATATATATATATATATATATATATATATATATATATATATTGATTTGATTGATTTGATATTTTTTATTATACTGACAGGTTACATAAATAAGTACAGTGTTACATATCTTATATATAGTTAACCCAGCCCATAAGGACTTATCTGTCAGTTCAATTTATTTTCAATGTTTAGGTCCTACTCAGTGTTGTACATAAGTCTAGATCTTTCATTCCAGGCATTTTCAAGATATTTTCCAAGCACTTTCTATTCATTCCTCATTAACCATACAAACTTTTCATTGTTACCAAAGAGAGCAAAATCAACATTTCTGTCTGTTACTTCCATATACATTTCATTTCTTAAAGCAAGATAACTAGGACATAGGCATACAAAGTGCAATTCGTCTTCTATTGCATTCAATTCACAATTTATACATAAACGTTCCTCTAGCTTTATACCTCGAAATCTTCCAGTTTCAATTTGCAGTGGAAGTATACCACATCTTATCTGAGCTAGTAGAGACCTCTGCCTACGTGACATACAAAATTTAACATAAACTTCAGTATCATATGTGTCTTTGAATGTAATATATGTACGAAGCTTAGTCTTTGTCTTCAATTTCTCTTTCCATTCAAGATTGTACATATGTTCCATATTCTTTAAAATTGTATCAGTATCACAAACCAATTTTTGACTATACACTTCATATACATCATATTTTGAAAACAACTGGGACATTTCCTCACACCAATTATTTAAACATATCCTATGGTCATAATTGAACACCTTCTTAGTTAGACGAGTGTCATCCATAGTAACAAGTTTGTTCCATAATTTAAACATTGATACATATCTTCTCAACTGACACTTTGTCCAACCAGTGTCTCCCTCTATAGCCAATATAGGTGCTTTCTGGTGGACACCTAGATAATACCTAATTGCTCTCTGTTGAATTTTATCACAGCAATCAAGACTTTTATAGCCCCATACACCAGCACAGTATTCCAGTATAGGCACTACTCCAGACATATACAATTTGTTAAAGGTTTTAAAACCTACATTTTTATAAGATTTAAATCTTGAAATTACACCACCCAGAGCTCTACCTGCAGCCCCAGACAGGGTTTTTGCAGTAATACCATAATCAAGGAACTCATTAACAATAATACCTAAGTATTTATACTTGTCAACAACTTCTATTTCGGAACCATTTACATAGAATCTGCATGATGTCTGCTTTGCTCTTTTACGTCTAAAATGTACAACTTTGGTTTTGTCTTTGTTCATCTTCAGCCTCCACTTTTTGCACCAACCTTCTACAAATTTTAGGAGTTTTTGTAAATCTTTTTCATTTTCTGCCAAAATCACAATATCATCTGCAAACATCAAAATACATAGTTTCTCATTGTCAAATTCAATACCTACATTCATAGTTTTAATATCCTGTGCCAAGTCATTTATATACAAGGAAAATAATGTGGGTGATAGTGAATCTCCTTGCCGTACACCACTGTCTGTTTGAAACCAATCCGTTGTGTAACCATTGATTCTAACACATGATACAGGGTGATTGTAGACTGCTCTAATACAATTATATATACTACCATCGATATTGTTTTCTAAAAGCTTATAGAACAGCATGTCTCTATTAACCCAATCGAATGCTTTCTGCATATCTATAAAACAAGCAAATGTACTTTTGTTTTCAGACAGTCTGTTTCTTTTGAAGTCAGTGTATAAATGTGGTCAATACATGAGCGTTTCTGTCTAAAACCATTTTGTTCATCTACAAGCAAGTTATTGATTTCACAGTACATCATTATTCTGCTGTTTATTACACTAGTAAATACTTTGCATATACATGACAACAAACTTATTCCTCTATAATTTAAGGGAACATAAGGGTCCTTAGATGAGCTTTTTGGGACTGGTGATATAATAGCTTTGAGCCACACTGTGGGCAGTTTACCATATTCAAAACACATTGAAAACAGCTTATACATCAATATCATAACATCATGTTTTTTCAAAACTTCATTTGGTATACAGTCAATGCCAGATGACTTTCCCGACTTCAATTTTCTCACAGCAGCTTCTATTTCATTAAAGGACAAAGGTCTATTTAACTCTGGATTAACCTCATGATTAGGATTATTCATCTGTGCTTCCATATCACGTTTTTCATTCATAATACGCTCATAAAAATTTGCATCAAAATCTGAGTCATCATCTGGACTGTTATATAGCATCATGAAGTCATCTTTCCATTTTGCCATCACCACATCTATTTTATCAGTTAACACTCCATTATCATCATATACCTTTTGGGCAGTTCAGTGACTTTCCTTGGACCAATACGTTTAAGAAAACTCCAAAATTCACGAGGATTGTTTTCACTAATTTCTTCTATATCAGATATAATTTTATTATTATGCCTTCTCTCTATTCTACGTAACTCTTTGTCAAATAATTTTCTATGCTCTACATAGTATGTTCTCAGAATCTCTTTCCTATGTCTAGGACCATGGTATTTGATATACTGTCTCTCTGCTTCACTCATAGCTTTCCATAGTATATTAAGCTCTTCGTTCCAATAGGGCTTATGATTCTTATATTTCTTCCTGCTCTTTTTACTTGAGTCTGAATACCTTAGATACTGGTCCATTTCCCCGACTAGAGTTTGACAAAACCTGTCATATATATTGTCTATATCATTCTGATTATTTTGACAAGATTCAAAAAGATTAATAAGTTCAACAATACAATATCTCCATGAATCATTTGACATAAATGCTTCAGGTACATTGTTAAAGTAATATCTACGACTGTTCACTCTGTGATCATCTCCACCATCAGGATCCTGTTCTGTTGAAGGCACATCTTCCACAGATATATCAACATTAAAATTAACTTGTAATATGGAATGGTCTGGCAAACGACATCTGATGCCAATTAATGGGGCCAACCGTAATCTGTCACAAATCTCATTCATTGTGTGAACCTCAAAGGAATTACAATTACTAAACACATCATGTGGTACAATAATATAATCAACAACTGAAGATCCTCTCCCTGAAATACAAGTATAATTGTCTCTATTATTTTGAAATCTACCATTCAAAACACAAGTTTTAGTATCAGATAGAAAACCAATAAGTGCCTCTCCATGTCCCTGCACAGTGTGGTCAAGTACCTTGCGCTCTGGAAAAGTGTCAATGTCATCAATTGTGTCTGAGAGATCACCAATACGACCATTTAAGTCACCACATATGTATATTTGGTTACAATCACAATGTATGTAAAGTTGTGCTATCAGGTGGCCAAAATATTCGGCTGTATTCTTACCATATGGCGAGTTTTCAGGAGCTAAATAACATGTAAAGATGATAAAATCGTAATTGGTATCTTTATTAGTAAATCTTACTGCCAATATACCATCTAAGGATTTGTCTATAATGTTTATGTAATAGATATCATATAGTTTATTTCCTACTAACAATCCTACACCTCCATGTATTTTGGGAGCATTCCTATGTTTTGCTTTCCTGTTGTGTGGTATGAATGTGTAGCCATCTATTTTTATTGTATCATCATCTTCCAAATGTGTCTCTATCAAACACATGATATCCGGTTTGAAGTGATCTATGACAGTCTGGCGTAACACTTTGTTGTTCTCTGTCCAACCATTAATGTTCCAAGACATCAGTTTGATATTAGAGGGCTGGGTGGCACCCTATGTGCCATAGTTGGGGGGAAATCGGGGTCGATTCTGGTACGGTCCGGGTCCTCTCATCTGCGGGGGTGGTTGTCTGAAGTTGGGGGGTGGTCCATTTCCGGCATTGTTGAAGTGTTGTGGCGGCGGTCCCCAGTTGCCATTGGCCTGATTTGGGGGTGGTCCTCGTCCGTAGTCGTCATTTGGCACTACCCTACCATTGGCAGTGAGTCGATATTGATGCCCATTTGGAATTTCCTGCAGCAGGGTTCTCATGTTTAATTCCAACAAGCGTTCAACATGAGTTTTGGAGCTACGCATGTATACATTGTTGTATTGCTGTGACCTTTTCAGAGAAGATTTGTTTTTCAGCAACTTTTTCTTGGCATCCAGATTGTCTACTTCCACTTTCAACAATCCTGGTTTTGTTGGATTGTTCTGGTTTGACATGCATTTTGCCCGAACAACTGGCACATCCACAATGTTCAGTCCATTTCTGATGAGATCCTCACCAACCCGTTTAGGGTCTTCACCAGGGTCAGCAGGGATGCCCTGGATGATCACAGTGACATCTGTGTCAAAGTGGAACTTTTCCTCAATCTTTGACAACCTTTTATCCAGGTCTTCCAGTTTTCTGTTGTAAAGGCCATTATCCATTGCAATGTTATTTTCCAGATTTGTCAGCTTTGTATTAAAAGTAGCCTCTTTGATAAGGGCACTTATTTGCTTTGATGAGTCTTTGGTATGTTTTGCTAATTCAGCCTTTATTTCCTTTATTTCTGCTCTAAGTTGTTCTATATCCCCACTGAGTCTCTTACTCCGTGGTGGTGGAGTGGGTGATTCTCCATCAGATGACATACTGAGTAATAATGATCTATTCTTTTGTGATCTTGTAAGAGTCATTGGCAAAAAACACCAAATTGTGTGAGTGGCTCCTTGACTATAAGCTGGCACAATCAGCCAGCATGCCCCCAGGAATGTTTGTTTTGCTTGAGTGAACACAGGTGGGCAATAATATGTGAATGTTACAACAAAGGGCTTCCAAAAGTCACTAAATGGAAATCAAAATCATCTACCTGTCCTCAATCCACGTTCCTGGCATTCTTATATACATCCTGTGAAAGTTAGTCCACAAACAAATATATATATATATATATATATATACTCATCCACCAAATGGCCCTTAAGATATTTATTCCCTTTCAAGGTTTTTATTAGATCAAGGGTGTGTCGGTTCATGCACCCATTGCTTCATGTCAAAGGTAGATAGGATGTCATTGAACTTTTTGAGGAGGGCTATATCTCTTGAATACATCCACTGCTGCCATCACTGTCAATGCTGCAACTCTCTCGAATATCTCCACTGCTGCCATCGCTGTCAATACTGCCATCGCTGCAGCTTTCCCGAATGCTTCCACTGCTGCCATTGCTGCCAGCTCCCCCAAATACCTCAACGTAATATATTGCCTTGACTGCCACTAATGCCTGGTGCAAGCTGTCCCACTTTGCCTGTTTTACTATGTCTTATACATGTACAATCCTCTCATATGGGGGACAGATTGAAGATATTGCCGATATATCATTTATGGAAAAAGTATACTATTTATTTAATAGTATACTATTTAATATACTATTTAAAGTATCTTATGCATGTGAAAACCTTTCTGTCATAAAGGGAAGACATAACCAAAGGCTGCATGGGATCCCCCTTAACTTAAAGGCTGAGATATGGAAAAAGTGAGATTAAACCCTTTAATCACAAGGACTTTGAATGGCAAAACTGAGAATGCTGATAATTTGTATCATAAACTGGAGAATTGTTTTGCGACTACTAAGGGATTGACCGGGTACACCTACATCAGAATGAACTCTTTTTTTGCCTCTTTCTCGGGGGAAAATAACTCTCTTCTGCCTAACATGCTGGATGATCTTGTTCATTCTATCAACACATGTTAACTGCCTGCTAAACAAGAACCGGTGGAGGAGCCTGAGGATATCTCCCTACTCTTTGACGATGGAGATGCTATTACCATCAAACTGTTGTCTCTTCGAGCTCTGCTTCTTCATCTGCTTCCTCTTCCTCTGTGCCTAAGGAGGGAATGCGTAGAAATGTTCTTGACAAGAGGGATTCACCATCCAGGAAACGCAGAGAACTGGAGGAAATGATAATTTTGCCCCATAATGCGGGGGGTAAAATTATAGGCAAGGAGGGAGCAATCGTGAAGAAGCTTGAAAGGGCGACTTCCACCAAAACAATCCTGAAGAACTCTTTCCACGAGGGGAAGCCTGTAAAGCTGACACACATCAGGGGCGCAAAGGACGCCATCGCTAAGGCAAAGATAGCCATATATAAATACCTGAAAAATTTACGGGACTGGCCAGAGACACTTAAAGAACATTATTATGATTATAATGTCTTAAGCAACTACATTCTTGCATGTGATTGTATGTATTTATGTGTACAGTCAGACCTCGCCGGACCGTCCCCCGATAATCCGGCATATCAATTACCGACAGTGATTTGGCTGCAACCATTCTAATCTTTCTTTATTTGTATTCATTTGATGTCCGTTTCATCAAACCGTCAGACTCGTGAAACCGGCAGAATTATGTGTGACAGACCATGACGGACTGGCGGGGCTTGACTGTATATAATATTGAAAATAAAATTGAAAACGTTAATACATATGCAAACAAAGTCACAAACATAGCCCAAAGTTTGTATGAGACTGATACTCTCATCCTCTGTAAAAACCACTGTCTATCAGTAATTAGTACTGCCTCACTTGAATCTATCAAATTAAAAGCAGTAAATATCAATCTTTTAAAATCTCATACTAAAAGATTAAGTAAAAACGCTATCTTCTCCTGATATCTCAAGAAAACGCATATTGCATAGCTTTTCTAGTGGTTCCAAAGTTCACCAATAGGTGTCTCTGGCGGGTCAAACCACAAACACAAATTCATACACAACGTTGTCTCACAAGTCTCTATCGGCATACATGACCTGACAACGTCTAACCAGTATATTCTTAAGGTATCTGGGCTTACTACTCCTCGCACTAACCTAATCAACCATATTTATCATACAGAAAATAGAGAAAGTGTTTGCTCTAGTCTTATGCCTCCTTGTTTGGAGCATACAGACCCACGCTCTCTCTCAAATATGTACTCGCCACTATTGATTGATTGTGAAGACAATTACGATTCACTCATATCAAAACAACAACCAACAAGTGGCTATATGCCACGATGTGAAGGACGGGATCTAACTCCACATGCTCACATCGCACCACGTGGTCCAGTCCATCAAGTAAACAAAAGACCGCCGGCCAGCTCAACACGTGCTCCGCCCCACCGCAGCCTCACACGTGGTTGTATTGGATATATAAACAAAGACGACGCACACCACTCAGCTCGGCCAACCAATCACGTGGCGAGATCTAGGCCCCATCATGTAAACAGTGGGGGCGCCATGAACAACTACAATCAGTCATCACAATACAAACCTAGCAACCAGCTCCTAATTGGTTCATGCAACGTCCAGAGTATCTTGGGTAAGGTCCTACTTGTGAAAGACTACTTCTCTGAGCATAACCTGGATGCTCTCTTTGTAACTGAAACATGGTTACAGGACAATAATGAAGAGAGGGTGATTGGTGAACTTGAGGAAGGCTCACTCAAATTCCAATCCTTCCTTCGTAAGGGACGTTCTGGCGGTGGCCTGGGTCTGTTACATCGTGTTGAGCTACCCTTTGAAACCAATAGGTTGAACCAACCAGTAGTGACAACAATGGAACTTCTAGAGGCATCCCTTCTAATCAAAGGCAAGAAGTTTAACTTTGTAGCCATCTACCGATCTGAACCTTCAAGCAGGAATAGGTATACTACTCTGAGTTCTATGATGAATTCACTTAATTGATTGCTCATTATGGGTCATTCGGTCATGAAGTCATCTTCTTAGGTGACTACAATTTTCATGTCAATAATCCAAATAAACCTGATGTCATAAAGTTTAATGACATTCTATCTACCTTTGACATGAACCAATGGGTACATGAACCGACCCATAAGTTAGGGAATACCCTTGATCTGATCATCACTTTCAAGGGGAACAAGTTTCTCAAGAGTCACCTGGTGGATGAGTACTTATCTGATCATTAGAATGATTAAGCTATACTTTGGTATCTTACCCCCCAAACCTCCCAAAAAATTGATCAAGTATAGGAACTTTAAGGGATTGGATCTCCAGTCGTTAAAAAATGACATCAAATCCATAATGGTACAAATTCGGCATGGGAACACTTATCCTTGAATGACATGGTGAATTATTATGACAAGGAACTCACAGCACTCATGGATAAACATGCTCCTATTAAATCCGCCAAGGTCACTAACCGCAAACCTGTACCTTGGATGAGTAATCAATTAAAGCTGGAAAGGTCTCTCAAGAGGAGGCTTGAGAGAAAAATGAACAAGACTGGCTCTCACATTGATAAGGAATTATATAACTTTCAGAGAAATAAATACAATTCCACGCTGAAGTCAGCTCAATCTGCATATTTCTCCAACCTGGTTGAGGAAAACAAGCATGACCCTAAAAAACTATTCAGAGTCATCGACACAGTCATGCACAAGAAAAAGGACATACCAATGCCCCAATCTGACTCTGAGGTTACTCAAGCTGAGAAGTTCAACACATTCTTTCTTGAAAAAATAGAAAAGATTAGACTGGACATTGATAGGGCTCCAACTTACCCAGTTCCACCACCAGGTGACACTGCGAACAATGGAATTGCAGCTAGTACCTCACGGCTGGAGAGGTTCACCCCTCTAACCATACAGGATGTGAGGAAACTGGTCAAGAGGTCTGCTAAGAAGTCATGTGAGCTAGATCCAATCCCGACTTGGCTCTTAATTGACCTCCTAGATGACATCCTACCAATTACTACTTCCATCATAAACAAATCACTGCTAGAATCAGCAGTACCTGATAATATGAAAATAGCCATTATAACACCCCTGCTAAAGAAACTTGTCCTTGAACTGGTTGAGAAAAATTACAGACCTGTTTCCAACCTAACCTACATTTCTAAACTTACAGAGAGGGTAGTCGCTGACCAACTTGTCCTCATCTTGTAAGCAATGGCCTTACTGACAGATTTCAATCAGCCTATAAAGAATATCATAGAATATCATCAGCCTATAAAGAATATCAAAGAATATCATCTGAAACCGCTCTGTTGAGGGTTCAGAATGATATCTTGCAGGACTTAGATGATAGGAAGTCAATTATTCTGTTATTACTTGACCTCTAGGCTGCCTTTGACACCATTGACCACCAAATCCTATTCGATAGATTGGAGGCTAGATGCAATGTTACAGGTAGTGCCCTCTCTTGGATTCGGTCATATCTAAGTAACAGGCAACAATGTGTGAAGGTGGGGACTCATAGGTCCTGCCTCAAGCCCATAAAATATGGGGTCCCACAATGTTCAGTCTTCGGTCCCATATTGTTCACCATTTATATGTCACCCCTAGCTGACATATTGGCTAAATACGGTCTGGGTTATCATATCTATGTGGATGATACCCAGATTAATATCCCTGTGGACCACACTTCCCCCCACCAAGTCGACATAAGCAGACACAAATTGGAGGAATGTGTCAATGAGGTAAGGAATTTCCTTATATCAAACAAAATGAAAATAAATGATGGGAAGACAGAGATGCTCATATGTACTGACAGATATAATACTGCCACTTGCAGCAGTAATCCAAACACAATCAGGGTTGGATACTCTGACATTACTCCTAGTGAGTCAGTAGTTAACCTTGGCATTACCTTTGCTCCCAATGTGGACATGAAGGCCCAGATCAGGAAAATGTGTAAGAAGGGCTAATACCATATAAGGAACCTGTCAGCAATAAGACACTGTCTAGACGAGAAAATAGCTGTGACACCCATGCTTTTGTTACCTCTACCCTGGACTATGGTAGTGGCCTCCTTGCTGGTCTCCCTAAATCAGACACCGTAAAATTGCAATACCTCCAAAACGCTGCAGCACGTGTCGTGGGAAAAATCAGGAAATTTGATCACATCTCAGAAAAACTAAGGGAACTGCACTGGCTCCCAGTTCATGCAAGAATTGATTTTAAAATCCTCCTCTTGACCTGGAAGGCACTGAATGGCAAGTCACTGCCTTACTTGCGTGATCTACTCCTTGTCAAACAAGGTGAGTGTGATCTAAGATCAAATGATGGCACCTACCTACAGGTTCCTAAGACACGACTGAAGACAGTAGGGGACAGGGCCTTCTCATCTGCGAGCCCTAGACTTTGGAACTCCCTGCCTAGTGATCTCAGGACTAGTACATCAGTCACCTCGTTTAAGAGAGGACTGAAGACCCATCTTTTCAGGATGCACGTCCTGAACACAGCGCTATGAACAGACTTGTCTGGTATCAGCGCTTTACAAATTATATTATTGTTATTATTATTATTATTATTATCAGTGAAATTTATGATTTGACCCTCTTTGAAGAAATTGGGGGTTTTTCACACCACTGAATGGGAAAACATCAAAGGCTGCATGGATTCCACCTTAAAGGCTTGGCTGTATAGAATTGCAAACATATGTAATATAAAAAATAATGATTTTTCTTCATTTATAACTTCATAAATATTCAACTGTTTTTAATAATTTTAAGGCACTATCATCATGATAAGTGTTATCTTCCAATTCATTCTCTAAATAGTGAAAAAAATGGCCCAAAATGTGTTGCTCCAATTTTGACAATTAGTAAACAACACCTCCTGTGACGTACAGAGCCCCCTGTACTTGCAGTACTTGGTGGTCACGAAAAATCATAATTCTCAGAGCAGATGTTCTTTTGTGGATTTCAGACAGAAAGCCTGTATGTATGTCAATTTTGAGATACCTTAAACCACTGTAAAATAACCTGGAACCTTCCAGGTTTCATAAATGCGTTAACTCATCTTCCATATTCACCACTTCAAAGATGAGTTCTTGCAGCATGTAGAATAATAGAAATGTATGGGTAGATCTACCCATGTCACCTCTGCTATGATTCAATTATGCACTTTGAAAAGTTAGTTTTTAGTTTAAACTCCACACAATGCAGAATGTCATCCAAACAGAATTTCAGTAGGAATTCCCATTGACTTTCAGATTTTATGTCTTTTTGTTTATAATGTAAATAAAAGTTGTCCAGATGCTGATTAAATTCCGCATTATTTTCATTGATGTATAGTATGAGATATGTTACACATAAAACATATCATAGTCCTACCCATTACTTAGTCTCGCTGTCAGAAATCTGTCCATCAGTATGTATCAGTTTAAGCAGTTTCAAAATACTGACAATCCCATTAATTACTGACACAGCAACTTTTTTTCAAATCTCTTTGCCCTTCCTCTCTGATCACGTTCATGCTTTTTTATATATGTATGTAACAAACAAAAATTAACATATGCTTGAAAATTTCTTGTTAACAAAATGTATAGCTTTCAAAAATGTACTAAACTGAGAGATGGTAAACTTTGGAACCCATCTGTCAGTTTAGATAATCCTTTTATGCAGTGACTATATAAATATATTGGTTCCCATAGTGATGAATGAATGAATGGTTGCTTAGAGGCACATCAACCACTAAGGTTATTCAGTGCCTAAAAGTGGTAAAAACATAAACGTTAATAAAATCAATATGATATGTAAATAATCTTAACAACACAAAAATTATCAACAAAATCCTTTCAATATATCAGTTATAGACTTAACAAATATGTATAAATAAATTCAATATAAAAGACTTTAAATACCATATGATGTTTCGCGGTTCTTGATAAATAGGCCAATGACCTAAGTAAACAAGAGCTCCACACTTAAAATTGGTTATAAAGTCCTATTTGGTTTAAAAACGATACTATCACAGAAGTATCTACAGTATCAAATAACGAATGTAAATCTTGCACATTAAAATATTGAGTCCTAATTATATCAAAATCGATACATTCAATTAAAACATGTTTGATAGTCAAAGCCCTTTGACATCCAATACACTGAGGCTGATCTTCACCTTTAAGAAGATTGCAGTGAGTCAAATGACTATGTCCAATTCTTATACGTGATAAAACAAACTCTTCTCTTCGGTTAATTCTAATAGCACCTTTGGTTTTACCTAAAACAGGCTTAATTTCATGTAGTTTATTAAAAATAGCTTCGTTCCATCGCAATTGCCATTTAGAACGTATAAAAACAGTAAAATATTTCTTAAACTATGTATAAGGTAAAAGCATATCTATTGGGCACTTATCCAATGCTGCTTTGGCAGCTTGGTCAGCAGCCTCATTTCCAAGGATTCCAATATGACTGGGAATCCAGTAAAAACGAATCTCTTTATTTTCCTCAGTACAGAGTTTATGATACCGTTCAAGGATATTTAAAATAAAAGGATTTTTCCAATCCTTGGCTTTCAATGCTTGTAAACAAGACAAAGAATCAGAAAATATTAAAAATTTCCGATGTGGAGAAGTCTCCACATGATCCAAAGCAAGGTACAAAGCATTTAGTTCTGCAGAAAAAATCGATGATTTATTTGGCAGACGTTCTGAATAAATATGATTGCCCTTAACAGCAGCTCCAGCAGCCTTCTCATCGTCAAATGATCCATCAGTGTATATACACTGATAGCCAGTGAAAATAGATTTGATTTTTTTATATCTATTTATATAAAGGGATGGATCGGTTGAGTATTTCTTTAATTCTGACATGGCTACACTAATATTTAAAGTTTCATAGGTCCATGGAGGTGTTTCAGGATATTGAAATTTAGCTACGTGATTCGGATTTAAATTTAAAGATTGTAAAGATTCTTTAATGCGAATGCCAAAAGTCGGTATTGTATTTGGTTTATTTTCAAAAAGATCAACATAATTTGGATTGAATATAGCGTCATGTGCAGGATTGTCTGGGCAAGCAGCAATTTTTGCAGCATACTGAAGGGCAAGCTTTTCTCTTCTTAAATCAAGAGGCAGTTCATCTGCCTCAACTGCCAAGCTATCTGCAGGCGAGGTACGAAATGCACCAAGGCATAGTCTTAACCCTTGATTTTGTAGAGGATCGAGCATTTTAATATACGATGGACGTGCTGATCCATATACCATACACCCATAATCAAGTTTGGAACGTACCAGTGCTCTATATAATTGTAATAAAACATTACGGTCCCCTCCCCAATCGGTATGGGCGAGAACCCGTAATAAATCTAATGCCTTCTGGCATTTCTTTTTTACATATTTAATATGAGGGAAACAAGATAGTTTTCTATCAAATATAAGTCCAAGAAACTTGGTTTCTTCGACAACAGGGATTCGAGTTTGGCCAAGGTGTAGATCAGGATCTGGGTGAGCCTTCCACTCTTTACAAAAGTGCATACATACTGTCTTTTTCAAAGAAAACTTAAATCCATTGTTATCAGCCCATTCTTGTAATCTATTGAGGTGTTGTTGGAGCTGCCGTTCTATTGTATGCATGCTTGTTGACCTGTAGCTTAAGTTGAAATCATCAACAAAAAGTGAGCTATCTGCTCCAGGCCTCATACAATCAACAATGCTGTTAATTTTAATAATAAAAAGGGTGACTGATAATATACTACCCTGTGGAACACCCATTTCCTGATCAAAAACATCAGAAAGTAATGCACCCACTCGAACTTTAAAATGTCTGTTTGATAGAAAATTTTGAATAAAAAGGGGTAAACGACCCCTTAATCCCATATCATATAAATCACTCATTATTCCATATTTCCATGTGGTGTCGTAAGCTTTCTCTAAATCAAAAAATATACTAACCACATGTTCGCCTTTTATAAAACCCTCTCGTATAAACGTTTCTAAACGTACCAGATGGTGTATATGATCAGGTCCAGGAGCTGTATCATGGGATTTATCTAAAGCAAGTTTTAAATCTGATATTGTGAATGGCTTATTATACTGTTCCAAGTTATTAGATATGAAATTTAGTTGGTTTCTTTCTTTTCTATTTTTTATTTGTTGGAATTTTGTAGAACAATTATCAGATGAGGAATTCTTGGAAATGGTTTGACCTATTGTGTTACCTATTTCAGTGGGATTTGTAATTAGTTGGCCATTATGATTTAGATGTTTGATCCTTGCTCCACCTCCCTTCCCAGTAATTTTACGCACCATATCCCAGCATTTTTTAATTGGTGAACGTGTATTTAATTTAGAAATGTAATCTTTCCAACTTTTTCTTTTGCTTATTTTAATAATATAGCGGGCTTTAGCTCTTTTTATACGAAATTGGTGCAAATTATATTGAGTTGGCTGTCGATTAAATATTTTCAGAGCTTTTTTGCGCTCCTTGACAGCTTTTATGCACTCATCATTAAACCAGGGTTTTTCTTTAATTTTAGAATTTGGCTTTGATTTGGGAATACACCCATCAGCAATATCATACAATGTATCCGTAAAAACTTGAAGAGGATCATCTACATTGTTAAAAATTTCTGGCATTATTTTGTTAAAACAGGATGTTTGAAATTTTGCCCAATCGGCTTTATGAAATTTCCACTTGGGGATTCGTTCATCTGGTGCAGGAAAATGGTTATTTAAAATAATAGGGTAATGATCACTACCCCATTGATCTTCCTCTACTTCCCACGAATAGTCTAAAAATAAATTTGGAGTGCACATGGAGAGATCTATTGATGTTAAAGAGCCTGTAGCAGGATGTAAATATGTTGGAGAATTGTTATTCCAAAGGCACAAACTATTATTATCTTCTATTATACGTCCTTTGGCATCAGTATTATCTCTGCCACCCCAAAGATAGTTGTGGGCATTAAAGTCACCAACTAGCATATATGGTTCTGGCAGCTGAGTTATTAGGTTATTTAAATCTGTAATATTAATTGGTTCACTTGGTGGTAAATATACTGAACATATTGTCAATGTATTGTGCAAGGTAACCCTAACAGCAGAAGCTTGTAAATAAGTATTTAATATTACTTTACTTTGGGGTATACAGGATTTAACAAAAATAGAAACTCCGCCATGTGCTCGGTCCATAATGTCAATTGAACCGACTTTATTATACAGTACATATCCCTTAAATGTTGTGGAATTATCTTTAAATTTCTTGTAAACAAATTACCGATGCATTATATTTTTGGGCTAATAACTCCAGTTCTGGTCTGTTTGCCTCAAATCCTCTACAATTCCATTGTATAATATTGCTGATAGCCATATTTAAAATAATGAGTAATAATACAATGTGGTCAAACATAATCATTTAATTCTACTACGATTATGCTTGGAGTGCACCTGAAGTGCACCTGAATGCTATTTATATCAGGAGGATCATTTGTATCCATCCTTTCTAATGATTTTGTTCTTTGTATTTTATTTTTTCCTTGATCTCTAGTTTCTTTTTTGTCAGACTTATTTACAGGTTTATAATGCTGTGAAGAATTTGAATTTGCACCTTTGGTGCTTGATGTTGATTGAATCTGTGAAGGTTTTATGGAAGATTGTGTAGGTTTTATTGAGGATTGAGTAAGTAAAGGGGTAGAAGATACAGGAGTCTGTGTTGATATTGCTGTTATTGATTTGCTCATATAGGAATAGTTCTTTTCACCAATTGGCCATGTTAAATCTGTTTGAACTGAAATGGATTTAGTATCTTTTGATTTTGTGACAATAGCATAGGAATTTCTTTGAGGGGTATTGTTGCTTTCTACTCGTTTTCTGGCTTCTGGAAAGGAAATGTTTTCTGTGTATTTTATTCTCTGAATTTCTTTTTCTCTTACAAAAGAGGGACAATTCCGAGAATATGACGGGTGTTCACCTTCGCAATTATTGCATTTGAAAGACTGAGATTCACAATTTTCACTACTGTGCTGGCCAGTGAATTTTGGACATGTCAAGTTCCCTTTACAATTATCTGAGCCATGACCATATTTCAGACATTTGAAACAACGCAGTGGGCTTGGAATATATATATTAACTCTTACGTTTAAATATCCAATTTTGATTGATTGAGGTAGCTGCGTTGTTTCAAAAGTGATAATATAGGTATTGATGGGAGTTCTGACGCCATCTTTATTGATGCTAATGCGACGGCAAGCGACAACATTCTGATCAGATAGCTCCTCAACAATATCGGTCTTCTGGTATACCAGAAAGTTCTGGACACCTGATAACTCCCTTTCTGGTGTTTAGGGTCTTATGAGGAGTTATTTTTACAGGGATAGTGGCCAATAAAGAGCATTACAATAAATTATTGGAATGACTCTTTCTGTCCACTTCTATTTATAATTTGTCACGCATCTTTTTAAGGTTTTTCACTTTTCCAGCTACTCCTTGAATACCTTTTTCAATTGCAAAAGGAGACATTTTATCTATGGTGCGTAGTGGATCCGTGCTTTCAACTATTAAAAATCTTGGCAATCTTGTTTCATTTGTGTTTAAATCGTTATCAGAGTCCGTTTCCATATCAGCCCTTTGTCTTTTTTGTTTGTTTGATGCCATATGTGTTGTCTTATTGTTCATTGTCCATGTTCCTGAGCCTTACTCTGACTCCTATTTTAAAAAATAGGGAGTTATAAAAGATATGGGGCAGAGCCATCAGCACACCTATAAAACTTGGCTACATTAGACAATATACTCGAGAATACATAAAATGCACCCCAGATTGACCTGTTTGAGCAGTCAAGCTCCACACATCTGTTATGTTAAAACTTGTAGACAATGCCAATAATTGTTTTGAATAAATTGTTTATGATACCATACATTTTATCTTAAGAACATGTAGAATTTATCATTGATAATGTATCTAAAATAAAACAACCTAAACCTTATAAAACCTGAACTTTAGATATGGAGAAATGTGTGGAGCTATATTCCACAAGCCGGTTGGACAATATCGGGCCCTAAAGTCCTCCATGTCTAGGGTGAATATTTGGGTTCAAACAGGTGTGTTGCATCTGGACCGGTATAACTGCCAAACTAGTCCAGTGCTCAACCTGCAGAACTCCATATCCTCCCCTTACAGGTCGCACCTCACGGCAAACAAGGCGCCATGGTTATTTTTTTCGTTCGCCTTTTACGAACTGACAAAAAAAACCAGTGAGTAAAAAAATCAGAGGACCATTCTAACCCCAGGCCCACATGGGGTTCCCATAGTGATTGTCTATTGGTTGTTATGTTAACAGACATTATGTCAATGCTTCTTTCAGACTCCATATATATATATATATATATATATATATATATATATATATATATATATATATATATATATAGTCCAAAGTAAAAAGGTAGTTGTATACAGTGTAATGGTGATAAAAGTAATCCAACAAAGTCCGTGGTGACAAAGAGTTAAAACCTTTTATTGCGACATGTTTCAGTCCTTCAAGGGACTTCTTCAGGCTTAACTAACAAACCATTGAAAGTGTTCACTTATATATCATTACAAGAGTATATGGGGAACAAGCTTGTACTAGCTGATAAACAAACAAATAAACAAGCAGATAAACAAGCTGATTAATAAGCTGATAAACAAGCGGATTAACAAGAAGATTAGAGACACAGTTAAGTTAATTGCACTTGTCTGCTTGCTGTATAGGGGTGTCAAAACGCTGTTGACAACTCTGTCATATTGAGCATTGTTATAATCACATCTTAACTATACATACATTAAAGAGATTAAAGTAGGCAATGCTTAATAAAATTGAGTGAAAAATATAACATGGAAAACCTTAAAATATATCATGAAATAAAGTAAAGGACAATATACAGGTGAAGGAGAAACTAACATATGGGTAATCCCATTGCTATCGAGTTTGAAGTACTGTTCAACACTGGTTTATATTTTTCAATTAAAGAGTGTTCTATTCTGAGGAGTACATGGGGATTCTCTTTTTGTATTTTTAAAAAGGGAAATATTTTAAAGTTCCCCTTGCCACAAATTCGCAAATGTCCTGACACTGGGCAATTTTGATAAGATGGATTTGATATATGAGATTTGTGAAGGGAGACCCTATGTCGCAGATGTTTGGTTGAACCCATATAGTCATGTTGGCATCCAGGACATCTTATTGCATAGATTATATATGTGGCTCTGCAGTCAAGATTAGTTTTGGGTTTTAGTATGTCCCCTGTTCGTTTGAGTTTATATTCTGATCCCTCTAATATAACTTTACATGTGCCACATCTTTTTTCTCCACACTTTGAGACATTTCCAGCTGTATTGTAAGTTTCATTGAATTTGGCTCTGCTGAGTAGTCTGCCTAAACTAGGAGGTTGTCTTTTGCTGTTGATAAATTGTAATTCAGGGAGTAATGATTTGAATGTGCTATCCATTTCCAGCGATCCTATTGTGTGGGTGACAATGTTGAAGAGGTTAGTGTTATGAGGATTGTTTGTGGTGACTATTGGCAGTATGTTCTCTTCATTATTGGTATTTTTTTGCATGTTGAGAATGGTCATTCTGTCCTGTTGCGATGCTTTGCTAATACCGGTTTTGATTATGCCATCTGGATATCCTCTTTTTTTCAGATCATATTCCAGTTCTTGGAGTCTCCTCTTTCTAAGTGATTGGTCACTGACAATGGTAACTATGCGGAGTGCCAAACCATATGGAATGTTCGTTTTGGTATGCCTAGGATGATGTGAGGAGAAATGGACATAATTTCTAGAATCTGTAGGTTTATGAAAAATGTCTGTTGTCAGCTTATCTCCATCCTTGATAACGAGGACATCTAAAAATGGTACCTTTTCAGGGCTGGAATCCTGTGTGAATTGGATTGCTGGATGTAAAGAGTTTAGAGTCTCAGTCAGGTAGTTGAGAGGACCATCATTATTATCCCAGATGAGGAAGCAATCATCCAGAAATCGTCTCCAATATTTTTAAAATTTGTCACAAAGTTCTGCACTTTTGTCTGAGATAAGTTGTTGGTATAATTGTTCCTCAAGATACCCCATCACTAAAGTTGCATATGTAGGTCCTATTTTGGTGCCCATGGCTGTACCCTTCAATTGTTGAAAATAAGTGTTCCCAAATTGAAAGGTATTATTTTCTAAAATAAGCTTTACTCCCTGTAGAATGAAGTCTGCAGAGAATCTAGTGGATATTAAATTTGGATATTTTGAGATCCAAAACTGTATTGCTTGTAATCCTAAGGTATGGGGAATGCTTCCATATAAGTTTTTGACATCATAGGTCACTAGGATACTGTCCTTTGGTATCTCCTTAGGTAGCTGTTTCAAAAAGTCTCTAGTGTCTTTTATATAACTGTCAATTTTGTTGTTCAGGGGTTTAAGAATAATGTCCAGAAGATTGCTAAGTCTGTGTGTAGAACAAGCAGGTCCAGCTACTATAGGTCTCAAATCGAGGTCTGCCGGTTCTGGTACATATATATTTATATACCACCAAGGGTGAAGAGATTTGAAAAAAAAGTTTTGGGCTGCATTAAAATTCACCACTGAAAAGAGCGTGCAATCTTGCTGTTCCATCACCACGTTGCCTGCCCTCTAGTGTAAGTTATTGACACTATACCAGTCTCCACGTCAGTTTTGTTTTGCAAGTTTATGTGAGGGGTCGTGCTTTTGGCATATGATGAATGCTACAATTCTCACTTATTTGTTGTCATAATTACATTAAATATGAAATATTACCATCTAATATACATTTCTGTATTTGGCTTTATATATATATATATATATATATATATATATATATATATATATATATATATATATATATATATATATATATATAAATGAATATATATTCATTTATTTATACATCACAATGTAATATACATTGAAATAATAAAATATATTTTATTACAAATCTAAGAAATCTAAGAAAATCTAAGATATTAAGATGATAAATCCTTAAGATCTTAGGTGATTGAACTTAACATATTCTTACATATACAAAAATATGTACATATGTATATTTTCTTACTATTTTAAATAGGTCCTGCATTTGACCTCTGTTAGATACTGTAAAGAAAGTACAGGTAGAATATAGTGTATGTACGGTGTGTATGCTCACCGTAGCCCATATTCTATTCCAGACTTATTTCCATTAAACATTATATATAAGTTTCTCTTGCTGATGTTGAAGCATTCACAGTTTCACCATCCTGGGCTGTATTGTATCATCAGGTTCACAATTGCACCAATATTGGGTTCAAATTCGGGTTCAAATGAACCAGATAATTGGTTAAAAATAAATTTGAGCCAAAAGTATTGTATCAAACAGTTCCTCGTCCATGAACCCGATTTCAGGTTCTGCTTCATTTGAACCCAAAATCAGGTTCATTTTGAACCAAAAGTCTTCTGCACTTCAGTTTTATGTTGTTGATTTATACAATTTTTACATCATTTAACATTCAATTTTAAATTCCTATGTAGCCTTTTCAGAAGATGTACAATATTTGGGAAGTTATGATTTCATTTTTGCCTCCAATCACTGAATTACAAGTTTGTTTACATTACTCCGATATTTGACCCTTTTGAACTCATTGCAGTGGGGTTCTGACGGGATTTACTTTGTAATGTCATAAGGCCACAAGGAGCACTTTGTAACCTTTTATCAGTGTTCTTGGCACTCATGTGACGTCACATATTTTCACATTGTGATGCATTTGACAAACAATGAAGTATTTTTGCAGCCGTTGTTACAGACCTTGCTTGAGATCTAAGCACAAGCTTGTGATGTAAGTCAAATATTTTTTATTGAAATTGTTCCTGAAAAACGGATTTGGGCATGATTTGACTCTTGAAATATAAGCACACACTTGTAATCCAGGCAAAAAGCCCTGGTTTGAACCCAATATTGGTGTTGAACACCGATTTTGACCCCAAAATATTGGTGTTGCATAATGGGTTCAAAAACATGAACTCAAAATTGGTGTTTGAAACCGACATTGGTGTTGAACTTGTTCATACAATACTTTTGGTTCAAATTTGGTGTTGAACAGCGTTTTGAACCCAAAATATTGGGTTCATAATTTTGAACCTGTTGATACAATACAGCCCAGGTCTCTGTTTGGTTGCTTTGATTTGACGTCAATGTGGTGGGATGTATCCTCCATTTTTATATCTGTTTTCTACTCTCCCAAACCATAACCCACCTTGAGTGGAGGCTTTTTTTCCATGATATAATGCTTCAAGTATGATACTGTAGCACGTCGCCCTTGCTACAAAATATAAAACATATCAAAACAACATTGAAAATTAAACATTTAGATCGAAAAACAGAATTACATTTGTGAGCAAGGAATAGAATTATCATTCGATTGCAACCAATGATACAAGTGGATCTAGATAATATTTTTCCTTTCATTTACTAACTGATGCTACATATGTCAAGACCCAGGATTCATACAAGTATAGACCAGGATTGACAGTGTTAAGAGACCAGGCTTTTTTTAGCAGCAAATAAGTCAGATATATGTTACATGGCCAATTGGTGTCATTGTTATGACTGAAAAAATCCTGATTTTGTCTTATGGTCAAATATTTCGTAACATGGGTAACATGACTTTCGTTAGTACAACAACGATTGAGATTTTAGTGACATGTGTACCAAAATAGTCAGACAAAAATAGTCAGGTGTGGATGGACCATTAATCCTCAGGGGAGAAGGAGGAAAATAAATCGACTTTTTTTTCTTGAGCAAAGCTAACATGTCATGTAGAGTGATATAAAAATCCTGAATCAGTTGATATCAATGGTAAACCTTATCAACCAGATGTTTCAAATATCCCCCCTCCCAAATTATGAAAGTACCATTCCAAATTACTTTTAAACATATGAAATGTGCATGTGTATCGTTGTGTCGTGTTGTGTGCATGAGCACATACATGAGCCAACCAATTGGCCAACTGTATGGAAATTGCATGCTAATATATGCGGAAAACTCTGTACAAAGAACAAGAAATTGTGGCAGAGTAATTCATGGGTACAAATGTCAAAAAGAGAACATTCTGACATTTCTCTTTTTTTAAATATTTGCCTGTTTTGGCTATTCATATTGTTGGAATAGCACATGAGAAAATAGATGCATGCGATACTAAATATTTGGTTCTTATAAAGACTGAATGTTTATGTTATATCATTGTAAAAATCTCAAAATAATCTGTGTCGTCAAAGCAAGAACATTATCTCACAGAAAGCTAAAGAATGATTTAACCCAAGAATATATGGAAATAGTCTTTAGATATTTTTAACACATCTTGAGAGGATGACCCAATATCAAAACAACTTTTGCTATGCATTCAAAATACAATGATGCATGAATATACTTCTTTGTTTTGACTGATCAAAAATAAGCAGGTCACTGATAAACTTGCTTCCAAATCGCAATATTTGCTACTCCAAATAAAAATTACCCCGGCTATCTTTAAGAGTGATTTTTTTATTTCATAAATAGATAAGTGTAATTTGAGAACAATTGGATGATTTATAATTTCTGTGAAACAGTTTATGTCATGTGATGTTTCTTAAAATACAAGCAGTGAGAACATAATATCATGAATTGTTCACCAATAATGACCAATATCTAATTCATATAGTTGGAGAAAGAAATTCATTAAATGTTAGGAAATGACTGTCTAACCTCGATTAGTAGATTACGGTCGTCTGGTTCAAGGTTGAAGTCAGTTGTTCCAATATAGAATGTATTTATTCCTACAGTTCTGTCCACATCTCGCTTCTTGAGAAACAAGACAAAAATACATTCTGAACTGATACATTCATCAATTGATACATTCAAATCAACATAATTCTTTGTAGAATATGAAAGTTAATCAGTTTAAAACTATAAATTCAATCTTGGTTAGATGTGAAACATGCACTCTTCAATATGCAACCACAATAGTTGCAAACCCAAAGAATCCAGTATATATTACTTTGCTCCCTAAATATACTGGTCTTTTTACCGACAAACCAAACACTATTCCAACATTTGGCATTCATATAAAAGTATCATTGAAAGCTTTTGAATTTAATCCTGTTCAAGTTGCCAAATTTCAGTTTCAAGAGACTCCACCTTCCAGACATCAGTAGGAATAGTAGAAATAGGCATATATCATTTTTACTTTGGGAGACACACCCACAAATGATACATGGCTGAATGTGGACCCTTGTAGGCTATTTTTATAATATATTGCCAGTGACCTTGAAGTAACCTTTGAATGACTTTGAAAATGAAAATCCTATTTCCGTGGATTTTACTATAAATTTCAATATTCAGTCCTCTGAATCTTTCAAGAATGAGCTCATAAATTCTTTATTTGGACCAATCTGCTATCTGTATTATCTATAATAACAACACCTTATTGGTGGTTAATTTATTAAAGTATATATTATACAACTTAGAAAAAAGATTTAATGCTGAAAATAAAATGAAAATTATGTCTGTCAATTTTGAGATTTATTGATAAGGTAAATTTGGTTGGAAATAGCGTGAATGTGGTAGGCATACGAAAGATGAAAATTGAGAGACTTTAAATTGACACAATGCAATCTTTTAAAGTTTCATATATATAAAATATTAGTGTATTTTCAAAAAATAACCCCCAATAAGTTCCTCTTATCATAATGGTGCATGATAAATTAAAATAAATTCTCAAAGTAAGTGAAAATGTGTTAAATTTGCAATAAAAAAAAAAACAGGTGACAAAAGAAGAGGTTAAAATGAACTATAATTGTATTGATATTATAATACAGATTTATGATTTATGCTGTAGTGAAACTGAACCATTGTGCATGTACAGGTGACATGTGATTTGTTGATTTCCAACATGGCTGAAATGGTCAAATGTGGGCAACACCACATCTTGAAAATCATGAATATTATTATTTAGAATAATAATTTGCTGATCCAATAGCCAAGATGAGTGTTGTCTGCTGGCATGTGTTTAGGATTGATGCATTGTCATGAAACCAAGGTTAAATAAAGTCCTTGTTTGTATGGAAATGTGGATTCAGGCAAATATTTCGAGTGAGCAATCCTGTCAGGAGTGAAATGTAAATGCATATAATCAAACATGTAAGATAAAACATTTGGAACTATTGAACTGTACTGGACACATTGAAAACTCATCTCAGATCGTTTCAGTCTCATCCTAATAATGAGAAATTCACATTTTATCAATTGTGAAATCTACAAAATGAGCAAAAGGGAAGTTGGATTTAATGATTTCCGTTTTGTTAACCCGTGTAATATGGCATGCATATGTAATTTAAATTTGATTTATGTATTGCACACTGTCAATCTGAACTCCCTTCTGGTATATGATTCACGACATTTTGCAAAATTCAATGGAGTTGAACTTTGAAGTAAGAGCTCTTCTGTGGAGGCACAAAATAGTTTGAAATCAACAATGCTGTCTATGTTGATTCCCCTACATAAGAATCTCTATAATCTCATTACATAACAGGGTCAACTGATTCAGATAACTATTGTCAATTAACGGAGGATTGTGCCTTCTCATTATCAGTGTGCTCTGGTTACAAGGGGATTCAAATGTATATTTATTATTATTTATTTGTCCAGTAAATAGTCTGGAGTCCTTTTGGCCAATGGAGCGTTTGTTCTGTTTTGTGCATGTTTATGTCATATACTTATGTAACTGAAATATGCAGAATGTAATGCCTATAGCCGACCTCAACATATGCCCGCTTGGTGTTAAGCAGCAGTGCCTCCTGGACACAGGCAGCGAAACTAGACAAGGAATCTATGTCTCTTCTCTGATAACCAATAAACTGGGCCTGCATGTCCACCCCTCTCCTCTCTAGGAATGTTGAGAGCTCTGTGAATGTCACCTGAAATTATCATCCAAAGTGGAGTTTCTATTAATTCAATGTTCCATGATCTATTCAACAGTGATATTTCAAAACTGGTTTTAAAATGGTTTAAGGATATCTATAAGATTGATTTTTGCTATTAACATTCAAAATACAATTTTGCATTGTGCGGAATCACCTCATCATTTTGATCCTGATCCAGCAAGTTGAAAATATGATCCGCAGATACATTCTTCCCAAACATCAATTCAAGAACATATTTGCTTTCTGTTTCCCTGTGCGCCTGAAACACATGTTCACAAATAGGAAGAACTCTGTTCCCTGAACAAGAAAAGGCGGTACTCCAAAACCAAACAAATAGTAAAAAATACAAAAACAGATAAGAAAGTACACAAATAAAATTAAATATTTAAACAAAGAAATATAGAAACAATATAGAAACAACACAAAATAAAACCATTTTCAACAAAGCAAACATTTTACTCATCGATTGACAACAATGATGTTATTGTGTTGAACTTTCTGTACTGTCGTCATTACACCATGATGTTATGACTTTTTTTCTTTACAAAGTACATGGTGTAGAAATATATTCATACACAATAGTGCATGCGCTGAAAGAAAAAAGCAGACAAACTTTTGTGTGTTATATAAGTTTAAGAACGGATGTGTAGGATATTAAGGAAGAAATGGATGAGCCTGAGACAAGGTCAAGGAGACCAAAGTGCAGGAAATAGCATTTGGGCATATCTGCATTGACTGATATTTGACTTGGTGCTTCAAGAGAGTGTTCTGCCGCTATAAGATATTTTTTTGCGGATCACCCCTCTGCTGAACTACTTTGCTTTTATTTTTTTCCAAAGATTTTTTTTTATATTCACATAATTTTGAAATGAATAAAATGTTTGTTTAAATATATTTGTGTACAAATGTCATAAAATCTGTCAATGTTCGTGCCTTGATATCATGAGTGGCGAATAAGGTAGTATTGTATTGTAATTCTGCATTGCTCCTAGGGTTTGGTCTTGGAAGTATTTAAAGGTGAGTGGGGTTTTAAATCATTAATTTTTCTTGATTCAGGAGCTGAAGATTTCTATTTTTTCAGTAGTTAGCAGCCACTAATTGTTAATGTACATTATAGTACTCAGAGCCTGGTAGTTGAAATGAAAAGTATTGCTGATGTTAAGGATGTAGTGCACTCGAGGAGTAGGTTGATAGGCAGCACTGATCTGACATAGAAAAGTATATGTGACAGGAGGTAGGTTAGGTATGCAGGGAGGTCTATTTCCCTGGTTGATAGTTTGGTGTGATAGGGACATTGGTAACCCTGAGGTTAACAAGGATATTTGAATTCCTGTTAGTGCTCTGTGCGCCTCATAGGAGTGTGTATGTTTTAATGTTGACAGTGCAGTTGGGTTTAGTGAGATTACCCTCCATAGCAGGACCTCTCTATTATATCAGTCCCTGCCCCCAATGCTATAACTGTGCACATAGAATCGAGTGCAAGTCATTAGCATTAAGAAAAATCTGGCTGTCAAGCCATTGGGGAAAGAATACAAATAGATTTGTTTTGTATTGGCAGTGCCAGACCCCTGGTTAGACACCTGATTACAGTTTATGACTTAATTTTGGTCAATTCAGATTTGATGATATTTTTGTGAGCAAGGCAAGTATTTATGACTTTGAATAAGATTTAGGTAGAGGTAGAGGTAGTAATTGAATACTACCTGTGTAATGCAGAGTATAGCAAGATAGGATAGTTGCTCATAAGTGTAAGGCCCTGTATTAGGCCTGTATGAGTATTACACACAGATTGGAGAAAGTGTGCATTTGGTCTCTCCTCTACCTGTGTAGCCATACTACATAGGCTCTACATGCCAACAAGACGCAAGTGGAGCAGCCAATTTCTCATATCTAACCAAATCAAATACAAGACAAATACTCCACAGTGCTGTCAATTGTTCAAATCATAGTGATCACTGATAATAAAAAAACAATTTCCAGCCCACAGGAAATAACAATACCTTGTCCATGGTCATACCAATCAAACAGTAACACAGAACTGGAAAATCTACTTGTGAGGTTATAAAACCTATGAGAATTAATATAACGAAAGTGATCCCCAGTCACTGGAAAGAGTTGAGCATGACAGGTTTTTATCTATTTTTTTTATAACTAGAATTGTGCTGAATATGTTATTTATTAAAATAAACACCTACCCTTTCAATCGCCTTTCCCATTTCTTCTCTATCAATTGTGCTGTTCTCATCAAAGTCATGGTCCCTTAATATCTGAACAAAAGAACAAAATCAAATCATCACTGATTCAATTTGAAACATTATATGTCTGTCTCAAGCCACAACACTAATAGACTTTACCCATCAACATCAAACACTCTTTCAGGTTTCACACCATCAGAAGTCATACTTTTGATCTATTTCCCAAGGACTGTGACTTTCCTCTACACAAGCTTGCATTGAAATCTGCAAGCTTGGCATCATCGAGGAACAGTCTTGAGTGAAAACGCTGTGTCAACGTCTGAAAAAGTCCCGTTTTTTTTAGCATTTTTGAAATATTTTGCTCTTGGTTGGTTACCCATTTATTTTGCTCCATAACTTAGGAAAGGAGAAATAGTTTGACTTTTATATGGATATCCTAAAAATGATGGTTTGGGAACTGTTGAAACAGTTCTTAAATCTTATTATATGCTGAACAGGAATAAAAGCTTCAAAAGGGCTTAGATTTTTTTTATTTAATAATATATTAATTTAATGGTACCCATGCATATTGATAAAAAATAATAAAAATAATGAAGTGCATGAAAATGACTTAATAAAATGTATGTTGCTAAATTGTACTTTGGTGTTGTAAACAATTAAAATATTGGAGCAACATTTCCTTCAAATATGATATGTTGGAAGAAGTCTACCTGCAGAAAATGTTCAGCAGCCTTACAGAGGGCATCATGGTCGTCTCCCGTCTGGTCTCTCTGCATGTAGTGGGTAGGCCGCTTCCTGAGCATCATGCAACAACATAAATATATATTAGCTGCATCAGGGAACAAAATAAAATATATTAGCTGCATCATGAACTACATACAACATAAGAGCTATATCATGGAACAACATAAAATATATTAGCTGCATCATTGAACAACTTAAAACATTAGATATGTTAGCTTCATCAGGGGACAACATAAAATATATCAGCTGCATCATGCAACAACATAAACTATATTAGCTGAATCATGCAACAACATAGAATATATCAGCTGAATCATGGAACAACATAAACTATATTAGCTGCATCATGCAACAACATAGAATATATCAGCTGCATCATGCAACAACATAGAATATATCAGCTGAATCAGGGAACAACATAAAATATATTATTAGCTGCATCATGAAACTACATAAAATATATTATCTGCATCATGGAACCACATGAAACATTAACTGCATCATGGAACAAATAAAATATATTAGCTGCATCATGGAACATAAGAAATGTAAGCTGCATTATGAACATTTGCACTTATTTTGCTCGACAATCAAATCATTGAGGTTTTTCTTCAAAATCGTTCTTGTTGTGCATTAGTAGTAAGGGACATACTATTGATTGTTTAGTGGGGCTGAGAAAAATATTTTATTTGGTTCAAGTCCATTCTGAATATTTATTTTCTTTTTCCAAAACAAAACATATCCCCTTTTTTTCTCCTTCATTTTGGCCACCAATCGTTCCCCCTAAAATTCATTCTTAAATGTATATTTAATAGATTTATGATTTAGTAGTAAATAACCTAATGCTTTATTCAAACAGATGTACCTTTTCTCCAGCTCCAACTATAAACATGTTTCAGACATCTGAACATTATTTTTCCTGAACAAATAGGTTGAAAATATTGAATGTCTTATTAAACAAATGTAATTGTTAAGATAGACTTATACAAAAACCTGTGTGGAGGTAAGTATATGTTTTACTCAATAAAGCATTTGTGAAATGAGGTTTTCATGCACTTTTGCCTTGCATAATATAATATAATGTGTTTATACCTCAAACTCTGCGATCAAAAGTTATTAACCATCATATTTCCCCTACATAAATTTCTGTGCCATTTGAAGTCGAGGAGTCTTCTGCTAAAATCTAAATCATCCATTGGACACTTTGTTTAGCTGACTAGTGATCTAGTGCAAACACCTGCTCAGTAAAGTTTTGTTAACAGTTGGGCACCAGATTGGGACAACAGAGTGATTTGGCTTACAGAGGCCTGTTTGTCCATTAATGTGTATCCATTGGTACAGGCCAAACACCCTGACAGACCACAATAGAGGTCACATGCTTGTATACATGTGGCCACCTGGTGGTTAAAATAGTACGACCAATACTTGGCACTTTCAGCAAAACACAATAACAATGGTTGGAATATTTGGTTGATTTTCTGTAGAATTGCCTGTGACCAGTGTGATTTCATGAATACTTTTATAGATTTTGAGTAATCATGCTAAACATCTTACCAATATATATAATAAACAACCTATTTTAATTCAATGCTGTCATGATGTAAATTATATTATTTTGTTGCTGATGCCAGAAGAATTGCCCAGCACCCCAAACATATTTAAGTGATGAGTGAAGAGAGTCCAAATTTGTTCAAATCTTCCTCATCTCTGTACAATTGGCTTTTACCAGCTTGAGACCCTTCCCTCGGAATTCTACCCAATGTGAGATTAATGGTCAGTCCCTGAACTGGCCAACTTACACTGACAGTTTAGTCTTTGGAATTACGTCCGGCCGTAAATTTGATCTTCCTTCCAGAAGATATTGCAAAACATCAGGCTCATCTTCAGAATACTGAAAACAGATTATATATATATATATAGACTATATTGTAACAAACATAGCATATATAGTGATATAGTGATCAAAAGGTTTGGGATGGTGGCGCTCCCAACTGTATACATTTCTTACTTTTAGCAGTTCGTAAATCCACTCTGCAAACTACATTTGGCGAGATTTACATCCAGGTCATTTAATATTTGGGGGATGGGATTTTAGAAAAAAGACTTAATTGTTATTATAGTGTTTCTTTGTACGTGAAATAGGATACGAGGCCATCCGAATGCCATCATAATTGAGCAAGACTCGGGAAAACAAGAAGGACATTAGAAATGTCCTGAAATTTGGAGCTGGGACTGAATCCTTGAACCTGACTTAAAAGTAAAATTTGACAAACCTCCCCTCAAATCATCAATTACAAAACTATATGTAAAAAGAAAACAGCTTGAAAAGCAACCCAAAAGCAGTGTGATTGGGCAATAGGAATGAATCTACAAACATAGATGTGCTGAATGTTTCAAAATGGAATGTACAGAAGAATATCTTTACTGCAGGAAACAGCTGAAAAAAGTAGCTGAAAAAAGTAGCTGAAAAAAGTAGCTGAAAAAAGTAGCTGAAAAAAGTAGCTGAAAAAAGTAGCTGAAAAAAGTAGCTGAAAAAAGTAGCTGAAAAAAGTAGCTGAAAAAAGTAGCTGAAAAAAGTAGCTGAAAAAAGTAGCTGAAAAAAGTAGCTGAAAAAAGTAGCTGAAAAAAGTAGCTGAAAAAAGTAGCTGAAAAAGTGGTAGCTGAAAAAAAGCTGAAAAAAAGGCCTTCTTAACTGTTGACGCTCTGGTTATTGTGATATCTGGCTTGTTATGTATAACTCGAGGCAGGTTTGATCTGATATTGCTTCCTTTATTTCTATCTCTGACCTAGTACTGACCTACAACTGACCTGCCACTGACCAGGAGATACCTCATGTCAAGCGTTATATACAGAGTGTTGCGTGTGGTTGATTGACAGCTGTCACAATGGGGTATGCCCCAATGCCTTGGCGGGGTATGCCCCATTGCTATTGTATATTGCTATATGACATGCCCTTTTCTTTTAAAAGATTTTTACAATGTAAATGTTGGCTGTAAGGTCAATGTTTTAATAATAAAATCTTTGTTCAGCATTACTTATAAGAAATATACATATATATATATATATATGACATGCATTTTTCAATACTCGCTTTTGATATGATGCAGTGAAAGGTACAACCCAAGAAAATACATAAGCTAGAGATTTAGGCTCACATTTAGGCTCACATTTAGGCTCACATCCTGACATAGATTAGGCATTATTATGGCCTGTGGTTGAAACCTATGTCTCTGAGCATCATGGCTCAATAATCTTGATAGCTGTACAGAATACTTTGGCCTATATATATGATACAATATTTGTCAATCACCTGTATTTTTACACTTTCAAATCGACATACTCTCATATTTTATCTACATCTCTAATGAGTATACATATAACAAGATAATATACGTAGTTATACAATGTCAGATCACATAGTACAATATCAATGGTTATTTTCAAATGGATACCATCGTTATAGATAAATTTATATAAAACACATTTTTCTTGACACTTTACAAGATATAAACACATTTACAAGTTTTATACACACTAAATATTAAATAATTATCAAACAGATCGATTTGTTTGTTTGTTTGTTTGTTTGGGGTTTTTACATCACTTTCAACATTATTTCAGTCATTTCGTGATGAGACCTACTTGTAGCAGATATAGTGCTGCCTCACTGAATTGTCATGTTGCAGGTCTTTGATAACCCACCCGGTCACAGATTTACAAGGACAACGGGTTAACAATATACCAAATTAAATGTTTTTGAAAGATGAATAAAGATAATTTCAACTTCCCCATCAATTTGCAATGATTGTTTCATTTTGCGTCTTTTTGTTGTAACTTTTTGTTTTGTTTGTTGTAATTTTTGTTTTGTTTGTTGTAATTTTCGTTTTGTTTGTTGTATTTTTTTGGTAATTTTTGTTTTGTTTGTTGTATTTTTTTGTTTGTTGTAATTTTTGTTTTGTTTGTTGTAATTCTTTGCCATCCGTGTTGCATGTGGAGCACCACTCTTATTTATATTTTAAATCTATCATTCTACTTGTGCAAGAAAATATGTTTTTGCAAGTTGTTTTTTGATATATTGAAATCTTACCAAGAGAAATCCTAGTGTTTTTTCATTGTAGGAGCCAAACCTTTCAGCTTTATCATATAGTCGAGCCAAATCCTTTATGGGGTGTACGCGTTTGAGGAAACTGTCTTCTGGTTTAAGAGATAAATACCAACCTGAAATTAGATTAACAGACTCTTCATACTGTGAAAGAACATTTATCTGCACCTTTATTTGAATGTTCCTCCAATAATTCCAAAGATTACTGGATAGTAGAGTATCACAAGGAATATCAGAATTATAACAAGCAAGCAATTTTATTGAAGACATCTCAACTGGTGATTGGAGTGTATGGAAAATGATTGATAATCAAAGGAACAGACAATCAAAACTCTTACCATCAAAACAATGGATTGGAAAATTACACAAAAGTCCACCATCAACGTAATAATCATAGGTGTCCTGTGATTTGTGCCTAACTGCTTGAAACAAAGCTGCAAAGAAGAGAAACACATTTAACTCAAACCTTACAGGATACATCTCAGACTGTAAAATAAGGAATCATTTTGACTTGCTCATCCTTTATTTTACTCAAGCTTTCGTCCTTGATTTTACTTAAGCTTTCGATATAGGTTATCATCAGCACCCCAATCATAAACCTGAAAATCATGGGATCTCAATGCAAGTTGATTCTTGGATACAAAACTGTTTAACAAACAGCCATTAGAGAGCAGTCATTGATGGCTAGTCAAACATTGTATGTGAACCTTTAAACCTATCCGTGTCTGCAAAATACAGGGAATTTCCTGGGACATTGAACTTTTGATGCCTGCCTTCCGAAACCAGAATTAAGCACAACTGATGAATTGATGAATCTGTCAGTTCCTTGTCTATATCAAGAATATATAAACATCCTTTGGCTGGTGGGTTTTGGCTTTTACAAGTAAATATATAGATGTAGCAGAAATATGAAATTTTTCAGATTTGTTTATTTGGGGTTTTACGTTACTTTACATTACCTGTCAACACCCCTGCTGAAGAAACTTGGTCTAGAACTGGTTGAGAAGAACTACAGACCTGTTTCCAACCTTACATTTATCTCTAAATTAACAGAGGGGCGGTTGCAGATCAATTAGAATGAATGAATGAATGGTTGCTTAGGGGCACATCAACCATCAAGGTTATTCAGTGCCTAAAAATGGTAAAACATTAACGTTTATAAAATCAATATGATATGTAAATAATCTTAACAACACAAAATATCAACAAAATCCTTTCAATATATCACTTTTAGACATAATAAATTTGTATAAATAAATTCAATTTAAAAGACTTTAAATACCATTTGATGTTTCGTGGTTCTTGATAAATAGGTCAATGACCTAAGTAAACAAGAGCTCCACACTTTAAATTGGTTATAAAGCCCTATTTGGTTTAAAAACGATACTATCACAGAAGTATCTACAGTATCAAATAACGAATGTAAATCCTGTACATTAAAATATTGAGTCCTAATTATATCAAAATCGATACATTCAATTAAAATATGTTTAACAGCCATAGCTCTTTGACATCCAATACACTGAGGCCTTTCAGAAGATAGCAATGTGTCAAACGACTATGTCCTATTCTTATACGAGTTAAAACAGACTCTTCTCTTCGGTTAATTCTAATACAACCTTTAGTTTTTCCAAGAACGGGCTTAATTTCATGTAGTTTATTAAAAATAGCTTCGTTCCAGCGTGATTGCCATTTAGAACGCCATTTAAATTCTGTATAAGGTATAAGCATATTTATTGGGCGCTTATCCAATGCTGCTTTGGCAGCTTGGTCAGCAGCCTCATTTCCAAGGATTCCAATATGACTGGGAATCCAGTAAAAACGAATCTCTTTATTTTCCTCAGTACAGAGTTTAAGATACCGTTCAAGGATATTTAAAATAAAAGGATTTTTCCAATCCTTGGCTTTCAATGCTTGTAAACAAGACAAAGAATCAGAAAAACTTCTGATGTGGAGAAGTCTCCACATGATCTAAAGCTAGGTATAAAGCATGAAGTTCTGCAGAATAAATAGATGATTTATTTGGCAGACGTTCTGAATAAATATGATTGCCCTTAACAGCAGCTGCAGCAGCCTTGTCATCATCAAATGATCCATCAGTGTATATACACTGATATCCAGTGAAGATAGATTTTATTTCATTATATCTATTTATATACAGGGATGGATCGGTTGAGTATTTCTTTAATTCCGACATGGCTACATTAATATTTAAAGTTTCATAGGTCCATGGAGGTGTTTCTGGATATTAAAATTTAGCTATTTGATTTGGATTTAAATTTAAGGATTGTAAAGATTCTTTGATGCGAATGCCAAAAGTTGGTATTGTATTTGGTTTATTATCAAAAAGATCAACATAATTTGGATTGAATATAATATCATGTGCAGTATTGTCTGGACAAGCAGCAATTTTTGCAGCATACTGAAGGGCAAGCTTTTCTCTTCTTAAATCAAGAGGCAGTTCATCTGCCTCTACTGCCAAGCTATCTGCAGGCGAGGTACGAAATGCACCAAGGCATAGTCTTAACCCTTGATTTTGTACAGGATTGAGCATTTTAATATACGATGGACGTGCTGATCCATATACCATACACCCATAATCGTACCAGCGCTATATATAATTGTAATAAAACATTATGGTCCCCTCCCCAATCGGTATGGGCGAGAATCCGTAATGAATCTAATGCCTTCTGGCATTTCTTTTTTACATATTTAATATGAGGGATGAAAGATAGTTTTCTATCAAATATAAGTCCAAGAAACTTGGTTTCTTCGACAACAGGGATTCGAGTTTCGCTAAGGTGTAGATCAGGATCTGGGTGTGCCTTCCACTTTTTACAAAAGTGCATACATACGGTCTTTTTCAAAGAAAACTTAAATCCATTGTTATCAGCCCATTCTTGTAATCTATTTAGGTGTTGTTGGAGCTGTCGTTCTATTGTATGCATGCTTGCTGACCTGTAGCTTAAGTTGAAATCATCAACAAAAAGTGAGCAATCTGCTCCAGACCTCATACAATCAATAATGCTGTTAATTTTAATAATAAAAAGGGTGACTGATAATATACTACCCTGTGGAACACCCATTTCCTGATCAAAAGCATCAGAAAGTGATGCACCCACTCAAACTTTGAAATGTCTGTTTGATAGAAAATTTTGAATAAGAAGGGGTAAACGACCCCTTAATCCCATATCATATAAATCACTCATTATTCCATATTTCCATGTGGTGTCGTATGCTTTCTCTAAATCAAAGAAAATACTAACCACATGTTCGCCTTTTATAAAACCCTCTCGTATAAACGTTTCTAAACGTACCAGATGGTCAACAGTACTTCCGTTTTTCTAAAGCCACTCTGTGCAACAGAAATATAAGCCGCAGTTTCTAAAAACCAAACTAAACACTCGTTAATCATTTGTTCCATTGATTTACAAATACAACTTGTTAATGCAATGGGAGGATAATTATTTGAATCTGACGAGTCTTTGCCAGGTTTGGGAATAGGAATGATAGTGACTTCACTCCATGAAGGAGGAAAATTATCACTTTCCCAAATATTATTAAAAATATCCAAAAGATGCCCAAGTGTTTGGTCAGGGAGGTGTTTGGGGATTTGATAGTGTATATGATCAGGTCCAGGAGTGGTATCATGGGATTTATCTAAAGCAAGTTTTTAATCTGATATTGTGAATGGCTTATTATAATGTTCCAAGTTATTAGATATGAAATTTAGTTGGTTTCTTTCTTTTCTATTTTTTATTTGTTGGAATTTTGTAGAATAACTATCAGATGAGGAATTCTTGGAAATGGTTTGACCTATTGTGTTACCTATTTTGGTGGGATTTGTAATTAATTGGCCATTATGATTTAGATGTTTGATCCTTGCCCCACATCCCTTCCCAGTAATTTTACGCACCATATCCCAGCATTTTTTAATTGGTGAACATGTATTTAATTTAGAAATGTAATCTTTCCAACTTTTTCTTTTGCTTATTTTAATAATATAACGGGCTTTAGCTCTTTTTATATGAAATTGGTGCAAATTATATTGAGTTTGCTGTCGATTAAATATTTTTAAAGCTTTTTTTCGCTCCTTGACAGCTTTTTTGCACTCATCATTAAACCAGGGTTTTTCTTTAATTTTAGAATTTGGCTTTGATTTGGGAATACAGCCATCAGCAATATCATACAATGTATCCGTAAAAACTTGAAGAGTATCATCTACAGTGTTAAAAATGTCTGGAGTTATTTTATTAAAACAGGATGTTTGAAATTTTGCCCAATCGGCTTTATGAAATTTCCACTTGGGGATTCGTTCATCTGGTGAAGGAAAATGGTTATTTAAAATAATGGGGTAATTAATGATCACTACCCCATTGATTTTCCTCTACCTCCCAGGAAGTCTAAAAATAAATTTGGAGTGCACATGGAGAGATCTATTGATGTTGAAGAGCCTGTAGCAGGATGTAAATATGTTGGAGAATCGTCATTCCAAAGGCACAAACTATTATTATTTAAAAAATCTTCTATTATACGTCCTTTGGCATCAGTATTATTTCTGCCACCCCAAAGATAGTTATGAGCATTAAAGTCACCAACTAGCATATATGGTTGTGGCAGCTGAGTAATTAAGTTATTTAAATCTGTAATATTAATTGGTTCACTTGGTGGCAAATATACTGAACATATTGTCAATGTATTGTGCAAGGTAACCCTAACAGCAGAAGCTTGTAAATTAGTATTTAATGTTACTTTACTTTGGGCTATACAGGATTTAACAAAAATAGAAACTCTGCCATGTGCTCGGTCCATTGCATCTATTGAACCAACTTTACTATAAATCACATATCCCTTAAATGTTGTGGAATTATCTTTGAATTTAGTTTCTTGTAAACAAATAACTGCTGCATTATATTTTTGGGCTAATAACTCCAGTTCTGGCCTGTTTGCCTCAAATTCTCTACAATTCCATTGTATAATATTGCAAATAGCCATATTTAAAATAATGAGTAATAATACAATGTGGTCAAACATAATCATTTAATTCTACTACGATTATGCTTGGAGTGCACTTGAATGCTATTTATATCAGGAGGATCATTTGTATCCATCCTTTCTAATGATTTTGTTCTTTGTATTTTATTTTTTCCTTGATCTCTAGTTTCTTTTTTGTCAGACTTATTAACAGGTTTATTTTGCTGTGAAGAATTGGAATTTGCACCTTTGGTGCTTGATGTTGATTGAATCTGTGAAGGTTTTATGGAAGATTGTGTAGGTTTTATTGAAGATTGAGTAATTAAAGGGGTAGAAGATACAGGAGTCTGTGTTGATATTGCTGTTATTGATTTGCTCAGATAGGAATAGTTCTTTTCACCAATTGGCCATGTTAAATCTGTTTGAACTGAAATGGATTTAGTATCTTTTGATTTTGTGACAATAGCATAGGAATTTCTTTGAGGGGTATTGTTGCTTTCTACTCGTTTTCTGGCTTCTGGAAAGGAAATTTTTTCTGTGTACTTTATTCTCTGTGTTTCTTTTTCTCTTACAAAAGAGGGACAATTCCCAGAATATGACGGGTGTTCACCTTCACAATTATTGCATTTGAAAGACTGAGATTCTCAATTTTCACTACTGTGCTGACCAGTGCATTTTGGACATGTCAAATTCCCTTTACAATTATCTGAGCCATGACCATATTTCTGACATTTGAAACAACGCAGTGGGCTTGGAATATATATATTTACTTTTACGTTTAAATATCCAATCTTGATTGATTTAGATAGCTGCGTTGTTTCAAAAGTGATAATATAGGTATTGATGGGAGTTTTTACGCCATCTTTATTGATGCTTATGCGACGGCAAGCGACAACATTCTGATCAGATAGCTCCTCAACAATATCGAACTCTGGTATACCAGAAAGTTCTAGTCACCTGAAAACTCCCTTTCTGGTGTTTAGGGTCTTATGAGGAGTTATCTTTACAGGGATAGTGGCCAATAAAGTGCATTTCAATAAATTATTGGAATGACTCTTTCTGTCCACTTCTATTAATAATTTGTCACGATAATGTATCTAAAAAAAAACAACCTAAACCTTATAAAACCTGAACTTTAGATATGGAGAAATGTGTGGAGCTATAGTCCTAGGGTCTAGGACAAGCCGGTTGGACAATATCGGGCCCTAAAGTCCTAGGGTCTAGGGTGAATATTTGGATTCAAACAGGTGTGTTGCATCTGGACCGGTATAACTGCCAAACCAGTCCAGTGCTCAACCTGCAGAACTCCATATCCTCCCCTTACAGGTTGCACCTCACGGCAAACAAGGCGCCATGGTTATTTTTTTTTGTTCGCCTTTTACGAACTGACAAAAAAACCAGGGAGTAAAAAAAAACAGAGGACCATTCTAACCCCAGGCCCACTTGGGGACCCCTTTAGTCGCCTTTTACGACAAGCGTGGGGGCAGTGGGGCTATTCTTTAATCCCCGCACCCACAGGGGAGCAGTTCAATTATTCCCTCATCTGGTCAGAAATGGCCTTACTGACAAGTTTCAATCAGCCTACAAAGAATGTCACAGCACTGAAACAGCTCTGTTAAAAGTGCAAAATAATATCCTATGTGCTCTAGACAATATGAGGTCAGTTATTCTGCTGTTACTGGACCCCTCTGCTGCCTTTGACACCATTGACCACCAAATTCTATATGATAGACTGGAGGCGAGATGTAATGTCAAGGGTCTCGCCCTCTCCTGGATTCGGTCATATCTAAGTGACAGGAAACAATGTGTGAAAATAGTGACTCATCCTGTCCTGTCCCAAACCCATAAAATACGGGGTCCCACAGGGCTCATTTCTGGGTCCCATACTTTTCACCATTTATGTGACACCCCTTTCTGATATCTTATCCAAATATGGTCTGAGCTATCATATTTATGCAGATGATACTCAGATCTACATCCCCATGAACCATACCTCTGCTAATCAAGTTGATATAGGCAGACACAAACTAGAGGAGTGTGTCAGTGAGGTCAGAAATTTCCTCATATCAAACAAGATGAAGATAAATGATGGAAAAACAGAAATGCTAATATGTACTGATAGGTACAATACTGCCAGTAGCAGTAATATCCCTGACACGATCAGAGTTGGCAGCTCTGATATTGCTCCCAGTGAGTCGGTGTTGGACCTTGGCATCACCTTGGACTCCAACATGGATATGAAGGCCCAAATCAGAAAAAATGTGCCAGAAGGGCTATTACCACATTAGGAACCTAGCGGCCATAAGACATTGTCTAGACGAGAAGACAGCTGTAACACTTACCCATGCCTTTGTTACCTCTACTCTGGACTATGGCGATGGCCTACTTGCAGGTCTTCCTAAATCTGACACCAGGAAGCTACAATATGTCCAAACTTCTGCAGCACGTGTCATAGGAAAAATTAGGAAATTTGATCACATTTCAGGATAACTACAGGATTGCACTGGCTCCCAGTTCACGCGAGAATTGATTTTCAACTCCTTCTCTTGACCTGGAAGGCCTTAAATGGTAAGTATCCGCCTTACTTGCATGATCTACTCCTATTTAAACAAGGGGAACGCTGTCTAAGGTCAAATGACGGCACCCACTTACAAGTTCCTAAGACCTCGCTGAGGACAGTGGGGGACAGGGCTTTTTCATCTGTTGGCCCTAGACTCTGGAATTCCTTGCCTGGTGAATTAGGACTAGTATCTCATTCTCCTTGTTTAAGAGTAGACTGGAAACTCATCTCTTCAGGATGCACGTCCTGAATACAGCGCTATGAACAGACTTGTCTGGTATCAGCGCTATACAAATTTTATTATTATTATTATTATTATTATTATTATTATTATTATTATTATTATCATTATCATTATCATTATCATTATCATTATCATTATCATTATCATTATCATTATTATTATCTACTAGTGGTAGACACCGATTAATCCACCAAGGTGGAAAGGTAATGAATGAATGAATGGTTGCTTAGAGGCATATCAACCACTAAGGTTATTCAGTGCCTAAAAGTGGTAAAAACATAAACGTTTATAAAATCAATATATGTAAATAATCTTAACATAAAATATCAACAAAATCCTTTCAATATATCAGTTATAGACAACAAAATTGTATAAATGAATTCAATTTAAAAGACTTTAAATAACATCTGATGTTTCGCGGTTCTTGATAAATAGGCCAATGACCTAAGTAAACAAGAGCTCCACACTTAAAATTGGTTATAAAGTCCTATTTGGTTTAAAAACGATACTATCACAGAAGTATCTACAGTATCAAATAACTAATGTAAATCTTGCACATTAAAATAATGAGTCTTAATTATATCAAAATCAATACATTCAATTAAAATATGTTTAATAGTCATAGCCCTTTGACATCCAACACACTGAGGCTGATCTTCACCTTTAAGAAGATAGCAATGTGTTAAATGACTATGTCCTATTCTTATTCGACTTAAAACAGACTCTTCTCTTCGGTTAATTCTAATAGCACCTTTGGTTTTACCTAAAACAGGCTTAATTTCGTGTAGTTTATTAAAAATAGCTTCGTTCCAGCGCAATTGCCATTTAGAACGTTAAAAAACAGTAATATATTTCTTAAACTCTGTATAAGGTAAAAGCATATCTATTGGGCGCTTATCCAATGCTGCTTTGGCAGCTTGGTCAGCAGCCTCATTTCCAAGGATTCCAATATGACTGGAAATCCAGTAAAAACGAATCTCTTTATTTTCCTCAGTACAGAGTTTATGATATCATTCAAGGATATTTAAAATAAAAGGATTTTTCCAATCCTTGGCTTACAATGCTTGTAAACAAGACAAAGAATCAGAAAATATTAAAAATTTCCGATGTGGAGAAGTCTCCACATGATCTTAAGCAAGATATAAAGCATGAAGACGATTTATTTGGCAGACTTTCTGAATATATATGATTGCCCTTAACAGCAGCTGCAGCAGCCTTGTCATCATCAAATGATCCATCAGTGTATATACACTGATATCCAGTGAAAATAGATTTTATTTCTTTGTATCTATTTATATAAAGGGATGGATCGGTTGAGTATTTCTTTAATTCTGACATGGCTACATTAATATTTAAAGTTTCGTAGGTCCATGGAGGTGTTTCTGGATATTGAAATTTGGCTATTTGATTTGGATTTAAATTTAAAGATTGTAAAGATTCTTTGATGCGAATGACAAAAGTTGGTATTGTATTAGGTTTACTTTCAAAAAGGTCAACATAATTTGGATTAAATATAGTATCATGGGCAGGATTGTCTGGACAAGCTGCAATTTTTGCAGCATACTGAAGGGCAAGCTTTTCTCTTCTTAAATCAAGAGGCAGCTCATCTGCCTCAACTGCCAAGCTATCTGCAGGCGATGTACGAAATGCACCTAGGCAAAGTCGTAAACCTTGATTTTGTATAGGATCAAGCATTTTAATATAAGATGGACGTGCTGATCCATATACCATACACCCATAATCAAGCTTAGAACGTACCAATGCTCTATACAATTGTAATAAAATATTACGGTCCCCTCCCCAATCGGTATGGGCAAGAACCCGTAATAAATCTAATGCCTTCTGGCATTTCTTCTTAACATATTTAATGTGGGGGATAAAAGATAATTTTCTGTCAAAAATAAGTCCAAGAAACTTGGTTTCTTCGACAACAGGTATCCGAGTTTGGCCTAAATAAAGATCAGGATCTGGGTGAACCTTCCATTTTTTACAAAAGTGCATACACATAGTTTTCTTTAAAGAAAATTTAAATCCGTTATGATCAGCCCATTCTTGTAATCTATTTAAGTGTTGTTGGAGCTGTCGTTCTATTGTATGCATGCTTGTGGACCTGTAGCTTAAGTTGAAATCATCAACAAAAAGTGAGCAATCTTCTCCAGGCCTCATACAATCAACAATGCTGTTAATTTTAATAATAAAAAGGGTGACTGATAATATACTACCCTGTGGAACACCCATTGCATCAGAAAGTGATGATCCAACTCGGACCCTGAATTGTCTATTTGACAAAAAATTTTGAATAAAAAGGGGTAAACAACCCCTTAATCCCATATCATATAAATCGCTCATTATTCCAAATTTTCATGTAGTATCGTACGCTTTCTCTAAATCAAAGAAAATGCTAACCACATGCTCACCTTTTAAAAAACCCTCTCTTATAAATGTCTCTAAACGTACCAGGTGGTCAATGGTACTTTGAGTTTTTCTAAAGCCACTTTGTGCAACAGAAATATAAGCTGCAGTTTCTAAAAACCAAACTAAACGCTCATTAATCATTCGTTCCATTGTCTTACAAATACAACTTGTTAAAGCAATGGGACGATAATTATTTGAATCTGACGAGTCTTTGCCAGGTTTGGGAATAGGAATGATAGTGGCTTCACTCCATGAAGGAGGAAAATAACCACTTTCCCAAATATTATTAAAAATATCCAAAAGATGCCCAAGTGTTTGGTCAGGGAGGTGTTTGAGGATTTGATAGTGTATATGATCAGGTCCAGGAGCGGTATCATTTCTTTTCTATTTTTTATTTGTTGAAATTTGGCAGAATAATTATTGGATGAGGAATTCTTGGGAATTGTTTGACCTATTGTGTTGCCTATTTCGTCGGGATTTGTAATTAATTGGCCATTATGATTAAGATGTTTGATCCTTGCTCCACCTCCTTTCCCAGTAATTTTACGCACCATATCCCAGCATTTTTTAATTGGTGAACGTGTATTTAATTTAGAAACATAATCTTTCCAACTTTTTCTTTTGCTTATTTTAATAATATACCGGGCTTTAGCTCTTTTTATACGAAATTGGTGCAAATTATATTGAGTTGGCTGTCGATTAAATTTTTTTAAAGCTTTTTTCCGCTCCTTGACAGCTTTTTTGCACTCATCATTAAACCAGGGTTTTTCTTTAATTTTAGAATTTGACTTTGATTTGGGAATACACCCATCAGCAATATCATACAAGGTGTCTGTAAAAACTTGAAGAGGATCTTCTACATTGTTAAAAATTTCTGGAGTTATTTTATTGAAACAGGATGTTTGAAATTTTGCCCAATCGGCTTTATGAAATTTCCACTTGGGGATTCTTTCATCTGGTGGAGGAAAATGGTTATTTAAAATAATGGGGTAATGATCACTACCCCATTGATCTTCCTCTACTTCCCAGGAATAGCCAAAAAATAAATTTGGAGTGCACATGGAGAGATCTATTGATGTTAAAGAGCCTGTAGCAGGATGTAAATAGGTTGGAGAATCGTCATTCCAAAGGCACAAACTATTGTTATTTAAGAAATCTTCTATTATACGTCCTTTGGCATCAGTATTGTTTCTGCCACCCCAAAGATAGTTGTGAGCATTAAAGTCACTAACTAGCATATACGGTTGTGGCAGCTGAGTTATTAAGTTATTTAAATCTGTAATATTTATTGGTTCACTTGGTGGCAAATATACTGAACATATTGTTAATGTATTTGCAGGGTAATCCTGACTGCAGAAGCTTGTAAATTAGTATTTAATGTCACTTTACTTTGGGGTATACAGGATTTAACAAAAATAGAAACTCCGTCATGTGCTCGGTCCATTGCATCTATTGAACCAACTTTATTATAAGGTACATATCCCTTAAATGTTGTTGAAAAATTAGTTTCCTGTAAACAAATAACAGATGCATTATATTTTTGGGCTAATAACTCCAGTTCTGGTCTGTTTGCCTCAAATCCTCTACAATTCCATTGTATGATATTGCCGATAGCCATATTAAGAATAATGAGAAAAAATATATGATTCAGCATAATCACTTATTAAGTTTACGATTATGCTTTGAGTGCACAGGAGTAAAATTCATATCCGGAGGATCACCTGTGTCCATCCTTTCTAAGGATTTAGTTCTATTAATTTTACTTTTAACTTGATCTTTGATTTCTTTTTTGTCTGATTTGTGTCTATTGCTATTGATACTTGTATTACTGGATGATGTGGAGGGAGTTTGCGAAGAGGGTTTAGTGGATGTTGCTGTTGGTGGAATTATAATTGGGATAGTGGATGTTGTAGTCTGAGTTGATGTTGCTAAAGATTTAGTGGTTTTTGTAAAAAAGGAATAATTTTTGTCATTGATTGGCCATGTTATTTCGGTTTGAATCGCTATTGATTTGGTTTCTTTCGTTTTTACAGTGCTAGCATAGGATGTTTTTGTATTGTTCAAACTTTCTACACGTTTACGTGCCTCAGGAAATGTTTTCAGTGTGGCGTATTCGCTGAACTTCCTTCTCTTTTAAAAAGGAAGGACAATTCTGCGAATACGATGCGTGATTGCCTTGGCAATTCACACATTTTATGACTTCCGAAGAACACTCTTCTCCACTATGCTGGGCTGTACATTTTGGGCAAGTTACATTTCCTTTGCATCGATCAGATCCATGTCCATACCTCTGACACTTGAAGCAGCGCAGAGGGTTCGGAATAAAAAACATCAACTCGGACGTTTCAATAGCCAACTTTAATAGATGTTGGAAGCTGCGCTGCTTCAAATGTCAGAATGAATGTATTGATTGGAACTTTGATTCCATCCTTCTTAATAAAAATTCATTTGCATTGGACTACATCTTGATCTTTTAGTTCATCCACTATTTCCTCTTCAGAAACTCCCGCCAGATCTGGGCATCTTATCACTCCTTTTTTTATTATTGAGGGTCTTATGAGCCATTATAAAAACTGGAACTGTGGCCAACATTCGGCATCTTAAAAGATTGTCCGCATGGCTTTTCCGCTCAACTTCAATTAATAAACGTGTTCCCATTTTTTTAACTGTTTTCGGCACCCCGGCAATGCCTTGAATCTCCTTTGCAATTGCAAAGGGGGACATTTTTGCCAGGGTATGTTCTGCATCGGAACTTTCCGCAATTAAAAATCTCGGCCATTTTTCTGTTTTATTTGAATCGTCATCACTGTCTATGTCATTCCTTGGTCGTTTTTGTTTGTTTTGCGCCATGTGTGTTATTTTATATTTCATCAGTTAGGTCCCCTACCCACCACGGAGCCCAACAAGGGGACGCCTTTCTGGGCCAGTAACTCCAAGCCCTGACGCCATGAGGATACCCAACATGACATACTCTTAGAATAAAAACTCCACCCTTTTGGATTTTATTTATATCCCTCGATTGACCCAATCAGCAGTAATCTCCTTTCAAGAAATATTTATCAAAAATTTATCAATTGTTCCTAAGTTTCAAACATTAAAATTGTCATAAATAAAAATCAAATAGCCAGAAAATATTAAAGGAAATATACCACAAGCCGGTTAAATCAGATCCAGGCCTAATCTGATCTGCCTGTCTGGTGAACATTTGGATCCAAAACAGGCGTGTTGCAACTGGACCGGTATTACTGCCAAACCAGCCCAGTGCTCAGCCTGTCAGGATTCCATATCCTCCCCGACACAGGTCGCATCCCACGGCAAACAGGACGCCCCTTTAGTCGCCTTTTACGACATGCTGGGGGGCAGTGGGGCTATTCTTTAATCCCCGCACCCACAGGGGAGAGGTGGAAAGGTTTAGAGGTATTGATTCTGTACCCTGACAATTGAACCAAGAATGATTGGCGATCACCAAGCATAGCCGGGTGCATCGAGCTTCGTATGGAGTCACACTGTTATTCCAGTCCTCGCGGCCACACACGGTCGTAGACCGCCAACAAAGATCTAAAGTTGATCATTTCCGGGTAAAAATGAAGTAAAATGATTAGATAAGGGTACCCGTTGATTTTAAACTTTGAGCATGTACTTTGTGGTCCCTATAAATGACTGTAAAATAAGATAAATTAAATAGCATGGCCAAGCTTCTTGTTTTGTTTTCGTAATTGTTAATTGGCACAGTGTGGTATGTTGTGGCAAAACATACTATCTGCTACCATAACATATACTATTTTGATTTGTTGAAGATCTTTACCACTGTCTGACTCTTCTAAATCATGCATACTGTGGACAACAAGTCTTGTTTGCTCTGGGGGGTCAAATTGCCATCCCTGGTCAATAAAGCAGGACCACATCTACCATCCTTAGATGATCTAAATAAACATTGGACCTCTGTTATGTCAGAAACACTTGTTGAACTATCACTATCTGTAAAATTTCCCTTTAACTCCATGTTGCTGGACTAGTGGTTTTCCCAAAACATTGCACTCTCTACCAACCCATGTGACAAGGGTAATAAAATTCCGGACTGACTTCGGAGATATGTCATGATCAAATCTTTGAGGTGAAATTTGATCATCACAACTTTACAAGATAAACTTGAAATGTGTGAGATGAACTGTCTTGACAGTTTCATGAGGGTTTCACTGCATTGCAAAGTCCCAAGTGGGACATTCACATTAACACCACTTAAAATGATTAATGATGCATGTGTTTGTTTGTTTCTTTGGCGTTTTACATCACTTTCAACATTATTTCAGTTATTTCATGATGAGACCTACTTGTAGCAGATATAGTGCTGCCTCACTGAATTGTCATGTCGCAGGTCCTTGACATGACAACCCACCCGGTCACAGATTTACAAGGACAACGGGTTAACCCTTAAGGCACGGGCCTCAGCTCATGTGGGAAATTGTATCATGAGTTCAATCCCAGCACAGCCGGGGTTCGAACCCACGACCTTTGGATCACCACAGAGGAACTGGTGCTAATAAGCTGGCACCCTAACCAACTGCGCCACGGCCCATGGCATGATGCATGTGCAATTTATCGTGATGAAGCAAGTTAAGTATATCACGGTATAGCAGAGCAGACATTTTGCTAGCCACTGTACAAATACTGAGTCATTGTAACTTCAAGTATTACAAAATAATAAATAATATAAGAACATTAATCTGTTATTTCGATAACAGCTTCATAAACCAGGCAAAGAAATAACTTTACCAGATGCCCTTAGTCGAGCACCCTTTCCAGATATTTATAAAGGTCTGGTGGATGATCTCACAGATTTCCAAGTTTGTACTGTTGAAATACAATCCATGTATGGTTTTTCAGATGATAATGAACTGCAAGCTGCCACAGAGATAGATGCAGTATACCAAATGTTGGCAGATGAACTAGTCATGGGATGGGAAGATCGCAGTTGATTAAGCATTTCTGGGATTGTATCTGAAGTAGGTACATCCTGATCTTTTGTGATACAAACAACAACAGGAAACACACTCAAGAGGAAACATATTTTGAAAACAGGAGAAAATATCTTCCAATCAGCTAGATAAGAGCACACAAGGAGGCCATAAGATGCATGTCTTTGTATCAGGACCAACCAGTGATTCTACTGCTGTTATCAACCAAACCAGGTCTGTATCGAGACCTCCAAGCAAATTAAATATTTATATCACATAGTAATGTTTATGTTATTGTTAATGACAATTTGTAACATTGGTTATTCAATGCATAAAGCATATTAATTCTATTGTCTTATTTTTTCCACAAGTGGAAGATGCTCAAAAAGTAATACCTATATGTATCTAAATGGACTGTTACATTGATCATAAGGACAATATAAAAACCAAAGATTATCAAAGGATGGTGAATATAAAGAATGAAATATAAAAACTGAATATCACACGAAGCATAGATTTGTTTGTTTGGGGTTTACATCACTTTGAACATTATTTCAGTCATTTTGTGATGAACATTTCTTGACCTGAATTGAGGCTCAAAGTAGGGTAGCACTCTTTGATGTTGTTCTGGCACTATTCTTATGGCAATACATTTCATGTTGTGTATTGCCATACATTTATGATGTCATTTTACCTTTCAGTGCCTCTATGATAACACTCCATATACAAATGATGCCAAGAAAGAAGTGTGCCTCCATAAGGGGGCTATGAATTAGGGCTTTGTTCAAATAAATCTCACAGATACTGATGGGGATGCATCAATCATAAAGTTAATTGACATGAAAGACAAATACATTTATAATTAATATGTGAATCTTAAACATTTTTTGCAAAATTGGTGCTTAATCCCTTTTCAGTTTCATAGCACTATCTTTAACATTATATACAGTACATATATAGATCTGTAGAATGATGGTAATATAGAATGCAACAGCTACAGAAATTGTTGTAAACATACACCAAAGTCGCTGATATGCTACAGTTACTTCTTACAGTGTTGCTCCTAATGTCCCAGTAAATGTAGTTACTCATTTGCATCAGCAAGAAATTTGAAGTAGGAAAAGCATGATCAATGAATAATAGGGATATCTCACCAAGTGTATTTCTCGGAATTGTAATTTCTGAAATAAATGAAATTATGTTTATTATATAAACATGAAATTGAGAATGTTAATACAGACTTTTTACCTGGGATAGCCATAGACATTCTGCAAGCAAGCCTTACTGGCACATTAGGTGTTGTCTTCACATGAAAATATTCTGCAGAAAAAGTGTTCACATTTGTCACAACCACACAGAGTTCTTTTCCGAATCTTTCATATACCTGCAATTACAAGTAAAAATAATTGATATCAGCACCCAATGATGGGCTATATACTTGTTTATAAATATTCATAATTAAATATCTGAGATAAAGGTTTTACAATATTTTTCATGTCATGGGTTTTGCGTTTGATTGTTTGCACTGCAAGGCCTACTGATATGCCTAAATTTTGTGTGAAACTAGAACATTATACATATCTTTATTGTTCTGGAACATTGAAATACCTCTTTAAATGTAATGTCAGGATCACCAGATTTCTGCATCAGTTTCTCACCAAACCATGTGTATATTTTTGTGCCGGGGTTCCATCCATATTTGCGTGTGAGGTTTGGCAGAAGACTACAATATCCACACCCATGATCTTAAGTAACAACAAACAATATATCAATTCACATCAAATTATACTAATTAAGTCAAACTTTAGTTGTTTTCGGACAATTAATTATCTACTCTCCTTCAAAATATGCTTGTGCGAAATGCATGTGAATGAATATTGACATACAATGTAATTTTGACGAGAATGTAAATATTATTAAGGTACCTTCCAATATCTTTGACAGATTTTGACCAAGAAATTCTTCTATGTCTTTTCCACTGTATCCCACACAGAGGAGTGTCGCTGCCATTGCACCTGCACTGGTTCCAGCAATGCGACGCACTTGTTGCCACATCCCAATCTCTTCCAAACACTGAGAATTGATATCATATAATAATTATCCAAAATATGAATAGAAATGATAAAGTCATTAATTAATTTATATGCAGCATCTTCTGCACCAATTGGCTTGATCTTGGGCTCATTGGAAAGAAAAAGATGAAATATTTAGAAAGATGGAAGGGACATAGCATCCATTTCTTTTATCATTAGTCAAAATAGCCAAAATCTTGTATTTCAATCAGTACAGAGGGAGGAGCTTACAAAAAGTTAACAGCAGAATTCTACATGATTATGTTAACATAATTTATCATGTTACCATGACATCATTATGTTGACACTTTCCTGTATGACGTCATCATGTTTATCATGCTTGCAAAGTCAATATGATCTTTCTACTCCAATTATTGACAAAGGTATGGTCTTTTTTATATAAATTTTTTAGTTGAAAGGAGTGTGCATCTTGTAGCCTCACACAACTATGTTTACCTTGCTCACAATTTCGAGAAGTCTTCATTGTAGGTTAATTCATCTTTCTACTCCAGTTATTGAAGAAACTGTCATGAGAGTTTCAAATTCCAAGTTTCAAATCTGATATTGTGAATAATTTATTATATTTTTCTAATTTATTGGAAAAGAAATTGAGTTAGTTTCTTTCTTTTCTATCTTTTATTGGTTGAATTTTTGCTGAATAATTATCGGATGAGGAATTCTTGTTTTACCTATTGTGTAACCTACAGTGACTACAAATCCAGACATTTTCATGTTTGACAGTGACAACATCACTCGTGCCTTGAAGACAAATAAACACTTATAACGTTTTGAAAATCTGTGGGAATATAAGATAACATGTGAAAGGTAATACCCAGCTCAATTGCAGTTAGTACAGGCAAGGTTTGCTTGATGTGTGACGGTGTTAAAAATGTCCGAGTTTCAACTGCCGGTTTCGGACGGTTGCCGGCCCCTTATGATTTAGATGTTTGATCCTTGCTCCGCCTCCCTTTCCATTAGTTGTATACACCATATCTCAGCATTTTCTAATCGATTTACGTGTATTTAATTTAGAAACATAATCCTTCCAACTTTTTCTTTTGCTTATTTTAAAATATAACAGGCTTGAGCTCTTTTTATTCAAAATTGGTGTTAGTTGTACTTTGCTGTTGATTTAATTTTTTTAAAGCTTTTTTTGTGCACCTTGACAGCTTTTTTGCACTTATAGTTAAACCAGATTTTATAATTTGGCTTTGATTTGGGAATACACCCATCAGCAATATCATACTATGTATCTGTGAAAACCTGATGAGGATGATCTACATCTTTTAAAATTTCGCTAGTTATTTTATTAGAGCAGGATGTTTTAAATTTTGCCCAATTGGCCTATGAAATTTCCACCCAGGGATTCGTTCGTCTGGTGGAGGAAAGTGGTTATTCAAAATAATGATCACTACCCCATTTATGTTCCTCTACTTCCCAGGAATAGTCTAAAACTACACATGCACTACACATGCACATGGAGAGATCTATTAAATGTTGTTGAAATGACTTTAAATTCACTTTGTGTGAACAAATTACTGATGCATTATATTTTTGTTTGGGCTAATAACTATTTGCCTCAAATCCTCTACAATTCCATTTTATGATATGGCCAATTGCCATGTTAAGAATAATGAGAAAATATATATGATTTAACATAATCACTTGTTAAGTTTAGGATTATGTTTCGAGCGCAACAGAGTAAAATTCACATCCTGAGGATCACCTGTGTCCATCCTTTCTTAAGATTTAGTTTTATCTATTTTACTTTTTCCTTGATCTTTTATTTCTTTTTTGTCTGATTTATGAACTGGTTTATTACTATTTATTCATTTAATATTGAATGATGCAGAGGGAGTTTGTGAAGAGGGTTTAGTGGATGTTGCGGTTGGTTGAGTTATTCCTGGGACGGTGGGTGTCAGAGTCAAGAATAATTTGTGCCTATTTAACACCAACTTATCTTCATCCTGCTACAGTTTTCTTGGCATCTATTGATCTCACCATGTCATCTCTAAGTAAGGAAAAAGCTGCAGCGGCTGCAGTCACACAAGGACACGTTTATTCTGAGCGACTGCCTGACAAGTCCTTCATGTTATTTATTTAGCCTTTAATCATGAAGAAACCTCCAGCAATCAATATTTTCTGATTCCAAATCAAATTTACAATCAAGGGCTGAGATTGTAGGAATCCACTGACACAAAAAATGCTGGAAAGACTTCAAATATTAATGGTTGACCTGATAAAGAATCATCATTTACTGGATTCAAAGTCACATAGGTTTAAAAGGGAATGATGCAGCTGATACTGCAGCAAAAGCAGCCATTGGTAAAATTAAAACAGATTTAGACATCGCATATTCTGAATATACAAAACATATTTATGGTTTGATTAAATACAAGTGGCAATGTGAGTGGGATAAAACTGTGAATAACAAACTTCACAGTTAAAAGCCTATGTTAGGTAAAAATAATTATCCATGCTGTAAAATACATTGTGAAGAAGCAGTACTAACACATATTCGAATTTGACACAGTCACCTAACACATGGTTATTTGTTAAAAGGTGAAGATCAGCCTGAATGTGTTTCCTGTCAAACGAATTATTTTGACACAGCTGATGCCATTCTATCATTTTTTAAAGAAATTGGCCTGTTTAATCATTCTTAACCAGCCCCACTTGCAGTTGGTAGAGTGTAGGATCTGTGCCTTTGTTGGTTATATAAGTGGAGATGAGAAATTGTGAAATGTCACAGTTATTGGACACATTTTGAATGAATATGTCAAAATCTTCATCATGTGGTCTTGCTTAGTCAGTGGCTATTTTAAACTTTCATGATTTAAAGTAGGTCAGTAGGCCAGTGCCTTGATATAGCAAGATATAGCAAAATGTCAAAAATGTTGGTTAGCTGAGGTCATCCTATTTATGCCTTCATGGGATGCATATGTGTGGAAATAATGTGAAGCCAGTTTCTTAGATAGCTGATAAGATATAGCATAATGTTGGTAATAATGTGAAGCCTGTATCTCAGATAGCTGATAAGATATAGCACAATGTTGGTAATAATGTGAAGCCTGTATCTCAGATAGCTGATAAGATTTAGCACAATGTTGGTAATAATGTGAAGCCTGTATCTTAGATAGCTGATAAGATATAGCACAATGTTGGCAATAATGTGAAGCCAGTATCTTAAATAGCTGATAAGATATAGCACAATGTTGGTAATAATGTGAAGCATGTGACCAAGAAACACATGTTCCTGATTGAGGTTATATTAGGCCTTCATGGGATGCATGTGTCTTTGATGTTATAAAAGACAAACATTCGTTGGGTAGATTGTACCTATTGTAGTTTACTCGGCAATATCTTTTGTTTGTTTCCTTTTCTCCTCTAAAATTGACATCTACAAGCTTAAAACTGAAAGAAAATGTAAAGAATATGTAAAGGCATTCTTGAAATATTTTCCCCGTTAAGTGATCTGAACTTATCTAAAATTATGTCACAGGCCAGTCAGGGCGATTTAAGCGATTAATGATTGTAAGACAAGATATCAATTACCTGAATTGCCCCACAGTAGGCGAGGCCCTTCACTCCACCACCTTCCAGTACTATATTCTCAAATGGCAACTTGTATTGTTTTAATTCTGCATATCTGCTTTCCAGTTTTGTCAGGTTCTCCCTACTTTCTGCTACTCCACTTCTCATCCTACTAACTGCATTATGTTTCTTAATATCACTGTTGGTCTTGTTTTCAAGCTTGTAAATTTGTTTTCTCTGACTAATCCCCATTCTGAGAGATAGAGAATATATTGTGTGAAAGATACAGAATATATTGTGTACTGCAGAAGAAGATATTCGAATGTGACAGATCCAGCACTGTGGCATATTCTCTGACATGTGCCATCCATAACATAATCCTCAAACATCTGTCATACACATCATACATAACTGATATTCAAATGTTAGTCATTTCAAACCATTTTATTTTGCGGATACATTTAAAATTCATAATTAATATTTCACCCTTAATCGCCCTGACTGGCCTGTGACCAGATATTTTATACGAAAAAGCGCCTAAAAAGTTGAATTGATGATAAAACAATTACAGTAACAGAAGCGAGGGCTCTGGTGATTAGAATCATGAGTGAGCAGAGCGTCAGTTGTTTGGGTGATATGATTGGTGTGTGCACATGATTTTCCAGGAAGTCTGCTGAGCACTGCAACACTTTGCAGGAGGTATGACACAGTGCTCACTTTCCGGGAGGTCTGACACAATGCCCACTTCACCATTCCAACCTGCTAAAGTATTGTTAATTTTGATTGGAAAAAATATATAAAGACGATAAAAAAAATGACGGGATGTTTATTTACTTACTTTTACTTACCAGTCGTTCTACTCCATATATGGCGTTTTATTTATTGTGGACATCAATACCTAAGAAACAATATGAATTGAGGAAGATTTATGTAGGAGAAACATAAATGGTGTCTGGATATGCCTAACATATCGCCATAATAAAGACATACAGCCTATTTTTAAGGAGAGTTTTGATGGGAAAAACCGAGATAGCTTTGCTCCATCAAAGAAGTCCTCATGTCCAGCAACTTACATGTGGAAATCATGTGGTTTTGATATGATTTTCATGAGGAATGTGTATGGTTTTGATGTGAATACTATGTCGTTTCCATATGAAATCTTTCCATGTGAATATCATGAGGTTGGGAAAATAATTGCCCTATTTAAATATCACCCTCAGAAAATATCACCCTCAGAAAATATCACCATCAGAAAATATCACCATCAGAAAATATCACCATCAGAAAATATCACCATCAGAAAATATCACCCTTAGAAAATTATCACCCTTAGAAAATTATCGGAAAATATAAGCCTTGGGATATATAAGCCTTGAAAATATTTATGAAATGGTTGGTTATTTGGTCTTATATTGCTTTGGTTCAATAATTTATATTTTACTATATACATATCTCGCAGGTAGGCGACATATGATTTGCCAATGTTGAACTCACTTTTAAGATGACAGCCAATGTATCATAAGGTACCAAAATGTGAAATAATACTGTTTTGGAATAATAACATGATGATCTGATGGATTGTATATTAGACCTAGGGATGTTTACAGGTATGTAGTCAGGATTGATGAATTGTCATAACATGGAGCAGGAGTGCAGGCCATGTTTTGTCTGAACTGTGGATTTTTGAGTCAGTAATCCCGCCATGAGAAGCAGAAGGGAATATGGTACCACAATGAGAACTGAATTACAGATTCCCACTCTCAAGAGTGGGAATCTGTGAGAGACGAAAAGTTAAAACTTGTCACAGTTGTATATAAGGCAGTAAATGATAACAGCATACAATATCTCCATGACACTCTACTGAAAAATTTGTATGATAATGAAACAAGAAGCAAAGGCCTGATAGTTCCAAAGTGTAAGATCAAAACATACAAGAGATCAAATGGTTATCAGTCAGTTTCAGTATGGAACACATTAATTAAAAAAACAAAGGCAGCAAACAGTGTTGAATGTTTCAAGACAAATGATAGGAAAGAGTTACTGACTAATCACAGAATTGATTTAATGCATGTGTATTATATGTGACATGATGGTATTTAATGTATTTTTTGTTCCTAATTGCCATTTTAAAGGGTTTTATCTGTGTCTATAGTCATAATTGTTAATGTATGTATGAGTGTGGGACTGCTGGACGTATATGAAAACAATGTAAACTGATATGCTTTCCAGAATAAAGATGTTATATAATAATAATAATAATAATAATAATAATAATAATAATAATAATAATAATAATAATAATAATAATAATAATAATAATAATAATAATAATAATGATAATAATAATAATAATAATAATAATAAAAATAATAATAATAATAATAATAATAATAATAATAATAAGAATAATAATAATAATAATAATAATAATAATAATAATAATAATAATAATAATAATAATAATAATAATTATAATAATAATAATAATAATGAGTGACATTAAATAGATAGAATCTGACCTAACAATTGTCAACTACCTGTGATATCTTAAAACAATATGTGTTAGTCCCTTGGTAAATTCTTGTCTTGGTCTTAGTCATGAGTTAACCGCTAACACAATATTGTGAATGTGCTTGCGACTTATCACTATCTAACTTTAAAATTCATAAAGAAATCAGGTTCTCACAGATTCATAATTCATAAAGAAATCAGGTTCTCACAGGATACAGGAAGACAGAACAATCCCATAGAGGACTGATGACGGTTCCCCTGTTGTCCAAACATGTTACACATGCAGCTGACATGTGTTGGATATTTTGGGACATAGAGTAGACACGGGAAGTCATGTGAACCTACTTGCTCAGAGATTAGTATTTAGTCCATAGGAAATCTGAAAATCTAAGATAGTGTCAAAATTGGGTGATCAATGCAATGTCAATTCTCCCTTTAATAATGATGATGATGATGATGATGATGATGATTGTTGTAAGTTTCCTAGGGAAAGATATTATTTACAGGGTGTACTGGGTGTTCCACAACCCAACCACTGTTTTTTTCATATTTCTCTTGGAACACAATTTTCAACTCCATCAAAGAAATATTTTTAAAAGGCATAAATTTTTCACTTTTTAAAAATGCCTTGCTATCTAATCATTGAATGGATAATATCCGTTAGATTTGAGGATGTACATAAGTATTTTCAATCTTATTTCAAGTTTTCTCACTGAGATTCAACAAAAATATGCTTGCAATATGCTGACAGTACCAGTGCCGTGAGCAGACCTGGTCTGAAATAGGGCTATAGAAATGCTTTATTATTATTATTATTATTATTACTGTGCATGAGCTAGTACATTCACATAAACTATCTGCAAACCAAATGATAAGGGTAGGTTGGTGTCAATCTGATGTTTCAAATTAGATTAAAAATAGTAATGTCCATCCTAAAATATAAAGAATAAGATCCATACAATCTTAAAATAGCAAAGCAATTTTAGAAAGTTTAAACCTAACCTTATTCATTTGATAAAAAAATATTTCTTTCATGGAGTTGAAAATTGTGTTCCAAGAGAAATGAGATTGAGGGGTGGAACACACTGTTAATAATATCATTCTCTAAGAAAATTAAAGATTCTGCGCCCTCTGTTGTTTAGTTGCTCATAATATTTGCAAAGAACTACAAGGCATTGTTATGCCCTACTGAGAGCAGGATTATAGTTTTTCTGTGGGACAGCATTGATTTCTGTAATTTCCTCAACTGGATCACAGACTTATGTGATTTTTATAGAAGTGATCCCAGTTTTGGGCAGAAATAAGGTAAGCCTAGGTTAAGTTTTGAAGTAAAATTAAAAATTAAAACTTGACCTAGTAAAATTAATTAAAAATGATCTAATCCAAAGTTGTGATTACAGCTTTCATCCCTTTACTTGTATGTTTGTTTGCTAGCTTGGGGTTTACATCACTTTCAACATTATTTCAGTCATTTCGTGATGAGACATTTGTAACATATAATGCTGCCTCATTTGATTGTCATGTCAAAGATCCTTGACATCACAATCCACCCAGTCACAGATTTACAAGGGAAACAGGTTTACCCTTTAGGCATCGGCCTCAGCTCGTATGTGAAATTGTAACATGAATTCAATCTCCGCATGGCCGGGGATCGAACCCATGTTAGTTGTATATGAAATACGGGAAAATTGACATTGCATTGATCACACAATTTCAAAACTTTCTTATCTTTTCAAATTCTCTATGCAGTGCAGTACTCTTGTGACCAATGTACATGACAAACACTAATGGACCTTTGTTGTTAAATAAGTGGAGGACGGGAGGTGGTTGGTTTGACTCCCACTGCCTGCAGTGTTACTTTCACACTGTTTATAGAAGTGAAGGACGGGAGGTGGTGGGTTCGACTCCCACTGCCGGCAGTGTTACTTTCACACTGTTTATAGAAGTGGAGGACGGAAGGTGGTGGGTTCAACTCCCACTGCCGGCATTGTTACTCTCACACTGGTCATATCAGTGGAGGACAGGAGTTGGTGGGTTCAACTCCCACTGCCGGCAGTGTTACTTTCACACTGGTTATATAAGTGGAGGACAGGAGGTGGTGGGTTAAACTCCCACTGCCGGTAGTGTTACATTCACACTGGGTCAAAGGTTTGAAAGTCAACATGATATGCCCATAGTTCTTGCAAGGGTTGTAAAAACACCATTTCACATTTTTTCACAAACATTAATAGACAAACAGGCCTCTGTCAGCCAAATTACCCTTGTCCAGATCTGAAGGTTTCCTACTGTTAACAAAACTTAATTTAGCAGGAGTTTGCACAAGATCATTTGTCAGAGAAAAATGGATGATTTGGATTTCATCTAAAGACGCATCTACTTTCAATTGCCACAAATAATTATACAGGGGAAATATGATGGGTTATTGCATTTGAGTTTAGGGTATGAAAATTTATACCATATAAGGATAAAGTACTTGAAAATCTGACTTCATGAAAGTATATCCTGTTGGGATGTGAATAACTGTGGATGCACACAACTGGAACCCACTGGCACAAGGTGCCAAAATCTGCCAATTTGCCCGCCAATATAGTCGTTTGCAAAGTGGTACTTTCTGCCAGACCAATTATGCGTAACCGGCATATCTGATGGTATCACAGCGGATATTGGCTGAATCCACCAGCTTCAACTGAGTGCACGTTGGGGTGAACCGTATTGAACTCATACTGAAATATTCTTTGTGGTTCGAAGTTCGTGTTCATTATTCAAAAATGACCAAAGTTGGTAGATCTTCAAATAACACATATTTCAATATAGATATCATTTTCCATTTCCAGAAATAGCCAATTTTTTGCAGAATGTGGTTTTTATTTCATGTAAATATATCAATTTGGTATGAATTGATCATGCAGTATGTTTCATATGTTTGTTTGTTTGTTTGGGGTTTTACATCACTTTCAACATTATTTCAGTTATTTCATGATGAGACCTACTTGTAGCAGATATAGTGCTGCCTCACTGAATTGTCATGTCGCAGGTCCTTGATATGACAACCCACCCGGTCACAGATTTACAAGGACAACGGGTTAACCCTTTGGCACAGGCCTCAGCTCATGTGGGAAATTGTATCATGAGTTCAATCCCGGCACGGCCGGGGTTCGAACCCACGACCTTTGGATCACCACAGAGGAACTGGTGCTAATAAGCTGGCGCCCTAACCAACAGCGCCACTGCCCGTGGCCCATGTTTCATATGATTCAATTCCCTTAAACAATGAGACTTGAGCAATAATTACAAACTATAAAATCACAACCATAATTCATCGAAAACCTAGTGTAAATTGATATTGTAGTATGCTCTATATAATACTTATATTCTTTGACAAAATTGGACTTTAGCAGTTTATAAGAATTTGTTATTTATATATAAAGATTTTGGATTATTCAAATACGACAATTCCACTAGAAGCAACTCCACAAGTTAAAAACCCTCTCCACCAACGATGGTACCATCATTCTGAAATTTAACCTGTATCTCCATTATATCTTTGTGCCTCATACAATATTAGCATGATTATCTTGTTGACTTTTGGCCATGTTCAAACCAGTTAATCCTTGATCATATCTCAGTCCCTTTTCACATTATTTCATATATATTTGACAGTTCTTTCTTTTATTCACAACGTTTACTTTGATCTGTCTGTAGGTTGAGATTCTATTTCTTTAATTTCATTTTCTAAGCAACCAATTTTTCCATTCTATCCCAACTTAATTTACATGCTACCCAAATTGATGTGTCCTTAATTGTCTTATTTTCCAAATCACATCATATATTAGTCTCCTGACAGTTAAACTCTTCTCTCTTCTAATTCTTCCAAACATTATTAAAAGTATCATTAAACAGATTGGATGTGATAATTGATGCATTCATTTTTCATATCGCTCTCCCATGTTCAGTCTCTGTAATTCTCAATTGCAAGTTTTCTAATCTATGATCCGAGAAAGGTCAAGCAGCAAAGTCAGTATAATCTACTTGATGATTTGGATATTAACTAATAATCAATCCTAAAGGCTATATTGCCCCTTCTACATGAACAACATCTCTTATTTGGATACATCCTCTAAATCATATCTACATATCCTGTTCTCTATATCAATTTGTCCTACATCTTGACTGTCTATGCAATTTTCCCTATCCATTGTACTGTTCTGGGTTCAATTGAAGTCTCCTGCTTCATATGAATATTGTTTATTTGTACTTGATTTTTAGCACTGTTGACAGTTGATAGGAGAAGTGCGATACTGGAAATGGCAATCTCAGCTGCAGTTGTATATGCTCCAATTGCTTCCACATTCACTCTGCATACTGCCTCTGCTTGTTCAATGGGCTGCTCTTTGTCCGCTTCCCAGTGTCAAGTGTCTAAGTGCACAGCTACTACCTTCACCTGTTCCAGGAGGAGCTGAGTATCTCCTATCAGATCATCCATGTCTTGTAATGTTCCTCCTGACATACAACTGTGGCTTCCAGTGCATATGTCTGTTCTTCAACCCCTTTCACATTCGAGTCTCCAATCAATACTTCATAGTCATCATGTCTTTCACCTCTGTCCTTACTTTCCAGAGTAGGGATCCAATTTCTGTCCACTAGATGACTCCACCTGGGATCTGTCACCAGGTGTCACTACTCACTATTCCGGGGCACTTTCCTCTGTATGGTGTGGTCCTGTCATGAAGAGCCATCTACAACCCTCCATCATAGCACAGCCCATCCGATTATGTCCCTTCCATTTATGAGAGTTTAACACTCTTGAATCTGGGATGTGGAGCCCTATGCCCAAATGGATGTCTGGTGTTTCTTCTCAGATTTGTCTCTGACCTGTGCTCTACAGGTATTGCTGGATGGGTTTTGAGACACTTAAACTTAAAGAAATACTCAACAGTTCCATCCCTTTACATAAATAGATATAAAGAAATTAAATGCAGTTTCACTGAATATCTTTGTATATATACTGATGGGTAATTCAATGATGACAAAGCTGCTGCAGCTGCTGTTAAGGGCAATCATATTTATTCAGAACCTCTGCCAAATAAATATCAATTTATTCTGCTGAACCTTATACTTTGTAGCTGGCTTTAGATCATGTGGAGACTTCTCCATATCTTGCTGAAATAGCTCAATTGGTAGTGTATTCGCCTTATGATCCCGAAATTCCTGGTTCAAATCCTGGCCAGTTACTATCAACTGCTATAAGCACACATTGGTCTTGAATCAGCCAAATATAAATGTTAGCTTTATTATTTATTATTTTATTTTTACGTGAAGAAAACTGGTGTTCTCATATAAAGTAAAGTAGAGTAGATGATATTGTAAATATTACAGTAGTTTATCATGACTTTTGGAGAAAATAGTGGAAAGTATTAATCAATGATAAACTAAAATTAAGGACATACATTCAATTTAAGACTATGCCTACAAATGGTAACAGTTATTGCTCCTTAATAAAGAGGCAGATTGAATAGAAGAAATTCGAAAATAGTAATGTCAGTTGTGCGATTTTTTAGTGATGTAAGATGATAGTCTGTTCAGTAATGTAAGCTATTTGGCGATAGAAGAAATGACATACAAGGTAAGAATGAAATCAGAAACCATATGTTTAGGGATTTTGATGTGAATGAAAATATGAAATATTTTGGCGATTTGTACTCAGTAATCCGACAATTTCAGTTTCAGACACCGACATTCATTTTTGAATACAAATACTGCATAATCTATTGTTTTTGGACCCATTTATCCGTCATTAAAGACTTGTGGGTCAGTAAGGTTAGTCTCACTTAAATGTTCAGATAAACTATATATATATATATATATATATATATATATATATATATATATATATATATATATATATAAATATATATAAATATATATATATATATATATATATATATATAGAACAACAAATGTTCAATTTTTTGCTACATATATATACAGTGACCGGCAGCCAAATCCGGACACTTTCATGTTTTTCACTCCCGATTTTCACAAAACCTTTAAAAACTGTGTAAAAACTGCTCAGATCGAAAGAAGACTTTCGACTTTAACGGTCTGTGGAGTTTTAATGATACCCGTTCAATATTAACAGAAATAGCATTATTTTCACGCATTCAGAAAACCTGCAGATTGTCTGAGTTTCCATTGACTTATACGGAGAAGTTGGCTACGTCACCACTTCTGACGTCATTTGACAGTGACAACATCACTCGTGCCGTGAAAACAAATAAACACTTTTAACGTTTTGAAAGGAATAGGAATTAAAAGGTGACGTGTGAGGCACTATATTCAGCTCAATTGCAATTAGTAAAGAACAGTTTTACTTGATATTTGACCGAGTTAAAAATGTCCGAGTTTAATCTGCCGGTTTCGGACAGTTGCCGGTCACTGTATATATATATATACAGTGACCGGCAGCCAAATCCAGACACTTTCATGTTTTTCACTCCTCATTTTCACAGAATCTTTCAAAACTGAGTAAAAACTACTCACATCGATAGTAGACCGTTAACTACATATGAGTGTATAATAAAATTGATACATGTTCAATATGTACAGAGTTATCAGGAAATTCACGCATTCAGAAAACCTGCAGATTGTCCGAGTTTCCATTGACTTATACAGAGAAGTTGGCTACGTCACCACTTCTGACGTCATTTGACAGTGACAACATCACTCGTGCCGTGAAAACAAATAAACATTTCTAACGTTTTGAAAGGAATAGGAATTACAAGATGACACGTGAGGCACAATATTCAGCTCAATTGCAATTAGTACAGCACAGTTTTACTCGATATTTGACCGAGTTAAAAATGTCCGAGTTTAATCTGCCGGTTTCGGACAGTTGCCGGTCACTGTATAAGGACGAACGTGATCAAAGAGGGAGGGTGAAGAGATTTGGAAAAAGTTGCTGTGTCAGTTTTGGAAACAAGCTGCATTATCTCTCAGGTGAACCGATCTTGTGGCGGCTCCACCGTCGCCACAGTAAATACTACATGTAGCCCTTTTACAAGGACTTATACCCAAAGACATCGGCAAAATAGACACCATGTACTGTCCATCATATTCAAGTTTCCCTACTAAATGAACTCGACCTCCGGCGATTGACTATTGCCGTTCTGACCCATGCCATTATCTTTCTCAGTCTAAAAATACATTTGTGTGCATTCTGTAGTGTTTTTTCTTCAGTTTGTTTACCCAATATCAAACTTGACAACGTGAAATGGTATTGAGAAGAGTCCAAGTGATGACGTCATGGAAACATCAAGGGAGAAACTTCATATGACGTCACAAGCACCACTGCGTTGTGGAGCTTCTGATCGTTGCTATCTCGCTGTTCCGTCACCACGTTGCCTGCCCTCTAGTGTAAGTTATTGACACTAAACCAGTCCACTTAGGTTTTCTTTTGCAAGTTTATGTGAGGGGTTGTGCTTTTGGCATATGTGTAATGTATATGCATGACTTGTCATGATCTGATTATCGACCAATCAGAATGCAGCTATCAATAAAGTCCCAATCAACATCCAACATGGCCTCTGAGTAGTTTGTCTGTATAATATATGGTGTCAGAAGAGGATTATTTGCCAAAAATGAGTGGTCTCAAGCAACCACCACCACTTAAGATGGTTGGTAAGGTGGCCCAGAACTTTGATGAATGGATTAGGGCCTTTGACTTCTACAATAATGCAAGTGGTTTTAGTGTCTTTTTCTACATGTGGCTGGGCCAGAAGCCCAGCAGGTGTTTTCCAATATGACTTTTACACCGGAAGACAAAGACAAAATTAAACCACTCACAAAGAAATTTAGGGATTTTTGCAAAGGGACAGTCAATATTACAGTTGTTAGATATGAGTTCAACACATGCAACCAAAAGGCTGGTGAATCATTTGACTGTTATCTGACCAGGCTGCAAAGTAAAGTGAAAGATTGTGCATATGGTGACTTGAAAGATTCTTTGCTAAAAGACCGCATAGTATGTGGAATTAATGATTCAAAACTCAGGGAAAAGTTGTTACAGACTGCAGATCTCACCCTGCAGAAATGCACAGACTTATGTAGATTGGCTGAAATCACGCCTGATCAGCTAAATCAGGTATCACAAGTTGACACTGTGAAAGCACGTGTGAAAGCCCCACCCAGTAAATCTCACCCCCCGAGAGCTCAGCAGAGTGCTAGTTTCCATGAGTCATGTGGAAACTGCGGCACCAGACATGCACAGGGTCACTGTCCTGCTGCAGGAAAGTCTTGTCATGCATGTAACAAGACTGGTCACTTCAAACACATGTGTCGCTCAACTTCAAGTAAATATCGTCACCAGGGTAACCGTGGTCACCGTGGTAGTCATAGGAGTCATGGCTATGGTGGTCGTGGAAGGGGTCATAGACGTGTGCATGAGGTGGAAATAGTAAATGACCCGGAAGAGGTAGATGATTATGACACGTTGTTTGTCGGGGAAATCACAATTGACAGTCCACACAAATCTCCATGGACAGAAACCTTGTTCATCCAAGGTCAAGGTGTGAAGTTTAAGCTCGATACCGGATCTGAGGCGGATGTGCTCCCGTATTCTGTAGTGCAACAGTTGGGTTTGTCTCAGTCGCTGAAAACTTCCCGTGTGAAACTTATGTCATTTTCCAAACATGACATAAAGCCTATTGGTCAGTTAACCCTGAAAGTAAATGGCCATGAATTGACATTTCAAGTCGTCGAGAATGTTGAACCGATCCTCGGAAGAGGCTCATGCCAACAGTTATGCTTGATCAAGCGTATACTCTCAGTGTCTGAACATCTGGATGATGTCCGGAGTCAAAACACAATTCTGGATGAATACCAGGATGTTTTCAACTGTGAAATTGGATGTGTCACTTCTAATTGCCACATAGAAGTGGATCCCTCTGTTCCACCATCAGTAGATCCTCCGCGAAGGATCCCATATGCTTTGCGTGAACCGGTCAAAGCGGAACTGGATCGCATGGAGCGTCTGAATGTGATCACTAAACAAAGTGAGCCCACACCATGGGTCAGTAGTATGACTGTTGTCAGGAAATCCAATGGAAAAGTCAGGGTGTGTCTGGACCCGACTAAATTGAACAAGGCTTTGAAGCGTCCACATCACCCAATGCAGACTGTAGAGGAGGTATCATCATGTATACCAGGAGCTTCTTTGTTCTCAGTCCTTGATGCTGACTCTGGATTTTGGCAGATGGAACTTGATCATGAGAGTTCGCTACTCACCACATTCAACACACCTTGGGGTCGTTATCGTTTTCTCAGACTGCCATTTGGTCTTAATGTGAGTAGTGATTTGTTCAACCAGACAATGTTAGATATATTTGGTGACTTGGATGGTGTGAAATTAGTGGTTGACGACCTATTGGTTCATGGTGTCACCACAGCTGATCATGATATTGCTTTACGCAGGATGTTACAGAGGTGTCGTGAGAGTGGTCTCAAGTTGAATCGCAAAAAGACAAAGATTGCGATGCCAGAAGTCGCATACGTTGGTCATGTGATATCCAGACAGGGACTGAAACCAAGTCCGGAGAGAGTTAGGGCTGTACTGGATATGCCGAGACCAACCAAAGCAGAAGAAGTACACAGGTTTGTTGGACTTGTCGGATACCTACACAAGTTCATCCCAAATCTGTCCCATGAAGCCAAGCCGCTGCGTGTGCTGCTCGAGTCCAAGGTTGAGTGGCACTGGGACAAGGCGCAGGAAGATGCCTTCCAGAGGTTGAAAGCACTTGTCACACAGGCACCTGTTTTACAGTTTTATGACGTACACAAGCCAGTGATGATGAAAACTGATGCGAGCAAATCTGGTCTGGGTGCAGTGTTGGTACAGGAAGGTCACCCGATCGCGTATGGATCCAAGGCGCTGGATGAGACCCAATCCAGATATGCTGTGATAGAGAAAGAGATGCTGGCTGTTTGTTTTGCCTGCAAGAAATTCCACGATTATATTTTTTCGAAGTCTGTGATTGTGGAAACTGACCATAAGCCTTTGATCTCTATCATGCAGAAGCCACTACACATGCTCTCTCAGAGGTTACAGGGTATGCGTATGAGATTACTGAGATATGACTTGCACCTTGTGTACCGACCAGGCAAGGAAATGTTTCTCGCAGACACTTTATCCAGAGCTTACTTGCCAGAGACAACTCCTAATGATCTGTTTGATACCACCATTGATGTCAATGTGGTGGAGATAGCTCCAAGTCTACACATGAAGTTCAAGGAAGCAACAGCATGTGATCAGACTTTACAGTGCCTGATTGATGTAGTGATGTCTGGATGGCCAGATGAAAGCCGTCTGGTACCACATGAAGTCCGTCCATACTTCCAGTACCGAGATCTGATCACTTACAGAGATGGCATTCTCTACAAGGGAGAAAGGATCATCATTCCAGCCAGTTTGAGATCAGAAGTATTGTCACGCATTCATGAATCTCATCAGGGCGTTGTGAAATGCAAAGCCAGGGCCAGAGATGCAGTATTTTGGCCAGGCATCAATGCACAAATTGAGAACATTGTTGGAACTTGTGGTACATGTCAGGAGAACCGCAAAAGTCAGCCCAGTGAGCCTATGATATCTCATGACATTCCAGATCGTCCATGGGCCAAGGTTGGCACCGACTTGATTCACTATAAGAATCAGGAATACATGTTGTGTGTGGATTACTTCTCAAAGTATCCAGAGATGAGTCGACTGAACGATCAGTCAAGTAGTTCCATGATAAACGCATTGAAGTCTATGTTCGCCAGACATGGCATTCCAGATGAAGTAGTGAGTGATAACAGACCACAGTATGCTAGCAGTGAATTCGCACGTTTCGCAGACCAGTGGGAATTTAAGCATACTACCATTTCACCCGGACATTCCCAGTCCAATGGACAAATAGAGAGGACAGTGCAAACTGTGAAGGATATGTTCAAAAAGTTGGAAACTGAGGAAGGTGGCGATCCTTACTTGGCATTGCTCAATTACAGAAACACTGAATTAGATGGAGTTGGCAAATCACCAGCTCAGCTCATCATGAGCAGGAGGCTCAGATCGCGGCTTCCAATGAAAGAATCTCTACTCAAGCCTGCAGTGGTTGAATCAGTACACAACAGTCTGGTGAAGCGCCAAAGAAAGCAGAAGTTTTATTATGACCAGAAAGCTGGCAAGCCAAAGCCAGACCTCAAAGAGGGTGATATCGTCAGATTCCGATGTCCCAAAGGTACCTGGAGACTTGGGATCGTCAAGTGTAAGAGGTCAGATACTCCCCGGAGCTATAACATAGCCTCCGCAGGACACAAAGTGTATAGACGTAATCGCCAACACATATTTCGCACACGCGAACCGCAGTTAGTTGCCGGAGATCAGCCCATCTCCACACAGATGACATCTGCTCAGAGATTACTCACAGGAGAGAAACCCGCAGCACAGCCTGCAATGTTGCCTGTAGCGCAACCTATGGTAGAATCACCAACACACACAGGAGAGAAACCTGTACGTACCCCGTTGAAGCCTGCAGATAGCCTGCAGCAACCTAGTGTAAATCGCACAGGAGAGAAGTCATGTGACAGTCGCCGTCACAGAATGGATACGCCTGCTCGTCAGTTGCAGTTTCCAGAGAGCTCAGGTGTGAGCATCAGTAAGCCTGCACGCGTCCAGTTGCAGCAACCTCAGAAACCAAATATCAGTATTTCAACAAATGTACAATCACCAGTTGTGACCACACGCAGTGGTCGAGTGAGCAAGCCCACAAAAAGGCTTGATTTGTGAATAACCAAAGTAATATGTGCCAAGATACTGAAAAGAGATAATATGCAAATCAGTCATTGTACATAGTCCATCTTCATAATCATCATTTATTGTGAAACTTGAATAATAACTTGCCCAGATACTGATATTGTTCCGAATGCACTCAGGAGAGAAGCCATTTGTGTTCAATGTGTGTATTGATTATGTGATGAGGAGCATTTTATTGTGTTGTGCATAATATCATACACTCAGGAGAGAAGCTATGCTATGTGCCATTCATGAGAGATTACTAATTCCATATCTTCCAGTGGATGGATGTGCTATGTTGAAATGTGCTTATATCAAAATGTGTTTAAAATTTAATGTCCATCCTGATGTTGAATTGTATGTTGAAGTATTATCATGATTATGATATGTATTTTTGCATGTTGGATTGTGCCAAGAAAACTTACTTGTGTGTATTGTAATATCCTAAGTCACTGTCTATATTTTTGTACCTCAAGAGATATTTTTGTACATGTATATTGCTTATGATAGTCATAAATAACCCTTGAAAAGTCTATCATTGTATATAGAGAATTGTTATGCTAAATGTAACTGTAAATGATGTTTGAAACATAAATGTCTCATTCTTGGTCTATGTTTGAATATAGAACAGTGTTTTTGTCTAATGTGCCATGTCAGTATGAAAGTTTGAGTGAGAAAGGTACCACAGTTGTAATGTTGTTCATTGTTTTGTCAATGTGTCTATAAAAAAAAAAAATATAAAAATACCAAAAAAAAATATAACAACCACCAGCTCGTCATAAGATCTCAGATATCAATGGATCTGTAAAACAAACTGATTCAGATGCGAGTCAGATAAAGTGAGAGACAGTATACAAGTCAATTTTGAAAGACACTTTAGATTTTAGTGGGACTATGGTCAATGAAGCCATCACATAATACTATGGCTAAGTGCATAAAATGTCATTATGGTACAAAGTGAGCTAATGTCACCTAATGGAGTACAGAATATAAAAGTTCATTTTTTCTCTCAAAAGAAAAGAGGTGAAAAGATAATATAACATCATTGAAATTGTATTATTATGTTATAGAACATCAGCAAATGTTAAGTCATGATCTTTATTATATGTGTAAGAAAAAACATCTAGGAGAAAGGATGTAATGTATATGCATGACTTGTCATGATCTGATTATCGACCAATCAGAATGCAGCTATCAATAAAGTCCCAATCAACATCCAACATGGCCTCTGAGTAGTTTGTCTGTATATTATAATATGATGAATGTTACAATTCTCACTTATTTGTTGTCATAATTACATTATATATGAAATATTGCCATCTAATAAACATTTCTGTATTCAGGCTTTGCATTCAACCATCAGACATTTGACCTAATTATTGAACCAGTGGAGGTCCCGCAAGGTTTTACACAAAGGGGCTTTCAAGGATAAAATGCAGACATTAAAATACAACAGTGAGATAGTTGTACATGGGAGAGATAGTTGAGATGAGACAGCTGCAGCTGCAAGTGAGTGATTGCTGCACAAATCAGAGATGGATACAAAAGAGTCAGCTGCATGAGTTAGAGATAGCTGCATATGTCAGAGATAGCTACAATAGTGATAGATAGCTGCATATGCAAGAAATAGCTGCATATGTCAGAGATTGCAACCCCTCACAGCCGAAGACACTTGTTGTATTAAATACGGGCAACCAAACTTTGGACATGTAAATTGCCGAATAATAGTAAAACATTTCATAATTATTGCTTTCTTATGGGGACCTGATATTGAATCACATAAATAAGTCACTGATGGAATCAGCAGTATCTGAAAATATGAAAATAGCCATCATAACACCCCTGCTGAAGAAACTCGGCCTAGAACTGGTTGAGAAGAATTACAGACCTGTTTCCAACCTGACATTTATCTCTAAACTAACAGAGAGGGCAGTAGCAGACCAATTAGTTCCTCACCTGGTAAGGAATGGCCTTACTGACAAGTTTCAGTCAGCCTACAAAGAATATCACAGCACTGAAACTGCTTTGTTAAAGGTGCAAAATGATATCTTGTGTGTATATCTTTAGACAATAAGAAGTCAGTCATCCTGCTGTTACTTGACCTCTCCGCTGCCTTTGACACCATTGACCACCAACTTCTATTTGATAGACTGGAGGCTAGATGTAATGTCAAGGGTCAGGAGAGGGGTCACGCCCTCTCAGGGATTAGGTCATATCTCAGTAACAGGAAACAGTGTGTGAAGGTAGGGACTCATAGGTCCTGCCTCAAGTCCATAAAATATGGGGTACCACAGGGCTCAGTCCTGGGTCCCATACTGTTCACCATTTATATGACACCCCTTTCTGATATCTTAGCCAAATATGGTCTAAGCTATCATATTTATGCGGATGATACTCAGATCTACATCCCTATGGACCACACTTCCCCCCCATCAAGTTTATATAAGCAGACACAAACTGGAAGAATGTGTCAGTGAGGTTAGAAACTTCCTCATATCAAACAAGATGAAGATAAATGATGGAAAGACAGAAATGTTCATATGTACTGACAGGTAGAACACTGCCACCATCAGCAGTATCCCGGCCACGATTAGGGTTGGGAGCTCTGATATTGCTCCTAGTGAGTCAGTGGTTGACCTTGGCATAACCTTTGACTCTTATATGGACATGAAGGCCAAGATCAGGAAAATGTACCAGAAAGGCTATTACCACATTAGGAACCTTGCGGCCTTCAGACATTGTCTAGACGAGAGGACAGATGTAACACTTACCCATGCCATTGGTACCTCTACTCTGGACTATGACAATGGCCTACTTGCAGGTCTTCCTAAATCTGAAACCAGGAAGCTACAATACGTCCAAAACTCTGCAGCACGTGTCGTAGGAAAAATCAGGAAATTTGATCTCAGGAAAACTACGGGAATTACACTGGCTCCCAGTACACGCCAGAATTGATTTTAAAATCCTTCTCTTAACCTGGGAGGCCCTAAATGGTAAGGCTCCACCTACTTGCGTGATCTACTCCTAGTTAAACAAGGGGAACGCTGTCTAAGGTCAAATGATGGCACCCGACCAAGTTCCTAAGACCCGGCTGAGGACAGTGGGGAACAGGGCCTTTTCATCTGTGGGCCCTAGACTCTGGAATTCGTTGCCTAGTGAAATTAGGACCAGTGCCTCAGTCTCCTCGTTTAAGAGTATACTGAAAACTCATCTCTTCAGGATGCACGTCCTGAATACAGCGTTATGAACAGACTTGTCTGGTATCAGCGCTATAGTTTTATTATTATTATTATTATTTATTATTATTATCTCAGTAATGTAATGATATGTGATATGTGCATCCAGGAATGAGGTATTATAAGAAAAGTGTGAAAAGGCCAAAACATATGCAATGTACCACCAAAATAGTTATAAGGATAAGGGTAAAACAATATTGAAGAATATATTGATTTATTTATTCTTATATATATATATTCCTTTATTTATACATCACAATGACATATACACTTTGAAATAATAAAAATATATTTTATTACAAATCTAAGAAATCTGTGAACATCTAAGATATAAAGATGATTTATCTTTAAGATCTTAGGTGATTGAACCTAACACATTCTTACATATACAAAAATATGTACATATGTATATTTTCTTACTATTTTAAATAGGTCCTGCATGTGACCTCTGTTTGATACTGTAAAGAAAGTACAGGTAGAATATAGTGTATGCACTGTGTGTGTGCTCACCCTATCCTATATTCTATGCCAGACTTATTTCCATTAAACATTATATATAAGTTTCTCTGACAGATGTTGAAGCATTCACAGTTACACTATCTTGGTCTCTGTTTGGTCGCTTTGATTTGGCGTCAATGTGGTGGGATGTATCCTCCATTTTTATATCTGTTTTCTACTCTCCCAAACCATAACCCACCTTGAGTGGAGGCTTTTTTTCCATGATATAATGCTTCAAGTATGATACTGTAGCACGTCGCCCTTGCTACAAAATATAAAACATATCAAAACACCATTGAAAATTAAACATTTAGATCGAAAAACAGAATTAGATTTGTGAGCAAGGAATAGAATTATCATTCGATTGCAACCAAGTGGATCGTGATAATATTTTTCCTTTTATTCACTAACTGATGCTATATATGTCAAATCTCGAGTCATGCCATTGCATAAAGATAGAATTTTTTTTACTTGGATTTCTTGCCAGTTATAGCAAGGCATATGGAAATTCCCAACCTAAGGCGACTGATTAACGACCGAAGATGGAAATTACTTTATCTTTTTTTTCTGAGGAATCAAAGCTTATAATTCTGTCCTTAGAAGACCCAGGATTGATACCTGGCTCTGCAAGTATAGACCAGGATTGACAGTGTTAAGAGACAAGGCTTCTTTTAGCAGCAAATAAGTCAGATATTTGTTACATGGCCAATTGGTGTCATTGTTATGACTGAAAAGTGAACACACCAATAAACGAGTTATGATATGTATTGTTAGTGACACATATACTAGTCTGAGGGGGGGTACGAAAAGAAAAATCCTGATTATGTCTTATGGTGAAATATACACCCACCCCTTCCACCCCACCCCCCTTCCATATAGTTCTGGACTACTGGTGTATGACGTGTCCTCAGGAACTAACGATTGGTATATATTAGATATTCATGGGTACACTCCTTGCAGATCCTGGATTTATACCAGGACCACACCCAATACAAGCTAATTACCAGCCAATAGACAATGAGGGAAATATTTCGTAACATGGGCTAACATGACCTTGGTGTCATTGTTATTATAAGAAGGGTAGTACAACAACGATTGAGATTTTAGTGACATGTGTACCAAAATAGTCAGACAAAAATAGTCAACAGGGGATGGACCATTAATCCTAAGGGGGGAAGGAGGGAAATAAATCTTGATAAATCTTCTTGAGCAAAGCTAACATGTTATGTAGAGTGATGTACTAATTGATATCAATGGTAAACCTTTTCAACCAGATGTTTCAAATATACTCCCCTCCCAAGTTATGAATGAGCCATTCCAAATTACTTTTGAACATATGATATGTGCATGAACACGTGTATAGTTGCGTTGTGTTGTGTGCATGAGTACGTACCGTGAGCCAATCAATTGACCAGAAAGCTGAAGAATGATTTAACCCAAATATATATGGAGATATTCTTTAGATATTTTTAACACATCTTGAGAGGATGACCCAATATCAAAACAACTTTTGGTAAGCATTCAAAATACAATGATGCATGAATATACTTCTTTGTTTTGACTGATCAAAAAAAAGCAGGTCACTGATAATCTTGCTTCCAAACCACAATATTTGCTACTCAAAATAAAAAGTACCCCGGCTATTTTTAAGAGTGATTTTTTTATTACATACATAGATAAGTGTAATTTGAGAACAAATGGATGATTTATAATTTCTGTGAAACAGTTTATGTCATGTGATGTTTCTTCAAATACAAGCAGTGAGAACAAAATATCATGAATTGTTCACCAATAATGACCAATATCTAAACGAGCGTGAAGTTCATTTGATATTTGATATTTGATATTTGACGTTTTTTTCAAAGTATGCCTCCAAGTATATATCTATACACACTTATAGGATATGGGTCAAAACAGGATATAAAAGGATATATACCCTGTCAAAAGCGGATATATCATTTTTATTCGCAATAAATCCAATTTTTATACATTTATAACTTAGAAATGTTTTTTAAATGATCTCAAAGACTTTTGATTGACTAATGGGGCCTTAGACATACTTGGTAGACATGTCTAGATTACGTCTAGCCCCCTCAATATGAGAGCATAAATCTGAGTTCAATGGAATAGCCCTTTTTCCCTAGCAAAGTCAATATATTCGACCTACTGACTGGTATGAGGTTGGGGAGGGGGGGAGAGTACTAAAAGGACTTTTGATTGACTAATGGGGCCTTAGACATACTTGGTAGACATGTCTAGATTACGTCTAGCCCCCTCAATATGAGAGCATAAATCTGAGTTCAATGGAATAGCCCTTTTTCCCTGGCAAAGTCAATATATTCGACCTACTGACTGGTATGAGGTTGGGGAGGGGGGGGAGAGTACTAAAAGGACTTTTGATTGACTAATGGGGCCTTAGACATACTTGGTAGACATGTCTAGATTATGTCTAGCCCCCTCAATATGAGAGCATAAATCTGAGTTCAATGGAATAGCCCTTTTCCCCTGACAAAGTCAATATATTCGACCTACTGACTGGTATGAGGTTGGGGAGGAGGGATGGAGAGTACTAAAAGGACTTTTGATTGACTAATGGGGCCTTAGACATACTTGGTAGACATGTCTAGATTACGTCTAGCCCCCTCAATATGAGAGCATAAATCTGAGTTCAATGGAATAGCCCTTTTCCCCTGGCAAAGTCAATATATTCGACCTAGTGACTGGTATGAGGTTGGGGAGGGGGGGAGAGTACTAAAAGGACTTTTGATTGACTAATGGGGCCTTAGACATACTTGGTAGACATGTCTAGATTATGTCTAGCCCCCTCAATATGAGAGCATAAATCTGAGTTCAATGGAATAGCCCTTTTCCCCTGACAAAGTCAATATATTCGACCTACTGACTGGTATGAGGTTGGGGAGGAGGGATGGAGAGTACTAAAAGGACTTTTGATTGACTAATGGGGCCTTAGACATACTTGGTAGACATGTCTAGATTACGTCTAGCCCCCTCAATATGAGAGCATAAATCTGAGTTCAATGGAATAGCCCTTTTCCCCTGGCAAAGTCAATATATTCGACCTACTGACTGGTATGAGGTTGGGGAGGGGGGGAGAGTACTAAAAGGACTTTTGATTGACTAATGGGGCCTTAGACATACTTGGTAGACATGTCTAGATTATGTCTAGCCCCCTCAATATGAGAGCATAAATCTGAGTTCAATGGAATAGCCCTTTTCCCCTGACAAAGTCAATATATTCGACCTACTGACTGGTATGAGGTTGGGGAGGAGGGATGGAGAGTACTAAAAGGACTTTTGATTGACTAATGGGGCCTTAGACATACTTGGTAGACATGTCTAGATTACGTCTAGCCCCCTCAATATGAGAGCATAAATCTGAGTTCAATGGAATAGCCCTTTTTCCCTGGCAAAGTCAATATATTCGACCTACTGACTGGTATGAGGTTGGGGAGGGGGGGAGAGTACTAAAAGGACTTTTGATTGACTAATGGGGCCTTAGACATACTTGGTAGACATGTCTAGATTATGTCTAGCCCCCTCAATATGAGAGCATAAATCTGAGTTCAATGGAATAGCCCTTTTCCCCTGGCAAAGTCAATATATTCGACCTACTGACTGGTATGAGGTTGGGGAGGGTGGGAGAGTACTAAAAGGACTTTTGATTGACTAATGGGGCCTTAGACATACTTGGTAGACATGTCTAGATTACGTCTAGCCCCCTCAATATGAGAGCATAAATCTGAGTTCAATGGAATAGCCCTTTTTCCCTGGCAAAGTCAATATATTCGACCTACTGACTGGTATGAGGTTGGGGAGGGGGGGGAGAGTACTAAAAGGACTTTTGATTGACTAATGGGGCCTTAGACATACTTGGTAGACATGTCTAGATTATGTCTAGCCCCCTCAATATGAGAGCATAAATCTGAGTTCAATGGAATAGCCCTTTTCCCCTGACAAAGTCAATATATTCGACCTACTGACTGGTATGAGGTTGGGGAGGAGGGATGGAGAGTACTAAAAGGACTTTTGATTGACTAATGGGGCCTTAGACATACTTGGTAGACATGTCTAGATTACGTCTAGCCCCCTCAATATGAGAGCATAAATCTGAGTTCAATGGAATAGCCCTTTTCCCCTGGCAAAGTCAATATATTCGACCTACTGACTGGTATGAGGTTGGGGAGGGGGGGGAGAGTACTAAAAGGACTTTTGATTGACTAATGGGGCCTTAGACATACTTGGTAGACATGTCTAGATTACGTCTAGCCCCCTCAATATGAGAGCATAAATCTGAGTTCAATGGAATAGCCCTTTTTCCCTGGCAAAGTCAATATATTCGACCTACTGACTGGTATGAGGTTGGGGAGGGACATGTCTACGAAGTATGTTTAAGGCCCCATTAGTCAATCAAAAGACTTTTTTGTACCCCACCCCCACCTCATATGGTCAGTTGGTCGAATATACTGACTTTGTTGTGGGAAAAGGGCTACTCCATTTAACTCAGATTTATGCTCGCATATTGAGGGGGCTAGACATAATCTAGACATGTCTACCAAGTATCTTTGAGGTCCCACTTGTCAATCAAAAGTCTTTTTAGTATTCTCCCCCCTCCCCAACCTCATTCCAGTCAGTAGGTCGAATATATTGACCCTGTCTGGGAAAAAGGGTTATTCCATTGAACTCAGATATATGCTCTCATATTGAGGGGGCTAGACGTAATCTAGACATGTCTACCAAGTATGTCTAAGGCCCCATTAGTCAATCAAAAGTCTTTTTAGTACTATCTCCCCCCCCCCTCCACAAGCTCATACCAGTCAGTAGGTCGAATATATTGACTTTGTCAGGGGAATAGGGCTATTCCATTGAACTCAGATTTATGCTCTCATATTGAGGGGGCTAGACATAATCTAGACATGTCTACCAAGTATGTCTAAGGCCCCATTAGTCAATCAAAAGTCTTTTTAGTACTATCTCCCCCCCCCCCACCACAACCTCATACTAGTCAGTAGGTCGAATATATTGACTTTGCCAGGGGAAAAGGGCTATTCCATTGAACTTAGATTTATGCTCTCATATTGAGGGGGCTAGACGTAATCTAGACATGTCTACCAAGTATGTCTAAGGCCCCATTAGTCAATCAAAAGTCTTTTTAGTACTATCTGCCCCCCCCCCTCCACAAGCTCATACCAGTCAGTAGGTCGAATATATTGACTTTGTCAGGGGAATAGGGCTATTCCATTGAACTCAGATTTATTCTCTCATATTGAGGGGGCTAGACATAATCTAGACATGTCTACCAAGTATGTCTAAGGCCCCATTAGTCAATCAAAAGTCTTTTTAGTACTATCTCCCTCCCCCCCCACCACAACCTCATACTAGTCAGTAGGTCGAATATATTGACTTTGCCAGGGGAAAAGGGCTATTCCATTGAACTTAGATTTATGCTCTCATATTGAGGGGGCTAGACGTAATCTAGACATGTCTACCAAGTATGTCTAAGGCCCCATTAGTCAATCAAAAGTCCTTTTAGTACTCTCCATCCCTCCTCCCCAACCTCATACCAGTCAGTAGGTCGAATATATTGACTTTGCCAGGGAAAAAGGGCTATTCCATTGAACTCAGATTTATGCTCTCATATTGAGGGGGCTAGACGTAATCTAGACATGTCTACCAAGTATGTCTAAGGCCCCATTAGTCAATCAAAAGTCCTTTTAGTACTCTCCCCCCCTCCCCAACCTCATACCAGTCAGTAGGTCGAATATATTGACTTTGTCCTTTTAGTACTCTCCCCCCCTCCCCAACCTCATACCAGTCAGTAGGTCGAATATATTGACTTTGCCAGGGGAAAAGGGCTATTCCATTGAACTCAGATTTATGCTCTCATATTGAGGGGGCTAGACGTAATCTAGACATGTCTACCAAGTATGTCTAAGGCCCCATTAGTCAATCAAAAGTCCTTTTAGTACTCTCCATCCCTCCTCCCCAACCTCATACCAGTCAGTAGGTCGAATATATTGACTTTGTCAGGGGAAAAGGGCTATTCCATTGAACTCAGATTTATGCTCTCATATTGAGGGGGCTAGACATAATCTAGACATGTCTACCAAGTATGTCTAAGGCCCCATTAGTCAATCAAAAGTCCTTTTAGTACTCTCCCCCCCTCCCCAACCTCATACCAGTCAGTAGGTCGAATATATTGACTTTGCCAGGGAAAAAGGGCTATTCCATTGAACTCAGATTTATGCTCTCATATTGAGGGGGCTAGACGTAATCTAGACATGTCTACCAAGTATGTCTAAGGCCCCATTAGTCAATCAAAAGTCCTTTTAGTACTCTCCCCCCCTCCCCAACCTCATACCAGTCAGTAGGTCGAATATATTGACTTTGCCAGGGGAAAAGGGCTATTCCATTGAACTCAGATTTATGCTCTCATATTGAGGGGGCTAGACGTAAACTAGACATGTCTACCAAGTATGTCTAAGGCCCCATTAGTCAATCAAAAGTCCTTTTAGTACTCTCCCCCCCTCCCCAACCTCATACCAGTCAGTAGGTCGAATATATTGACTTTGCTAGGGAAAAAGGGCTATTCCATTGAACTCAGATTTATGCTCTCATATTGAGGGGGCTAGACGTAATCTAGACATGTCTACCAAGTATGTCTAAGGCCCCATTAGTCAATCAAAAGTCCTTTTAGTACTCTCCCCCCCCTCCCCAACCTCATACCAGTCAGTAGGTCGAATATATTGACTTTGCCAGGGAAAAAGGGCTATTCCATTGAACTCAGATTTATGCTCTCATATTGAGGGGGCTAGACGTAATCTAGACATGTCTACCAAGTATGTCTAAGGCCCCATTAGTCAATCAAAAGTCCTTTTAGTACTCTCCCCCCTCCCCAACATCATACCAGTCAGTAGGTCGAATATATTGACTTTGCCAGGGGAAAAGGGCTATTCCATTGAACTCAGATTTATGCTCTCATATTGAGGGGGCTAGACGTAATCTAGACATGTCTACCAAGTATGTCTAAGGCCCCATTAGTCAATCAAAAGTCCTTTTAGTACTCTCCATCCCTCCTCCCCAACCTCATACCAGTCAGTAGGTCGAATATATTGACTTTGTCAGGGGAAAAGGGCTATTCCATTGAACTCAGATTTATGCTCTCATATTGAGGGGGCTAGACATAATCTAGACATGTCTACCAAGTATGTCTAAGGCCCCATTAGTCAATCAAAAGTCCTTTTAGTACTCTCCCCCCCTCCCCAACCTCATACCAGTCAGTAGGTCGAATATATTGACTTTGCTAGGGAAAAAGGGCTATTCCATTGAACTCAGATTTATGCTCTCATATTGAGGGGCTAGACGTAATCTAGACATGTCTACCAAGTATGTCTAAGGCCCCATTAGTCAATCAAAAGTCCTTTTAGTACTCTCCCCCCCTCCCCAACCTCATACCAGTCAGTAGGTCGAATATATTGACTTTGCCAGGGGAAAAGGGCTATTCCATTGAACTCAGATTTATGCTCTCATATTGAGGGGGCTAGACGTAATCAAGACATGTCTACCAAGTATGTCTAAGGCCCCATTAGTCTATCAAAAGTCCTTTTAGTACTCTCCATCCCTCCTCCCCAACCTCATACCAGTCAGTAGGTCGAATATATTGACTTTGTCAGGGGAAAAGGGCTATTCCATTGAACTCAGATTTATGCTCTCATATTGAGGGGGCTAGACATAATCTAGACATGTCTACCAAGTATGTCTAAGGCCCCATTAGTCAATCAAAAGTCCTTTTAGTACTCTCCCCCCCTCCCCAACCTCATACCAGTCAGTAGGTCGAATATATTGACTTTGCCAGGGAAAAAGGGCTATTCCATTGAACTCAGATTTATGCTCTCATATTGAGGGGGCTAGACGTAATCTAGACATGTCTACCAAGTATGTCTAAGGCCCCATTAGTCAATCAAAAGTCCTTTTAGTACTCTCCCCCCCTCCCCAACCTCATACCAGTCAGTAGGTCGAATATATTGACTTTGCCAGGGGAAAAGGGCTATTCCATTGAACTCAGATTTATGCTCTCATATTGTAATCTAGACATGTCTACCAAGTATGTCTAAGGCCCCATTAGTCAATCAAAAGTCTTTGAGATCATTTAAAAAACATTTCTAAGTTATAAATGTATAAAAATTGGATTTATTGCGAATAAAAATGATATATCCGCTTTTGACAGGGTATATATCCTTTTATATCCTGTTTTGACCCATATCCTATAAGTGTGTATAGATATATACTTGGAGGCATACTTTGAAAAAAACGTCAAATATCAAATATCAAATATCAAATGAACTTCACGCTCATAATATCTAATTCATATAGTTGGAGAAAGAAATTCATTAAATGTCAGGAAATGACTGTCTAACCTCGATTAGTAGATTACGGTCGTCTGGTTCAAGGTTGAAGTCAGTTGTTCCAATATAGAATGTATTTATTCCTACAGTTCTGTCCACATCTCGCTTCTTGAGAAACAAGACAAAAATACATTCTAAATTAATACATTCATCCATTGATACATTCAAATCAACATTATTGTCTGTAGAATATGAAAGTAAATCAGTTTAAAACTATAAATTCAATCTTGGTTAGACGTGAAACATGCGCTCTTCAATATGCAACCACAATAGTTGCAAACCCAAAGAATCCAGTATATAAATCTTTTCTCCCTAAATATATTGGTCTTTTTACCGACAAACCAAACACTATTCCCACATTTGACATCTGTATAAAAGTATCATTGAGAGCTTTAGAATTTAATCCTGTTCAAATTGCCATTTTTACTTTTGGAGACACATCCACAAATGATACATGGCTGAATGTGGACCCTTGTAGGCTATTTTTAAAATATATTGCCTGTGACCTTGAAGTGACCTTTGAATGACTTTGAAAATGAAAATCCTATTTCCGTGGATTTTACTATAAATTTCAATATTCAGTCCTCTGCATCTTTCAAGAAAGAGCTCATAAAGTCTTTATTCGGCATAATCCATTTGAAATTAACAATGTTAGAGCAAATTTGTTTTTGGACCAATCCGCAATCTGCAATCTGTATTATCTATAATAACACCTTATTGGTGGTTAATTTATGAAAGTAAATATTATTCCACATAGAAAAAAGCTCTAATGCTGAAAATAAAATGAAAATTATGTCCGTCAATTTTGAGATTTAATAACAAGCTAAATTTGGTAGAATGTGGTAGGCATACGAAAGATGAAAATTGACGGACTTTAAATTGACCCAATGCAATCTTTTAAAGTTACATATATATAAAATATTAGTGTACTTTCAGAACAAAAACTCCAATATGTTGTTCTTATCATAATAATACATGATAAATTAAAATAAACTCTCAAAGTAAGTGAAAATGTGCTAAATTTGCAATTGAAAAAATCAGGTGACAAAAGGAGAGCTTAAAATGAACTATAATTGTATTGATATTACAAAATACAGACCTATGATTAATGCTGGTGTGAAACTGAACTATTGTGCATGTACAGGTGACATGTGATTTGTTGATTTACAAAATGGGGCAACATCATATCTTGAAAATCATGAATATTATTATTTGGAATAATAATTTCATAATCCAATCGACTCTAAACCAAGATGAGTGTTATTATATTTTTATATTTATGTAAATTAAATCTGCAAAATGTGATGCATATAGCTGACCTCAACATAAGCCCGCTTGGTGTTAAGCAGCAGCGCCTCCTGTACACAGGCAGCGAAACTAGACAAGGAATCTATGTCTCGCCTCTGATAACCGATAAACTGGGCCTGCATGTCCACCCCTCTCCTCTCTAGGAATGCTGAGAGCTCTGTGAATGTCACCTGAAATTATCAAGTGGAGCTTTTATTAATTCAATTTTCCATGATCTATTCAACAGTGATATTTCAAAACTGTTAAACGGTTTAATGATATCTATGAGAATGATTTTTGCTATTAACACTCAAAATACAAACTTTGCATTGTGCAGAATCACCTCATCATTGTGATCCTGATCCAGCAAGTCGAAAATATGATCCGCAGATACATTCTTCCCAAACATCAACTCAAGAACATATTTGCTTTCTGTTTCCCTGTGTGCCTGAAACACATGTTCACAAATAAGAAGAACTCTGTTCCCTAAACAATAAAAGGCGGTACTCTAAAACCAAATAAATAGGAAAATACAAACACGAATAAGAAAGTACAAAAATAAAATTAAATTATCTAAACAAAGAAATCTAGAAACAGTACAGAAACAACACAAAAAATAAAACCATTTTCAACAAAGCAAATATTTTACTCATCGATTGGCAAGTTGTACTGATTGATCAGTTGTACTGATTAATCAGTTCATATGCCAGACACCTGGTTATAGTTTATGACCTAATGTTGGTCAATTCAGATTTGATGATATTTTGGTAATGCCTGTCACATTTGCGCCGATTTCAGTAAAGATGCCCGGTCGATGGGTATTTTTTTACAAAATCGGCAGGCAGTTCAGATTGCCGTGCGGGCACCGGGAGATCATCGGCCACAACTGGGCATCCTTAAGACGTCGGGCGGGTCATCGGCAACTTTTCGCTGCCACATAAAAGTTGCCGGCGTTTCCCCGATGTCTTATCAGTAAATATCATCTTAAAGTACACGGCAGGGTCCCGGCAGTGTCCCGCAGGCACATCGGCAGATTATCTTACGCCTGCCGGTGGCATCGTGCGGTGAAAATAGGATTGTTTTTATTTCATGTGTTCACAGGCCATCGTCAGATGATCCACCGGGCTCCCTACGGTCTCATACAGACGTCTTTAGGATGTCTTTCAGACGTCTGTCAAATGATACAGACGTCTTTAGGATGTCTTTCAGACGTCTTTCATATGATACAGACGTCTTTAAGATGTCCTTCAGACGTCTGTGTCATTTTCTTGCGGTGCCGTGCGGTGGCCTTTCATAATGTGACCATAGCTACGGCATATCTCAGATTGTTGCTGATAAACTCCCCGGCGCCCGACAGACTGGGAAGTCGGCCGATTCTTACTGCCCGGCCGGCGCCCGGTGCAAATGTGACTGAGGCATAAGCAAGGCAGGTATTTATGACTCTGGGAATTCCAAACTTTGAATGAGATTAAAAACAGGGCAATGACTGCAGAGGTAGTAATTGAATACTACCTGTGTAATGCAGAGTATAGCGAGATAGGATAGTTGCTCACAAGTGTAGGGCCCTGTGCCGGCAAGCCAGTATGGGTATTACACATATATTGGAGGTCGTGTGCATTGGGTCTCTATTCTACCTGTGTAGCCATACTACATGTACGTAGGCTCTTAATGCCCACAAGACACAAGTTTCCAGCCCACAGGAAATAACAATACTTACTCCATGGTCATACCAATCAAACAGTAACACAGAACTGGAAAATCTAAAAGTGAGTTTATAAAACCTATGAGAATTAATATTATGAAAGAGATCCCCAGTAACTGGAAAGAGTTGAGCTTGATAGGTTTTTATCTAATCTTTTCATAATTTTATTAAAATAAACACCTACCCTTTCAATCGCCTTTCCCATTTCATCTCTATCAATTGTGCTGTTCTCATCAAAGTCATGGTCCCTTAATATCTGAACAAAAGAACAAAATCAAGTCATCACTGATTCAATTTGAACCATTATATGTCTGTCTCAAGCCACAACTTCAATACCCATCAACATCAAATACTCCTTCAGGTTTCACACCATCAGAAGTCATACTTTTGATGTATTTCCCAAGGACTGTGACTTTCCTCTACACTAACTGCATTGAAATGTGCAAGCTTGGCATCATCAAGGAACAGTCTTGAGTGCAAATGCTGTGTCAACGTCTGAAATTGTCCCGTTTTTTATAGCATTTTTGCAATCTTTTGTTCTTGGTCTTTTATATGGATATCCTAAAAATGATGGTTTGGCAACTGTACAGTTTTTAAATCTTATTTTATGCTAGACAGGAATAAAAGCTTTAAAAGGGCTTAAAATGATTTATATTAATTCAATGGTACCCATTCATTTTGATAAAAAAATGATAAAAACAATGAAGTGCATGAAAATGATTTAATAAAATCATTTAATAAAAACTTTTGTTAAATTGTACTTTGGTGTTGTAAACAATTAAAATATTGGAGCAACATTTCCTTCAAATATGATATGTTGGAAGAAGTCTACCTGCAGAAAGTGTTCAGCAGCCTTACAGAGGGCATCGTGGTCGTCTCCCGTCTGGTCTCTCTGCATATAGTGGGTGGGCCGCTTCCTGAGCATCATGCAACAACATAGATATATATTAGCTGCATCAGGGAACAACATAAAATATATGAGCTGCATCCTGGAGCAACATAAGGTATATTAGCTGCATCCTGGAGCAACATAAAACATGTTAGCTGTATCATGAAATAACATAAAATATATAAGCTGCATCATGCAACAACATAAATATATGTACGCTGCAAATCGATATCGTTCTTGTTGTGCAGACCATTAATCGTTTAGTGGGGTGGAGGAAAATATTTTATGCAGTTCAAGGCCATTCTCAATATTTATTTTCTTTTTCCAAAACAAAACATATCCCCATTTATTCTCCGTTATTTTGACCACAAATCCTTTCCCCAAAAATTCATTCTTAAATGTATATTTAATGGATGTATGATTTATTAGAAAATAACCTAATGCTTTATTCAAACAGATGTGCCTTTTCCCCAGCTCCAACTATCAACATGTTTCAGACATCTGAACATTATTTTCCCTGAACAAAGAGGTTGAAAATATTGAATGTCTTATTAAACAAATGTAATTGTTAAGATAGACTTATACAAAAACCTGTGTGAAGGTAAGTGTATGTTTTACCCAATAAAGCATTTGTGAAAGGAGGTTTTCAAGCACTTTTTCCTTGCATAATAATATAATGTGTTTATACCTCAAACTTTGCGATCAAAGGTTATTAACCATCATATTTCCCCAACATAAATTTCTGTGCCATTTAAAGTCGAGGAGTCTTCAACTAAAATCCAAATCATCCATTGGATAATTTGTCAACAAACTTTGTTTAGCTGACCAGTGATCCAGTGCAAACACCTGCTAGGTAAAGTTTTGTTAGCAATGGGGCACCAGATTGGGACAACAGAGTGATTTGGCATACAAAGGCCTTTTTGTCCATTAATGTTTATCCATTGGTACAGGCCTAACACCCTGAAAAACCACAATAGAGGTGACATGCTTGTATACATGTGGCCATCTGGTGGTTAAAAGAATACTTTTATAAATTTTGAGTAATCATGCTAAACGTCTTACCAATACAGATAACTAACAACCTATTTTAATTCAATGTAAATTATATTGTAAATTATATAATTTAAATTATATTATTTTGCTGCTGATGCCTGAAGAATTGCCCGTGCCCCAAACATATTTATGTGATGAGTGAAGAGAGTCCAAATTTGTTCAAATCTTCATCATCCCTGTACAATTGGCTTTTACCAGCTTGAGACACTTTCCTCGGAATTCTACACAATGTGAGACTAATCAGGCCTAAAACAGGAGAACTTACACTGATAGTTTAGTCTTTGGAAATACGTCCGGCCGTAAATTTGATCTTCCTTCCAGAAGATATTGCAATACATCGGGCTCATCTTCAGAATACTGAAAACAGATATATATATACAATATAGTCTATATATAGATATATATATATAAAAACTATATTGTAACAAATGTAGCATATATAGTGATCAAAAGGTTTGGGATGTTTGTGTACATTTCCTTCTTTTAGCAGCTCACAAATCCACTCTGCAAACGACATTTGGCGAGATTTACATCCAGGCCATTTCATATTTGGGGGATGGGATTTTTTAACAAGAAAGTCTTTTTTCTAAAAAAAGAATTTGTATACAGGTTCCTTTTTGAAAATGATATTTATATTTTCTCATCATTTTGAAGTTGCCATAAATGTAGACTACACTGACTGGCATATCTTCAAAAAAACATTTCAATTCTATGTTTATTTATGCAGTTGAAGTGTCCACCAGTCTGGTCTGTGACACTGACAGCCAGGTCCATGATCTACAGGCCCCTCAGTACATATCACTCCAAAATTCTGTGTTATAATACCCACCACTAATTGCAATTAAGCTGTCATCTTGTAATCCACTGTCTTTTGAAATGTTTAAAGTGTTTATTTGTTTTCACGCCACAAGAGAAAGTCCCAACCACTCTCTGTCTATATACTAAGTATTAACTAATATAAAAGTAAGTGATATCGCTCTGGCTGCCTGTGGTGGAGGTCGAGACACGTGTGACCTAGCTCCCACACCTTAACTCTAGATCTTCACCTTAATCTGCTATACATGTCACTGAAATCCAACACTGCTACCAGGGGCGGATCCAGGATATTTTACCACGGGGGCTCAAATCTGCTAAAGTAAGGGGCTCCAGTCCCATAAATAAGGGGCTCCAGTTCTCAAAAGCCCCCTAGCCACAGACCCCCTCCTGGATCTGCCACTGGCTACACATGTCACATGTACACAGAAATCTGGGCTGACCCTGGGGTTACTGTCATAGAACTCCACAAAACAGTGTATCATTTTCTCATTGCATCACCCCATAGTCAGGGTATCATTTTATCTTTGTATCATCTCAAAATCAGGATATCAATATTTAAGTCAGTCATAAATCAGGGTACCAATGGAGATAGAATATTTCCCTAAATGAGGTTCTGGGTTTTTCACTTCCAACCCAGCCTGCATGGGTTGAGATTATGAGAGTATCCCTCCCTGGGGCTGACAGTGACGTAAAGTGTTTACACATTGGCCCTTGTCGCTTTGTAAGTCTGTTTTAACAGAGGCTTAACAGTGCTTGGAAATACCTTCTAAGCGATAGAGCATGGAATTCAGAGCATGGGATTCAAATTTGGTGTAAATCGGACAATTAGAACAGAAATGACAAGAAAAAGTCTGATCTAAGATTTGCGTTAGCCTGAGCGATACTAGAGGGACTACATGATCGAGACTGAAAAGGTATATCTTTGCATACAGTTGTGCATATACCAAATTAAATGTTTTTGAAAGATGAATAAAGATAATTTCAACTACCTCATCAATTTGCAATGATTGTTTCATTTTGCTTCTTTTTATTTTACTTTTTGTTTTGTTTGTTGTAATTTTTGTTTTGTTTGTTGTAATTTTTTGCCATCCGTGTTACATGTGGAGCACCACTTTTGTTCTTATTTTAAATCTATCATTCTACTTGTGCAAGAGAAAATGTTTTTGCAAGTTGTTTTTTGATATATTGAAATCTTACCAAGAGAAATCCTAATGTTTTTTCATTGTAGGAGCCAAACCTTTCAGATTTATCATATAGTCTAGCCAAATCTTTTATGGGGTGAACTCGTTTGAGGAAACTGTCTTCTGGTTTAAGAGATAAATACCAACCTGAAATTAGATTAAACAGACTCTTGCAATTCATACTGTGAAAGAACATTTATCCGCACCTCTGATTGTCTCAGTGCATGCTTTCTGGTTTTCAACCATTCAGTTGTAAACTAAACATAAAATACACAGCGCTCAGATATAAGGAATATCAGCAAACAAGCAAACAATTTTATTGAAAATATCTCAATTGTTGATTAGAGTGTATGGAAAATGACTGATAATCACAACTCTTACCATCAAAACAATGGATGGGAAAATTACACAAAAGTCCACCATCAACGTAATAATCATAGGCGTTCTGTGATTTGTGCCTTACTGCTTGAAACAAAACTGCAAAGAAGAGATACACATTTTACTCATACCTTACAGGATACATCTCAGGCTGTAGATGAAGGAATCATTTTGACTTGCTCATCCTTGATTTTATCTAAGCTTTCGATATAGGTTATCATCAGCAACCCAATCATAAACCTGAAAATCATGGGATCTCAATGCAAAACTGTTAAACAAGCAGTCATCAAAGAGAAGTCATTGATGACTAGTCAAACATTGTATGTGAATCTTTAAACCTATCTGTGTCTGCAAAATACATGGAATTTCCTGGGACATTGAACTTTTGATGCCTTCCTTCCTTAACCAAAATTAAGCATAACTGATGAATTGATGAATCTGTCAGTTCCTTGTCTATATCAAGAATATATAAACATCCTTTGGCTGGTGGGTTTTGGCTGTGGCACAGTTGGTTAGAGCACCAGTTCATTAGCACCAGTTCCTCTGTGGTGATCCAAAGATCGTGGGTTCGAACCCCAGCCGTGCCAGGATTGAACTCATGATACAATTTCCCACATGAGCTGAGGCCCGTGCCTAAAGGGTTAACCCGTTGTCCTTGTAAATCTGTGACCGGGTGAGTTGTCATGTCAAGGACCTGCGACATGACAATTCAGTGAGGCAGCAATATATCTGCTACAAGTAGGTCTCATCACGAAATGACTGAAAATAATGTTAAAAGTGATTTAAAACCCCAAGCAAACAAAACAAACACACCTACACAACTCTGGGATGAAAACTGAAATCACAACTTTGGATAAGAACATTTTTAATAAAAAAATATTTTTTGTTAATTAATTTTGCTTTAATGACCTTGAAGTGGGGATATTTCTGATCTGTGCCATCCAATCCTTAAATTCAGTGTTTGTTTCAAAACTTAACCTAGCCTTACTTTGATCAATATTTCTGCCCAAAACTGAGATCACTTCTTCAAAATCATATAAGGGTGGGTTGTCATGTCAAGGACCTGCGACATGACAATTCAGTGAGGCAGCACTATATCTGCTACAAGTAGGTCTCATTCCGAAATGACTGAAATAATGTTGAAAGTGATGTAAAACCCCAAACAAACAAACTAACAAACACAATTTTAGTTGATAAAACCAACTTGTAGGGGATTTAGTGCTGACTCACTGAATTGCCATGTTCTTGAACTCAAAAGTCAGAAGTCAGAATCTCATTTATTTGATCAAATAATAAGAGTAATACTTTTCGTGTATGCTAGTAGTTTGTTATATAGTCACAAATGATTGAAATACATTTATTTCATATCTATATATATAAATATATATATATATATATATATATATATATATATATATATATATATATATATATATATATATATATATATATATATAGCTTAAAGTGTATGCTAAGATATCAACGAGACTTTTGACGAGACATCACGAGATATCAACCATTGAAATCCCATAAAGCTGTCACGACTTTTCTGCCCTCCCTTAATGGGAGAGTTACCACATTAGAACAGAGATCCTGTTTCTTCATCACATATACATCCCCTCTAGGAGCCCCCTTCCATGACTGTAGAGTGAATTGAATGTCCACCACCCTTTTTTGTATTTGATTGTTCTCATATTTGTGTTAGTCTTTGAAATGATTAAAATCTGAGTCTGTACAAACCATATATCAGTGTCCTATTAAAAGGTCATTATCCTTTAACACTGATTAGGGTAATGGTGATTGTAAAAGTGCTCATGGTCCCTCACGACCTGTAATTACCCTCCATGCTTACTTAGATGCTTACTAAAATGCTAAGCTCCTAATAATCTAACCTTATTTTCTTTTAATATGTAATGAAATATATGGTAATAAAATATCATACCACACACATTCTACATTAATCTAGCCAACTGTTTATTTACAACGTGGATCTTTATTGGGGCAGCAGGCTGGCCTGGAAAGAAAGATCAGGTTCGGGAAGGTAATAAATCTTTGGAGGATTACATGTCACCAGTGTAACTCCTTATCCTGAGAAACTGGGTCACACAATGAAATTGGTCGCAAATTGGAAGAAAATGGTCCTTAATTCTAACACATCTTTTACCTCTTATTTCACATGTTTGTGACATGCAAGTCTTTTTAAGATTTTAAACTTTAGATATGTACTTTGTGGTCCCTATAAATGTAAAATAAGATAAATTTAATAGCATGTCCATGCTCCTTGTTTTGTTTTCATAATTGTTAATTGGCACAGTGTGGTATGTTGAGGCAAAACATACTGTCTGCTACCATAACATATACTATTTTGATTTGTTGAAGATTTTTCCCACTGTCAGACTCTTCTAAATCATGCAAACTCTGGGCTACAAGTCTTGTTTGCTGTTGGGGGTCAAATTGCAATCCCTGAACTTTACCCTGCTCAGTAAAGCAGGCCCACTTCTATTATCCTCAGACAATCCAAATATACTTTGGCCCTCTATTATGTCAGAAACACTTGTTGAACTATCACTATCTGTAAAATCTCCCTCCAACTCCATGTTGCTGGGCTAGTGGTTTTCCCAAAACATTAGATTCTCTACCAACCCATGTGACAAGGGGTAATAAAATTCCGGACTGACTTCGGAGATATGTCATGATCCAATCTTTGAGGTGAAATATGATCATCGCAACGTTTCCAAGATACACTTGAAATGTGTGAGATGAACTGTCTTGACAGTTTTATGAGGAATTCACTGCATTACAAAGTCCCAAGTGGGATATTCACATTAACATCACTTGATATGATTAACGATGCATGAGTTAAGTATATCACAGTATAACAGAGCAGGCACCACTGTACAAATACTGATATTGTAACTTCAAGTATTACAAAATACTGAAAAATATTATAAGAACAATAATCTGTTAACCACCAATATCATATCAATATCATATCAATATCATATATATTAAAAGTGATGGCTAATATGAACGTGATATAATTGGGTACAATAAATGATATAGAAGTTAGCTGAAGTGGCGCACATTGAGCATCTATGAAATTTTACAAATATAACAATTTTCAATTGTGTATAAAACTTCATAAGATTACAAAATATATTGTTTTATATACCTTGCAAAACCTTGCAATAGTGGCTTAAAGGCACATCAACCGTTTAAGTCATTCAGTGCCTAAAAATGGGAAAAACATTCACGTTTTGACTAGATATATGTTATATAAAATCAAAATATGTAAACAATCCTACACAAATAGAAACAAAATCATTTCAATATGTCACATAATAAATATGTAAAATTTAAAAGACTTTAAATACCCTTTGATGTTTCGTGGTTCTTGACAGATTGGTCAATGACTTAAGTAATCAAGAGCTCCACCCTTAAAATTGGTTATAAAGTCCTACTTGGTTTGAAAGCGATACTATCACAGAAGTATCTACTGTATCAAATAATGTATGTTAGTATTGTAAATTAAAATACTGAGTCCCAATTATATCAACAACCCCATTTCCAAGGATTCCAATGTGACTGGGAATCCAATAAAAATGAAGGATTTTGGAAATAAAAGGCTTTTTCCAATACTTTGCTTTCAATGCTGTTAAACAAGACAAATAATCACAAAATATTGAAAATGTACGATGTGGAGAATAGTAATACCTATATGTATCTAAATGGACTGTTATATCGATCATAAGGACAATATAAAATCCAAAGACTATCAAAGGATGGTGAACATAAAGAATGAAATATAAAAACTGAATATCACACGGAGCATAGATTTGTTTGTTTAGGGTTTACATCACTTTAAACATTATTTCGTGATGAACTTCTCGTGATGAACTTTTCTTGACCTCAAATGAGGCTCAAAGTAGGGTAGCACTGCTTGACGTCATTCTGGCACTATTCAAAGGGCAATACATTTCATGACGTCATATGTGTATTGCCATACATTTATGACATCATTTTACCTTTCAGTGCCTCTATGATAACACTCCACATACAAATGACGCCAAGAAAGAAGTGTGCCTCCATAAGGGGGCTATGAATTAGGGTTTTGTTCAAATATATTTCACAGACACTGATGGGGATGCATCAATCAAAAGGTTAATAGACATGAAAGACAAATACATTTATAATCAATATGTGAATCTTAAACATTTTTTGCAAAATTGGTGATTAATCCCTATAGGTTTCATTGCACTATCTTTAACATTATATACAGTACATATATATAGCTATAGAATGATGACAATATAGAATGCAACGGCTACAGAAATTGTTGTAAACATGTAGCAAAGTCGTTGACATGCTACAATTACTCCTTACAGTGTTGCACCTTATGTCTGAGTAAATGCAGTTACCTATTTGCATCACCAACACATTTGAAGTGGGAAAAGCATGATCAATGAATAATAGGGATATCTCACCAAGTGTATATCTCAAAATTGTACTTTCTGAAATAACCCAAATTATGTATACTCCATAAACATGAAATTGAGAATGTTAATACAGGTATTTTACCTGGGATAGCCATAGACATTCTGCAAGCAAGCCTTACTGGCACATTAGGTGTTGTCTTCACATGAAAATATTCTGCAGAAAAAGTGTTCACATTTGTCACAACCACACAAAGTTCTTTTCCAAATCTTTCATATACCTGCAATTACAAGTAAAAATAATTGATATCAGCAACCAATGATGTGCTATATACGTGTATAAACATTCATAATAAATACAGGAGAGAAGGGTTTTACGATATATTATATGTCTTGTGTTTTGCACTGCAAGGCCTACTGATATGCCTAAATTTTGGGTAAAATTAGAACATTAGACATAACTTTATTGTTCTGAGGAGGAACATAGAAATACCTCTTTAAATGTAATGTCAGGATCGCCACATTTTTGCCTCAGTTTCTCACCAAACCATGTGTATATTTTGGTGCCGGGGTTCCATCCATATTTGCGTGTGAGGTTTGGCAGAAGACTACAATATCCACACCCATGATCTTAAGTAACAACAAACAACATATCAATTTGCATCTAATTATGCTATTTAAATCAAACTTTGCTTGTTTTCGGACAATTGATTATCTACTCTATTTTAAAAAATGCTTGTGCGAAATGCATGTGAATGAATATTGACGTACAATGTAATTTTCACGAGAGTGTAAATATTATTAAGGTACCTTCAAATATCTTTGACAGATTTTGACCAAGAAATATTTCTATGTCTTCTCCACTGTATCCCACACAGAGGAGAGTCGCTGTCATTGCACCTGCACTGGTTCCAGCAATGCGGCGCACTTGTTGCCACATCCCAATCTCCTCCAAACACTGAAAATTAATATCATTTTTGCATTATAACCTCAACAAATTAAGGTTAATTGAAATTAGAATTGTTCAATTTAATGTAACAGCAGGCATATTTAAACTAATAATAAAAAAGATGATGATGATGATGATGATGATGATGATGATGATGATGATGATGATGATGATGATGATGATGATGATGATGATGATGATAAAAATAATAATAATAATAATAATAATAATTAGCAAATTTATCTAATATCTATTTTCTAATATCCAGCAAAAATAAATTTAATTTATTTATATCTTTTTATGTAAAGGGAATGACAAAAGTTGGTATTGATATTGTATTTGGTTTACTTCCAAAAAGGTCAACTTAATTTGGATTGAATATGGTACTCTGTACTGGATTGTCAGTAATTTTTGCAGCATACAGAAGTGCAAGCTTTTCTCTTCTTAAATCAAGAGGCAGCTCATCTGCCTCAACTGCCAAGCTGGTGATGTACAAAATGCCCCAAAGCATAATCTTAAACCTTGAATTTGTATTGGATCAAGCATTTTGATATGCGATGGACATGCTGATCCATACACCATACACCCATAATCAGGTTTGAAATGTCCCAGCGCTCTGTATAATTGCAATAAAACTGTGTGATTGTCTTCCTACTCAGTATGGGAGAGAATGCATAATAAATCTAATGACTTCTGGCATTTGTTTGTGACATATTTAATATGAGGGATAAAAGATAACTTTGTTTCTTCAACAACAGGGATTCGAGTTTGGCCAAAGTGCAGATCAAAATCTGGGTAACCCTTCCACTTTTTACAAAAGTGCATAAAAAAGTTTTCATCAATGAAAACTGTAATCCATTGTCATCATCTCAATCTTGTAATCTATTTAGGTGTTGTTGGACCTGTTGTTCTATCATATACATGCTTGTAGACCTGTAACTTAAATTGAAATTATCTTAAAAAATTTCCTAATCAAATGCATAAGAAAGTGATGAACCAGCTTGGACCCAGATTTGTCTATTTGACAAAGCATTTTGAATAAAAAGGGGTAAACGATCCCTTTATGTTATTTCATATAAATCGCTCATTATTCCATACTTCCAAGTGGAATCGTACGCTTTCTCTAAATAAAATAAATACTGATGACATGTTTGCCTTTTATAAAACCCTCTCTTATAAATGTTTCCAAATGTACCAGATGGTCAGTGAAACTTCGAATTTTTCTGAAGCCACTCTGTGCAACTGTAATATAAACCAAACTAAATGCTTGTTAATGATTCGTTCATGGTTTTACAAATACAACTTGTTAACGCAATGGGACGGTAATTATTTGAGCCTGACGAGTTTTTGCCAGGTCTGGGAATTGGAATGATAGTTACTTCACTCCATGAAAGAGGAAAATCACCACTTTCCCAAATTTTATTGAAAATATTCAAAATTATTAGTCATGAAGGTGTTTCAGGATATGGTAGTGAATTTGATCAGATCCAGCAGCGGATTAATGAGATTTATCCAAAGCAAGTGTCAAATCTGATATTGTGGATAATTTATTATATATTTCCAAATTATTAGAAAAGAAAATGATTTGGTTTCTTTCTTTTCTATTTTTTATTTGTTGAATTTTTGCAGAATAAATATCGAATGAGGAATTCTTGGAAATTGTTTGACCTATTGTGCTACCTATTTGGGTGGGAATATGACGATTTTTCTCTCCTTCTTCACTCCATTTACATTTAGTTCTCAGTATTGCTCCTCCAGCCTTGTGTCTTTCAATTAATTCTAGTTCATTCTTCACTCTGTTAAATTCTTCCATTTCATATTCTGTAGCATTAGCTGATCGTACTTTATTATGTAAAGTTTTGAATTGATTGTTTAGAGATCTTTCCAAGGAGCTACGTTCTCTCTTTTTTTAATTGAGTAAGGTACTGTAAAATTTCTAATGTCTAATTTATAAAATCCCATATAAGTCTTTTATCTTCGGTATTTGTATACTTACTAGCAGAATCGGAAATGATATTTTTGATACTGGATACATATATATTATCCTGCAATAAGCTACAATTAAATTTCCAAAAACCTTGACCTATATTATGTTTTGTTGAGTTTTGGAAAGACATCTTTAAAAGGCTGCGATCTGAATAAACCAAGGGAGAATTTCCACATGTGTGACTTTGTTTAAAATATGATTTTTGTTTGTTTGTTTGGGGTTTTACATCACTTTCAACATTATTTCAGTCATTTCGTGATGAGACCTACTTGTAGCAGATATAGTGCTGCCTCACTGAATTGTCAGGTCGCATGTCCTTGACATGACAATCCACCCAATCACAGATTTACAAGGACAACAGGTTAACCCTTCAGGCACGGGCCTCAGCTCATGTGGGAAATTGTATCATGAGTTCGATCCTGGCACGGCCGGGGTTCGAACCCACAACCTTTGGATTACCACAGAGGAACTGGTGCTAATAAGCTGGCGCTCTAACTAACTGCGCCACGGCCCGTGGCCACTTAAAATATGATCTGATGCAAAGAAATAATCCATTCTTGATTTTTGTTTGCCTCTGTGCCAGGTAAAGAATCTTGTTAAGGGATTAAATGTTCTCCATAGATCTGATAGATCTCATTACGGAAGTTTGGATTGTTATTACTATCCGGCATGGTATCTAATTTATCTAGCTTGGGGTCCAAATATAAGTTCCAATCTCCACCCAAAATTAAATTTTCTGCTGTAAAAAGAGCCATCTTCCTCTTGAAAGCTGTAAATATTTCAATTTGCTCCTTTTCATACTGCCTTGTGGGAGCATATACATTTGTTATATTCAAAATACAGTTAAATGATATATCAATGATAATATATCTTCTTCTTCATCCTAGGATGGCTACACCTTTGTTTTTTGAAATGCCGTGTGAAAAGATATTCTTATTATCCATTTCAGCTCTTGTGATGATGTACTAGAAATATTTCAGATGAGAGTGCAGGGTTAAGGTGTGTGAATTAGGTCACACGTGTCTCGACCTCCACCACAGCCAGCCAGAGCGACATCTACTGCCATCACTATTTTTGTATACAGGTCTTAAACCTGTAAGAAATTTATGTTATAATAAAGTCTGTGTTATAACAGACTGTTACTAAGCGAACAGAGACAACAAGAGCTATAGTGTAAATATCTGATGTCACCCAGCCCACATGTGTAGCCAGTGGCGGATCCAGGAGGAGGCTTTGGGGGCTGTGGCTAGGGGGCTTTTGGGAACTGGAACCCCTTACTTTATGGGACTGGAGCCCCTGACATTAGGGGTAAAAATCCTGGATCCGCCCCTGGTAGCAGTGTTGTGACAGTGTACATGTGACAAATTTATAGCAGTTTTGAATTTCAACACTGCAGGGTGCAGATCCAGGGTTAAGGTTTGGGAATTAGGTCACACATGTCTCGACCTCCACCACAGGCAGCCAGAGGGATATCACTTACTTTTATATAGGTTAATACTTAGTATATGGACAGAGAGTGGTTGGGACTTTCTCTTGTGTGTGAAAACTAATTAATACATTTAACATTTTGAAAGACAGTGGAATTACAAGATGATATGTGAGACACAACATTCAGCTCAATTGCAATTAGTGGTGGGTATTATAACACAGAATTTTGGAGTGATATGTTCTTCTGAGTTGCCTGCAGATCACGGACCTGACTGTCAGTGTCACAGACCAGACTGGCGGACACCTCAACTGCAGAAATAAACATAGAATTGAAATGTTTTTTTTGCAAATATAGAATATATGCCAGTCAGTGTTGTCTACGTTTACGGCAACTTCAAAATTATTAGAAAATATAAATATCATTTTCAAAAAGGAAACTGTATACAAATTCTCTTTACAAAAATACAAAAAAAGACTTCCTTGTTATATAGGTTAATACTTAGGCTTAGTATATAGGACAGAGGCAGAGAGTTGCTGTGGACTTTCTTTTATGCAGTGAAAACAAATAAACACATTTAACATTTTGAAAGACAGCGGAATTACAAGATGACATGTGAGACACAACAATCAATTGTAATTAGTGGTGGGTATTATAACACAGAATTTTGGAGCTATATACTTCTGAGGGGCCTGTAGATCACGGACCTGGCTGTCAGTATCACAGACTGGCGGACACCTCATTTTCAGAATTGAAATATTTTTTTGTAAACATAGAATATATGAAAATTGATAAATTGTGCACAAAAGAAAGGTATGCTAGATGTTTGACTGTGTTAAAAATGAGTTTCAACTGCCAGTTTTAGACAGTTGCCAGTCACTGTAGTCTCCATTTACGACAACATCAAAACGATGAGAAAATATAAATATAATTTTCAAAAAGGAAACTGTATACAAATACTTTTTTTTAAAAAAAAGACTCGTGTTAATTTGGTCATTATAGCAACTCTCTTTGTACTGTCTCCCATACCATTATCATTCAGACATTACATGTCAATATCAATATTATTCATATTTGCAAACACAATTTATGAACTGTATACTGATAACAATGAGAATACTATTGTACATATAATAAGTAATGAGAGTACAATGTAGATTCATAGCAAGTGACCATACCAGTAAACTCCTATCAGAATACCTGTGTTCTGAAAAAGCCGACATACAGAAACAAAAGAGGTCTCCCATAGTATAGCAGTCAGTATTCAGTATTATATACCATAGATATTACTTTTGACTTAGAAAGACAATGTGGTGTAAAGCACTGGATTACAGTTAATATCAGAACATTTATATGAGCACTTAATAAATCTGTGACCAGATCAGTGTTGTTACCTGACGTGAAATGATGACAATTTCTTTTTCCAAACAGGTATCATCTTTACAGATAGTAATCTGTAATATCAGTACAACATATTCTCCATGCATATACGTCCTATAGTGACGAGGGTCAAATGGGCAGGCACGTCCATATGAGACGTGCTGTGAGTCGTCACATTGCGCAGGTGCAGGCATACGAACCCTGGTGGTCACTTGGAGAATAAAAGAAGAGCTCCCCCTGGGCAGCAAGTGGGGAATTAACATGCCTAGGTCGTGCATACAAATGATAAGTGGTCATCGTAGGCCCCTATCGTAGTAGGCTATATATCATGTAATGTCTGGTCACATTTTTTAATGAACTTTTTTTGTACTTTTAGTTTTATTGTACCTCCCAGTACGTCAATTATTGACGTGATTAGGCAGTACATGCTCGTCACACTGTTGACGAATTGATGGGAGAATGCACTGATCAGTAAATGGAAGAGTGAAATAAATCAGTTATACTCACACATAGTAACTTATTTCTACTAACTTAAACAATCTAAATTTGACATTATGTGTATGAAAGTAGTTGATTGGTAGTTTATCAGACTTAGTATATAGCCAAGGTCACTGTTGTGTCCAATATACCACATTCATCAGAAATAAAAACTTTGGATAAGACAATAGAAGCTGGACCTTATTAGGTTGGGTCAAAATCACTATTTAAACATGACCTGAAGCATAATATTATGTAATTCACAAATATGTGAATGTCTCATTTCAGCTTCGTCTAGAATGATTATTCAGTGGTTAGATCTATATCTCCATACTGCCATCTTCAACATATAAGTCATATTTGACATCATAATCATTTTTTTTAATATGCTTCCCCAAAACTATGGAATGAGATTACTATTCACATTAAAACATCTGAAAACATTAATTTGTTCAAAAAGTCTTTGAAAACACATTTATTAAAAAAATTCTACAATACTGAAATTGACTTAAATAAACTGTAGCGACATTAAAGTGCTACGAGCAAGCATTGCTTGGTGTATGCACTATATAAATGTTTATTATTATTATTATTATTACCATTAAGGTTTGGCTTTGAATATGTATAATCATGATAATTAAGCTTTCCCTAACCCTACCCCCCCCCCCCCCTGAATGAATAATGGTCCGCCCCTGATGACTTAATGACTCGTGAAGTGCCCAGGAACGACAGTATTACGATCAGTGTTATCGCCCCAGCCCCCCCCCCCCCCCCTGAATGAATAATGGTCCGCCCCTCATGAATTAATGACTCGTGAAGTGCCCAGGAATGACAGCATCACGATCAGCTGTTATCGCCTGGGTTCATAACGAGGCATCAATGTATGTGTTATGATTGGCAATATCTGAGCAGCAAAGTACTGGATGACATGAAATCGGTTTTGCGAGCCTACTTCAAAAAAACAGAATGAATTGCATTTGTATCCTTCTTGTCTCTGTGTTCTCATTGTTGTAGAGCGGTCATAGTTAATCCATCCCTCCAGTGGCTCCCCCCAGCGGCCGCATCCTTCCAGTGAGGAGACTCGTCACGAGTAAAGCATATATATAGGTATATCATGGTGCACATGTGACTCTAATATTAATGAGAGCTGGAAGACAATGACATACATTTTCCACTTGCCTATAGCAAAGATGAATAAGGGATCTTTGCCTATATCTGATGATTCTAGTGTTCCAATTCTTATTCTTAACAAATAGCACATTCCCCATTGCTCAACATTCGATGTCAAAACTGTATCTGTGTGTATTTCATATAAGAACTTCCAATGTTTACGCAAGCTTAGGATTGGTATGTGAGACTGTGAACCCAGACTAACTGGGCAGGAGGTTGGACAGACATGTTGCGAGGTTATTTAGGACATTAAAGTGTGCCAGGCCAACATCCTGCTTCTCTCCGGTCACACTCTCCCCACACTCCATGCTCTCTCCCCACACTCCGCGCTATCTCACTAAGAGTGAATGATGATAATCCTTATAAATTGATAAGCACTACTTATCTGAAATCACGTCACAGGCCAGTCAGGGCGATTTAAGCGATTAAAGATAGTAAGATAAGATTACATATCAATTACCTTAATTGCCCCACAGTAGGCGAGGCCCTTCACTCCACCACCTTCCAGTACTATATTTTCAAATGGCAACTTGTATTGTTTTAATTCTGCATATCTGCTTTCCAGTTTTGTGAGGTTCTCCCTACTTTCTGCTATTCCACTTCTCATCCTAATAACTGCATTATGTTTCTTAATATCACTGTTGGTTTTGTTTTCAAGCTTGTACATTTGTTTTCTCTGACTATTCCCCATTCTAAGAGTAAAGATACAGAATATATTGTGTGCTGCAGAGGGAGATACTCGAATGTGACAGATCCAGCACTGTGGCATGTTCTCTGACATGTGCCATCCATAACATAACCCTCAAACATCTGACATACACATCATACATAACTGATATTCTAATGTTAGTCATTTCAAACCATTTTATTTTGCAGACACATTTAAAATTAATAATTAATATTTCAACCTTAAGCGCTTTAATCGTCCTGACTGGCCTGTGACCAGATATTTTATACAATGTAAAAGCGCCTAAATAGGTTGAATTGATGATAAAACAAGTACAGTAACAGAAGCGAGGGCTCTGATGATTAGAATCATGAGTGAGCAGAGCGTCAGTTGTTTGGGTGATATGATTGGTGTGTGCACGTGATTTTCCGGGAAGTCCGAGCATGAATGACACACTGCCCACTTCGCCATTCCAACCTGCTAACGGTTTGTCATTTTTCATTGGAAAGAATATATCAAGACGAATAAAATAGAATGAGAGGATGTTTATTTATTTACTATTACTAACCAGTCGTTCTTCTCCATATATGGCGATTTATTTATTGTGAACATCAATACCTAAGAAACAATATGAATTGAGGAAGATTTATGTAGGTTTTCCCCATCAAATCTTTTATTTACATTTTATTTATTTATCTATCTTTTTTCCAAGGAGAAACATAAATGGTGTCTGGATACGCCCAGTATATCGCCATAATAAATGAAATACTGACGAGAGCAAATTCAACACTTCCAGGAACATCGTCAAAGTTTAACACGGCCATTAAAATACCATAAAACTGCCAAGACTTCACGGCCTATTTTTAAGGAGAGCTTTGATAGGAAAAATCAAGATAACTTTGCTCCATCACAGAAGTCCTCAACTCAAACTCCACCAGAGGGCGACTTGGTGAACCTATCACCTCTGTACAAGGTGCCTTTTGGTGCTGGCTCAGCACATCCACCAATTTTCATGCAACTGTCCGTCTTACTTATTTTTATTTCTTAGATTGTACTCATATTGGTAAAATATGATATATTTCACCCTAAATACAAAAGTTTGTGCATATAGAAACAACTATTAAGTGAAATAAAACTTGGAACTACTTTCTCAATCGGAGGAGCCATTTTCTAGGGGTGTGATAAGGCGGAACCACAACAAAGATCGCCGCTTTGTTTATAATTTGAATTCTTTTAATCTGTTATACTTTTGGATAAACTTACCAACACAAAATGTTCAAATGTTAAGAAATGAACTCTAATGCATCTCAAGGAAACTTCATATTTGATATTAAGAGATGTTAACATGCCAATCACATTTACAACACAATGACAGTTCTTGAGCACATGGCCAGTAAAAGTAGTACCGGAGGAATATTAATCTGGGTTGACCAGAGGTAATAGTTTGCGTGTGCCTCTGGTGGACAGTGTGTCCTCAACTTTGACTTCAAATAAACGTCCAGCAACTTACATGGCAAAATGTGCTCCATGTGAAAAACACATGGTCTTGTTTTCACATGGTAAACCACCTGGTTTTCACCAGGACATCATGTGTTTTTTTGATCTGTTGAAAACGACATGGAATATTTTCATGTGGAAACCATTCTGCCACATAATTTTCACATGGTTTGTAACTCGTGTGGTTTCTATGTGAAAACAAGACCATGTGGAAATCATGTGGTTTTCAGGGATGTGAATGGTTTTCATGTGAATTAATACCATGTCGTTTCCATATGAAATCTTTCCATGTGAATATAATGAGGTTGGGAAAATAATTGTCTTCTTTAAATATCACCCTCAGAAAATATCAGCTTTGGAAAATTATCACCCTCAGAAAATATCACTCTTGGGATATATCACCTTTGAAAATATACATAGCTACTTAAAATATTAAGCGCTATGAACAGCGCTATACAAATTCAATTATTATTATTATTATTATTATTATTATTATTATTATTATCATTATTATTATTATATGAAATGGTGGGTTATTTGGTCTTATATTGCATTGTTTCTCCCATTTTCCTAGTCAATAATCTATATTTCATAATTTATATCTCACAGGTAGGCGACACATAACCTGCCAATGCATCATAACAGAGTGACCGCACATCAACATGTAAAATAAAATATTTTTGATCTGATGGACTGTATATCAGACCCAGTGATGTTTACAGATAGTTGGTCAGGATTGATGAATTGTCATAACATGTAGCATGAGTGCAGGCCATGTTTGGGTTGAACTTTGGATTTTTGAGTTAGTAATCTTGCCATGAGTGACATATAATCTGGCATGTGAGACACATGCTTCCATATATATCACTTGGAAATATTGCACTGCACTGGACATATTCCTTATTCATCTCATATCACTTCAATATCACCCGTGCACTTTGAGGAAAATGCTCTTCTGTAGAGGCATGATATGGGATGACATCACAAATGATGTGCTATAAACAACATATCCATGTCGATCTACCCACATGATAACTTCCACAAGCTCATTGCATAACAAGGCCAACTGATTTAAATAACAAATGTCAACTACCTGTGATATCTATAAACAATACGTGTTAGTCCCTTGATAAATTCTAGTCTTGGTCTTAGTCGTGATTTTGCCACTAACACAATATTGTGAATGAGCTTGCGACTCACCACTATCTAACTTTCTAAAATTCATCAAGAAATCAGGTATGTTCTCTTATGGGGAAACACATTATGTTCTCGCAGGATACAGGGAAGAAAGTGTTCTCAAAGCGGCCCCACAGAGGAATGATCACGGTTCTCCTGCTGTCCATCCATGTGACACATGCAGTTGACACGTGTGGGATATTTTGGGACAGAGTTGACACGGGAAGTCACCTGAACCTACTTGCTCTGAGATTAGTATTTAGTCGTTCATGTTATACTTTATCAAAGGCTTTACTAAAATCAAGGATGAGCACATTAACATTTTCCCCTCAAATTTTTAGTCTTGGAGCTTTTATTAAATGACATTGGTAACAGGCAATTTTAAAAAGATTTGTGGTATCTTTAAATGACATGTGGTCACGAAACTGATACTAACAAGTTGTCTCACTGAGATCAACCCAAATATGCTTCCAATATTACTGTGATACTAACAAGTTCTCACTGAGATTAACCGAAATATGCTTGCAATATTACTGTGATACTAACAAGTTGTCTCACTGAGATCAACCAAAATATGCTTCCAATATTACTGTGATACTAACAAGTTGTCTCACTGAGATCAACCAATATATGCTTGCAATATCAATATTACTGTGATATGCTGAAAGTGTCACGTACTGTGCAGCACAAGCTGTCTGCAAACCAAATGATAATAGGTTTGGTATCCGCCATGTGTCTATAAAAATGGAAAATAAATGTTTCAAATTAGATTTAAAATAGTTAGGTACATCCTAAAATGTAAAGGATAAGGTCCATACAATGCTATGATAGCAATTTTAGAAAGTTTAAACCTAACCTTATACTTAAAAAAAATAATATTTCTTTCATGGAGTTGAAAATTGTGTTCCAAGAGAAATGAGCAAAAAACGGAAATTGAGTGGAGGAACACACTGTTAATAATATTCTCTAAGAAAATTACAGATTTTGTGCCCCGTTGTTTAGTTGCTCATAATATTTGCAAAGAATATGGTATTGTTATGCCCTACTGAGAGCAGGATTATAGTTTTATGTGGGACAGCATTGATTTCTGTAATTCCCTTATATGATTTTGAAAGAAGTGATCTCAGTTTTGAGCAGAAATATTGATCAAAGTAAGGCTAGGTTAAGTTTGGAAACACTGAATTTAAAGATTGGATGGCACAGATCAGAAATATACCCACTTCAAGGTCATTAAAGCAAAATTAAGTAACAAAAAATATTTTTTTTATTAAAAATGTTCTCATTAACAGTTGAGTTCAGTTTTCATCCCTGAGATGTATATGTTTGTTTTGTTTGTTTGCTTAGGGTTTTAAATCACTTTCAACATTATTTCAGTCATTTTGTGATGAGACCTACTTTTAGCAGATATAGTGCTGCCTCACTGAATTGTCATGTCGCAGGCCCTTGACATGACATCCAACCCGGTCACAGATTTACAAGGACAACAGGCAAGGGCCTCAGCTCGTATGATAAATTGTAACATAAATTCAATCTCCGCATGGCCAAGGATCGAACCCATGTATTAGTTGTATATGACAGACGGGAAAATTGACATTGCATTGATCACACAATTACAACACTTTCTTAGCTTTTCAGATTCTCTATGCTGTGCATGACAAACACTAATGGACAAACAGGCCTCTGTGATCCAAATCACTCCAGTGTCCCGGAGTATGCACAAGATCACTTGTCAGAGAAACAAAGTTTGGTGTTAAATGGGTGATTTGGATTTTATCTAAAGACACATCTACTTTCAATTGGCACCAAACATTATACAGGGGAAATATAATGGGTTATAACAAGTTAAGGGTATGAACATTTATACCATGTAAGGATAAAGTGCTTGAAAATCTGATTTCATGAAAGTATATCCCGTTGGGATGTAAATAACTGCGGGTGCACACAACTGGAACCTACTGGCCCAAAGTGGCAAAATCTGCCAATTTGCCCGCCAATATAGTCGTTTGCAAAGTGGTACTTTCCGCCAATTATGTGTAACCGGCATATCTGATGGTATCACAGCAGATATTGGCTGAAACCACCAGCTTCAACTGAGTGCACCCTGGGGTGACCCGTATTGAACCCATACTGAAAATCTACCAGGATATTGACAAGTTCACAATGATTCATCATATGTCTGACAATTGTGTTCCAAACTTTTACAGGGCATAGAGGTCGTGGAAACTGGTCTGTAGTTAATTGCTTTTTATCAAGTGTGGGAAATATTTTTCCGTATCAAAACTAGAAATGGATTGTTTGGTGGTTGTTTACATCAACTAAATATATATAACTAAGTGGTTCTGACTTTCTGGATTGTCTTGATTGCAGTAGGGAGTTTAATGACCATATTTTACTGTTTCATGCTCCTGCAGGTATATTCACTGGGTTGCACCGTGGGAATATTCTGGCTTTTACAAAGTCCCAATTCCTATATTTCTATTTGTATTATATTCTAAACCTAAACATTAATGAAAACTAGTGAAAGTTAATTCCAGGGGGCACTCCATGATCTTGTATGCTAAATATTGTGTATGCCAGTAATATCCAGCTGGCTAGGAAATTCCTAGCTGTCAAGGCAAGTTTAAGACTGGTTATAAAGACTCCAAGCTGACAAAAGACCAGCTGGTAACATTGCCAGCTGGCACAATATTTTTCATTGACCATGCAAGTATCATTTAGCTGGCACTTTTTGCACACAAAAATTAGTTATTTTGTTAAATATGAATTGATAACCATGAATTTGATTTTTTCCCTAAAACAATTATATTTGGCAATTAAAAATGATTATAAGCTCTAAAAAATTGTCGAACAAGGCACCAATGGTAAAACTGTTAAATCAATGATGATATTTCACAGCTTTAAGTTAAAATGATTATTTCACAGAAGACAAATCTGGACATGCCAGCTGGTAAATATACTGAATATTAATTGTACTATTTCCCAGCTGGCAATTGTGAATAACGTCTATTATGTTATATTAAGCTGGCTGGTCATATTGCCAGCTGAGGAATTACAGCTAGCTATCAAATGGCTTGGGACAGGTCAGCTGGCTATAATATACAGCTAGTGGCATAAACAAAACTTATTTTTAATGATAATGAAATCTGATTAAGTTAGCCATATTACACATGTACACAAACTTTCAATTTCCTAGCTGAAATGGCATACAAGATATCGTGGGGTGCCCCTGTAATTCTAATAGTATTAAAACTAAAGCTAAAGTGAGGTCTTTACAGCGGGGTGATTCTAAATCTTAATCGATACAGTGGCATGTCCGATATAATAATTATATTCTCTGAGAAAATACGACTATCAAATGAGGTAAGAGGTATCAAATGAGGTAAGAGGTATCAAATGAGGTAAGAGGTATCAAATGAGGTAAGAGGTATCAAATGAGGTAAGAGGTATCAAATAAGATAAGAGGTATCAAGCCATAATGAATAAAAAATATTTTTAAAATACGTTTTTGTGTGGTTCTCATATTGCGGGACGATTCAATTTGTCTGATTTGATACTGCAGCATGTTCTATATAATGATCATATAAATGAAAAATGGACTTAACAGGCTGAACAGAGGCATCAAATTAGTCACAATAAGTCAAAATCACAAAATTGAAGGTTGTGGGAGGTTTTCATATCGCAGGATGCATGGTTCAATCTTGTCCGAATTGATACTCTAGCATGTTCCATATAATATATTCTCTTAAAAAGCTGAACTTCAGCAAAATCGCAACAGTAAATCGCAACTGTAACATGTCCAATAAAAATATTGGACTTGAGCAATTAATACGACAGTTAGTGTTCTCCAATCACCCATCGGCAAAGCCCAGATAGGTGATCTGGAGAGGTTTGGGATTTTTCCTTTTTCTGTATAATCTCGTTTGCATGAGATTTTTTAAATATCCAAGTCTTTCAGTGAAAATTCATATTTCATGTTTAATTGTATCGAAGATCTCCCCTAAAAGCTTGATATTTCTTCGGATAGCATAAAATAATGAAAACATATATCAGTCGACAGCTTAGTGTTTGCCAATCACCAATCGGCAAAGCCCAGATAGGTGATCTGGAGGGGTTTGTCGAACGTCCATGGTCTCTACGAACTGTAACCAAAGAAAAGTTTGGTGGAGCTGATTGAGCTCTAGTGAAGTAAAAAAGCGCCAGCTGCAAAAACTGTGCTAAATCCGTTTAAACGTCAAAATAGAACCCGTTTCAACTGCCGTTAAAACGGGTTTGACTCAATTTTTGCAGCTGGCGATTATTATAAAGTATTTATATTTTCCTTATTTAATGTTATCCAAAGAATAATCAAGCTTTTTATGAGATTTTAGACATAATCATACATAAAATATGAATTATCACTAAAACATTTGGGTATTTAAAAAATCACATCTAAACGAGATTATACATGAAAAGCAAAAATCTGGGCTTTGCCGATGGGTGATTGGAGAACACTATCGCCAGCTGCAAAATCTGAGTCAAACCCGTTTTAACGGCAGTTGAAACGGGTTCAATTTTGACGTTTAAACAGGTTTACCTCAGTTTTTGCAGCTGGCGACTTTTTACTTCACTTGAACTCTAACAATTCCACCAAACTTTTCTTTGGTTGAAATTGGTAGAGACCTTGGACTTTCGACAAAACCCTCCGGATCACCTATCTGGGCTTTGCCGATTGGTGATTGGAGAACACTATACGATAGTGTTCTCCAATCACCAAATCGCCATGCCGAGATTGAATTCATGATACAATTTCCCACATGAGCTGAGGCCTGTGCCTAAAGGGTTAACCCATTGTCCCTGTAAATCTGTGATCGGGTGGGTTGTCATGTCAAGGTCCTGTGACATGACTATTCAGTGAGGCAGCACTATATCTGATACACGTAGGTCTCATCACGAAATGACTGAAATAATATTGAATGTGATCTCACTACCACGTGATTGGGAAGTGAATGAGATCTCCAAACATTTATAAAATGTAATATTCAATGTGTACATTATGGTTTATATCCACTAGATGTCACTATTGTATGAATGCTGAGAGCACTGTCAACTCTACGCATCCATATGTATGTCTGTGTATGCCACAGGTTATTGTCACACAACCTGTGGAATATTTTAGTAAGGGGTGGACCATTATTTATTCCGAGGGGGTGGAGTAAAATAATTTTACTAATCTTTTTTTTACCACTATGCATAAGGGCAAAAAATGGCCTGTACCACTGGACAAACATTAATGGACAAACAGGACTCTGTAAGCCAAATAACGCCATAATCCCAAATCTGAAGGTACCCCATTGTAATCAAACTTTACTTTGTAGTTGCTTGCACTAGATCACTGGTCAGCTTAGCACATTTTGTTGACAATGGATGATTTAGAACAGAGGACTCATCTACTTTCCAATGGCAGACATTTATATCGGGGAAATATGATGGTTCTAACATTTGATGGTGAAGTTTTGGGTATATACATTGCACCTTGTTTCGCTCAGCACTACAATAGGTACAATTTACCCAAGCTATGTTTGAAGGAGCCAGTTTGGTGTATCAGCAAGAAATACAATTAACAACAAAGCTTTCATGGCAATACACAATCTGAGAGCAATGGTATAGGTTATATTGCCCTCAGATACAATCTATTGCAAATATCTCTTTTTATTATTTACAAGACGTTCAGTTTGAATACTTCACTTAACATTTATTAGTGGGCAAAACATGGATCTTAACAGACTGGATGGATATGACTGGACTGGACTTAACATTGATTATAATGGTTACAGGACAAGGAAAATATTGGTGGATATATAAATTTTGCGATGCAAACTATAAAGACAACATTTAACAGTTATATCATTATGATTTGGGGTGTTAGGAAAGTTTTAAACAAAACAATTTTTAGCTGTCTGAAAAATGTTTGAATCAGACAGTTAAAACCAAACCTTTATGGTAACGAGGCAGAGAAAATACCTTGTAGTTAATTCACTAGCAAGCATAGAGGCTTACAAAATGTTACATTTGTTGATTGTTTTATGGAAAGATAACACACCATGAACATTTTAATCCAAATACACAAGCTTTTAATAAATACAAATAATTCAAAACTATTTTCATGGCAGCCATGACACATTCATCCATCTAGCGGCTGATAAATCTGCGGTCCAGTGTAGGGCGGCTAGAGGTCAGCGGCCATTTTGTTCAATCTAACAGTAATTCCGGTTAGATTCCATGATGTCATTTTTTCTAGACCTGACCTGTTGAATACTTTATCTTTATATCAGTGATGAAAGTCAGCATTCAGCAAAAAACCTGAAACCCTTAAAAATTAACCTGAAGTTACCCCTACCCCCTTCCAGAAATGTCATTTTTGGAATTTTTGGATGTTTCAGACTGAATCCAGACCATTTTAAATTTCACATCTGAAGAAAAAAACCTGAATTCAGGTTATTTCCTGAAGACTTTCATCACTGTTATATTATTATTTTGAAATTTTAATAAAAACCTATTATGGCATAATACTTTCAGCAATGTGGATATATAAAAAACAAAATTGTACATTCCAGCATGCCCTAAAGGGATTCCACCAATATGTTAATAGTCTAGCCATACAGGAGAGGGCATCCATCAATATATTAATAGATTAACCAGTCAGGAAATTCATTGGAATTAACAAATCAGAGCGGCCCTTACATAACAAACCTGAGGCCCTGAAGCTCCCATCTGGACTTGCCTGATTGGAGGTTGGTAAGCTCCAATTCCTAATGCTGATCACAGATAGTAAGAAGAAAAGTCCATACATATTTTCCTTCAAATTGCAGACCTTGCTTCAATTGCAGTAATTATGAAACTTCTTTCAACCGTTACGTAATAATATACTGTGTGAATTGTGGTTATATATCTTGGAAACTAATGCAAAACCAGAGCATTTTAATCCTCTCTTCAACTTAATTAAGCCCAAATGATTATCATTTTACAAAGAGTCATTAAAACTGTGACATTATTTTGTTGACCAGATATATAATGTTTCATCTCTCTCCTGACTGATGTGAATACATGATAACATGATTGGTTGCAATTCTATTTGGTTACAACATATCATTCTCTCACAGACTTCTCTTTTAAGCACCACATACCAATGAATACCTCATTTCTCCAAAAGTTCACATTTGCCATATATTGTAACACAAACATATCACAAAACTTTATTTTTCCCCAAAATATCAAAGTAGTTTACATTTGAAAATCTCCTCCATTTCGAATTTAAATTACATATTTACTCATAGAATGAATGAATGAATGAATGAATGAATGAATGAATGAATGAATGAATTGTGGCTTAAAGGCACATCAACCACTAAGGTCATTTAGTGTCTAAAAATGGTAAGAACAGAAATGTTTTAACTAGATAATAATGTGTAACATGAATATAATATATAAACAATCCTTACATCACAGAACATATTTACTCAAGCCAGATGGGCATATCCACTAAGGGACAAAAATATAGGTGTAAATCCTTTCATAATTAACTGTCTATTCTTAATTTCTGCTGTTTGAATGATCCTGTCTTGATGGAAATTACACTGATGGGTTTGGCTTAGCATCTCTCAAAGACCTTATACAAGTCATGCAGGTTTGCTATCTGCAGGAGGCTTGCATTATCTACCATGCTGGTGCTGGGAAGAAGGGTGGACCTGATACTGGGGTAGAGAACATGTTCTATTGTCCATTTCCAATCTTCTCGATGCTCTGACCATCCGTCCTCTTCCTGCAAACAGGTAACACTAATATCAACTTGGCATCGCAAGGACACAGAAAAATACCACTCAGAAACCATACACCACTCAGAAACCATGCACCGCTCAGAAACCATACACCACTCAGAAACCATGCGCCCCTCAGAAACCATGCACCCCTCAGAAACCATACACCCCTCAGAAACCATACACCCCTCAGAAACCCTCAGATACCATACACCCCTCAGATACCATACACCCCTCAGATACCATACACCCCTCAGAAACCATGCACCCCTCAGAAACCATGCACCCCTCAGATACCATACACCCCTCAGAAACCATACACCCCTCAGAAACCATGCACCCCTCAGAAACCATACACCCCTCAGAACCCATACACCCCTCATTATCCATACACCCCTCAGAAACCATACCCCCCTCAGAAACCATACACCCCTCAAAATCCATGCTATCTTGATTTGTTGTCAACTTATCACATTCATGCCCCTGTCAGAGGGAGGCTTGCGACCTAAGGTTGTTGGTCTGAGATACCAGGCACCATTCCCAGGAAATGGATAACATCCAGGGTTTATGTTTGGTGGTGTTTATTTTGTCAATTTATGGTGTTTGCAAGATTTCAGATTTGATTACATAGCTTTTAAATCGAGGTCAAGGCTGATTAAATGTCAGTGGGAGATAGGAAGGGAGAGGTTCCCATTGGTTGATTAAATGTCAGTGGGAGATAGTAAGGGAGAGGTTCCCATTGGTTGATTAAATGTCAGTGGGAGATAGGAAGGGTGAGGTTCCCATTGGTTGATTAAATGTCAGTGGGAGATAGTAAGGGAGAGGTTCCCATTGGTTGATTAAATGTCAGTGGGAGATAGGAAGGGTGAGGTTCCCATTGGTTGATTAAATGTCAGTGGGAGATAGGAAGGGAGAGGTTCCCATTGGTTGATTAAATGTCAGTGGGAGATAGTAAGGGAGAGGTTCCCATTGGTTGATTAAATGTCAGTGGGAGATAGTAAGGGAGAGGTTCCCATTGGTTGATTAAATGTCAGTGGGAGATAGTCAGGGAGAGGTTCCCATTGGTTGATTAAATGTCAGTGGGAGATAGACTAAGTCAGGGAGAGGTTCCCATTGGTTGATTAAATGTCAGTGGGAGATAGTCAGGGAGAGGTTCCCATTGGTTGATTAAATGTCAGTGGGAGATAGACTAAGTCAGGGAGAGGTTCCCATTGGTTGATTAAATGTCAGTGGGGGATAGGAAGGGAGAGGTTCCCATTGGTTGATTAAATGTCAGTGGGGGAGAGGTTCCCATTGGTTGATTGTCTTGGGGTACTCCTCCCTCTGAGTGGGACGCCACTTGAGTTTGCCAGGTGAAGGTTGAGATGGAGATAATTGCTTACCTCCTTGTCTTCCTGCACATCAGTTGAAAACCAGCTTTTCTTAAAGGAATAAAACTCTGCTGTCTCTTTCGATAAGGAATCAAAACATTCCTTTTCAACATCCCACTCCACCTACAATAACAAAGCTCTCTTCATATATCAGCCAGTATGAGCTGCTGAATTAGAATGCAAGTGGCACATCATGGCTGGATATTTTGACATGATATGACAGACTTGAGACGAGTGATCAGATTTTATCCTTCACAAGCAGCTTACAGACTCTACATCCCACTCCAAGCAAAATTGTGAAAATGATGAACAATGATGCGAATAACAGGGAGAAGTAAATTAGCTATGAAACGGGTATATCCATTAATATATTCATATGCTTGAGATTTATTTCAACCATGATGTAATAATTTACCATCAAAATTATACACCTTGTGTCCTGCAGAATATTTTGACCTTGATCTAATTTCAAAGGTCAAATCAATCATGGAAAAGTCAACATCAAGCTCATCAAAGATACTGTCACAAAAAATGCATGTTTAAACATGGATAATTTGTCCACAAAAAATCTGAAACTTTGGGCCTGCTTTAAAATGATGTCAAACGAGAAATGTTAACTTTGTTTCCATCTCAAGTCATGCTGAAAACTGCATTTTCAAGCAAAATATGTTTGCCTGCATCACAATTTATGTTGAGATCTCAGTCCAGATTCATAGCTGGTTTTCTGGCTTAATTCATGTAAAAAAATATTTCATATAAAAAATAAAATTGCCTTTCAAGCGCATTACAAAGAAACATATTATTTTGAATAGGCTTCTGTTGTATCCTACGTTGCAGTGGGATAGACGCCAGGCATTCATTGTCCCTACAAGGCTACTAATAGTTGTCCTACCTCTGTCGCCAGTCTCAGTATATACATAGGAAGTCCTTCCAGCGCTGGTACATACTTGTCTAGGAGCAGAGGAATTGTGCACAAGTTCCCATCCTAAATAAATGGTCAAATATTAAGGCAACAGATGTTAAACATCTTAAAACTATAAAATTCTATCATTTATTTACTTAATCCTTTTAAAGGATAGAAGTTCATCAAGTAAATTTACTCGCATCCTGACCTTAACCTAATTTCATAGATCAAATCAGAATTTATACTTTTTATTTTCGAAATAAATATGAATGCATACATTATCAATCTCAAGAGAAAAATAGTCAAGTAGCATTTCAGCTTTGGACTTCAAAAAGTCCACAATATAATTGGCCAGGTCTGGTTTAGGTCCGTCAGCCTCCGTCCATCCACTCTCCTCACTCTCAAGTGCCAGGATCGCTAACTCAAATAACGGGGCAGGCTCCTGAAAATTGGATTAATGTATTCATTTTGCGAAGATGAAATACAAATAAATTTCTTGTTCCAAAATTTGGCAAAAAACATCATTTTATTTTCTTAAGTGTAAAATACAAAGAAATAAAATATAACAAGTATAAAATTTACTTACTGAAAGCCTCAGCATTCCAAAGTTGCCGAAATTGAACAGTATGATCTGATAAAAGAGCTCCTTACTGAAATCAAAGCAACACCATGTTAACATAACAATATACCTCTCTGGCTCCTTAACAATACAAAAACAACAAAGAACAAAGTCAATAGAGTACAGCGTTGGATAGATACCTGAGCTTGGTGGTGTTGGTGAGGAACAACTTGGTCTGGTGTTGAATTAAGGTGTACTCTCTATTCACACATCCAATGAAACTATGGTCTTGGAACAACTCACGAACACCTTTAACAGACCAGATAATACACATGAGGCACCTTTAACAGAGCAGATAATACACATGAGGCACCTTTAACAGACCAGACACACATGAGGCACCTTTAACAGACCAGATAATACACATGAGGCACCTTTAACAGACCAGATAATGCACATGAGGCACCTTTAACAGACCAGATAATACACATGAGGCACCTTTAACAGACCAGATAATACACATGAGGCACCTTTAACAGACCAGATAATACACATGAGGCACCTTTAACAGAGCAGATAATACACATGAGGCACCTTTAACAGAGCAGATACACATGAGTCACCTTTAACAGACCAGATAATACACATGAGGCACCTTTAACAGACCAGATAATAAACATGAGGCACCTTTAACAGAGCAGATAATACACATGAGGCACCTTTAACAGAGCAGATACACATGAGGCACCTTTAACAGACCAGATAATACACATGAGGCACCTTTAACAGACCAGATAATACACATGAGGCACCTTTAACAGACCAAATACACATGAGGCACCTTTAACAGACCAGATAATACACATGAGGCACCTTTAACAGACCAGACACACATGAGGCACCTTTAACAGACCAGATACACATGAGGCACCTTTAACAGAGCAGACACACATGAGGCACCTTTAACAGAGCAGACACACATGAGGCACCTTTAACAGAGCAGACACACATGAGGCACCTTTAACAGAGCAGATAATACACATGAGGCACCTTTAACAGAGCAGATAATACACATGAGGCACCTTCAACAGAGCAGATAATACACATGAGGCACCTTTAACAGAGCAGATAATACACATGAGCATGGGTGCTGAGAAATTTCTCTCAGAAGACTGAGAATTGTGAGAGTCACAATTTTGGAGACTGAGGATACGCACCAACGGTGCGTACCATTGTGCCAAAGGCGCAATTAAACTAGGGGGGTACGGGGGCATGCCCCCCCGAAAATTTTTGTCATTTTCTTGTATTTTGGTGCATTTTGGTGCATTCTGAGCAAAAAAATGCATAGCTGATGAAAGTTGCTCTCCTGTTGTACTTTGACTTGTTCATAGTTGATAAAAAAAAATGCTTACCTGGCTGGGTCAGTTTTACCACAGCAATGTCATTAAGGGTGTGCCTTACCTGATTGATTTTGCATTGTGAGCATTAAATCATTACTACCTTGCTGCTAGGGAAGTCTGGAGTGCTGGTGGGGACAGTTTTACCACAGCTGCCAAGGGACAGTTTAACCAGCACTATCAAACTCACTTTTGACTTGACTTAAAATATTTCATGATGTTACCAATTTTTTTCATGTGTGATTTGAACTGTTCAATGATATGAGTGCAAAAACAGATTTGGCGAAGCTAATTCCCCAGTTCCTGAAATTAATTTTCTATGGCTATTATTTTTGGAAAAAGAATCAAACCAAGCAGGAGTAGATGCACATTACAAAACAATGGTTGAACAATGGTGTACATTCATTTTTATTGTTTCTGGACTTGCCAAGGGTGCACAGGCTCAGAAACTAAGAAGCATATCTGATTTTCTTCTCCAAAAATGTCATGCTTCGTTAACACCGCTGGGTATCAACATGACAGATCAGAGAAGATATTGATTTAAAAAAATCAAAGATGCTCCTAGTGGCCTCCTTGGAACATGACACAGCATAAACATAAACAAGTCAAGTTTTTACCAATGCTCATCCAGTGGTGTGCAACATGGTCAATAAATAATAATACTGTTTTTTAAAACTTTGGAGTGTGTGATTATTTTGTGTTTATTTTGCATTCAATTTGTTAATGGCATGCATGGCTGTGCCATATAATATTTAATTTTAACAAAATAATTTATCTTTAAGTCCTTCTTTTGTAAAATATAGCGATCAATTTAATTGAATGACAGATTATGGGCAGCAGAGCAAGCATTGCTACCCATGCACATGATTTGTATCCATGGCCATGTGCTTTAAGATCATGTAACAAAAGAATGTATGATCAATGCCTAAATCAAGTACATTAAAAACAATTTTTCATTTTTTTTCTTGGAGAATATCATTTAAGAACAAATAAAGGGTTCAATTCAATTGAAATAAATTTATTATGGGCAGCTGATGAAGCATGGCCATGTGCTATGCGGTTATCTAACAGATCTAACATGGCCATGTGCTTTGAGATAATCCATGGATTATCTAACAAAAGAATGTATCATCAGAGATTATTGTAAAATATAGCGATCAATTTAATTGAATGACAGCTATCAATTTAATTGAATCAGAATGACAGATTATGGGCAGCAGAGCAAGCATTGCTACCCATGCACATGCTTTGCATCCATGGCCATGTGCTTTGAGATAATCCATGGATTATCTAACAAAAGAATGTATGATCAGAGATTAACCTTAAACCAATTCAAAACAAATAAGTTTTTCAGTAGTTCCAGTCTTCAGTACAAACCTGTGTTTAACTTACCAAATGTGTAATCTATTCAATTTGGCTTGAAAACTCTTGATTCCAATCTGATAACTGCAGAACGTTGACAATTTTCACAGATGATCTTGAAGAAGGATGCTGAGATGTCTCGAACATCCAGTGTTTAAAATTCGCGCTAAATGTTATTTCATTATTTGTGGTATCCATTAAAAAGCGAAAGATAGAAATGTAGAGTCGCAATATTTTTCGACCAATAAGAATTCTCGTATTATGCCGTGTTCGGCTTCATTTGTCTCGGCCAATCAAATTCCGTCTTATACGCTTTGGAATTTCAAGATGGCGTTCCTCTTGTTATCAATCGCTACGATGTTTTATAACAAAACATACCGAGTCGGGAAGCTGGGTGAGCGGATTCAGTGAGTTGGTGATTGCGGACGGATACCCTGAGCCTCAGGGTATCCGTCCGCCATCACCAACGAACTGAATCCGCTCACACAGCTGACCGACGAGTGTATGTTTTGTTTTTATACCTCAGACAACTACTGTATTTTTAAAAAAATGATACATGAAACAAGATATTTATCGTTGAAAACATTTGTAAACAAAGCGCACCTCATTTGACCCCGTCACGTGACCCGAAAATGGCGCGTACAGCCATAGACTGGTTGCCACCATCTGTGTATATACACGATGTTCTTGACACTCGATGGGGGACCAGTCTAAAGATGGCCGACGCAAACTAATCAATATTTTACAAATAATCGGCATGCGCGTATTCATTCGAAATCGCATCAATACGCGCATCACTGAGGTAAAATAGCGATGGCCTGCAAAGGTAAAATTTGTACTGTGCATTAGATTTTGGCTTTAAATAAATGTTTTAGCGTTACATCGCGATGGACGCTTTGGAAATCCAAGATGGCGCGTGTTCTTCGCTACGATGTTTTGTTGATAATTTGCGTACTAGATTTTTGGCTTTATAAATACGTCAAAAGACGGAAGATTTTTGTCCGAACTCAAAAGACGGAAGATTTTTGCCCAAAGACGGAATTCCGTCTCAAGACGGAGCCTCAGCACCCATGCATGAGGCACCTTTAACATAGCAGATACACATGAGGCACCTTTAACAGACCAGATACACATGAGGCACCTTTAACAGAGCAGACACACATGAGGCACCTTTAACAGACCAGATAATACACATGAGGCACCTTTAACAGAGCAGACACACATGAGGCACCTTTAACAGAGCAGATAATACACATGAGGTACCTTTAACAGAGCAGATAATACACATGAGGCACCTTCAACAGAGCAGATAATACACATGAGGCACCTTTAACAGAGCAGATAATACACATGAGGCACCTTTAACAGAGCAGATACACATGAGGCACCTTTAACAGACCAGATACACATGAGGCACCTTTAACAGAGCAGACACACATGAGGCACCTTTAACAGACCAGATAATACACATGAGGCACCTTTAGCAGAGCAGACACACATGAGGCACCTTTAACAGAGCAGATAATACACATGAGGCACCTTTAACAGAGCAGATAATACACATGAGGCACCTTCAACAGAGCAGATAATACACATGAAGCACCTTTAACAGAGCAGATAATACACATGAGGCACCTTTAACAGAGCAGATACACATGAGGCACCTTTAACAGACCAGATACACATGAGGCACCTTTAACAGAGCAGACACACATGAGGCACCTTTAACAGACCAGATAATACACATGAGGCACCTTTAACAGAGCAGACACACATGAGGCACCTTTAACAGAGCAGATAATACACATGAGGCACCTTTAACAGAGCAGATAATACACATGAGGCACCTTTAACAGACCAGATAATACACATGAGGCACCTTTAACAGACCAGATACACATGAGGCACCTTTAACAGAGCAGACACACATGAGGCACCTTTAACAGACCAGATACACATGAGGCACCTTTAACAGAGCAGACACACATGAGGCACCTTTAACAGACCAGATAATACACATGAGGCACCTTTAACAGACCAGATACACATGAGGCACCTTTAACAGAGCAGACACACATGAGGCACCTTTAACAGACCAGATAATACACATGAGGCACCTTTAACAGAGCAGACACACATGAGGCACCTTTAACAGACCAGATAATACACATGAGGCACCTTTAACAGAGCAGATACACATGAGGCACCTTTAACAGAGCAGACACACATGAGGCACCTTTAACAGAGCAGATAATACACATGAGGCACCTTTAACAGAGCAGATAATACACATTATCTCATACTTGGTGCTTCAAGAGGGTGTTCTGCACCTGTGAGATATTCTTTTGCAGATCACCCCTCTGCTGAACTACTTTCGCAGATCACCCCTCTGCCGAACTACTTTCGCAGATCACCCATGTGCCAAACTACTTTTACAAATCATCTTTGGTCCAAAGGACGAGTGAGATCCTTCCACCAGAACCAACAAAAGAGATCTGTCAGGCTGAACACTGCATGAACCCATGCTCTTGACTTTCTCTCATATTTATCTTCCGCAGATGGTTCATATACCAGACCAGTGTTAACATTGTAAGAAGTACAGACCTAAAGACAAGAACATGTCAGTGCAGTGTTCAGGCTGAGAGAACTCTCAAGTTGGTTCTGGTGGAAGGATCTCAAGACTCAATGCCCACCTCTCAATGACGTCATAACATAGTAAAATATGTTGTAATGACGTCATTGAGTGTGACGTCATTAAAAAGGGGCGTGGCATTGTTTATTTTGTTTGACACACACAACATAGATCTGCACATGATGCAATGTTTTCCACATAGTTTTGTTTAAATAGATTGGACATCAAACCAAAACTTTATCTCATACCTATCTGCAGGAGTTAAGTATGAGATAAAGTCAAGAACATAGGTTTGTGCAGTGTTCAGGCTGAGAGATCTCTCTCGTTGGTTCTGGTGGAAGGATCTCACTCGTCCTTCGGACTCTTGAGATCCTTCCACCAGAACCAACTTGAGAGATCTGTCAGCCTGAACACTGCACTCACATGTTCTTGCCTTATGAGGCACCTTAAACAGAGCAGATAATACACATGAGGTACCTTTAACAGACCAGACACACATGAGGCACCTTTAACAGAGCAGATAATACACATGAGGAACCTTTAACAGAGCAGATAATACACATGAGGCACCTTTAACAGAGCAGATAATACACATGAGGCTTTCTCCTGTTGCCTTTATTTTGTGCTTTAAGGAGGTCAAAGTAATCGAGTTACATAAATTATTCTCCAAATCATGAACATATTATACAGGATTAATATATTTACATATATTTATATAATATCAAGATCTCTGATTTGTAAAGGATAAGATTCACAATATTTTAGAATTTTATATTTTAAGTAGGACCTAGATAATGGTGACAAAGTTAATGTGTAATATAATGTCCTTATGACCAAGCTTAAATGAATAAGGAAGAAAACAAAGTGGCAAAGGAAGTTGAGACCTATTTGACCTAAAAGAGGTCAATGTGACCTAGTTACATAAATTATTCACTGAAAATGTGATCAAACATATTGTCTAGGATAAATGTTGTGGCAATAAATGTGTTGTGTTTTGTCAAATATCACCTATAGATGATTTTGAAAATTGTTTTCTGTGACATGAAAAATAGGTCAAGGTCACCCAACATCTTGCTTTTGATGTTGCTGTAGAAAATATTGAAGAAAATATTGAATTCACAAGCAGAGTTCCTCTTATACTGGTCATGGCCTTGACCTTGACCCAAGGTCACAAAAGGTGCATTCAAATAAGTTATCCTTGGATATTTACAAGTATTCACAGACTATCTAGATCTAATCTTCTCTGATTTGTAAAGGATCAGATTTTCATTATTTTGGACGTTGTGACCTAATATATAATATATATGTTCTATTAATAGATCAATGTGACCTAGTTGCATAAACTATTCTAAACATAGGCATCAGAGATGCATCAACCCTCAGCCCTGGTAACTCATTGCACAACATTCGCTCCACACAATATTTGTGAACAAAACGTCACTGCACCAAGGCAAATTGATGCAGGGGTAAAAAAACCCATAAAATCTACTTCTTTTGATAGCTTAGGTGTGTCAAGTATCATGAAACTGTCATCATTTACTCTAGAATTATTGAGATGGGCCGGTGACCTTGAAAAGCAGGTTAAGGTCACTGTCCATCAAACTCATCTGGGGTCTTCACCAGATGCGTATGTGTGTCAATTCTCATGAAGCTGCCATTATTTGTTCTTGAGTTATCGCAATGATGGGGATTTCATGGTACAATTGTCCCTGTGACCTTGAAAAGTAGGTGAAGATCATGTTCGTTCAAAGGAAGTCTGAGGTCTTCACCAGATGCATATGTGTGTCAAGTCTCATATAGCTGCCATCATTTGTTCTTGAGCTACTGCGATGACAAGGATGATTTCACATAATTGTCCCTGTGACCTTGAAAAGTAGGTGAAGGTCATGTTTCATAAAAATTTTGAGGTCTTCACCAGATGCTTATGTGTGTCAAATCTCATAAAGCTGCCATCATTCGTTCTTGAGTTATTGTGATTCTTGGGATTTCACATAATTGTCCCTGTAACCTTGAAAAATAGATCAAGGTCGCCGTCCATCAAACTCGTCCGAGGTTATCACCAGATGCTTATGTGTGGTAGGTTTCATGAAGCTGCCATCATTTGTTCTCGAGTTATCACGATAACAAGGATGATTTCATATAACTGTCCCTGTGACCTTGAAAAGTAGGTGAAGGTCACATACATACAGACAGACATACATACATACATACATACATACATACATACATACATACAGACATACAGACATACAGACATACATGTACATACATACCCACGCCAGGAGTACTGCAATACCCTCAGCCTGATTACATCAGGGGCTGAGGGTAAAAACCAGATCGGAGGTGAACACGGCCATATCCCTCCAGATGAGCAGATCGCAGGTGGACACAGCCATATCTCTCCAGACGAGCAGATCGGAGGCTAAATCCCTCCAGACGAGCAGATCTGAGGCCATATCCCTCCAGACGAGCAGATGGGAGGCTATATCCCTCCAGACGAGCAGATCGGAGGCTATATCCGTCCAGACGAGCAGATCGGAGGCTATATCCGTCCAGACGAGCAGATCGGAGGCCATATCTCTCCAGACGAGCAGATCAGAGGCTAAATCCCTCCAGACGAGCAGATCTGAGGCCATATCCCTCCAGACGAGCAGATCTGAGGCCATATCCCTCCAGCCGAGCAGATCAGAGGCTTTATCCCTCCAGATGAGAAGATCGGAGGCTATATCCCTCCGTACGAGCAGATCGCAGGTGGACACAGCCATCTCTCCAGGCGAGCAGATCGGAGGCTATATCCTTCCAGACAAGAAGATTGGAGGCTATATCCCTCCAGACGAGCAGATCAGAGGCCATATCCCTCCAGACGAGCAGATCTGAGGCCATATCCCTCCAGACGAGCAGATGGAAGGCTAAATCCTTTCAGACGAGCAGATCTGAGGCCATATCCCTCCAGACGAGCAGATCGGAGGCTATATCCCTCCAGACGAGCAGATCTGAGGCCATATCCCTCCAGACGAGCAGATGGGAGGCCATATCCCTCCAGACGAGCAGATGGGAGGCCATATCCCTCCAGACGAGCAGATGGGAGGCCATATCCCTCCAGACGAGCATATCGCAGGTGGGCATGCCCATATCTGTCAGATCTGTTAAGCAAGGCTAGCACAATAATTTAAAAAATATACCTTCTGATTTATTTTGCTCCACTTCTTTCCGTAGATTTAATATACTGGACAACTTTATTTCTCTCCGCACGTGTTGTGGTTGAAAGTCAAGGACAGGGCTGCTGACCTCACTGTGTGGTCGTTTTCTAAAAGAACAAAATTGAACTAATCACCTCTTTATAAGATGCAGCAAGTCTGTTCTCATTTCAAATTCAGGCTTATAGAATGTGGTTATGATTCTGAATTTAATTTTAACTTTACACAGAATCATGCACCACAGTTGGTAAAATATGAAATATTTCACCCTTAAAGCAAAGGTCTGTGCAAATAAAAACGACTGTTAAGAGAAATAACATATAAAACTATTTTCTCAACCAGAGGAGCCATTTTCTGGTGGATTAATTGGGCAGCTTTCTTTTTAACTAACCAACAAAATATGTTAACAAATGAACTCTAATACATCTCAAGACAACTTCATATTTGACAGTAACAGATTTTATCATGTTAATCACATTTATAACATTCTGACAGTTCTTGAGCACATGACCGGTAAAAGTAGGACCGGATGAATGCTGATCTGGGTTGGACACACGTACACACACATACACACACACACACACACATACACACATACACATACACACGCATGCACGCAAATGGCAAAACATTTGAACTGGTCAGCAATATGGATATTTACCTTGCAGAATTAGGACAATTGGGCAGCTCAACTTTGCTGAGGAATGCATCTAATTTCTGATCTCTGCTGTCCACACGTACCATTTGATGAGCATAAGTCTTATTCTGATCACTGCTATCTGCTGGAGAAATATCTTAAATTTCACACACTACAGCAAATAGTTAGCCACGGTTCATTATTTGATATATTATATTTTAACAAGCAGTTTTTCTCAATTTCTAAAATAAGCAACCAAAGCAGTTTGAACAAAATCCAATGTCGGTTTGATCTTATATAACCTTGCAAAATATAATTATAAGGAAAGGATTACACCCCCATAACTAGACAGATGTCATAAAAGGTACTGCCATAACTTGATGATCAGTAGTTGATGATATTCCCTCCTTGATAATCAATATGTTTGTAACTTATATGATCCTAATTCAGTTTTGATGCGATATTCATTGATATCTTGTTACTGTGCAAATCTCATGCTCGCAAAAAAATTGTCACTGCATTGAAGGTCAATGGGTGCAGAGGGAGAAAAAAGCGGACAGTGCACAATTACACCTTGTGGTTGTATGCTTAGTATCTCCAGTTCATTGTTTGAGATATGGCCTGCACAACAATACAAAGGTCAAGGTCACAGCATCAGGGTCAAACATCAAATATGTAAATAATTCATATGGTGCTTCGATAGTATTGATGTGTAATAGATATGAACTACTATTTATTCACTTTTTATTGATTGAGAGATATTGCATGCACATAAATTTTGAATTCAGGGTCACTGTGTCAAGGTCAAAGGCCAAATAACTAAAAAAGTATGATGAAGCACAGTTATGAGCCAAGACATTTTTGTATACCAAGTATTAATTTCCTCAAGAAAACGCTGCCATAGCACCGTAAACGAGATAAGTACATCTTGTTCAAGATGTAAAGTATTAAATATGATTAATTTGAACAGTACTGTGACAGTACTGTAATATTGATTAATTGTTGACAACATTTTGAACTCAATCTGACAGCAAAGCAAAATTGATAAAGCATTTCTATGTTTTGGACCTTGTAAAATCTTTATTTATTAACATTTTACAAACATTAATTTCAATATAAAAGCATAAGCGTGTTATCTTAAGGATAATCAACTTAGAAATTCCAATGAATTTTATCAAATAATCCACCAAACGACAGCAAAGCCGTTGGTTTTTTGACTACGCAACACTGTGAGGCAGACTGTATTAAGTCTGTATTAAGTCCTGTTAGAGATTTCAATGCCTTGCCATTGGTATATAATTCAGGACAATATCTGCATTTAGAAAAGGAGCAGATTTGGTTGGAATTAATGCTGGTGGTCTGGGATTTGGATCTTTCCTACGAAAGCCAATTCAATGTTTAAATTGTTCTTAAATTTGGCCAAATTTGATATTTAAACAGAGATTGGAAAGAGCAGGTCTGCCATGAGGTGTCAGCGGGGTGCACCATCCAACTCTCACATGTTCACACATGGGATGGGAGTTCGCAAGAGAAAAAATAGCATGTTTATCACACATTCATAGGCATTATGAGTACCAAATAAAAGATGAAATCTTCATAGTGGGGCAGTTTTTTTTTAGCAATAAACACTTCTGATGGGCCTGCGGATCACGGACAGGCAATTTAGAAACAAGCGGATCACCAGGGAGATTTGTTTGTTTCGTGTTGCGGACTTGAAGCCATTTTTCTGTCAACCAGACATGCAACTGTTGCAGATCAGCGATAAATAGTTTTGCATTCATTACACAAATTCTTCCATTCATGATGTCAAAGATGTACGATTGCCTGACAGATAATGCAGAACTTCAGCTTGTTTCCAATCTCTGTTTTAAATGTCTCTGATTTGGCCGAAAATGTGTTGTTTGACACCATAAATACAGAATTATCAATTTCTACAAAACTCAAAATATATTTATCCGATTGTTGTGAAATAATCATTGTTACCTAATAAGGTAGTTGAAACTATATTTGTGCATTGTTTTAAAACATTTAATTTGGCATATGAACTACTTTTTTCAGCACAAACTTATGCAAAGTACTTTCTTTGTAGGCAATTTCCTCTAATATCGCCCAGTAGCTTATGCAAATCATCGATAAGAGTTTAGTTTGTTATTTGTGTTCTGAATGTCTGATGTACACCAAATCTGAACTAAACTTACTTCAAATTCCTTGTTCTGTCAACTGGGAAGCATTTCCAAGCAATTTAAAGTGACAATTTTATGCAACGATTGGCGAACACGATATCTTTTTGAAGTTCTGCTTTGTTCACATCACACACTTCTTTTTCTTTGTTTACATGTTATAGTAATGCATTCATACATGTGCACGTGCGCAAAGTGAAAACTGTTTCATGCACACAACGAACACTCCACAGTGGCGTCACCTGCTTGAACAATATTGACAATAGAAAAAGCTGAATTACATCCCACAGTATATGACTACACGTTCCCCACGATCGTACCGATTACAGTACGAGCCTCGTAGATAAATGCTGCAAAATAAATACTGCGAAATGTACCTGAGGTTGAGAGGTGTTTTTCTTTGGGAGCTGATGAGTCTGTGACACTGCTTAGACCTGGTAACAATGCCTGCAACACAGCCAAAGAGAAACTATCTCAAATAGAAACAGCTAAATAGAAACTATCTCAAATAGAAACAGCCAAATAGAAACTTGCTATGTGTTTTAAGACTAAAAATGGGAAAATGATTTCCAGTTTATAACATACTGACCTGAGTAAAGTATGTCTGTGATGTGTCATGGAAGTACTGACCTGAGTAAAGTATGTCCGGGATGTGTCATGGAAGTACTGACCTGAGTAAAGTATGTGCGGGATGTGTCATGGAGGTACTGACCTGAGTAAAGTATGTCTGGGATGTGTCATGGAGGTACTGACCTGAGTAAAGTATGTCTGGGATGTGTCATGGAGGTACTGACCTGAGTAAAGTATGTCCGGGATGGAGTTACTGACCTGAGTAAAGTATGTGCGGGATGGAGTTACTGACCTGAGTAAAGTATGTCTGGGATGTGTCATGGAGGTACTGACCTGAGTAAAGTATGTCCGGGATGTGTCATGGAGGTACTGACCTGAGTAAAGTATGTGCGGGATGTGTCATGGAGGCACTGACCTGAGTAAAGTATGTCCGGGATGTGTCATGGAGGTACTGACCTGAGTAAAATATGTCCAGGATGGAGGTACTGACCTGAGTAAAGTATGTCCGGGATGGAGGTACTGACCTGAGTAAAGTATGTGCGGGATGTGTCATGGAGGTACTGACCTGAGTAAAGTATGTCCGTGATGTGTCATGGAGGTACTGGCCGAAATAGCTCAATTGGTAGAGTATTCGCCTTGAGATCCAGGGGTTCTAGGTTCGAATCCTGGCCAGTTACTATCAACCGCTATGAGCAGACATTGTCTGGTATCAGCGGTATATAAATGTCAGCTTTACTTTTACTTTACTTTACTGACCTGAGTAAAGTATGTCCGTGATGTGTCATGGAGGTACTGACCTGAGTAAAGTATGTGCGGGATGTGTCATGGAGGTACTGACCTGAGTAAAGTATGTCTGGGATGGAGTTACTGACCTGAGTAAAGTATGTCCGGGATGTGTCATGGAAGTACTGACCTGAGTAAAGTATGTCCGGGATGTGTCATGGAGGTACTGACCTGAGTGAAGTATGTCCGGGATGTGTCATGGAGGTACTGACCTGAGTAAAGTATGTCCGGGATGGAGGTACTGACCTGAGTAAAGTATGTCCGGGATGGAGGTACTGACCCGAGTAAAGTATGTCCGGGATGGAGGTACTGACCTGAGTAAAGTATGTCCGTGATGTGTTGGAACCGAGGAGTTTTGCTTCCACAGCATTCTGTATGCTGTGTATAATGGCTTCTTCGTGGAGGAAGTGCACCTCATGTTTAGTGGGATGCACATTGACATCAATATTATGGGGCGCAATTTCTAAGCTGCAGGTAAAAAAACATAAAATTGATCTTAATTTAAACTGGAATTTCAGAAAATTTCAAATTGGACATGGATTTCTGGTCAGTTTGCTTCTTATTCTTGCATTTTGTTAAGTAAACGTGCACAACCATTACTGTAACTGACCTGAGGTATATGAATGGGTGGGTGTGCTTAGGAAGGTATGCACTGTATACAACATCCAGGGCTTTACGAAGAGCTGTCGAGTCTACCAAGCGATCTGGAAATAAAGAATCAAGTCAAGATCAAAATAACCATGCATGAGAAACCTTCCTGATGGGACACAAACATGACAAATGGGGGTTGGGCGCATACACACACGGTGATGATGTCTATTATCTAGAAGCCCCCTTCCTCAATATTCTAACAAACACTTACTGTTCAGTTGCCCTGTTGTGACCGCCATTGGTACACATATACCGTATTATCCCTAATAGCCATCCTTTACCTAATTACTGCCCCTCCCCCTCTGCAAACCAGGCCTTGGTGGCTGGGGTAGTGGAGCTGCAGACTTACAATCCCACAGCAGTTTGCTATCTTAGTAATTATGTAAACAGTACTCAAAGCTTCACTTGTAATACTCATGTAAACATATAAAAGAAAACACACCCCTTGTACTGCCATCCACAAACACCTGTTTAATATTTCTCAATTTCAAGTGATGTTACACTGTAATTATTGAACTCGTCCAAGATATTGATATATAGAATGTGCCTGTGCAATATGAAAACAATCTGAGTAATCTTTATCATGCTAACACTATATTCGGATGAACTAGTGAATGGGTGAACCGGACCCAAATCCCCCTCTTCAACTTCGTCAAGGATGGGGATATATATATATAAATATGCATATATATCTAATATTATGTTTGGAATCTCATAACCGCATGTCATAACATGATTTAATGATCTAACTAAGATGTTGCAAATCAGCATTTGCTTGAGAACCATTGGTCACAATTCTCTTCTTGAAATGTTCTACTTACGGTTTATGAACAGAAGAAATATCGCCTTTTTCACTGAGTAGTTGGCATTAGAAACATGGCCCCAAATTTTAAATGCCAATTTATCATCACTGTGGTTAAAATCCAACAACTCTCTGCAAACAAAAAACATACATATCTTAAGTAAGTATATGACAAAAAGAGAACTTTGACAAAAAGAGAAAAATATTGGTGGCCCAGTTGGGCCACCAGAGCATAAGAAGTGGTGGCCCGAAGTTTCTGAAGATAATAGGACGGGTGATACAATAAAGAGCATTGTACATAAGGCTGTATAGTGACTAGTGTCTTGTGGGGGTTACTTGTCCCAATCAAAATTTATAAGTTCATTGATTGGGATATGAGACAAATATCTATCAAGGATTAGAATACAATCAAGACAGTTTGGGCCGTTAAAAGAACAAATGGTTGCCCAACTGGGCCACTACAACAGAGCATTCACTAGCCCAAACAGAGGATCTAGTGGTCCTGGGCCATTGGGCCAGTACTTATGTCCAGGTCTGATTCCCCATCATAATATTATGGGAAATATTAGTTTAGAACATTTTCCACACTCTTAAAGCTCTGCAACTTAAAAAAAAGTCAGCAGAGCTGAAAACCGAATCAAAGGAAAATCCCTCCTGAAGAATTTGCCACACTAACAGCTGATATTGTGTTTGTTGCTATTGATACAAAGCAATAATATTCCACTATATATCATAATTAGGGGGTTTCAGAGCTGTTTTTTGTTGCAGGACTTTGGAAGACACGAAAGTTCGAAATGAAAATGCTCTGTTTTTACGCTAAGGTCAAGGATGTGGAGAAATTCTTGACCTGCGAAGCATAAGTTGTGTGGTTGCCCTTGCGTATAAGATGGCCCCCCAAACATTAACTAAGAAAACCTCATCTAATATACGAGTATTTACGGTAATGGCACAGCTCTCTTACATTAACAGTTTCCCTTACAGTAGCAGATTTATTAATGTTCTCAGAATATCATTTGACCCCAGAGTTATCTTGGATTTTGTGATAAATAAACTTTAATTTTATTTTATTTTATTTGTTTTAGACTGATATCATGTAAATTTCAATCTTAAGCAGAGATTTACATAAGCTTTTATAGATATGATAAAAACTGGAGACTAGATTGATGGGCTCTGGGTAGAACATGGCCAATTTGGGTCACGTTCAATCATACTTGAGTCGCATTATATCATGGCCTACAGTCAAGGCATCTGGTGCTCATTATCCAATGTCAATGTTAAAATGGTCATTGATTACAAAACTGAAGTATCTGTATCCTTGATACTCTGCATGGCGAGGTAGAGTCATATACTACCTCTGCCACAATAGGCATGACACTGTCTCAACCTATTCCGCAAGGTCGATTGCATAATCCACAGACAGGTGCGCAATTGGTTGACTACAATGCCATAAAATAAATGAACCTTTTGACCATTGATACTAATTATTCAGCCAACACAAGTTATCCCTGTTGGGCTAATATCTTCGCAGTATTCTCTAATATGTGACTGGCTGATATGCCAAGACCAGGGTTCAAATTTGACTGTTTTTCAGATTCACAATAGATGTTTAGTAACTAAATGGTCACATCTTGTTGCATTTGAATAGTTTGATGGTAAGAATAATTGTACAGTACATTATTATTCAATATACTTTAGATGAACTAATAAAAATGAATATGTCAGTCCAGACACAAAACAACTAAGTATGTTAAGTATTGAAAATGACAATCTTTTATTATCAGTGTTGAGCCCTGTAGTTCCCCCACTTGACCACATGCCTATGGGGTAATTAACCAATTAAGTCTGGGGTGTGCTACTGGGCACCATACTGTGACCCATATGTGACCCTCACTCAGCATTCAGGTGTCAGATCTTACACATTGATGCAACATGGGGTGTTAATTACAGTGTAACATCACTTTAAATTGATAAATATTAAACAGGTGTTTGGTTCAAGGGGGGTGTTTTCTTTGATATGTTTGCATGAGTATTGCAAGTGAAGCTGTGAGTACTGTTTACATATTAATTACTGAGATAGCCAACCCCTGTGGATTATAAGATAAGATAAGATAAGATAAGATACCTTTATTTTACCTGGATAGCATATTCAACATATTCAAACATTGATTTTCAATATGGTCCAGACAAATAAACATGTATCAAGGACACACAGATGTATATACAAAACACACAAGTAAAATTAAATAACAATAAGTTAAAAACTGATAAAAACTGCACTCAATGACTAAAACGTGCCTTGAGGTATGATGTCTTAAAAGCATTCAGACTAGATGATTCTCTTGTTACAGGATCCAGTTCATTCCACATTTTAGCACCACTATATGTAAAAGATCTCTTAAGTTGATTATTTTTAGGTTTGACTAGAATAAGATTATTTTGTGTACTGTTCCTGGTTTCATGCTCATGTTGCCTTTTAACATTGTCAAATAGCTGTGTAATATAATTTGGTGCAAGATCATTCCTGCATTTGTACATGAGACACATTTTATGAAAGTCCACTCTGTCCTTTACATTCATCCATTTAAGATCATTTAGCATGTCTGCAGTGTGAGTTCTGTAATCACAGCCTAGTAGTAAACGTGCCCCCTTGTTTTGCAGCATCTGGAGTCTCTTCAGAGCACTTACACTGCAATTTCCATACACTACATCACCATAATCAAATAAGGGTAGCACAATTGCATTGTATAACATGTGAAGAGTTTTTTGCGGGAGGTTGTATTTGATTCACCTTAATATGCCCAACCTCCTGGATATCTTTGAGCACATTTTGTCTATATGATAGTTCCAATTTAAATTTTCATCAATCCACATCCCGAGGTATTTGTATTGTGACACCTGTTCAAGTGGTGAGTCACCAACGTGGAGCGACATAGCAGTTGACCTAGACAGTTTTTGCTGTGTCCCTAAGAGGCTCCACTTTGTCTTACTGATATTTAGGTGTAGTCTATTTTCCTGGAACCACTTGTGAGCTTTGTCCAAGTCATACTGCAGCTTTTCTTGAGCTTCCGTGGTATTTTTGGCAGAGAATAATAAAACCGTGTCATCTGCATATAATCCGATTTTACAATATTTAATGCATGTTGGAAGATCATTAATAAATAATATAAACAATAACGGTCCCAATATGCTTCCTTGTGGGACTCCGTGTGATATAGGAAGAGCATCAGAGGTAGTCCCACCATGGCTGACTTTTTGAGAGCGGTCTTGTAAATAGTACCGGAACCACTCTAAGGCACCACCTCTAACTCCTACCCAGGATAACTTGTGTATCATTACCTCTGGGTCAACAGTATCAAATGCCTTGCGTAAATCCAAATAGACAACTCCAGTTAAATTACTCCTGTTCATACTATCCAATATGTATTCTGTGACATCCACAAGGGCAGTCAATGTGGAGTGGTTACTTCTGAACCCAGATTGCTGGGAACAGAGATACCCCTATCTAGTTAGGTAACCCTCCAATTGATTATGAACAGCCCTTTCAAAGACTTTCATACATATGGATAGCACTGAGATGGGTCTGTAGTTGGTTGGATTAGTTTGAGGCCCATCCTTGTGTATAGCAGTCACTTTGGCTAATTTCCACTCTGATGGTATAATTCCTGAGTGTAATGAGGTGTTCATGATGGTAGTCAGTGGACCTGCTATGGCTGGAGCTGCATCCCGCAGAAGCCGTGCATTAACTCCATCTAGTCCACTGGACTTTTTAGTATCCAAGTGACATAGTTGTTTTAATGTGAAATCCACTGTTATATCCTCAAATGTGAAAATGGAATCATGTTCAGCATAAGGGTTTTGCTGAGGGAGTGGCTGTCCAGCAAAGCTGGCTGCAAGTTTACTACCAATGGTGGAGAAAAATCTGTTGAATGATGAGGCCACTCCATTTGGATCAGTATGTTCCCCTTCATCATCAATAAGTTTGGTGTTTTGTACACCTTTCTTTCCTTTTGGTAGTATAGTTTTAATGGCTTTCCACAGCTGATCAGGCTTATTTCTGTTTTCCATGATCAGAGCTTTGTAATACTCTGCCTTGGCCTTTCTAAGAGCACTATTTACATTGTTTCTCAACTTCTTGTATTTCTCATAGAGATCTTGATCTCTAGCTTTCTGAGCTTTTGTTTTGGTCCGATCACGTTCTTCCATCATTTTGTTTATTTCATTTGTTTTCCATGGAATATCAAAAGCTCTTATCCTTTTTTCCATAATTGGCGCATGTTGTTTTGCTGCCTCTTGAAAGAATGTCAAAAATATGTGTAGTTGATCTCTGGGATCATCAAGTGCTTCTATCACAGTCCATGGGAATCTATACAAATGTTCCAAGAAGTTTCGCTCATTGTAATTTTTAAAATTCCTAGTGATGATGGTTTTTGGTGGTTTTTTCGGTATAAATGCCTTTCTACCAACAAATGGAAGGTAGTGATCTGTTATTCCTGTTTGAATAACTCCATTTTGTATGACCTTTTCCCTATGTGTTACAAATGTTAGGTCAATACCTGTGGATGATGTTGCTGTTACTCTGCTGCTCCACTACCTCAGCCACCAAGGCCTGGTCTGCAGACTTTTGATTGAACAAACCAAGAAATAATGTATGAAAGTCAATTCATGAATTCTGATAGAACTCATTCAACACTAAAAGCATGTTATCATGTTTATGACAATGAGTCCAGACAGTATCATAGCAGATGGCCAGTGAAAGTAGTACCGGAGTAATACTAATTTGGGTTGGCCAGGCCAGTGAAAGTAGTACCGGAGTAATACTAATTTGGGTTGGCCAGGCCAGTGAAAGTAGTACCAGAGTAATACTAATTTGGGTTGGCCAGAGGTGATAGTTTTCGTGTGCCTCTGGTGGACAGTGTGACTAACACATGCACACGAACACACACTGACACAGGACAGAGTGATTTCTACAAACACACACACACACGCACACACACACGCTTGTACACAGGACAAACAAAGTGATTTCTAAGGGGCACTAAAAATTATCTTCCAGTACCTCAATCAATTTAGACCATGAATTTTGAGGGACCAGTGACTCCTAAAATATGTATCTTTCAGAGATTGGCTTGCCTACTATTAAGTTCCCTTCGTACACAACAGTTTGTGTTAAATTTACATAATCATCTTGATCTGCTTCTAAATAGTAAATCTGACATTTTGTTAGTTACTGGTATGTTTCATTCTATTCTATTTATCTGTTACATTTTTTTCAATAATTTATTTGATAAGCTGAGATCTGGTGTCTCTATTTTCTTTGTAAATTGTCTGAGATGACAGCAAAATCTAATTTGTGATAAATGGTTTTGATTTATGATCAATGGACAGAAGGACACGAGAGATGGTTTCTGCCCGCAGAGCTGCGGTCACATATGCACTCTTTGATCATATTAGTATTAGCAATGTGGTCAATGACACTGGATAATAAATAGTGGTAAACGTGAGAGGCACCAGTGTTATACAATACACTATGGACATAAATGTTTTGTCTGACAATCAGGACCCACAGGCAGGTCATTGCTCTGTCAAGGGAATTATATTCACCACACAAAACCCAGATACACAGCGGGCTCTGGCTGGTCGCCTCATCCCAACATTCCACAAATTATACTTATCTGTTGAGCATGACAGAAAGAAGTCCTCACACCTCTTACATTTATCAAAATGAATCATTTGTTGGGATTATACAGTTATCTTCCTAATTTGAAAAAAATATACATAAATGAAAATCATGACATATTTGATATTCTAATTCGGGCATTAAGAGAGACATTTATCAGGTTCATTAATGGTTCTGTCTGAGATGTCTGTGCCAACCTGGAGCAGCACATGACGAGTAAACATGTGACGGCTGAGTTCTTGTCACACCAGAGCAGCACATGACAAGTAAACACGGGTGGGCTGAGCTCTTGTCACGTCAGAGCAGCACATGACGAGTAAACACAGGAAGGCTGAGTTCTTGTCACACCAGAGCAGCACATGACAAGTAAACACGGGTGGGCTGAGCTCTTGTCACGCCAGAGCAGCACATGACGAGTAAACACGGGTGGGCTGAGTTCTTGTCACACCAGAGCAGCACATGACAAGTAAACATGTGACGGCTGAGTTCTTGTCATGTCAGAGCAGCACATGACGAGTAAACACGTGACAGCTGAGCTCTTGTCACGCCAGAGCAGCACATGATGAGTAAACACGGGTGGGCTGAGCTCTTGTCATGCCAGAGCAGCACATGACGAGTAAACACGGGTGGGCTGAGCTCTTGTCACACCAGAGCAGCACATGACAAGTAAACACGGGTGGGCTGAGCTCTTGTCATGTCAGAGCAGCACATGACGAGTAAACACGGGACAGCTGAGCTCTTGTCACGTCAGAGCAGCACATGACGAGTAAACACGAGACAGCTGAGCTCTTGTTACGTCAGAGCAGCACATGACTAGTAAACACGCGACAGCTGAGCTCTTGTCACGCCAGAGTAGCACATGACGAGTAAACACGGGACAGCTGAGCTCTTGTCACGTCAGAGCAGCACATGACGAGTAAACACGAGACAGCTGAGCTCTTGTTACGTCAGAGCAGCACATGACTAGTAAACACGCGACAGCTGAGCTCTTGTCACGCCAGAGCAGCACATGACGAGTAAACACGGGTGGGCTGAGCTTTTGTCATGTCAGAGCAGCACATGACGAGTAAACACGGGTGGGCTGAGCTTTTGTCACACCAGAGCAGCACATGACAAGTAAACACGGGTGGGCTGAGCTCTTGTCACGTCAGAGCAGCACATGACGAGTAAACACGCGACAGCTGAGCTCTTGTCACGCCGGATTTTACAAATAATTACATAATATCAAGATCTAATCTCTGTTTTGTAAAGTATTAGATTCACAATATTTTGGAAGTTGTGACCTATTTGACATAATTGTCTCTGTTGAAAAGTTGAAGGTCACACTCCATAAGTTGAAGGTCATGCTCCATCTAAAGAGTCTGAGGTCTTCACCGGAAGTTTATGTATGCTAAATCTCATGAAGCTGCCACATTTGTTCTCGAGTTATCACAACGACAAGGATGTTCGCCACATACATGTACATGCATGCATGCTGTCTCACATACATATACACTGTCACACATACATATACACTGTCAGGTTTTTTTGGTATGTTCTGAAAGTCTTGACTTTAATGGAGGAATACAAGCTGAAATGTTACAGCCAGAATAAAAATGAAAACATAAAATAAGACACCAGTAAGATGAGAGCTCCGGGATTACAGAATATGCCAAGAGATTGTGCATTCATAAGGTTGCCATTGTGCGAGCGGAAACCTCAGCACCCACTAGGGCGATGACCGCCGTCTAAGTCCTGCCAAGCTGGACAAATAATTGCAGATCACGACTAAGACGACCTGTCAGAGTGCGTCCTCTATGATCTGGTTACAAATGGCGGCAGTAATGAGGCACTCAGCTCACAATGCCTCCAAGATCAACTCCACTAATTGTTCTCAGATAGTGCTTCCCCATCAAGAATACAGGTGCCAATTTGGACATCATCTTATTACTTCATATGTACATAACAATCAGTCCCTGACTGACATCTGTCTATCTGAGAGGAGAACACTGCACCAAATGAGGTGTACAGGAGCGAGGAGAACACTGCATCAAATGAAGAAGTCGTCCTGAGCACTGATCACTTAACCTCCCTGTCAAATGTTGATCCAATCTTCTGAGTTTAATTATCATCCCATGTGGTGAGATATTTGAATGCAGATGTTGGACAAGTAGCAATCTGCACCACAACTGCTTCCCAAACAAACAAATAATACTTCTCAATAAATATAGAACTTTATATAAATATATAAAATATATGTAACTTTCCAATAATCTCTTGATTTGCCTATTTACTGGAAAGAGTCCTGTAGTAAGGTCTACAAACCAAAATAGAAATCTCTCAAAAGTAAACACCAATCCATACATGAAAAATTAAATTTTCAAATGTTCAAAGTATCATAATAACATACCGTAAATGACCGTGTATAAGACGAGGTTATTTTACAAAAAAACTTAGTTAATGTTTAGGGGATCGTCTTATACACGAGAGCAACCTGTGGACGAGGATTTATGCCAAAAAATTACGAGTTTTAATTACGAACATTCATATTTTCGAAAGAACAAATATCGGACGTAGTGGATCGGTTTTAATTGCGTTTTAAATGATAAATAAAGGTATTTACTTAATATTATCACAATTTCGCTTCTTAGGTCGAGAATAACAAAGCGTTTTCATTATTTATCATTTAAAACGCAATTAAAATCGATCCACGTGTGAAAGCATTTCTGTCAACAGGAAGGACATGACTCAAAGCAGTGGAAACAATGACGAAACGCAAAACTGTGAACGCTGATAATTAGAATCAGTGAGAACAAAGTCAAAACAAAGCAATAATATTGGGTAAATACCTATATATATATATACCATTTAAAACACAATTAAAATCGATCCACTACGTCCGATATACGTTATTTCATCGTCTCAAAATAACATAGGCATCAGAGATGCATCAACCCTCAGCCCTGGTAACTCATTGCACAACATTCGCTCCACACAATATTTGTGAACAAAACGTCACTGCACCAAGGCAAATTGATGCAGGGGTAAAAACAAACATAAAATCTACTTCCTTTGATAGCTTAGGTGTGTCAAGTATCATGAAACTGTCATCATTTACTCTAGAATTATTGAGATGATGGGCCTGTGACCTTGAAAAGCTGGTGAAGGTCACTCCATCAAACTCATCTGGGGTCTTCAACAAATGTTTATGTGTCAACTCTCATGAAGCTGCCAGGAGTTTTTGCAATGATGTGGATTTGACATAATTGTCCCTGTGACCTTGAAAAGTAGGTGAAGGTCACCATTCATCAAACTCTGTTGGGGTTTTCACCAGATGCTTATGTGTGTCAAGTCTCATAAAGCTGCAATCATTTATTCTCGAGTTATCACAATGATCAGGATTTCACATAATTGTCCCTGTGACCTTGAAAAGTATGTGAAGGTCATGTTTCTTAGAAAAATTCTGAGGTCCTCACCAGATGCTTATGTGTGTAAAATCTCATAAAGCTGCCATCATTTGTTCTTGAGTTATTGCAATTCTTGCAATTCTTGGGATTTCACATAATTGTCCCTGTGACCTTGAAAAGTATGTGAAGGTCATGTTTCTTAGAAAAATTCTGAGGTCCTCACCAGATGCTTATGTGTGTAAAATCTCATAAAGCTGCCATCATTTGTTCTTGAGTTATTGCAATTCTTGCAATTCTTGGGATTTCACATAATTGTCCCTGTGACCTTGAAAAGTAGGTGAAGGTCATGTTTCATAGAAAAAAATATTGAGGTCTTCACCAGATGCTTATGTGTGTCAAGTCACATAAAACTGCCATCATTCGTTCTTGAGTTAGAGCAATGATAGGGATTTCACATAATTATCCCTGTGACCTTAAAAAGTAGGTGAAGGTTATGTTCCATACAAAAATGTCTGAGGTCTTTAACAGATGCTTATGTGTGTCACATCTCATAAAGCTGCCCTCATTTATTCTTGAGTTATTGTGATTCTTGTGATTTCACATAATTGTCCCGGTGACCTTGAAAAGTAGGTGAAGGTCATGTTTCATAGAAAAAATTCTGAGGTCTTCACCAGATGCTTATGTGTGTCAAATCTCATAAAGCTACCACCATTCGTTCTTGAGTTATTGCGATTCTTGGGATTTCTCATAATTGTCCCTATAACCTTGAAAAATAGGTCAAGGTCGCCATCCATCAAACTCGTCCGAGGTTTTCACCAGATGCTTATGTGTCTAAAGTTTCATGAAGCTGCCATCATTTGTTCTCGAGTTAGCGCGATGACAAGGATGATTTCACATAATTATCCCTGTGACCTTGAAAAGTAGGTGAAGGTCATGTTTCATAGAAAAATTCTGAGGTCTTCACCAGATGCTTATGTGTGTCAAATCTCATAAAGCTGCCATCGTTCGTTCTTGAGTTATTGTGATTCTTGGGATTTCACATAATTGTCCCTGTGACCTTGAAAAATAGGTCAAGGTCGCCGTCCATCGAACTCATCCGAGGTTTTCACCAGATGCATATGTGTGTGAAGTTTAATGAAGCTGCCATCATTTGTTCTTGAGTTATCGCGATGACAAGGATGTTCGCTACACACACACACACACACACACACACACACACACACACACACATATATACATACCCACGCCAGGAGTACTGCAATACCCTCAGCCTGATTACATCAGGGGCTGAGGGTAAAAAGATGAAAACAGCTGCAAATGTTTTCAAAAATGTTTTCTTGCAAATCAAAATGGGTTAAAATGTGACAATATTGCATCTTGACGTCACAGAGGTACCCAGAACACCGGAAAAAAGGTTACAAACTGCCCTGTGTGGCCTCATGACGCTACAATGTAAATCCTGTCAGAACCCCATTGTTACGAGTTCAGAGGGGTCAAATATCGGAACAATGTAAACAAACTCCTAACTCAGTGATTTGGGCAAAATGTGAAGGTTTTTTTGTCAAGAAATAGTATTTTACATAAAATAAATGTTATAGGAACACAAAATGGGCATATCTAGAGCATAAAATTATAAAAATCAACAAAACAAAACTGATGCAGTTCACGATGAGAAGTGTCCTTGTGTGCTTACGTAAGATCAGTCCCAAACTTGTTCTAAAAACCTGACGAGCTCAGATTTGAAGACTGTGCTTACGTAAGAAAATAATAGATTTCAAGTCCTTGCTTACATTTTCTTGCTTGAGATCGTTTCAAAAATCGGGCCTAGGGCCTAAATTTTATATATTCAAGATATTTTTCAGATGCCAGATGAAAATCATTGTTGACTTCCATCAAATTCATGTTAATAAGCATGACAATCAACACACTCTTCTCATCTCTTATGACAATTTCCACAATAATATTCCTTCATGGAGTTTTTATCAATTTGGATAAAGTGACCAAGTAAACTAAATCATCCCCAAATATCTTAAATTTTGGAATAAACTTTTCAAGGTAAGTTTGTGATGACACTACATGCAAATTGCATTCTCTAATTGTGATGATCAGGTTTTTTGGTCTTGAAAATGTGAAGTTTGACCATGTCAACGTTTTGGTGCTGCTAGTGCCACGTTTTGGTACTGTTAGTGCCACGTTTTGGTGCCGTTAGTGCCACGTTTTGGTGCCGTTAGTGCCACATTTTGGTGCTGTTAGTGCCACGTTTTGGTGCCGCTAGTGCCACGTTTTGGTGCCATTAGTGCCACGTTTTGGTGCAGCTAGTGCCACGTTTTGGTGCCGTTAGTGCAACATTTTGGTGCTATTAGTGCCACGTTTGGTGCCATTAGTGCCACCTTTTGGTGCCATTAGTGCCACGTTTTGGTGCTGCTAGTGCCACGTTTTGGTGCCATTAGTGCCACGTTTTGGTACTGTTAGTGCCATGTTTTGGTGCTGTTAGTGCCACGTTTTGGTACTGTTAGTTCCACGTTTTGGTGCCGTTAGTGCCATGTTTTGGTGCCATTAGTGCCACGTTTTGGTGCTGTTAGTGCCACGTTTTGGTACTGTTAGTGCCATGTTTTGGTGCCGCTAGTGCCACATTTTGGTGCTGTTAGTGCCACGTTTTGGTGCCGCTAGTGCCACGTTTTGGTGCCATTAGTGCCACACTTTGGTGCTGTTAGTGCCACGTTTTGGTGCCGTTAGAGCCACGTTTTGGTGCAGCTAGTGCCACGTTTTGGTGCCGTTAGTGCCACATTTTGGTGCCATTAGTGCCACGTTTGGTGCCATTAGTGCCACGTTTTGGTGCCATTAGTGCCACGTTTTGGTGCTGCTAGTGCCACGTTTTGGTGCCATTAGTGCCACGTTTTGGTACTGTTAGTGCCATGTTTTGGTGCTGTTAGTGCCACGTTTTGGTGCAGTTAGTGCCACGTTTTGGTGCTGTTAGTGCCACGTTTTGGTGCTGTTAGTGCAACGTTTTGGTGCTGTTAGTGCCACGTTTTGGTGCTGTTAGTGCCACGTTTTGGTGCCGCTAGTGCCACGTTTTTGGTGCCGCGAGTGCCACGTTTTGGTGCTGTTAGTGCCACGTTTTGGTACTGTTAGTTCCACGTTTTGGTGCCGTTAGTGCCACGTTTTGGTGCTGTTAGTGCCACGTTTTGGTGCCGTTAGTGCCATGTTTTTGGTGCCGTTAGTGCCACGTTTTGGTGCTGTTAGTGCCATGTTTTGGTGCCATTAGTGCCACGTTTTGGTGCTGTTAGTGCCACGTTTTGGTACTGTTAGTGCCATGTTTTGGTGCCGCTAGTGCCACGTTTTGGTGCCGTTAGTGCCACGTTTTGGTGCCATTAGTGCCACGTTTTGGTACTGTTAGTGCCACGTTTTGGTGCCTTTAGGATGAATGTAAAGTGATCCAAGGCAATAAAACCCTCGTAGTCATATAGATCACAGAAAACTGTCAGCATTTTGTAGTTCATTAAAATTAAATGGTTCCCATTCTTGTCATCTAGATCCATTTCCTTACCTTTCCCCTCTCCAAATTACTGTTCCTAACCATTTTTTTGTCAAATATTTTACTCTGTTAATCTTTTGCAGGAAGCAGAAAGTAGAGGTGATGTGAAGAAGCATGCAGCACCCCAGTGTATCGATTTCCATTGAAATACTTAAATATTGCTCAGTGTTGGATCCCTGAAACTTCATATTTGTAGAGATATATGTCGGACATTTAGTCGATGACGGCTAACAAGTACTTATCAGTAACTGAAGTCAAATTTCCTGACTTTTCCCGACCCCATTTCCAATTTCCTTACTTTTTCTGAATTCTGAATTCCTGAAGATGGGATATTATAAAAAGTATGTATGTAGTACAAAAATATATTTGTTTGGAATTGAAAAGTTTTATTTGTTTGTTTGTGAGGCAGTTGTGGTGCAGAGATAGTGGCCATTCATGTTGTGTCTGGGTCAAGCAATCTCTAAGCTGCCTATTAGTGAGATGGTGAGGAGATAGAGTGGCAAGCGGTCCACAGCTGCTCGCGTAAGCACCGTTAAATTGTCACATGCACGCAGACTTCATACTCGGCCTGTTGTCTCCATCAGCCTTATATCAGCAGAACTTTCCAACTAACACGGGGAGACTACAGATTCTCCCCATTTAACAAGAGATTAAATGATTTGTCCATATATCGAACTACGATAATAATATGTTATTTTTTTAGTAACGGATGTTTCACTATCAACATAACATTATGTCTTTTGTATATTTAACCAGCAAAGTAACCTGTACAGAAAAACAGAAGCGCCATCTGGGGATAAAGTCACATAATGTGTGGACATCAAGTGAATGACATTCTTATTGTGTTTTTTTCAAAATAAATCATTCAGAAAAGGTTTTGTTTTGTAAAATGTCACACTAAAACATTAAAAGACTCCAACTGGTCAAAACTTGCAGTCGCTCAAATATGGCCTAAAATAACCTATTTTGCCCACTATAACCCATAAGTTCCAAAAGTTCCTTAGAGCAAAATTATATCGGAAAGGACAAGTGAATGGACAAAAAAGAGTGGAGGGTTGGACGAACAGACTGACAAACTGATGGACACAGGACAAAGTAATTTATAAGGGGTTCTGGAAGTCATTTTGAAATACCTCAAATAATATTTCCTTGTCAACTCTATTAGAGTACTTCTTGAAAGGCCTTCAGTGTATGTACATGAAGGTGCAGCTACTGTTTATATCAGCTACTGTTTATACTAGTACTGTTTATATCAGCAACTGTTTATATCAGCAACTGTTTATATCAGCAACTGTTTATATCAGCAACTGTTTATATCAGCAACTGTTTATATCAGCAACTGTTTATATCAGCAACTGTTTATATCAGCTACTGTTTATATCAGCAACTGTTTATATCAGCAACTGTTTATATCAGCAACTGTTTATATCAGCAACTGTTTATATCAGCAACTGTTTATATCAGCAACTGTTTATATCAGCTACTGTTTATATCAGCAACTGTTTATATCAGCAACTGTTTATATCAGCTACTGTTTATATCAGCTACTGTTTATTTCAGGTAGAGATTAATCACTCCACCAGAGCAGTTTTTCTGCATGTAGCAGAAGGTTGCCTCATGTATGTTGTCAGTCCATGTACCAGAAGGTTGCCTCGTGCTTGTTGTCAGTCCATGCTTGTTGTGAGTCCATGCTTGTTGTCAGTCGATGCTTGTTGTCAGTCCATGCTTGTTGTCAGTCGATGCTTGTTGTCAGTCCATGCTTGTTGTCAGTCGATGCTTGTTGTCAGTCCATGCTTGTTGTCAGTCGATGCTTGTTGTCAGTCGATGCTTGTTGTCAGTCCATGCTTGTTGTCAGTCCATGCTTGTTATCAGTCCATGCTTGTTGTCAGTCCATGCTTGTTGTCAGTCGATGCTTGTTGTCAGTCCATGCTTGTTGTCAGTCCATGCTTGTTGTCAGTCCATGCTTGTTGTCAGTCCATGCTTGTTGTCAGGTCATGCTTGTTGTCAGCCCATGCTTGTTGTCAGTCGATGCTTGATGTCAGTCGATGCTTGTTGTCAGTCCATGCTTGTTGTCAGGTCATGCTTGTTGTCAGCCCATGCTTGTTGTCAGTCGATGCTTGATGTCAGTCGATGCTTGTTGTCAGTCCATGCTTGTTGTCAGTCGATGCTTGTTGTCAGTCCATGCTTGTTGTCAGTCCATGGTTGTTGTCAGTCCATGCTTGTTGTCAGTCCATGCTTGTTGTCAGTCCATGTAGCTGAAGGTTGCCTCGTGCTTGTTGTCAGTCCATGTATCTGAAGGTTGCCTCATGTATGTTGTCAGTCCATGTACCAGAAGGTTGCCTCATGCTTGTTGTCAGTCCATGCTTGTTGTCAGTCGATGCTTGTTGTAAGTCCATGCTTGTTGTCAGTCCATGCTTGTTATCAGTCCATGCTTGTTGTCAGTCCATGCTTGTTATCAGTCCATGCTTGTTGTCAGTCGATGCTTGTTGTCAGTCGATGCTTGTTGTCAGTCGATGCTTGTTGTCAGTCCATGGTTGTTGTCAGTCCATGCTTGTTGTCAGTCCATGCTTGTTGTCAGTCCATGTAGCTGAAGGTTGCCTCGTGCTTGTTGTCAGTCCATGTAGCTGAAGGTCGCCTCGTGCTTGTTGTCAGTCCATGTAGCTGAAGGTTGCCTCGTGCTTGTTGTCAGTCCATGTAGCTGAAGGTTGCCTCGTGCTTGTTGTCAGTCGATGCTTGTTGTCAGTCCATGCTTGTTGTCAGTCCATGTAGCTGAAGGTTGCCTCGTGCTTGTTGTCAGTCCATGCTTGTTGTCAGCCCATGCTTGTTGTCAGTCGATGCTTGTTGTCAGTCGATGCTTGTTATCAGTCGATGCTTGTTGTCAGTCCATGCTTGTTGTCAGTCCATGTAGCTGAAGGTCGCCTCATGCTTTTTGTCAGTCCATGCTTGTTGTCAGTCCATGCTTGTTGTCAGTCGATGCTTGTTGTCAGTCGATGCTTGTTGTCAGTCCATGCTTGTTGTCAGTCCATGCTTGTTGTCAGTCCATGCTTGTTGTCAGTCCATGCTTGTTGTCAGTCCATGTAGCTGAAGGTTGCCTCGTGCTTGTTGTCAGTCCATGTAGCTGAAGGTTGCCTCGTGCTTGTTGTCAGTCCATGTAGCTGAAGGTTGCCTCGTGCTTGTTGTCAGTCCATGTAGCTGAAGGTCGCCTCGTGCTTGTTGTCAGTCCATGTAGCTGAAGGTCGCCTCATGCTTGTTGTCAGTCGATGCTTGTTGTCAGTCGATGCTTGTTGTCAGTCCATGCTTGTTATCAGTCCATGCTTGTTGTCAGTCCATGCTTGTTGTCAGTCGATGCTTGTTGTCAGTCGATGCTTGTTGTCAGTCCATGGTTGTTGTCAGTCCATGCTTGTTGTCAGTCCATGCTTGTTGTCAGTCCATGTAGCTGAAGGTTGCCTCGTGCTTGTTGTCAGTCCATGTAGCTGAAGGTTGCCTCGTGCTTGTTGTCAGTCCATGTATCTGAAGGTTGCCTCGTGCTTGTTGTCAGTCGATGCTTGTTGTCAGTCGATGCTTGTTGTCAGTCCATGCTTGTTGTCAGTCCATGTAGCTGAAGGTCGCCTCGTGCTTGTTGTCAGTCCATGTAGCTGAAGGTCGCCTCATGCTTGTTGTCAGTCGATGCTTGTTGTCAGTCCATGCTTGTTGTCAGTCCATGCTTGTTATCAGTCCATGCTTGTTGTCAGTCCATGCTTGTTATCAGTCGATGCTTGTTGTCAGTCGATGCTTGTTGTCAGTCGATGCTTGTTGTCAGTCCATGCTTGTTGTCAGTCCATGCTTGTTGTCAGTCCATGTATCTGAAGGTCGCCTTGTGCTTGTTATCAGTCGATGCTTGTTGTCAGTCCATGCTTGTTGTCAGTCCATGTAGCTGAAGGTTGCCTCGTGCTTGTTGTCAGTCCATGCTTGTTGTCAGTCCATGCTTGTTGTGAGTCCATGTATCTGAAGGTCGCCTCATGCTTGTTGTCAGTCGATGCTTGTTGTCAGTCAATGCTTGTTGTGAGTCCATGCTTGTTGTCAGTCCATGTAGCTGAAGGTCGCCTCATGCTTGTTGTCAGTCCATGTAGCTGAAGGTCGCCTCATGCTTGTTGTCAGTCCATGCTTGTTGTCAGTCCATGCTTGTTGTGAGTCCGTGCTTGTTGTCAGTCCATGCTTGTTGTCAGTCCATGCTTGTTGTCAGTCGATGCTTGTTGTCAGTCCATGCTTGTTGTCAGTCGATGCTTGTTGTCAGTCCATGCTTGTTGTCAGTCGATGATTGTTGTCAGTCCATGCTTGTTGTCAGTCGATGATTGTTGTCAGTCCATGCTTGTTGTCAGTCCATGCTTGTTGTCAGTCACTGAGCACATTCCAGACGCCTGCAGCTGTTGTGGCCTGTCACTCACACACTCTGCCAATCTGCCTTCCCATAGACATGACAAATACTCGGCAATACCATCTCGTGCTTTAAGGACTAGTTGATACTCAAACTGAATGGCATAATATTAGACGGACATTACATTACAAAACGTCTGTCAAGAAACATCAAATGAATAACCCAACATAGATGGTGACCAATAAGAAGATCTTCTATCAAGATTTGAGGTAAGTCTAGAAATTAAATTACTTACAGGTGAAATGAAACATTTTCTTTTCCTTTTAAACCTTTACTTTGGGGTATGGCTGTAAATGAGAAATTGCCCCAATGCAAACAGCCGGTTCGGTTTACAAATGCTGTAAGTAATAAACTGCCCCTGCAGAAACTCGTTGAAAATTGTTGAGATTTTGCATGCTCGTAATTACACACATATATTCATGAAAGCAACTCCAGTCAGGAGACAAGTTTGCACAGAAGATAAATCAAGGAGTCTGTTTTGCATATGAATAATTCAGCAACAAATATCTTGGCCACGAGGGATATTTTGTGTGAAGAACCTATTAAGCTGACCATAAGTAGCAGGTGGCAGGATATATAGGGATATAGAGGATATATAGGCCTGGGGATATATAGGCCGGGGGATATAGGAGATATATAGGCCAGGGGGATATAGGGGATATATAGGCCTGGTGGATATAGGGGATATAAAGGCCCGGGGGATATAGGGGCCGGGGGATATAGGGGATATATAGGCTTTGGGGGATATAGGATATATAGGCTTGGGGGATATAGGGGCCGGGGGATATAGAGGATATATAGGGGATATATAGGCCTGGGGGATATAGGGGATATAGAGGATATATAGGCCGGGGGTATATAGGGGAGATATAGGCCCGGGGTATATAGAGAATATATAGGCCTGGGGGATATAGGGGATATATAGGCCTGGGGGATATAGGGGATATATAGGCTGGGGGGATATAGGGGATATATAGGCCGGGGGATATAGGGATATAGAGGATATATAGGCCTATGGGATATAGGGGATATATAGGCCTGGGGGATATAGGGGATATATAGGCCAGGGGGGTATAGGGGATATATAGGCTTGGGGGATATAGGGGATATATAGGCCTGGGGGATATAGGGGATATATAGGCCTGGGGGATATATAGGCCTGGGGGATATAGGGGATATATAGGCCTGGGGGATATAGGGGATATAGGGGATAGAGGGCTAGGTAAATGGTATAATCTGAATATGTAATTCTGTTCGCAGGATACCTATCCTAGATCCCATCTACACCAGAGGGCAGGATACCTGTCCTAAATCCCATCTACACCAGGCAGCAGGATACCTGTCCTAGACCCCATCTACACCAGACAGCAGGATACCTGTCCTAGACCCCATCTACACCAGAGGGCAGGATACCTGTCCTAAATCCCATCTACACCAGGCAGCAGGATACCTGTCCTAGACCCCATCTACACCAGAGGGCAGGATACCTGTCCTAGACCCCATCTACACCAGACAGCAGGATACCTGTCCTAGACCCCATCTACACCAGAGGGCAGGATACCTATCCTAGATCCCATCTACACCAGACAGCAGGATACCTGTCCTAGATCCCATCTACATCAGAGGGCAGGATACCTGTCCTAGACCCCATCTACACCAGACAGCAGGATACCTGTCCTAGACCCCATCTACACCAGAGGGCAGGATACCTGTCCTAGATCCCATCTCCACCAGGCAGCAGGATACCTGTCCTAGATCCCATCTACACCAGGCAGCAGGATACCTGTCCTAGACCCCATCTACACCAGACAGCAGGATACCTGTCCTAGATCCCATCTACATCAGAGGGCAGGATACCTGTCCTAGATCCCATCTACACCAGACAGCAGGATACCTGTCCTAGATCCCATCTACACCAGAGGGCAGGATACCTGTCCTAGATCCCATCTACACCAGGCAGCAGGATACCTGTCCTAGATCCCATCTACACCAGGCAGCAGGATACCTGTCCTAGATCCCATCTACACCAGGCAGCAGGATACCTGTCCTAGATCCCATCTACACCAGGCAGCAGGATACCTGTCCTAGATCCCATCTACACCAGAGGGCAGGATACCTGTCCTAGATCCCATCTACACCAGAGGGCAGGATACCTGTCCTAGATCCCATCTACACCAGACAGCAGGATACCTGTCCTAGATCCCATCTACACCAAAGGCCAGGATACCTGTCCTAGACCCCATCTACATCAGAGGGCAGGATACCTGTCCTAGATCCCATCTTCACCAGAGGGCAGGATACCTGTCCTAGATCCCATCTACACCAGACGGCAGGATACCTGTCCTAGATCCCATCTACACCAGAGGGCAGGATACCTGTCCTAGATCCCATCTACACCAGGCAGCAGGATACCTGTCCTAGACCCCATCTACACCAGACAGCAGGATACCTGTCCTAGATCCCATCTACACCAGAGGGCAGGATACCTGTCCTAGATCCCATCTACACCAGACAGCAGGATACCTGTCCTAGATCCCATCTACACCAAAGGCCAGGATACCTGTCCTAGACCCCATCTACATCAGAGGGCAGGATACCTGTCCTAGATCCCATCTACACCAAAGGCCAGGATACCTGTCCTAGACCCCATCTACATCAGAGGGCAGGATACCTGTCCTAGATCCCATCTACACCAGAGGGCAGGATACCTGTCCTAGATCCCATCTACACCAGGCAGCAGGATACCTGTCCTAGATCCCATCTACACCAGACGGCAGGATACCTGTCCTAGATCCCATCTACACCAGACAGCAGGATACCTGTCCTAAATCCCATCTACACCAGGCAGCAGGATACCTGTCCTAGATCCCATCTACACCAGAGGGCAGGATACCTGTCCTAGATCCCATCTACACCAGGCAGCAGGATACCTGTCCTAGATCCCATCTACACCAGAGGGCAGGATACCTGTCCTAGATCCCATCTACACCAGAGGGCAGGATACCTGTCCTAAATCCCATCTACAACAGAGGGCAGGATACCTGTCCTAAATCCCATCTACACCAGAGGGCAGGATACCTGTCCTAGATCCCATCTACACCAGGCAGCAGGATACCTGTCCTAGATCCCATCTACACCAAAGGCCAGGATACCTGTCCTAGACCCCATCTACATCAGAGGGCAGGATACCTGTCCTAGATCCCATCTTCACCAGAGGGCAGGATACCTGTCCTAGACCCCATCTACATCAGAGGGCAGGATACCTGTCCTAGATCCCATCTACACCAAAGGCCAGGATACCTGTCCTAGATCCCATCTACACCAAAGGCCAGGATACCTGTCCTAGACCCCATCTACATCAGAGGCCAGGATACCTGTCCTAGACCCCATCTACATCAGAGGGCAGGATACTACAGGATACTGTAACTATACACTGGGACTAAAACAACCTTAAAATTATACTCATCAACTAGTGACTAAAACAACTAAAGATCAAGCTGTTGTCATGATGAATAGCACGGCAGTCCCAATAGATGGAAACTATTCTGACCAGTCAAACTTCACACCATGTGACCAGTCAAACTTCACACCATGTGACCAGTCAAACTTCACACCATGTGACCAGTCAAACTTCACACCATTTGACCAGTCAAACTTCACACCATTTGACCTGACTACATCATTCACATTTGATATCAGTGCCAGAGTGTATTATTTACTTGCCCAGCCCCACAATATTGTTGCCCTTATTTTGGGATTTTTAGCAGTGTTCCTGAACATTCTGTCTATAATGGCTATTTTGAGGACAAGAAGCTCAATGACTTCCCACTACCGCTTCATAGTAAGCCTTGCCTTGTCAGACGTTCTTATTGGCTTGACAGTTACCGCCTACTTCATAAATCGCATTGTCAACCCATCATTTGGAACAAGGATAGGAACATGGCAAATGAGAATTCAGGGTGCTTGCTCATTTGTGCTGATCAAAGCACTTAACACGACATCCCTGAACATTTCTCTTCTCAACCTGATGGGCATGGCCATTGACCACTTCCTGGCCATCCTCAAGCCACTCCACTACCCCAGCCTCATGAACAAACAAAGGGCTTCCATCATGATCATTGCGTTCTGGATTGTTGCCATTCTGTGTGGATACTCTGATTTCCTATCTGTGTATCCATATTACACGAGGCTACTTGGCAGATGGAACTTTTGTGAGCTGGTCAGTGAGAATCCCTACCAGGAGGAGTACTTCACGTTTGCTATAGCTATAATCTGCCTCCTCGTCATGTCCTTCACATATGTTAGAATGTTTATCGCCATCAAACAACGCCATCAAAATGTAGGACCTGTCCGCCAAGAAAACCAGAGAAATAAGAAAGCCTTGCTGACGACTCTTCTGATACTGTTCTCCTTCATTCTATGCTGGCTCCCCATTTGTCTCTTCCAAATAATAATGATCATCAAAATCAAATTCCACTTCACACTCAACCTCAATGTCAAGGTTCTCACTCAAGTGGACAAGTATCTCTTTGATCTTCTTTTAGTTAATGCCATTTTGGATCCTATCATTTATGCTATACGGATGAGGGAGGTCAAGTACGGATACAGGAAACTGTTCTGGGTATGCTACCAGCATATTGCTCAGGACAGACATTACAGCATAGACCTAACTCACAGCACAATGGTCGACAGTGATCGCAAGACGAGCCGCATGTCAATGACCATGGGATCCGTCAGGCTGATGGATAACAACCAATGGCATCGCGGCAGCAACCAATGGCATCGCGGCAGCAACAAATGGCATCGCGGCGGCAACAAGAGAAACATAAAATCGCAAGCTCAACACTTTGAAAGTGATTCCAATGCATAAAGAATAGGAACTATTTATGTCAAGTCTAAAAGATGGAAAGTTCAGCTCATAATCAACATATGCCTGAGGAAAACCAGGACATCTTTATCTGTTTTATTTAAGGATATGTACAAAGTTGATCATTTTGTTGAACAGGCAATATATGAACTGCCCTCCACAGACCATGATAACAATGTTGACTTTAAAACAATATATGATGTCTTGAAACCTAAATATTATCCCTAATTGCCACCCCAGGGGCGGAAACATTGCCTCTGAGGGGGCTGCTAATATGTGACTGGCTGATATGCCAAGACCAGGGTTCAAAATTGACTGTTTTTCAGATTTACAACAGATAAGAAATGGTCACATCTTGTTGGACTTGAAGAATAGTTTGATGGCAAGAATAAGTGTACAGTACAGTATTATTCAATATAATTTAGATGAACTAATAATTTAAATAAATATGTCAGTCCAGACACAAAACAACTAAGTATCTTAAGTATTGAAAATGACAATCTTTTATTATCAGTGTTGAGCCCTATAGTTCCCTCACTTGACCACATGCCTATAGGGTAATTAACCAATTAAGTCTGGGGTGTGCTACTGGGCACCATACTGTGACCGACATACTCTGACCCTCACCCAGCATTCAGGTGTCAGATCTTACACATTGATACAACATGAGGAGTTATTTACAATGTAACATCACCTGAAATTGAGAAATATTAAACAGGTGTTTGTGGCAAATATTACAAGGGGTGTGTGTTTTCTTTGATATGTTTGCATGAGTATTGCAAGTGAAGTTGTGAGTACTGATTACATATTAATTACTGAGATAGCAAACCCCTGTGGATTTTAAGTCTGCTGCTCCACTACCCCAGCCACCAAGGCCTGGTCTGCAGATAGACTTTGGACAGGAGGTGGTTATTAGGGATAATATGGTATTTATAACATGGTTGTTACACAAATTTCACTTTGGCCAGATAACTTTCTGGGTATCTTTCATGACAAAGACATATTAGAAAACCTTAACCCCTAATGGATGGGAAGGATGTCAACATCCACCACCGGCAATGGACGGGAAGGACATTCATATCCGCATTGTTCTGGATTGATGATGCTGTAACATTCTGTAGGGCTACAATTTGTTACAATATAATCCTGATAATGACTCCAGACAGCTTGGGCCTACTGAACAAGCATAAGCCAGATAATGTCTGGGAATGAATAACAAGTAAGATGCCAACTTTCAACATTTCATGATGCCAACTTTCAACATTTCATGATGCCAACTCTCAAATGGTGAAATAATGGAAAAGGAAGAACAATTTAGAAATGTCTGCAAGGGTTAGATGAGTTTGTCAGGTGATGTTGGAGCTTGAGATTGTGTGATGTTGGAGGTTGAGATTGTAAGGTCAAGGCCTTCTTGGATTCTGGATATCTCACTCTAATCCTGAATCCATTGGCCTGGTGGACTTTCTCAGTGTATACAAGACTGTGTCTTCAAATAGTTATTTTCTTAGTGCATATAGGTCTATGACCTGACCTGGATAGGTGACTGGAAATCTTTGATATAAATGATGATGACTGACCTTTGATTTTCTATCAGCCATATATTTCATCCAAAGAAACAAAACCTCAGGCATTTCAATTTAAAATTATTCACAGGATTGTTCCATGCAATAAATGGTTGTATAATCAAAATGTTATTTCATCACCGTTATGTGACTCCTGTGATGGTTATGAAACAGATACAATAATACACCACTGGGTTGAATGCTGTGGTGTATATGCTTTCTGGAGGAGCCTTGAGAAATGGTTTAAGAATACAGTATTGCAACATACCATGTTTCTCTGTCAAAGAAGCACATAATCTTCAGCATTTATTATGAAAATAACCATAATATTCAGATAAATTACATCATTCTATTGGCAAAATGGTATATCCAAACTCAGATATATCAAAGTAAGTGTATCAATTTTTATAACTTTTTGCCTTATTTAAAATCACAACTAGACGGAAAAACTAATTTGTACATTGAAAAATGAACACAAATTTGACTCAATATGGGGAGAAATATTTGACAGAATATAAACAGTCTTTAGACTTCCCATATTTTGAACGACACTGGATAACATCCTTTGGTACTAACACATTTTAATTTGTAGTTGTATTTTATGTAAATTGTTGATGCTATAGGTAATCCCTGTGTGGATTATGGCAATATATTCTTTGTATCACATAGCGTGCTGTGGTGTTATTGTAATGTTGTCTAATTAGTAATAAAAGTAAAAAAAAAAAGCAAAAAAAAAAGCAAAAAAAAAGCAGGGAAACGCATTTGATCAAAGGCTCAATCCCCCAGGAATATTGTTTTGCTGAAAGTGTCAAGTACTGTGCTGTACTTTTGTGGTCACTGTTGTGATCTGTAATGGTGTCAATGGACGAACACCAATAGACAAACATGCCTCTATAAGCCAAATCACTCCATTGTCCCAAGTTGTGCAACTGTTAGCAAACATTTACTAAGCAGTGGATGATAAAGATACTAGACTTGTCTACTGTCAAGTGGCACAGATAGTTATGTTGGTAATGTTGTATATGTGGTTTATCTTTCCACATTAGTTGTTAACCTAATATCCAGGAATAATATCTAACTTAATATTGATTATACTGTGTTGTACATGTAGTAGGTATCAAAAGTTACAAAAAATCCTTGTATCTCTATTATATGTGTATTTGATCAATCATTGATTACCAAGTTCTAAATGTATTCTGCAATATATATGGCATAAAATCCTGATTCACCATTGGGAATCATTGTATTATGTGGCAGTGTGTTGGCAACCCAGGATATAAATCTACATTCTTCATTACTAATCCCTCCTTCCTCATCCCCAGAAATCATGTAGTCATATCTGAATGTGAATAAAAAGATAAAAATTAAATCTATCTTAAGTTGGATTGTTATTAAACATCTTTAAGTTATTGTTACTAGTTGAGTGGATTGTGCATATAATAAACTCCATGATGTAAATAATATTATTCTATATTTTCAAACACTGACTGGATAGGCTGCTACCTGTCAAATACCGGCTGAATAGGCTGCTACCTGTCAAATACTGGCTGAATAGGCTAGTACCTGTCAAATACTGGCTGAATAGGCTGCTACCTATCAAACACTGGCTGAATAGGCTGCTACCTATCAAATACTGGCTGAATAGGCTGCTATCTGTCAAATACTGGCTGAATAGGCTGCTACCTGTCAAATACCGGCTGAATAGGCTGCTACCTGTCAAATACTAACTGAATAGGCTGCTGCCTGTCAAATACTGGCTGAATAGGCTGCTGCCTGTCAAATACTGGCTGAATAGGCTACTGCCTGTCAAATACTGGCTGAATAGGCTGCTACCTGTCAAATACTGGCTGAATAGGCTGCTACCTGTCAAATACTGGCTGAATAGGCTGCTACCTGTCAAATACTGGCTGAATAGGCTGCTGCCTATCAAATACTGGCTGAATAGGCTGCTACCTGTCAAATACTGGCTGAATAGGCTGCTACCTATAAAATACTGGCTGAATAGGCTGCTACCTATCAAACACTGGCTGAATAGGCTGCTACCTGTCAAATACTGGCTGAATAGGCTGCTGCCTGTCAAATACTGGCTGAATAGGCTGGTACCTGTCAATTACGGGTTGAATAGGCTGCTACCTGTCAAACACTGGCTAAATAGGCTGCTACCAAATACTGGCTGAATAGGCTGCTGCCTGTCAAATACTGGCTGAATAGGCTGCTACCTATCAAATACTGGCTGAATAGGCTGCTACCTGTCAAATACTGGCTGAATAGGCTGGTACCTGTCAAATACCGGCTGAATAGGCTGCTACCTGTCGAATACTGGCTGAATAGGCTGCTGCCTATCAAACACTGGCTGAATAGGCTGGTACCTGTCAAATACTGGCTGAATAGGCTGGTACCTGTCAAACACTGGCTGAATAGGCTGCTACCTATCAAACACTGGCTGAATAGGCTGCTACCTATCAAACACTGGCTGAATAGGCTGCTGCCTGTCAAATACTGGCTGAATAGGCTGCTACCTGTCAAATACTGGCTGAATAGGCTGCTACCTATCAACTAATGGCTGAATAGGCTGCTACCTGTCAAATACTGGCTGAATAGGCTGCTATCTGTCAAACACTGGCTGAATAGGCTGCTACCTGTCAAATACTGGCTGAATAGGCTGCTACCTGTCAAATACCGGCTGAATAGGCTGCTACCTGTCAAATACTGGCTGAATAGGCTGCTACCTATCAAATACTGGCTGAATAGGCTGCTACCTATCAACTAATGGCTGAATAGACTGCTACCTGTCAAATACTGGCTGAATAGGCTGCTGCCTGTCAAATACTGGCTGAATAGGCTGTGTAATAAATGCAAAACTATTTTCGCTGATCCACAACAGTAGCACGTCAGAGTTGCATGGTGCACCGCGCTGACACCTAGTGGCAGACCTGCTGTTTTCAATCTCTATTTCAATATCTCTGGTCAGGATCTTACTAGGCTGGAATCTTACCTTGCCACAGAGGGGCCATATATTGTGCGGATGTTGTCCATCTGTGTGGAACCAGGCGGAGTCCTCACATCTGCTACACTCTCACCGTGCTTTAATATAAATAAAAACAAACACTATAAGTATTATGTGAAATTACTAGTGATGGATATGGTTACGTCAAACAATAACTAAAACCTATTAACCTATGCAGACATGCAATACTGTTTAATAAAACACATAAGCTAAATACATCTCAGCAATTTCACACAAAAGCAGGTCAAGATCATCATGCCAATAAAACCAAAATGAAATGCCGTTCAATGACAATGCAATGACGATGGCCATGGACAGACAGACAGACATCATTGGCTCCAAAATTACTCCTTTGGCTGGGCAAGGGTAAAACAAAATTGCAAAAGAGCAAAATTATTTTCAATAGATTTCTGTCGGGTCAGCACTGTGTGAGTGATCCTTGTGTCGGGTCAGCACTGTGTGAGTGATCCTTGTGTCAGGTCAGCACTGTGAGTGATCCTTGTGTCAGGTCAGCACTGTGTGAGTGATCCTTGTGTAAGGTCAGCACTGTGTGAGTGGTCCTTTTGTCAGGTCAGCACTGTGGGCGATCCTTGTGTCGGGTCAGCCCTGTGTGAGTGATCCTTGTGTCAGGTCAGCACTATTGGAGTGATACTTGTGTCAGGTCAGCACTGTGAGTGATCCTTGTGTCAAGTCAGCACTGTGTGAGCGATCCTTGTGTCAGGTCAGCACTGTGTGAGTGATCATTGTGTCGGGTCAGCACTGTGTGAGTGATCCTTGTGTCAGGTCAGCACTGTGTGAGTGATCCTTGTGCCAGGTCAGCATTGTGAGTGATCCTTGTGTCGGGTCAGCACTGTGTGAGTGATCCTTGTGTCAGGTCAGCACTGTGTGAGTGATCCTTGTGTCAGGTCAGCACTGTGTGAGTGATCCTTGTGCCAGGTCAGCAGTGTGAGTGATCCTTGTGTCGGGTCAGCATTGTGTGAGTGATCCTTGTGTCGGGTCAGCACTGTGAGTGATCCTTGTGTCAGGTCAGCACTGTGAGTGATCCTTGTGTCGGGTCAGCACTGTGAGTGATCCTTGTGTTGGGTCAGCACTGTGAGTGATCCTTGTGTCAGGTCAGCACTGTGTGAGTGATCCTTATGGCGGGTCAGCACTGTGTGAGTGATCCTTGTGTCAGGTCAGCACTGTGAGTGATCCTTGTGTCGGGTCAGCACTGTGTGAGTGATCCTTGTGTCGGGTCAGCACTGTGTGAGTGATCCTTGTGCCGGGTCAGCACTGTGTGTTTGTTTGTTTGTTTGGGGTTTTACATCACTTTCAACATTATTTCAGTTATTTCGTGATGAGACCTACTTGTAACAGATATAGTGCTGCCTCACTGAATTGTCATGTCGCAGGTCCTTGACATGACAACCCACCCGGTCACAGATTTACAAGGACAACGGGTTAACCCTTTGGCATGGGCCTCAGCTCATGTGTGAAATTGTGTCATGAATTCAACCTCGCCACGGCCGGGATTCGAACCCACGACCTTTGGATCACCACAGAGGAACTGGTGCTAAGCTGGCACTCTAACCAACTGCGCCACGGCCCGTGGCCCAGCACTGTGTGAGTGATCCTTGTGTCGGGTCAGCACTGTGTGAGTGATCCTTGTATCAGGTCAGCACTGTGAGTGATCCTTGTGTCAGGTCAGCACTGTGTGAGTGATCCTTGTGTCAGGTCAGCACTGTGTGAGTGGTCCTTTTGTCAGGTCAGCACTGTGGGCGATCCTTGTGTCGGGTCAGCACTGTGTGAGTGATCCTTGTGTCGGGTCAGCACTGTGTGAGTGATCCTTGTGTCGGGTCAGCATTGTGAGTGATCCTTGTGTCAGGTCAGCACTGTGTTAGTGATCCTTGTGTCGGGTCAGCACTGTGTGAGTGATCCTTGTGTCAGGTCAGCACTGTGTGAGTGATCCTTGTGTCAGGTCAGCACTGTGTGAGTGATCCTTGTGTCGGGTCAGCACTGTGTGAGTGATTCTTGTGTCAGGTCAGCACTGTATGAGTGATCCTTGTGTCGGGTCAGCACTGTGTGAGTGATCCTTGTGTCAGGTCAGCACTGTGTGAGTGATCCTTGTGTCAGGTCAGCACTGTGTGAGTGATCCTTTTGTCAGGTCAGCACTGTGTGAGTGATCCTTGTGTCGGGTCAGCACTGTGTGAGTGATCCTTGTGTCAGGTCAGCACTGTGTGAGTGATCCTTGTGTCAGGTCAGCACTGTGTGAGTGATCCTTGTGTCGGGTCAGCACTGTGTGAGTGATCCTTGTGTCGGGTCAGCACTGTGTGAGTGATCTTTGTGTCGGGTCAGCACTGTGAGTGATCCTTGTGTCGGGTCAGCACTGTGTGAGTGATCCTTGTGTCACTTTTTTAAAAGACTGCAATGCAGTATCGAATGTGCAAAACCAGAGTTATTGGGTGGGAATAATATATAAAATAGTTAATATCAATATTAAATCGAGTTGAGAAACTTAGAGGACTATTTAATAATACAAATAGTCGATTTTGAAAATCAGCTCCTGTGACCTTGAAAATAGCTCAAGGTCACCCAATATCCAACTTATTGAAGCCTCTCATAGGTTGATCATATCTACTAAGTTATATTAATATTGCTGTATTTTGACAGAAAATAGAGCATTCACAGGCAAAGTTGCTCTAGTGCTGATCGTGCCCTTGAACTCAACCCAAGGTCACAAAAAGTTCGGCCAAAAAAATTTCCCAGGCCTACATATTATCATTTTATAGTATCTAGTCCTAAAGTCTAAGCGTAAAGAATTGATGAAGAAAACAAAGTGTGGCGGCGGACGCGGCGGACGCGGTGGAAACGTGTGGTGTGGTGGTGTCAATACACATGTTGAAGTAAAACGCTGTCTAAGTTGTATGGATGTGCTCTGTACCTCAGTAGGCAGCTCATTTCCATTTCCATAAATTAACTATGACAAACATCATTCAATATGCCAGCTTTGAAACAGACATCCATGCTGTACTTAACATGGGTCCCTTTGCCATGGATAATAAAGTGAAAACTATAATCAGAGTTCTTGAGGACAATATTCCTACCTTTTTCAATGTGAATCCTACTTTGGCATTATGTATGGCATATCTGAAAAATGCATTAAACAAAGTTATAATCAGATTAAATGGAAATCCAAGATTGCTAGTTATCTCATACTTGTGCTTCAAGAGAGAGTTCTGCACCCATGAGATAGTCTTTCATAGAGCAAACCTTTACCAAACCATTTTCTTTTCATTTTTTTAGTTTCGAGTGAGGCCACCTTTAATCAGAACTAACGAGAGAAATCTGTCAAGCTGAACATGGCAAGAGCCCATGTTCTTGTCTTTACCTCACACTTACCTACAGCATATGGTTCTCATACAAAGCAAACTAAATATTGTAGCAAAGGACAAATCTTTATCTCATACTTATCTGCAGTAGATAAGTATGAAATAGAGACAAGAACATAGGTTTGTGCAGTGTTCAGACAGATCTCTCTCGTTGGTTCTGGTGGAAGGATCTCACTCATCCTTCAGACTCTTGAGATCTCGGATGTTAAATAAGTATCTCAATAAAAAACAACACCCGATTTTAATTACATATTACGCCAAACAAGCTTATTCTTAAGGCCTAACTAACCATGGTGGTGAGAAGATTAATACATTATATAATATATAATAAAAGCACTCACCTGCTGACAACCTCTGCTATCTTGGCATGTTCTTCTGCAGCACTTTTCAGAGCTTTCTTCCTTGTTGACACATTGTAAAATAAATCTTCCACCTGAAGGTTATTCAAAATAACAACTGTATCATCATCTTTTTAAATGTAATGGTTTTTTGCAGCAATAAACTTATCAAACAACCAGACAAGTCTCTTTTAAAATTTTGAGAGGGGTAAATGAGAAGAAAACTTTCATTTTGGATGTGATTTGTGTTCAACTTTGCTCATCAGCAAGAGAAATGTAACAAAGGTCAAAGAGTGAATAATATCAACGATCTGCTTCCCCCTTTTACTGAGAATCTGCATCATATACGTAAACCAAAAAGGCAGAACTCTAAAGGCCATTTATTATGACTGATGTAAAATTCAACGATGAACCACTATAATCCTCACCATTTCTAGATTTGAAATTTTTTTTTTTTTTTAAACAAAGAAATTGCATTCCAGATAACTTTTGACACATCCCCCAATAAAAGCCAGACTCTTTCATGAGACGGTCCCTTGGCCTACATAATTACACATAATTGTTTTCCTATTGTTCTCACGATATCAGACATATTAAAATCTTTGGATGTGATCTGTGTTCAACTTTGCTCATCAGCAAGAGAAATGTAACAAAGGTCAAAGAGTGAATAATATTAACGATCTGCTTCCCCCTTTTACTGAGAATCTGCATCATATACATAAACCAAAAAGGCAGAACTCTAAAGGCCATTTATTATGACTGATGTAAAATTCAACGATGAACCACTATAATCCTCACCATTTCTAGATTTGAAATTTATATTTTTTTTTAAACAAAGAAATTGCATTCCAGATAACTTTTGACACATCCCCCAATAAAAGCCAGACTCTTTCATGAGACGGTCCCTTGGCCTACATAATTACACATAATTGTTTTCCTATTGTTCTCATGATATCAGACATATTAAAATCTTTTCTGTATGTATATTATTATCCGAGGTATTAATGTTTTAAAACAGCCATTTTATTATTTGCAATTATGGCAGGACACTTTATTTTCAGAGCCAAAACGTAGTAAAATCTATGTTTTATTCATATCAGGGGTTACCGTATTTACTCGTGTATAAGTCGACTCGTGTATAAGACGACCCCCCAAAATCGAGGTTATTTTGCTTGAAAAAAAAACAATTTCCGAATATAAGACGAGTTGTGTATAAGACGATGGTCTTATACTCGAGTTATAAATGCTTTGTTTTGACTTTGTTTTCACTGATTTCAATTATCAGCGTTCACAGTTTTGCATCTCGTCATTGTTTCCACTGCTTTGAGTCGTGTCTTCCCTTGTTGACAGAAATGCTTTCACACGTGGATCGATTTTAATTGCGTTTTAAATGGATTGATGGTTTTGTTTTGTTCTCGAACAATTTGTGATAATATTGGGTAAATACCTTTATCATTTAAAACGCAATCAAAAAGGGAAGACACGACTCAAAGCAGTGGAGACAATGAAGAAACGCAAAACTGAACGCTGATAATTGGAATCAGTGAGAACAAAGTCAAAACAAAGCGTTTTGAAATAATAGACCAATAATATTGGGTAAATACCTTTATTTATCATTTAAAACGCAATTAAAATCAATCTGCTACGTCTGATATTCGTTATTTCGAAAATATGAACATTGTATTTACGTTTTACCGTATTTACGTTTTACCGTAAATACTCGAGTATAAGACTGCTCTCGTGTATAAGTCGACCCCCTAAACATTAACTAAGAGTTTTTGGAAAAAAACCTCGTCTTATACACGAGTATATACGGTATTCCTTCCACCTCCCGCTGGAGTGAAGATAATATCATATCACATTCTTTTCTTAATTTCAAATGATAGGGGACCAGTTGATGGATAATGACAGCTTTGGGCACACTGTCCACCAGAGGCACACGCAAACTATAGGTTCACCACATTGCCCTCTGGTGGAGTTTGAGCTTTGAGACCCATTGCCCAATCACAATCAATAGTCATCTGTTAGATGTCACGGCAGTTAAAAAGTCAGTCAATATCCAGTGGATATTTCCATGACGGCCCCGGGAATGTCAATTGTCGTCCAAAAGCTGTCACGTGCCCAATCTCTGTCAAAAGTTGTGGATATTGACAGCTATCCGACCATGACGGCGATCACATCACAGTCTGACATTGTAGCGTGAGTATATTAGCTGCCCTACCGACTGAGACAAAATGAAAGGTTTTACTTGGACCTGACACTGGGCATGTTGACCTCTTTCCCCTCCATTAGGAGGTCAAAGGTCAAAGGATCACTTCCAATGTTCCCTGATATCATATAACACTGTGCAAATGGCAAACAAAGTCAAAGGATAATTCCCCTTCAACAATACAGACGGCTGCTGTCATGTCTGACTGTTGAACAAATTGCACAAGTTGAGCTTCTCCCCGGAAAATATTGTTGTTAAATAATGTATATTGATTTTAGATCGAACTTGTACAGAAGACACAAAAGGTGTGAGTTTTCTGTTTTTCTATGGAACAATGTGATATGGCATGAACAACTCACAGTGAAAAATGCTATAAAGGAAAGGTACAAAACATCTGTGTGGTCTGGTTACAGCAGGATCTGCACCTGTCAGCATCAAACTCATCCAAGATCATAGCTTGCTTCATAACCAATTACTAGGACTCCAGAAAGACTAATTACAGGATGTGGTTTAAAAACCATCTTTTAAGGAATGAAGCACCAATTTTGAAAAAAAAAATGATTAATGTGTTATCAAAGAGGAACTGAAAGGGAAAATGACATGAGAATATGACAATATACTTGTGACATCAAGAAATGTAGTGTCCTTTGAATAGTGCCAGAATGACCTCAACAGTGCTACCCTATTCTAAGCTTCATTTGGGGTCAAAACAGGTTCATGCTACCCGTGTTTGCCCATCACATGCAGCTTATGGCTCAGACAGACCTCTGCTGGGAGTGCAACTTCTATGTCTTATAGCAACATATCTCATCACTCTATGTAAATCATCACTCTATGTAAATCATCACTCTATGTAAATCATCACTCTATGTAAATCATCACTCTATGTAAATCACCACTCTATGTAAATCATCACTCTATGTAAATCATCACTATGTAAATCATCACTCGATGTAAATCATCACTCTATGTAAATCATCACTCTATGTAAATCATCACTCTATGTAAATCATCACTCTATGTAAATCATCACTCGATGTAAATCATCACTCTATGTAAATCATCACTCTATGTAAATCATCACTATGTAAATCATCACTCTATGTAAATCATCACTCTATGTAAATCATCACTCTATGTAAATCTTAAATTTGCCCTGATGTTCACGTGTGGATAAGCTTTCAATACATCAAGGAGAGGATTAATGTTTAAAACCTTTAACTTTGTTATAAGAGAATATAATATAGAATAATTGCAATGTCATGTATACAGTACTCACACTGATCTGAGTGCCAACATTTCCTGCACAAGGCTTTACTGCTCCTTTCAGCTTGCCATCAGAGTAACTGCCCCTGAAAACAAGTCACACATAAGAAACAAACCAAACTAGATTAATAGAATTATAATATCTACAGTAAGACACAAGTTCATGTCACTTGGTGCAGATGGGACAAGTGGTTCTGCTGCTATCATCCAGAAACCTAACAAACAGGATGTGTAACCACACGGTTTCCAGAATAAGTCTTCAAAGTTCAGTTTCACAAATTATCAAAAACTGTTCTCTATACTACAGACACAATGATGAAAGTTTTCTTGATATTTCTGCTAATCTCAGCCTGGTTTTTCATCACAGCCTAATTAAATAATGCATTCTTTCCTAAACAGAAGACATTTCAATGAAATGTAAATAAATTAATCAGCCTCCATCCACCTATATTTCACTCAAAGTATATAAACAGGCCCCCTGTGGATCTGTTTTCAATTGGTATGGGAGAAATTATGCAAAATCCTCAAAGCCAAATTTGTTGTGTCGCTCTGTAGAGTAGCCTGATGCAAACAATTTTAATTGTTCTTTTCTTATTCAGCCAATGATTTTGGAAGTTGTGACCTATATGGCCCTTAAGTAGGTCATTGTGACCTAATTACATACTTTTTCTGAAAATTATGGGTTGGATTGTGTCAACAGGTTCCAAATCGGGGGTCCAAATTGGTGTTCAAAAACCCAGAAATTGGTGTTGGACCCCAAAGTATTGTATGAACGAGTTCCATCTCCAAAAGAACGATTTCATGGTTGGGGTTCTTGAACACCGATTTGGACCCACAAATTTTTGCATCGATTCAATATATATTTTCGAAATATTTGTCATTTTTACCTTCTTTCAGGACACAGATCTTGAGTTCTATGTCAGTGTTTTATGGAAAACTAGCTGTTTTTGGTCAGATCAACATGGTGGTGTCATCTGTTGGTTCTGCAATAATCAATTCCAACTGCCAGTCCTGCCTCTGTGTTCTTGAGAATCCATTACACATGAGGTGACAAATTCTGGCTTCAGCCATCATTAAAATAAGCACATTGTTTAAATAAATCTTCATTCCAGGCAAATTACTAATATTGCTAGACTTACTTGTATGCACATTTCGAGTCTGTTGTTCTGGTTGTTATGGTGACATGTGCTACATGGCTTATGCTCGCCAAGGCTTCCCCTCGAAATCCATATGTTGCTATGCAATTGAGATCTTCAAATTTCTGTAATTTGCTAGTTGTAAATCTTTCACATACTATCTCCATATCTTCTTTCTGGGCAAAAGTAAAAATAAAAATAACAATTTGTTTAAACTGGCTGAAACTTTTTCAAACCAAAAGGATGAATTGATAAAAATGTCATGAAGTATGATGTTATAAGAATTTCAACATGGAAATAGAGGCTGTGATATGCAAAGAAACTTCAATGTGAGACTGGCATTTAAAACACTGGCTAATGACCTTAGAGCTATGCTGAACATTTTTGTAATGTTTGTGAACATTCTCTGAAAATGCCTGTAAATTGCTTTTGTTCGTTTGTTTGGGGTTTTTACATCACTTTCAACATTATTTCAGTCATTTCGTGATGAGACCTACTTGTAACAGATATAGTGCTGCCTCACTGAATTGTCATGTCGCAGGTCCTTGACATGACAACCCACCCGATCCCAGATTTACAAGGACAACGGGTTAACCCTTTAGGCACGGTCCTCAGCTCATTTGGGAAATTGTATCATGAGTTCAATCCCGGCACGGCCGGGGTTCGAACCCACGACCTTTGGATCACCACAGAGGAACTGGTGCTAATAAGCTGGCGATCTAACCAACTGCGCCACGACCCGTGGCCTCCTGTAAATTGCTTCACAAATGATCATTGAAACCCTTTCCCAGTGCAGACTTCAGGGCTGTATTGTATCAACAGGTTCACAATTGCACCAATATTGGGTTCAAAATCGGGTTCAAATGAACCAAATAATTGGTTCAAAATATCTTTGAGCCAAAAGTATTGTATCAAGCTGTTCCTGGTCGATAAACCCAATTTCAGGTTCTGGTTCATTTGAACCCAAAATCAGGTTCATTTTGAACCAAAAGTCTCCTGCACTTCTGTTTTATGTTGTTGATTTATACAATTTTTACATCATTTAACATTCAATTTTAAATTCCAATGTAACTTTTTCAGAAGATGTACAATATTTGGGAAATTATGTTTTCATTTTTGCCTCCAATCACTGAATTACAAGTTTGTTTACATTACTCCGATATTTGACCCTTTTGAACTCATTGCAGTGGGGCTCTGACGGGATTTACTTTGTAACGTCATGAGGCCACAAGGAGCACTTTGTAACCTTTTATCAGTGTTCTTGGCACTCATGTGACGTCACATATTTTCACATTGTGATGCATTTGACAGACAATTAAGCATTTTTGCAGCCGTTGTTATAAAATATATTTAAGCAAGAAACAAATTGCATCTAAACAAGCTACAGACCTTGCTTGAGATCTAAGCACAAGCTTGTGATGTAAGTAAAATATTTTTTATTGAATTTGTTCTTGAAAAACAGATTTGGGCATGATTTGACTCTTGAAATATAAGCACACACTTGAAATCTAAGAAAAAGCCCTGGTTTGAACCCAATATTGGTGTTGAACACCGATTTTGACCCCAAAATATTGGTGTTGCATAATGGGATCAAAAACGTGAACCTAAAATTGGTGTTTGAAACCGATAATGGTGTTGAACTTGTCCATACAATACTTTTGGTTCAAATTTGGTGTTGAACATCGATTTTGAACCCAAAATATTGGGTTCATAATTTTGAACCTGTTGATACAATACAGCCCAGCAGACAACAATTTCATACTTTCAAAATGTTTGTCACATATTGAATTCAGCCCCAACTTTCATTGTTATATTCTTATCAGCTGATATTTATCCAAATGTTATCCAAAATAGCAGCCCCCTTAGGAACTCCGTTTTTAATTTGATTTTTTTTCAAAAATCATAAAAAATGGAAAAACAATTGCTGAAAATACAAAACCTTACCTACTATTAGAACTGTGACTGACCAGTGGTTTTAGAGAAGATCTGAGCTGGTGGACGGCAAGACAGGCAATCCCCTCCCCCCCCCCCCCCCCCCCCACCCCCATGCAGAATATCAGGCATCAGGTCATTTTCATTATTGATGCTAATTTGGTTATCAATGTCACAGCAAGTAAAGACAAATTTCTTCCTTTATGGGTTGACTTTCTTCTGTATATTACTCAGCTGTCTACCATTTAGCTGACTGATCAATTTTGGGTCAAAAGGTCAAACAAAAATTGTCAGTGACTGGAAATTCTTACCCTGATTCCCGTTCCATTGTCATTTATCTGTAGAAGTTTGAGTCCTCCTTGCTTCACCGTCACTTGGATATTTGTAGCCTTGGCATCAAGACTGTAAGAAAACACAACACTTATAATGACATCCTTGCTTCACCGTCACTTGGATATTTGTAGCCTTGGCATCAAGACTGTAAGAAAACACAACACTTATAATGACATTCATTCACTCAGGATGAATGTCACTTTCTCAAAGGATATCTTCAAGTAAAATAACATAGGCATCAGAGATGCATCAACCCTCAGCCCTGGTAACTCATTGCACAACATTCGCTCCACACAATATTTGTGAACAAAACGTCACTGCACCAAGGCAAATTGATGCAGGGGTAAAAAAAAACCATAAAATCTACTTCCTTTGATAGCTTAGGTGTGTCAAGTATCATGACACTGTCATCATTTACTCTAGAATTATTGATATGGGCCGGTGACCTTGAAAAGCAGGTTCAGGTCACCGTCCATCAAACTCATCTGGAGTCTTCCAAGATGCTTATGTGTGTCAATTTTCATGAAGCTGCCATCATTTGTTCTTAAGTTATCACGATGACAAGGATGATTTCACATAATTGTCCCTGTGACCTTGAAAAGCAGGTGAAGGTCATGTTCCATCAAGAGAAGTCTGAGGTCTTCACCAGATGCTTGTGTGTGTCAAATCTCATAAAGCTGCCATCATTCGTTCTTGAGTTATTGTGATTCTTGGGATTTCACATAATTGTCCCTGTGACCTTGAAAAATAGGTCAAGGTCGCCGTCCACCAAACTAGTCCGAGGTTTTCACCAGATGCTTATGCGTGTAAAGTATCATGAAGCTGCCATCATTTGTTCTTGAGTTATCACGATGACAAGGATGATTTCACATAATTGTCCCTGTGACCTTGAAAAGCAGGTGAAGGTCATGTTCCATCAAGAGAAGTCTGAGGTCTTCACCAGATGCTTGTGTGTGTCAAATCTCATAAAGCTGCCATCATTCGTTCTTGAGTTATTGTGATTCTTGGGATTTCACATAATTGTTCCTGTGACCTTGAAAAAAAAAAAAGGTCGCCGTCCATCGAACTTGTCCGAGGTTTTCACCAGATGCATATGTGTGTAAAGTTTCATGAAGCTGCCATCATTTGTTCTTGAGTTATCACGATAACAAGGATGATTTCACATAATTTTCCCTGTGACCTTGAAAAGCAGGTGAAGGTCATGTTCCATCAAGAGAAGTCTGAGGTCTTCATCAGATGCTTGTGTGTGTCAAATCTCATAAAGCTGCCATCATTCGTTCTTGAGTTATTGCGATTCTTGGGATTTCACATAATTGTCCCTGTGACCTTGACAAATAGGTCAAGGTCGCCATCCACCGAACTAGTCCGAGGTTTTCACCAGATGCTTATGCGTGTAAAGTTTCATGAAGCTGCCATCATTTGTTCTTGAGTTATCACGATGACAAGGATGATTTCACATAATTGTCCCTGTGACCTTGAAAAGTAGGTGAAGGTCATGTTTCATAGAAAAAATTCTGAGGTCTTTACCAGATGCTTGTGTGTGTCAAATCTCATAAAGCTGCCATCATTCGTTCTTGAGTTATTGCGATTCTTGGGATTTCACATAATTGTCTGTGACCTTGAAAAATAGGTCAAGGTCACCGTCCATCAAACTCATCCGAGGTTTTCACCAGATGCCTATGTGTGTCAAGTTTCATGAAGCTGCCATCATTTGTTCTCGAGTTATCGCGATGACAAGATGATTTCACATAATTGTCCCTGTGACCTTGAAAAGTAGGTGAAGGTCATGTTTCATAGAAAAAATTCTGAGGTCTTCACCAGATACTTATGTGTGTCAAATCTCATAAAACTACCATTATTCGTTCTTGAGTTATTGTGATTCTTGGGATTTCACATAATTGTTCCTGTGACCTTGAAAAAAAGGTCAAGGTCGCCGTCCATCGAACTCGTCCGAGGTTTTCACCAGATGCATATGTGTGTCAAGTTTCATGAAGCTGCCATCATTTGTTCTTGAGTTATCGCGATGACAAGGATGTTCGCTACAGACATACATACAGACATACAGACATACAGACATACATACATACATACATACCCACGCCAGGAGTACTGCAATACCCTCAGCCTGATTACATCAGGGGCTGAGGGTAATAACAGGCAGAAAATCACTGAATCAATCATCTCCCCAAAGTGAAAAGAGACGTTTCATATTAGATCCTTCAAAATGGGTACATTAACATAAATGCCATCTGGTGTCAAATAACAGCACCTCACAAGAAAAACATTAGTCATTGGCACTTGACGACATCATTTTAGGGATGCATTAATCAAAAAGGTCAATGGACAGGAAAGACAAATTTCATACATTTATCATCTACATGTGAATTTTAAATGTTGCTTTGCAAAACTGGTGTTTAATACCTTTGATACACCAAATTATAGGATTAATGCTTAATACCTTTAATACAATATACACTGGTTGATATCTGACCAAATTACCTAAATAATTTACTCTGTGTTTTAGTCTGTTTAGTGCACTTGTACTCTGCTTTCTCATCAAAATCATAGGCACTTTAAAAATACCAAGACCTCTGCCCCACCCCATGCCAGTGGCCTGAATACAGGTGACAAAAGAGTCGACTGTGTGCCTTGTAAAACACCACACATATTTTCCAGCTGGGTAGCTTAAAAGCATATTTGCATACTTATTAGTATATTTGCATACAAGCTTGGAATATTCTTGCATACAAGCTTGGAATGTTCTAAAGATACATTAACTTGATATAATACATGATATGAATTTCACTTTCTATATATATAGGAGTCCCACCCACTGACTATCCAGGTCAGTTTTGCTTGTTTCTTGATTAACATAGCACAAACTTGTGTCACCCGCTGGGAGATAGCAAAGGTGTGATAATTTAGATGTCCGCAGCCCAGCTATTTTACTCTGAGTTTTATTATAGAAACTGAGGAAATAGAAGGATAATGTGTATATTTGGGAGATAATAGACTCACCAATTCTCAATCATCTCTTTAAGTCCATTTGCGGGTCTCTGGATGACTTCTCCCGCTGCTATTCGGTTCACCACAGTCTCGTCTAGCTTGCAGATTATTCCTGCTTTCGCCATTCTTATCACTTTTAAAAACAAACAAAATATTCATCAATTTCAAGCATTTTGATCTTTGACAACCATATATTATGCAACAAAGCATGAACAGTTGATTACTGGTATATACATGTATGTGTGCTATAATGAGGTATGCCAGGACCTTAATATCAGAAAATAATGTCTTCTAAAAAGTTGCTATATGTGGTATTGGCCAAGTTCAAATTCGCCACTGATAAGAGCGTGCTATCTTGCTGTTGCGTTTTTAAATTGCCCTCTGGTGGACGCTAAACCAGTCTCCACTTCACTTTTGTTTTGCAAGTTTATGTGATGGGTTGGGCTTTTGGCATATTATGAATGGCACAATTATCACTTATTTGTTGTCATAATTACGTTAGATATGAAATATTACCTCCAAATTGCATACATTTCTGTATTTGGGCTTTGTATTCAACCGTCGGCAATTTGACCTAATTATTGAGCTAATTATTGAGCCAGTGGAAGTCCCACAAGGTTTTGCACAAAGGGGCCTTCACAGATAAATCTCACACCATAGTTACAACAGTGACAGTTGCATAAGTGAGAGACAGCTGCACAAGTGAGACAGCTGCATAAGTGAGACACAGCTGCATAAGTGAGAGACAGCTGCATTAGTGAGACACAGCTGCATAAAGCTGCACATGTGAGAGACAGCTGCATAGGTGAGAGACAGCTGCATATGTGAGAGATAGTTACAACATTGAGACAGTTACAACATAGAGATAGCTGCACATGTGTGAGATATAGCTACATAAGTGAGAGATAGCGAGTGAGAGGCAGCTACATAAGTGAGACAGCTGCATAGATGATAGTTACAGTAAGAGACAGTTACAACAATTAGACACAGACAGCTGCATCAGTGAGAGACAGCTGCACGAGTGAGAGATAGTCACAGCAATGAGTGATAGTTACTACAGTGATACAGCTGCATAAGTGAGAGATAGTTGCACAATGTAGAGACAGCTGCATAAGTGAGAAATAGTTAGAACAGTGAGAGACAGCTGCATAAGTGAGAGATAGCCTTTAGGGCTAGATGTTCGAGGTTTCAACATGGTTAAGCCGTAAGTTTATGGAGCATACACATATTATCAGTCCATGGCAGACATGTATTTGGCACATAATTTCTGTTCACACCATCAGATGGTGCTTTAATGTGAGAAATGATTTGCGGGTGTGTGGTACAGTACGAAGATTTCCTTATTTTGCAAACTGCGACCTGGTTTTTAAAAAATCAACACTTGTTATGGCTAATAATGTGACAGCTCATTTGACAGGTCATTCTTTCCACTCAATTTTGGTGGAGTGAGTGAGAGGTCCTGGCAGAAAGCAGATATGACTCAATGTCTCATCTTCAATGCAAGAATTGTCTCACTGATTTCAAAACTGTTTTCGGTTTATTAATAAGTGGTGTAGTTTTTAAGATGTCTTCAAAATAGATGTCTTCATAGTGCCACCTATGAACAGGCGATAATTGGGCTCTTTTGGAAGAATAGGGCTTCTTTGAAATCTCCTGCCGGAGAACAAGTTTCATATGTTTACATATATATTAAAAAAGCATGAACGTGATCAGAGAGGAAGGGTAACGAGATTTGAAAAAAAAAAAAAAATTGCTGTGTGAGGCAGGGGCTGCAATTAAATTCACCACTGATAAGAGTGTGTGATCTCGCAGTTCCGTCACCACGTAGCCTGCCCTCTGGTGGAAGTGATGCTAACTCCACTTCCCTTTTGCAAGTTTATGTGATGGGTTGGGCTTTTGGCATATTATGAATGGCATAATTATCACTTATTTGTTGTCAAAATTACATTAGATATGAAATATTACCTCCAAATTGCATACATTTGTGTATTTAGGCTTTGTTTTCAACCATTGGGAATTTGACCTAATTATTGACCTAATTATTGAACCAGTGGAGGTCCCACTAGGTTTTGCACAAAGGGGCCTTTACAGATAAAATGCAAACATTCCTAGACAGCTACACGAGTGAGACAGCTGCATAAATGAGAGATAGTGAGAGATAGCTGCACATGTGAGAGATAGCTGCACAAGTGAGAGATAGCTGCACATGTGAGAGATAGCTGCACAAGTGAGAGATTGCTGCACAAGTGAGAGACAGCTGCATAGGTGAGAATGCTGCATCATGTGAGATAGTTACAAACAGCATGAACAGTATGAGACATTTACAACAATGAGAGATAAATAGCTGCATCAGTGAGAGATAGCTGCACAAGTGAGAGACAGGTGCACAAGTGAGAGACAGCTGCATAGGTGAGAGAGCTGCACAGGTGAGAAATAGTTACAGAGATAGTTGTGAGTGTGCGACAGCTGCACAAGTGAAAGATTTACAACAGTACAAGATAGCTACACAAGTGAGGGACAGCTGCATAGGTGAGACAGCTGCACAGGTGAAAGACAGCTGCACATGCGACAGATAATTACAGAGACAGTTATGAATGTGAGACAGCTGCAAAAGTGAGATAGCTGCACAAGTGAGAGACAACTGCATAAGTGAGATAGCTGATTAGGTGAGAGATAGTTACAATAAGAGACAGTTACAATAGATAGATGGTTGCATCAGTGAGAGACAGCTGCACACGTGAGAGATAATTACAGCAGCGAGAGACAGTTATAGCAGTCTGCACTAGTGAGTGATAGGGTAAAGCAGTGATAGCTACAACAGTGAGAGACAGCATACTTTCCCAGACGAAGGCACTAGTGTCATGAGACATGACTTAAATATGATGGGCAGTGCGAGGTATATCTGAATTTAAAGTCTATTTTGGCGTTGAATGTTGGGGGTCCGATAATGTCAAGCTCAGTCAAGCTGACTCTCGCCGGGATGCCAATTGGTTTTGCCGAGGAAACTTATAGATGTAGATGTCAATGTGGATTTACAACGAAATAAGATCAACAGGACTAGAACCTACATACGCAAAATTAACGCTACTTTACTACAAATAAGTGTGAGATCTTACCAACTGTATTTCCACCTTGATTTATTTGAAGTAAACTCACATCACACGCTTTTCAGATTTCACAACAAATCGCGGGAAAGTGTGTCACACGCGAGGTTGTCCAACATAACATTTGGGGCTGCACACGATTCACACTTGCCGCGTGTGCATCATTTGAGTCAGGATATAAGGGAGTCTAACGATACATGTCAGGATATAAGACCCACAAAAAACAAGTGTGCGTCTTCACAAGATGGAGGCAAGATGGCGACGAGCGGGAAAGAAGCAGACGATTCATTGAAAACTTAAATTCTTCAATTGTTATGATAAAAAAACGTTTTCAATTCGGAATTTTTGCATCAACATCTTTGGGAATATATATAGATACGGATGATGCTTGTTATATATGTATACAAACAGATAAGTAGGATTTTTTGAGAAGAAATGGATGAGGATGAGACAAGGTCAAGGAGACAAAAATGCGGGAAATAGCAGACGACATTGGACACCATGGTTTGACTGATATTTGGATATATCATGAATAGAAATAAGGTAGTACTGTATTGTTCTTATGATTTGGGCATAAAGAAGAAAATTAAGGTAAGTGGAGTGTTAAAATTTTTATTTTTTCAGGAGATGAAGATAGTTATATTTGTTCCAGTTATTCGCAGGCACTAATTGTTATTGTGATTTGTAGGGTTTGCAGGTCTGGAACAGGGTGATGAGAAAAATGTTAGTCACAGTTAGTGGGGGATATTGGTTATCTAGGATGTAGTCTCGGTGTTAAAATCTTAATTTTTCCTTTTTTGTTTCAGGAGATGAAGATTTTTATATTTTGTTCCAGTTATTTGCAGCCACTAATTGTTATTGTGATTTGCAGGGTTTGCAGGTCTGGATCAGGATGGTGAGAAAAATGTTAGTCATAGTTTAGTGGGGGATGTCGGTTACGTAGGATGTAGTCTCGGTGGGATTAGAAAAGTTGGTAAGGAGGCAGCTGGTAGATATGAAGGTGCTGAAGATCACTAGGTACTCACGTGGAGGACATTTTTAGCCTCTAGTTGTGATTGGTAGGGCTTACGAGGATATTGGACGCCTCAGGCTGTATAGGGATATTGGACGCCCTTTAGCGCGCTGGGGATTGTAGGCCCCAAGGGAAGGAGTGAGTGTTGAGGTGAAAGTTGTCAGTGCAGAAGGTGATAATTAGATAGGGTAGCTTTTCATCAGTGTAGGGGCCTGCACCGGGCGGTCAGCACGAGTGCTATTCACAGATTGGGGATAGTGCGTATTGGGTCTCCTCTCTAGCTGGATAGCCATGCTGCGTAAGCTCTGAGTGCCCACGAGACAAAAGTGGAGCGGCCAACATATCAAATCAAATCAAATCAAATCAAATGTAGGGCTAACGACCACCCATTTCGCGCATTCTGGTTTTCATCTATAAATAAATAACTTGACATGAATAGAGTTCTATCTATAAACCCAAAAGTAGTAATCACATTAGGTATATCCATCAATAAAACTTTATCCTAAAAAGTGAGCATCTTATGTAAAAGTCTTACAAGATTTACAAGTCAGAGTCACGTCTTTGCACATACGATCATAAACTTCGCGCACTGAGCTCTCTTCTATGCCAAAAGATGAAAAATAATATAACGTACATTAGACTTACATATTTGAAGAGAAGAGCTCAAAAGTTAAATTTTGAGCTGTCAATGATGTAAATCGGCCAAGAACTAACAGAGCAAGGCCAAAATGTATTGTGACAAAATCGGGGTCAATGGGTGCAATTTTCAGAAAAATTGATTCCTACCATTTAAATCAAATTTTCTATGCCAACAAATTAATTGTTCCATTCGTTTTTTGTATTCAAGACAATTTCATAATTATCAACCAATCCCATGGTTGTGCGAATCCTATGGTCTTTAGCTCTATTCCTTTCTCATGTGCAACACTTATTAGAACAGATTTCTATTACTCTTTAGCATAGTCAAGTTAGACATTTATTTTCAATAACTTTTTTTTGTGAACAAAAGTTACCTTTCATACAGACTTTTATACAACTATATTTTAATCATTTATTAAAAAATTCATCTTTTTTTCAGATCAGGATTTGTTTTTCAAACTCTTTCATACAACATACCCATTTTTCCAAAGCCATTTTTCCCTTTCATACAGACTTTCATACAACTATATTTTAATCATTTATTCCCAAATTCATCTTTTTTTCACAAACAGATTTGCGTTTCATAATCTCCTTAATATAACATCATGATTTTTTTCAAAGCCATTTTTCCCTTTCATACAGACTTTCATACAACTAGATTTTAATTATTTATTCTCAAATTCATCTTTTTTTCTAAGCAGGATTTGTGTTTCATACGCACTATCAAATTTCTTCAAATTTGTCAATTTTCTTCAAATTTGTCCATTTTCTTCAAATTTGTCCATTTTCTTCAAATTTGTCAAATTTCTTCAGATTCATCAAATTTCTTCAAATTTGTCAAATTTCTTCAAATTTGTCAAATTTCTTCAGATTCATCAAATTTATTTTAAAATTATAAAAGTTATATTTCGTTAAAAACTATCAAATGTCTTAAAAATTATAAATAATATAATTCAATAATTTTAACATTGCACATCAAAACAAAGACATTTCACTATTCAGTCAATATCTTGTCCATATTTCTTATAAAGTCTCATATAGAGATGCTATTTCAGTTTGATAGCATGACCAGACATCAATTTGAACATCTTTCAGACTCAGTCACGTTAGGACTATTTCACAGGCAATGTATTTTTGTGAATTTATCCTCAGGTATTTAGACACAATAAAATGTAAACAATTTCAACCGTGTTTTATCAAAGTTTCAAAATGGTGAGACTACTGAAAATGACATCTATTTTCTGTCTTAATATAGAAATAATTCAAATTCCTCAAATAACTGCAGTGAATATTCAGTATTAAAAATATAGAGATGTAACTATTTAGAGGCCTAGAGGCAAGATCTTCTCATAATGTGTCATATTAAGCTGATATTTCAATTTGGGGATGTTGTATTAAAGTGCGTATGAAACACAAATCCTGCTCTGAAAAAAGATGACTTTGAGAATAAATGATTAAAATGAAGTTGTATGAAAGTCTGTACAAAAGAGAAAAATGGCTTTGAAAAAGATCAGAATACAAATGTGAAGACATTTGAAGTGTTCATGTAGAAAGCTACTGAGAAAATAAAACACCTGTATGAGAATGCCAAGAGTTTTATTATTTTATCAATGTAAATAAACCACAAGTGGAAATTATTTTATTATTTTATTAATGTAAATTATCCACAAATGGAAATTATTCACAAGTTGGAGAAAATATAAGCTTAACAATGCTTAGACATGCATATTATTTACATTTTGGAAGACTTTGGAAGCCCAATCGCCGTCATGGTCTGAAAGATGTCAATATCCACAACTTGTGATGGAGATTGAGCACGTGACAGCTTTGGGACAACGATTGACAGTCCCAGGGCTGCCATGGGAATATCCACTGGATAATGACTCACCATCCAAAAAAATAAATAAATAAATGTATCGACCTAGGATATTTTGAACAATATGTGTCAAATGGCACAAATATTCATCTTTCTAAAAGTAGAGTATGAAGTGGGGTTGACCATTCTTGCGTTCTGCAAACTGCCTATTATCACTCACTATAGGGGGCACCACCTGTTTTGAGTGGAAAGACCTGGGAGCTGTAAATGGCACAAACATGATTCAGTGTGGAAAACTTATATTTTCAATCATATTTTTCTAAATTAAGACAGCTATTAACAAAAGGAAAACTATTCTGAAAGCTGTAAACAAAGACTATCATGTTGTTGCAAAGCAGATATTTACAAAGTGCTATATAATTCCATAATTTGAAGCTTACATTTTGTAGCTTTAGAAAATAAATAAGAATCAATGAGAATCATACTCATACATTTTGCAGCAGATCCAAAACAAATTTATAGATCTGAAACATAAGAAAAATGGTATTTTAGTGCCACAATAAGTATCTGCACAAGATGTGGATTTGTAAAAATATATCATATTTTAGCATGCTTAGTCGTCCCTGTAAAATATAAATATCTATGGTTATAGCTTTGTCAATTGCAATAACTTGAACTGACCATTGTTCCTTCAAACCAAGAGGAGTCAATCTTGCCATGAATTTGAGTCAATCTTCAGTTGTCATGTCAGTTAAGCTCATCTCCACAAAACTTTGATGTGCCATATATTGTCTCAGTTTATTTGATGGGATACACCTGTGAAAGCCAGCTTCAAAGCCATCATCTCAGAAAATATGACAGCTTTAAATAAATGTTTTTCACAGAGCAACTTATGTGACAGCAAAATGATATATTGGGAACATATATTTAGCACAAAAAACCAGCAATAAACTAAAAATGCAAATGTACAGACTTTTTGTTAAAATAAACTAATTATACGTGTCCCTGATTTCCTTGTCATGTCCAATGGTTGTACACTGTTTATTTGCTGATAGTTAATAGATACAAATATGACAGTTGTACATTTACATTTGTAATAAAATTTAGATATGGTTTGAACAAAGTTATGATAAATTTTTATGGGTAATATAACAATGTGATAATGTTTTTATGGCTAATATTACAATGTGACAGCTCATTTGACAGGTCCTTCTTTCCACTCAATTTTGGTGGAGTGAGTGAGAGGACCCGGTAGAAAGCCACTATGACTCATGCTGATTCGTGTTAAATTTTTTCGTCAGGATCTGTTAAAGCACCACCTATCTTAAAAACAAAAGGTAGAACATGGAAACACAGGAATGAGCCCCTCACAGTAAAGACCATGATATAGGCCATTCAACAAGTCTCATCATATTTTTTCATAATGTGCTATTCTTTTTAATGTGATTACTACTTTTGGGTTTTTTACCTTAGTTTTATAACCTATACATGATTCATAAATATATAATGAAGACACAAGTTTAAAATTCTTTATGATGTTATATTCTTTATTTCCTTGTATACATTTTACACTTTCTTGGTCATTTCTCAATATTTTGTCAATCATATTTAGTATTATTTTTACAATTCACACAGGTATATATGTTTGCCCTCCATCCACTATTAAAATGTTAGAATTTTCTTGGTTGCTTAGCTTTATATCCTTCCTAGGGCTTCTTGGATTAGGTTTTGGTTCTTTGGTTTTGTTAATAATTAAAATAATTATCAATAATATGAATAGGAATGATAAAGTCATTAATTAATTCATACGCAGCATCCGCTGCACCAATCTGCTTGATCTTGGGCTCATTGGAAAGAAAAAGATGAAATATTATGAAAGGTGGAAGGGACATAGCATACATGTCTTTTATTATTAGTCAAAATAGCCAAAAACTAGTATTTCAAGCAGTGTAGAGGGAGGAGCTCATCAAAAGGTAACAGTAGTATTGTACATGAGCATATTAACATAATGTATGATGTTATCATGATGTCATTATGTTGACATCACTATGACATCACTATGACAACACTTTCCTCTCTGTGGTGACTATGATGACACTTTCTTGTATGACATCATCATGTTTATCTTGCTTGCAACGTCAATTGGCTTGATCTTGGGCTCATTGGAAAGAAAAAGATGAAATATTAAGAAAGGTGGAGGGGACATAAAATAAATTCCTTTTATTATTAGTCAAAATAGCCAAAAACTGGTATTTCAAGCAGTACAGAGGGAGGAGCTTACATAAAGGTAACACCAGTATTCTACAAGATCATATTAGCATAATTTATGATGTTACCATGATGTCACTATGTTGACAGTTCCATGTTTGATGTCACTATGACAACACTTTCCCGTCTGACGTCACTATGATGACACTTTCCTGTATGACGTCATCATGCTTATTTTACTTGCACTGTCAAGAGGACTTCACTCCAGGTTAAATCATCTTTCTACACCAATTATTGACGAAACTGTGGTCATTTGTATAATATTCAGTGGAAAGAAATGTGCATCTCGTAGCCTCACGCAACTGTGTATGTCTTGCTCGCAACGTCAAGACGCCTTTCTACTCCAATTGTTGACAAAAGTATGGTCCTTTGCATATAATATTCAATACAAAAACATAACCTCACATAACTGTGTTTTCCCTGCTTGCAACGTCAACACATCAACTTTGGAATAAGAGTGAAGTTCTTTTGACATTGAATATTGGACATTTGAGGGTTTTTTAAATATACCAAAATGTGTATTCCTTTGTAAACATCAAAGATAAAGATAAATATAGTAAAAATAAGGATATATACCCTAATTAAAACGGATGTATCCTTTTTACCCTGACAAACTTTAAGATATGCTTCTTTGTCAATATATGGTCACTATTTCACTTTGACAATATATGGTCACTATTTCACTTTGACAATATATGGTCACTATCTAACTATAATATTTCATATCATATTATTGTCGGTTCACTTGTAATAATAATAATAATAATAATGATAATAATAATAATAATAATAATAATAATAATAATAATAATAATAAATAAACTTGTAGAGCTCTACAACCAGACAAATTTTTCAGAACGTTGTGTCCAGGCAGGACATGTGTCCTAAAAAGATGAGTTTTCAGCCTGCTCTTGAAACAGGTCAGTGAAGTAGTTGTCCTAATATCATTAGGAAGAAAGTTTCATAGTTTAGGGCCCACAAATGAGAAGGCTCTATCACCGACTGTTCTTAGTCGGGTATAGGCCCCTTAGTCGAGCGTAGGTCCCTATCACATGCAGCAGCGTTTTGAAGATATTGGAGCTTTCTGATATCAGATTTTGGAAGGCCAGTCAATAGCCCATTACCATAATCCAAGGTCGATGTGACAAAAGCACGGGTAAGAATTGTGCATCTCGTAGCCTCACGCAGCCTATATGCGGGTAGCGGGTAGCGGGAGGAGCGGACGCATTTTCTAGGAGCTGCGATTTCTAGGAAATTAAATCACCGTACATTCTTTTAAAAAAATACCTTCTTTCAAGAAAATTATACCAAATCTCTGGAGCAACCTAAATATACCTTTTCATGAAATTAGGATTATTTTGTTGGGCTTTAAGGCAAGAAATCGACTTGAACAGGACGAAAACAACGACGGCGTGGGATAGTATATATAAACCTATATATACTGGGCACGCATAAAACCTCCTAGGACTTATCATAATACAACCGTCGGTCTCAAAATATCAAGTGCCGGTCCCGCTAGATCGAATTCTGCTTTCCTGGAAGGTTCTTGTGGAAATAAAAATAAACAGGCATTAAGTATTCCTCCTGCCAAAACCACAGTGTACACAAAGAACCCGCATTAAGTTTTCATTTCTGGCTGCTCATATGTTTCTACAAATTGGCGATAGCGTATCAAGTAGAGACTACTAATACACAAATCAGAAAATATTGCTACCGCGTTATAAATAAAATAAATAAATTGAGTTCAACTATTCCTTGACACGCAAGGACTGATAAAGGTTGTCAAGTTGAGTTTATCAATTCTGACATTTCTCGTGACCATATTAGGTATACAGCTACAGTATATAAACCCTGACTACTGTGTGGCAATCATCGTCACCCGGTAGCAGTAGAAGCAGAAGGTCCAGCCGATATTCGCCAAACCAAGAAACAATAGCACGTCTTGGGGTTTTAACTTGGATTTTACATACAGACAACATTTTACAATTATTTAAAATTTTTATGCAAGCGTTGTGACTCGGGAACAAGTGAAATCCGGGTGACGATAATCGTGTTTCTGCGATCTGATAAGTAAGTTACTGAATATAATTATTACATTATTACATTAATTATTTGTTGGTCTATTGTTTTCTCTCCATATAGAGAATTGGTGTGCCTTATTCATCCATATAAGAATTCGGGCAACGCTATATACAGTGTACTTTTGATTTTCTACGTATAGAAAATTTAAAAGATAAAAACATTTGCAAGTTTTCCTCCATATAGGAATTATTTGCTGTTTGATATAGAGAATTGGTGTGCCTTATTCTTCCATATAAGAAGTTGGGCAATGCTATATACAGTGTACTTTTGATTTTCTCCATATAGAAGATTCAAAAGATAAAAACATTTGCAAGTTTTCCTCCATATAGGAATTATTTGCTGTTTGATATCTTTCTCTCCATATAGAGAATTGGTGTGCCTCATTCTTCCATATAAGAATTTAGGCAAAGCTATATACAGTGTATTCTTGATTTTCTCCATATAGAAAATTTAAGAGATAGAAACATTGCAAGTATTCCTCCATATAGGAATTATTTACTGGTTTAAATTTCTCTCCATATAGAGAATTGGTGTGCCTTATTCTTTCATACAGGAATTTAGGCAACTGTGTAAATTTCCCTCCATACAGAGAATCCATAAATAATACATATTAATTCCTCCATATAGGATTTGTGAGTCGGTCTCATTGTCTCATTGATTTTCTCCATATAGAAAAATAAATTAGATTATCTGTCTCACTCTTACACATAGGGGTGAAAAGTTTGGTTCAGTATAAACGTTATATAAATAAGTATTGTTTGCTGTAACTCCTCTATATAGGGGCTACACAAGTTACATAATTATTGTGCAATAGCTAACACTCAAATTTTCTCCACATAGAAATTTGAGAATTTTCCTCAATATAGGAACTTATAATACACAAATATTTGAAAACCCAATTTTGGTATATCATAGACAATTGAACATATTATACAATATTATTGCACCGAGAATCATATTATACAAAATCTGGTATACTTTTGTCATTTAAGCACAACATGGTGACAGCAGATCCGACTATGGCGAACCCTGGTGGTGATCTAGACAACACTGTTGTAGAAAACCCTGGTAAAACACAAAGGGGAACGTTAACGAGAAGTATTAGCAGCAATACATCCACAGGTCCTATTAGTGAAACATCAACGGCTCCTCAGGTCAAAAAGGACAAGCAAATGAACAAAATAAAATGTGAGAATGATGAATTGAGAAATAAACTTAATGACTATAAGGCCAAGTTAAATGATGCACTTGAAGAACTGAATTTTACTACACTGAAATTGAATGAATTAAAAGAAGAATTGAACATTAAGGAGGTTAATATTGAAGTTCTATCAGAAAAAAACAAACTGAAAACTAAAAACAAACTACTGACCTTAAGTCAGGATTCTCCGAGAGGGGATGCCACTGGACACAAAGGGACCCCTGCAAAACCCAAGATTCTATTTTTGACTGAAAGTACAAATGGTGGTAAAATTTAAAAAATGGCTAGTGAGTACAGTGATGTTCATATTTTTGTACCTGATGTTGGAGAAAATACATCTGCTATTCACCTAAAACACACAATATCTAGTAAAGAAACAATAGCCCGACTACGGGAGTTTAATTGTATTATTGTAATTTTTTGGGTCACAGGACCTTGTAAATGGGGAAAGTGCATCTGAGGTATATGAAGGCATATTGTCAGTAATGAAAGTACTACTGGAGGAAACCCATGCACAGGTTATACTATGTACCACCCCTCCTAGCAGGGTCAAGTCTAATGAATTTACCCAACTGAACAAGAAAATACAAAATTTCAAGATTTTAGAACAGAACAAAAGCATATTGCAAATTATCACTTTTAGAAATTCTTTTGAACGATTTCTTAGGGCATATACCATGATTGACGATAGTTATCTGATCACTGATGTCGGTGCAAAGGCGTTTCTTGACTTCATTATGCCAAAGATTTATGTTGATCTCACTCAGGATCTGAATGACTTTCCGCCTGAGTCCCACTCTACCTCTTCAGAGTTGGGTGAAATTGAGTCCAAGATCATATCTGAACTTTTAAAGTCTGATGTAAATATGGTTAAAGAAATTCCCTCTGAAAAGATGGGTGTAATTATAGGTAACAAAGGTTCAACTATTAAAAATATTCAACACCATTCTTCTGCTAAACTTAGAGAAATCACGTGGAACCACTCTGAGAACATTAAGTCTCAGAACCCAGATGATATGGGTCAGGGAATGGTTATTATGGGTAGTCCCCTACAAATGACCATGGCACTGGATGCTATAGATTGCATCATTATGGATAGTACTACTAAGGTTGCACCTATTAGACATGAGACCAGGGGCATATGTAATAATTTTGCCAAAACAGGTCAGTGCAGCTACGGTGTAAGATGCATTTTTGAACATGTGTCAAGGAGTAAGAAGATGAAATTTAATGAATGAGGGTATTTAGGGGGTAAGGGACAAAATCATAAATATCAAATTGAGTTAAAACCAAAACTATATTGTATTACAGAATGTCGCACAGGTACGAATAGCTATAATCAGTTAGTAAATAATCTATACTGTGATGAAAAGATAAGAAATATGTACTGTGATAAAGGACCTGTTATTAAATATTTATGTCGCCACAAAAATTGTGATATTTGTAATATGCATGGAGATAAAAAAATGTATGATGTCTGTAAGGATCGCATGAAAAATTTTAATTGTGAACAAGCATGTCATGATTTTAAAATAAATGTTTTTAACAAGTCAAAAGATGAAATTATTTATGGGAAGACTACAAACAAGAGAATTAAAACTATGATCGAATTTCCTGATTTTTCCTACGACACAGGCTGCAGAGTTTTGAACATATTGAAGCTTCCTGGTGTCAGATTTAGGAAGACCTGTAAGTAGGCTGTTGCCATAGTCCAGAGTGGAGGTGACAAAGGCATGGGTAAGTGTTACAGCTGTCTTCTCGTCTAGACAATGTCTGATGGCCGCTAGGTTCCTAATGTGGTAATAGCCCTTCTGGCACATTTTTCTAATTTGGGCCTTCATATCCATGTTGGAGTCCAAGGTGATGCCAAGGTCCAACACCGACTCACTGGGAGCAATATCAGAGCTGCCAACTCTGATCGTGTCAGGGATATTACTGCTACTGGCAGTATTGTATCTGTCAGTACATTTCTGTTTTTTCATCATTTATCTTCATCTTGTTTGATATGAGGAAATTTCTGACCTCACTGACACACTCCTTTAGTTTGTGTCTGCTTATATCAACTTGATTTGCGGAGGTATGGTCCATGGGGATGTAGATCTGAGTATCATCCGCATAAATGTGATAGCTCAGACCATATTTGGATAAGATGTCAGAAAGGGGTGTCATTTAAATGGTGAAAAGTATGGGACCCAGAATTGAGCCATGTGGGACCCCGTCTTTTATGGGTTTTGGGGCAGGACCTGTGAGTCCCTATTTTCACACATTGTTTCCTGTCACTTAAGTATGACCAAATCCAGGAGAGGGCGTGACCCTTGACATTACATCTCGCCTCCAGTCTATCATATAGAATTTTGTGGTCAATGGTGTCAAAGGCAGCAGAGAGGTCCAGTAACAACAGAATAACTGACTTCTTGTTGTCTAGGGCACAAAGGATGTCATTTTGCACTTTTAACAGAGCAGTTTCAGTGCTGTGATATTCTTTGTAGGCTGATTGAAACTTGTCAGTAAGGCCATTTCTTACCAGATGAGGGACTAATTGATCTGCAACCCCCTCTCTGTTAGTTTAGAGATAAATGTCAGGTTAGAAACAGGTCTGTAATTCTTCTCAACCAGTTCTAGGCCAAGTTTCTTCAACAGGGGTGTTATGATGGCTATCTTCATATTTTCAGATACTGCTGACTCCACCAGTGATTTATCTATGATGGAAGTAATTATTGGTAAGAGGTCATCTAAGAGGTCAAGTAGCAGCCAGGTTGGAATAGGATCCAGCTCACATGACTTCTTTGCAGACCTTTTTATCAGTTTTCGTACATCATTTGTGGTTAAGGGTGTGAACCCCTCAAGACTGTACTATTGTTCGTAGTGTCACCTGGTGGCAAAATTTGGCCAGATGGAACTCTATCAATTTCTAAGCGAATTCTTTCAATTTTTTCAAGATAAAATGAATTGAACTTTTCCGCTTGAGTGACTTCCGCTTGAGTGACTTCTTTTAGGGTCATGCTTGTTTTCCTCAACCAGGTTGGAGAAGTATGTTGATTGAGCTGCTTTCAGCATGGAATTGTATTTATTTCTCTGATAATTATACAATTCTTTATCAATATGAGAACCAGTCTTGTTCATTTTTCTCTCAAGCCTTCTCTTGAGAGATCTTTCCAGCTTTAATTGTCACTCATCCAAGGTACAGGTTTGCGTTGGGTGACCTTTGGAAGCTTGATTGGAGCATGTTTATCCATGAGTGATGTGAGTTCCTTGTCATAGTAATCCACCATGTCACTCAGGGATAACTGTTCCAATTTTAAGTATGTGTCAGTTAGGGATTTGATATCGTTCCTTAGGGATTGCAGATCTAATCCCTTAAAATTCCTGTACTTGATTGATTTTTTGGGGGGCCTGGCGGGTGAGATACCTAGGTATAGCTTGATCATTTTGTGATCAGATATGTACTCATCCACCAGGTGGCTCTTAAGAAACATGTTCCCTTTGAAGGTGATGATTAGATCAAGGGTGTCTCCAAGCCTATGGGTCGGTTCATGTACCCACTGGTTCATGTCAAAGGTAGCTAAAATGTCATTAAACTTTATGACATCAGGTTTGTTTGGTTTATTGACATGGAAGTTGTAGTCACCTAGGAAGATGACCTCATGACTGTATGACCCATAATGTGCGACCAGTTGAGTGAACTCATCATAGAACTCAGAATAGGTATACCTATTCTTGTCTGATGGTTCAGGTCTATAGATGTTTACAAAGGTTAACTTCTTACCCTTGATTAGCAGAGATACTTCAAGGAGTTCCATTGTTTAACCACGGGTGGGTTCAACCTATTGGTTTCAAAGGGGAGTTCAGCACGATGTAACAGACCCACACCACCGCCAGAGCGTCCTATCCGTGGGTGTGACTGAAATTTGAGTGAACCCTCTTCAAGCTGATTTTTTATTCTCTCATCACACGTTTCATGCAGCCATGTTTCAGTGATAAATAGAGCATCTAAGTTGTGTTCTGAGAAATAGTCTTTTACGTTTAGGACCTTGCCAGTGATGCTTTGTACGTTGCATGAACCAAACACTAGGTTTTCCTTGTTTTTACGCGTTGTCATGGAAACTCCATTGTTCCTATGGTAAGTGGCTCCACCTATATGTGTGCGGCCTTTAGTGCGAGAATGTCTTTTGTTTACAAGATGGTACTGACCATCTTGTGAGGAGAGAGCACATGTAGTTTGGTCCCTCCCCTCCAGCCGGTCAGTGTTGTGATTGGTTGAGCCAAACCACGTGACATGTCTGGACGTGGTTTGTAGAGAGGGTTCTGCAGGCGGTTATTGCAGTAAGCGAAGACAGCTAAACCTGTTATCGTTGCGATTGTCATTTTTAAGTCTCATGATGGAATTATAATTGGGTTTAGAGCGAACCATAGTAGATGGGTAAATACTACCCGAGCTTAGACTATGCAGTCCAATCTATATATAGGACTATCAAGGACATCTCGTTGCAATGGGTTTGTGCAGCGGGCGAATAATGTCACTATTATGGAGGGTTTGCTCTGATTTGTTGACATAAATATAGAACAGGGAAACCCTAAACAACAACCACAAGTTCCAGTGACGTGTGACCGGAATTCCGGGCAAAGGCATACGGGCACCTGCGAGCTGGTTTACTGTCCATATATATGGACATGTTATTACTGTCTAACCCGAGCTGGTGTCGCTCCGATTGGTTGATTTTGGCCACGTGATCAAAGTGGGCACATGTCAGTTGTTGTTGTGGTGTGAGCGAGTGTTTAGTGGGGGTAGGCAATTCTATGAGCTGAGTATCATAACTTTGGAAAATATATAATTGAGGGCGGCTAGAGATTACCAGGGGGGGTTGAGTTATTTGGGGCCCTGTCAGGGTTGTTTTCACGCCAGAGCCACTAATTTGATAGATAATGTCATTATGTGAGGCACGTATATGGGGTTGTATAATACGAAGTGAGAACGTGGTTCGTGCATTGAAAAAGTAATATGGGATTGTGTGTTTAGAGAGATGGTCAAAAGTAGGAATGGGTTTCTTTAATATATTAAAATTAATATGTAATAAGGAGTTTGTCATGAGAGAGATATTTGCATGGTTTTACATAGAACAAAAGAGGGGGTACAGGTTTTGGTTGTGGGGTTGTTAATGTGGGGGCATTAATATCTGGTTTTGGTTGCATAGAAATAGAAACATTTTTATTTTCACATAGAGAAAAAGCACCATTTAGGCACGTACATATATATAAAGGAAAGAATTTCTTATTGCTAATAAGAAGATCATCGTCCATGGTTTCACAGTGTTCAGTATGATTGAAATGTTTCAAAATGTTATCATATTCATCAGCGGTATACGTGTCCGGGTCGTAGTCCGTGTTTGAGGTGTCCATGAATGGCTCCGGCCAACCCCATCATAGGGTAGCCTTGTATATCTCAATCTCAGCTCGTACCTGCTGTACAGCTTCCCGTTTGCCCCGAGCGTCAGGAGACTGATATTCTCTTCACCATTCTTGATAATCTGGACTTTGATCTGAACCCCGACATCGTCTCGGAACCGGCGGATATTGGCCCCACCTTTCGATTATTCTGCCTGCCAGATCAGAAGAAATTACAGAAGTTTCCTCGGGGATAGTCTTCCTTTTCTTGTTAGATGCTGGAGAAGAGGATTTCGAGGAGGAGCTGGTAGGAATGCTCACAGATGAGGCTTCGTCCGGGAGGAGAATCATTTCCTTCGGCAGTTCAATCTTTGCCACTTTCTCGGGGATGGTCAAGGTGTTTAGCTGTGCTTGTATGGTGGAGATGGACTTCTCAAGAAGCGTGCCATCGGCATTTAGTAAAGATAGGATGCTGGTCTCGTAAAAGAGCGGCAGGCGAACATAATTCACCCCGGTGATCTTCATCGTGGAAAGCTGGCCCGTAACTGCAAGCCATTTTGACCTGAAGACGGCATCACAGTCGGGCCTTTCGAGCGGATGAACTTGATATTGGTGTGCAGGGCCCTGTAGCAGGCCATGCCGTTTAACCCCGGTGGGAAGGTGCTCACGTCAGGGATGAGGAATATGTGGTCAGCCGTGGTTGTCCTGTTTGAACGCCGAGCCACGTGGTCCAAACCCTCTGCAGTAGAGTGTATTCACACGCAGCGCGGAGCAGGCCTGACGAGATGTTGGCCTTCTGGAGTACGACCAGGACTGATTTGCCCGAGGAGGGTTCATCTCTGCAGGCTTCGTCATCGGAGCTCACAAGCGAGACATCACTGGGAGACATCACTGGGTTTGGGTAGGGACGTGGCGATAACCTTGTCACGTTCTGCCACTGCCTGCTCAGATTTGGCTAATTCGGCGGCAATGGCAGCCTTCTCCAGTTCCAAGTTGGACTTCTCCTCAGTAATCTTGAGAATTTGCTCACTGAGGCATGTGTTTGTTGCATTGGGTGAATTATTTATAACGGTAAGTCTATTATCTGCATCTCGCAAAGCGGCAAGCTCAACCGCCTTCAAGGGCTCGGCAGCGGGTTGGACATGGAGGTCGTCACCACGTGTTTCGCCTTTCGCTGCTCCACTATGGAGGGACGGGCCGGCTGATTATTAGCAGATTATTATATCGTTAGACTGGTGCCGCCCTCTGTGTGTTCTTGACACTCGGCGGGGGACCAGTCTAATTATATCGTAACTAAGTGTAGAAAACTGGAGGTCCGCCAGAAATCTAACGTTATATTTTTTTTTGATGGAAATGATGAAAGTTGTCAGTGCAGAAGGTGATAATTAGATAGGGTAGCTTTTCATCAGTGTAGGGGCCTGCACCGGGCGGTCAGCACGAGTGCTACTCACAGATTGGAGATAGTGCGTATTGGATCTCCCCTCTAGCTGGGTAGCCACGCTGCGTAGGCTCTGAGTGCCCACGAGACAAAAGTGGAGCGGCCAACATATCAAATCAAATCAAATCAAATCAAAATGACCAGGGTCTACTGGTCAAAGTTGATCAATTGTGTTAGATCAGGGAAGACGATCTAAGTGTTTAGATCAGGAGGTTAGATCAGGAGAGTGATCTAGGGTCAGGAGGTTAGATCAAGAGAGTGATCTAGGGTCAGGTCAGGCAATGATCTACGAAACTAGATCAGAACGTCTGGCGATAGGTTGTGTGGAATACCTCTGTCTCAGGCAGCAAACGATACAAACGTAACTTTTAGAGCAACTATTGGGAATAGTCAATTCATGCTTACTATTTGATCTCAGATTCCTAGTATTAGATCTAGTTATTATCAGGGAGATTTCTGAGAATAGGTGTTATATGTTCAAATTTTTTAATACGCGAGACTATACGCGCTGCAGTATTCTGTAATTAGTATGATCCCACCCTCGCGAGCCGTTTTCCATTCAAAACTGCCATCAGAGCATGCTAAAAATCAGATAGACCTCTGTATAGACCGGGTTCTCTGCGAGAAAGTGTTGTGATAGACTAGCAATAGACTCCTGAAAATTGACCAAGAAGGACGATTTTTTTGGAGCCATGCCACTCTCACGCATGCGCAGAACTGATATTGTGGAGTACAAACAAATATCATTGAACTTTGACCCTGGATATTTCTTGCCCTATTTGGATATTTGCCGTGGCGCCTTTGGGATGTGAGGGCGATTGGACAAAACACAACATGCAGCAACCTGTTGACAGCTCAATCTCCTCAAACAGGAAGTTAACAAGAGGTCCATTAAAATAGAATGGTCAGCACTTTTTATCCCACTTTAAGACTGCTGTACAAGTGTAAGAAAACAGATTCCTCATTGTTGATGAGTAATCATTTAAAATTATGTCATATTTCTCTCTCATTAACAGAAATAAAATTATTAATTTAAAAAGGATTCTCAAGAGATTGGTTGAATTGTTAACATTGAATTGTTCTAAATAAAATAAATCACTTCTGTGTTGTGAATGGAAGTGAATGATCTGCACACAATATACTTCCTGATTGAAATATGGCGCTTAGTGTAAAATGCCATCTTGAGGAATAAACTAGTTTAACTGCACCCCACAACCTTATCAGAGTTTGGGAGGCAGGGGTAATCCAAGGTGGCAACCAAGCTTGGACACAAGGTTATTTCTAATCATCTCTGTGATGTGGTGATTACCTTTCTCTATACTCTGTGCAGGGTACTTTTCTCAACCTGTCACTTCTTGGTGTATTGGGGTATTTTAAGATGTGATACATGATACTCAAAGGTGCAAGAAAGCTTTAGTCCACTGCATGGACACCATGGCATGGAGAGTGAATGAATGGTATCAAGTGTCAGAGTGGCCCATTCTAGGTAAGATGATTAGGGATTTCTATGCTGCTACATGTCCGTATGAAGAATGTTCCACAAAAAGCATAGCTTAAACTGTTAATAAAAATTAATGTGTATTATTTTAGAGCTAATATCATAGAATTACAGTATCTTGATGATTATCATGGTGACAATTAAGCGAGTGAGCACCCTACGCCATAAGTCTGTGCAGGTTGTGTGGGGGGAGTATATTACATGATTACAGACCAGAGAGTGTGGAGGCCGAGACAATGCCTATAATGGGGAGTGAATGAGAAGGAGCTAAAAGAGACTGTGTGACAGAGTCAAGATAAGAATCAATCTCATGCTAAGTGGCCGCTCTCCGCATAGACTGATTAGAAATTGGAAGTGTCTAGCGAAATAACATCCAATGAGAAACTTTTTGGATAATTTAATTCACAACTTTGGGAGCATTTTTTTTTCGAAGTTGGGATTAGTAATACATTTTTTCCTGATCACAACCTGCCAGACCACTTCGAAAATTTGTGTTCACTTTTACAGATTTTTGACGGTGATAATTTAGTAATATGATCCCCAGGTCATTCATATAAACATTTCAAACCTATGATTAATGATTTGCTTTATTATTTGGCCAGACAAATCAGGGTTTTAAAAAGATGTTTTGGGTGTTGCATGTTTTATTAATGCACTAAATTATCATTTCTACAAAATCAGGTAAAGATCAGATAAAACGGGTTTAAAGTCTAAGTAGCCTGACCTGAATATCTAATCTGTAAAATCCGATCTTTTGATATCGTAAGTTTACACAGGATTATAAATCTAGAGGCATTAGCCTGTCTCGTCTGGCCAATTATAGCACTTGACTTAGTACATTAACACAGGATTATAAATTGTCTAGAGGTATTAACGTCTCTGGAGTATCTAGTCTGGCCTAAAATGTCACTTGATTTAGTAAAATAACACAGGATTATAAATTGTCTAGAGGTATTAACGTCTCTGGGATATCGAGTCTGGCCTGGACAGGATTATCGAACCTAATCAGAGATATGGAGGAGAGTAATCCAACATATACATGGGAACCTCTGTATGTATATATACATTGTCCTTGTCACATTACACTGTTAACGTTTCCTGGTGAATAATTGCAATATGTATATACTTCAGCCCATTTATTTCTGGCAATAAGGGTAATGTGCATACTGATAACGGTATCCAGAAATAAAAGGCTTATCGCATTCGGCGCGTAGTGCGCGTTTATGCGCGTTGTGTCAGTTATGCGCGTTGTGTCAGTTCTGGTATTTTTGGGGGCTTTTGGGATCAAAATGTTTGAATAGAAATGTTTGTATGTACATACTAGATAACATCAAACTTGGATTTAAATCATGAAACCCAACCATTTGCGAGTTTTAAAAATGACACTTCACTGAATTTGGCGGGAATCAGCTTTTGTATATTGGCGTGTCCAGAAATGGATATTGAAGGGGGTGTTCAATTTAAGAAATTTCACAATTTATATCATTTGGCATTTCTTCTTCTTATAGGACTTTGTATGATATTTGTGAACACAAATATACCAAAAAAATAATAAATACTTGTACAGAAAAGATACTGTCGTGTACCCCATTTTAACAAATGGAAAACCCTGGACCTGCCACTGATGCCTTTCACACACTGTCCTTCTGTGACGTCACAGTGATACAAGTCACTCTGTGTTGAACGCGCCATTTATCAAACGCGCAACGTGCCGAATGCAAAAAGCCGAAATAAAAACATATAATGAAAATATTGCATTCGGCGCGTAGTGCGCGTTTATGCGCGTTGTGTCAGTTATGCGCGTTGTGTCAGTTCTGGTATTTTTGGGGGCTTTTGGGATCAAAATGTTTGAATAGAAATGTTTGTATGTACATACTAGATAACATCAAACTTGGATTTAAATCATGAAACCCAACCATTTGCGAGTTTTAAAAATGACACTTCAATGAATTTGGCGGGAATCAGCTTTTGTATATTGGCGTGTCCAGAAATGGATATTGAAGGGGGTGTTCAATTTAAGAAATTTCACAATTTATATCATTTGGCATTTCTTCTTCTTATAGGACTTTGTATGATATTTGTGAACACGAATATACCAAAAAAATAATAAATACTTGTACAGAAAAGATACTGTCGTGTACCCCATTTTAACAAATGGAAAACCCTGGACCTGCCACTGATGCCTTTCACACACTGTCCTTCTGTGACGTCACAGTGATACAAGTCACTCTGTGTTGAACGCGCCATTTATCAAACGCGCAACGTGCCGAATGCAAAAAGCCGAAATAAAAACATATAATGAAAATATTGCATTCGGCGCGTAGTGCGCGTTTATGCGCGTTGTGTCAGTTATGCGCGTTGTGTCAGTTCTGGTATTTTTGGGGGCTTTTGGGATCAAAATGTTTGAATAGAAATGTTTGTATTTACATACTAGATAACATCAAACTTGGATTTAAATCATGAAACCCAACCATTTGCGAGTTTTAAAAATGACACTTCAATGAATTTGGCGGGAATCAGCTTTTGTATATTGGCGTGTCCAGAAATGGATATTGAAGGGGGTGTTCAATTTAACAAATTTCACAATTTATATCATTTGGCATTTCTTCTTCTTATAGGACTTTGTATGATATTTGTGAACACGAATATACCAAAAAAATAATAAATACTTGTACAGAAAAGATACTGTCGTGTACCCCATTTTAACAAATGGAAAACCCTGGACCTGCCACTGATGCCTTTCACACACTGTCCTTCTGTGACGTCACACTGAGACGAGTCACTCTGTGTTGAACGCGCCATTTATCAAACGCGCAACGTGCCGAATGCAAAAAGCCTGAAAATACTTATATCTTGTTTTTCAACATCAATATAGGGCTCGTTTTACGCAATTTGGTCTTTGTCAATAAAAAAATAGCCTGACATAACATGAACAGTTATCTATATGTGTGCCCTAGTGGGGTATATCCATCAGTAAGACTAGTTATTACTTTATCATATAAAGCGATGTGTGAATGTAAAATTCGACCTCTCTTCTATGCCGAAAGATAAAAATTAATATATCGATCATATGACCTACATATTTGAAGAGAAGAGTTTAATAGCTCAATTTTGAGTTGTCAATGATGTAAATCGACTAGGAACTTACAGAGCAACGCCAATTTGTAACAAACATACATCTTCTTCCGCACGTGCGTATTGTCACATAGGCGAGGTCACCGGGTACAATTGATTTATACGATTCATGTGATTATTTCTGTGACAAAAGTACAATGTATCATTTGTAGTGAGTTTACATGACAATCTCATAATTATCAGCCAATCCTATGATTGCACGAATAATGGTCAATAGCTCTGGAATATAATTTACTTGGATATATTTTATTAATATCAATTTTATGATGTGCTATAGAAATCTTTTGTATTTAATGTAATGAACTAAAAAATCATTCTTTTAAGAAAACAATATAACAGAATCTTTTTGTAGATAAATATAATGTAAATTTAATATCTTTTTGTAGATTAATATAATATAAATATAATGTCATCTTAAGTAACGATATGATGTAAATTGATGTTAGAGAATGTAGATGATATGATCAGCACCTGGGCCAAATATTTCCATCAAACTTCAAATCTCCAATCTGGGCATGTACTCAGATTTGGAGCCATACTTATCAAGGTTTGCTTCTGAAACTGAAGGATTTTTTTATTTTTTCATCATGCTCAGAATCTCAGAACTTTGCGCATACTTCACGAAGTATTTGTTCATACATCATATTTCTATGGCTTATTGCATTCGGCACGTTGCGCGTTTGATAAATGGCGCGTTCAACACAGAGTGACTTGTATCAGTGTGACGTCACAGAAGGACAGTGTGTGAAAGGCATCAGTGGCAGGTCCAGGGTTTTACATTTGTTAAAATGGGGTAAACTATAGTATCTTTTCTGTACAAATATTTATTATTTTTTTGGCATATTCGTGTTCACAAATATCATACAAAGTCCTATAAGAAGAAGAAATGCCAAATGATATAATTTGTGAAATTTGTTAAATTGAGCACCCCCTTCAATATCCATTCTGGACACGCCAATATACCAAAGCTGATTCCCGCCAAATTCATTGAAGTGTCATTTTTAAAACTTTTAAATGGTTGGGTTTTATGACTTAAATCCAAGTTTGATGTTATCTAGTATGTACATACAAACATTTCTATTCAAACATTTTCATCCCAAAAGCCCCCAAAAATAACAGAACTGACACAACGCGCATAACTGACACAACGCGCACTACGCGCCGAATGCAATAAGCCTATTTCTATTGTTTAGTTGAGTAAATACTCTCATGACATCATATTCAAATGAGAAAATACAGAGGCCCAAAATAGGGGATAGCATGGGCTCAGAATAGGGGATAACAATATGTCATTGAACAACCTTTCCAGTGATTGGGAATGTTTCTGCATGTAATTCTATTCACTATAACCTTATTTAGGGAGGGACCATTATTCATTCAGGGAGAGTGGAGGAACAAATAATTTAGTTTAGCACTCGGCCAATTTTTTTTCTCAGTTGCTTGGGCCACCATTTTTTATACTTATATTTAAACTTCATCTGCCAAAAAAGTTCTGGCTGCCAGGAAGTTTTGTCCGATTTGCCATAGATATCGATTTACAATAGATATGGGCACTGCATGGCCACCCGAGCACCGACCACATAACTGTCTGGACACCACAGGTTTTTCCAGAATTTTGCCCTAGGTTGACAACCACTTTTTGAAAAGAAAATCCATCGCCTCAGCACCTTTTGGGGAATTGGAACAAATGTTTGAAATTGGAATAGATGTGACTGGGATATAAGACTTGATATATGCATGATAGGAGCAACACAAAGGAGTGTGCCCATTTGTTGTAGACAAGAAGTGGGACAGCAGACATCTTAATTCATGGTTGGTCAGTACGCCAATGCCTTTAAGATATAGTAAGTTATAACGAAATGTCCAAAGATTTGGTTACAATATAAGATTTTGGTTACAATTTAAAGCCTTTGAGTCAAGGTCATAGCTGAGGTCATCCTATTTAGACCTTCATGGGATGCATGTGTGGTAAAAAATGTGAAGCCTGTATCTTAGATTGCTGATGAGATAACAAAATGTCAAAAGTTTTGTTCACAGACAGACCCATGTACCCATGCACACACAGACAAAGCCCGATACTTAGCCCCATACACTGCTCAGGCGTTGGTAGCTTAAAATTATCAATAAATAATTATGATTGTTAATTGACTTCTAAGCCTTTCTCTGCCTAGTTAACATAAAGGCTTGGCTTTAAGACTGCCGAATTTAAAGTTTTTAGACATTGGAATTGTTTTTAATTGTTTTTTGCATTAAACCCAAAAGAATAATGAGATGGATATGTTGAATATGTGTTAAAAAGCAAATGTCATTGTTAAGATATCATAATTGATGTTACGTTTAGAAATCAAGACTATGAAAGTCTATAATTGCTCAATAATAAATGTGAAGTAAAGTAATCAACCTTGTCTTGTCAATGCAAAAAGATATTTGCAAAAGGTTTTATCTAACAGCAATATAACATTTATTATATGTTACCCTTAAATGTATGTTGTAAATTGTAATTTTTTTCTTAAGGTTGGCATTCTCAATTTTTTTTCTCCATCAAGTGACCTCACTGATATTTTTTTTCAACTTTCCTCCTCCCCCCAAATGAATAGCCCCCCCCCTGAAATTGTTAAGAAGGTCTGAGCACATTGCAAAAAATCTAAAACTCTTGGATCATATTAAATACTAATAGTGTGAGTATGAACTTCAAATCTGAGCAAAAACTTCAAGTCTGAGTTTTCCAAGCATGATGGAAAAATCGAGTTTGTGTGTATGCTCGAATCTGAGCAAAACTTCAAATCTGAGCATGAAATTAGGATCTGCGCTCATACTCCAAATTGAAGTACAATGGAAACATTGGGCCCTGGTTCATTCAAATGCAGGTTTCAATGTGTAACCATGTGTCTCCACAAGTGTGTGAAGTTTGTTACTTATATTAGCTTTTTACCCTCACAGAACATTGAGTGACATATGAATTGACCTGTTCTAGTTTTTTTCACTTCTTTCATATTTTGTTTTGATATTTTAATTTTCCTTGAATTTCTTTAGTATGAAGTGCCACAAAATACATCCCAGTGACATTTTAAAGACAATATTGCAAGTATGACATGCTGACAACCTCATCTATCGATTTTGAAAAAAAAGTCTAAAAAATTGACTGTGAATAGTGAATAAGTAAGAAACTTCACACACCTGGGCCCCATTAGTTATGGCTCTCTAGTGTCTAAAATACTTTGTAGAATACTAAAATTTATTATTTGGTACAATCTGTCCAGCAATGCTAGGCCTTCCCTGTCCGGTGTTATCTCATAAGTCATTTGTCTCAAATGTTAATATCATAAACACTTATTAACAGAGGTGTTTCTGGGAGACTGGTGTATCATAGTAAGAGAGGTGTTTCTGGGGGACTAGTGTATCACAGTAAGAGAGGTGTTTCTTGGGGACTAGTGTATCATAGTCAGAGAGGTGTTTCTGGGGGACTAGTGTATTATAGTCAGAGAGGTGTTTCTGGGGGACTGGTGTATTATAGTCAGAGAGGTGTTTCTGGGGGACTAGTGTATTATAGTCAGAGAGGTGTTTCTGGGGGACTAGTGTATCATAGTAAGAGAGATGTTTCTGGGGGACTAGTATATCATAGTATAATAGGTGTTTCTTGGGGACTAGTGTATCATAGTCAGAGAGGTGTTTCTGGGGGACTAGTTTATTATAGTCAGAGAGGTGTTTCTGGGGGACTGGTGTATTATAGTCAGAGAGGTGTTTCTTGGGGACTAGTGTATCACAGAAAGAGAGGTGTTTCTGGGGGACTAGTGTATCATAGTCATAGAGGTGTTTCTGGTGGACTAGTGTATCATAGTCAGAGAGGTGTTTCTGGGGGACTAGTGTATTATAGTCAGAGAGGTGTTTCTGGGGGACTAGTGTATCACAGTAAGAAAGGTGTTCCTGGGGGACTAGTGTTTCACAGTAAGAGAGGTGTTTCTGAGGGATTAGTGTATCACAGTAAGAGAGGCGTTTCTGGGGGACTAGTATATCATAGTATAATAGGTGTTTCTGGGGGACTAGTGTATCATAGTAAGAGAGATGTTTCTGGGGGACTAGTGTATCATAGTCAGAGAGGTGTTTCTGGTGGACTAGTGTATCATAGTCAGAGAGGTGTTTCTGGGGGACTAGTGTATCATAGTCAGAGAGGTGTTTCTGGGGGACTAGTGTATCATAGTAAGAGAGATGTTTCTGGGGGACTAGTGTATCATAGTCAGAGAGGTGTTTCTGGTGGACTAGTGTATCATAGTCAGAGAGGTGTTTCTGGGGGACTAGTGTATTATAGTCAGAGAGGTGTTTCTGGGGGACTAGTGTATCATAGTAAGAGAGGTGTTTCTTGGGGACTAGTGTATCACAGTAAGAAAGGTGTTCCTGGGGGACTAGTGTTTCACAGTAAGAGAGGTGTTTCTGAGGGACTAGTGTATCACAGTAAGAGAGGTGTTTCTGGGGGACTAGTATATCATAGTATAATAGGTGTTTCTAGGGGACTAGTGTATCATAGTAAGAGAGATGTTTCTGGGGGACTAGTGTATCATAGTCAGAGAGGTGTTTCTGGGGGACTAGTGTACCATAGAAAGATATGTGTTTCTTGGGGACTAGTGTATCATAGTCAGAGAGGTGTTTCTGGGGGACTAGTGTATTATAGTCAGAGAGGTGTTTCTGGGGGACTAGTGTATTGTAGTCAGAGAGGTGTTTCTGGGGGACTAGTGTATCATAGTAAGAGAGATGTTTCTGGGGGACTAGTGTATCATAATAAAAGAGGTGTTTCTGGGGGACTAGTGTATCATAGTCAGAGAGGTGTTTCTGGGGGACTAGTGTATCATAGTAAGAGAGATGTTTCTTGGGGACTAGTGTATCATAATAAGAGAGGTGTTTCTGGGGGACTAGTGTATCATAGTCAGAGAGGTGTTTCTGGGGGACTAATGTATCATAGTCAGAGAGGTGTTTCTGGGGGACTAGTGTATCATAGTAAGAGAGATGTTTCTGGGGGACTAGTGTATCATAATAAGAGAGATGTTTCTGGGGGACTAGTGTATCACAGTAAGAGAGGTGTTTCTGGGGGACTAGTATATCACAGTAAGAAAGGTGTTTCTTGGGGACTAGTGTATCATAGTCAGAGAGGTGTTTCTGGGGGACTAGTGTATTATAGTCAGAGAGGTGTTTCTGGGGGACTAGTGTATCATAGTAAGAGAGATGTTTCTGGGGGACTAGTGTATCATAATAAGAGAGGTGTTTCTGGGGGACTAGTGTATCATAGTCAGAGAGGTGTTTCTGGGGGACTAGTGTATCACAGTAAGAGAGGTGTTTCTGGGGGACTAGTGTATCATAGTCAGAGAGGTGTTTCTGGGGGACTAGTGTATCATAGTAAGAGAGGTGTTTCTGGGGGACTAGTGTATCATAGTAAGAGAGATGTTTCTGGGGGACTAGTGTATCATAATAAGAGAGGTGTTTCTGGGGGACTAGTGTATTATAGTCAGAGAGGTGTTTCTGGGGAACTAATGTATCACAGTAAGAGAGGTGTTTCTGGGGGACTAGTGTATAATAATAAGAGAGGTGTTTCTGGGGGACTAGTGTATCATAGTAAGAGAGATGTTTCCGGGGGACTAGTGTATCATAATAAGAGAGGTGTTTCTGGGGGACTAGTGTATCATAGTCAGAGAGGTGTTTCTGGGAGACTAGTGTATCACAGTAAGAGAGGTGTTTCTGGGGGACTAGTGTATCATAGTATAATAGGTGTTTCTGGGGGACTAGTGTATCATAGTAATAGAGATGTTTCTGGGGGACTAGTGTATCATAATAAGAGAGATGTTTCTGGGGGACTAGTGTATTATAGTCAGAGAGGTGTTTCTGGGGGACTAGTGTATCACAGTAAGAGAGGTGTTTCTGGGGGACTAGTGTACCACAGTAAGAGAGGTGTTTCTGGGGGGACTAGTGTATTATAGTCAGAGAGATGTTTCTGGGGGACTAGTGTATCATAGTCAGAGAGGTGTTTCTGTGGGACTAGTGTATCATCGTAAGAGAGATGTCTCTGGGGGACTAGTGTATCATAGTAAGAGAGGTGTTTCTGGGGGACTAGTGTATCATAGTAAGATATGTGTTTCTGGGGGACTAGTGTATTATAGTCAGAGAGATGTTTCTGGGGGACTAGTGTATCATAGTCAGAGAGGTGTTTTTGGGGGACTAGTGTATCATAGTAAGATATGTGTTTCTGGGGGACTAGTGTATTATAGTCAGACAGATGTTTCTGGGGGACTAGTGTATCGTAGTCAGAGAGGTGTTTCTGGGGGACTAGTGTATAATTTATATATAATTATGTATTACCTATTAGGTTCAGGTCACTCTGAAGATGTCAACTTTCAGATTCTTAGAAGCCACAACACTGGATCCTGAATTCTTCTCTTGTACCACGAGTGAGGAATGGGACCAAGCCTACTTCAGATTCATACTGATACCAGCAGTAAGTACAATAGGGAGTTAATATGATGTATGTAATACTGATACCAATACCTATTTCAGCCCTCTCTATTTGGACACTGAGATATGATGTATGTTATAATGTGGTATAGGAGGAGAACAATTTACCAGCTGATAATGTCAACATACACTTAACTCTGTGTCATGTCACGTGTTTTGCTCTACACACTGTATTATATCTGTATCATATCTGTATTATATCTGTATTATATCTGTATCATATCTGTATTATATCTGTATTATATCTGTATTATATCTGTATCATATCTGTATTATATCTGTATTATATATGATTACAATCTGAGGTATTATTGCAGGTTCTTTTCATTGTTGTGCTGTCCTTTTTCAAGAAAAGGAAGACACTTGCACCAAATATCTTAGGTGGACGACCTGCATTTGTTTAGTGAGTAGAATTCGCATGATGATATAATTAGGAAAGAAAATTACATTTGATACTGAACACATAATATTATGATGATTTTATGGCTGTAACATTTTGTATGTGAATGTGTTTTAAATATCAAATGTGGCCTATATACTAATAAATTATCAATCATCATCATACGTAAGCAACATATTGTTTTTTCCCAATCGCCGTCACATCTGAGGCCCATATAGGGGGGGTCTGATGCTATGTGTTATGTGGAAATTTCACAATTTTGCTATATGCTATGTGGAATATTTAGTCAAATGCTATGTGAAATAGTTGAGGTCAGTGCTATATGCTATATAGAAATCATTGCCAATGCTATATGCTATATGAAATTAATCACTTATTGCTATATATAATAATGATCTATAATGTAAATCATTGAGCCAGACAGCCATAATTAGTATTCTGGAATTACATTTATTCAATATCTACTATATTTGCTGAAGTACATCAGAATTATTTGGTAATTCATGTTTCACAATGCTTTGTATGTCAAATATTTTTTATCTAACCAACACATGGCAGTCAAAATGACAAGATGCATGTACATATGCTCATATGATTGATTTCAAGACTACATTCACTTTATATTTCACATTTGGTTGATAAGGCAACTGTGCCATTAGAGAAAATCATTAGAAGAACACAATGTGATTATACAGTGATAACATGAATAGACCTTACAATACCATTAATAGTCAACCACCCTGTACATCATGTACCTTTAATCTGTGAAATATAAAAAGTTGGTGTCTACTTTCTGGCGCCTAGCTCGTCCATATCGTGACATGGTTGGGGCAGGAATATCTCTTTCCTCATGTTCCTGGGGGATGTCTTCCTCTCCAGGTGCAATTACATCCCCAGAGTCATGTATACTTGTCAGTATATCTGTTAGGATATCAGCAGTAACTAGTATTTTGTCTTTTTGGATGGTGCATTCATCTGAATCAACTGTGTAGAGAATATTTTGACACTGGACTTGTAGAATCTCTGAGAAGTGAAAAAGTATGGGATCATCTGATGACTGATGGAAGATGGAACACTTGATAGTCTGGCAATCATGGAGATGATTAATGTGTTCTGGTGGTTCCATAGTTGTAGCGAGATATGCAGAACCACAACCATACTCTGATACAGAGGATGGTTTAATGCAGTAGAGGTGGAGTCTATCCTGTCTTGCTGTGTTGGGTGTATCTACATTTCCAGCTCCATCTTGGACAAGATCACTGTACTGCAATGGCTTAGGAGTTGGCTCTTTTGCCACATAGGCAGACAATGGTAGTGTTCCTGGCTTATCCTTTGTTGTCAGATTGCGTACTGTTACCTGTTTAACACTCTGACCATTTCTTCTGGCAAAAGCCCTTAAATCTGACAGCTGGGACTTGGTAAGGTGTACTCGAGCTTGAGGAGCCATGCTTGTCAGAGTATTGAAACCTATCTGTCTCTGCACTACAGGATAGAAAGGCTGTTTCTCACTAGTGACATAGTGAAAGGCTACACCAGAAAGTTTTTTAAGCAACTCGCGTGTACATCTTCCAAATCGTTGAGCAAACTCTGTAACAAGAGGCATGTCACTTGCACCTCCCCGCATTTCTGAAAAGAGGTTCTCAGTTACAAGAGTTGTCAGACTTGACACATTCACCCTGTATCCTGGATTTACCTTACATATGAGTGAATGGAGGTACTTGAGACATTTCAGTTGCCATCTTATGTCTCTTCCTGTCTGTACAGACAGTGCTCCTTCTGGACCTTGTGGCTCTCTTTGAATCTCGTAATGTGTCTGGATCTTTTTCTTTTCTGCATCAATAAGGTCCAGGCAATGACCTATTCTATCTATGGCTTCTGGTAGGGACACACTCTCTTTGTCTTCCTTTGTAGTGTGAAGACCCCAAGTCCGAGTATATTGTCTTAACATCTCTAAAAAAGAAGCAATATCTTTACCAGGAGTTGTCATCTTCACATATCCTGTGGAGGAATCTGTAATGAAGATTGTGTTCTCTTCAACACATATCCCAGCAGGCTCATCAAGGCTGCAGTTTGCCCCATCTTGTGTTCTGCCATTACCACACACAACTTCAACTACTGGGTTGTTGTGGTCTTGGTCATTGTTGATCTTTATCCTCTTGACTGTCTTTTCTTTTCTGTCTGTTACAATGATGCTGCCATGTTGGAGAGCCACACCATGGAAACACTGGCCATCATTGGTGTCGATAACTGTAGAAATGGATTCAGGGTCATAGAGTTGATCAGGTCTATGTCTATGTAGCACTGATAGACCTCCTTCGTGTGTGAAATACATACATGTATCCGTAACACATATACCATACAACGATGTTGTATTTACACTGATGCACTGAAGGACATCTCCATTTAGACACAAACCATCTGCTGTAATGGTCATGAGGATGATTTTGGATTGACCACTGTCAGCTACATATAGCATTCCCCTATGAGACTGAAGTGCTGTTGGACATTTGAGATATCCTTCTGGTAATTGTAGAACATGCACTTCTTGTTTCCTGGGTCCAGTACCCTGCAGGAGGTACCTTTTCTTTTTCTTCATCCAGACTGACAACTTTGACTGTAACTGCTCCTTTCTTAATTTTGCATCATCTTTCTTTAAGACTTTTCTCTCCTTAAGGGCTTTCTTCAGCTTCTCTGCACTCATTGTCTGGGCATTAAGCATGACATCACCCCCCAAATCAATGCAATATATACTACCACTTTCTGCATCCGCAATATATGCTATGCCAAGCATGTATGCTACTGCTATTGGCCTTTTAAGACCTTGTGCAAGTTCATTGACATCCACAGGATAATGTAGTCTGGCTGAAAATAGAGCCTTCTTTCTGATGTCTGTGAATAACAAAGATCCATGTGGTCCAAGACATATATCAGTTATTGATTCTGTCATGCCAGCCTTGTTACCATCATAGAGTCTATATTTCTCAGGTATGATGGTATGAGTGACTGTTTTCACATTTTCATGAATAATTCTGATAAGTGATTTTGATGATATTTGAAGCATGGCATCAACATCCATCCTGTCACGTAATCTACATGCTGATAATGATAAATGAGGCTGAATCGTATCACATAGGTTTGGATCTGATCGCAAGACACGGAGCTGAACTCTGTTTATTCTAGAGCCTTCCCATAGCAAAAACCAGTTTGTGAAGTGGCAGTTCATTCGTTTCCCCACATGTACTCCATCTGGTATACAGCTGTGATCATCATCCTTCTCCAGAAGATCTTGTGCTCCTCCATTTCTTGACTCTGAGTCAAGTGCTACTACAAGTGTGGCAAGTTTGATGCATTTGGTCTTGTTTTCCATGCATTTGTTGCATGGTCTCAGTACAGACTCTGTGAATGCATAACCTGCATCCTTGCAGGTATCACACACCTGACTATTAGATATGCATAACTCACAATGTGAGTAACACCTTTGTCTATCTAACTCAAATATCCCTGCATTAGATGGGATTGATTTGAGACATTCCAGGCAAACCGTTGTTACCTGTTGACTTTCCTTTATCATTTCCTTTGTTTGATATTTATCTAATTTTCCAGGAATATATGTTACTCCAAGTGGTAGAGTAAGTTCATCTCCAAGTGTTGTCAGACACAAAGCTTCTGCTTCCTTGATGAAACAATCCCGGAGATTTTCAGGATTCGGATTATTCACTACATATGTGTGATTTATATTCAAAGTGGTGCCAACAACTTTTGCTTGATGGCTGTCAACTTGCATTCCAGGTTTAAGTGCCATGCCATCCTTTTGTGCAGATACTGGGATTATTTTTATGAGATCATCTTCATAAAGGCTTTGTACACCAGGTGAGCTACTTGCAATCTCCAAAAATGATTTCAAAAGATGCTTGTGAACACCATTGGCAGTAGTGTAAGCACCTGAGTTTTTATTGCGAGTTGTTTTCCCCGGTAGTGGCCAATTCCAATCTGTCCATTCAAATGCCTTCACTCCTCCCTTTCCAGTTCCAGTAAACCCTTTTCCCCTCAACAAATTCAAAACCTTTGCATGTCCATGGTACTCTAGTGTCTCTGCAAAACTTACAACATCATCATCCCACATGAATTGTTCTTTGGGTGAACTGATTTGCTTTGCAAACTGGATAGCATTTTTCAATAGTTTGTAAAAAATATGTTCTGAACTCAGTTCACCAGTGTCCAAGAAAGACTGCAATGTTTCACATACTGGGTCGGTGTAAACATAACATCTGAAATAGAACAATCATAAATTTCACTCCAGTGGTTGGATGTTGTTTTGAATAATCATTCACAGCCATCCTAAATGATAGCACATATGTTGATTTATAAACATAACCACATAACACTTTATATAAACATATTTATTTCACCATAATTGTGGAACTCTCAAGTACATAACAATGCAGTTTTCCATTTTCATTAATATGACATACCTTTCTCCTTGTGTAAAACCGGAGTTGAAAATCAAACTGTCATTTACATCATCAGGGTCAGAATCAGAGTCAGAATAATCATCTGGGATAGGCTCAATGAAATGGGTTATTTGTTCCTCCTCTGGAACTAATGACACTAATATACTTTCTGCATCCTCACAGCACAATATGGTATCATCCAGCGAGCATCTAACAAAAATATTACCACATTCAAATAAATCTTCCAAACATTTTCAGTGTGTATTTTTCTAATAACATATATACTACCTAATGTTTGTTCTACCTACTGTTTCATAACTTGGCACAATTAGATATTATCTTATTATTACATTTGGTATACCACACTAGTCTATCAGAAACAAGCACAAAAACTGTCAAGGATTTATCATTTATGAGCTAAGATGTCATTCATAAAAGTACAATTGTAATACTGATCAGTAGCGCCATGACTATTATGATATCATTGTAATTACATGTATTGACTTCAATTACTCCCTTTTGGATATAACAAATTCAAGGCAGAGCCAGCCACCTTAAAGTCTATGTCTATGCATGTTAGAGAGCATTTAATAGAGATATTATTACTCATTGAACTGATCAGCCTGAATGTCATCTGGCAAGGAGATACCGGCATCATCATAAGATGGTTTGTCATTTTTGTCCAGATCTTGGGTATTCTCTTCGTTGCTCTTTCTGCATGTTGTGAGGAAACGTGTAATGCCAATCTTCTTAAGTGAATCCCTCTTGTTGCGTTTTAAAAGGCATGGGTCCCAGTGTCCTAAAATAAAAGAATATAATAATGACAATGACAAAGTAGTTTATTAGCTTCATCCTCATACAAGATATTCTGCCTAACTACAGTATGAACAAACCCAACAACTAATAAACAGGTTGAAATAACTAAGTAGCACCATGATGGCTTTATATTAGCACCTTATATCATACATTATTACTCATATACTGCATTATATTCTATTATATTACATTGTAATGTTAGTCTTGTGTTTTTGTTTTTGTTTTCAATTTCAAAATAAAAGAGCAGTCAGAAAAGTCATCCTGTAATAACATGATAAAAATGATATTAGTTGCAAATAATGTATAGTCCAACTGGTAGAGTTGCAAATAATGTATAGTCACTCACTTTTCTTAAAATAAGAAGCTGTCCTCAGCTGGTTCAGCATCACACGACTGCCACAAACACACTCAATCATTATCTCACTGATGACCTTACAGTTTGGAAAATTGTCAGCAACATCTGCAAATGATAAAAGCTTAATTAGGAAATCAGTCTTATTTAAAGAATTAAAAGCATCTTAGATTAGTCCTATATATACTGTATATACTCGTGTATAAGCCTAGGTTTTTTTCCTGGAAAATGACCTCAAAAGTCTACTTTTTGAAATATCTATTGAATTATAGAAAAAAAAATAATAAAGAATTCATAGGTTCAGCTTATACATGGGTCAGCCTATACACGAGTATATACGGTATATCTGATACTCATATATATATAGAACTATGGTATATGTTCCCTTCTGCCCTTCTGATGATGCAGCCAAAATATGTGCATTTTGAAAATGTACATTACATTCAATGTAACAATATGGATTTGCCTGTATGATGCAACTCTCTACAAGTGGAATACATATAATACATGGCATATTAAAATATGCTACAGTCACCTTTTTTAAAGGAATTCAAATATTCCAGCTGTTTTTCAGTCCTGGACACATTATTGCCTTCCCTCAAATTTCTCATCAGAAGGCGGTCATTTTCTACCTTTCCTTTTGATGGTCTGCCTTTTGTCCTGACTTTTCCTGATGACCCAGAATTCTGAGACGTTGATGGCTTTGTGGCTGTAGCACTTTTAGTGAGAAGACTAGCTACAGATGTGAGACTCTTCTCGTAAATCTTCACTGAAAAAAGACAAGAGAAATACAGGTACAAGGACAGGCAGAGAAAAACAACCTTCTATCACAATATTAAACGTTGAGTATAGACTGATGATCACTGATAGAGTGGTGGGAGCCTTGGACCCCCTTTTACCCTTCCCACCCTCTCATTTACAGCTTTTAGATAAATTATGCATTTAGCATATGAATCAATACAATTATTCTCATATTGCAATAGTGTAAATGTATCAATAGATTAAATAAACAAATGACTTACAGACTAGATCTCTCTGGCCATCCCACAGTTTGGGGAAACTTATCTCCCATGTGCTTTCATCGTCCACACGATAGAGTCTGCCCTGTGGGAACCCCTTTGGTGGGTTTTTGTCCTTACACGCCAGTGTCAATTTAAATTGAAGAACCCCAACTTCTTTACAGTTTATGTCCACAGATGGACTTTTGGCAAGTTTTCTTGTCATTTGGTCAAATGTAGTTTCCCTGGCTACAGAAATTTCAAATGACCAAGTCTTTGCTGGTGCTGGACCTGGTTGACAGCCACCACTGTCACTACTTGACAGCTTGTACACCAGGGCTGTCACTGGAATAATCTGAATCTTTTCATCAACATGATCAAGATCAAGTTTCTGCTTTTTCTTGACTTGTTCCAGCTCCATCTCCATCTTCACAGAAGCTGCTGTATCACCATATACCTCTGGGACATCCAGTCTTACCCTCATGTATCAATACAAAACAGTGTGTCTTCATGGATAGGAATACAATGCAGAGTCATCTCTATAGAGGTCAATTACTCTGCCCTCTATGGGGAAAATGGGGTTCATAATTCTGTCACCAGAGGTCACTGAAGGAGTAACTTATTCACTTTATATTGACTCTTACCATTTTCTGGTGACCATATCTTGCTGAATGTGGTATTTATTTTTCTTTAATTTTAAAAATTCATGCTATGAAGATATGAAAAATAGAAGCCAATGCTATGTGCTATGTGGAAGTGAGGACCCTTTGCTATGCTATTTTTGCCTCAATGCTATGTGCTATGAGGAAACCCTATCGCGGCCTCACATCTGAAAGGCGTTATGGCAAATATCCAATTAGGTCAAGAAATATCCAGGGTCAAAGTTCAAATTAGCGGAAATGAAATTTGTTGGTATCCCATCTCGATATTAAATGGGAATACGATTCAACATTGTCTGTTACATTGTAGCCATTCTGTTTCACCCCCTCGTTAGGCCGTGGCTGTAACCGTGACCTTGTACTATGGCCGCAGTAGGAGTTGGCATGCAAATGTGCACGCAAACACATCTGTAACATCCACAATTGTTTTCCTCTTGTTTTCACGATATCATACATATTAAAATCATTTCTGTACATGTATTATTAGTAGAGATATAAATATGAATTCTTTAAAACTACCGTTTTAATATTCGCAACTATTGTAGTCCAACATCGGAGTAACATCTATGTTTCATTCATATATATATTTGTAAAAATGGCTATTCTTTCCACCTCCCGCTCGAGTGAAGATAATATTAATGACTGGGAAGCCATTGTAAAGGTTTTAAAGGTTAATTTTAAAGGTTAGGGGACCAGTTGATGGATAATGACAACTTTGGGACCCCTTGCCCAATCGATGTCGCTAGATGTCATATAACAAAACATCCCGAGTCGGAGAATCTGTGTGAGCGGATCCAGTGAGTTGGGGATGGCGGAAGGGGATCCGTCCGCCATCCCCAACTCACTGGATCCCTCACACAGATGACCAGACGAGGGATGTTTTGTTTTTATACCTCAGAAAACTACTGTATTTTTAAAAAAATGATACATGAAACAAGATATTTATCATTAAAAATGTTTTTTGACAATTGTAAACAAAGCGCATGAATACACCACCTCATTTGACCCCGTCACGTGGCCCGAAAATAGTGCGTACAGCCATAAACTGGTTGCCGCCCTCTGTGTATTCATGATGTTCTTGATACTCGGCGAGGGACCAGTCTAGTACAGCCATCAAAGATGGCCGACTGAAAATAGTTCGCACAGCCTGGATCCGCCAAGAAGGATCCGGCATGGTTGTATTCATTGGAAATCTCGTCGATCCACACATCACTGAGGTATAATGGTAGTGAAAAGTCAGTCATATTTCCATGACAACCTCGGGACTGTCAATAGTCGTCTCTTTGGGACCATGATGGCGATGGGGCGCAGCACATATCAAGAACATCAGACAGGCATCATTGTCAGAAATTGACAAAATAAGTGGAATAATCTGAGAATAATTCACATATTTTGCATTCCAGCCCTGTGAATTTTATAGATGAGTATGAGAGACGGTGGGCCTATGCCTCCGTGTTTGCCATTATGTCCTACAGGGTGCTAACACTGTTCAACCAACAATATCTATTCCTTCCGGAAGAATACAATGATCAAGAGTGGAAAAAGATCTGGGGTTGGACGATTTGTAAGTGACATACACACATTTAATTGTTGCTAGTGATATCTATTATATAATTTGTATATGATATATAAATTTTATAATTTTGAAGTGATGTTTGTGTTATCATGTCTGTGATAATGCAAAAGAAAGATCCCCAGTCTCTCTTTGAAAAGTCCCAGAGAAATGCTTCTATCCTGGCTGATATATTGACAAAATATGGATTGAATTACCACATATACGCAGATGACACGCAGCTTTACATACCAGTGGACCAAAATTTCGATAATCAGACACATATAACCAAGAAAAAACTTGAAACATGTGTGCACGAGGTAAGGAATTTCTTGATTGCAAATAAAATGAAGATCAATGATGGAAAAACGGAAATGTTAGTCTTCACGGACAAATATAATGCACGGACAAAAAATATAGCAGCGTCAAAATAGGAGACGTTAATATAACACCTTCACAAACGGTGGTTGATCTAGGAGTCACACTTGATTGTAATATGGATATGACGGCACAAATAAAAAAGATATGCAAGAATGGCTATTATCATATAAAGAATCTGGCATCAATCAGACAGTGTCTAGACGAGAAAACAGCTTTAACGCTAACGCATGCCTTTGTAACTCGACACTCCCCAAATCAGAAATAAAGAAACTGCAATATCTGCAAAACTCTACTGTGGCTTATTTCCATGACTGCAGCTTATTTCCATGAATGTGTCATATTTCCATGACTGTGGCTTATTTCTATGACTGCAGCTTATTTCAATGACTGTGGCTTATTTCCATGACTACAGCTTATTTCCATGACTGTGGCCTGTTTCCATGACTGTGGCCTGTTTCCATGACTGTGGCCTATTTCCATGACTGCAGCCTATTTCTATGTCTGCAGCTTATTTCCATGACTGTGGCCTATTTCCATGACTGCAGCTTATTTCCATGACTGCAGCTTATTTCCATGACTGTGGCTTATTTCCATGACGAGGCCTTTTTTCATGACTGTGGCTTATTTCCATGACTGCAGCTTATTTCCATGACTGTGGCCTATTTCCATTACTGTGGCCTATTTCCATTACTGCAGCTTATTTCTATGTCTGCAGCTTATTTCCATGAATGTGTCATATTTCCATGGCTGCAGCTTATTTCCATGACTGTGGCCTATTTCCATGACTGTGGCTTATTTCCATGACTGCAGCTTATTTCCATGACTGTGGCCTGTTTTCATGACTGTGGCTTATTTCCATGACTACAGCTTAATTCCATGACTGTGGCTTATTTCCATGACGAGGCCTTTTTTCATGACTGTGGCTTATTTCCATGACTGCAGCTTATTTCCATGACTGTGGCCTATTTCCATTACTGTGGCCTATTTCCATTACTGCAGCTTATTTCTATGTCTGCAGCTTATTTCCATGAATGTGTCATATTTCCATGGCTGCAGCTTATTTCCATGACTGTGGCCTATTTCCATGACTGTGGCTTATATCCATGACTGCAGCTTATTTCCATGACTGTGGCCTGTTTTCATGACTGTGGCTTATTTCCATGACTACAGCTTATTTCCATGACTGTGGCCTATTTCCATGACTGTGGCTTAATTCCATGACTGCATCTTATTTCCATGACTGCAGCGTATTTCTCTGATTGTGTCCTATATCCATGACTGGAAATTATTTTCATGACTGCAGCTTATTTCCATGACTGGAGCTTATTTCATATACTACAGCTTATTTCCATGACTGCAGCATATTTCCATGATGTAGCTCACAAAGAGGAGAGTTATTTCGGTGTTATTACAAATTACATTGTATAAATGGCATTGAGAGGAAAGCCTCGTGGTATGCTTAAAGAATACTCAAAATTGAAAGAAATATTTCTAGATTATTGCTACTGACATAAAACCATTCACTACTGACTCGTCTGTCAAGTAGTAGAGTAGTTCCCATACAATAGGATATTCATTAGAATATCAGAAAAAACCAAAGAGAGTCTCCTTGTGTTAGATGGAAATAAACATTGCAACATTAGACTCCCAGCACAAACATCAATTAAAAACAAAGGTTATGCCCCGTATAGTCTATATAAGTCTTTATATCCATATAAATGGTCATTGCTACTGTCAATGTTATTGCCAATGATATTGCATAAAGTTATGTTCTATTTGCAGTGTTCATTGCGTTTGTCAATTTGATCTATATTGGAATTACATTAATTTATGTTCTATTTGCAGTGTTCATTGCTGCTGTCAATCTTATTTACAATGATATTACATTAAGTTATGTTCTATTTGCAGTGTTCAGTGCTGCTGTCAATGTTATTTACAATGGAATTGCATTAAGTTATGTTCTATTTGCAGTGTTCAGTGCTGCTGTCAATGTTATTTACAATGATATTGCATTAAGTTATGTTCTATTTGCAGTGTTCATTGCGTTTGTCAATTTTATCTATATTGGAATTACATTAAGTTATGTTCTATTTGCAGTGTTCAGTGCTGCTGTCAATGTTATTTACAATGGAATTACATTAAGTTATGTTCTATTTGCAGTGTTCATTGCGTTTGTCAATTTTATCTATATTGGAATTACATTAAGTTATGTTCTATTTGCAGTGTTCATTGCGTTTGTCAATTTTATCTATATTGGAATTAAATTAAGTTATGTTCTATTTGCAGTGTTCATTGCGTTTGTCAATTTTATCTATATTGAATTGCATTAAGTTATGTTCTATTTGCAGTGTTCTTTACTTCTGTCAATGTTATCTATATTGGAATTGCATTAAGTTATGTTCTATTTGCAGTGTTCATTGCCTTTGTCAATGTTATCTATATTGGAATTGCATTAAGTTTGTTCTATTTGCAGTGTTCTTTACTTCTGTCAATGTTATCTATATTGGAATTGCATTAAGCTATGTTCTATTTGCAGTGTTCATTGCTTCTGTCAATGTTATCTATATTGGAATTGCATTAAGTTATGTTCTATTTGCAGTGTTCAGTGCTGCTGTCAATGTTATTTACAATGGAATTACATTAAGTTATGTTCTATTTGCAGTGTTCATTGCTGCTCTCTATGTTATTTCCAATGATATTGCATTAAGTTATGTTCTATTTGCAGTGTTCATTGCGTTTGTCAATGTTATCTATATTGGAATTGCATTAAGTTATGTTCTATTTGCAGTGTTCATTGCTGCTCTCTATGTTATTTCCAATGGTATTGCATTAAGTTATGTTCTATTTGCAGTGTTCATTGCGTTTGTCAATGTTATCTATATTGGAATTACATTAAGTTATGTTCTATTTGCAGTGTTCATTGCGTTTGTCAATGTTATCTATATCGGTATTATATTCTTCCCTCTTCTGGAATGCATATCTCTCAGAGAACACATCCCAGCGAACGTCATTGGTCTGGTGTACACACTCATGTGGTCTGTGAACTGTTAACCATCAATCATATTTAAATGAATAAGAAAGCTGTTATTTAATTATATTAAAGTCGACTACAAAAACAAGATGAAAAATTAAAATCCATTCCCAAAATCTGGAAGAATCAATAAAACTCAGTCATAATTTTCAAAATATGACATAGTTCCAAACCAACATTGGTATTTAGTTCGATAAAAAGTAGTTATCGAATATTTGTTTAGTTTTTATTATTGGCAGAGAGGTTGATGAGATGATCTTAGAAACATTAGAGATATAATGGATTTCTATCTAACGATCGCCCATTTCGAGCATTTTGGTATTTCTCTATTATTTTAGTAACCAACGTAACATGGAGAGTTGACATTATGTCTATTTTGACATCCCCTCATCGCAGCAATTTATTTACACCATTCGTATAAACGTTTTGAGTCAATAATCCATAGTTCTATTTGTTTTATGTACACCAGACATTTTCCTTATTATCAGCCAATCTTATGATTGCACAAATCCTATGACAGTTAGCCCTATGATAGATTGTTCCTTGAATTCAATGTAAAACTCCAAAAGTTTGAGGTTAATTTCTGAAATATCTAAAATGTATATGATTATAGATCAAAATAGATCACATTTTCTTTATTATTTTAGGATTACATACACAATTATTCTTCTTGCAACTTGTCCGCCTCAACAAGGCAAAGAGAAGGTAAATAATAAGGCTTTGTACTGTAGATATAACTGTATGGAACAAGTGATGCACTAAATGACCTTGTACTGTAGATATAACTGTATGGAACAAGTGATGCACTAAATGACCTTGTACTGTAGATATAACTGTATGGAACAATTGATGCACTAAATGACCTTGTACTGTAGATATAACTGTATGGAACAAGTGATGCACTAAATGACCTTGTACTGTAGATATAACTGTATGGAACAATTGATGCACTAAATGACCTTGTACTGTAGATATAACTGTATGGAACAATTGATGCACTAAATGACCTTGTACTGTAGATATAGATGAATACTATCACAGGGAAACTTATGGACCTGCACTGGTTGCCTGTTGAGGCTAGAATTGACTTTAAAATTGCACTCCTCACATGGAAAATACAAAATGGCAGAGCTCCGGAATATCTAAAAAACTTGTTGAAAATTAAAACAAGTGAAAAAAATCTAAGATCTGCCAAAAAAAATGAATATATTGTGCCGAAAACTAATCTAAAAACGTATGGTGACAGGGCTTTTGCAGCATATGCACCTAAACTCTGGAATGCCCTGCCCACTACAGTGAAAAATTCAAAAACAATAGACTGCTTTAAAAAACATTTAAAAACCCATTTGTTCAATGAACATTATCTTCACAAGCGCCATGAGCAGACTCTGTCTGATATAGCGCTATAGAAGTTTATTATTATTATTATTATTATTATTATTATTATTATTATTATTATTATTATTATTATTATTATTATTATTATTATTATTATTATTATTATTATAATTATTATTATTATTATTATTATTATTATTATTATTATTATTATTATTATTGTTATTGTTATTGTTATTGTTATTGTTATTGTTATTATTATTATTATTTATTATTATAATTATTATTATTATTATTATTATTATTATTATTATTATTATTATTATTATTATTATTATCATTATTATAATTATTATTATTATTATTATTATTATTATTATTATTATTATTATTATTATTATTGTTATTGTTATTGTTATTGTTATTGTTATTGTTATTATTATTATTATTTATTATTATAATTATTATTATTATTATTATTATTATTATTATTATTATTATTATTATTATTATTATTATTACTGATTGGAATTTAAATGATGACACTCAGGGAGCACCCTTTTCTTACCCTCAAATTACTCAAATTCTAATGTATTCGTGAGTATATTCAAAATAAACTAGGTGTGAATTATGTTTTTATTTTACAGGACCCATTATATTTCTTTAACATTATCATCATAATTCCCATTTTCGTATCGTATATATTGCTGTCGAGTGCATTTTGTCAAGATTTATATAAAAATATCAAGAAATGGAGACACAACAAACGGAATGTCACACAAGAGGTAGGACACATTTTAATTGACTCTATTTGATAATTCGGTTCCACGTTATATATAACAATCAATGTATTATTTAGGATACGAAATATCCAAGGCCAAAACGACAAAAGTGATGTTTCTCATCACCGTCTTACCTTCTTTTTGAGTGATAATTGTTAAAGCTGCAGGCACCAATTAAAAAAACAACTTCCAAGTATTTTCACAGAAAATGTTCACACTCAGGAGATCACTTTCTTAATTGTGTGAAATATCCAGTTTGAATGATTCAAATTTTAAATATTATAGAGACCAAATTATCAAAGGAGAATCAGCACATATATTCCTTATAAAGAAGATGAGGACTCTATTTATGTATTGTATGTGAAACAACTCTTAATGCCCAACAAGGTCAACTCTGAAAATAATAAGTGAGTACTGATGTAATGTACAACAAGGTCAACTCTGAAAATAATAAGTGAGTACTGATGTAATGTACAACAAGGTCAACTCTGAAAATAAGTGAGTACTGATGTAATGCCCAACAAGGTCAACTCTGAAAATAATAAGTGAGTACTGATGTAATGTCCAACAAGGTCGACTCTGAAAATTAGTGAGTACTGATGTAATGTCCAACAAGGTCAACTCTGAAAATAATAAGTGAGTACTGATGTAATGTACAACAAGGTCAACTCTGAAAATAATAAGCGAGTACTGATGTAATGCCCAACAAGGTCAACTCTGAAAATAATAAGTGAGTACTGATGTAATGTCCAACAAGGTCAACTCTGAAAATAATAAGTGAGTACTGATGTAATGTCCAACAAGGTCGACTCTGAAAATAATAAGTGAGTACTGATGTAATGCCCAACAAGGTCAACTCTGAAAATAATAAGTGAGTACTGATGTAATGTACAACAAGGTCAACTCTGAAAATAATAAGCGAGTACTGATGTAATGCCCAACAAGGTCAACTCTGAAAATAATAAGTGAGTACTGATGTAATGTCCACCAAGGTCGACTCTGAAAATAATAAGTGAGTACTGATGTAATGTACAACAAGGTCAACTCTGAAAATAATAAGTGAGTACTGATGTAATGTCCAACAAGGTCGACTCTGAAAATAATAAGTGAGTACTGATGTAATGCCCAACAAGGTCAACTCTGAAAATAAGTGAGTACTGATGTAATGTCCAACAAGGTCAACTCTGAAAATAAGTGAGTACTGATGTAATGCCCAACAAGGTCGACTGTGAAAATAAGTGAGTACTGATGTAATGTCTAACAAGGTCAACTCTGAAAAAAGTGAATACTGATGTAATGTACAACAAGGTCAACTCTGAAAATAATAAGTGAGTACTGATGTAATGTCCAACAAGGTCGACTGTGAAAATAAGTGAGTACTGATGTAATGTCCAACAAGGTCGACTGTGAAAATAAGTGAGTACTGATGTAATGTCCAACAAGGTCGACTCTGAAAATAATAAGTGAGTACTGATGTAATGTCCAACAAGGTCGACTGTGAAAATAAGTGAGTACTGATGTAATGTCCAACAAGGTCAACTCTGAAAATAAGTGAGTACTGATGTAATGTCCAACAAGGTCGACTGTGAAAATAAGTGAGTACTGATGTAATGTCCAACAAGGTCAACTCTGAAAATAATAAGTGAGTACTGATGTAATGTCCAACAAGGTCGACTGTGAAAATAAGTGAGTACTGATGTAATGTCCAACAAGGTCGACTCTGAAAATAAGTGAGTACTGATGTAATGTCCAACAAGGTCGACTCTGAAAATAATAAGTGAGTACTGATGTAATGTCCAACAAGGTCGACTCTGAAAATAATAAGTGAGTACTGATGTAATGTCCAACAAGGTCGACTGTGAAAATAATAAGTGAGTACTGATGTAATGTCCAACAAGGTCGACTGTGAAAATAAGTGAATACCGATGTAATGTCCAACAAGGTCGACTGTGAAAATAAGTGAGTACTGATGTAATGTCCAACAAGGTCAACTCTGAAAATAATAAGTGAGTACTGATGTAATGTCCAACAAGGTCAACTCTGAAAATTAGTGAGTACTGATGTAATGTCCAACAAGGTCAACTCTGAAAATAAGTGAGTACTGATGTAATGTCCAACAAGGTCAACTCTGAAAATAAGTGAATACTGATGTAATGTCCAACAAGGTCGACTCTGAAAATAATAAGTGAGTACTGATGTAATGTCCAACAAGGTCGACTGTGAAAATAATAAGTGAGTACTGATGTAATGTCCAACAAGGTCGACTGTGAAAATAAGTGAATACCGATGTAATGTCCAACAAGGTCGACTCTGAAAATAAGTGAGTACTGATGTAATGCCCAACAAGGTCGACTCTGAAAATAATAAGTGAGTACTGATGTAATGTCCAACAAGGTCGACTGTGAAAATAAGTGAATACCGATGTAATGTCCAACAAGGTCGACTCTGAAAATAAGTGAGTACTGATGTAATGTCCAACAAGGTCGACTCTGAAAATAAGTGAGTACTGATGTAATGTCCAACAAGGTCAACTCTGAAAATAAGTGAGTACTGATGTAATGTCCAACAAGGTCAACTCTGAAAATTAGTGAGTACTGATGTAATGCCCAACAAGGTCAACTCTGAAAATAAGTGAGTACTGATGTAATGTCCAACAAGGTCGACTCTGAAAATAAGTGAGTACTGATGTAATGTCCAACAAGGTCAACTCTGAAAATAAGTGAGTACTGATGTAATGTCCAACAAGGTCGACTCTGAAAATAATAAGTGAATACTGATGCAATGTCCAACAAGGTCAACTCTGAAAATATGTGAGTACTGATGCAATGCCCAACAAGGTCAACTCTGAAAATGAGTGAGTACTGATGTAATGCCCAACAAGGTCGACTGTGAAAATAAGTGAGTACTGATGTAATGTCCAACAAGGTCAACTCTGAAAATAATAAGTGAGTACTGATGTAATGTCCAACAAGGTCGACCCTGAAAATAAGTGAGTACTGATGTAATGTCCAACAAGGTCAACTCTGAAAATAAGTGAGTACTGATAAAATAAATTTGGAAATAATGAATTTAAACATTTAAAAACCTATTATAGTGAAATTAACTATGTGATATATATTTCAGTATCAACTGGAAAACAAAACTTATGAAGCTTTTGAATTATTCAAAATTATCAGGTGATGTGATTTTCATAATACCTAAGAAAATAGACTAAATATTTAATTTATGGTCAACTAACTTCCAGTCAATTTGGTTTGGTGGCAAAAACATTAAGTTATTGTCACCAGCATGGGGAGAAGAAATCGTGGAAACGCCGGCAACTTTAATGTATGCATGTGTATGAGATGTCATTACGTTACTTTTCTGTTGTATATGTTCAGGGTTCAGGTATCCTCCACGCATCATATGCGCAGTTGTAGTTGCCTGTTTCTGCCTTTTTAAGGTAAATAGTAAATTTCTTTCATTTTGCAAGTAATTGGATATTTTGATTTGGACTTAACATATTGCAAATATTTCTGTTTCATAATTTTATGCATTATATTACATTCAATATCATATGTTATATGCCGTATATATTTGTAAACATTCTTGTAATGTGTCATGATAAAAAGGATGGGATGTAAGTATATAAACATAGTGGCTGGGATGCAACTCTGTCAGAGAAAGGCATTTTGGGAAAGCATATATACAATATACAGGAGTATAGCCATCTAATCATGATCTAGAGACAGGCATATAATCATGATCTAGAGACAGGTATATAATCATGATCTAGAGACAGTCATATAATCATGATCTAGAGACAGGCATATAATCATGATCTAGATAGAGGCATCTAATCATGATCTAGAGACAGGCATCTAATCATGATCAGGATAGAGGCATCTAATCATGATCAGGATAGAGGCATCTAATCATGATCAGGATAGAGGCATCTAATAATGATCAAGATAGAGGCATCTAATCATGATCTAGATAGAGGCATCTAATCATGATCTAGATAGAGGCATCTAATCATGATCTAGAGACAGGCATATAATCATGATCAGGATAGAGGCATCTAATCATGATCAGGATAGAGGCATCTAATCATGATCAGGATAGAGGCATCTAATCAAGAGACAGAGGCATTTGGTCATGATAAAAACAAATACAGGCATTTGATCATGATCAAGAAGTACAGGCATTTGATCATGATAATAATGCAGACATTTGATCATGATAAAGACATACATGCATTTGATCATGATCAAGGAATACAGGCTTGTGAACTCATTGGAAGAAGGCATTGAATATTTAGTGTGACTAAGGCCTTGATTATACAGAGTGACTAAGGCCTTGAATATACAGAGTGACTGAGACCTTGATTATACATAGTGACTGAGGCCTTGATTATACATAGTGATTAAGGCCTTGAATATACAGAGTGACTAAGGCCTTGGTTATACAGAGTGACTAAGGCAATGATTATACAGGGTGACCGAGGCCTTGATTATAAAGTGTGACTAAGGCAATGATTATACAAGACTCAAATTTCATTTATTTGGCCATAATCACAATAATTATCATAATATACATTGCTTTATCATTTAATAGACAATTAAAAGTCCAGGGAGACCCCTATTAATATAGGATTGATACCTTCCGCTATCATAGGGGCCACCCTGTGAAGGAAGTATAAAAGTAGTTATCTATTTGCCATCTGGATACATAATACTGGGTATTTTAGTTGTAAGAAGAGGTACTAATGTAAAAAAAAAAGATGAATACTAACTTAGAATCCCTATATTTCTTGATATTTTGTTTGATATCTTATTGATATGGTCAACCCATGTAAGATTTTCATTTATTGTAATCCCAAGAAAATTGAAAGATTTAACCATTTCAATCTGGAAGTCATCTATACTCATTCCCATTTCTTTAATTTTTCTCTGTGGAGTATGGAATATGTATTTAGTTTTGGAAATGTTTAGGGATATTTACTTTTAGCCAATATTTATAAACCTTATTTAATTCTTTATTTACAGCAACGTTTGCATCTCTCTGTGTTGAATTTTTTGAAAATAACATTGATTGAAGTTGAGTTTTGTGTTATCTCAGTTCTCTATTCTGCATTATAATTATTATTGTTGTTGTTGTTATTATTATTATTATTATTATTATTACAAGTGAACCGACAATAATATGATTTGAAATATCATAGTGAAATTCTCAATATCTGCTCTCCCAGCTTTTTAGCTGGTCCGTGAAAAAATGACGAAATTGGCGCAAGAGAGCGATGCATGACGGGAAAAATGTTGCATTGTAAACTTCCGCCCGCCTTTCTTCAAGATGGGAAGGAAATTTCAGACTGACATCGTACATTGACACGCTAATGTCAGTGCTATCAAGTGTTTGTTGTGTAATCATCATATAAGTATATTGCGATCTACGTAATTTATGTCAACATTACGGACGCAAAACTAACAAAAACAATGATGGAAAGATGAAAGGCAGAGGCGACAATGCCCCAAACAGGCTGTCGCCGCTGTTCCCGGATGTGCCGTGTGCAAAGAATTGGGTCAAATACGATCACAGCACTCTGAAAATGCAGCGTATATGGTAGAGCAGATAGGGAGAATAGTGAACATATATTGTCAAAGTGAAATAGTGACCATATATTGACAAAGAAGCATATCTGAAAGTTTATCAGGGTAAAAAGGATACATCCGTTTTAATTAGGGTATATATCCTTATTTACACTATATTTATCTTTATCTTTGATGTTTACAAAGGAATACACAGTACTTGCAAGCAGGGAAAACACAGTTATGTGAGGTAACAAGATACACACGTCTTTGTATTAAATATTACATCACTTTTGTCAACAATTGGACTAGAAAGGCCTCTTGACGTTGCAAGCAAGATAAACACAGTTGTGTGAGGCTACGAGATGCACATTTCTTTCCACTGATATCATATATACAAATGACCACAGTTTCGTCAATAATTAGAGTAGAAAGATGATTTAACCTGGAGTGAAGTTGTCTTGACATTGCGAGCAAGTTGTGTGAGGCTACAATATGCACTTTTCGTTCAACCGAATATTATATATACAAAAGACCATACCTTCGTCAATAATTGGAGTAGAAAGTTGCATGACGTGTACTCCCCTTAAGAGAAATCAAGCACTTTCTCAACCAACATTCGGCCATCTTGATTTCTGTTATGAGTGAACTCATTGAGTACATATTAACACATTAACTCCCTATGAAATTAACATCCTACCGAACTACTTTCCATATGACTTCTCCAGAAAAATGTGCACCACTCCAGTAACTGATTTTCTTTGGCTAATTTCAATTCTCTGTTTTATGTTTTCGAGTTAAATATATAAAATGTGTATGGACATTATATGACACACCTCATATTCAATATAAATTATTACACGCTAACCTTATATACCTACCTACAGAGAATCAACTAGAAAATGGTTAGATTTAAATGAGAGATGAGTTATAGATATCTGTTTCTTTTTATCGATTTGCATTATTATTGATATCATCTTAGACAAACATATTTTTGGAAAATTTTACTCTATAAATTTAATCTAGGCTGTTGTGTGAAATAACGGAATATCCCTTTATAAAAATAACTTGATCAAGTGATAAAGATGTTGACTATTTGTGTGATTTACCAGTGAGAAGGTTAAATCATACTAATCAACATGGCTCAGTGGGTAAGACATCTGTCTCACATGCTTAAGGTCTGGGGTTCGATTCCCAACGGGAACAATATTTTTTTTTTTTTATTCATGCTGAAACTGAAATCTTCATTTTGAAGTTTTATTTTCGCAACATGCACATCAGAACATATGGAATTGAAACATTTTTTATTTTGATAGAAATTATAAAAAATAATGACGATACAATAAACAAAGGTGAAATCTTCAAAGGTGAAATCTTCATGTTGGGGTCTTCTTAGAGCAGAATGAAAGTCAGAACACATAAAATGTGTTTTTCTTTTGTTTTTTCTTTTGTTTTTTCTTTTGTTTTTTCTTTTGTTTTTTCTTTTGTTTTTTCTTTTGTTTTTTCTTTTGTTTTTTCTTTTTTTTTCTTTTGTTTTTTCTTTTTTTTTTTGTTGGCAAATGGAGAAAATACAAAAAAAATAAAATAAAATGTCTTTATTAGCAAAGAAATGGAACAATTTCAATTTTCATACAATGCTGTGACTCCAAGTTTTCTACAGTACTGACAAAGGGTGATACATGGCTCAGTGGTTAAGATGTCTGTCTTCTATGCTAAAGGTCCAGGGTTCGAATCCTGGTTGGGAAAAGTATTATTTTCATGCTGAAGGTGAAATCTTAATATCTGTTTGAGTGATATGTACTTCAGGAAACATAAATTGATTTGTCTATTGCAAATGCAGAAGAATAAAATAATAGAAATGATTTGATACCCCCAAAAAATTAAATCTTTATATTGGAGTTCTTATTGAGCAATTTGCATATCAGAAGAATATAATTTTTATTATTTTATTTTGCAAACATAGACAATATTTGAGCAATATGCATGTCAGAACATATAGAATTGAATATGTTTTTGCCAACAAAGAAAATATAAAAATTAGTAGTTATATGCAGAAAACAAATATGAAATCTTCATATTCCAATTTTATTTCAGTTTAGAAAAAAATGAATTATAACATGGATCCAATTTCAAGAATTTATCATAGACTTTAAACTTCGAGTAAGTTGATCAAGAGGCCAACCTTGAGCATCTCTGAATGAATCCAGTGCGATGCAATAGTTCCCAATGTTTCAGCATTATTATGTGTCTCACAGGTCTGATGATATGCTTTGACCTTTTCTCATGACAGGATTGCTCACTCAACATTTCGCCTGGATCCACATTTAAAAATAAACATGGACTGTACCTATCTAAGGTGTTGTTACAATTCATCAACACTTAAAACATACCTGCAAACAATGCTCATTCTTAAATACATTCAATCAGATTGGTATATTATATATTCCAAAACAATTTTCAAGATCTTCAAAATGTGTAGTTGTCAATATTTGACCATATCAGTCACTGACAGGATGGAAATCAACAGGTCACATGTCACTTGTATGTGTATTTCTCTGTTGTCCAGTGAGATCAGTCAACAATGCATGTACTCATATGTGCAAAGATCACCTCTTGGAAATGGTGTCGATACCTCTAAAATAGTTCTCTATAGCTAGTTTCACAGTTGTTTAAACACTACTAACAATATAGAATTAGAATTTCTATATTTGAAATAAATTCAAATATTGCAATCATTATTTTAATTGTCAAATAAAACCACAATTTGAATAAGAAACATGTGTAGTAATAATGCTCAGATGTGTGTACAGTGATTTGCCCACTATTTTTGACATGTGAAAGTGACTACACACCCCACTAATCTGAGTACTAATCTCAGTAAGCAAGTGTTCCCAGCAGGATGCCAGCTCATATTTTTAATCTCTAGCTACGGTACCCTTACCTGAGACTTTCCTCTTTTTGTCAGGTATGTTGGCTTAAGGGAAAAACACGTAATGGTGTTTTGTGCCCTAAAACTGTGTTGACGTTGCAAGCAAGATAAGCATAGTGATGTCATACAGGAATGTGTCATAATGACGTCAGACAGTGTTGTCATAGTGACGTCAAACATGGAAACATCATAAATTATGTTAATATGATCTTGTAGAATACTGGTGTTACCTTTATGTAAGCTCCTCCCTCTGTTCTGCTTGAAATACCAGTTTTTGGCTATTTTGACTGATAATAAAAGGAATTTATGCTGTGTCCCCTCCACCTTTCTTAATATTTCATCTTTTTCTTTCTAATGAGCCCAGGATCAAGCTGATTGGTGCAGCGGATGCTGTGTATGAATTAATTAATGACTCTATCATTCCTATTCATATTATTGATAATTATCATTATCATTCTTACAATATTGATTATACAGGGTGACTAAGGCCTTGAATATTTAGTGTGACTAAGGCCTTGATTACACAGAGTGACTAAAGCCTTGCCCCACCCAAGAATAGAGTTATTGCGACCAGTATGGGAGACATCTTAAAACTGAGCCACATTCCAGCACTTCATTTTGTTAGGATATATTCTCCACTGCTCCTCAAAGAAAACAAAGGATGTGAGTGAATACCTGTTTGAGATGCATTTTGTTTCAGTTGGCAGTGACCTCTGGCTATCTGTATGGCATTTTGATGAAATTATTTCTGGATCTTTGGGATTTGCCAGAAATCAAAGACTATTTTGTTAAAAATAATAACACCGTCAACTACTATTACATTGAAGATGTTCTTGTCTTGATAACATGTAAGTAATGATTAAGATTAACTGCTAATTTTATTCTTCACTTTTTTATTCAAATACAATTTATTCAGAGCTGATATCAGACGATATTTGTTCATGGCGCTGAAACAAAGTCAAATTCTATTTGACAAAATGTAAAGTTTAAGATTATTTCTATCAATTGTTTTTGTGTTAATTCCTTACAATATGTGTACACAATCTTAAAATTGGTCATAAATTCCTCTTTTGTTGAAAAATGATAAAATCAATTATTTTTCACCATGATATTCTTTATGACAACTACACTACAGGGGGATTCCAAATATCAAATATTTTGGCATGCATGCTTCAAGTAATATTTCTCTTCCACACCATCATTTCTTATAAGTAAGTATTACAAAGTGTTTTACTATCATTCCATTATTTTCAAAGAGCAGAAATTAGAAATAAGTCTGAATCAATCCTCCAACTCTGCAAGTAACAATAAAATCCTATATTTTCTTTTCTTATTTCATTCCCAAGGAAAAATCTGCGCCTTATGTTGCAAGGAAAGAAACCCTGGACATTTATATACAAAGACACGCCTGTCAATAAACTGGTGAGGAATTCTGATACATTTCTGGCTTGTTACAATAGCCATAAATATGGTAGACCATCTGCTGTGTATGCAATGGCTGTACAGACAATGATGATTAAGAATATAAAAGTGGTGTGCATGTCAATCATGGGGAGTGAAAAGTTGGACAGGGCAAAGTGTTGAATGCATTTTGCACTTCTGTATTGCCTTGAAAGTCATCTGTAATACCTTCATCCAAGCTGTGAAACCAAGATGAACCCAAGATGGCTGAAAGTTGGCCAATATTGCATCAAAATCTCTGATTTAACATGCACACAATAGTCCCTTACTGATAAATATGCTAAGAATTTATGAGATGGACATCTTAAGGCAAGAACATGTGAGTGCAGTGTTCAGGCTGGCAGATCTCTCAAGTTGGTTCTGGTGGAAGGATCTCAAGAGTCCGAAGGACGAGTGAGATCCTTCCACCAGAACCAACGAGAGAGATCTCTCAGCCTTGAACACTACACAAACCTATGTTCTTGACTTTATCTCATACTTTACTCCTACAGATAGGTATGAGATAAAGGTTTTGGTTTGATGTCCAATCTATTTAAAGCAAATAAGAGAGGAAAACATTGCAGCATGTGCGGACCTATGTTGTGTGTCAAACAACATAAACAATGCCACGCCCGCTTTTTAATGACATCACACTCAATGACGTCATTACAACATATAATTTATTATGTTATGACGCCATTGAGAGGTAGGCATAGTGCCACTCTATATTGTGAGATCCTTCCCCCAAAACCAACGTAAGAGATCTGTCAGCCTGAACACTGCACGAACCTATGTTCTTGACTTTATCTCATACTTTACTCCTACAGATAGGTATGAGATAAAGGTTTTGGTTTGATGTCCAATCTATTTAAAGCAAAACAGAGAGGAAAACATTGCAGCATGTGCAGACCTATGTTGTGTGTGTCAAACAACATAAACAATGCAACGCCCCTTTTTAACCCCTAACGGACGGGAAGGGAGGCAACGTCCATCACCGGCAACAGACGGGAAGGACGTTGACGTCCCCATTGTTCTGGCTTGATGACATCATGTGTAACCTTCTGAAGGGCTGGAACTTGTTACAATGTATTCATGATAATGACGTCATACTGCTTTAACCATGAACTTTTTACCCCAGCATTTCATTAAGCATATTGAATTACCATGGTTATAAATTTTATTAATTTAGTATGTAGATACACTAGTCCAGACAAAAATTGGTTAGTCCACCCAAACAACAAAATTTAGATAGCCTAGTCCCTAAGGGGTTAATGACGTCACACTCAATGACGTCATTGCAATATATATTTTACTATGTAATGACGTCATTGAGAGGTGGGCATTGAGATCCTTCTACCAGAACCAACTTGAGAGATCTGTCAGCCTGAACACTGCACTCAAATGTTCTTTTCTTTACTGGTCTGGTATATAAACCATTTGCGGTAGATAAATATGAGATAAAGTCAAGAGCATGGGTTCATGCAGTGTTCAGCCTGACAGATCTCTATTCTTGGTTCTGGTGGAAGGATCTCACTTGTCATTTGGACCAAGGATGATTTGCAAAAGTAGTTCGGCACATGGGTGATCTGCGAAAGTAGTTCGGCAGAGGGGTGATCTGCAAAAGAATATATCATAGGTGCAGAACACTCTCTTGAAGCACCAAGTATGAGATAATGGCCTCTTTGCCCTGAACTCTGGAAATGACAGCATGTATGTGCCTTTTTTAAAGTTTGTACAACTCTGATCTAGTGTTTATTGAGCTGAACATTAACTCTATTTCAAAGATATGGGGATGGAAGGTGGGGGGGAAGTTATTAAAAATAAAAAAAATAAAAAAAATGTAAACAATATTTGTCATGCTGTTTAGGCCAAGGGTCAATTCTGAGGAAAAGCTTGAAATTGAAAATGTTTTAAGTATTACACCCTTGTAGACATGTTCATATACGATTTATGAAGTAGATAAAAAATATAATTTAGCAAATGCAAATCACATTTAAGAAAGATAGACAATGTTAATGAATCAGATATTAATAACCACCTCCCTTGTGCAACTTCCCACCTCCCTTGTGAAACTATCCACCTCCCTTTGGCAACTTCCCACCTCCCTTGTGAAACTATCCACCTCCCTTTGGCAACTTCCCACCTCCCTTGTGAAACTATCCACCTCCCTTATAAAACTATCCACCTCCCTTGTGCAACTTCCCACCTCCCTTGTTAATGTATCCACCTCCCTTATAAAACTATCCACCTCCCTTGTGCAACTACCCACCTCCCTTGTTAAACTATCCACCTCCCTTATAAAACTATCCACCTCCCTTATAAAACTATCCACCTCCCTTGTTAAACTATCAGCCCACCTCCCTTATAAAACTATCCACCTCCCTTGTGCAACTTCCCACCTCCCTTGTTAATGTATCCACCTCCCTTATAAAACTATCCACCTCCCTTGTGCAACTACCCACCTCCCTTATAAAACTATCCACCTCCCTTGTGCAACTTCCCACCTCCCTTGTTAATGTATCCACCTCCCTTATAAAACTATCCACCTCCCTTGTGCAACTACCCACCTCCCTTGTTAAACTATCCACCTCCCTTATAAAACTATCCACCTCCCTTGTGAAACTATCCACCTCCCTTGTGAAACTACCCACCTCCCTTGTGAAACTATCCACCTCCCTTATAAAACTATCCACCTCCCTTGTTAATGTATCCACCTCCCTTGTGCAACTTCCCACCTCTCTTGTGAAACTATCCACCTCCCTTATAAAACTATCCACCTCCCTTGTTAAACTATCCACCCACCTCCCTTATAAAACTATCCACTTCCCTTGTGCAACTTCCCACCTCCCTTGTTAAACTATCCACCTCCCTTATAAAACTATCCACCTCCCTTGTGCAACTACCCACCTCCCTTGTTAAACTATCCACCTCCCTTATAAAACTATCCACCTCCCTTGTGAAACTATCCACCTCCCTTGTGAAACTACCCACCTCCCTTGTGAAACTATCCACCTCCCTTATAAAACTATCCACCTCCCTTGTTAATGTATCCACCTCCCTTGTGCAACTTCCCACCTCTCTTGTGAAACTATCCACCTCCCTTATAAAACTATCCACCTCCCTTGTTAAACTATCCACCCACCTCCCTTATAAAACTATCCACCTCCCTTGTGCAACTTCCCACCTCCCTTGTTAATGTATCCACCTCCCTTATAAAACTATCCACCTCCCTTGTGCAACTACCCATCTCCCTTGTTAAACTATCCACCTCCCTTATAAAACTATCCACCTCCCTTGTTAAACTATCCACCTCCCTTGTTAATGTATCCACCTCCCTTGTTAAACTATCCACCTCCCTTGTGAAACTACCCAACTCCCTTGTGAAACTATCCACCTCCCTTGTGAAACTATCCACCTCCCTTTTGCAACTTCCCACCTCTCTTGTGAAACTATCCACCTCCCTTATAAAACTATCCACCTCCCTTGTGCAACTACCCACCCCCCTAGTGAAACTACCCACCCCCTAGTGAAACTATCCACCTCCCTTTTGCAACTTCCCACCTCCCTTGTGAAACTATCCACCTCCCTTATAAAACTATCCACCTCCCTTGTGCAACTTCCCACCTCCCTTGTTAAACTATCCACCTCCCTTATAAAACTATCCACCTCCCTTGTGCAACTTCCCACCTCCCTTGTTAAACTATCCACCTCCCTTATAAAACTATCCACCTCCCTTGTTAATGTATCCACCTCCCTTGTTAAACTATCCACCTCCCTTGTGAAACTACCCACCTCCCTTGTGAAACTATCCACCTCCCTTGTGAAACTATCCACCTCCCTTTTGCAACTTCCCACCTCTCTTGTGAAACTATCCACCTCCCTTATAAAACTATCCACCTCCCTTGTGCAACTACCCACCCCCCTAGTGAAACTACCCACCCCCCTAGTGAAACTATCCACCTCCCTTTTGCAACTTCCCACCTCCCTTGTGAAACTATCCACCTCCCTTATAAAACTATCCACCTCCCTTGTGCAACTTCCCACCTCCCTTGTTAAACTATCCACCTCCCTTATAAAACTATCCACCTCCCTTGTGCAACTTCCCACCTCCCTTGTTAAACTATCCACCTCCCTTATAAAACTATCCACCTCCCTTGTTAATGTATCCACCTCCCTTTTGCAACTACCCACCTCCCTTGTTAAACTATCCACCTCCCTTGTTAATGTATCCACCTCCCTTGTTAATGTATCCACCTCCCTTTTGCAACTATCCACCTCCCTTGTTAATGTATCCACCTCCCTTTTGCAACTTCCCACCTCCCTTGTTAAACTATCCATCTCCCTTTTGCAACTCCCCACCTCCCTTGTGAAACTATCCATCTCCCTTTTGCAACTCCCCACCTCCCTTGTGAAACTATCTACCTCCCTTATAAAACTATCCACCTCCCTTGTTAAACTATCCACCTCCCTTGTGAAACTATCCACCTCCCTTGTTAATGTATCCACCTCCCTTTTGCAACTATCCACCTCCCTTGTTAATGTATCCACCTCCCTTTTGAAACTATCCACCTCCCTTGTTAATGTATCCACCTCCCTTTTGCAACTCCCCACCTCCCTTGTGAAACTATCCACCTCCCTTATAAAACTATCCACCTCCTTTGTGCAACTTCCCACCTCCCTTGTTAAACTATCCACCTCCCTTGTTAAACTATCCACCTCTCTTATAAAACTATCCACCTCTCTTATAAAACTATCCACCTCTCTTATAAAACTATCCACCTCCTAATGAAACTATCCACCTCCCTTGTGAAAGAAATCCACCTATCTCTGCCCTTATCTTGACAGACAACATTCTTTGAGTGTAATCCTGTAAGAATATACCTACTGATTTTAAATTGTATATTTGTATTATATTCTATTTGTTTGACACAGTTGGAAAGTATGAAGTATATGGGATACCAGGTGGCCTACTCTCTGTATGGTGAGTATGAAGTATATTGGTTACCAGGTGGCCTACTCTCTGTATGGTGAGTATAAAGTATATTGGATACCAGGAGGCCTACTCTCTGTATGGTGAGTATAAAGTATATTGGATATCAGGTGGCCTACTCTCTGTATGGTGAGTATAAAGTATATTGGATATCAGGTGGCCTACTCTCTGTATGGTGAGTATGAAGTATATTGGATACCAGGTGGCCTACTCTCTGTATGGTGAGTATAAAGTATATTGGATATCAGGTGGCCTACTCTCTGTATGGTGAGTATAAAGTATATTGGATATCAGGTGGCCTACTCTCTGTATGATGAGTATAAAGTATATTGGATATCAGGTGGCCTACTCTCTGTATGGTGAGTATAAAGTATATTGGATATCAGGTGGCCTACTCTCTGTATGGTGAGTATAAAGTATATTGGATATCAGGTGGCCTACTCTCTGTATGGTGAGTATAAAGTAAATTGGATATCAGGTGGCCTACTCTCTTTTTTTTACTTTGTAATTTTCAATTTTCAGAATAATCTTTTTAGAAAAGATCGAGACTATACATGTTAAACGTCATCAGTTTTTGTGCAAATGGCAATATAATTTCGTCACCAAATTTAGATTTTCTGTCATACTGTCCACCTGCGGCATACTCCAGTCAGAACATCATTTCATAAGCATATTTCCCTTTTTAAAGAAATAGTTGTTTACAGAGGGTAGTGGTTGGAGACATTTCTTACTAGTATCTCAAGTTAATACTTAATTCACTATTTGGATGAATGTTGAAGCATAATTGAGTAAAGTAAACATCTGCTATTTGGGCTGATTAGCACCAAATGAACTGATTTGCTTTAAAATCACTCCATATTAATTTACAATTAACAAGTATTTCTTGATTTGATTGTTGTGTTAACACATTTTAGACACTGTCAGATCAGGCTGTGTCAGAACAGATAGAAGCCTGTTACTGCAACTCAATGCCCTGCTAAAAAGTTGAGTTTACAAACCAGTACAAACCTTGATCACCAGATCATGGAATGAATGAATGGTGGCTTACAGGCGCATAAACCACTAAGGTGCCTACAAATGGTTAGTGCCCAAACATGGCAAAAACAAAAACCTTTTGACAAGATATACGATTTATAATATCAATATGATATATAAATTATCTTAACAGAACAAAACATCAACAAAATCATTTCAAAATATCAATCATAGACATGATAAATTAATAAATTCAATGTAAAAGACTTTAAATACCATTTGATGTTTCGCAGTTCTTGATAAATAGGTCAACGGCCTAAGTAAACAAGAGCTCCACCCTTAAAATTGGTTATAAAGTCATATTTGTTTTAAAAATGATACTATCACAGAAGTATCTACAGTATCAAATATATGTAAATCTTGCTAATTCAAATATTGAGTCCTAATATTATCAAAATCGATACATTCAATTAAAACATGTCATAGCTCAGTCATAGCTCTGACAACCAATACACTGAGGCTGATCTTCGCCTTTAAGAAGTTAGCAATGTCAAACAACTATGTCCTATTCTTATTTGAGTTAAAACAGACTCTTTTCTTCGGTTAATTCTGCAAGCACCTTTAGTTTTGCCTAGAACAGGCTTACTTTCATGTAATTTATTAAAAATAGCTTCGTTCAAGCGCAATTGCCATTTAGAACACAAAAAAACTGTAATGTATTTCTTAAATATATTTCTTGAACAAGGAATAAGCATATTTATTTGGTGCTTATCCAATGCTGCTTTGGCAGCTTTGTCATAGTTCATGGAGCACTGGAGAACTCAGTAGCAGATATTTACCTTTCTCAACCCTTCAGTATAGAATTTATTATTTTCATGGTTTGTTTTCTTTTGAAGGTTTCACGATTATGTCACTGTTGCTTTTCCTTGTCATCCTGCTAATTGGCCTTCTTCTAGTGTTGCCCTTCAAATATAATGACCATGAGTTCATTCTAAATGGAATTATGCTGATTGGGTGAGTTGAATATTTCATTATCCAATTTTTGATTAAATTAGTGACTAAATTGGGTGAGGAAGTAAACCACCACCTATATGAACATAATCAGGCATATGGCAAGCCTAGAGGATCAGCACTTTCCAGTTTATAAGCAAAGTGGCATGTCAGGAATGCCCTTTATATAGGTCAGGAATTGGCGATCAGCAGTGAAAGCATTTGCACGGATTGTGTTACTGGCAGATTCATTTGTGATAGCTGAAGCCAAGTTCGCAGCGCCATTTGATGTGACTCTTATTTACTAAAGTCACACCAATCTTAATACTAGTTGAAATCTTACCTTTTCAAGAGGTTCTTTCGCAGTCGGCGTCCAGAGATCATCTGTTCAGGATAGCCTTTGAGTTTCCCGCCTGGCCCGGCGTAGGAATATTGGAGGGAGGTGATTGGCCAGGGCATTAATGCATGAAGATCAACTGGATTATCCCCTGGCCACAACACTCTTCCCCATTTTATTTTTTAAGAGGGGGGAAAGGGGGGGAATACATTGAGAGAAGGGGACAATGGGCCAGATGTTTACGAGAGGAAAGTGGGCCACAGCGGGAACAAGGGGTCAGAAGTTAAACCAAAATTTTGAAATTTTAATAAAATTTATAATATTCCCTTCCTTATTTATTTTTTAGGGCCCCCCACAACTCAGGACTCATAAATGAAATTAAAAAGTTGTTGAGCTTACCAACATAAATGACAAACAGCTACTCTCAGCAGCAGTGATCCCGGCTCTCAGCGGATGAATGTCTATCTATTGGTCAAAGAATATTTTATTTTAGCAGGGCCGTGCCTGCGAATTAAAAATATACCAGAAAGACATACATTATGTTTCATTCTTTTATTTTCAGAATTAAATTTGGAAAGTGGAGTCAACACTTAGTGACCCCTAAAAAAATCATATATATATATATTTATATATATAGGAGAATTCTTAGTTAGCTAACTGATAAAAGGAGCAGGCATTATGCCGGGTTATCTCCAGGATCATAGAGCGACCGGTGTGGAGAAGCTGGCTCATCCAGTCGGCTATATAGCCCAGAGTCCAAGGATGGTTTGGGCTGGGGAGATGGGGAGGATTGAGATGGGGAGCGTCAGACTCAAGGAGAAAGTGCTCCAAAGAGATGGACAAAATAGCCTTCTCAGAGAGTGCCCGTTTATTTGGGTCCTTCTCTCTGAGAATGGAGGCAGATATGCCAAAAGAACATTTTGGAACAACGTTCATCCAGATTTGGAGCTCTGAGGGTCCCCCCCTGCAGAACAGTGAACATGAATTTTGTGGGTGTTTGGACATGGCGCTTCATGATATTAACACAATCAGAGATGATGATGTGCGGATCTTCACCATCAGAAGGGCGGCAGTGAATGACAACTGGCCTTCCAGTTTGGGAGGCCAGTTTCATGAAGGTCTCTAAATGGCTTTTCTGTCCCTCTCGCGATCACAGGTGACCGTGATAATCCAACCCAATCTCTCAGATTCCACAGCAGCTAGGATCATGTACCAGCTGTGTGAACTCATCAAAGATTTTGGGCTGAATGTGACGAGAGGCATCATGGGGATGAATTCCAATGGTATGGGCCATGGAAAGAGAGGGGGAGGAGGTCAGTGCAGGAATCTGACACCAGTATTCTGGAACGATAAAGTTTGTCACCAGATGCTGGAGTCCAATATCTGCCTGACCTGCAAGGACTAAGAGTGAGCAGAGGTTATCACTCTTATGCGCCTTTAAAGTTAAGTCAAGATGACAGTGGGAATCCACAGTCACCAGGCGGAAAGGAAGAGGAGAAGGGGCAGGGAAAAGCTGCTGCCTGAGACAGACCATGCCGTCAACGGTGCATATCTTATCCCGGAGAGGAGGGGGAAGAGGTCTGATCAACTCGATCAGGTTCCTCCAGTACGTGAGGGCACCGGGTCCATGGGGCGGCACAACAGAGATGTCATTCCACCCAGTGGCCCTCACTCCCAGGGTACAGAGCTCCCAAAGGCGAATGGTACAAAGTTGGGAGGCAGTTAGATTCAGACCAACAGTGTCTTTGACATGCCACTGTTGACTGAGAGCAAGTTTGAAAAGATCCTGAATACTCCCTACCCTATGACATTGGGATAGGGTTTGGAGAAGGTGGGTCATCCTGCCTGCCCAGTCTGGCAAATGGTGGTCGGAAAAGAACTTGTTGGGACATTGAACATGTTGATTAAAAAAGAAACAGTGTCCTCCCACTGCGTGATGACATCCCCAACAAGCCCGTGTGGGGTCAACATACCAGGGCAAATGCTCCTGGTTGCAATGCACACGGAGCTTGCCAGGAACATGGCAGTCACACAGGGGACAGTAAGTTAAGTTATTGCAAGGTTTGGCAGAAGAGGGGACATGGAGTTTTCCAAGAGAAAAGGGGATACAAGAAGGAAGAGGGGGATGCCAGACCGAGATTGAGGGAGATATTTTCTTTTTGGCAGGAGAGGAAGCAGGACGTGACTTAGGATTAGTATTTGAAAGAGACGGACTACTGTCAGCAGGAATAAGGCTACTGACAACCGTAGGGGGATGAGAACTATTGATGACAGGAGCTGGGGAAGAGCTACTGGCGACAGGAGCCAAAGGAGAAGGAGGTGGATGAGGAATGGAAGTCAAAGTTTCTGTATCCACCTCTTCTGAATGAACAGAAAGAGAGGTGTCAGAGTCAGAAACCTCGACCTCCATGGACTCTTGAACCGGGGGAGGAGCAGGAGGGAGGGAAGAAACATCCATGGTTTTGGGGGAACTAGAGATAGGGACATGGGAAGGAACCGGGAAAGAACCAGCAGGGGTGGGACTTGTGGGAGAGGAGGAGGGGAGGGGGACCTCAGTTGAGTCCATCCCATCCAGAGCGGCTTTTACCGCAGCAGCCACACGGATTGTGTTACTGGCAGATTCATTTGTGATAGCTGAAGCCAAGATGTGAAAGCAATGAAAACATGGTAGCTGTAAGTCTCGAAAAATGACTCTCTAAACATGTCATGTGGAGGTTGGAAATGTGGCTGATTTTAATTTGAATCATCTTCACTTAAGGTGTCCATTGGAGTCCTCATGTTGTAAAGGGATTGACCTGAAAGGTGATAATTCAAAGCCAGGGGAATATCCTAAATTGAATATTATTTAATATGCCAGGAATGCCTTTTAGATATGTCAGGAATGCATTTTAGTTATGCCAGGAATACCCTTTATATGCCGTGAATGCCCTTTATATGCCGTGAATGCCCTTTATGTGCCGTGAATGCCCTTTATATGCCGTGAATGCCCTTTATATGCTGTGAATGCCCTTTATGTGCCGTGAATGCCCTTTATGTGCCGTGAATGTCCTTTATATGCTGTGAATGACTTTTATATGCCGTGAATACCCTTTATATGCCAGGAATGCCCTTTATATGCTGTGAATGTCCTATATATGCCGTGAATGCCTTTTATATGCCGTGAATACTCTTTATATACCAGGAATGCTCTTTATATACCAGGAATGCCCTTTATATACCAGGAATGCCCTTTATATACCAGGAATGCCCTTTATATACCAGGAATGACATTTGTCAGGAATGCCTTTAAAATGCCAGGAATGTCTTTTAGTTATGCCCGGAATGTCCTCTACATATGTTGAGAATGCCCCTTATTAAGCTGGGTATGCCCTTTATTTATGTAAGTAATGCCCTTTTCTTTCTTTCTTTTTTTTGCAAAATGCATTTTATTTTGTAGAATTCAAATCTCGCAAAATCACAAGTATCATGATGCTCATATTTGTCATAAATAAATATAAATTTGTTAATTTTATTGTTAATCTTCTGTCCTGTTTGTTTACGTATAACTTCTTCAACTTGTAGTCTGTACATAGGCTCAGATAGATAATCATTGTTGTCTATATTATTATCATTGAATAGTTTATGTTCACAACTACATGTATGTTGTTATTATGGAATAAATTTTGTTTTGTTTTGTTAATACTTTGCTACTTTCACACAATAGTCTAAATCTTTAAAAACCTCTTCATCTATTTGGAAACCAAATAGAACACTTTCTTCCAATTCTTCATAATCTTGTACTTTTTAGAATTTTATGATGAGGGTCTTATGAGCCGTTATTAAAACTGGAACTGTGGCCAACATTTGGCATCTTAAAAGATTGTCTGCATGACCTTTCCGCTCAACCTTAATTAATAATATAGGAGTTACCACTTTTTAAAAAAACTGTTTGGGCACCCCAGCAATGCCTTGAATCCCCTTTGCAATGGCAAAGGGGAACATTTTTACCACTGTTTGTTCAGCATCAGAACTTTATGCAATTAAATAAAAAGAAATCTAGGCCATTTTTCCTCTTTTCTTTGAATTGTCATCACTGTCTATGTCATTCCTTGGTCGTTTTTGTTTGTTTTGCGCCATGTGTGTTTTTCTTATATTTCATCAGCTAGGTCCCCTACTCGGCACGGAGCCCAACAAGGGGACACCTTTCTGGGCCAACAACCCCAAGCCCTGACGCCATGAGGATACCTAACATAACATACTCTTAGAATACAAACTCCACCCTTTCCGATCTTATTTTATTCCTGGATTGACCCAATCAGCAGTATTCTCCTTATGACACTCATTTATTTTAATAATATTAATAAGTTAGTTCTAAATTCCACACATTGAAATTTTTAAACCAATAAAATTTATAGCCCAACTTAAAGGAGAAATACCACAAGTCTGTTAAATCAGATCTGGGCCTAATCTGGTGGGCATCTGGATCCGAGACAGGCATGTTGCAACTGGACCGGTATTACTGTCAAACCAGCCCAGTGCTCAGCCCGTCAGGATTTCATATCCTCCCCGCAACGGATCACATCCCACGGCAAACAGGATGCCTTTTAGAACATGCTGGGGGCAGTGGGGCTATTCTATAAACCCCGCACCCACAGGGGAGACTGGTTGATAGAGTGTCACCTACTTTGTCTTGAGATGGATCCAAGCAAAGATTTTAGTAACCTCCCCGAATGGTGTGTTCAAGACTAAATTGTTCTCTCTGTAAATTTTGGCTTGTTCAACAGTTTTAGATTATCAACTGTGAAAGGTGTATTGTTAATTGTGATTCCATCAGAAACAAAGGTTGCTTCCCCTTTACTAGGAGATGAACGATGTGAAAAGCATACATTATTATTTTCCCAGGTATTTCTCCGTGCAAGTTCAATCAGCTCAGTGCTGTGTGTCTCTTGTTTTAAATATATTCCTTTGTTTTCCGATGATGCTGTTGACATTCTTTTTGTGGAATCTCCCAGCCTATTAACATTAATAGAGAACAAACATATGTTACATCGAATAGTTTTTCCATTATAAATATTCAGATCTTTCATTGTATGTGAGCCAGCATAATAACTGTATAGTAGTTTATGTGTATTTAATGGACATGTACTTTTCAAATACCAGATACAATCATAAACACCAAAAGAAGACTTTTACATGTGAGTAGGCTACTGCGGCTGTCTACCTTTGACAAGGGGCGCCATCTACCATCAAAACACATTGGCAAAGGTTTAGCTCTGTTGTGCTACACCAGCTAATGCCTCAGTCACATTTGCACCGGGCGCCGGCCGGGAAGTAACAATCGGCCGACTTCACAGTCTGCCGGGCGCCGGGGAGTTTATCAGCCACAATCTGAGATATGCCGTAGCTGTGGTCACATTTTGAAGGGCACCGCACGGCACGTGCAAGACTGAATGGCACAGACGTCTGCAGGATATCTTAAAGACTTCTAGATCATTTGACAGACGTCTGAAAGACATCCTAAAGACGTCTTGATCATTGACAGACGTCTGTAGGATATCCTTAAGACGTCTATGTGATATCGGAGGAAGCCCGGTGGATCATCTGACGATGGCCTGTGAACACATGAAATAAAAAAAATCCTATTTTCACCGCACGATGCCACCGGCAGCCGTAAGATAATCTGCCGATGTGCCTGCGGGACACTGCCGGGGCCCTGCCGTGTACTTTAAGATGATATATGCTGATAAGACATCGGGGAAACGCCGGCAACTTTTATGTTCCAGATAAAAGTTCCCGATGACCCGCCCGACGTCTAAAAGATGCCCAATTGTGGCCGATGATCTCCCGGTGCCCGCACGGCAATCTGAACTGCCTGCCGATTTTGCAAAAAATACCCATCGGCCGGGCATCTTTGCTGAAATCGGCGCAAATGTGACTGAGGCATAATATGTGTTGACAACCCTTGCCTCAGATTATTTTAATTGACAAGTGCTGTTTCAAATTATTTAATGTCTTCTCAAAAATGCAAATTATGAAAAACATATAACATATCTAGACAGGTGTATCCTGCAATGCTCCTCTAGACAGGGGTATCACGCAATGGTCCTCTAGACGGGGGTATCCCGCAATGCTCCTCTAGACAGGGGTATCCCGCAATGCACTTCTAGACAGGGGTATCCCGCAATGCTCCTCTAGACAGGGGTATCCCGCAATGCACATCTAGACAGGGGTATCCTGCAATGCTCCTCTAGACAGGGGTATCCTGCAATGCTCCTCTAGATGGGTATCCCGCAATGCTCCTCTAGACAGGGGTATCCCGCAATGCTCCTCTAGACAGGGGTATCCTGCAATGCTCCTCTAGACGGGTATCCCGCAATGCTCCTCTAGACAGGGGTATCCCGCAATGCACCTCTAGACGGGTATCCCGCAATGCTCCTCTAGACGGGTATCCCGCAATGCTTCTCTAGACAGGGGTATCCCGCAATGCTCCTCTAGCCAGGGGTATCCTGCAATGCTCCTCTAGACAGGGGTATCCCGCAATGCTCCTCTAGACAGGGGTATCCCGCAATGCTCCTCTAGACAGGGGTATCCCGCAATGCTCCTCTAGAGAGGGGTATCCCGCAATGCTCCTCTAGCCAGGGGTATCCTGCAATGCTCCTCTAGACAGGGGTATCCCGCAATGCTCTTCTAGACAGGGGTATCCCACAATGCTCCTCTAGACAGGGGTATCCCGCAATGCTCCTCTAGACAGGGGTATCCCGCAATGCACCTCTAGACAGGGGTATCCCGCAATGCACCTCTAGACAGGGGTATCCTGCAATGCTCCTCTAGAGAGGGGTATCACGCAATGCTCCTCTAGACAGGGGTATCCCGCAATGCTCCTCTAGACAGGGGTATCACGCAATGCATACCTACCAAATATGAGTATTTATCATATGTATGGTATTATACAATTCTGTACATGACCTAACACTAACACAGATTGGTACATGTTACACTTAATACCTATTTCATGTAAGGTGTATCTTGGACCAAGCTGTTTCCACTGTGTAACCTAATATATTTGTTTCAGGTTTGGACTGTCAAAATTTTCTTTCAGACCAGGTTCTAAAGATGTTTCCATGGTTTGTTTCCAGATGTCAGGGTCAACTAGTTTGTATCTTTCTGTTCAGATTTTACTGCTTATGCCTCAGTCACATTTGCGCCGATTACAGTAAAGATGCCCGGCCGATGGGTATTTTTTACAAAATCGGCAGGCAGTTCAGATTGCCGTACGGGCACCGGGAGATCATCGGCCACAATTGGGCATCTTTAAGACGTCGGCCAGGTCATCGGGAACTTTTAGCTGCCACATAAAAGTTGCCGGCGTTTCCCCGATGTCTTATCAGCAAATATCATCTTAAAGTGCACGGCAGGGTCCCGGCAGTGTCCCGCAGGGACATCGGCAGATTATCTTAGGGCTGCCGGTGGCATCGTACGGTGAAAATAGGATTATATTTATTTCATGTGTTCATAGACCATCGTCAGATGATCGCACGGGCTCCCTGCGATATATCATAGACGTCTTTAAGATGTCTTTCAGACGTCTGTCAAATGAGACAGACGTCTTTAGGATGTCTTTCAGACGTCTGTCAATGAGACAGACGTCTTTAAGATATCCCACAGACGTCTGTGTCATTCAGTCTTGCACGTGCCGTGCGGTGCCCTTTAATAATGTGACCACAGCTACGGCATATCTCAGATTGTTGCTTATAAACTCCCCGGCGCCCGGCAGACTGTGAAGTCGGCCGATTGTTACTGCCCAGCCGGCGCCCGGTGCAAATGTGACTGAGGCATTACCAGGGTACTGTTCCATGATGGTGGCATTACCTGTTTCTTTATCCTTTTGTCTCATGCAATGTTCTTGTTGCAGAATGTTGTGAGTAATGCCTTTATATATGTCAGGATTGCCCTTTAACCTTGCTGGGAATTCCCTTTATATATCAGGAATGCCCATTATATAAATGCCCTTTATTTATGGGCATTATTGTATCATAGAGGAATTGCAGAATTTCAAGATAGAGTCAAGGGATATTCAATAAAGGTTTTTCCAATGGCATCACAACCTTTGTTGTGAGTGCATTCACATATAATGTTTGGCGAACGATGTCAGTGTTAATTGTTTGGGACATGTAGTGAAACAAAGTGTTTATGTATCGAAACAAAGATTGCAGAAAGTTAGTAGTTGAAAAGTGCCTCATGATATCTTTAGGCCAAACAAATAATGTACTCCTAATTTGCTCATGGGAGAACTCAATAACTGTATGTTTTTTTTGTCAACAGGCCACCTGTACTCGTTGGTATATTAATCTACATAATGCAATACATGTTAGCAAAATACATATTCTTACAAGAGAAGGGAAAATATTTAGCTCTGAATAACAGGTAAGAAATACAGTATACTATTCAGTAACATAGAAACGTTAAAAATATTTTATTTGTTAAAATGTGTTACTTCAGACAAATTGAGGCTAAACGTTCAAAACATAAAACAAACTAGATCAGTTAGTTTTGTAAATTAATCTTATAAAAATAAATATAATTTCACTAAGATGATATGTGTTTATATCCTTTTATATCGTGTTTATATCCTTTTATATCGTGTTTATATCCTTTTATATCGTGTTTATATCCTTTTATATCGTGTTTATATCCTTTTATATCGTGTTTATATCCTTTTATATCGTGTTTATATCATATTTAATTTAGCTCTTTTAATGTGTTTGCAGGCGTGTATTCCACACAGCAAGCTTCTTTTTATTTTTTTTCAACATAGTGATTGGGTTGTTTTCCTGTCTGAGGAGAGTTCTCTATTCCATTGTATTTGGAACTATTCTTATTTCGAGACTTGACAGATGTCTACTGATGGCAGGTTTTGAGCAGTGGGACGCTGGTTAATATCCTTTTACTTCATAACATTTGATTGCTATTTTACACAGATTCAATATTTTATATCAGTGTTTTAGGAGTGAGTGTTCCATATTTTATATCAGTGTTTTAGGAGTGAGTGTTCCATATTTTATATCAGTGTTTTAGAAGTGAGTGTTCCATATTTTATATCAGTGTTTTAGGAGTGAATGTTCCATATTTTATATCAGTGTTTTAGGAGTGAATGTTCCATATTTTATATCAGTGTTTTAGGAGTGAATGTTCCATATTTTATATCAGTGTTTTAGAAGTGAATGTTCCATATTTTATATCAGTGTTTTAGAAGTGAGTGTTCCATATTTTATATCAGTGTTTTAGGAGTGAATGTTCCATATTTTATATCAGTGTTTTAGGAGTGAGTGTTCCATATTTTATATCAGTGTTTTAGAAGTGAGTGTTCTATATTTTATATCAGTGTTTTAGGAGTGAGTGTTCCATATTTTATATCAGTGTTTTAGGAGTGAGTGTTCCATATTTTATATCAGTGTTTTACGAGTGAGTGTTCCATATTTTATATCAGTGTTTTAGGAGTGAATGTTCCATATTTTATATCAGTGTTTTAGGAGTGAATGTTCCATATTTTATATCAGTGTTTTAGGAGTGAATGGTCCATATTTTATATCAGTGTTTTAGGAGTGAGTGTTCCATATTTTATATCAGTGTTTTAGAAGTGAGTGTTCCATTTTTATATCAGTGTTTGAGGAGTGAGTGTTCCATATTTTATATCAGTGTTTTAGAAGTGAGTGTTCCATATTTTATATCAGTGTTTTAGGAGTGAGTGTTCCATATTTTATATCAGTGTTTTAGGAGTGAGTGTTCCATATTTTATATCAGTGTTTTAGGAGTGAGTGTTCCATATTTTATATCAGTGTTTTAGGAGTGAGTGTTCCATATTTTATATCAGTGTTTTAGGAGTGAATGTTCCATATTTTATATCAGTGTTTTAGGAGTGAGTGTTCCATATTTTATATCAGTGTTTTAGGAGTGAGTGTTCCATATTTTATATCAGTGTTTTAGGAGTGAGTGTTCCATATTTTATATCAGTGTTTTAGGAGTGAGTGTTCAATATTTTATATCAGTGTTTTAGGAGTGAGTGTTCCATATTTTATATCAGTGTTTTAGAAGTGAGTGTTCCATATTTTATATCAGTGTTTTAGGAGTGAATGTTCCATATTTTATATCAGTGTTTTAGGAGTGAATGTTCCATATTTTATATCAGTGTTTTAGGAGTGAGTGTTCCATATTTTATATCAGTGTTTTAGGAGTGAGTGTTCCATATTTTATATCAGTGTTTTAAGAGTGAGTGTTCCATATTTTATATCAGTGTTTTAGGAGTGAGTGTTCCATATTTTATATCAGTGTTTTAGGAGTGAATGTTCCATATTTTATATCAGTGTTTTAGGAGTGAGTGTTCCATATTTTATATCAGTGTTTCAGGAGTGAGTGTTCCATATTTTATATCAGTGTTTTAGGAGTGAGTGTTCCATATTTTATATCAGTGTTTTAGGAGTGAGTGTTCCATATTTTATATCAGTGTTTTAGGAGTGAGTGTTCCATATTTTATATCAGTGTTTTAGGAGTGAATGTTCCATATTTTATATCAGTGTTTTAGGAGTGAGTGTTCCATATTTTATATCAGTGTTTTAGGAGTGAGTGTTCCATATTTTATATCAGTGTTTTAGGAGTGAGTGTTCCATATTTTATATCAGTGTTTTAGAAGTGAGTGTTCCATATTTTATATCAGTGTTTTAGGAGTGAATGTTCCATATTTTATATCAGTGTTTTAGGAGTGAATGTTCCATATTTTATATCAGTGTTTTAGAAGTGAGTGTTCCATATTTTATATCAGTGTTTTAGAAGTGAGTGTTCCATATTTTATATCAGTGTTTTAGGAGTGAATGTTCCATATTTTATATCAGTGTTTTAGGAGTGAGTGTTCCATATTTTATATCAGTGTTTTAGGAGTGACTGTTCCATATTTTATATCAGTGCTTTAGGAGTGAGTGTTCCATATTTTATATCAGTGTTTTAGGAGTGAGTGTTCCATATTTTATATCAGTGTTTTAGGAGTGAGTGTTCCATATTTTATTTCAGTGTTTTAGGAGTGAATGTTCCATATTTTATATCAGTGTTTTAGCAGTGAGTGTTCCATATTTTATATCAGTGTTTTAGGAGTGAATGGTCCATATTTTATATCAGTGTTTTAGGAGTGAGTGTTCCATATTTTATATCAGTGTTTTAGAAGTGAGTGTTCCATTTTTATATCAGTGTTTGAGGAGTGAGTGTTCCATATTTTATATCAGTGTTTTAGAAGTGAGTGTTCCATATTTTATATCAGTGTTTTAGGAGTGAGTGTTCCATATTTTATATCAGTGTTTTAGGAGTGAGTGTTCCATATTTTATATCAGTGTTTTAGGAGTGAGTGTTCCATATTTTATATCAGTGTTTTAGGAGTGAGTGTTCCATATTTTATATCAGTGTTTTAGGAGTGAATGTTCCATATTTTATATCAGTGTTTTAGGAGTGAGTGTTCCATATTTTATATCAGTGTTTTAGGAGTGAGTGTTCCATATTTTATATCAGTGTTTTAGGAGTGAGTGTTCCATATTTTATATCAGTGTTTTAGGAGTGAGTGTTCAATATTTTATATCAGTGTTTTAGGAGTGAGTGTTCCATATTTTATATCAGTGTTTTAGAAGTGAGTGTTCCATATTTTATATCAGTGTTTTAGGAGTGAATGTTCCATATTCTATATCAGTGTTTTAGGAGTGAATGTTCCATATTTTATATCAGTGTTTTAGAAGTGAGTGTTCCATATTTTATATCAGTGTTTTAGAAGTGAGTGTTCCATATTTTATATCAGTGTTTTAGGAGTGAATGTTCCATATTTTATATCAGTGCTTTAGGAGTGAGTGTTCCATATTTTATATCAGTGTTTTAGGAGTGAGTGTTCCATATTTTATATCAGTGTTTTAGGAGTGAGTGTTCCATATTTTATATCAGTGTTTTAGGAGTGAATGTTCCATATTTTATATCAGTGTTTTAGCAGTGAGTGTTCCATATTTTATATCAGTGTTTTAGGAGTGAATGGTCCATATTTTATATCAGTGTTTTAGGAGTGAGTGTTCCATATTTTATATCAGTGTTTTAGAAGTGAGTGTTCCATTTTTATATCAGTGTTTGAGGAGTGAGTGTTCCATATTTTATATCAGTGTTTTAGAAGTGAGTGTTCCATATTTTATATCAGTGTTTTAGAAGTGAGTGTTCCATATTTTATATCAGTGTTTTAGGAGTGAGTGTTCCATATTTTATATCAGTGTTTTAGGAGTGAGTGTTCCATATTTTATATCAGTGTTTTAGGAGTGAGTGTTCCATATTTTATATCAGTGTTTTAGGAGTGAGTGTTCCATATTTTATATCAGTGTTTTAGAAGTGAGTGTTCCATATTTTATATCAGTGTTTTAGAAGTGAGTGTTCCATATTTTATATCAGTGTTTTAGGAGTGAGTGTTCCATATTTTATATCAGTGTTTTAGGAGTGAGTGTTCCATATTTTATATCAGTGTTTTAGGAGTGAGTGTTCCATATTTTATATCAGTGTTTTAGGAGTGAATGTTCCATATTTTATATCAGTGTTTTAGAAGTGAGTGTTCCATATTTTATATCAGTGTTTTAGGAGTGAGTGTTCCATATTTTATATCAGTGTTTTAGAAGTCAGTGTTTCATTTTTATATCAGTGTTTTAGGAGTGAGTGTTCCATATTTTATATCAGTGTTTTAGGAGTCAGTGTTCCATATTTTATATCAGTGTTTTAGAAGTGAGTGTTCCATATTTTATAACAGTGTTTTAGGAGTGAGTGTTCCATATTTTATATCAGTGTTTTAGGAGTGAGTGTTCCATATTTTATATCAGTGTTTTAGGAGTGAGTGTTCCATATTTTATATCAGTGTTTTAGGAGTGAGTGTTCCATATTTTATATCAGTGTTTTAGGAGTGAATGTTCCATATTTTATATCAGTGTTTTAGGAGTGAGTGTTCCATATTTTATATCAGTGTTTTAGGAGTGAGTGTTCCATATTTTATATCAGTGTTTTAGGAGTGAGTGTTCCATATTTTATATCAGTGTTTTAGCAGTGAGTGTTCCATATTTTATATCAGTGTTTTAGCAGTGAGTGTTCCATATTTTATATCAGTGTTTTAGGAGTGAGTGTTCCATATTTTATATCAGTGTTTTAGGAGTGAGTGTTCCATATTTTATATCAGTGTTTTAGGAGTGAGTGTTCCATATTTTATATCAGTGTTTTAGGAGTGAGTGTTCCATATTTTATATCAGTGTTTTAGGAGTGAGTGTTCCATATTTTATATCAGTGTTTTAGGAGTGAGTGTTCCATATTTTATATCAGTGTTTTAGGAGTGAGTGTTCCATATTTTATATCAGTGTTTTAGGAGTGAGTGTTCCATATTTTATATCAGTGTTTTAGGAGTGAGTGTTCCATATTTTATATCAGTGTTTTAGGAGTGAGTGTTCCATATTTTATATCAGTGTTTTAGGAGTGAGTGTTCCATATTTTATATCAGTGTTTTAGCAGTGAGTGTTCCATATTTTACATCAGTGTTTTAGCAGTGAGTGTTCCATATTTTATATCAGTGTTTTAGGAGTGAGTGTTCCATATTTTATATCAGTGTTTTAGGAGTGAGTGTTCCATATTTTATATCAGTGTTTTAGGAGTGAGTGTTCCATATTTTATATCAGTGTTTTAGGAGTGAGTGTTCCATATTTTATATCAGTGTTTTAGGAGTGAGTGTTCCATATTTTATATCAGTGTTTTAGGAGTGAGTGTTCCATATTTTATATCAGTGTTTTAGAAGTGAGTGTTCCATTTTTATATCAGTGTTTGAGGAGTGAGTGTTCCATATTTTATATCAGTGTTTTAGGAGTGAGTGTTCCATATTTTATATCAGTGTTTTAGAAGTGAGTGTTCCATATTTTATATCAGTGTTTTAGGAGTGAGTGTTCCATATTTTATATCAGTGTTTTAGGAGTGAGTGTTCCATATTTTATATCAGTGTTTTAGGAGTGAGTGTTCCATATTTTATATCAGTGTTTTAGGAGTGAATGTTCCATATTTTATATCAGTGTTTTAGGAGTGAGTGTTCCATATTTTATATCAGTGTTTTAGGAGTGAGTGTTCCATATTTTATATCAGTGTTTTAGGAGTGAGTGTTCCATATTTTATATCAGTGTTTTAGGAGTGAGTGTTCCATATTTTATATCAGTGTTTTAGGAGTGAGTGTTCCATATTTCATATCTGTGTTTTAGGAGTGAATGTTCCATATTTTATATCAGTGTTTTAGCAGTGAGTGTTCCATATTTTATATCAGTGTTTTAGGAGTGAATGTTCCATATTTTATATCAGTGTTTTAGGAGTGAGTGTTCCATATTTTATATCAGTGTTTTAGAAGTCAGTGTTCCATTTTCATATCAGTGTTTGAGGAGTGAGTGTTCCATATTTTATATCAGTGTTTTAGGAGTGAGTGTTCCATATTTTATATCAGTGTTTTAGAAGTGAGTGTTCCATATTTTATATCAGTGTTTTAGGAGTGAGTGTTCCATATTTTATATCAGTGTTTTAGGAGTGAGTGTTCCATATTTTATATCAGGGTTTTAGAAGTGAGTGTTCCATTTTTATATCAGTGTTTGAGGAGTGAGTGTTCCATATTTTATATCAGTGTTTTAGGAGTGAGTGTTCCATATTTTATATCAGTGTTTTAGGAGTGAGTGTTCCATATTTTATATCAGTGTTTTAGGAGTGAGTGTTCCATATTTTAGATAAGTGTTTTAGGAGTGAGTGTTCCATATTTTATATCAGTGTTTTAGGAGTGAGTGTTCCATATTTTATATCAGTGTTTTAGGAGTGAGTGTTCCATATTTTATATCAGTGTTTTAGGAGTGAGTGTTCCATATTTTATATCAGTGTTTTAGGAGTGAGTGTTCCATATTTTAGATAAGTGTTTTAGGAGTGAGTGTTCCATATTTTATATCAGTGTTTTAGGAGTGAGTGTTCCATATTTTATATCAGTGTTTTAGCAGTGAGTGTTCCATATTTTATATCAGTGTTTTAGGAGTGAATGTTCCATATTTTATATCAGTGTTTTAGAAGTGAGTGTTCCATATTTTATATCAGTGTTTTAGAAGTGAGTGTTCCATATTTTATATCAGTGTTTTAGGAGTGAATGTTCCATATGTTATATCAGTGCTTTAGGAGTGAGTGTTCCATATTTTATATCAGTGTTTTAGGAGTGAGTGTTCCATATTTTATATCAGTGTTTTAGGAGTGAGTGTTCCATATTTTATATCAGTGTTTTAGGAGTGAATGTTCCATATTTTATATCAGTGTTTTAGCAGTGAGTGTTCCATATTTTATATCAGTGTTTTAGGAGTGAATGGTCCATATTTTATATCAGTGTTTTAGGAGTGAGTGTTCCATATTTTATATCAGTGTTTTAGAAGTGAGTGTTCCATTTTTATATCAGTGTTTGAGGAGTGAGTGTTCCATATTTTATATCAGTGTTTTAGAAGTGAGTGTTCCATATTTTATATCAGTGTTTTAGAAGTGAGTGTTCCATATTTTATATCAGTGTTTTAGGAGTGAGTGTTCCATATTTTATATCAGTGTTTTAGGAGTGAGTGTTCCATATTTTATATCAGTGTTTTAGGAGTGAGTGTTCCATATTTTATATCAGTGTTTTAGGAGTGAGTGTTCCATATTTTATATCAGTGTTTTAGAAGTGAGTGTTCCATATTTTATATCAGTGTTTTAGAAGTGAGTGTTCCATATTTTATATCAGTGTTTTAGGAGTGAGTGTTCCATATTTTATATCAGTGTTTTAGGAGTGAGTGTTCCATATTTTATATCAGTGTTTTAGGAGTGAGTGTTCCATATTTTATATCAGTGTTTTAGGAGTGAATGTTCCATATTTTATATCAGTGTTTTAGAAGTGAGTGTTCCATATTTTATATCAGTGTTTTAGGAGTGAGTGTTCCATATTTTATATCAGTGTTTTAGAAGTCAGTGTTTCATTTTTATATCAGTGTTTTAGGAGTGAGTGTTCCATATTTTATATCAGTGTTTTAGGAGTCAGTGTTCCATATTTTATATCAGTGTTTTAGAAGTGAGTGTTCCATATTTTATATCAGTGTTTTAGGAGTGAGTGTTCCATATTTTATATCAGTGTTTTAGGAGTGAGTGTTCCATATTTTATATCAGTGTTTTAGGAGTGAGTGTTCCATATTTTATATCAGTGTTTTAGGAGTGAGTGTTCCATATTTTATATCAGTGTTTTAGGAGTGAATGTTCCATATTTTATATCAGTGTTTTAGGAGTGAGTGTTCCATATTTTATATCAGTGTTTTAGGAGTGAGTGTTCCATATTTTATATCAGTGTTTTAGGAGTGAGTGTTCCATATTTTATATCAGTGTTTTAGCAGTGAGTGTTCCATATTTTATATCAGTGTTTTAGCAGTGAGTGTTCCATATTTTATATCAGTGTTTTAGGAGTGAGTGTTCCATATTTTATATCAGTGTTTTAGGAGTGAGTGTTCCATATTTTATATCAGTGTTTTAGGAGTGAGTGTTCCATATTTTATATCAGTGTTTTAGGAGTGAGTGTTCCATATTTTATATCAGTGTTTTAGGAGTGAGTGTTCCATATTTTATATCAGTGTTTTAGGAGTGAGTGTTCCATATTTTATATCAGTGTTTTAGGAGTGAGTGTTCCATATTTTATATCAGTGTTTTAGGAGTGAGTGTTCCATATTTTATATCAGTGTTTTAGGAGTGAGTGTTCCATATTTTATATCAGTGTTTTAGGAGTGAGTGTTCCATATTTTATATCAGTGTTTTAGGAGTGAGTGTTCCATATTTTATATCAGTGTTTTAGCAGTGAGTGTTCCATATTTTACATCAGTGTTTTAGCAGTGAGTGTTCCATATTTTATATCAGTGTTTTAGGAGTGAGTGTTCCATATTTTATATCAGTGTTTTAGGAGTGAGTGTTCCATATTTTATATCAGTGTTTTAGGAGTGAGTGTTCCATATTTTATATCAGTGTTTTAGGAGTGAGTGTTCCATATTTTATATCAGTGTTTTAGGAGTGAGTGTTCCATATTTTATATCAGTGTTTTAGGAGTGAGTGTTCCATATTTTATATCAGTGTTTTAGAAGTGAGTGTTCCATTTTTATATCAGTGTTTGAGGAGTGAGTGTTCCATATTTTATATCAGTGTTTTAGGAGTGAGTGTTCCATATTTTATATCAGTGTTTTAGAAGTGAGTGTTCCATATTTTATATCAGTGTTTTAGGAGTGAGTGTTCCATATTTTATATCAGTGTTTTAGGAGTGAGTGTTCCATATTTTATATCAGTGTTTTAGGAGTGAGTGTTCCATATTTTATATCAGTGTTTTAGGAGTGAATGTTCCATATTTTATATCAGTGTTTTAGGAGTGAGTGTTCCATATTTTATATCAGTGTTTTAGGAGTGAGTGTTCCATATTTTATATCAGTGTTTTAGGAGTGAGTGTTCCATATTTTATATCAGTGTTTTAGGAGTGAGTGTTCCATATTTTATATCAGTGTTTTAGGAGTGAGTGTTCCATATTTCATATCTGTGTTTTAGGAGTGAATGTTCCATATTTTATATCAGTGTTTTAGCAGTGAGTGTTCCATATTTTATATCAGTGTTTTAGGAGTGAATGTTCCATATTTTATATCAGTGTTTTAGGAGTGAGTGTTCCATATTTTATATCAGTGTTTTAGAAGTCAGTGTTCCATTTTCATATCAGTGTTTGAGGAGTGAGTGTTCCATATTTTATATCAGTGTTTTAGGAGTGAGTGTTCCATATTTTATATCAGTGTTTTAGAAGTGAGTGTTCCATATTTTATATCAGTGTTTTAGGAGTGAGTGTTCCATATTTTATATCAGTGTTTTAGGAGTGAATGTTCCATATTTTATATCAGTGTTTTAGAAGTGAGTGTTCCATTTTTATATCAGTGTTTGAGGAGTGAGTGTTCCATATTTTATATCAGTGTTTTAGGAGTGAGTGTTCCATATTTTATATCAGTGTTTTAGGAGTGAGTGTTCCATATTTTATATCAGTGTTTTAGGAGTGAGTGTTCCATATTTTAGATAAGTGTTTTAGGAGTGAGTGTTCCATATTTTATATCAGTGTTTTAGGAGTGAGTGTTCCATATTTTATATCAGTGTTTTAGGAGTGAGTGTTCCATATTTTATATCAGTGTTTTAGGAGTGAGTGTTCCATATTTTATATCAGTGTTTTAGGAGTGAGTGTTCCATATTTTAGATAAGTGTTTTAGGAGTGAGTGTTCCATATTTTATATCAGTGTTTTAGGAGTGAGTGTTCCATATTTTATATCAGTGTTTTAGCAGTGAGTGTTCCATATTTTATATCAGTGTTTTAGGAGTGAGTGTTCCATATTTTATATCAGTGTTTTAGGAGTGAGTGTTCCATATTTTATATCAGTGTTTTAGGAGTGAGTGTTCCATATTTTATATCAGTGTTTTAGGAGTGAGTGTTCCATATTTTATATCAGTGTTTAAGGAGTGAGTGTTCCATATTTTATATCAGTGTTTTAGGAGTGAGTGTTCCATATTTTATATCAGTGTTTTAGGAGTGAGTGTTCCATATTTTATATCAGTGTTTTAGGAGTGAGTGTTCCATATTTTATATCAGTGTTTTAGGAGTGAGTGTTCCATATTTTATATCAGTGTTTTAGGAGTGAGTGTTCCATATTTTATATCAGTGTTTTAGGAGTGAATGTTCCATATTTTATATCAGTGTTTTAGAAGTGAGTGTTCCATTTTTATATCAGTGTTTGAGGAGTGAGTGTTCCATATTTTATATCAGTGTTTTAGGAGTGAGTGTTCCATATTTTATATCAGTGTTTTAGGAGTGAGTGTTCCATATTTTAGATAAGTGTTTTAGGAGTGAGTGTTCCATATTTTATATCAGTGTTTTAGGAGTGAGTGTTCCATATTTTATATCAGTGTTTTAGGAGTGAGTGTTCCATATTTTATATCAGTGTTTTAGGAGTGAGTGTTCCATATTTTATATCAGTGTTTTAGGAGTGAGTGTTCCATATTTTATATCAGTGTTTTAGGAGTGAGTGTTCCATATTTTATATCAGTGTTTTAGGAGTGAGTGTTCCATATTTTATATCAGTGTTTTAGGAGTGAGTGTTCCATATTTTATATCAGTGTTTTAGGAGTGAGTGTTCCATATTTTATATCAGTGTTTTAGGAGTGAATGTTCCATATTTTATATCAGTGTTTTAGGAGTGAGTGTTCCATATTTTATATCAGTGTTTTAGGAGTGAGTGTTCCATATTTTATATCAGTGTTTTAGGAGTGAGTGTTCAATATTTTATATCAGTGTTTTAGGAGTGAGTGTTCCATATTTTATATCAGTGTTTTAGAAGTGAGTGTTCCATATTTTATATCAGTGTTTTAGGAGTGAATGTTCCATATTTTATATCAGTGTTTTAGGAGTGAATGTTCCATATTTTATATCAGTGTTTTAGAAGTGAGTGTTCCATATTTTATATCAGTGTTTTAGAAGTGAGTGTTCCATATTTTATATCAGTGTTTTAGGAGTGAATGTTCCATATTTTATATCAGTGCTTTAGGAGTGAGTGTTCCATATTTTATATCAGTGTTTTAGGAGTGAGTGTTCCATATTTTATATCAGTGTTTTAGGAGTGAGTGTTCCATATTTTATATCAGTGTTTTAGGAGTGAATGTTCCATATTTTATATCAGTGTTTTAGCAGTGAGTGTTCCATATTTTATATCAGTGTTTTAGGAGTGAATGGTCCATATTTTATATCAGTGTTTTAGGAGTGAGTGTTCCATATTTTATATCAGTGTTTTAGAAGTGAGTGTTCCATTTTTATATCAGTGTTTGAGGAGTGAGTGTTCCATATTTTATATCAGTGTTTTAGAAGTGAGTGTTCCATATTTTATATCAGTGTTTTAGAAGTGAGTGTTCCATATTTTATATCAGTGTTTTAGGAGTGAGTGTTCCATATTTTATATCAGTGTTTTAGGAGTGAGTGTTCCATATTTTATATCAGTGTTTTAGGAGTGAGTGTTCCATATTTTATATCAGTGTTTTAGGAGTGAGTGTTCCATATTTTATATCAGTGTTTTAGAAGTGAGTGTTCCATATTTTATATCAGTGTTTTAGAAGTGAGTGTTCCATATTTTATATCAGTGTTTTAGGAGTGAGTGTTCCATATTTTATATCAGTGTTTTAGGAGTGAGTGTTCCATATTTTATATCAGTGTTTTAGGAGTGAGTGTTCCATATTTTATATCAGTGTTTTAGGAGTGAATGTTCCATATTTTATATCAGTGTTTTAGAAGTGAGTGTTCCATATTTTATATCAGTGTTTTAGGAGTGAGTGTTCCATATTTTATATCAGTGTTTTAGAAGTCAGTGTTTCATTTTTATATCAGTGTTTTAGGAGTGAGTGTTCCATATTTTATATCAGTGTTTTAGGAGTGAGTGTTCCATATTTTATATCAGTGTTTTAGAAGTGAGTGTTCCATATTTTATATCAGTGTTTTAGGAGTGAGTGTTCCATATTTTATATCAGTGTTTTAGGAGTGAGTGTTCCATATTTTATATCAGTGTTTTAGGAGTGAGTGTTCCATATTTTATATCAGTGTTTTAGGAGTGAGTGTTCCATATTTTATATCAGTGTTTTAGGAGTGAATGTTCCATATTTTATATCAGTGTTTTAGGAGTGAGTGTTCCATATTTTATATCAGTGTTTTAGGAGTGAGTGTTCCATATTTTATATCAGTGTTTTAGGAGTGAGTGTTCCATATTTTATATCAGTGTTTTAGCAGTGAGTGTTCCATATTTTATATCAGTGTTTTAGCAGTGAGTGTTCCATATTTTATATCAGTGTTTTAGGAGTGAGTGTTCCATATTTTATATCAGTGTTTTAGGAGTGAGTGTTCCATATTTTATATCAGTGTTTTAGGAGTGAGTGTTCCATATTTTATATCAGTGTTTTAGGAGTGAGTGTTCCATATTTTATATCAGTGTTTTAGGAGTGAGTGTTCCATATTTTATATCAGTGTTTTAGGAGTGAGTGTTCCATATTTTATATCAGTGTTTTAGGAGTGAGTGTTCCATATTTTATATCAGTGTTTTAGGAGTGAGTGTTCCATATTTTATATCAGTGTTTTAGGAGTGAGTGTTCCATATTTTATATCAGTGTTTTAGGAGTGAGTGTTCCATATTTTATATCAGTGTTTTAGGAGTGAGTGTTCCATATTTTATATCAGTGTTTTAGCAGTGAGTGTTCCATATTTTATATCAGTGTTTTAGCAGTGAGTGTTCCATATTTTATATCAGTGTTTTAGGAGTGAGTGTTCCATATTTTATATCAGTGTTTTAGGAGTGAGTGTTCCATATTTTATATCAGTGTTTTAGGAGTGAGTGTTCCATATTTTATATCAGTGTTTTAGGAGTGAGTGTTCCATATTTTATATCAGTGTTTTAGGAGTGAGTGTTCCATATTTTATATCAGTGTTTTAGGAGTGAGTGTTCCATATTTTATATCAGTGTTTTAGGAGTGAGTGTTCCATTTTTATATCAGTGTTTGAGGAGTGAGTGTTCCATATTTTATATCAGTGTTTTAGAAGTCAGTGTTCCATATTTTATATCAGTGTTTTAGAAGTGAGTGTTCCATATTTTATATCAGTGTTTTAGCAGTGAGTGTTCCATATTTTATATCAGTGTTTTAGAAGTGAGTGTTCCATATTTTATATCAGTGTTTTAGAAGTGAGTGTTCCATATTTTATATCAGTGTTTTAGGAGTGAGTGTTCCATATTTTATATCAGTGTTTTAGGAGTGAATGTTCCATATTTTATATCAGTGTTTTAGAAGTGAGTGTTCCATTTTTATATCAGTGTTTGAGGAGTGAGTGTTCCATATTTTATATCAGTGTTTTAGGAGTGAGTGTTCCATATTTTATATCAGTGTTTTAGGAGTGAGTGTTCCATATTTTATATCAGTGTTTTAGGAGTGAGTGTTCCATATTTTAGATAAGTGTTTTAGGAGTGAGTGTTCCATATTTTATATCAGTGTTTTAGGAGTGAGTGTTCCATATTTTATATCAGTGTTTTAGGAGTGAGTGTTCCATATTTTATATCAGTGTTTTAGGAGTGAGTGTTCCATATTTTATATCAGTGTTTTAGGAGTGAGTGTTCCATATTTTAGATAAGTGTTTTAGGAGTGAGTGTTCCATATTTTATATCAGTGTTTTAGGAGTGAGTGTTCCATATTTTATATCAGTGTTTTAGCAGTGAGTGTTCCATATTTTATATCAGTGTTTTAGGAGTGAGTGTTCCATATTTTATATCAGTGTTTTAGGAGTGAGTGTTCCATATTTTATATCAGTGTTTTAGGAGTGAGTGTTCCATATTTTATATCAGTGTTTAAGGAGTGAGTGTTCCATATTTTATATCAGTGTTTAAGGAGGGAGTGTTCCATATTTTATATCAGTGTTTTAGGAGTGAGTGTTCCATATTTTATATCAGTGTTTTAGGAGTGAGTGTTCCATATTTTATATCAGTGTTTTAGGAGTGAGTGTTCCATATTTTATATCAGTGTTTTAGGAGTGAGTGTTCCATATTTTATATCAGTGTTTTAGGAGTGAGTGTTCCATATTTTATATCAGTGTTTTAGAAGTGAGTGTTCCATTTTTATATCAGTGTTTGAGGAGTGAGTGTTCCATATTTTATATCAGTGTTTTAGGAGTGAGTGTTCCATATTTTATATCAGTGTTTTAGGAGTGAGTGTTCCATATTTTAGATAAGTGTTTTAGGAGTGAGTGTTCCATATTTTAGATAAGTGTTTTAGGAGTGAGTGTTCCATATTTTATATCAGTGTTTTAGGAGTGAGTGTTCCATATTTTATATCAGTGTTTTAGGATTGAGTGTTCCATATTTTATATCAGTGTTTTAGGAGTGAGTGTTCCATATTTTATATCAGTGTTTTAGGAGTGAGTGTTCCATATTTTATATCAGTGTTTTAGGAGTGAGTGTTCCATATTTTATATCAGTGTTTTAGGAGTGAGTGTTCCATATTTTATAATAGTGTTTTAGGAGTGAGTGTTCCATATTTTATATCAGTGTTTTAGAAGTGAGTGTTCCATATTTTATATCAGTGTTTTAGAAGTGAGTGTTCCATATTTTATATCAGTGTTTTAGGAGTGAGTGTTCCATATTTTATATCAGTGTTTTAGGAGTGAGTGTTCCATATTTTATATCAGTGTTTTAGAAGTGAGTGTTCCATATTTTATATCAGTGTTTTAGAAGTGAGTGTTCCATATTTTATATCAGTGTTTTAGGAGTGAGTGTTCCATATTTTATATCAGTGTTTTAGAAGTGAGTGTTCAATATTTTATATCAGTGTTTTAGGAGTGAGTGTTCCATATTTTATATCAGTGTTTTAGCAGTGAGTGTTCCATATTTTATATCAGTGTTTTAGAAGTGAGTGTTCCATTTTTATATCAGTTTTTGAGGAGTGAGTGTTCCATATTTTATATCAGTGTTTTAGGAGTGAGTGTTCCATATTTTATATCAGTGTTTTAGGAGTGAGTGTTCCATATTTTATATCAGTGTTTTAGGAGTTGAGTGTTCCATATTTTATATCAGTGTTTTAGAGTGTTCCATTTTTATATACATATTCAAGTTGTCTCTGGATGCAACAGAAATAAATGGATCAGCATAATTTAAAGGCTGATTGACCTTTAACCCTCTAAAAGTTGGCACAATTGTTTCTTTATGTGGTGGTAAAAACTTTAACTTTGATATTATCAGTGAGATTATATTCCGGCCAGATATTACCAATATTATAATATTCTCCCCAACCAAAATTAGTTTTGATTCTTAGCTGGTGCCCATATTTTTAACCATGTTAACATTGCTTTAACCGAAGTTCTATACTTATGATACATAACAATGGCTGCTGTATGTTGCTGTTTCAGGCCATAAGGCCTACTTTGGCATGATGCTCGTAGACGTAAACCACAACCATCCGGTCATGAAGGCTTTTGTTGAACTTCTTGTGAAAACTCAAAGACTGCACAGTTCTTGTGACGCCGATTCTGTTTCAAGTATTGTTTTTCATGGTCATTGTTGCCTTTTTACTATATTTTTGTCAATCTGCATTGCCAATAACAAGACTTCGTATAATTATTGTGATTATAGCTATCGCATTATAGATCAATTTTCTCACAACTTGAGATTCAACATCTATGATCGAACAGTAAGAATATTATTTTTGCAAATAAAAAGTAATGTAAATGTTATGATCCAAAAGGAATTAACATTTATTGTTAAAAGAATCTTGTCATGAATAAGTCATGAATAAACATCTGGGATCTTTATCAAACATTGTCATTAGGGATGGGATGGGGTGGCTGGATGGGGTGGCTGGATGGGGTGGCTGGATGGGATGGGGTGGCTGGATGGGATGGGATGGGGTGGCTGGATGGGATGGGATGGGGTGGCTGGATCGGTTAGTATACTAGGCAGAGTGCAGCCTACTATGCAATACATCAGACAGGAACTGCCAAACATCTCTCTAAAATGCAATTATTGATAAACCAAGACAGTAACCCACAATCACACTATGGGATCTGGTTAATGAAAATTAAGCAGTTTCATTTTCAGCAGGGATTTTCTTAAAATATTTTAGTCCATCAGCTGGCATAGGTCCAATGTGCATTTCTGTGGCAACACCGTTTTACCTCAGATAATGTTTAGGCATGGAGTAACAAAAATCAGAGTAGAAATTTTGAATCATGCAAACAATTCTTTCTACCCTGATTTTAGGTTTTCACAACTTACAAAGTGGTGATTTTCTGAAAGATGACCATTAATAAGTTATAATTACTTCCTTATCTGTAAAAATGTACTGATCCACCCTATAGTTTGTTTGTTTGTTTGTGCGGGTTGTACATCAGTTTCAACATTATTTTAGTCATTTAATGATAAGACCTACTTGTAGCAGATATAGTGCTGCCTGACTGAATTGTCATGTCACATGTCCTTGACATGACAACCCACCCAGTCACAGATTTACAAGGACAATGGTTTAACCCTTTAGTATGGGCTTCAGCTCATATGGGAAATTGTATCATGAGTTCAATCCCAGCACGGCCGGGGATCGAACGCATGACCTTTGGATCACCACAGAGGAACTGGTGCTAATAAGCTTATGCTCTAACCAACTGCATCACAGTTCGTGGCCTTCCACACTATAGTATCAACAGATGTACCTAAAAAACTAATATAAAATAATTATGGTTTTATTAGGAAATTGGTTTTATACTAATTTTTAGCAAAAAAAATCCATTTCAGACATAAAAATCTCACAATACATTTTTTAGCCAAACCTTTGTGAAGAATGTACTTCACTTTAGTTCATTTTGATGCTTAATTATTGCACACCTAAATTAATGATTTTGAAATAGTTGACAAAGAAAGATTGATTAGTCGGGACTGTGATCGTCGTCAAGCTCTTTTCTTGTGATCCTCGCCTTATCTAAAGAAAGATTTGGTTTCCACTCCTTATACCAAACCTAAACACAATCTGAGATGGACCTATGTTGACATCGAAATGCACACAGGACCTATACAAGCTGAAGGACTATTTCTTTAATGATATAACTCATAAAAAAGTAATATTTTAAACTTGTAATTTTTATATTTTGAAGACTTTCTTTCTGGTAATGATGGGTCAGGAAGGAGTGAGAAGATAAGACGGAAGAGAGTACAGAACAGGATGTGGAAGGCTTTAACTCTGGCCCGTAATCCGAGCTTGGTTGTTGAAACACTGAAGAAATACCACCAAAAGAAGGAGACTAAAACAAAGCAGGCTATGTCAGAGGTGATTATTCCATACATGGGATTTATGTCTTTTTATATGAACAACAGTCAGATATCTGTTTTTGCCTAACCTATCTGGAGGGGTCTTAGTTATTCACATATTTTTGTATGTGAAATATTTTCTGGGCCTGTCTAGAGGGGGCCTAATTCATGCATGGCATTTCCCCTAGTTTCATCATCTATCTGGAAGGGGTCCTATCTATTCATGAGATATATTCTTTGAGATATTTTTTTCTGAACCTATCTAGAGGGTGTCTTTATTCACAACATCTCCACTTAACCCCTAATGGACTAGCCTATCTGAATTTTGTTGAATGGCGGGACTAATTATTTTTATCTGGACTAGTGTATCTATATATTAAATTGATAAAATTATAACCATAGTTATCCAATATGCCAAATATAGTGCTGGGGTTAAAGGTTCATGGTCCAATCAGTCTGACGTCATCATCGTTACTGTTATGTATGGATGTGTGATCCCTATTTAATAAGAAGTCAGTGAAACCTGGGGATGTGACAGTAAGTAACTCAGGATCATCCCTAGTTATCCTAGTTATCCTTGTCCTAGTATATGAGAACTATCAAGGACGCCTCGTTGAAATGGGTTGTGCAGCAGGTGAATATTGTCACTAATCATTGGAGGATTACTCTGATTGGTTCAGGTAAATATAGAACAGGGAAACCCCAAACATTGACCACATATGTCCAGTGATGTAGAACCGGAATTCCGGCCACGGTGGCTCTTTGGGACAGTTGTTAGTGTCTAACACCATGTGCTTGTTCTGAACCAATAGGTGCTGCATGTATCCGATACTGATAGCATATAAAGTACTTGCATATTTGTTTTCGATGGATACATAACAATTACGTTGTAACAAGTTGCTGCCCAAAGGAATGTTACAAAATGAAGTCATTTAGCCAAAACAATGGGGACGTGAATGTCCTTGTCGCTTGTTGCCGGTTAGGATGTAATTCCTTCACATATATGGAGGAGGTACTATGGATAAATTAGATTTCCTCTATTTATTTTAGTTATTTATTATTGATGCCTTCTAACATCTGTCAGTCATCGTATCCACCACAGATTCCTTATCTTTCCTTGATACAGTACAGGAAAACTTTAAAGAAAAGAATCCACAAGTACTTCTATTCTAAGAGGGCAAATAGGTATATTCTTGAAGGTGCATTTTGAATCAAAAGTCAGATATCAAGCATAATACATTAAATAAATATGTAATGAGTTTTAAATTACATTTCAATGTCTCTTCTCAAATCATCATATGTCATGTAGCTGGAAGATCATTATTTTCTTTTCTTTAATGAAACATTTTAATGAAATATTTCAAAAGTAAATTTTAATTAATAAATCTCAATCTGTTCAACTTTCTCTTCTTTCAGCTCAGAGAGGATGTAATGGATACATCAGGTGCTATGAAACATGAGGTTCTACCAGATTCAGTGCTGCCTAAATCTCCTGATCAAGTATCATCTACCCGGCTCCGTAATGTGCTGGAAACCTCGGTATCATCAGACACAGATACATGTATTGCTGCCCCAAGCTGGGAAGCAGCCAATGCATCCAAAATATAAATAATCAAAATGTAAATTCCTCTGTACATTCCCTGCCTATTGATGCCTTTATTTTCATCTGTAATAAGCATTATCTTGCCTGTATAGGTCTCGTCATGAAATGAAGTTAATAATATTGAAAGTGACATAAAACCCAAAATAAACAAACACAATGAAATGAGTAAAAACACTTAACCATAATAGTAATAATAATTATCAATAATATGAATGAATGAATGGTTGCTTAGAGGCACATCAACCACTAAGGTTATTCAGTGCCTAAAAGTGGTAAAAACATAAACGTTTATAAAATCAATATGATATGTAAATAATCTTAACATAAAATATCAACAAAATCCTTTCAATATATCAGTTATAGACAACAAATTTGTATAAATGAATTCAATTTAAAAGACTTTAAATACCATCTGATGTTTCGTGGTTCTTGATAAATAGGACAATGACCTAAGTAAACGAGAGTTTACCCACACTTAAAACCACACTTAAAATTGGTTATAAAGTCCGAATTTGGTTTAAAAACGATACTATCACAGAAGTATCTACAGTATCAAATAACGAAAGTAACTCTTGCACATTAAAATATTGAGTCCTTATTATATCAAAATCAATACATTCGATTAAAATATGTTTAATAGTCATAGCCCTTTGACATCCAACACACTGAGGCTGATTCAATAATATGAATAGGAATGATAAAGTCATTAACTATACCCAAAGACATCGCCAAAATAAACTTGAAATCCACTGTTTCTAGCAACACCACGCACTTCCCATCATATTGAAGTTTCCCCAGTAAATAAACTCGACCTCCTGCAATTGACTGTTGCAGTTATGACCCATGCCCCGGGCCCATGCCACTGTCTTTCTCAGTCATAATATCTAAAAATACAAATCTGTGTGAATTCTGTAGTGTTTTTTTCTGTAGTGTTTTTTTGACAACATGGACCGGCATTTAGAAGAGTCCAAGTGATGACGTCATGGAAACACCAAGGGAGAAATTTCATATGACATCAGAAGCACCATTGCGTTGCGCAGCGTCTGATCGTTGCTGTCACTCCTATAATTTTATACCTCAGTGATGCGCGTATTTATGCGATTTCGAATGAATACGCGCATGCCGATTATTTGTAAAATATTGATTAGTTGGAACTATTTTGCGTCGGCCATCTTTAGACTGGTCCCCCATCGAGTGTCAAGAACATCGTGTATATACACAGATGGCGGCAACCAGTCTATGGCTGTACGCGCCATTTTCGGGTCACGTGACGGGGTCAAATGAGGTGCGCTTTGTTTACAAATGTTTGTAACGATAAATATCTTGTTTCATGTATCATTTTTTTAAAATACAGTAGTTGTCTGAGGTATAAAAACAAAACATACACTCGTCGGTCAGCTGTGTGAGCGGATTCAGTTCGTTGGTGATGGCGGACGGATACCCTTCGCCTTCGGCTCAGGGTATCCGTCCGCAATCACCAACGAACTGAATCCGCTCACCCAGCTTCCCGACTCGGTATGTTTTGTTATAAGACTGACCCACTTTCACCTGATTGCGCAAACTCGTAAACAATGGCGAAACGATGCTGAGATTAAGAAAAGAAAAAGAAATTTGTTTCGGTAACTGTGGTCAATTGTATATACTATATTCAATGTAAAGAAATGTGCATCTCATAGCCTGACACAACTGTGTTTACCTTGCTCATAACGTCAAGACTTCTCCATTGCAAGTTAAATCTTCTATTTACTCCAATAATAATAATACTAATAATAATAATAATAATAATAATAATAATAATAATAATTGTCAATATATGGTCATTTGTCAATATATGGTCACTATTTCACTATGACGTTTCATTTCATGTTATTGTCGGTTCACTTAATAATAATATGTTATAATAATAATCAGAACATGTTTTCTGAAAAGACGCGTTTTCAGCTTACCCTTGAAAAGGGTAAGTGAAGAACTAGTCCTTATATCACTGGGAAAAGGATTCATAGTTTAGGACCAATGGATGAAAAAAGCTCTGTCCCCAACCGTTTTCAGGCTGGTGTATGGTACGCATAGGTACTTTTGGTAGATCTGAGCTCCCTGCTCCACAGTTTCACCCGCAGCATGTCGTGTTAGTAAGGAGGTGCCTTACCGGTTAGTGCCTTCCAAATTTTAATTAAAAATTTGAATTCAATTCTTGCATGTACAGGAAGCCAGTGTAATTCCCTTAGTTTTTCAGATATATGATCATATTTCCTTAATTTACACATGAAGCGAGCTGCTGAGTTCTGTAAATATTGCAGCTTCTTGATTACAGATAGGAAGGTCCACAAGTAGAGTATGAAGTGGGGTTGACCATTGAAAGTTTTAGTCAGAAGTGCCACCTATCTTGAAAACAAAAGGTAGAACATGGAAACATAGGAATGCGCCCCTCACAGCAAAGACCAAAATATAGTCCATTCAACGTGTCTCATTATATTTTTCATAATGTAGACAAACAAGCCATTATTGTACTACTTTGGCTCTGAAAATAAAATGTCCTGCCATAATTGCAAATAATAAAATGGCTGTTTTAAAACATTAATCTCGGATAATAATATACATACAGAAATAATTTTAATATATATGATATCGTGAGAGTAAGATATATGAAAACAATTGCATATATGATTAATTGAGCATTCGCTGTATGAAGGGAAATACACACTCTCTGAGCGAAGATGGGGCAAGACCATTCCATAAAGAGATAATTGCTCGAACCATCTGTGACATGTTCATTGACCTAAAGGTGAATTTCCCAGAGATCAGCAGTAAATCTAGTTCTAACTCTAGTAAATCCTCTAGTCAACCATCCACCCCATCAGAAAGCACTGAGTACAAAGGTGCTGCAAATGAAACACTCAACGATCTCATGTGGGCTTTGGCTTAGGCATGTGAATATAATGAGAAAGGTACCCAGTGACACAATGGGACTAGTTATGGGAAAACTAGGTGCCAAAATAAAGGCAGTCCAGTTCATGAGCAAAGCTATGATACACACAATGTCATGGACAATGCCATCTATGAAACAGGAGGTGCAAGGCCTACTTATTACAGGTTCCCCCACTGTATTAATGAATGCACTTGATGGTATAGATCATAGGGAATCTGAAAAGCTAAGATAGTGTCCCTTTACTCATATACAACTAGAGGGATGAAAGCTTAAATCACAACCGTGGATGAGATCATTTTTATTCCATGTATAAAGTTATCAATTTTACTTTTATGAACTTGAGGATATTTCTGATCTGTGCCATCCAATCCTTAAATTTAGTGTTTCAAAACTTAACCTAACCTTTCCTTAAGGTCTATAATCCACAATGAAACACTGGGACAGACTTATGTTTTTTTGGCTTAAATGTGTTCAAAGTCATGTTATTTGTTAATTTAGCACAGAAAAAGTAAACTTAACCAGCTAGTCTAAAACTTTTATTATTTAAATTGAACCCGTTTTAACTACCATTTAAACGGGTTCGACTCAGTTATTGCAGCTGGACACCATGTGTGCTGTATGAGAAATACCCCCCACTGACGTCATAGCCTCACTCTCATCCTGGAACCCCCCAGAGCATGCAGAGCCGAAGGCAGTTACGTAAATACACGAGACCACACGAAGTTCTCTCCCGATGCTTCAAACTGATTGTGGATTATAGACCTTAATTAATATTTCTGCCCAAATCTGAGGTCACTTGTACTAAAATCAGAAAAGCCTGTGATCCAATAGGGGGAATGATGGAAATCAATAGTGTCCCACACAATACTATAATCCTGTGCTCAGTGGGGTGTGACAATGCCTTGCAGTTCTTTGCAAATATTGCAGTTCTTTGCATATATATATATATATATATATATATATATATATTAACAAGGGGATTCTAGTACTAACACATAGCTGAGATATTTTTGATTGGTTACTACTAGAATCCCCTTGTTAATATGGCTGTCATCAGGACATGATGATACATTCAGAAGCTTTAGAACAGTGCAACTTAGTAAAGCATTGATACATGTTTCAATTCATCAAGTAATGCTGTGTAAAATAATAATTTAATGATCACACAAGTGATTCCAAGCCCGGAGTAAGTAGATCAATTGGCCAACCGTATGGTAATTGCATGCTAATTTGTAGATTAATTCTGTGCAAAGAACAACGTATTGCGGCAGAGGTAGTATATGACTACCTTGCCATGCAGAGTAACAGAGGTAGTATATGACTACCTTGCCATGCAGAGTAACAGAGGTAGTATATGACTACCTTGCCATGCAGAGTAACAGAGGTAGTATATGACTACCTTGCCATGCAGAGTAACAGAGGTAGTATATGACTACCTTGCCATGTAGAGTAACAGAGGTAGTATATGACTACCTTGCCATGCAGAGTAACAGAGGTAGTATATGACTACCTTGCCATGCAGAGTAACAGAGGTAGTATATGACTACCTTGCCATGCAGAGTAACAGAGGTAGTATATGACTACCTTGCCATGCAGAGTAACAGAGGTAGTATATGACTACCTTGCCATGCAGAGTAACAGAGGTAGTATATGACTACCTTGCCATGCAGAGTAACAGAGGTAGTATATGACTACCTTGCCATGCAGAGTAACAGAGGTAGTATATGACTACCTCACCATGCAGAGTAACAGAGGTAGTATATGACTACCTTGCCATGCAGAGTAACAGAGGTAGTATATGACTACCTTGCCATGCAGAGTAACAGAGGTAGTATATGACTACCTTGCCATGCAGAGTAACAGAGGTAGTATATGACTACCTTGCCATGCAGAGTAACAGGGGTAGTATATGACTACCTTGCCATGCAGAGTAACAGAGGTAGTATATGACTACCTAGCCATGCAGAGTAACAGAGGTAGTATATGACTACCTTGCCATGCAGAGTTATTTTGCTCATGACAATCATGCACTGGTTGGATAACAAAATTGTCAAAAGCAGCATAAAAACTGAAATATAATACTGTATTGTAAGGTAAGCTCAGATGTAGATGACTACTCGCAATTCTCAAGTGGTCTTCAAATATTAGTTTTTAGTTGTTTTTTTTAATCTATAACTAAATCAAACATTACTATTACGAATAAAGCAATCACAATATTTCTGCACGCTCCACAGCAGGATTTCTCTCTCATACCAGTCCCTGCCTCCCCTCCAAAGCAGGACTTCTCTATCATATCAGTCCCTGCCTACCCTACATAACAGGACTTCTCTATTATATCAGTCCCTGCCTACCCTCCATAACAGGACTTCTATCTCATATCAGTCCCTGCCACCCTCCATAGCAGGACCTCTCTCTATCATACCAGTCCCTGCCTCCCCTCCATAGCAGGACTTCTCTCTCATATCAGTCCCTGCCTCCCCTCAACAGCAGGACTTCTCTATCATATCAGTCCCTGCCTACCCTACATAACAGGACTTCTCTCTCATATCAGTCCCTGCCACCCTCCATAGCAGGACTTCTCTCTCATATCAGTCCCTGCCTCCCCTCCACAGCAGGACTTCTCTATCATATCAGTCCCTGCCTACCCTACATAACAGGACTTCTCTCTCATATCAGTCCCTGCCACCCTCCATAGCAGGACTTCTCTCTCATATCAGTCCCTGCCTCCCCTCCACAGCAGGATTTCTCTATCATATCAGTCCCTGCCTACCCTACATAACAGGACTTCTCTCTCATATCAGTCCCTGCCACCCTCCATAGCAGGACTTCTCTCTCATATCAGTCCCTGCCTCCCCTCCACAGCAGGACTTCTCTCTCATATCAGTCCCTGCCTACCCTCCATAACAGGACCTCTCTATTATATCAGTCCCTGCCTACCCTCCATAACAGGACTTCTATCTCATATCAGTCCCTGCCACCCTCCATAGCAGGACTTCTCTCTCATATCAGTCCCTGCCTCCCCTACATAACAGGACTTCTCTCTCATATCAGTCCCTGCCTACCCTACATAACAGGACTTCTCTCTCATATCAGTACCTGCCACCCTCCATAGCAGGACTTCCATATCATATCAGTCCCTGCCAAATCTCCCCAGCAGGACTTCTCTCTCATATCAGTCCCTGCCCACTCTCCACAGCAGGACCTCTCTATCATACCAGTCTCTGCCACCCTCCACAGCAGGACTTCCCTCTCCTATCAGTCCCTGCCACCCTCCACAGCATGACTTCTCTATCATATCAGTCCCTGCCACCCTCCATAGCAGGACTTCTCTATCATACCAGTCCCTGCCACCCTCCACAGCAGGACTTCTCTATCATACCAGTCCCTGCCACCAAAGGTATAAAGATACGCACAGAATCAGTATTCATATAAATCTGGCTATGAACTGATTGGTGAAAGAAGAAAAATAGATTTTGTTTTGTACCAGCAGTTGTATTGATTGGTCAGTTTATCTGTCAAACACCTGATTATAGTTTATGACCTGATATTGGTCAATTCAGATTTAATGAGATTGCCATAGCAAGGCAAGTTTTTTGAAACTTTGGGAATTCCAAATTTAGATTGATATAAAAAAGGGCAATGGCTGCAGAGGTAGTTATTGAATATTATCAATGAGAACAGTGCAACTAAGTAATCCAAAGGTCGTGGGTTCGAACCCCGGCCGTGCCGAGATTGAACTCATGATACAATTTCACATATGAGCTGAGGCCCGTACCGAAAGGGTTAACCCGTTGTCCTTGTAAATCTGTGACCGGGTGGGTTGTCATGTCAAGGACCTGCGACATGACAATTCATTGAGGCAGCACTATATCTGCTACAAGTAGGTCTCATCACGAAATGACTGAAATAATGTCCCCCCCCCAAAAAAAAAATCAATTTTAAATAAAATCTCCTAGTAAATTCTTCAAGTTCTTTGAAGAGAGACACATGACGGAATTTTAAATGATCGTTCATCAAAAAAAAATTTTCTTACACTTGCACAACAGTTTTAAATCATGTTACTTTTGATCCTCTAGCATATTTATAAAAGTGTGACATCATTACAAAAGTGTGACATGACGTGTGACATGATTATGACGAACAGTGGTGGTTGCGTTCTGTCATAGAGGTCGAATTCAAGTTATCACAAGTTATTCAATGGAAACAATGTGAGAGCGGGAAGTGTGAGTACACCAGGCACATTGTACACCAGGCACATCGTACACCAGACACATCGTACACCAGGCACATCGTACACCAGGCACATCGTAGACCAGCACATTGTACACCAGGCACATTGTACACCAGGCACATTGTACACCAGGCACATCGTACACCAGGCACATCGTACACCAGGCACATCGTATACCAGGCACATCGTATACCAGGCACATCGTAGACCAGGCACATTGTACACCAGGCACATTGTACACCAGGCACATCGTACACCAGGCACATCGTACACCAGGCACATCGTATACCAGGCACATCGTACACCAGGCATCGTACACCAGGCACATCTGGGGTCCTGCCAACCGCGAGCGACAGAGAAAGAAAACAGGCAAACCGCGTGCCACCCATCATACAGAGATCTCCCGAGGAAGTCATATCGCACACACCCTGGCCGCCAAGGTGCTGATAACCAGCGTACACTATAGCTCAGCGCCTACGAGTCAGGGTGTATAAATGATACCCGCCACCACGCCCCAGGACCAGCTAACACTAACAGTGGCATCCCTCACTTGAGGAAATATCCAGCGGACTCGGGGATCTAACTCCCATACCACAGTGACTCACACATTCTGCTGCTCTACATTTATCCACATATAGATATTGAGATATGTTCCATGTGGACATATACTTCACGGTGTATATAAACAGATGCTATCGGCTTAAAGTAGTGTCATTCTCTTACATGATATAATCTCTCACTTGTACAGGGGAAAAATTCCACGGAAGAAAAACCTGTCTGGCTTGGATCATGGGGAATAACACAGGCAAAATCAACAGTGACAAGACCCCAGGAGAAGACGATGGAAAGATGATACCTGCTGAGACACACGAGGCAACTGATAGGTTCAAGGAGCAGAGGTATAATGAGGAGATTCCCGTTGAGAAATATGTCATCCCCCTGGAGAACGTGGTGTTTGAAGGGGGTGGCAACAAGGGACTCGCCTACTGCGGCGCCGTGAGGGTGAGTTCACATCTGCCACCATTAAAGTCAGCATTTGGTTAAAGCTAAACATGTGACAGCTATCAATCAAACTTGCCACAACAATGTAAACCTCTTTCTTACAGCAGGTCTCCCATTACTGATATTGAATAGTAATTTGCTTCGGGAATTAAAGTTCTTTGTAAACATATGTTGTAATACACCATAAATACACATTTATACCATATAAATGATTCACAACACAACTATTAAAACAAAACATAGCAATAAAACATACACATTTGACCGAACCAATCCGTGTGTGACATATTATACAAAGGACAAAAAGGTGAACATGATAAAATATGGGTTTCTGGCATTATTATGTAGAGGGAATCTCTAGTGACACATGGAATTCGAGAATCTCTCATGACTATGAACAAAAGATTTAAATGTCATTTCTACAATGCTCTAAGCTCCACATGGACATTCTGAATAGTATGTTGAATTTCAATTTTAAAAAATGGCTACTTTCAGGTAAAAAATCTAGCGAAAATAAGAGACTGTCTGGATGAGAATACAGTGAATACGCTAGCACATGCATTTATCAGTTCTACACTGGTTTATGGTAATTTGCTACTGGCCGGAATGCCCAAATGTGAACTGGCAAAACTTCAGAAATTACAGAATTCTGCAGCCAGAGTAGTAGGAAAACTAATTATTATTATTATTGTTATTATTATTATTATTATTATTATTATTATTATTATTATTATTATTATTATTATTATTATTATTATTATTATCATCATCATCATCATCATCATCATCATCATCATCATCATAGCTGTCAAGGTTGCTATGTCACACATTCAGATTTTGTCCAGCTAGTTGGGCCCAGCTGTTTCCGAGTAACACGTACAGGAACAGAACCAAGAATAAAAATAATAAGAAATATGTGAAATAAGAAAAGGATGATTTAACTTATAGCAATTTTTAAGAAAAGGATTAAACTCCCTATATTATTAATTTCTACATTCTGGAATTATTGGCATGATTTTAAAAATGATGAATGATCAAAACTCAAATTGAAAGAGTGAACATGACTCTGAATTGAATAAATCTAAACATCACAGATGTATTGTTTACAGGTCTTTTCTCTATCAGTAGACAAATCCGATTAATATTATTGTTACATGATTTTCATTACTCTACATAGGTAGCATTCAATTACTTGAATTAAGTGATAAGACTTCATAGTCTTTCGCCAATCAATGGACAGCCAGATTTTTATGAATACTGATGACTTGCGGCCGATCCTGTGAGCAGTTGTATACCTTTGGAGGCGTGACATGAGAGAGAAATCGGGGGAATTATCTTCGTAGAAAAAAACCTGAAATTATTCATGTGTAAAACATGTAAATTATTCTCATGAACAAAATGGGGATTAATGACACGAAGAAGACGGAACTTATTCACGATTGAAAAGGAATATCCTTTTAATATTAAAATCACATTTTTAACAACGACATTTTTAACAAAGATCACGTCAGTGAAAAAGACAAATCTGTTTACCTTGGAGTTTGTGAGATTAAGCCAGGAAGCCATGTGGTTTTCACTTAGATTTGTTTACGCAGATGTAGTCTACCTTATTGGAAACGGGATTCATGGCAGAGACAATATGCACATCCTAATGCCAATATTCATGATGTTTAGAGGAAAGCTAAAGCAGGAGGAAAATGCGAAATTCTTGATTCCAGTCTCACCACCTGCGATGTCAAATGTCTGATATTATGAGGAACGTAGGTCTCACAATACGCTGATTTAAAGTTTACTTTTAGTATATTGGAAACTATGATAAATTTGATAAATATCAAGTAGAGCTAAAAATGAGCTCCATTAGCATCCAGAATATCCTAGTATATTCACTACAAATGAAGCTATTCTGAGGTGCTATTTATAATAATATTATGAGAGTGTGTGCCTTCAGCAAGACCTAGCGACAAACCAAATGATAAGAATAAATTGGTCTCAGCCATCTGAAAAGGAACAATGTATATAATCTCAGGGCATGGAAACTCTTGCACCACATTTCTGTCAATAAACTAATTTAAAACAGTAAACCTTTCCTTAAAACAGTAAACCTTTCCTTGCCTTGCGCATTTCTTGCTGTAGCATTTCTGAGCATTGAAGTCCATTTGCCACTCATTTGACCATTCCTCCAGCATATTTAGGTCCTCTTGCAGTTTTGCTGCATCGTCATCATATTCAACTATTCTATATAGAAGGCTGTCATCAGCAAAGAGCCTTATGTTTGGAGGTTTTAGCATCTCTCCAATGTCATTAATGTAGAGAAGAAATAATATTGGTCCAAGTACTGTACCCTGAGGCACACCAGATTTAACATGGACAGGGTCAGATTCATCACCGTCAATAACCACCCTCTGTTCATGGTTAGTAAGCCAGTTTTTTATCCATGAGCCAACCTGCCCTGAGATTCCATAATGCTCAAGCTTGCGATTCAGCCGCTCGTGGCAGACTGTGTCAAAGGCTTTACTAAAATCAAAATAACTGGGAAATCAATGAGAGCTTCACACAGTACTGTCAACATTTGACTTCTGGAACGTGTGGTGACACCTAGCGGCCAATGGCGCATGACGTAGGAAATCGGGAAGGCAAATATTGTGTTCAGTTTCTTTTCCAGTATTCCGTATTCTGCCAGGGATTGACAGGAGGGTTTTGTAACGGAAAAGCGTCACACAATTTTCCACTCTCAATTTTATGATGTTAGTCCATCACATTATGATGGATTTTGCTGATGACCCAAACTTTTTAATTATTCCTTCAAGTTGGTCTACAGTTTTTATTTCGTTTGGTGTGTTTGACTGTGGCAGAGATTCTGACCTCAAGTTGACCTCTAAAAGAGGTCCCTGTCTCTAGTCACATCGTGTCCTTTTGATTCTCTCGACCATGGGGTGAGCTCAAACAATAAACGCATGATCTGTTCGCCATAATGGAATCTTGAGTGTGTCAAACAATTCAATATATAAATCTCAGCATTTCTGTGTGGTAAGGTTCTCCCATCATCTAGTAGTTGGCATGTTTCTGTCTGGTAAGGTTCTCCCATCGTCTAGTAGTTGGCATGTTTTCTGTCTGGTAAGGTTCTCCCATCGTCTAGTAGTTGGCATGTTTTCTGTCTGGTAAGGTTCTCCCATCGTCTAGTAGTTGGCATGTTTTCTGTGTGGTAAGGTTCTCCCATCGTCTAGTAGTTGGCATGTTTTCTGTCTGGTAAGGTTCTCCCATCGTCTAGTAGTTGGCATGTTTCTGTCTGGTAAGGTTCTCCCATCGTCTAGTAGTTGGCATGTTTTCTGTCTGGTAAGGTTCTCCCATCGTCTAGTAGTTGGCATGTTTTCTGTCTGGTAAGGTTCTCCCATCGTCTAGTAGTTGGCATGTTTTCTGTGTGGTAAGGTTCTCCCATCGTCTAGTAGTTGGCATGTTTCTGTCTGGTAAGGTTCTCCCATCGTCTAGTAGTTGGCATGTTTCTGTCTGGTAAGGTTCTCCCATCGTCTAGTAGTTGGCATGTTTTCTGTCTGGTAAGGTTCTCCCATCGTCTAGTAGTTGGCATGTTTTCTGTCTGGTAAGGTTCTCCCATCGTCTAGTAGTTGGCATGTTTTCTGTCTGGTAAGGTTCTCCCATCGTCTAGTAGTTGGCATGTTTTCTGTCTGGTAAGGTTCTCCCATCGTCTAGTAGTTGGCATGTTTTCTGTCTGGTAAGGTTCTCCCATCGTCTAGTAGTTGGCATGTTTTCTGTCTGGTAAGGTTCTCCCATCGTCTAGTAGTTGGCATGTTTCTGTCTGGTAAGGTTCTCCCATCGTCTAGTAGTTGGCATGTTTTCTGTCTGGTAAGGTTCTCCCATCGTCTAGTAGTTGGCATGTTTTCTGTGTGGTAAGGTTCTCCCATCGTCTAGTAGTTGGCATGTTTTCTGTCTGGTAAGGTTCTCCCATCGTCTAGTAGTTGGCATGTTTTCGACTCAAAATTAGATTTCATTAGATTTCATGAGTTCTAATCCTGCATCAGCAAATACCTTTTCTCAAATTGTGTCAATCTAATAAGTATAAATATCCCCAAGAAAATTTAAAATATTGGACAGGTACCTTATGCCTCAGTCACATTTGCGCCGATTTCAGTAAAGATGCCCGGCCGATGTTTTTTTTTTTTCCAAAATCTGCCGGCAGTTCAGATTGCCGTGCGGGCACCGGGAGATCATCGGCCACAATTGGGCATCTTTAAGACGTCGGGCGGGTTATAGGGAACTTTTAGCTGCAACTTAAAAGTTGCCGGCGTTTCCCCGATGGCTTATGCCTCAGTCACATTTGCACCGGCGTCGGCCGGGCAGTAACAATCGGCCGACTTCCCAGTCTGCCGGGCGCCGGGGAGTTTATCAGCAACAATCTGAGAGATGCCGTAGCTGTGGTCACATTATTAAAGGGCACCGCATGGCACGTGCAAGACTGAATGGCACAGACGTCTGCAGGATAACTTAAAGACGTCTACATCATTGACAGACGTCTGTAGGATATCCTAAAGACGTCTGTCTCATTTAACAGACGTCTGAAAGACATCCTAAAGACGTCTATGATATATTGCAGGGAGCCCGTGGGATCATCTGACGATGGTCTATGAACACATGAAATAAATATAATCCTATTTTCACCGCACGATGCCACCGGCAGCCCTAAGATAATCTGCCGATGTCCCTGCGGGACACTGCCGGGACCCTGCCGTGCACTTTAAGATGATATTTGCTGATAAGACATCGGGGAAACGTTGGCAACTTTTAAGTTGCAGCTAAAAGTTCCCGATGACCTGGCCGACGTCTTAAAGATGCCCAATTGTGGCCGATGATCTCCCGGTGCCCGCACGGCAATCTGAAATGCCGGCCGATTTTGTAAAAAATACCCATCGGCCGGGCATCTTTACTGAAATCGGTGCAAATGTGACTGAGGCATTATCAGCAAATATCATCTTAAAGTACACGGCAGGGTCCCGGCAGTGTCCAGCAGGCACCTCGGCAGATTATCTTAGGGCTGCCGGTGGCATCGTGCGGTGAAAATAGGATTATTTTTATTTCATGTATTCACAGACCATCGTCAGATGATCCCACGGGCTCCCTGCGATATATCATAGACGTCTTAAGGATGTATTTCAGACGTCTGTCAAATGATACAGTTGTCTTCAGGATATCCTACAGACGTCTGACAATGATCTAGACGTCTTTAGGATATCCTACAGACGTCTGTCAATGATCTAGACGTCTTTAAGATATCCTACAGACGTCTGTCCCATTCAGTCTGGCACGTGCCGTGCGGTGCCCTTTAATAATGTGACCACAGCTACGGCATCTCTCAGATTGTTGCTTATAAACTGCCCGGCGCCAGGCATACTGTGAAGTCCGCCGATTGTTACTTCCCGGCCGGCGCCCAGTGCAAATGTGACTGAGGCATTAATGACCAGTTGCAAACTATGTGTATTTTCCTTAAACTTACAGGCGCAAACAAAGCATAGCGATATCACATCACGTTAAATAGATCAAACATTTTGCATTTATCTAAATAATTTGAAATACAAGAATAAGAATGAATTAGTGCTCTGAACAAAGCGTTTGTGCCTTGTTGAAGGTGTTGGAAGAGACGGGCTTATGGCGTCAGGTTCGACGTCTTGCTGGTGCCAGCGCCGGGGCTATAGCGGCCGCCCTTCTCGCAGTGGGCTACACCTCTCACGACCTAGAAGCCTTCCTCGGACAAGATCTCAGCAAAATATTCGTAGGTAAGCTAAATCAATGCTACTAAGAAAAATCTGTCAAAAGTAATTGACAGATTTTTTTCTCAACTTCAAATATCTATATATTTCCAACTAGTCATGCATCCTTAATTGAGTATTTATTTTTTGGTGATAAATAAGACCATGGATGCGGCTGCTGCAGTTTGTTACCCAACGTGATGAAAAGATACGGCTGGAACCCAGGTAACCGACTCTACAAATGGTTTGCTGCCAAGCTGGAGGAGGCCACAGGAAACGGAAATATCACTTTCATGGAGGTGTGATTTTCATCTATGACTGTTAATATTTAACTAGGCAGAATACATTGGTTGCAGACCTTCGTTTGTGATACAGAATCCAAAATTTAGGATGCTTGTGGTGCCCCAAGTAAAACAACTCGCTTTTGATATCATACTGTAGATTAAACATGTAGCTTTGAGAATCCGCGAGGTGTATACAAAAATAGACTATTTCCTTTATGAGTCAGAGGGTATTTCACACAGCTCATTCAATGTTTATATATCTTGATAGGTGTCCTGGGGATAAATCTTATTTTGAATAAATGACATTTCCATCTCTTTTTCAGAAACCATAGCAAACATTGATGTGTGTAAAATATGGTAAAAAATTGAGAAAGCTGTTTTGTATTTCATTGCATTTTGTCAGGGTTAAATAGCGAGGGTGAAGGATAGATATAATATTTGCCATGGTTACCGATCAAAATATGACAAAATATAAATATGCTTTCGTTATATAAAAAGGTTATGATATCATGTGCGACTGTTTCAGTTAAAATCTCTTTCTGTCTCAATTTTCATTATTTCTGAGAAACTCAGAATGGTATCCAAAACTTTATTTAGAAATTGAACTTCCTTTTGATCATATGTATCCCTCAGACAACTCCAATCATTCCAAATGTTGTAAATTTGGTTGTACTATGTTACAATAGCAACCATGACCTTAAAGGATCTGTTACCATATTTTCATCATATATTTCGAAGATATAACCCAATGATGTTGAAGGGTTTGTGAAAAATATATTGTTAAAATGAAGCTGTATATTGGAGAAAAGTTCGGGCACTATTACCGCAACAAATTATTTTTGAGACAGCACACTTAGACAAATTAAATCATCCTCTGATTATCATATTGATAAGATAAAATAGATATTCATTATTTCTTCGAAAATTATTGGTTGCTATGGAAACCGAAATATTATTTAGAAATTGAATTTCCTCATAAAATATACGTGTTACTAATTTACTAGACTAGAAAGAAAGGAACTGGGCAAATAGATCTACAAGAGAATTTTAAAGGGCTCCGAATGCGAACAATCAATCTCCAAACTAAAATATTGTTCTCATTTAATCATATTTTGATAAGTAACCATGGCAACAATTATATCCATTTATCCATAATTATCCAATTATATCCCTGACTCTCAGCATTTAATTAAAAGTAAAAGTAAAGTGACATGTAGTTTTCAATGTACATATTACTGTTGTCTTTTTTTAATTTATAACCCAAATACTATGAAATTTCAAAATCTATTATATGTCTTAATCGATGGACATGTATTGAGAATATTGCTATGTTAACAGCATTTCAAAGGATATCGTCCTTAAAGTATATGCATATATATATATGGTATCACAGAAAAGTATAAACAAAACTTGAGACATTTTAGCCAAGATGAACAATGATATAAAAATGTAACTTAATAATCTCTCCCCTTTTTTACCATTTTCTTTACACAAATCGTTGTTTTGGTTACTGAAAGAGGTAGAAATGAATGTGATTTATTCAAAATAAGGTGAATATCCAAGACACATTTATCAATATACCAATATTGAATAAGTTGTGCGAATATTACTCTGTGTTATTAAGTAAATGGTCTATTTGATTAGATATGTGGAAAAATGTGATTGGTTGCCATGACAACAGCTGTAGCTGAACAGCAATACCATAATTTTTATACACCACCCAGATTCTCAAAGCTTCATGTCTGACCTATTGTACTTGGAGTACAAACAGAATCCAAAATAATAGAATTTGGTCAAATTGACTCCCCCACTTTGTCCATCTCTTGGGCATTCAAAGATTCTTTGTTACTCAGGTAAAATAATAATTGAAATTGAGATGTCAGAACTATCTGACAGGTTTTAGGGTGTTCACGTAGATTTCTAGATTCGGAGTTTCAAGTTTTAAATGTACATTTGCAAAAGCGCTCATTGTCTGTACATTTTGGACATCTGTGTAAAATATGTATCAGTATTTGGTATGTAACACAATAATGAGACAAATCTTAATCTAATGGGAAAATATTAAAATTATCAATCATAATCATATTTAATGATCACCTGGCTTTAACGGTGTGAGAACAAGAGGCATTAAGATACATGGACAGGTAAAGGTTACTGTTATTAAGAGCTGATTCCAGATATATCTGCTAATAGTGCTTGATAGTAACTGGTCCGGATTCAATCCGGGAATCTTTGGGTCTCGAGGTGAATACTCTACCAGTTGAGCTATTTCAGCCAGATATATTAGTTGAGGAGCCAACTTGAAAAAGCCGATTACTTCAGGAGTTTCGTCCGACAGAAGGCGAACTCTAATTTGAAGTGCTACACACGTAGTAGGTGGCCTAGGGTTTCTCAAATGATATATTCTTTTTTCGAAATGTGGGGTCAGTTAAAAGATACAGCTGTTTCCATGGCAACCAGTGATTTTTGGCTTAGTCCCTTAAAACAATTCATTTTGTTGTCTATTTTCATAGTTATTTAAGATATCTTAACATAAAATAGAGGGATATATTTTACTTCTTTGACCTTCATTTGACCTTGACCTTGAAGAAATTGACTCCAGAAATTTAAAAATATTGTTTCATTTTTGACAGGATGAATTTGGTTAAAAACATGACATTTTACTCATAAAATGTTTGGAGTAATTTCATGTATGACTTATACACCATAATTAGAAACATTAATATAACCTTGGTGAATCTTACTACGCCAGCAAAGGTGTTAAACACACTCATACCTTTAAATCAACGAGTCAATGTGTTAAAAGCATGACTTACAATTACAAGGTTATTAATGTTTAAAATGGTATGCAATTATATTTCTTTGGCAGTTCGCTATATTCCACGCCAATATTCTTTCCTAGTTCAATTGAACATGCCTCAAGTCATTGATTGTGACCGATGTGTATCTTTGCGTGAAAATCCGCTTATAGATGGATATTTAAATGGGCCACAAATATCATTGCCGATAATTTGAACTTTGACCCTGGATATTTCTTTACCTAGTTGGATATTTGCCGTGATGCCTTTTGGACGTGATGGCAATTGGGCAAAACATTAAGTACATGTAATATAATATCAATTATTACAATGGATCCTAAAATAGTGAAGGCATCAGAAGCCACTGGGTTTTTAGCACATACTTCATATTAATATGTTTGTATGTTTGTATGTTTGTATGCTTTTATTTTCTTTCTAGTGGTATGGTTTACAATTTTACATAATTTCAAAATAAATATTAAACCTAGCAGACGAGAGGTCTAGCAGTCGTAAAATATCTGACTTTTTGTTGTCAAGATCACGCAGGATATCACGTTGCACCCTAAGATCACGCAGGATATCACTGTGCACCCTAAGATCACGCAAGATATCACAGTGCACCCTAAGATCACGCAGGATATCACTGTGCACCCTAAGATCACGCAGGATATCACTGTGCACCCTAAGATCACGCAGGATATCACTGTGCACCCTAAGATCACGCAGGATATCACTGTGCACCCTAAGATCACACATGATATCTCAGTGCACCCTAAGATCATGCAGGATATCACTGTGCACCCTAAGATCACGCAGGATATCACAGTGCACCCTAAGATCACGCAGGATATCACTGTGCACCCTTAGATCACGCAGGATATCACTGTGCACCCTAAGATCACGCAGGATATCACTGTGCACCCTAAGTAAGGCAGTTTCGTGCTATGGTGTTCTTTGGAGGCCGATTGGAATTTATCAGTCAGTCAATTTCGTACTGGATGAGGCACCAGTCCATTCAGTAAGTTTGGAAATATAGGTTAAGTTTGAGACCGGTCTGTAATTTTTCTCAAAAAGTTCTAGACCTAGTTTCTTCAAGAGAGGTGCAATGATAGCAATTTTCATATTCTCTGGTACTGCTGCAATAAAGCATTTTTGCAGCCGTTTGGTGTTGAACACTGAATTTAAACCAAATCACAAAAACAATGGTCAGAGTATTTTGGTTGTTTTTTGTTAGATAGCTTGCTTGTATCATACTTTCCTGGCCACATGTCATTTAAGCATAACCCAACCCTCTGTAAAATTGCCTGTGACCTCTGTGGTTTCATGAATGCTTTAAATAATAGCAAAATACTGATCATTGTGTCAGGTTTGTAAATATATTGATAGCTTTTGTTGTCAGGGACCTTGGTTACCTTGAAATAAAGCTGAATTATTCAAAGTGTTTAATATATCCAGACTTGAATTTGAGAAGGCTTTGTTATTTTGGAATTTATTTTTTGGAAACATTTTCACATCAACACAATATTAATAACAAAATAAACTGTCAACAAAGTGCAAAAAATCCTTTGTCTTGGCAAGGTCATACAGGTCAAGATGTTTTTTTCCCTATTTTACTTCACAAATATAGTTATTGTGAATTATGTTCTGCTGAATCAAGCAAAAATGACTATCATTTGTGTTATATAGGGTTGCTTGCAGCTATATTTCATAGGAAATTGTCATAAATAACATTCTTTCTAATTTCAAAGGTCATATATTCAAATATCAAGGTCAAATATAAATATTGCTAAGTATCATGGACTTTTATTTCAAAGTAATGGTGAAATATAAAATCTATAATTAAAATCTAAAATTCATAGAATGCAAAAAATGACTTAATTTTCTTGAGTTTGCCATCAGTTGAAATTTCCTTTGGTTACTATGGCAAAAGCATTTGGTAAATTAAGGCCTAAATATGGCTCACAAGTGAGATATTGACAGAAAGCAACTGGTGGTCAAATGTTATTGAATAATTGAGGGATACTGTTTGAGGATATTTGATATTTATATGAAGATTTGAAGTATCATGGTAACTATGAATTCTATAATAATTCAATTTTACATCAATTTTACACCATTTTTCAAATATGCTGTCACGTCTCCCACAAATATATAGAATTAAGGCCTAAATATGGCTCACAAGTGAGATATTGACAGAAAGCAACTGGTGGTCAAATGTTATTGAATAATTGAGGGATACTGTTTGAGGATATTTGATATTTATATGAAGATTTGAAGTATCATGGTAACTATGAATTCTATAATAATTCAATTTTACATCAATTTTACACCATTTTTCAAATATGCTGTCACGTCTCCCACAAATGTCCCATAAATGTCACTTGAGAAACCCTAGGCCACCTGCTACATGTGGCTGGAGGCCACGGGCCGTGGCGCAGTTGGTTAGGGCGCCAGCATATTAGCACCAGTTCCTCTGTGGTGATCCAAAGGTCGTGGGTTCGAACCCCGGCCGTGCCGGGATTGAACTCATGATACAATTTCCCACATGAGCTGAGGCCTGTGCCAAAGGGTTAACCCGTTGTCCTTGTAAATCTGTGACCGGGTGGGTTGTCATGTCAAGGACCTGCGACATGACAATTCAGTGAGGCAGCACTATATCTGCTACAAGTAGGTCTCATCACGAAATAACTGAAATAATGTTGAAAGTGATGTAAAACCCCAAAAACAAAACAAAAAACAAATACATGTGGCTGGCTTCTAAAAATGTTCTCATCCAAGGTTATGATTTCATCCCTTTAGCTATAAAATAATAATAATAATATATATATATATATATATATATATATATATATATATATATATATATATATATATATATATATATATATATATATATATATATATATATATATATATAGACCTTCTATTCATTATCTAATTGTATATATGTTTCTTTGTAGTTGTACATCAAATACAACAAAGAATTATGTGTTGTTGTTACCAACGTAAATCAGATGGACACAGAATATTGTCATCCTAAAACCTCACCGGATATGCCAGTCAGTCTTGCAGTGCGCATGTCCATGGCAATACCAGGTCTTACTTTTATCTTCTTCTCATCATATTGTTAACACAAGGCACAAATGTCACAAGATATGTCACTATGTTAAACCCCTCCGTACTGGTTCCCCATCTTTGATCTTTTGTAATAATCATTATGTACTTCTTTTTAAAAGGAATTTGAATTATTCTGGTATTTATGGAGCATATCCAAACTGCATATAGTGTATGTCTTTAAACTGGCAGATGTTGCACTATTCCAGAAAATGTACCTGACTAAGGTTAAGAAATAATATAAGACAAATGATCCTTTGGCCTACTGGTCACTAGAAACATAATAATATTTTTACAAAGAGAAACATTTATTAATGTAAAATAGAGCTAGCTGATCCCAAATATTTGAATAACATCTAAATTGATATGGAAGTAAGTCACAGTTGCTCATAACCGACAGAAAATCTTTCAAACTTGATATTGAGTGCTTTTATGCTCACAGATGCTGTTTGCAAAATATATATCACGCCAACCTCTGTTTCTGATTGGAGCAAACAGATTAGCAATCAAGAAAATCATATCAGGAATATCATATCTACTATTATTGTCTATATTGTATTTGAAAATCGTGTGAAAGTAATTCGGCTACTCCCTTGCTACATACTAATATTGGGCGATGCTTTGAGGGGACAGTGTTCAATGAAGATTAGATAACTAAAATAATATTTAAATGTTTATCTTCACACGGGAAGAGTTTGGGACGTTTCAGAAAATTGTAGCCATTGTTATAAAGACAGACAGGCCTAGTACTTATGCCATGGACGCACGGGGGGTTCCTTGTATATGGTCATTTAATGTCTGGGGCCTTGGATCCTTGGTTGGTACGAACATAAGTATTTATTATATCAGGGGATATATGGGGATATCCTTTAATAATTTGGGTTGTCAGACAACTATGAGTAAGAAGGGATCAGATCCTACCCTGATGACTTGCAATATACACATCACACTGTATTCTTGTCATTGTCGCTATCCTTACTTGATACAGCTGCTTGTACATGAATCTACTATCTTCACTCATTTGGAATCATCAGTGCTAAGAATTTCCTCTGAATATATGTAATTTGTTCTGTGTAAACCCTTGAAATTCGTGATGTACAATGAAACCAATAACAATCAGGGAAGAAATGATATGGTGCAACATTGTGTGGGAATGACGACTAACATTATATGGTACCTTTTGTGACAAGATATCTAGTTTACTCTAATGACCTCTTAATGAATCATGGGACTGATGATTTGAGTCAGAAATGAATAGACCTATTGTGGTGATTTGTTTGCAGGAATGTACCAAGCTGTGAAGTACAAGAGATCTACTTATACTGACCATTATGTGGACGGCGGGGTCCTATGCAACTATCCCATCCATTGTTTTGATGGTAAGACTTGTTCAACATGTTTATATCATTACACTACAGCACACTGCGATTCCGTCCTGTCAGACCTGGAGTGGAACATGAAAAGATTGTAGAATTGTATTATTTTGCAACTTTATCGCTACTTTCTTTTAAACAGATTAAAAATATCGTAGGATGTGGCGATGACACACAATCAATTCAATATTTGGTGGAAAAGCCCATTGTGGCGATAGCAGTATGAGAACATAGGACAGAGGCCTTTGGATTGATAATGCATTACTTTATTATTACTTTATCATTACGAGTTGAAAATATACAGTTGAAAACTATTGACAAACCCAGCGATACCACAAGAACAAGATGCAATGCAACAGTTGATCGCTTATAATACCATAATATCGTAAAAAAAACTAAAACATGTTCGACATGTCGTATTTACTATTTATTTTACACTCTTGTCAATATTATTTCTTTTGGCCTTTACTTACCCTACTTTGCATCGAAATCACCATCATCACACCCTCTATAAAGATGCTATTGGTTTGAATGTATGAAACCTACCACGTTACCTTTGTAGACCGTGTTTGACTCTAAAATTACGTGATCTTATTGGCTGATACAATGAGACGGGGATTGACTAAAATGTCTTCATGATAATTCGGGTTACTTTTGCCATGACACCAAGGGAAGATCATGTGACTGATTAATTAGTCAGCGGTCAATTTGAACACCAAATGTGACCATAATCGTCGAGGCCAATTAAGAGACAGAATGGCTTTTAATATTCAAGACTTTCTTATAAAACATTTATTATCTTCCTATTTCCATTTGTAAATCTTTGTAAATAGTAAAGCCTATTAGATGTAAGACTGTGAGCATGTATATGACTGTCTACTTGCGTGCATGCAGGCTGGTACCTGTCAATGAGACCGGAAGACAGTTTCCTCATGTAAGATGTAAGACTGTGAGCGTGTATATGACTGCCTACTGGCGTGTATGCAGGCTGGTACCTGTCAATGAGACCAGAAGACAGTTTCCTCATGTAAGATGTAAGACTGTGAGCGTGTATATGACTGCCTACTGGCGTGTATGCAGGCTGGTACCTGTCAATGAGACCAGAAGACAGTTTCCTCATGTAAGATGTAAGACTGTGAGAGTGTATATGACTGCCTACTTGCGTGCATGCAGGCTGGTACCTGTCAATGAGACCGGAAGACAGTTTCCTCATGTAAGATGTAAGACTGTGAGCATGTATATGACTGTCTACTTGCGTGCATGCAGGCTGGTACCTGTCAATGAGACCGGAAGACAGTTCCTCATGTAAGATGTAATACTGTGAGCATGTATATGATTGCCTACTTGAGTGCATGCAGGCTGGTACCTGTCAATGAGACCAGAAGACAGTTTCCTCATGTATAATGTAAGACTGTGAGCATGTATATGACTGTCTACTTGCGTGCATGCAGGCTGGTACCTGTCAATGAGACCAGAAGACAGTTTCCTCATGTAAGATGTAAGACTGTGAGCATGTATATGACTGTCTACTTGCGTGCATGTAGGCTGGTACCTGTCAATGAGACTGGAAGACAGTTTCCTCACGTAAGATGTAAGACTGTGAGCATGTATATGACTGTCTTCTTGCATGCATGCAGGCTGGTACCTGTCAATGAGAACGGAAGACAGTTCCTCATGTAAGATGTAAGACTGTGAGCGTGTATATGACTGTCTACTTGCGTGCATGTAGGCTGGTACCTGTCAATGAGACTGGAAGACAGTTTCCTCACGTAAGATGTAAGACTGTGAGCATGTATATGACTGTCTACTTGCATGCATGTAGGCTGGTACCTGTCAATGAGACCGGAAGACAGTTTCCTCATGTAAGATGTAAGACTGTGAGCATGTATATGACTGTCTACTTGCGTGCATGCAGGCTGGTACCTGTCAATGAGACCGGAAGACAGTTTCCTCATGTAAGATGTAAGACTGTGAGCATGTATATGACTGTCTACTTGCGTGCATGCAGGCTGGTACTTGTCAATGAGACCGGAAGACAGTTTCCTCAGGCGCCTCCACCCTCTCAGTGAGCTTCCAAAACTCTACGAAAAAAAGGAAAGGTTCGGGACATATAATCCAAAGACTCTAGGATTTCTTCTGGTAAGTAAGGGTTTTCACTATAACGTATTTTCCCTTGAATTATGGCTGAAACTAAATATCTTTATAACATATTTGTGACAAATGACAACAGAAATTACTAAACTAATTTATTGACAAAGTGATACATTTTCCTTTTTAATTCTGATTCCCATCCAAGATATAACAAGTTTAAATCATTTTAGTATTCAGAAACCGAGCCAGATATTTTCCAGACCTTGATAGAACAGCGAGAGGGTAACAACTTCCAGAAAAAGCTCCAAATACAAAATTAGCGAAGTAAGAACTGTTTAAGAGAAACTACAGTGTGCAGTAGCTGTGACCAGTGGTGCTTGGCCCACACTCATTAGCTGTTTGATCATTGTAATGTGATGGTTTTGTTTATTCTTGTATTCAGCATGTCTTAGTTGCTCTCTACCAGGTCCTCTCACTCCCCACAAAATTGAGTGGTCAGATGAGCTGTCAGAATGTAATGTAAGCCATAAGTCGATAGAATTTATCACATTAAAAAATATATATCTGGATATTATTACAAATGTAAATATACAACTCTCATATTTGTAACTATTAACTATCAGCAAATAAACAATGTACAAATTCAGTCATAAGAAGAAAAAGAAATCAGGGGAACATATGATATAAAGTTTATCTTAACAAGGCAGGTCTTTTGTGCTAAATGAGTTTCACTTTGCTAAGATATAATGATGAAAATATATATCACATCATTGTTTTGTAAAGATGAGCTTAACTGACGGGACAATTGAAGATAAATTCAATATTCATGGCATTATTAACTTGATTTGAAGGAACAACGGTCAGTTCAAATGATTGCAATTGACATATATTCAAACATAAATGCCTATATTTTACCGGGACTTCTAACATATTAAAAAAAAAAACAATCCACATCTTGTACATATATTTGATATGTTGCCACAATACCAACAAATCTTTTGTTTCTGTATATTTGTTTCAGATTAACTGCCAATTCTCTGAGTTTAATTCTCATTGAGTCTTTTTCATTTTCTAAAGCTGAACTTCACATTATGAAATTGTTAAGCACTTTTTATTTGAAGTTTTAAGACGTTTTGCTTTTATTGAAAGAGTTAAGACAAATATTATAGAAAATATAAGTTCCCCCACTGATGCATGTTTGTGCTGTTGACAGCTTCCAGGTCTTCCCACTCAACAAGTAGTGCTCCCCATAATGAGTGATAATTGGAAGATTGCAGATAGCAAGAATGTTGATATCGTGATATTTTTCTAGGAAGCGATGTCCAAAGATAAGTGACCGGAATGAGGCGGCCATTGTCCATGATGCCTTGGCATGTGCTGTGGATCGATTATTGAAGGTATGGGCTGGTATTATTTCTATCTTGAGTTATTCTTATGATTACGGTTAGGGTTAAGGTTAGGGTTAGGGTTAGGATTATATGGTTAGGGTTAAAGTTTGATCAGGGGCCAATTTGGCTATCTTGTCCAATAGGCTCACCTTAAAATATAATCGGGCTCACGTTAGTATCCTTAGGCTCACCTTAAAATATAATCGGGCTCACGTTAGTATCCTTAGGCTCACCTTAAAATATAATCGGGCTCACGTTAGTATCCTTAGGCTCACCTTAAAATATAATCGGGCTCACGTTAGTATCCTTAGGCTCACCTTAAAATATAATCGGGCTCACGTTAGTATCCTTAGGCTCACCTTAAAATATAATCGGGCTCACGTTAGTATCCTTTGGCTCACCTTAGAATATAATCGGGCTCACGTTAGTATCCTTTGGCTCACCTTAGAATATAATCGGGCTCACGTTAGTATCCTTTGGCTCACCTTAGAATATAATCGGGCTCACGTTAGTATCCTTTGGCTCACCTTAGAATATAATCGGGCTCACGTTAGTATCCTTTGGCTCACCTTAGAATATAATCGGGCTCACGTTAGTATCCTTTGGCTCACCTTAGAATATAATCGGGCTCATGTTAGTATCCTTTGGCTCACTAAGTCTATTTAGACAATGGCCTTATTTGACTTTTGTGCGTATAATATCAGAATTGTTGTATATTTTTTTATTTTATACACTTACAGTTTCCCCGGTTACAAGGGTAGGATTATGATTAGAGATTAGATTAATTCTGAAGAGATTGAGAAGAAAATATATTGTTTTTAGGATAAGGGTTTGGGAAATTAAGCTCACTCAACTTTATTTTTAAAATTCAAATATTCCACAAAATAGTAATTTTCCATATCAAATCATAATTACTAGAATATATATAGCTAATACAGGTGATGTTCTGTATAGATTAGTGTGCGGGGTGATATATAGAGTTACTGGTGTTTGTCATTTACAATTCAAGTCGGAGTTTTATGATCATATGAATGCATCATTTAATAGAGTATCATTATATTAACTGATCGCAATTATGTTCAAAGTGTTCAGCTATTTTCTCAGACGTTTTTCTAAAAATATTTATAGTGATTTTATTTATCTCTTTAGAACTCATAATATGGCCACTAGCCGTGGCGCAGTTGGTGAAATCTGATAAATCTGTAACTGGGTGGGTTGTCATCTCAAGGACCTGTGACATGACAATTCAGCGAAGCAGCACTATGTCCGCTACAAGTAGGTCTCATCACGAAATGACTGAAATGTTGAAATTGCTCTACAACCCAAAACAAACCAAATATTCAAATTTGTATTTCCATATTGTAAATTGTGTTCAGACAACTGAAACTGGAGAACTATTTTGGAGGAATTCGCACCATTTCCAAGAGGACATGCAATTTTGAGCACATGCAATTTTGGCTGATCTCACTGAAAAGGAGAGAACTACATATACAGGTGACATTTGACTTGTTGATATCATGACTGATATGGTCAAGTATTGATAACTCCACATTTGAAGATCCTGAATATTGTTTTGGAATAAATAATATTCCAATCTGTTGGAATGTATTTAAGAATGAGCATTGTTTGCAGGTATGTGTTAAGGGTTGAGGAATTGTTATTAAATCTTGTTTAGGTAGAGTTAATGTTTATTTTGAAATGTGGATCCAGGCAAATGTTGAGTGACCAATCTTGCCATGAGAAAAGGTCAAAGCGTATCATCAGACCTGTGATACACATGCTGATGCTGAAACATTGGGAATTATTGCATTGCACTTGATAGACAAATCAATTTATGTTTTCTGAGGTACATATCACTCAAACAAAACCCTAAAATGAAAATCTCACCTTTGGCATGAAAATAGTATTTTTCCTAACTGGGATTCGAGCCCTGAACCTTTAGCATTGAAGACAGACATCTTAACCACTGAGCCACATATCAACCCATGGCAGCTTTTTATAAACTTATTGGGTCACAGCATTGTATAAAATTGAAATTAGCTCAATTATATTAAATATCCGTAAAAACTTGAAGAGGATCTACTTTTTAAAAAAATTATTGAGTAATTTTATCAAAATAGGATGTTTGAATTTTGCCCAATCGGCTTGATGAAATTTCCACTTAAGATTTGTTCATCTGGGTGAGGAAAATGGCTTTCTAAAATAATGGGGTAATGATCACTACCCCTTTGATCTTTCTCTACTTCACAGAAATAGTCTAAAAATAAATTTGGAGTGCACATGGAGGTATTGATGTTAACAAGCCTGTAGCATGGGTGCAACTATGTTGGAGAATCATCATTCCAATGGCACATACTATTGTTATTTAAAATTTCTTCTATTATACGTCGGGCCACGGGCCGTGGCGCAGTTGGTTAGAGCGCCAGCTTATTAGCACCAGTTCCTCTGTGGTGATCCAAAGGTTGTGAGTTCGATCCCCGGTCGTGGCGAGGTTGAATTCATGATACAATTTCACACATGAGCTGAGGCCCGTGTGCGAAGGGTTAACCCGTTGTCCTTGTAAATCTGTGACCGGGCGAGTTGTCATGTCAGGGACCTGCGACATCACAATTCAGTGAGGCAGCTCTATGTCTGCTACAAGTAGGTCTCATCACGAAATGACTTAAATACTGTTGAAAGTGATGTAAAGCCCCAAACAAACAAATCTATTATACGTCTTTTGGCATCAGTATAATTTCTGCCATATCTGCCACTCCAAAGATAGCTGTTAGCATTAAAATCACCAACAAACATAATAACAATAAAATTTATATCGTGCTGATACCAGTCGGAACTGTTTATAGCACTAACATATATGATTGAGAGAGCTGGGTAATTTAAATTATTCAAATCTGTTACATTAATTGGTTCTCTTGGTTGTAAATATATTGAACATATTGTTACAGTATTATGAAGAGTTGCTCTGCCCGCAGTTAATGAGTATCTAATGTTACTTTTCTTTGGGGTATACAGGATTTAACAAAAATAGAAACTCCGCCATGTGCTCAGTCCATTATGTCAATTAAACCAACTTTATTATAAGTCACATAACCCTTAAAATCACAGAGGTCACAGGCAATTTTACAGAGGTTTGTTGTATGCTTAAATGATTTGTGGCCATGAAACCGTGATACAAGTAAGCTATCTCATTAAAATCAACCAAAATACACTGACAATGGTTATTGTTTTGCTAAAAATGCCAAGTACTGCCAGAACTCCTTTGACCACCAGGTGGCTACATGTATACAATCATGTGACCTCTATTGTGGTCTGTCAGGGTGTTAGGCCTGTACCATTGGACAAACAGGGCTCTGTAAGCCAAATCACTCTTAATTTAGGGTGCCCCACTGTTAGAAACCTCATTTCATGAATGCTTTTAATGTTGTGGAATTATCATTGAATTCAGTTTCTTGTAAACAAATTACCAATGCATTATATCTTTGGGCTAATAACTCCAGTTCTGCCTGTTTGCTTCAAATCGTCTTTAATTCCATTGTATGATACTGCTGATGGCCATATTAAAAATAATGAGACTATATATAGCATTTAACATAATTATTTGTCAAGTTTATGTTAATGCTTTGAGTGAACAGGTGTAAAATGTAAATTAGAAGGATCACCTGCATCCACCCTTTCTAAGAATTTAGTTATATTTATTTACTTTTGCTGTGATCTTTGATTTCTTTTTTGTATGATTTATTAACTGGTTTATTGCAATATATGTTTTTTATTACTGGATGGTGTACAGGTGGTCTGTGAAGAGGTTTTAGTGGATGGAACCTTTGGTAGAATTGTGGTTGCTCCTGAAGATTTTGAGATATTTGAGAAAAACGAATAATTCTTTTTCGTTGATTGGCCATAATTGGCTGTAATTAACAGTGCTAGCATAGGATGTTTTGGTATGAATAAAACCTTAACATGTTTAGGTGCCTCTGGAAAAGAAATATTTTCAGTATGGTGTATTCGCTGAATTTCCTTTTTTTTAAAAAAAGACAAATCCGGCAATACGATTGGTGATTGGCTTTACAATTCACACATTTCATGCTTTCCAAAGAACATTCTTCTCCCCTATGCTACACGTTCCATTCTCTTTACATCAATCAGATCCATGTCCATACTTCTGACATTTGAAACAGTGCAAAGGGTTTGGAATAAAAACAATCAACTTTGACGTTTAAATATACAACTTTGATAGATGTTGAAAGCTGCGCTGAATAAACATATTAATTGGAACTTTTGCACCATCCTTTTTAATATAAATCTGTTTACATTGAACATCCTGGTTTTTCATCTCATCCGCATCTCTTCAGAATTCGAAACTCCTACCAGTTCTGGGCATCTTATGAGTCCTTTTTTATTGTTAAAGGTTATGTGAACTTTTATAATAACTGGAACTGTGGCCAGCATTGTACAATATTGTCCACAAGGCTTAAGGTTTGAACTCATGATACAATTTCCCATATGAGCTGAGGCCCGTGCCTAAAGGGTTAACCCGTTGTCCTTGTAAATCTGTGACCGGGTGGATTGTCATGTCAAGGACCTTCGACATGACAATTCAGTGAGGCAGCACTATATGTGCTACAAGTAGGTCTCATCACTATAATGACTGAGATAATGTTGAAAGTGATGTTAAGGCCCCAAAACAAACAAACAAACAAATCCACAAGGCTTTTTCTGCTCAACCTCAATCAACCTCAATCAATAATTTATTTCCCATTTTTAATAGTAAACTATTGATCTTAGTAAGTTCGAGATTCTTTACCCGACCCCTCTAATTATTTTACACTATACAAATTTTGCCAGAAATGACATTTTGTCAAGATGTTGGCCTAGCTACCAATCGAACTTTGAAGTGACATATTGACATATTGTTAAGTGAATAACTTGTCCCGGGCCAATATGGTAAAAACACATGACTTATTTCCTACAAATTTACAAATGATATACAAAGGTATATGTAAAACAATCATTTCATTATGTTTATATATATATATATATATATATATATATATATATATATATATATATATATATATATATATATATGAATAAATAGAATATGACTGGAGATGTAAAGCTTTAGGCCTTTCAGGGCTCTTTAATTCCTTATTAAAAATTGTACATATTCCATATGTCTTGTCCCCTCTTCAGAAACTTATAAAGTGATCTAAATTGGTGAAATTGTTAGGTAAACAAAATTGTTAGGTAAACAAAGTTATTAAAACATAATCTTGATCGGGATTATTATTGAAACTCCATTGTAGTACTATTAAGTTAAACAAACCTTTAGAAACATTATAATCCGATTGGATTAGTGCTATTACAGGAACGAAAAATTTACAACATGTCCAGACAAGTATTGTGCTGATGTTATAATTCAAACTACAAATTATATTTACAATTTAACTACACATGAGATAAATAACAAAATAAAGATACATATTAGAAATTGATTGCAATATTATCTATTAAGGTCTGCTTTAAACTTATGTTTGAAATATTCTTCTTTAACTAATCTGTCTGTTTTCATGCTATTTAGAGGCATTTTATATACTGTGATAAAACCTTAAACATTGACAATTTGCTAATAGCACATACAGAAATATGTTGATCCACAAATAAGCTTGTATTGTTGTGTATTCCCTGTCTATGGACTCTAGTTCTGTTACAGAGTTTATCACCAGTTTCACCTGCATAATATTTGTTGCATCCCATACAAAGTAGTACATATATTATATTTTGACTGTCACATGTCATATCTGATTTTTGACTTCCACATTTGGCTGTCCTATGATCCCTTTTATCTCTTTTGTAAACTTAGCATGTGTGATTTGTCGTTTACGATTAGCTGCTTGTCTATTGCTATGGATTAATTTTGTATTTTGAAGAGCTGAGGTCATTATTTCACTTCCATTCAGCATTGGTAAGATATCCTTTAGGACTCTGAACATATTAACATTGTTAGGATTAAATGTACTCATGAATGTTAAAACATTCTCCTTTTCCTTGGTTTGGGGTGTTCTCAATGTTTTCTGGTTTATAGCCAGTGCCATCTGAAATCCCTTGTGGATGATTGATAATGGGTATGCTCTCTTACAGAGATACTTTTTTAATTCATCTAATCTCTGTAATTTCACATTTTTAATGTCTCGGAAGGGAATCTGATTTTTGTCAGTTTCCATTGTAAATTTTAGCATAGGGTCTTATCCATTTAGAAGATGATAAAAATCATTTATATCACCATGCATAATATCCCATATTAAGAATACATCATCCAGAAATCTCTGGATATTTTTTTATTCTTTCCTTGATTTCCTGGTTATAGTTTTTGGAGAGAGTCTCATACACTTTTTCTTCAAGAAATGCCAAAACCAGAGTGGCATAATTGGCTTCCCATGGCTACACCCACTTTCTTTCTATAATGATTGATTTCAAATTGGAAACTGTTGTTGTCCAGTATGAGTGATATAACTTCTATAATGAATACGTTTGAACACCCGCTCTGTAGTTCCTCTGGATGTTTATCTATCCAGTAAGAGATTGCTTGTTTGCCAAGTTCATTGTTAATGTTGCTATAGAGACTTGAAATGTCAAATGTCACAAACATTTCTGAATCATTGATTGTCTTTGGTAAGTGGTTGAGAAAATCAAGATCATCTCGAACATAAGATTTTACATGCTTTATAAAGGGTTTAAGAAGTATATCAACTAGATTACTCAATCTGTGTGTTGGACAAATAGGACCAGCTACAATAGGTCTCATTTTCAGGTCCTCAGGTTCATTAATTATAATGTATGGCGATCTAGCATTTCTACGATCTTCCTTTCATAGTATGCTTTATTCATAATGACAATAGCAGATCCTTTATCAGCTTCTTTAATTACCAAGGAGTCTTTCTGCAGAGTCTTTAGAGTCTTAGCTTGTCTTTCTGCCCTATTCGAAGTATCCAAACACTTTCTTTGATCATTGTTGATTGGATAGCTGCTTAGAAAGTCTATAAAATTGTCCAGGTTTTTATTCCTACCTCCGTGTGGGGTCCTGATACTTTTATTTGCCACCAATGATTCTTCATTATATTCCATGTCAAAATATGCCTCTGTAAGTCTAAGTTTTCGGTTGAACTTATGTACATCAGTTTGCAGTTCCAATTCATAAGATTAGTGAATTTGTTATCATTTTTTATTTTTTAGATTCTTGAAGTAAAAGACCTTGACGGCAATCACACAATCAGTAAAAGTGAGCTTGAAAGTGCACTGTTACAGGTAATTGATTTTGTGTAATATTCCCTATTCCTATTATTGAAATATCTATATGAAGTTTGTATTTTGAGCGTGTTTATTTTTGTTACAGGACAATAACATGTTCACACATGATGATATGCAGATGCTGTTTGGAGCAGAGGCCAATGTAGATACTGTGTTCACACTTCTGGACAAGAATGAAAACCAACAAGTTTGTGATATGTCATCAAAGTTTCAGAGTTAAACATCAAAATTATTTTATGAGAGATATGATGAGTATAAACATCAGTCTTATTTAAGAGTTGATATAAAAGGCTCAAAGTAACATGATGTAAAGAATCTTTGCGTAAAATTAACTTCCCTATTTTTCTCTCTTCATCTCCAAACAAATGTTCTCTCATGTTTATTTAAATATTAATCTTGATATGAGATGGGAGAGGTACATATTTCATCTTGAAATAGACATAACATAGATAAAAAAATATATATGTATTTATATATTTCAGATAAGCTATGGAGAACTGGTTAAGTATTTGGAAGAAAAAGGCATAAATTTACATGCCCGTTTTCTTGGTTACCGGCGTCGTGAAGTGTCAAACTTAGGGCAGTTTGCTCAGTGTTTGCAGGATGCTCTTCTGCTTCACACCAAACTTAGTATGATCCAGGTATTTGAATTATTTAGATTTAATAAATCATCTAATTGCATGGTAGTGTGTGTGTGCATAAAATGTGTGTAGCCCGTTCCCCCCTTTAAGTTTGTACAAATTGTATTCAGCACTTACAAAGGCTTGCTTTAGTTTTTGACACAATAAGCAGCTTAGCTTTTTTTGATACCTCAGTCACATTTGCTTTGGGCCAAAAAAATGGGAGCTAGCATAATTGTTTCAGATATGTAGGGGATCAGCGATATATTTAAAAATAGGGGCGAATATGGGTTTTTATTTTTTTTACCTATTGGTGCTGGGTAGGAAAACATCCAAAAACTTTATGGAGGTAGATATTAGTAAAATACACTTTAAAAAATTGGGAGCCGGCATGACTATTCGGGCATAGCATAAAAATCACCAACAAATTCCTTATTGTTGTGATACAAATTATAATTGAGGGCCTGGTGAAAAACATTTTGGATGGTCACCCATTAATAAACTCTTCCAACCCCTCCTCTTGAAAGGAATCGGCTTGGTGAATATCTTACAGGTTTCAAGATTTTGTTCTATTCTCCTGGAGAATATCAAATATAGAATATCCTACAAACTTCATGATTTTGTTGGATTTTCTCCAGGAGAATATCAAATATAGAATATCTTACAAACTTCACAAATTTTGTAGAATATTCAATATAGAATATCGAATATCCTGCTAACAATAATGACCTGTCAATCTGAACACCGGCGTGCATATGAACATCAGCTATGAACATCAGCTTTGTATAAAGCCTAAGATTAATCATAAAGGGACAAATATATCTGAATGCAGAAGTGATTTAGCCACATACTCCAAGTCTCTGATTGGTTGTTCATCTCTGGCTATTTTTAATCAATGGGTAGTTTGGTTCATTGCACATGTCCAGACACCCCAGGTGACGACCTTCACCTTGGCCACTGTCTGATCCATACCTTTTACTTAGAATGTTAAATAGAAATGAAACTAAAGGAATAATTAATGAAAATAAAAAAAAGAAATCAATTTGATGAAAAAAATAATTTGCTGATTGCTTTTGCGAATGCTCATAGTATTGGAAATAAAACAGAATATATTAATTTCTACATTAATAAACACAATATTTAATTTTTTTTCATTACTGAAACCTGGATCAATGAAACAAATGAAAAAAAATAATACAAACTGAATTAGAAACGAACAACTATAAAATAAAACATGTTCCTCGGGCATTAAGATCTGACAATGACCATGACAATAAACAAAATTATATAGCGCCCTTATCCCGGACAGTCCCACTCAAAAGCGCTTTACACAGTTTTGTTTGGATAAAATTGGTTGAACAGGTAAGTTTTAAGTCGTGATTTAAACATATCAAATGAGCCAGCAGTCTTGATGTTCATAGGAAGGTCATTCAACAGTCTGGGTGCCGCCATCTGAAAGGACCTGAAAGGACCAGATTGGTCTTAGGGACCTAAAGATGAAGCTGCTCCTTACATCTATGAGAACGACCCTGTATAGGTTTAAGAAGGTCACTGATATATCCTGGAGCCATGTCATTAAGTGCTTTCCATGTGATAACTAGACACTTGTACATAATTCTGGCTCTGATTGGTAACCAGTGTAAGTCATCTCTCAAGATCCATTTGAAGTTGATCTAGTAGATATGAGTGAATACCATCCTTGGTGAGGTATCTGCGAATCATACTGATATCTCGCAGTTGACCAAAAGATGTTTGACAAACAGATTTAATATGAGGACGAAGACTGAGATTTTCGTCAAATATAACACCCAAATTTCAGACTTGATGTGATGGTAAGATGGAACTATCTCCAATATGAACAGATTCAATACTGACTTTTTTCAACTGTTGTGGTGTTTCAAGGAAGATATACTCTGTCTTGTCATCATTGAGTTTCAGTTTTGTTGTGGACCATCCAAGATCTGATTTCATTTATGCAATCAAGCATTTCTGTCATAACACTAACTGGTTGGTTAGACTCCTTATCACTGAATGCGAGATAAAGCTGGGTATCGTCAGCATACATATGATATCCCATGCCATGATGACGCAAGATATCTCTGAGTGGAAGGGTATAGATGGTGAAAAGGATAGGGCCCAGGACTGACTCCTGTGGTACCCCACATGTAAGTGGTTTGGGATCAGACATGGCATCACCAATCTTGACTGATTGCTTCCTTCCATGAAGAAAGGACTCAAACCACTGCAGCGCTCCGCCCTTTACACCAACAAGTGAAGAAAGATGCTGCAGGAGCATACAGTGGTCGATAGTGTCAAAAGCTGCAATAAGGTCCAAAAGAATAAGGATGGTAACATGTTGTGTGTCCTTTTCCATGAGTAGGTCATTTTGCACTTTTAGGAGAGCAGTCTCTGTGGAGTGAGCAGCATTGTATGCAGATTGTAGCAGCTCATGCAGACCATTAATAGACATATGCTGGAGTAGCTGATCCACTGAAACCCGTTCAATGAGCTTTGATAGATAGGTCAAATTGGAAACTGGGCGAAAATTTTTATCTATAAGGTCCAAGCCTAGCTTTTTCAGTAGTGGTCTAAGTATGGCAAATTTAAGATCATCAGGCATGCTAGCAAATTCAAATGAACTGTTAACTATCCTTATGATGAGTGGTAACAAATCATCCAGACACTTGTGCAGCAACCAGGTTGGAATAGGGTCAGTGTCACATGATTTACAAGGAGCCTTCAAAATGAGTTTCCTCACATCATCTTCACTTACTGCCTTGAATTCAGTGAGTTCTGTGTGACATGAAACTTGATCACAAGCTGGTGTGTCATAATGTAATGTTGAATTATCAAGGGTTTCTCTTATTTTGACAATTTCACCTATGAAATACCAAAATGGTTTGCTAGAGCAGATGGGTCGTCATGTAGTGGAAGAGGAGATTTTGCCTTTTTATGAAGCAATGTGTTGAGGATTATGAACAGTCTCTTAAGGTTATCAGCACTTTGGATGACCAAACTAGAATAGAATAGTGTCTTTTCTGCATCAAGAAATGAGACCTGCACTTGTTGAAGATCTGCCTGTCCACTGTTAACACAGTTCTCCTTGATCTACTCTCTGCTTTCCTTAGGCTTCTTTTCTCACATGTAAGATCAGCTGACCTCCATGCAGTGTGATGTCTGACTACCACCTCACGTCTTTGAAGGGGTGTGTGTTGTTCTAAAGTGTCACTAAGAGTGGAGTTATATAAGGACACCAGACCTTCTGTATAAGAGATTCTAAATTTTGGCTAGTTAAAGACTGTGTTATGGTGTTTCTGAAATGGTCCAAATCTATAGATCTATAGGTCCTGAAAGATATAACTTGCTTGAGTGGTTCCGGTATTCGAAGGATGAGTGACATTAATACAACATCATGATCTGACAGTCTGGCATCAACACAAAAAGTTTTAATGAGAGACTGGACCTAACGAGTGATGACAAGGTCCAACGTATTGCCTGATACATGAGTTGGATCTCTGACATGTTGTGAGGGATCAAGAACATCAGTGTAGTTCAGAAACTGTGTTGCCTCAGCATCTGTTGAATCATTTACATGAAAGTTTACAAAAAAAAATTGTGAAATGGTGTTTTTACGACCCTTTCAGCTATGGCCATATCAGGTCGACTTTCAAGCCTTTTAACCAGTGTGAAAGTAACACTGCTTGCAGTGGGAGTTGAAACCACCACCTCCCATCTTCCACTTATACCACATGAAAGTTTAGATCCCCACATATTATAATTATATCCTCTGGTTCAACTAGTATGGTTTCCAAAACGCTGGAGAATTCCTCATAAAATAGAGTGAGGGGAATTTTCTTGTTCTTGACATCCTCAGGTCTATATACAATTAATATCCTAAAGGATGAGCTTTCACTTGTGATTCTAATGTAAATGACTTAAGTTTGGGTAGTGGTGTAATCTTCATTTTAATGGATGATTTGTATATAACAGCAATGCCTCCTCTTTGGCGGTCTTCAGTTATATTCTTCTTTTCCTTTCCAATCTTCTTTTATGCCTTTTTTCTTTATTCATATTTTCAGATAACCATGACGCTGGATTTTGCATATTTATGGTTTTCTCGCCAACTGGTGCATGTTTATCATTAGCCGCCAAATTTATTGCCTATAATAACGGCGATTATTAACAAATCGATTATGCTTAATAGCATGCCCACTAAAGCTGGCTATTATAAGACCCTTAATAAAAAATATATTTAAAAGGAGCATAGACCTGTGTCTATTTTGGCATACATATCATTAAAAGCTCATTGAAAGAGTGATAGCCAAACAGTTTGTCAATCATCTTATGATCAAAAATGATTAATCATGATCAATATTCAAAGTATGTTCAGGCCACGGGCCATGGTGCAGTTGGTCAGAGTGCCAGCTTATTAGCACCAGTTCCTCTGTGGTGATCCAAGGGTCGTGGGTTCGATCCCCGGCCATTCCGAGATTTAAAGGGTTAACCCGTTGTCCTTGTAAATCTGTAACCGAGTGGGTTGTCATGTCAAGGACCTGCGACATGACAATTCAGTGAGGCAACACTATATCTGCTTCAAGTAGGTCTCATAATGAAATGACTGAAATAATATCAAAAGTAATGTAAAATCCCAAACAAACAAATAAACAAACAAACAGACAAACAAAGTATATTCCAATTGGCATATACAAGGAATTTCATCGAACTGAAACAGCACTGCTTAGGGTACAAATGGTATATTTTTGGACATAGCTATAGATAATAATAAAATGGTAATGTTAGTATTACCAAACCTCTCCGCTGCCTTTGACACTATAGATCATGAAATACTTTTAAATAGACTAGAAAAAAGATGTGATATTAAAGATGTGGCACTGGAATGGTTTAGGTCATACCTGTCAAATAGAAAACAATGTGTTATTATTGATGGAAAGAGGCAAGAAAATATGAATATTAATTATTGGCTTCCCCAGAGCTTAGTCCTAGGGCCAATCTTAATTACAAGATATATAGAACCTTTGCCAGAAATCATTATAGGTTGAGGCATCATATATATGCAGATGATACTCAGCTCTTCATTACCATGGATCCAAATTCTTAAAATGAAACAAGACTATCATGTACTGAAATGGTAGAATGTATTTCAAGCGTTAAAACATTCTTATTGGACAATAAAATGAAGGTAAATGATGGTAAAACAGAAATGATAATATGTGGAAAAAACTAAAATCTTAGAAATGGGAATATCCCAACAGAAATTAAAGTTGGTGACTCAAATATCTCAAGATCTGACAAAGTCAAGGACTTAGGTGTTATTTTTTATCAGGAATTGACCATAAAGCAACAAATAAAAAAAATGTGTAAAAATGTTTTTTTTTTCATGTAAAAAACCTGTCACAAATTAGGAGGTGTTCAGATGAAAAAAAATGCAAACACCCTTTCACATGCATTTGTCACATCAACGCTGGATTATGGTAATTCTTTACTTGCAGGAATGCCAAAATATGAAATAGCCAAACTGCCAAAAAAATAGATAAAAATAGACAAAAATAGATTTTAAGATAGCTCTATTGACCTGGAAGGTACAAAAGCTCTTTTGACTTGGAAGGTACAAAACGAAAACGCACCTGAGTACCTGCGCTATACAAATATGTCATTATCATTTCAGTGTGAGAGTAGCAGTATACAACTAGGTTAAGAGCTGTATGGGTATCAATCCATCTCCTTTTAATCTTAGTGCTTATCACAGGCCATTTATGATGGGTGAAAGTATTTTAAAAGGAGAAAAAACGTTTAGATCTGTGATTTGAATAAGTATACAAGTACAGCATAATGAGATGGATATTATAGAGATATATTTATATCAAACACTTTACAAAAACATAACATTTACGAGTTAAATTTTAGGTGTTTTTTGATTGCAACAAAGACTGTTATACAATTTCATGACGTCTAATCAGGCATATTATTCCGAGATTCAAGAGGTCCACTATCTATTTGTCTATCTGCATCCTAAATATGTAATTCTTGTATATCTCAATGCTCTCAGCATGGAGTCCAGATGACAGGCTTTTATTTCACCTGATACTATCCTAAATAGTGCCGAAAATGATTTTGATACAAACAAGTCAAATAATTATCTCCTTTTCAAGTTTCAATTTTTTTGAATATTGAAAGGAGACCAATGTAAATATGTGCCAAAAACCAAGAAGACTTTTTCATCTCCTTCTATCAAAAAGGGTTCCAATAAACATAAATTGTCCTTCACAATGTTCTGAGTCAATTAAGAAATGCGAAATATATTACTGAGATAAAGTGATGCTGTGTTATATTGTTATACTTAGATAAAGTGATGCTGTGTTATATTGTTATACTTAGATAAAATGATGCTGTGTTATATTGTTATACTTAGATAAAGTGATGCTGTGTTATATTGTTATACTAAGATAAAGTGATGCTGAGTTATATTGTTATACTTAGATAAAGTGATGCTGTGTTATATTGTTATACTTAGATAGAGTGATGCTGTGTTATATTGTTATACTTAGATAAATTGATGCTGTGTTATATTGTTATACTTAGATAAAGTGATGCTGTGTTATATTGTTAAACTTAGATAAAGTGATGCTGTGTTATATTGTTATACTTAGATAAAGTGATGCTGTGTTATATTGTTATACTTAGATAAAATGATGCTGTGTTATATTGTTATACTTAGATAAAGTGATGCTGTGTTATATTGTTATACTTAGATAAAGTGATGCTGTGTTATATTGTTATACTTAGATAAAATGATGCTGTGTTATATTGTTATACTTAGATAAAGTGATGCTGTGTTATATTGTTATACTTAGATAAAATGATGCTGTGTTATATTGTTATACTTAGATAAAGTGATGCTGTGTTATATTGTTATACTTAGATAAAGTGATGCTGTGTTATATTGTTATACTTAGATCAAATGATGCTGTGTTATATTGTTATACTTAGATAAAGTGATGCTGTGTTATATTGTTATACTTGCAGCAGAAGGATGTAGACAGAACTGTCGGAATAAACACCTATTACCTGGGTACCATGGATTTTAATATGGAACAAGCCGACAAAGATATTCTCGTTGAGGTGAGATTAATATCTTGTATTTCAAATGTCAATAAGAGGTATTTGACTGAATATGTCTCTGAACATTTTCTTGAAAATGCTTCATAAATGATACAAAAAATGCATGTTACAAATGGAACGTTGTTCTAACGTATTATATCGATTCGTATTGGATAATATAAAAAAAAGCACGCTTGACAACTCTGTGATAGTTATTAGATGTTTGGTAAAATCATCACAAAATGGACAGAGATCTGAGCTTAATTGAAAATAGATAGATTTGGTCCTCCAAAAATACATTTTCCCTACTAATTGCTTAGAACTCAAATACGTCAAAATATCATAAATTAACAAAAGATATTTGCCTTTTATATCTATATATTATTTTTGTTGATGCAATCCAGTAAGCATCTGTAAAACCTATTTGAACAGGAACCTAATTTATAGCCCCCTTTTGAAAGCACATTTCTTTCTTGGCACCATTTTTATGTGGAGTGTGATCATAGAGGCATTGAAAGGTAAAATGACGTCATAAGAGTATGGCAATATGCTTACGACGTCATGGAAGGTATTGCCCTTTGAATAGCGCCAGAATGACGTCAAACAGTGCTACCCCACCTTGAGCCTCAATTGAGGTCAAAGAAAGTTCACGCTACCCGTGTTTACCCGTCACCTGCAGCGTATGGCTCAGACAGACCTCTACAGGGAGTGCAACTGCTATATCTCATAGCAACATATCTTATTAATTTATGTAAAACTTCAACATGTTGTGAAGTTCGTATGTAGATATGCTTTTTATACACGAAATTACAGATTTAGTGCTTAATACCTTTGAAGTCTGTTATTTCAAGCTATATGTCAAGGTTTTTGACGTTTGCTACAAAAAACTAATATCTGATATTACAGAACTTTTACATATTATGGTATCTTGAGGTACCTTGTATTTTTGTTTCATTACCACAATAAAGTTTCATGATTTCCAAGAATATGATTGGCAGGTGCCTGTTGTGACACATGAAAATTGATCTGAATATCAACATGATGACACTTCATTTTCTGAAGTGGTTCAACATGAACATGAACATATTTAGGTCTGGAATACTGTTAAAATTCAGGATCATTTCATGGCTATTTTGCCTACTCTTTTTACTTGCAGCTTGCATGATTTTAGATCTATTTCAAGTCTATTTCATGCGTTTTGACCCTCCATTTCCCAGGTACACAAGACTCTAAATAACATTACATAACTATCCTATTTATATTCTAGCACACACACCACATCATGACCTTTCATTGTGTACCTACTAACACATATCATGACGTCTAAATTGATCATGACATTCACATAAATTTCTTTTATAGTTAATAATTCATCTATCACCATATATCTGGACAATGGACAGACGTAAACATAATGATAAATATATACCATTTAAGTCTCAGTAATAGAAAAAAACATAATTTAAGGAATTAAGGCAGTTCAGAACATGTGTCTTATGAAACACTTTAAAAACTCTACATATCATAACTAATGAAAGGTCTGTAATATGCTGTAAAGTAAAAGATTCCACATTGTAACTTCTCAAGTCAAATCAGATTATATCAAATCAAATCAAATATGGGATAAGTTCTTTGGACATTGGATATTTTACGTTTTTGTTCAAAGAAAATATACCTGTTCCCTTTATGTGCATACCATATTTAAAACGGATATTCATTTTACCCTGTCAAAATGAACATGATAAAAGGTGTAGTTAATAAATACTCTCAAATGAAATGTGATTAGGCTAGTGATATCAAACATTCTGGGAAAAGGTTAGCAGTAACAAATAACCGAGAACAAAAACCTAATCCACTGTAAAGCTCTCGTTCGGCCATGAAATGAAATGGTCTTTTAGACCTATCACCTCTGTACAAGGTGACTTTTGGTGCTGGCTCACCACATCCACCAATTTTCGTGTAACTGTTCGTCTTACTTTTTTTTTTCTTAATTTGTACTCAGATTGGTATATTATGATATATTTCCTCCCTAATACAAAAGTTTGTGCATAAAGAAACAACTATTAAGAGAAATAAAACTACCGAACTATAGAACTACCGAAGGAGCCATTTTCTGGGGTAGTGATAAGGCAGAAACACAACAAAGATGGCCACTTTGTTTATAATTTGAATTCTTTTAATCTTTTATACTTTTGGTTAATCTAAGCAACACAAATTGTTCAATTGTTAGCAAATGAACTCTAATACATCTCAAGGCAACATCATATTTGATATTTAGAGATGTTAACATGTCAATCACATTTACAACACACTGACAGTTCTTGAGCACATGGCCAGTAAAAGTAGGACCGGATGAACATTTGAGTCAGGATAAAAGACCGAAAAATACGAGTGTGTGAGGACTCCTGGCTTTCTCATACGCGTGTGCTTTTTTCTCATTAGTCTTCCACATGAACACTTGAGATGTCTTTACATTTCTAATTTTTTCAAAGCTAATTTCCCCTTTCATACAATTATATTTTAATCATTTATTCTCAAATTCTTCTTTTTTTCAGAGCTGGATTTGTCTTTCATACGCTCTTTCATACAAAATCGTGATTTTTTTCAAAACCAACTTTCTCTTTCATACAGACTTTCTTTCTTGATTTACACCAAAAAATTACGGCACTACAAATTTCTCCACGTCCTAGACCTTAGCGTCAAAACGAATATCTGACATAGCGGATCGATTTTAATTGCGTTTTAAATGATATATAAAGGTATTTACCCAATATTATCACGAATTATGCTTCGCAGGTCGAGAATTTCTCCACGCAGTAAAATGTAATACACGATGAATCTTCGCATCAAAACAAAGCATTTCAAAATAACAAATATATGGTACGTAGCGGATCGATTTTAATTGCGTTTTGTAAATGATAAATAAAGGTATTTACCCAATATTATCACATATTACGCTTTGCAGGCCGAGAACAGAACAAAGCCATCCATCCATTTAACATGCATTACGCAATACGAGGTCGTCATTTAAAAAAGTGGGAGTGACTGGGACAAACTCTTATTTTTGGCACAAAAACAATTGGAGTGTATTAAATTTGCATTGAAATATTAATATATTGCGCAATGATGGATCCCTGGCTTCTCCTCGCGTTCATTGGAAATCGTATTTATGTTTTACTTTTACTTCTATGTCTATTAAAATTAAAATTATCATTTAATCGCACAATTCAATTCTATACAGCATTTAATGTCTTCCCATTCACTGGTGTAAAAATCAGTGTTCACAGTATTGATATTCAAGGGCATTTCGTCATTGTTTCCCACTGCTTTGAGTCGTGTCTTCCCTTTTTGACAGAAATGCTTTCACACGTGGAGTGTGGTCACATTTGATTTGGGCACTGCACGGCCACATGACTGACCAACTTATCGCCCGGACACCACACACTTTTCCAGACATCAGGCGGTCTAAAGGTACCCAAGGTAGATAGGCGATTTTAAAGAAAAATCCATCGCCGAAGCACCTTTTAAGAAATTGGAACAAATGTTCGAAATTGGAATAAATGTGATTCGGGTATATGACCTGATGTATGCATGATAAGAGCCACACAAAAGTAAATAGGAATAGAATTAATTTATCATCAATAATCACATTTCCTCAGATTTGTGAAATTTCTTCAGATTTGTCGAGTTTCTTCAGATTTCTTCAAATTTGTCAAATTTCTTCAAATCTGTCAAATTTCTTCAAATCTGTCAAATTTCTTCAAATCTGTCAAATTTCTTCAAATCTGTCAAATTTCTTCAAATCTGTCAAATTTCTTCAAATCTGTCAAATTTCTTCAAATTTGTCAAGTTTCTTCTTAGTTGTCATCCCCATGTGGGCCTGGGGTTAGAATGGTCCTCTGATTTTTTTACTCTCTGGTTTTTTTGTCAGTTTGTAAAAGGCGAACGAAAAAAATGGCTTTAAACACACAAAAAAGACAAAGGGCAGATATGGAAACGGACTCGGACAATGATTTTAATGTGAATGAGAATAGATGGCCTAGATTTTTAATAGCAAAAAGTTCTGACGCTGAACATACCCTGGCAAAAATGTCCAAGGCATTGCCGGGGTACCAAAAACTGTTAAAAAGATGGGAAATAAATTATTGATTGAGGTTGAGCGGAAAAGCCATGCGGACAATCTACTAAGATGCCGAATGTTGGCATTGATTCCTATCAATACGTTTATTCTGACATTTGAAGCAGCGCAGCTCCCAACATCTATTAAAGTTGGATATTTGAACGTTAGAGTTGATGTATTTATTCCAAACCCTCTGCGCTGCTTAAAGTGTCATGGTATGGACATGGATCTGATCGATGTAAAGGTGATGTAACATGTCCAAAATGTACCGCTCAGCACAGTGGAGACGCTTGTTCTTCAAATATGATTAAATGTGTCGATTGCCGAGGAAATCATCCATCATATTCGCGGAATTGTCCTTCCTTTTTAAAAGAGAAGGAAATTCAGCGAATACGACCCACTGAAAATATACCTTTTCCAGAGGCATGGAAGCGAGTAGAAAGTTTGAACACAACAAAGACATCTTATGCCAGCTCTGTAAAACCTAAAGAAACAAAATCAATAGCAATTCAGACCGAAATTACATGGCCAATCACTGACAAAAATTATTCCTTTTTTACAAAATCTTCTAAATCTTCAGCAACATCTACTCAGACTCAGACACCCACTATCCCAGTAGTAACTCAACCAACAACAACATCCACTAAACCCTCTTCACAAACTCCTTCTACATAATCCAATAATAAAAGTACCAATAGAAATAGACCAGTACATAAATCAGACAAAAAAGAAATCAAAGAACAAGTTAAAAGTAAAATAAATAGAACTAAATCCTTGGAAAGGATGGACACAGGTGATCCTCCGGATATGATTTTTACACATGTGCACTCGAAGCATAATCGTAAAATTAACAAGTGATTATATTAGATCATATATTTTTTCTCATTATTCTTAATATGGCTATCGGCAATATCATACAATGGAATTGTAGAGGATTTGAGACAAACAGGCCAGAACTGGAGTTATTAGCCCAAAAATATAATGCATCTGTTATTTGTTTACAGGAAACTAATTTTAAAGATAAGTCAACGACATTTAAGGGATATGCACCTGATAATAAAGTTGGTTCAATAGATGCAATGGACCGAGCACATGGTGGAGTTTCTATCTTTGTTAAATCCTGTATACCCCAGAGTAAAATAACTTTAAATACTAATTTACAAGCTTCTGCAGTCAGGGTTCCCCTGCACAATACATTAACTATATGTTCAATATATCTACCACCTAGTGAGCCAGTTAATATTACAGATTTAAATAATTTGGTAACCCAGCTGCCACAGCCATATATGTTGGTTGGTGACTTTAATGCACACAACTATCTTTGGGGTGGCAGAAATACTGATGCCAAAGGACGTATAATAGAAGATTTTTTAAATAATAATAGTTTGTGCCTTTGGAATGACGATTCTCCTACATATTTACACCCTGCTACAGGCTCTTTAACATCAAAAGATCTCTCCATGTGCACTCCAAATTTATTTTTAGATTATTCCTGGGAAGTAGAGGAGGATCAATGGGGTAGTGATCATTACCCCATTATTCTAAATAGCCATTTTCCTCCATCAGACGAACGAATCCCCAAGTGGAAATTTCATAAAGCCGATTGGGCAAAATTTCAAACATCCTGTTTTAATAGAATAACTCCAGAAATTTTAAACAATGTAGATGATCCTCTTCAAGTTTTCACAGACACATTGTATGATATTGCTGATGGGTGTATTCCCAAATCAAAGTCAAATTCCAAAATTAAAGAAAAACCCTGGTTTAATGATGAGTGCAAAAAAGATGTCAAGGAGCGGAAAAAAGCTTTAAAAAAATTTAATCGACAGCCAACTCAATATAATTTGCTCAAATTTCGTATAAAAAGAGCTAGAGCCCATTATATTATTAAAATAAGCAAAAGAAAAAGTTGGAAAGATTATAAATTTCTAAATTAAATACACGTTCACCAATTTAAAAATGCTGGGATATGGTGCGTAAAATTACTGGGAAGGGAGGTGGAGCAAGGATCAAACATCTTAATCATAATGGCCAATTAATTACAAATCCCACCAAAATAGGTAACACAATAGGTCAAACAATTTCCAAGAATTCCTCATCCAATAATTATTCTGCAAAATTTCAACAAATAAAAAATAGAAAAGAAAGAAACCAACTAAATTTTATATCCCATAACTTGGAAGAATATAATAAATCATTTACAATAGAAGATTTGAAACTTGCTTTGGATAAATCTCATGATACTGCTCCTGGAACTGATCAAATTCACTACCAAATCCTTAAACACCTCCCTGACCAATCACTTGGGCATCTTTTAGATATTTGTAATAAAATTTAGGAAAGTGGTGATTTTCCTCCTTCATGGAGGGAAGCCACTATCATTCCGATTCCCAAACCTGTCAAAGACTCATCAGATTCAAATAATTATCGTCCCATTGCTTTAACAAGTTGTATTTGTAAGACAATGGAACAAATAATTAACGAGCGTTTAGTTTGGTTTTTAGAAACTGCAGCTTCTATTTCTGTTGCACAGAGTGGCTTTAGAAAAACTTGAAGTACCATTGACCACCTGGTACGTTTAGAGACTTTTATAAGAGAGGGTTTTTTAAAAGGTGAGCATGTGGTTAGCATTTTCTTTGATTTAGAGAAAGCGTACGATACTACATGGAAATTTGGAATAGTGAGCGATTTATATGATATGGGATTAAAGTGTCGTTAATCCCCTTTTTATTCAATTTTTTTTTTCAAATAGACAATTCAGGGTCTGAGTTGGTTCATCACTTTGTGATGCATTTAATCAGGAAATGGGTGTTCCACAGGGAAGTATATTATCAGTCACCCTTTTTATTATCAAATTTAACAGCATTGTTGATTGTATGAGGCCTGGAGCAGATTGCTAACTTTTTGTTGATGATTTCAACTTAAGCTACAGGTCCACAAGCAGGCATACAATAGAACGACAGCTCCAACAACACTTAAATAGATTACAAGAATGGGCTGCTCATAACGGATTTAAATTTTCGTTGAAGAAAACTATGTGTATGCACTTTTGTAAAAAGTGGAAGGTTCACCCAGATCCTGATCTTTATTTAGGCCAAACTCGAAGAAACCAAGTTTCTTGAACTTATTTTTGACAGAAAATTTTCTTTTATTCCCCACATTAAATATGTTAAGAAGAAATACCAGAAGGCATTAGATTTATTACGGGTTCTTGCCCATACGGATTGGGGAGGGGACCGTAATATTTTATTACAAATGTATAGAGCATTGGTACGTTCTAAGCTTGATTATGGGTGTATGGTATATGGATCAGCACGTCCATCCTGTATTAAAATGCTTGATCCTATACAAAATCAAGGTTTACGACTTTGCCTTGGTGCATTTCGTACATCGCCTGCAGATAGCTTGGCAGTTGAGGCAGATGAGCTGCCTCTTTATTTAAGAAGAGAAAAGCTTGCCCTTCAGTAAGCTTGTCCAGACAATCCTGCCCATGATACTATATTTATTCCAAATTATGTTGACCTTTTTGAAAGTAATACAATACAAACTTTTGGCATTCGCATCAAAGAATCTTTACAATCTTTATATATGAATCCAAATCAAATAGCTAAATTTCAGTATCCAGAAACACCTCCATGGACCTATGAAACTTTAAATATTAATGTAGCCATGTCAGAATTAAAGAAATACTCAACCGATCCATCCCTTTATATAAATAGATACAAAGAAATAAAATCTGGATATCAGTGTATTTACACTGATGGATCATTTGATGACAAGGCTGCTGCAGCTGCTGTTAAGGGCAATCATATTTATTCAGAACGTCTGCCACATAAATCGTCTATTTATTCTGCAGAACTTCATGCTTTATACCTAGCTTTATACCTAGCTTTGGAGACTTCTCCACATCCGACATTTTTAATTTTTTCTGATTCTTTGTCTTGTTTACAAGCATTGAAAGCAAAGGATTGGAAAAATCCTTTTATTTACAAAATCCTTGAGCGCCATCATAGACTCTGTACTGAGGAAAATATAGAGATTCGTTTTTATTGGATTCCCAGTCATATTGGAATCCTTGGAAATGAGGCTGCTGACCAATTGCAAGCTGCCAAAGCAGCATTGGATAAGTGCCCAATAGATATGTTTATACCTTATACAGAGTTTAAGAAATATATTACTATTTTTTTACGTTCTAAATGGCAATTGCGCTGGAACGAAGCTATTTTTAATAAACTACACGAAATTAAGCCTGTTTTAGGTAAAACGAAAGGTGCTATTAGAATTAACCGTAGAGAAGAGTCTGTTTTAACACGTATAAGAATTGGACATAGTCATTTGACTCATCGCTATCTTCTTAAAGGTGAAGATCAGCCTCAGTGTATTGGATGTCAAAGGGCATCAAACATGTTTCAATTGAATGTATCGATTTTTATATAATTAGGAATCAATATTTTAATGTGCAAGATTTACATTCGTTATTTGATACTGTAGATACTTCTGTGATAGTATCGTTTTTAAACCAAATAGGACTTTATAACCAATTTTAAGTGTGGAGCTCTTGTTTTCTTAGGTCATTGGCCTATTTATCAAGAACCGCGAAACATCAGATGGTATTTAAAGTCTTTTAAATTGAATTTATTTATACAAATTTGTTATGTCTATAACTGATATATTGAAAGGATTTTGTTGATATTTTGTGATTATTTACATATCATAGTGATTTTATTAACGTTTATGTTTTTACCACTTTTAGGCACTGAATAACCTTAGTGGTTGATGTGCCTCTAAGCAACCATTCATTCATTCGTTCATTCTTATTTGTCAAATTTCTTCTTAGTTGTATGAAAGTCTGTATGAACAGGAAAAATGGCTTTGAAAAAATAACGATGTTGAATGAAAGAAAGTATGAAACACAAATCTGGTTGAGAAAAAAGAAAAATTTGAGGATAAATGATTGAAATATAGTTGTTTGAAAGTCTGTATGAAAGAGAAAAATGGCTTTGAAAAAAGGATGAATTCAAAATTAAGTTGTTTAAGTTATTGAAAATAAGTTTCCAACTTAGATATGCCAAATAATAATAGAAATCAGTTCTAATAAATGATACATCTTGTGAAGACACACACTCGTTTTTTTCGGTCTTATATCATGACATGTATCCGGATGAATACTAATCTGGGCTGGCCAGAGGTAATAGTTTGCGTGTGCCTCTGGTGGAGAGTGTGGATTTAAATAAAAGAAGTAAACAAAAGAAAAGAACTACGTGATGAAAAAGCAGAACATTCAAAACAATGTCATTGTGTTCGCCCATCGTTTCATAAAATTATCTCTTTAAATTGCTTGGATGTGCTTCCCAATCGCTAAAACAAGGAATTTTCAGTAAGTTTATTTCAAATTTGGTGTAAATCGGACAATTAGAACAGAAATGACATGCAAAAGTCTGATCATGTTAAATGCACTTTTTTTATAATATTTCATTTATTAGCATAATCTTGACATATATATGTAAAATGTGTTTGGACATGTGTATAATGTTTTATGTCTCAATTCTTGGCACAATTATGACAGTTTTTAAATGTAAACATGTAAGATGTACTCTTTTTATATTTCATTTATATCCCATTTATTAGCATAGTTTTGACATATGTAAAATGCATTTAGACATGTGTTATAATGCTCACAGAAGTCCTGTTTCCAGATAAGATATCTTTATCATTTTTCTCAATGTTTTCTTAGTGATTTTTTGGTAAAACAGTAGATCATTCTATTTCTGCTCTACCTTCATAAAGAGGACTTGTTTTGATGGGACATGAGGTTTTCTGCTTGTTGTTTTGTAAACGTTTTCTTTTTACGGTGCTAAAACTAGTTAAACAATGTACTTATGTGATTTTGTTTCAGAACAGAGTATATCTCTATTTGTTTATTGTAACTGAAATTAATGATAGAACTAGAAATATATGTAATCAACTGTGTACTGGGCTTGACTATAGTATATACCCATCATACATAAATACAATGTACTACCTAAAATATCTCAATGATGTCATTAGATGATCAAGTTTTACAATATCAGGGAGGCGTGCAAGAAAACTCACTGTTATTTAAATTAGATCCTGAGATAGATGGAAATAATAATGATGAAGAACAAGAACAAGTACAACTTATTAGGCACTCATCATACTATGACCGTGATAGCTTGATTGCTCTATTAGAAAACAATAAAGGCTCTTTTAGTGTATACAGCACAAATATACAATCAATCAATGCCAAATTTAATGAATTCAAAATTTTTATTGAAAGTCTATCAGAGAAAGACTACTATTTCAGTGCTATTTGTCTTCAAGAATGTAATTTATCAGAAAACGATGACACAAACAAATACAAGCTAGATGGTTACAAACTGATACCGCAGGTCAAATCATGCAGTGATAAAGGTGGACTCATAATATATTTACATGATGACTTTGATCACGAAGAAAAAATGACTTTAAATACCTCTGCTATTTGGGAAGGATAAGTAATTCGAATAAAAAAGGGACAGAACATAAATAAGCCCATTCTATTGGCAAACATATACCGACCCCCAAAACATCTAAAAGCTAACTACTCCACCTTCATGGAAGAATTATCCCCCATTTTGGTCTCATTAGAGAAATCAAATAGTGATGCTTTGATCACAGGTGACTTCAATATTGATCTTCTAAAAATTAATGAAACTGAACTTTTTGGAGAATACCTTGATATGTTAATTAGTCACAGTTTCTTTCCGAAGATCACAATGCCTACTAGATTTTCAAATAATCATGGTACCCTAATTGACAATATTTTATGTAAACTATCTGAAAACACTATTGATACAATTTCTGGAATCCCCTTAAGTAAATTATCTGATCACCAACCTTGCTTCACGATATTGAATAAAGTCAAAATAACACGAAGCAAAAGTACCTTTATTAGGATCTGTAAACATGATGAACATAGTGTGACAGATTTTAAAAATGAAATAATAAGTTCTACTCAGATACAAGAGATCAACGCTGATCTTCATACAGATCCAAATATCACATACAATCTGCTTCATTGTGTAATTCAAAATGCAAAGGAAGGCATCTACCAGAAAAAACTGTTAAATACAATAAATACAAACATAAGAAATCCCCCTGGATTACTACAGGAATAATGAAATCTATACACTTTCGAGATGACTTATATAAAAAGAAAAAATTGACCAATCCTAACATCCCACTTTTTGATACACTTAGTACAAATCTAAAAACATACAATAACATTCTACGAAAATTAATCAGGATAAACAAGCTGAAATATTATGAAAAAATATTTGAAAAATTTAAACATGAAATTAAAAATACTTGGAAAACTATAAATGACATTTTACGTAAAACAAAGAAAAAGAAACACTTTCCAGCTTTTTTTATTGATAATGATACCCAAATTACTGATAAATTAATCATAGCAAATAAGTTTAATGATTTCTTCACAAACATTGGAACAAATCTAGACCAAAAAATAACTTCATCTCCAAACAAAGATTTTAGAAATTATATGACAATGAGAATTACCAATAATTTAAAATTCAATTTAATAAATGAAGATGATATATCTAAGATAATTGACAACTTAAGATCCAAAACAAGCACTGGTTTTGATGGAATATCCACTAGGCTTTTAAAAAGCATAAAAATAGCAATTCTGAAACCCATCACATTAATTGTCAATCAAATGCTTAGTACAGGTATTTTTCCAGATAAACTAAAACTAGCCAAAATCATTCCTGTCTACAAAAAAGATGATGAAACATTGTTTACAAATTATAGACCTATATCACTCCTACCAGCAATATCCAAAATTTTTGAAAAAGTCATCTTCAAGCAATTATATGATTACTTTCAGGCAAAAAAATTATTTTACAATGGACAATATGGATTTAGAACAGAACATTCTACAGAATATGCAGCTATTGAACTTATAGACCGACTAATTGTAGAAATGGACAAAAATGAAATACCTGTTAGTATTTTCTTAGACTTATCCAAAGCTTTCGACAGAATAGACCATAATATACTACTACAGAAACTAAACTATTATGGTATACAAGGAACTGAACACAGTTTAATAAAAAATTATCTCACTGATCGTAAGCAATATGTCGAATACAATGACACTGCATCTGATACTCTAAATATAACTACAGGGGTTCCACAAGGATCAATTTTAGGTCCACTTCTGTTTATAATATATATAAATGATATTGCAAACTCAAGTAAACTTTTTGCTTTCATTATTTACGCTGACGATACCACACTACAAAGCACGCTCAAGCTATTGATTAAGAAATCTACTTTAACAAATATAAATGAAATCTTAAATATGGAATTAAAACAAATAAATGAATGGCTCAAGGTTAATAAATTATCTTTAAACATAAAAAAATCTAAATACATAATTTTTCATACTGCACAAAGAAAAATAAACCAATTAAAGCTTAAAATAGATGATATAACAATTGATAGAGTAAATAATTTCAATTTTTTGGGGCTCATAATAAATGAAAATCTCACATGGAAAGATCATATAAATAAAATTGCAAACAAAATAACAAGAAGTATAGGAGTTCTGAACAGGCTAAAACACTTTCTACCGATGAAAATCAAATTAATGCTGTATAACTCCCTAATACTTTCCCACCTCAACTTTGGAATACTTCTATGGGGCTACACATGTGATCGGATTTTTAAACTACAAAAGAAGGCTGTCAGATTAATAAACTGCAGCAAATACAATGCACATACTGAACCACTGTTCAAGCAAAATAACTTACTTAAAGTTGAAGACATTTTGAATGTTCAGAAGTTAAAGTTCTATTATAAATTTAGACACAACAAATTACCATACTATCTACAGAGTCTGCCTCTTTATTCAAACACTAGGGTACATCGCCATGCAACTCGTTCTCAAAACAAGATACACATATTAGCATCAAATCATAAGTTTGCTCAATATTGCATCAGATATGACTTACCCAAATATGTAAATAGTGTGTCAAAGACAGTAATTGACAAAATTGACTCTCATAGTATTCAGGGTTTCTCTAACTATGCAAAGAGATACTTCTTAACAAATTATAGGGAATCATGCACCTTAGACAACTGTTATATCTGCAATAAAAATAAGTAGATATGCTAAATTTAATTCATGCATACAAAACCCTTGCATGCTTGATCTGATAAAATGTTAGTAGTGACAAGCCCAGTACTACAGTTATAGTTTTCTGTTTTGATACTACAGCTAGTTTCAATGGTACATGTTAATGTAATTAGAATGATTGTTATTAAATGTTTCTATTTAGATCTCGGTTAGGTTAGGTGGTCTTCATGGCAGCGGCAACTAATTTGCCTTTTATGAGGATCTCCTTGGTCCAAACTATTATATGTGATTTGTTATTGTGATGTTTGATGATAGATGTATAAATTGGACTTAAATAAATGATTTCTGAAGTTCTGAAGTTCAACGATTTCCGATAGCGCCTGAGCGATATTAGGGCAACTTATGTAATCGAGCGTGAAAAGGCACATCTTTGCATAAAGTTGTGCTAAAAAGATCGTTCATATACCAAATTAAATGTTTTTAAAAGAAGAAAAAAGATAATATTTCATTTTGTATGTTTTTTTTTGTTTGATTTAATTTTTGATTTGTTTGTTGTAATTTTTGTTCTGTTTATTTTAATTTTTGTTCTGTTTGTTGACAGTTTTGGTTAGTTGGTTAATTTTTTTCTCATCCGTGTTACATGTGGATTACCACTTTTTCTTGTTTAAATATTCTGTGATGTCAGGAATGTTTAAATTTTATATTAATGTTAGACATTATGAATAATGTTTGTACCATTTTAGGCACTAAATTGACCTTAGTGGTAAATGTACTTTAAAACCACCATTCACATCTGGACAATCTCGAGTAACAGCAATCTTCTCACAGGATATGCATCAACTTGCATTCTGAAATGTCCATTTGACGGGGAATTGCGTTTGCAAAAAGACCAACAACTACTTTTTGATAAATTGAATATCCTATATACAAAGAACCTCAGATTTGTGGAACATCAGGCTAATAGAACCTCAGGCCTGCAGAACCTCAGGCTTGTAGAACTTCAGGCCTATAGAACCTCAGGCTTGTAGAACCTCAGGCTTGTAGAACCTCAGACTTGTAGAACCTCAGACTTGTAGAACCTCAGACCTGTAGAACTTCAGGCTAGTAGAACCTCAGGCCTGTAGAACTCTAGACCTGTAGAACCTCAGGCTAGTAGAACCTCAGGCTTGTAGAACCTCAGGCCTGTAGAAACTCAGACCTGTAGAACCTCAGGCCTGTAGAACCTCAGGCCTGTAGAACATCAGGCTTGTCGACCTCAGGCCTATAGAACCTCAGGCTTGTCGACCTCAGGCCTGTAGAACCCCAGACCTGTAGAATCTCAGGCCTATAGAACCTCAGGCCTGTAGAACCTCAGGCCTGTTGAACATCAGGCTTGTCGACCTCAGGCCTATAGAACCTCAGGCTTGTCGACCTCAGGCCTGTAGAACCCCAGACCTGTAGAACCTCAGGCCTGTAGAACCTTAGGCCTGTAGAACCTCAGGGTTGTAGAACCTCAGGCCTGTAGAACCCCAGGCCTGTAGAACCTCAGACTTGTAGAACCTCAGGCTTGTAGAACCTCAGGCTTGTAGAACCTCAGGCCTGTAGAACCTCAGGCTAGTAGAACCTCAGGCCTGTAGAACCTCAGGCCTGTAGAACCTCAGGCTAGTAGAACCTCAGGCCTGTAGAACCCCAGGCCTGTAGAACCTCAGACTTGTAGAACCTCAGGCTTGTAGAACCTCAGGCTAGTAGAACCTCAGGCCTGTAGAACCTCAGGCTTGTATAACCTCAGGCTAGTAGAACCTCAGGCCTGTAGAACCCCAGGCCTGTAGAACCTCAGGCCTGTAGAACCTCAGGCTTGTAGAACCTCAGGCCTGTAGAACCTCAGACCTGTAGAACCTCAGGCCTGTAGAACCTCAGGCTAGTAGAACCTCAGGCTTGTAGAAGCTCAGGCCTATAGAACCTCAGGCCTGTAGAACCTCAGGCCTGTAGAACCTCAGGCTTGTAGAACCTCAGGCCTGTAGAACCTCAGGCCTGTAGAACCTCAGACCTATAGAACCTCAGGCCTGTAGAACCTCAGGCTAGTAGAACCTCAGGCTTGTAGAAGCTCAGGCCTATAGAACCTCAGACCTGTAGAACCTCAGGCCTGTAGAACCTCAGGCTTGTAGAACCTCAGGCTAGTAGAACCTCAGGCCTATAGAACCTCAGGCCTGTAGAACCTCAGACCTATAGAACCTCAGGCTTGTAGAACCTCAGGCTTGTAGAACCTCAGGCTTGTAGAACCTCAGGCCTGTAGAACCTCAGGCTAGTAGAACCTCAGGCCTGTAGAACCCCAGGCCTGTAGAACCTCAGGCCTGTAGAACCTTAGGCTTGTAGAACATCAGACTTGTAGAACCTCAGACTTGTAGAACCTCAGGCCTGTAGAACCTCAGGCCTGTAGAACCTCAGGCTAGTAGAACCTCAGGCCTGTAGAACCTCAGGCTTGTAGAACCTCAGGCTTGTAGATCCTCAGGCCTGTAGAACCTCAGACCTATAGAACCTCAGGCTTGTAGAACCTCAGGCTAGTAGAACCTCAGACCTGTAGAACCTCAGGCCTGTAGAACCTCAGGCTTGTAGAACCTCAGGCCTGTAGAACCTCAGGCCTGTAGAACCTCAGACCTATAGAACCTCAGGCCTGTAGAACCTCAGGCTAGTAGAACCTCAGGCTTGTAGAACCTCAGGCCTGTGGAACCTCAGGCTTGTAGAACCTCAGGCTAGTAGAACCTCAGGCCTATAGAACCTCAGGCCTGTAGAACCTCAGACCTATAGAACCTCAGGCTTGTAGAACCTCAGGCTTGTAGAACCTCAGGCTTGTAGAACCTCAGGCCTGTAGAACCTCAGGCTAGTAGAACCTCAGGCCTGTAGAACCCAAGGCCTGTAGAACCTCAGGCCTGTAGAACCTTAGGCTTGTAGAACATCAGACTTGTAGAACCTCAGACTTGTAGAACCTCAGGCCTGTAGAACCTCAGGCCTGTAGAACCTCAGGCTAGTAGAACTTCAGGCCTGTAGAACCTCAGGCTTGTAGAACCTCAGGCTTGTAGATCCTCAGGCCTGTAGAACCTCAGACCTATAGAACCTCAGGCTTGTAGAACCTCAGGCTAGTAGAACCTCAGACCTGTAGAACCTCAGACCTATAGAACCTCAGACTTGTAGAACCTCAGACCTGTAGAACCTCAGACTTGTAGAACCTCAGGCTAGTAGAACCTCAGGCCTGTAGAACCTCAGACCTATAGAACCTCAGGCTTGTAGAACCTCAGGCTAGTAGAACCTCAGACCTGTAGAACCTCAGACCAGTAGAACCTCAGACTTGTAGAACCTCAGGCCTGTAGAACCTCAGGCCTGTAGAACCTCAGACCTATAGAACCTCAGGCCTGTAGAACCTCAGACTTGTAGAACCTCAGGCCTGTAGAACCTCAGGCTAGTAGAACCTCAGGCCTGTAGAACCTCAGGCTTGTAGAACCTCAGACTTGTAGAACCTCAGGCCTGTAGAACCTCAGGCCTGTAGAACCTCAGGCCTGTAGAACCTCAGACTTGTAGAACCTCAGGCCTGTAGAACCTCAGGCCTGTAGAACCTCAGGCCTGTAGAACCTCAGGCTTGTAGAACCTCAGACTTGTAGAACCTCAGACTTGTAGAACCTCAGACTTGTAGAACCTCAGGCTTGTAGAACCTCAGACTTGTAGAACCTCAGACTTGTAGAACCTCAGACTTGTAGAACCTCAGGCTTGTAGAACCTCAGGCCTGTAGAACCTCAGGCCTGTAGAACCTCAGGCTAGTAGAACCTCAGGCTTGTAGAACCTCAGACTTGTAGAACCTCAGGCCTGTAGAACCTCAGACTTGTAGAACCTCAGACTTGTAGAACCTCAGACTTGTAGAACCTCAGACTTGTAGATTCAAATTAATTTCCACCGCTCCGCTTGTGTTTCAAAATTGGTACAATTATATCTCAACAAGAAGTATTTATAGAAATTATTCAACAGTTGCTTATAGAGTAAAACGCCATTGATGTGCAGTAAAATGTGTCGCATCTTAATTATCCTCTGATGGCACTTGTGAACCGTATTAATGTAACCCAGCAACATATCTATATAATGTAACCTGGCAACATTTCTACATAATGTAACCCAGCAACATATGGCAACACTCTGTGGTAATGTAACCCAGCAACATATCTGTACAATGAAATTATAAGAACAAAACATATGATTAAGTCATTCATTAAAGTCTCAACACAGACAGGGCTTCCACAGGATAACCATTTACATGTATACCATACACGAGAAAACACATACAGATTCTAAGAATCATAAACATAGACTATAATAATCATACAATCATAAGGAGCCGTGATAAAGGATAATGAATGATGAAAATATTAGGTTCAGGTGTATATTTCAAATCCAACTATATAAACATGTACATAATAACATCATTGATTTTTCAGCAAGGGAAGTGTGCAACTCGATCCTATCTTCTGTGGTTTATCAGGTCAAGGAATCCAGCTCTCAAAACGGATGTTCTTCAATCCTACTACAGGGACGATATCAATTACTTCGTTGATGATGAAACACCATCAGAAATAATCGATGAGAGAGACTATAATGACACTTTCAAAGAGAGATATAACTGAACAGGTTTTGATATAACTTATGATAATAGACACCTTATAATGCTTTAGTTGCTTTATCGTGTCTACCCACTTCTTATGAAGAGAGATGATAAATATCACATATCAAGGTAGACATTTGCTACAATATAGAATTAATGAAATATACATTTTTGTTTTTCAAAGTGGAATGTTATGTTGTGTATTATTTGTTTTCACCACAGTAAAATGCCAATAATATTAATTAATGGCATACATGAGCTCCAAAAACTCAGAAAATAAAAATAACGGATTACAAAGGTGATTTGTACCACCATTATATATTACATGTTATTATGTATATTTGATATATTACGTGTTATATTGTATATTTGATATGTTACATGTTATAGATACCGCCCCACTCGCACAGTTGGTAGAGTGTAGGATCTGTGCCTTTGTTGGTTAAATAAGTGGAGGGCGGGAGGTGGTGGGTTCGACTCCCACTGCCGGCAGTGTTACTTTCACACTGGGTAAAAGGCTCGAAAGTCGACCTGATATGGCCATTGTTGCTGAAAGGGTCGTAAAAACACCATTTACATGTTATAGTATATTTGATATATTACATCTTATTTACAATATGACCTCTTTACCATTAACATTGGAAACTTGAACAACAACTAAAACAACAACGGTAAAAGGAAATGTCTGAACTGAGTAACGATTTTGTAAAGATGAAGGCAGAAAATAAGATTATGAAAGAGACGATTATAAAAAGGTCCAGGAGAGGAGGAAAAATTTAATATTGAATTGATGTGATGAGCATAGGGATGACACAAAAGCTGACTATCTGAACAAAGTTTATACTGTTTTGGGCATAACAGCCTGGAAAATGCAAAGGAAATTAGAAAGGACCTGACATCACTTATACAATTTTCATGTTTTTGTCTAGATATGTTTACATAATGTCTACTGGTGTGGTCCATTGGGATGTAGATCTGAGAATCATCAGCATATATATGATGGCTCAGCCCATACTTTGCAAGGATGTCGGCAAGGGAGGAGATGTATATTGTAAATAGGATGGTTCCCGAGACAGATCCCTGGGGAGGTTTTCAAGCAATTCTTCCTTTTTCCATGCATAATATAAATGTTTATACCCCAAACTTTGCTATTAAAAGTTATTACCCATCATATGTCTGTTCCATTTGAAAGTGGATGACTCTTCTGCTAAAATCCAAATCATTCATTGGACATTATGTCAACAAACTTTGTTTAGCAGACCAGTGATCTTATGCAAACACCTGCTTAGTAAAGTTTTACTAACAATGGTCACCTGTAGATTAGGACAATGGAGTGATTTGGCTCACAGAGCCCTGTTGTCCATTAATGTTTGCCCAATGGTATAGGCCTAACACCCGACAGACCACATTAGAGATCACATGCTTGTATACATGTGGCCACCTAGTGGTCAAAGGAGTACAGGCAGTATTTGGCACTTTAAGATTGGATAATTTTAGTGATATAACTTGCTTGTATCACAATATCATGGCCCTGTGACTTTTGTGGTTTCATGAATGCGTTAATGATAATTATTATTGTTATAATTAGTACTACTGACATCTTGTTATCTAGATCTCACAGTAAATCATTTTGCAACACAGTCTCATTCATTTTGCAACACAGTCTCGTTTTGGAACACAGTCTCAGTGCTTTGATATTCCTGAAATGCAGAAATTTGTCAGAAAGACCATTATGCTCAAGATGTGGAACCAATTGGTTGGCAATTTCCCTTTCAGTGAGCTCGGAGAAATAAATTAAGTTAGAGATGGATCTATATTCTTATTTTAAAAATTCTTGACGAAGCTTTTTCACATGACACATGACTTCTTTTCTGCCTTCCTCACAAACCTTAGCACACCATCAGTAGCAAAGGTGTGAACCTCTCTAGCGGTGGTGACATCAGGCAACATGATGTTTTGATCATGCACCATGACAATTTGGTCAGGCAATATGACAACCTGGTCAGGAAGCCAGGTGATTTAATCATGCAACATGACAATTTGGTCAGCCTACATGAGGCTTTCTTCAGCTAACATGAGAATTTAAGCAGGCAACATGACATTCGGCAGGCAACATGATGATTTGATCAGGCAACTTTATGATTTGATTAGATAACATGGGATTTGATCAGGAAACGAAAATTTTGTCCAAAAACATGGCAACATTGTTTTTGATCAGGATATTGACATTTGTTCAGTTTGTTTGTTTGTTTGTTTGGGGTTTTACATCACTTTCAACTTTGTTTAAGTCATTTCGTGATGAGACCTACTTGTAGCAGATATAGTGCTGCCTCACGGAATTGTCATGTCGCAGGTCCTTGACATGACAACCCACCTGGTCACAGATTAATAACGAAAGCAGGTTAACCCTTTGGCATATGCCTCAGCTGATATCTTGGCATGGCTGGGGATCAAACTCAACCTTTGGATCACCACAGAGGAACTGGTGTCCATGGGCTGGCGCTCTAACAAACTGCGCCATGGCCCATGGCCTTTTAACAATTTAAAAACACCACAAAAAAAACACAAAAAATAAACGAATACACAATGATTATCATAATAACACACCAACAACAATGGAGGAAACAGACAGCACTTTTCTTTTAATAAACAAAGAAGCAGATATCAACTTTCCTGATTAAACCTATCGATTTGACTGAAACAATATGTTGCATATGAGCATATAAATAAAATAAATATCAGAAGTGGAAAGAATGTTAAGTTGGCGCTGCATCCTATTGTATCTGATATCAAATGTTCAATAAAAGAATACATGAAAACAGATGGTTTGATTTCAGTCATCTAACACACATTTTTAAAAATAAAATAAATATTTTGTTTAATAAACATATGAAAAATGAAAATATACTTACACTTCCAATATATAATGGGCCGACAGACAGGGTGGCTCTCACTTACTGCCTAATATAACTCACTACACATACATAGACACGGGCCGATCTTAATGCTATCCAGGACCTTCAGTACACCCACACTTGAATCAGAAGGAACGAATGAAAAAAGTGAAAAGACGAAAATAATTAAACCAAAGCAAAATGCATTGAAAACTTCGGGAAAAGCTTGTAATAAGCGATCGCAAATAGTTATTGGATGATGTAATGTTCAGTCAAAAAACAGCTAAATTACTTAATACTGAATAAAAAAGTCACTTTTGTGGTGATATATCGCCCTTAGCCATCGCAATAGAATAGGTACAGCTATTCTGAGTTTTATAATGAGTTCACACAAATTGCAGCACATTATTGTACCATGAATCACGATGTCATCTTCTTAGGTGACTACAACTTTCATTTGAATAAACCAAATAAACCTGATGTCATTAAATTTAATGACATACTATCAACCTTTGAAATGACTCAATGGGTAAAGGAACCATCTCACATATTAGGAAACATGCTTGACCTAATCATGACCAACAAGGATAATAGGTCCTTAGGTAATCACCTGGTTGATGAATATATATCTGATCATAAAATAACTAAAATATGGCTGAACATCATTCCATCGAAATTACCCAAAAAACAATTAAATACCGAAACTATAAAAATTTGAAGTTAGATGCCCTCTCGAAAGACCTGAACTTATTAGTGAAAAATTCCTCTGACTGAGGTGAATTATCATTAGAAGATATGATTTATTACTTTGCCAAGCTAACGGGGATGATGGATAAACTTGCTCCATGGAAATGTGCTAAGGTGTCACAACGCAAACCAGTTCCATGGATAGAGGGAGAAATAAAAAAAGAAAGGGCTGTGAAAAGGCGCCTGGAGAGAAAAATGGATAAAACAAACTCACAAATTGATAAAGATGCATATAAGGCTCAGAGGAACAAATATAATGCGCTATTGAAAACCAAACTAAATATTATGCTAAACTAGTGGAGGAAAAAAAGAATGACCCGAAAAAATTAATTAAAATTGTCGACAAGGTTATGCATAAATCGAAAGAGATCCCCATGCCCCAATACAACTCTGTAGAAATTCTACCAGATAAATTTAATCAATTTTTATTGGGAAAATGCGTAGAGATATGGAAACAAAAACACAGAGAGGGCATCTAACTTCATTTGGCTGATTGTATGTCTATTGAATTGTGGATGTCAAAGAGATGTATTAACTTCATAAAAATGGCTCTTGAATCCAAAAATGTGGTAGTGAAAACTATAACTAATTTAGGTATGTCTGGCCTGCATTCAGTTATGGGCGGTAATCAGAGATTTTTAATGTCAAAGTATAATATGGATGTAAATGTTTTATATGATGTTTGGAGTAAAAGACGAAACTCCGAAGAACAAGACTGCAGGGTTTCTGCTCAAATCAAAGAGCTCTGCAGGTGGAGAGATGGCACACACTCGCCATTTCTTAATAGGTCAATGTGCAAGTGTATAATTGATCATTTATGTACCAATTGACCACCTTGTTTTTAACCTGTATATATAGATGTCTATTGTTTTTTATACTGTACCATATTTCAATGTGCGAATAAAGAATTTCAAACAAACAGGGCCGAAATCTGCCACTAGAGGACGCCACACCAAAGTTAAGGGAGTTGAAGGAGTTTTTGCCTCTAAGCAATGATGAAGTCAGGAAACTAATAAAGAAAAAACAGCTAAAAAGTCATGTGACCTCGATTCAATTCCCACATGGCTATTACATGACTTATTGGAGGACATACTACCAATAATCACCTCTATCATAAATAAATCTCTGTGATTCACTAGTATCCAAGGTGCCACGGGTCGTGGCACAGTTGGTTAGAGTTAGAAATGACTGAAATAATGTTGGAAGTGATGTTAAACCCCAAACAAACTAGAAAATAGCAATCATAAATCTATTACTGAAGAAACTTGGGCTGGAGCTGATTTAGAGTAATTACCGACCAGCATCCAACCAGACATACATCTCAAAATTGACGGAAAGGGTAGTAGCCAACCAATTAGTACCATAATTAGTCAAAAACAACCTTACTGACAAGTTTCAATCTGCATATAAAGAACATCATATTACAGAAATAGCATTACTTAGAGTACAAAATGATTTCCTAAGGGATATTGACAACAAAAAATCAGTCATTCTATTGTTACTAGACCTCTCACCGGCTTTTGACATCATTGACCATCAAATACTCTTGAATAGATTGGAAACAAAATGTAATGTGAGGGGCGAGGCTTTAGCCTGGATACGTTCTTACCTGCAATCTAGAAAACAATTTGTTAAAGTGGGCACCCATAGATTCAAACTTAAGGAAATTAAGTTTGGAGTCCCACAAGGATCGGTCCTTAGACCAATTCTTTTCACCATTTACATGTCTCCGTTATGAGATATCCTAAACAAATATGGACTGAATTATTTATGCTGATGACACCCAGATTTACATCCCCATTTTGGAGCAAGAATCAGATATTAGCAAAAGGAAATTTGAGAAATGTATAGATGAAATCATAAATTTTCTAATCTCAAATAAAATGAAAATAAATGATGGAAAAACTAAAATGCTGACAGACTAGGTAAAAGGGAATTTTCTGACAGTGACAGAGTTGGAAATACAAACAAAGGAAAGAGTCATTGATCTAGGAATAACACTAGACACTAGAATGGATTTTGAACGCACAAGTCAAAAAGATATGTAAAAAGGGATATTATCATATCAGCAATATTGCATCAATTAGACAGAGTCTAGACAAAAAACAGTAATAACACTTACCCATGCTTTTGTCACCTCCACACTGGACTATGGAAATAGGCTTCTTGCGGGCCTTCCTAAATCTGCCATCAAGAAGCTACAAATTTCAGCGGCATGCATAGTAGGAAAGATATGCAAATTTGATCATATATCAGAAAATTTAAAAGAACTTACCTGGCTCCCCGTTCATGCCAGAATTGAGTTCAAAATTATCCTACTAACATGGAAGTCTTTGAATGGTAAGGCGCCACCTTACCTTCGTCACTTACTAGAAATAAAGCACGGTCACAGGGACCTCAGATCCAATGATGGCTCATTCCTGTGTGTCCCAAACACTCGTCTGAAGACAATTGGGGATAGGGCCTTCTCATCCATTGGGCCCAAACTGTGGAATGCCACTCCTAGTGATATCAAAACTAGTGCTACACTTACCTCAATTAAGAGTTAACTAAAGACTCATTTGTTCAGAAAACATGTTCTGAATGAAGCACTATGAACAGACTCGTCTGGTATCAGCGCTATAAAAGTTTTATTATCATTATTATTGTTATCAAAGCAGGGTTTATTTATCTCAGACATTCGCATAAAGTACAATGCTTTTGTTGTAACATAATCTTAAAACATTGGAATTCATATAAAAATTCCAAACAAATAATGTGTATTTACAATATGATTCATTGTGATATTCTGCATCAACAAAGGACAACGTTTGATAAATTTGCATCTGAAATATCTATATAGATTTAAACTTTTGACTCTTTTAATAGATACCTGTGTAAATTTGTAGATAAATCAAAATCTTCTACAAACCTGTAAAAAGTCGTCAATTGTTTTGTTGAAATAAAGAAATATCTACTGTGTTGTGTTCTATTTATCAAAATTATACGTATCAAACAATACCAACCCAAACTCCCTAACTATTGAAACCAAACTGAAATCTATCAATATACACTAATTCAGCAAATCATATATAACATACAATATCAGCCCAAACCGCCCCCTATCGAAATCTAACTCAAATCTCAATCAATAAACCAATTCAGTAGAAATCATATTCATCTATCATACAACCATTCACAAATTCGAATCACACAACATCCCATAAAACTACACAATTGTGAAACCAAATGCCAATCTTCCAAACCCGACCAATCCCAAATTCAGCAAAATAACATTCCCAAAACTACACAGTTCTGAAACTAAACTCCATTCTTCCAAGCGAAATTATGCCATTTTTTTACAGAGTATTTGCTAACTAATAATATATACATGAACAATGTTCACATATTCTTACATTCTTTGGCATGTTAGTAATATATATTTGTCAGTTATCTGACATTGCATCTTAAAGTATGAAATTGTTGGTGTTCGGTGACATAGAAAGTCAGTATAAAGTACAATGCTTTTGTTGTAACATAATCTTAAAACATTGGAATTCATATAAAAATTCCAAACAAATAATGTGTATTTACAATATGATTCATTGTGATATTCTGCATCAACAAAGGACAACGTTTGATAAATTTGCATCTGAAATATCTATATAGATTTAAACTTTTGACTCTTTTAATAGATACCTGTGTAAATTTGTAGATAAATCAAAATCTTCTACAAACCTGTAAAAAGTCGTCAATTGTTTTGTTGAAATAAAGAAATATCTTCTGTGTTGTGTTCTATTTATCAAAATTATACGTATCAAACAATACCAACCCAAACTCCCTAACTATTGAAACCAAACTGAAATCTATCAATATACACTAATTCAGCAAATCATATATAACATACAATATCAGCCCAAACCGCCCCCTATCGAAATCTAACTCAAATCTCAATCAATAAACCAATTCAGTAGAAATCATATTCATCTATCATACAACCATTCACAAATTCGAATCACACAACATCCCATAAAACTACACAATTGTGAAACCAAATGCCAATCTTCCAAACCCGACCAATCCCAAATTCAGCAAAATAACATTCCCAAAACTACACAGTTCTGAAACTAAACTCCATTCTTCCAAGCGAAATTATGCCATTTTTTTACAGAGTATTTGCTAACTAATAATATATACATGAACAATGTTCACATATTCTTACATTCTTTGGCATGTTAGTAATATATATTTGTCAGTTATCTGACATTGCATCTTAAAGTATGAAATTGTTGGTGTTCGGTGACATAGAAAGTCAGTCTGTCGTGGTGATGAATGGACAATTACATATCCAACTGATGTGTATCGTCTGGCCCCTTTAATGCCAAGTAATGCATAACACCGTGCATAATAACACTGTGCGAATATCCTGATATAAGCACACTGTTTATTAATGTAAAGCACCAGGAAAATATACCAATACAGTGCCATACTTTAAAAAAACTGACAGCAGTATATATACAACTTACATAAAATGTACTCTCCTGTTTATGCATGGATAAGCTTGTTTACTTCAAAAAACATTTTACTGATAGCTGATATTTAATGGCTATAAATTCAACTGATATACATGTATAAACAGATAAACACGCATAAACTTGAACAGTTTATATGGAGAACATTTGCTAACTAACATACATGCCAGGTTATATGTAAGGTTATATGACCTATCCTTCAATGTAGATATCAGTTTACATGATATATAGAAAACCTTTCCTCCACTGAATATGTCAGTTTAAGAGATTTATAGAGGGCTTAATTATACTGTTTAAATAATATTTTTCACCTGTGGGTTCGGGGATTAAAGAATAGCCCCACTGCCCCCCAGCATGTCGTAAAAGGCGACTAAAGGGGCATCCTGTTGGCTGTGGGTTGTGACCTGTGCCGGGGAGGATATGGAATCTTGAAAGGCTGAGCACTGAGCTGGTTTGGCAGTAATACCGTTCCAGTTGCAGCATGCCTGTCTCGGATCCAGATGTTCACCAGAAGTGCAGATCAGATTAGGCCCAGGTCTGATTAAAGTGGCTTGTGGTATATTCTGGCTATTTTATTTTTATTAATGAAAATGTCAATGTTTGAAATTTAGGAATAATTGTTAAATGTTTGATACTTAAATAATTGCTGAAAGGAGATTACTGCTGATTGGGTCAATCAAGGGATAAAGATAAAATCGGAAAGGGTGGAGTTTTTATTCTTAGTGTATGTCATGTCATGTATCCTCATGGCTTGGAGTTACCGGCCCAGAAAGGTGTCCCCTTGTTGGGCTCCGTGGTGGGTAGGGGACTTAGCTGATGAAATATAAATAAAACACACATGGCGCAAAACAAAAATGACCAAGGAATGACATAGACAGTGACGATGATTAAAAAAAAATAGAAAAATGGCCAAGATTTTTAATTGCGGAATGTTCCAATGCTGAACATGCCCTGGCAAAAATGTCCCCCTTTGCAATTGCAAAGGGGATACAAGGCATTGCCGGGGTACCAAAAAACTGTTAAAAAGACGGGAAATAAATTATTGATTGAGGTTGAGCGCGAAAGCCATGCGGACAATCTACTACGATGCCGAATGTTGGCCACAGTTCCTGTTATTATAACGGCTCACAAAACTCTTAACAATAAAAAAGGAGTAATCAGATGCCCAGATTTAAGAGGAGGAGATAGTGGATAAGCTCAAAGACCAGGATGTTGAGCAATGTAAACGGATATTTGTAAAAAAGGATGGGATGTCAAAATTTGAAGCAGCGCAGCTCCCAACATCTATTAAAGTTGGATATTTGAACGTTAGAGTTGATGTATTTATTCCAAACCCTCTGCGCTGCTTAAAGTGTCAGAGGTATGGGCATGGATCTGATCGATGTAAAGGTGATGTAACATGTCCAAAATGTACCGCTCAGCACAATGGAGACGATTGTTCTTCAAATATGATAAAATGTGTCAATTGCCAAGGAAATCATCCATCGTATTCACAGAATTGTCCTTCCTTTTTAAAAGAGAAGGAAATTCAGTGAATACGACACACTGAAAATATACCTCTTCCAGAGGCACGGAAACGAGTAGAAAGTTTGAACACAACAAAGACATCTTATGCCAGCTCTGTAAAACCTAAAGAAACAAAATCAATAGCAATTCAGACCGAAATTACATGGCCAATCACTGACAAAAATTATTCCTTTTTTTACAAAATCTTCTAAATCTTCAGCAACATCTACTCAGACTCAGACACCCACTATCCCAGTAGTAACTCAACCAACAACAACATCCACTAGACCCTCTTCACAATCTCCTTCTACATCATCCAATAATAAAAGTATCAATAGTAATAGACCAGTACACAAATCAGACAAAAAAGAAATAAAAGAACAAGTTAAAAGTGAAATAAATAGAACTAAATCCTTAGAAAGGATGGACACAGGTGATCCTCCGGATATGTTTTTTACACCTGTGCACTCGAAGCATAATCGTAAAATTAACAAGTGATTATGTTAGATCATATATTTTTTCTCATTATTCTTAATATGGCTATCGGCAATATCATACAATGGAATTGTAGAGGATTTGAGGCAAACAGGCCAGACCTGGAGTTATTAGCCCAAAAATATAATGCATCTGTTATTTGTTTACAGGAAACTAATTTTAAAGATAAGTCAACGACATTTAAGGGATATGTACCTTATAATAAAGTTGGTTCAATAGATGCAATGGACCGAGCACATGCGGAGTTTCTGTTTTTGTTAAATCCTGTATACCCCAGAGTAAAATAACTTTATATACTAATTTACAAGCTTCTGCAGTCAGGGTTACCCTGCACAATACATTAACTATATGTTCAATATATCTACCACCTAGTGAGCCAGTTACATATATGTTAGTTGGTGAATTTAATGCACACAACTATCTTTGAGTTGGCAGAAATACTGATGCCAAAGGACGTATAATAGAAGATTTTTTAAATAATAGTTTGTGCCTTTGGAATGACGATTCTCCGACATATTTACATCCTGCTACAGGCTCTTTAACATCAATAGATCTCTCCATGTGCACTCCAAATTTATTTTTAGACTATTCCTGGGAAGTAGAGCAAGATCAATGGGGTAGTGATCATTACCCCATTATTTTAAATAACCATTTTCCTCCACCAGACGAACGAATCCCCAAGTGGAAATTTCATAAAGCTGATTGGGCAAAATTTCAAACATCCTGTTTTAATAAAAAAACTCCAGAAATTTTTAACAATGTAGATGATCCTCTTCAAATTTTTACAGATACATTGTATGATATTGCTGATGGGTGTATTCCCAAATCAAAGCCAAATTCTAAAATTATAGAAAAACCCTGGTTTAATGATGAGTGCAAAAAAGCTGTTAAGGAGCACAAAAAGGCTCTGAAAAAATTTAATCGACAGCCAACTCAATATAATTTGCACCAGTTGCGTATAAAAAGAGCTAAAGCCTGTTATATTATTAAAATAACCGTTCACCCATTAAGAAATGCTGGAATATGGTGCGTAAAATTACTGGGAAGGGAGGTGGAGCAAGGATCAAACATCTAAATCATAATGGCCAATTAATTACAAATCCCACTGAAATAGGTAACACAATAGGTCAAACCATTTCCAAGAATTCCTCATCTGATAATTATTCTACAAAATTCCAACAGATAAAAAATAGAAAAGAAAGAAACCAACTAAATTTCATATCTAATAACTTGGAACATTATAATAAATCATTCACAATATCAGATTTAAAATTTGCTTTAGATAAATCCCATGATACCGCTCCTGGACCTGATCATATACACTATAAAATCCTCAAACACCTCCCTGACCAATCACTTGGGCATCTTTTGGATATTTTTAATAATATTTGGGAAAGTGGTAATTTTCCTCCTTCATGGAGTGAAGCCACTATCATTCCTATTCCCAAACCTGTCAAAGGCTCATCAGATTCAAATAACTATCGCCCCATTGCGTTAACAAGTTGTATTTGTAAATCAATGCAACGAATGATTAACAAACGTTTAGAAACTGCGGCTTATATTTCTGTTGCACAGAGTGGCTTTAGAAAAACGCGAAGTACTATTGACCATCTGGTGTGTTTAGAAACATTTATACGAGAGGGTTTTATAAAGGGCGAACATGTGGTTAGTATTTTTGTACGATACTACATGGAAATTTGGAATAATGAACGATTTATATGATATGGGATTAAGGGGTCGTTTACCCTTTTTATTCAAATTTTTTTGACAAATAGACAATTTAGGGTCCGAGTTGGTTCATCACTTTCTGATGCATTTGATCAGGAATTGGGTGTTCCACAGGGTAGTATATTATCTGTAACCCTATTTATTATAAAAATCAACAGCATAGTAAATTGTGTAAGACCTGGTACAGATTGTTCATTATTTGTTGATGATTTTAATTTATGTTACAGGTCCACAAGCATGCATACTATAGAAAAACAGCTCCAACAACATCTTAATAGAATACAAGAATGGGCTGATCATAACAGATTTAAATTTTCTTTAAAGAAAACTATGTGTATGCACTTTTGTAAAAAATGGAAGGTTCACCCAGATCTTGATCTTTATTTAGGCCAAACTCGGATACCTGTTGTTGAAGAAACCAAGTTTCTTGGACTTATTTTTGACAGAAAATTATCTTTTATTCCCCACATTAAATATGTGAAGAAGAAATGCCAGAAGGCATTAGATTTATTACGGATTCTTGCCCATACCGATTGGGGAGGGGACCGTAATATTTTATTGCAATTGTACAGAGCATTGGTACGTTCTAAGCTTAATTATGGGTGTATGGTATATGGATCAGCACGTCCATCTTATATTAAAATGCTTGATCCTATACAAAACCAAGGTCTAAGATTATGCCTTGGTGCATTTCGTACATCTCCTGCAGATAGCCTGGCAGTTGAGGCAGATGAACTGCCTCTTGATTTAAGAAGAGAAAAACTTGCCCTTCAGTATGCTGCAAAAAGTGCTGCTTGTCCAAACAATCCTGCACATGATATTATATTCAATTCAAATTATGTTGATCTTTTTGAAAATAAACCAAATACAATACCGACTATTGGCATTCGCATCAAAGAATCTTTACAATCTTTAAATATAAATCCAAATCAAATAGCTAAATTCCAATATCCAGAAACACCTCCATGGACATATGAATCTTTAAATATTAATGTAGCCATGTCAGAATTAAAGAAATACTCAACCGATCCATCCCTTTATATAAATAGATACAAAGAAATAAAATCTGTTTTCACTGGATATCAGTGTATTTACCCAGATGGATCATTTGATGATGACAAAGCTGCTTTTCTGATGATGACAAGGCTGCTTTTCTGATTCTTTTCTGATTCTTTGTCTTGTTTACAAGCATTGAAAGCAAAGGATTTGAAAAATCATAGACTTGGTACTGAGGAAAATAAGGAAATTTGTTTTCATTGGATTCCCAGCCACATTGGAATCCTTGGAAATGAGGCTGCTGACTAAGCTGCCAAAGCAGCATTGGATAAGCGCCCAATAAATATGCTTTTACCTTATACAGAGTTTAAGAAATAAATTACTGTTTTTGACGTTCTAAATGGTAATTGCCCTGGAATGAAGCTATTTTTAATAAATTACACGAAATTAAGCCTATTTTAGGTAAAACCAAAGGTGCTATTAGAATTAACCGAAGAGAAGAATCAGTTATAACTCGTATAAGAATTGGACATAGTTGTTTTACACACTGCTATCTTCTTAAAGGCAAAGATCAGTCTCAGTGTATTGCACGTCAAAGAGCTTTGACTGTTAAACATATTTTAATTTGGTGTATCGATTTTAATATAATTAGGACCCAATATTTTAATGGGCAAGATTTACATACTTTATTTGATACAGTAGATACATCTGTGATAGTATCGTTTTAAGCCAAATAGGACTTTATAACCAATTTTAACGGTGGAGCTCTTGTTTACTAAGGTCATATGCCTATTTATCAAGAACCGCGAAACATTAAATGGAATTTAAAGTCTTTTAAATTGAATTTATTTATACAAATTTGTTCATTAGGTCATTGACCTATTTATCAAGAACCACATAACATCAAATGGTATTTTAAGTCTTTTTGATAATTTATATATATTTATTATATACTTTGCTGAAATCTTGAAAATTGATCCTGTTAAAATTCTCTGATATAAGGATTGTTTATATAGTATATCAATGTTACACATTTTTATCTAGTCAAAACGTTTATGTTTTTACCATTTTTAGGCACTGAAAAGCCTTAGTGGTTGATGTGCCTTTAAGTCATTACTCATTCATTAAATGATATCTATGGACCCTATCCTCCCATTTTATAAACCAATTTATATGATATTTTCAGGACCTATCTTCCACTGTATATGCTAGGTTATATGATATATACAGGACCTATCACCCACCCGTATATACCAGTTTATGGGATATTTACAGGACCTATCCCCCCCACTGTATATGCCATTTTATGTGATATTTACAGGACCTATCTTCCACTGTATATGTAAGTTTATTCTACCTTTAAAAGAACCTTTTTATCTATTATTGGCCTTTTCTGGAAACATACAGTCCTGAAATCTTAAAAAGCAGGACTAATTTTAGTACATATATATCCTTGAAAGGTGTGTGACCTCTTTCGGTTTTGAAAACTGGCAAAAGGTCATTGAGAACTGGTAAAAGGTCATTGACCTTTTTTATTGACAAGTCCTGAAAGAAAAAAATAAAAGGGACATTTCTTTTAATTGCATGTGATATGTTTTATCAGGTTCCTGGTATGAACGGTGCACAGCCTGGTAGCTTGGTAAAAGGTCATTGACATTGCCTTGAAACTAGCAGCCCTGAAATGAAAGAAAAAAACTGGTAGATTATAGTGCATTTATCCTTGATTGGATGTCTGCTTGTTCAAACATTGTCAAAATCCTGATGCTGAAAATACCAAGTAGATGGCATTTTGGTTAGGATAAAGTCTGAAAATATATCCTACATAACAGTTTAAATGTATTTCCTTTGTAAAAACCTGCAACAGAGTGAGGCATGTGTCAGCCTGTTGCTGGATGGTGGTTAGGTTAGCATCCTGTGTAAACATCAGATGTTGGGTGAGCCAATGTCCTTTCAGCCTAGGACATAAAGGAAGACTAGCTGTTTTCCCACCACTTTGCCTCTCACCCTAGCTGGTTCTTCTAGGTCACTGCACTAAGGGGTATTTGACTTCAATTAATTAATTCCTGTTGAGCAAGCCAGCACACTATCATAAAGATTTGCCAAAGTGATTTTATAATTGGTCCAGGAGTCTAACTTTAGCCTCCTTGAAGTCATCCCTACAGAGTTGCCAAGTAAACTAATGATCAAGGATTATCTTGAACCTCAGCAGATTATTCAGGAGTAACAACGTGTATATCATGCTGTAATTATCTGCAGTACAAGTAAACATAGACTTGCACATTTATTACTGTATATATTGCTCATTAATTTGCGGAATTCGACCACATACAAAAAAAAAAAAAACAATTTCACAATTTCACGAGGACACATTAGACTCATATCAGAAAATATCATATTAAAATATAACAAACAAACTCAAAACCTGGTTCTCTGTACCCGTCCCTGGTCACTAACCTGAGTGATCGGAAAAACCACTGAACAAGAAATCATACTTGGTTTCAATCTTGAAATTATTATATCATATCACCAAACCTATAACCCTCTGTACTCGTCCCTTATTTGTGGACAATCGGAAGGCAAATTGTTTCTCTCTTCACATGAAATCAGTTTTAAGGAAAATAAATATTCTTTAAGGAACAAGACAACATTCCTTAAAAAATATATTCATATAAGAAATTATCATATTAAAATTTAACAAACAAATTCAAATCCTGGTTCTCTGTACCCGTCCCTGGTCACTAAGCTGGGCGATCGGATAAACCACTGACCAAGAATTACAATCTTAAAAATATAATATCATATCATATAATATCATATCATCAAACCTATAACCCTCTATACCTATCCCTTTATTTGTGGACAATCGGAAGGCAATCTAATTCACTCTTCATGTGTAATCAGTTGAAAGAAAAAATAAATATTCTTTATGGAACAAGATATCATTCCTTAAAAATAGACATATAACTCATAATCATAATTTGAAAATATGAATAGAAATAACACCATCTTTAATAATGATTTGTTTCAGTTATTCAAGAACTTGTGAAAGAAAAGGATGAGAAGGTGAGAGCCCTTGCTAACATTGATCTCAAATTCAAACATGAGTCCGCCAGGGCCAGAAGGGTTGAAACAAACATTGATGAACTAGATAAGTAAGGTCTTTGAGGGAAGTAACGCTCACATAGCAAACCTGGAGGAAAGGTTTAACGATTATGCAAGGAAGCTTAGCGCCATGGCTGAAACCCCGGTGCTGGCGCCCTCTAAGAAAAAGGTTGCTACCGCTAGTAAGTCTATAAAGGTACTGGTGTTAATCAACACAACACACAGGTCCCTGTTTAAAGATGAACAGATTGAATGGGACTGTGAACTCAATGAAGATATTGAAAACATATCCGACCTTGAAAGTGCAATGAAGGTCAAAGAATTCTCTGAAACACTTCAACAACTATTTGCTATTGTGCTTTGCCTCGGCCTTCATGAGGTAGATGCTGGCCTTAATGGAAGGCCTATAGCCGGAAGGATAAAGAGATTAGCCTACTCATTTGCTAGGAAATTTAGCTGCACCATGTTCATATGTGATCTACCACCAATCTCAGTGAACTGTGTGAATGACATTCTTAATGCACACACATATTTGAATCATCACCTGGAAAAACTGAGCAATCATCACATGAAGGGGCAGTTAGTAATCATCACACAGAGGGGCAGTTAGTAATCATCACATGGAGGTTCAGTTAGTAATCATCACACGGAGGGGCAGTTAGTAATCATCAAACGGAAGGGCAGTTAGTAATCATCACACGGAGGGGCAGTTAGTAATCATCACATTGAGGGGCATTTAGTAATCATCGCACGGAAGGGCAGTTAGTAATCATCATACGGAGGGGCAGTTAGTAATCATCACACGGAGGGGCAGTTAGTAATCATCACACGGAGGGGCAGTAAATAATCATCACATGGAGGGGCAGTTAGTAATCATCACAAGGAGGGGCAGTTAGTAATCATCACATGGAGGGGCAGTTAGTAATCATCACATGGAGGGGCAGTTATAATCATCACACGGAGGGGCAGTTAGTAATCATCACATGGAGGGGCAGTTAGTAATCATCACACGGAGGGGCAGTTAGTAATCATCACACGGAGGGGCAGTTAGTAATCATCACATGGAGGGGCAGTTAGTAATCATCACACGGAGGGGCAGTTAGTAATCATCACACGGAGGGGCAGTTAGTGATCATCACATGGAGGGGCAGTTAGTAATCATCACATGGAGGGGCAGTTAGTAATCATCACACGGAGGGGCAGTTAGTAATCATCACACGGAGGGGCAGTTAGTGATCATCACATGGAGGGGGAGTTAGTAATTATCAAAACTCTCCAGAAAATTTCTAAGGAACCCACATCATCAGTCGTCACATCAACAAATGGACGCTGCCTGGCCCTTCAAAGGTATGGATTTAAAATTTGGTGAACACTCTTCGAACACTGGAGTGATGCTGAAGATTCTGATCTTAGTGATGAGGAAGCCACGGGAAGCCAATCAGATGATGATGAACTGGAGATTGACTTCATTAATGGCAATGACCAGAATGAGGAAGTGTCCACCACCATCCCTAAAGGATCAGGGTCCAAACTGATCGGGACAGGGGGTAAGAATAGTAAGCAGATGTCAGTATCATCTAGAACCACTCTTGAAAAAGATCAATGGAGCCAGTGGTGAGGATGACAAGGTCATTATTAAGGGGACACCAGTTGGTATAGCCAAAGCCCTGGTGTCCATCAGAGAGGTCATTCATGACTTTGAGAAGGAGAGAAAGCAACCAAGGTCAAGCAAAGAAAAAGGTTACCATTTTGCCAGAGGGCAGTATCGGAATGGAGAAAACTGTTAATACTTCTACATCTACATCTATAAGTTTACTCAGCAAAACCAATTGGCATCCCGCCGAGAGTGCAAGATTGCACTAAGGAGTGCAGCTGGTACACACCAGCTGCTTGTTGCCAACCTTTATACTCTGGCAAGGGAGTTTCTGAAGGATGCTAAGCTACCTGTTTCCAATGTAGTTAAATGAGGGGGAAGGTTGTTCCAGTCCGTCACTGTCCTTGGAAAATAGCTGTATTTATAAGGGTTACAGCTTGTTGCCATTTCGATATAGCAATTTCCATGGTTTTTCCTTGTAGGAGCTGATTTCATTTTGACATGATCTGGAAGTTTCAAAGCTATTTCACCATTTATAGCCTTGTACAATAAAACCAGCCTCTGGGTCCTTCTTCTCCCTGCTAGTGAATCCCATTTTAGGTCTTCCAAGATTTTAGTTACAGTGCCTGTTTCTCTCTTCCAGTTGCCAGACACAAATCTAACAGCTCGTCTTTGAAATGATTCTATGCGGTCTATATCTTTTTTGAGGTAAGGGTCCCACACACTTGATGCATATTTTAAGTGAGGGCGCACAAGTGTATTATAGGCAGCCTCTTTGATATGTCCTGGGCACATATTGAAATTCCTTCTTACAAATCCCAGTACTTGGTTTGCTTTGCAGACAATGTTGTTAATATGTTCATCCCATTTCATATCTGTTTGGAGTTCAACTCCAAGGTAGGGATGATGTTCAACATGTTGCAAGATGTGACCATTTAATGTATATTTTCTTGAATCAAGAGCTTGGCTTTTTTCTTGCTGCTCAGGGTGTAGCATTTCTGAGCATTGGAGTCCATTTGCCACTCACTTGACCATTCCTCCAGCATATTTAGGTCCTCTTGCAGTTTCTATGCATCATCGTCATCTTCGACTATTCTATATAGGAGGCTGTCATCAGCAAAGAGCCTTATGTTTGAATATTTTAGCTTCTCTCCAATGTCATTAATATAGAGTAGAAATAATATTGGTCCAAGTACTGTACCCTGAGGCACTCCAGATTTAACATGGACAAGGTCAGATTCATCACTGTCAATAACCACCCTCTGTTCACGGTTTGTAAGCCAGTTTTTTATCCATGAACCGACCTGTCCTGAGATTCCTTAATGCCCAAGCTTCTGATTTAGACGCTCGTGACAGACTGTGTCAAAGGCTTTACTAAAATCAAGAATGGGCATGTCAACATTTTGCCCATCATTTTTAGCCTTGAGTATGTCCTCTAAGGTTGTGATTAACTGAGTTTCACACGAGTGGCCTGTCCTGAATCCATGCTGAAAATTTACCAGGATATTGTAAAGTTCGCAGTGATTCATCATATGTCTGACAATTATATGCCCCAAGATCTTACAGGGGACAGATGTCAAGGAAACTGGCCTGTAGTTTGCGGCACAACTTTTATCTCCTTTTTTAAAGACTGCAACTATATTTGCTGTGCGCCATGCTTTTGGAACTTCTCCTTTGTCAAGTGAGTCTTGGAATATTTTTTGGAGGATTGGAGCTATTTCATGTGAACATTCTTTCAAGACTCTTGTGGGTATTTGATCTGGGCCATTGGCTTTTTTGCAGTTTAGGTTAGAGAGCAATTTTTCCACACCAGCAACTGTGATGGTAATTGGCTCTATTTGCGGAGAAGTTGGATCACCTTTGTTAGGAATATTTTCCATGTTTTAAGTAGAAAAAACAGATTTGTACTGACGTGAAAGAACTTCTGCCTTGCCTTTACTGTCTTTCACTTCAATGCCATTTTCTGTTAGTGTTGGTACACCAACAGTATCTTTGCGCCTGGATCTAATATAGTTCCAGAACCTTTTTCCCATTGATGGTCTACTGAATTCAATGTCAGGTAAATCGAGTAGCCCAAGGACATATTCATTGTGGGATTCTCTCAACTTATGTTTTATGTGTTTCCTAAGGTTTCTGAATGTTCTACGATCAGAATCCTTTTTAGTTTTTTCAGCTTTGTTGTATAGTCTTTGTTTTCTTTTAATTTGCCTCTTGATTTCCTTTGTCATCCATGGCACATCCCATCTACCAGTTATTTTCTTAATAGGAATGTGTTTGTTGATGGAATCCAAAAGCTTGGCTGTGAACTTATTGTTCAGAGTTTCAACTGGGAGACTTGAATCCTTAACTTCATCTTCATAAAAGACATGCATGTCTTGTTTTATTGCATTCATATCTCCTTTTTTGTACAGCAGTACGTTTCTTGGCTTTTTCTTGGACAGTGTGGCTTTTGCATTGATTTCTGTTATCAAGACATCATGGTCACTCATGCCTGGATGGACAGATACTTTATTTACTAGGCTAGGGTTTGTTGTGCCGACCAAATCTAACCTATTGCCTCCCCTGGTTGGATGAGGATTTACTTGTGTGAGACAATGTTCATTAAAAGTATCAACCATTGCTGAATTTAGGTCGATCCCATATGCAGGGCTTGGCTTATAGGACATATTTTCCAATGTGATATCTGGTACATTGAAATCCCCTGTCAATAATATATTAGGGATATTTGTGTCAGACTGGGGAATCTTTCCAACAGATGCATTTAGTTCATGGACGTTGGATATATTTCTGTCTGTTGGCCTATAGTAACATCCTATGAACAGTGGTTTTGTTCCAGTTATGTTCAGTTTTCTCCATACAAGTTCACAGTCAGTTTTCAAACTCTCCTCCTTGGGGTCTGACAGCCACCTTATATGGATACCAATCAGTACCCAACCACCACCCTTGCATCTGTCTTCTCTCCCTATATCATAATCAGGGTGGATGACACTGTCTGCAATAGTGTGATCAATGTGGGATTCTGTTATGCATAATATATCAGGGATATTATGCTCATTTATTAGTTCATGTAGTTCCAATTGCTTTTTGGTTGAGTTTAGGCCTCTACAGTTCACTGTCATAACCTTAAGCTTTTGAATTTTTTGCTTTTTTCTACCTTGCTTTGGTCTTGTGGTGCAGGTTTTCCCTACAGATTGATCTTCTGTTCTTTCACTTGTGACACTTTCATCACTTAGTGTTTCAAAGAGATTATTTGTTTCAAATTCATTTTCAAAGAAACCATCAGAAATATTAGGAAGGCGACATTTCCAGCATTCCCATGACAGCCATCTTTGTTTATTGAATAACTCATAATCTCTATTTGTGAGCCCATCACATTTGATGTGTACGTATGTGTCACATTCATCACACTGCATGGCTCTGTGATTGTTGGCAACTGGTCGTTCACACACTCCACAGGGAAATTGGACAGGCCCTGGATGTGGGTGAACATCACCACATAATAGTAGTAGGGATATTAGGAAAAGTAGCACATAGATATTGCATCTTTTCTTTTGATTTGATTTATCCCATTAGCAGAGATTTTGTTTCCTATATATGACACTGGCTTTGTGTATAGCAATACTCAGTATTGGGTTTCTCTGAATCATACTTTGCTTCTGGATTGAGCCATTATTCAGGAAGTATGCAGTACTTCCAGGTCTGTTGGAAGTATTGTCAGGATTTACTGGGTGGGATATGCTTGCCACCCAGATGCAAACAAGGCAGCTCAAGATCAATTTTCTTTGATATTGTTTCATTGTATCGGGGTTTAATGCCACCATTGAGGTTTGCGTACAGGATTTAGTGTCCTGATAGGTTAGGTCTATCTGTGGAGATAGGATTGGTTTCAGCGGGGTTTAATGTCACCGTTGAAGTTTGCGAACAGGATTAAGTGTCCTGTTAGGTTAGGTCTATCTGTGGAGATAGGTTGGTTTCAGTGGGGTTAAATATGCCTCACACTGATGCTAGAAGGGTTAACAACAGGGTTGAATATGCCACTGCTGATACGAACAGGATTTCTGTGTCCTGTAAGCGAGTGTATCTACCTGGGTAGACAAGGTTGAATCCACCAAGGTGAAAAAGTTTTGATTGAGGATTTTTGTACCCAAACTGTGTAATACTGATCAGTGGCGATCACCAAGCGTGAGCCAGGAGCACCGAGCCTCGTATGGAGTCACACTGTTAAATCCAGTCCTCATGGCCAAGAAACACGGTCAGCAACCGCCAACAAGGATTCGTGATTACTAATTTTCTGGGTAGAATGAGACAATAAGGGTACCCGCTGCGCACAGTTTACAATTTAGCGATGAGAAAGGCGTAATTCTGGCCCCAATTTCAGTACAAAACCAAAATTATCGGGAGCCGGTAAGAAAGACGTCCGCCATTCCTCGCGCATGCGCACTATCCCTTGCACTCCAACCCAGGGGACCTCAGGGACCCCAGGGCCAGCAGAGGAAAAAATAACATAAAAACAATTACTGACATTATCACAGTGTATGGGGCAGACTATTTGATATCAAAGTTTGTGAAACATGTATGATATGGGGATTGTGTGCATGCGTGGATTTGAAAGGACGTGTTTTTATAGAGCTCCAGTAAAGCTCACTGAAAACTTCTTCTAAACATACTTCTCTATTTTTTCCTGTCTCTTTTTTCTGCTGGTAACTCCTCTCTGGCATGCTCAGAACCTGATTACTGAACAAATACCAGTTTGTGGCCTGTTGGCGACCGCTAACCGGGCTTATTCGCCACGAGGTCTGGGTTGAGGTCTGTACCTTCAGGTACACAATGCTGGAGGCTGCCGCTCGGCCATCTCCACATCTACGTCTTGTTCAATCCCCGGGTCAGTCAACTTTCACGGAATACCTAGTGCACTAGTACCATGTGTACACTACCCTCTCCTAAAAATTCCTACAATTCCTACCTCCCTGTCTCTCTGCCGAGACAGTATCCTGCAGACTTGTCCCTTCAGCCGGGACTGTCAATCTCTCTTTGCGTCTCTTTTGCCGAGACAAAACTGTGGTGAATATCTCAATAGGCTACTATACCACACCTATTGGCCTCCTACATGTCTCTATATAACACAAGCTAATAGTCAACAAGTCTCCTATACGTCTCCTATAAGTCTCCTATAAGTCTCCTATAAGTCTCCTATAAGTCTCCTATAAGTCTCCTATAAGTCTCCTATACATCTCCTATAAGTCTCCTATAAGTTTCCATTCGACTAGGCTTTTTCTCAGTGTTTAAATCAACAAACGCAAGGATACTGTATATGACTATCCACTGCGTATAATATTGCACCCAAAACAATTAAACAATATTTCCCCTTAGATTATTACTAATAATTTCTAGTGTAATATTTTTTGTAACACGGATGGTTCCTTTTTTGACAAGCATTGCCTGTCGGCAATGCTTGTCAAAAAAGGAACTATCTGTGTTATTCTGTGATCGGTACGATCATGGGGAATGCGTATTCATTTCCTGTGGTTTGTGATTCGTTTTTTTCTGTGGTCATTACTGTTAAAGCAAATGACGCCACTGTGGAGTGTTTGTCGTGTGCATGCGATAGATTCGACTGGTGCCACCCTCATTTCTTGACACTTGGTAGGGGACCAGTCTAGTATTCGGTGTATGAATACAAGTAAAACAAAAGAAAAGAAGTGCGTGATGTAAACAAAGTAGTATTCGGTGTATGAATACAAGTAAAACAAAAGAAAAGAAGTGCGTGATGTAAACAAAGTAGAACATTCAAAACTAGTTGTCATCGTGTTCGCCCATCGTTTCATAAAATTATCTTTTTAAATTGCTTGAAAATGCTTCCCAATTGATAGAACAAGGAATTATCAGTAAGTTTAGTTCAAATTTGGTGTAAATCGGACAATTAGAAATCAGATGACATGCAAAAGTCTGATCGATGATTTGCGGTCAGAGCCTGAGCGATATTAGAGCAACTTAGGTAATCGAGCCTTAAAAGGCACATCTTTGCATAAAGTTGTGCTAAAAAAATCGTTCGTATACCAAATTAAATAATTTTAAAAGATCAATCAAGATAATATTTCATTTTGTGTTTTTTTTGGTTTATTTTAATTTTTGTTTTGTTTGCTGTAATTTTTGTTTCGTTTATTTTAATTTTTGTTCTGTTTGTTGACAGTTTTGGTTAGTTTGTTATTTTTTATATTTTTTTCTCATCCATGTTACATGTGGATCACCACTTTTTCTTGTTTTTGATACTTTCGTACCGTTCCTACATTATCCTAGTGGTGATAATATCAATTCTGACCAAAATAATATTTGTTGGTCATTTCTGTATCTTACTTCTCTGGATTGCATAATCCTGAGACCGCTCTGACATCTACATCCACATCTATAAGTTTACTCGGCAAAACCTATTGGCATCCCACCGAGAGTGCAAGGTTGCACGAAGGGGTGCAGCTGGTACACACCAGCTACTTGTTGCTAACCTTTATACTCAGGCAAGGGAGTTCCTGAAATATGCCGAGCTACCTGGTTCTCATGTAGTTAAATGAGAGGGAAGATTGTTCCAGTCAGTTACTGTCCTTGGAAAATAGCTGTATTTATAAGGATCACAGCTTGTCGCCATTTCGATATAGCGATTTCCCTGGTTTTTCCGTGTAGGAGCTGATTTCATTTTGACATGTTCTGGAAGTTTCAAAGCTATTTCACCATGTATATAGCCTTATACAATAAAACCAGCCTCTGCGTCCTTCTTCTCCCTGCTAGTGAATCCCATTTAAGATCTTCCAGGATTTTTGTTACAGTTTTGTTTCTCTCTTCCAGTTGCCAGACACAAATCTAGCAGCTCGTCTTTGAACTGATTCTATGCGGTCTATATCTTTTTTGAGATAAGGGTCCCACACACTTGATGCATATTCTAAGTGAGGGCGCACAAGTGTATTGTAGGCAGCCTCTTTGATATTTCCTGGGCACATATTGAAATTCCTTCTTACAAATCCCAGTACTTGATTTGCTTTGCAGACAATGTTGTTGATATGTTCATCCCATTTCATATTTGTTTGAAGCTCAACTCCAAGGTAGGGATGATGTTCAACATGTTGCAAGATGTGACCATTTAATGTATATTTTCTTGTATCAAGAGCTTGGCTTTTTTTCTTGCTGCTCAGGGTGTAGCATTTCTGAGCATTGAAGTCCATTTGCCACTCTCTTGACCATTCCTCCAGCATATTGAGGTCATCTTGCAGTTTGACTGCATCATCGTCATTTTCAACTATTCTATATAGGAGGCTGTCATCAGCAAAGAGCCGTATGTTTGAGTATTTTGGCGGGGAGTGCTTTGGTTGAGGTAGGTAGTCACTGCAGTGGTAATTTGATCCGTTTGAGCCCAGTAAATTGCCGATATAAACGACAAAATACGGAGCTAATTCAAAACACTGCCATCTTGTTACTTACGCATGCGCACCCCCTGACCACTCACGTGAGCACAATAGCTTGCCCCCACACACATCACACATCCCACACATCCACTTATAAATACCTTGAGATAATCTGAAACGGCTCATACCTGTTTCATATATCTACTTCTATGCTACCATATCATGCAAATGGAGTCTGAAGTGGGACTTGTGCTACAGCCAAGCTGAGGCTCTCCATTGGTGCCACGTGCCTCCCCGTACCTGTACCTACACCCGTACCTACCAATGCTCCTCTGGAGGAACCTGGCCTGGTTCTGCCCACGATGCCACCAGTTACCAATTTGATATACCTGCTCCTCTACCTAAATCTGTTGCACCCAACGACATCTCTCTGCTATGGTGTGACACTACCATCCCGCCACGCACCTCAATTCTATCGCCCAGTGTTCCATCCTCAAAGTCTACTTCCCCCTCTAAGGATACCTCCACTAAGCCTGATGTGAAGAAGGGGACGAGAGAGGAGATTATGTTTATTGCTAAAAAGGATGCAGGCAGAATTTTTGGTACTAAAGGTGCTAAAATCAACGGTTTCTGAGAGAGGTCGGAAGCTACCATTAATCTGAAAGACGTTACTCAAGATGACAAGCAGATATCTATGATCACAATACAAGGTACTTCATCTGCCATTTACTCTGCCAAAGATGAGATAAACACTGAATTAGCTGATAACTGACATTCTATGCCAGTGCCATCTAACGAGACAGATATAGAAGCTAGCGGATCTGGCTACGGACATTCCTGGTTTTGTTGATCAGAATGTTATAAATGATTGTACTAGAAATAGAGATGTTATTTGTTTTCTTGCAAACTATGTATGTTTGGTGTCAGCACTATATAATTACTAATATTATTATTAATAATAAGAAATAAAAGTGAAATTGTAAGAATGATCGCAAACTACACCATTATTACTGATGAAAATAAAAGATCTGAAATTTATGAGTGTCTTAATGATGTATCATTGTACATTTTTTTTATCCATGTTGCTCTGATCAAATAATGATAAAAATAAAACTAGGTAATACACATGACCCTAAACTCATATCTGATCGTGTCACATCTATAATTATCAGGTCATTAAAAATAAGCACTAACTACTTCATTGCCCCCATCCTGACTGAAATTAAAACATATAGGATAATGGCCCTTGCAAGCAAGTTATGTTCAAATCTTAACAACTTTGAACCATATAAACCCAGAATAAATGAATTTATTGCCTATGACATCTCCCTGTATTGGAGGATATACCTGCGTCCAAATATAACAGAATACTGAAAGAAAATGACTTTCATATAGCACTATTAGATATGATAAGATTAGGAAAGAAAACTATTGTTACAGGCCATCACAAAGAATACCAAATAATAATGGAAAGAAAAACCACATCAGAAGGTCAGAAAATAACTTTTTCATATTATAAAGGCAAAATTGATACAACGCGTACTTGTTCTAGTGAGGGTGTAAATTACAGGTTCAATAGTACACCACTTGGTGGCTCTCGTGTATCGCTTAACTCGCTCAACACAGCCCACAGCAGGCCGACCTTAATGCTACCTGCCACCGCTGTGACATCCGCACATGGATCAGAAGTAAAATATAAAATGTAACACATTAAAATTTAATTTAGTAAATCATTAAATAATCAAATTAAAATTGGTTCATGCAATATTAATGTTCAAAGCATTTCACATAAGATTTTGTTGGTAAAAGACTACTTTCGTGATAACAATTTGCATGCACTTTTCATGACTGAAACATGGCTCCATGAAATTGGGGATGAGAGGATTATGAGAGAACTAGAAGGAGGCGCTCTTAAATTCCACTCTTTCCCCAGGAAAGGACGCACCGGAGAAGGCCTTGGTCTGTTACATAAATGTGAGCTTCCCTTTTTAACAAACAGGCTAAATCCACCAAAGTTAAAAACAATGGAGTTGATGGAGGCCTCTCTCCGAATCAAAGGAAAACAGATAACTTTCATAACAATATACAGACCAGAGCCATCTGGTGGTAACAAGTACACTTAAACTCAATTTTATGATGAATTCACACAACTGGTTGCCTACTATAGCTCTTTCAACCATGGCTAACCTAATCAGACATCAAGAAGTTGCAATATTTACAGAACTATGCAGCTCGTGTAGTGGGAAGAAAGTTCGACCATATTTCTGATAAACTAAAAGAATTAATCATGCAGGTAAGGCCCACCTTACCTGCATGAGCTACTGAAATTGAAACAGGGCAATAGATGCCTAAGATCTAATGATGGCACTTACCTCTGTGTTCCAAAAACCCGCTTAAAAACGTTTGGTGATAGGGCATTCTCCTCTATTGCCCCCAAATTATGGAACTCCCTCCCTAGTGAGACTAGGACTAGTACCTCAGCCGACTCGTTTATTATTATTATTATTATTATTATTATTATTATTATTATTATTATTATTATTATTATTATTATTATTATTATTATTATTATTATTATTATTATTATTATTATTATTATTATTATTATTATTATTATTATTATTATTATTATTATTATTATTATTATTATTATTATTATTATTATTATTATTATTATTATTATTATTATTATTATTATTATTATTATTATTATTATTATTATTATTATTATTATTATTATTATTATTATTATTATTATTATTATTATTATTATTATTATTATTATTATTATTATTATTATTATTATTATTATTATTATTATTATTATTATTATTATTATTATTATTATTATTATTATTAAACCGATAGAGTATATTTTTGTTTATATGGATTTTGGCACAGTGTAAGGTACATGGACATAATTAAGGTTTACTCCATATAAATAACTTCTCATTTTCTCATAAACCACCTTTAGCATCAACAATAGTGAGCAACACAGTTCTACAAGTTCAAAATATAACAAGGTAAATAGTTAAAGTTAAATATTGGATTTCTTTAATAGGTATAATTATAGGTTAAATATCTATGCTACTACTAATATTGAAGACATGATAATGAGAAAATTAAATTCTATTTCCTCAATCATTGAGATGCATACAAAATCATTAAATAGCATGTGTAAGTCTTCAAAGACCACTTACCTAGAGGCTACACTATTAAGATAGTAGTAATCAAAGGTTTCTTTTGGCCTGCATGTGACAAAATAATTTTCTTAGATGACCAATAAAAACATGTCAAGAAAGATTTTAGAACATCTTATAATGCTAAACTATTTAGAAAAAGATTGAAGAAAAAGTTAATCTATGTGATGTTAAACCTATCTTAAAATTACTTATCTTTGCCAATATTATTTGACAAGGATTAGGCAATTTGTGTTTCAGATGAGGAAAACTCTGATTGTGTTACTCTTGGTGGGCCTGTTGATGCTGCAGCTTCATGAGGTATCCATGAGGCGATACATGAAGCGAAGAGTCAGCTTCAACCACAAGGCATTTATAAAAGCTCGTCAAGGTGTGTATGTTACATTCATAAGGCTGTCAAAAGAACACAGAAAACATGATTGTCTCATTTTTTTTTCTCCAAAAAAAGAGAAAAGAAATGTCAATATTGGAAACATACTTTTTATAAGAGTGCATATTGGTAAATAAATCATCAAAGATGTGTTATACTTTGCAGGTAAGGAAAGAGAAGCAAATCCTAATGCTGCTGAAACAGTCCAGGAGGATGCAACTGAAACAGATGCTGATCAATCAAATTATGAAAGGCTCTTGAAAAAAATTAAAGATATACTTGATATATAACATGTGAAGTTTCTGGAATGATGTTGGAACCTTGCAAATCACAGCTTATATCATATGCACTAGAAATATTTCCCTCTCTAAATCATAGCCAGGGTTCCCACTCTTTCATCAAATAATAAATGAAAATTAAATATGTAATGATCTAGAATTAAATTGACACATATCTGATCTTAATAAACAAGAATAACATTTATTATTGTAATTTCTTTTAGTCAATTCTCAAAAAGATTTTGATATCTATTGAAATATAATATTGTTACAATAATTAATTGATATGTATCTCAAATATTCATCAAGTTCATATTGCCTAAAACTATATCAATTATATTTACAAATGCCTACATATATTAATTGCAAATAAACTAATTATGACATGAAGACGGAAGATTAAGAGTGGTCTTTGACAATCCTGTCTTTCTTTCACACTTCGATCACAAAAAAAATACTTGTTCATGGGGGAAAAGGATTTGGATTTGGAAGAATACTCCACCTTTTTTGTGTTTCCAATTTCCTTTATGAACATAGTGTGCAGACGTCGGAACATTTAAGAAGGGTAATATACCAGATATGTTATGATCGCTAGCGTTACTCGCCACAAATGTGGCAGTTGTCGCTATGGTGAACATCCATTTCAGCTCTACCGACACAGAAAGTGATTCAAAACGCTATTTATTTTCATGATCATCACGCTTCCAGCATATCTAAACAATACAAAACGCCAATATGCAATCTGATGTTTGGCTGTTTGAAGGAAACGCTCTTATAGAATCTTAACATTTTCAACTGCCAACAGAACAGACATTAATGTGAAATATATAGAACAATAATTAACAACTTGTTATATTGTTTGCAATTACTGCACTAATTTCTGAAACATTTAGTGAAATCTTGAATTGGTGTGTTGATCATAAAAATGTTTTGATTAATAACTAAGCAGATAATACACTCATTGAAATTATTCTTTTTGCAAATGTCTATCGCCATCGTCGCTCCAAACCCAATAAACCACCTCCTCCCCACCACCTCCTCCCCACCACCTCCTCCCCACCACCTCCTCCCCACCACCTCCTCCCCACCACCTCCCATTGAACCCATTGTCTGCCCACTCACCAACCAGGAATGTTCAACCCCACCAACAAGGATATTCCTGGCAGTGTCCGGGGTCCCAAATTCAGGGAACAAATCTTCCAAGGTAAAAAAAGGGGAAAGCTAAACCAAGTAAACAAAGGGGAGAATTATAGGGTATAGGAGTAATATGGGGAAAGAGAAGCATGTAAACCAGGGATTTCATTGTAGGGGAGTGATTTAAACAATGAGGGAAAGGAGTGATATGTTCAGGGAAACTAGAGCCTCCACATACAGCAGGATAGAGAACCAAATGACTCACACGCAAAGACCTGATCTCAGAGACGGGCCACTGCTGGCCTCAGGGAATCCCAGTTGTGAATATTTCAAATAAGTTGACTGTTAACCATATCTAAAGTTAAGAATGGGAACACTTGCTATGTCCAATGTTTAATTGTTAATGGGTCTATCCTAGTATGGGCCTCACGTAAAGGTTGGGACCCTGTACTATAAAACAAGGTCCCTCAGGGACCAATGTAAGAAAACCTGGCAGAGCCATTTATTATAAGCCACTGATGTAGACTACAAAACCCGCAAAGTGCCATCATCTCAGGGAAATATATATATACTCAGGCAAGGTACAGGTTTACACTACCTGATAAGGTAAAGGAAACAAAGCCAAAAAACACAGACATTATATAGATATTTTTATATATTTTATTATCTTATCTGAATTTGGGACTGGTCTGGTTTGAAATAAATGTATCAACATCGTCTGTCGCGAAAACCTGGTCATTGTTGTTGGTCACATTGTTGTTGGTATATATATATATATATATATATATATATATATATATATATATATATATATATATATATATATATATATATATATATATATATATATATATATATATATGCTAGTGGGGTCGGTGTCAAGTAATTAAATCAGCCAAACAGGAAATACACACTGGCACCAATTACATTGCTCTGTCATCCTGATCTTGCGGGGCAAACAAGCACCATGCTATCACTGCCCGAAAAATAAGATTTACAAAAATAAACATGTATTGTTTTTCCATTGTAAAGACCAATGAAGATCTTTCAGCTAATAAACAATTTTGTAAATACCATTTACTTATTTACAATGCTTAAATATGTTGTATTTTACCAAATATGTCAAATTGCACATATCAGTTCATAAACAATGTTGTAAAGATTGTTGAATGTCTTTACAATATTGTATTTATGTTGTTAATATCAGTATACATTCATATCACCTTTAATCAATAGCTCTTGGAATTGCATATATCCACATATGCATACAACATTGGAAAATGTGCATTTGAGGACTTTATTTGAGGACTTAAACATTGATAAATTACTACATCAGGATATTATATATTGCATTGTAAGTGACCAGATATCTCTATTTGCATGTTCCCCAGGTTGTTCAGATACTGGTAGGGCTTTTCAAAGTGAAAATATGTTCACTACAAGCCAAGATATTAGCTTGGATGGGAAGTGACAAGAATGGTATAAAACATTAAAATCGCACCTGCCGTTTTTTACACCTTTATGGTACTATTTATCATACAGATCTCTTAGATGTCTCTATGTTCATGATCCTGAGGTTGTTTAGATACTGTTAGGACTTTTCAGAGTGAAAATATGATCACTACAAGCCAAGATATTAACAAATCTTGGATGGGAAGTGACAAGAAATGGATAAAACATTGAAATCGCGCCTGCCGTTTTTTACATCTTAATGGTACTATTTATCATACAGATCTCTTAGATATCTCTATTTCCATGATCCTGAGGTTGATTAGATACTGATAGGACTTTTCAGAGTGAAAATATGTTCACTAAAAGACAAGATATTAGCAAATCTTGGATGGGAAGTGACAAGAAATGTATAAAACATTAAAATCGCGCCTGCCGTTTTTTACACCTTTATGGTACTATTCAATATTCAGATCTCTTAGATATCTCTATTTCCATGATCTTGGAGTTGTCTAGATACTGTTAGGACATTTGTGAAAATATGTTCACTGCAAACTAAGATATAAGCAAATCTTGGATTGTAAGTGACAAGAGAGGGTATAAAATGTCAAAAAATTGTGTAAATTGCGCCTGCCGTTTTTTATACTTTTATGGTACTATTCAACATTCAGATCTCTTAGATATCTATATAACCATGATCCTGACATTGTTTAGATACTGTTAGGACTTTTCAGAGTGAAAATATGTTCACTACAAGCCAAGATATTAGCAAATCATGGATGGGAAGTGACAAGAAAGGTATAAAACATTAAAATCGCGCCTGCCGTTTTTTTACACCTTTATGGTACTATTTAACATTCAGATCTCTTAGATATCTATATTTCCATGACATGATCCTGAGGTTGTTTAGATACTATTAGGACTTTTCAGAGTGAAAATATGTTCACTACAAGCCAAGATATTAGCAAATCTTGGATGGGAAGTGACAAGAATGGTATAAAACATTAAAATTGCGCCTGCCGTTTTTTACACCTTTATGGTACTATTTATCATACAGATCTCATAGATGTCTCTATTTTCATGATCCTGATGTCGTTTAGATACTATTAGGACTTTTCAGAATGAAAATATGTTCACTACAAGCCAAGATATTAGCAAATCTTGGATGGGAAGTGACAAGAAATGTATAAAACATTAAAATCGCGCCTGCCGTTTTTTACACCTTTATGGCACTATTCAATACTCAGATCTCTTAGATATCTCTATTTTCATGATCCTGAGGTTGTTTAGATACTGTTAGGACTTTTCAGAGTGAAAATATGTTCACTACAAGCCAAAATATTAGCAAATCTTGGATTTGAAGTGCCAAGAAAGATATAAAACATTAAAATCGCGCCTGCCGTTTTTTACACCTTTATGGTACTATTCATCATACAGATCTCTTAGATATCTCCATATCCATGATCCTGAGGTTGTTTAGATACTGTTAGGACTTTTCAGAGTGAAAATATGTTCACTACAAGACAAGATATTAGCAAATCTTGGATGGGAAGTGACAAGAAATGTATAAAACATTAAAATCACGCCTGCCGTTTTTTTACACCTTTATGGTACTATTCAATATTCAGATCCCTTAGATATCTCTATTTCCATGATCTTGGGGTTGTCTAGATACTGTTAGGACTTTTCAGAGTGAAAATATGTTCACTGCAAACTAAGATATAAGCAAATCTTGGATTGTAAGTGACAAGAGAGGGTAAAAAATGTCCAAAAATTGTGTAAATTGCGCCTGCCGTTTTTTATACTTTTATGGCACTATTCAACATTCAGATCTCTTAGATATCTATATTACCATGATCCTGACATTGTTTAGATACTGTTAGGACTTTTCAGAGTGAAAATATGTTCACTACAAGCCAAGATATTAGCAAATCATGGATGGGAAGTGACAAGAATGGTATAAAACATTAAAATCGCGCCTGCCGTTTTTTACACCTTTATGGTACTATTTATCATACAGATATCTTAGATGTCTCTATTTTCATGATACTGAGGTCCTTTAGATACTATTAGGACTTTTCAGAGTGAAAATATGTTCACTAAAAGACAAGATATTAGCAAATCTTGGATGGGAAGTGACAAGAATGGTATAAAACATTAAAATTGCGCCTGCCGTTTTTTACACCTTTATGGTACTATTCAATACTCAGATCTCTTAGATATCTCTATTTCCATGATTCTAAGGTTGTTTAGATACTGTTTGGTCTTTCCAGAGTGAAAATATGTTCACTACAAGCCAAGATATTAGCAAATCTTGGATGGGAAGTGACAAGAAATGTATAAAACATTAAAATCGCACCTGCCGTTTTTGACACCTTTATGGTACTATTCAATACTCAGATCTCTTAGATATCTCTATTTCTATGATCCTGAGGTTGTTTAGATACTGTTAGGACTTTTCAGAGTGAAAATATGTTCACTACAAGCCAAGATATTAGCAAATCTTTGATGGGAAGTGACAAGAAAGGTATAAAACATTAGAATCGCGCCTGCCGTTTTTTACACCTTTCTGGTACAATTTATCATACAGATCTCTTAGATATCTCTATTTCCATGATACTGAGGTTGTTCTGATACTATTAGGACTACTCAGAGTGAAAATATGTTCACTACAAGCCAAGATATTAGCAAATCTTGGATGGGAAGTGACAAGAAATGTATAAAACATTAAAATCGCGCCTGCCGTTTTTTACACCTTTATGGTGCAATTTATCATACAGATCTCTTAGATATCTCTATTTCCATGATCCTGAGGTTGTTTAGATACTGTTTGGTCTTTCCAGAGTGAAAATATGTTCACTACAAGCCAAGATATTAGCAAATCTTGGATGGGAAGTGACAAGAAAGGTATAAAACATTAAAATCGCGCCTGCCGTTTGTTTACACCTTTATGGTACAATTTATCATACAGATCTCTTAGATATCTATATTTCCATGATCCTGAGGTTGTTTAGATACTGTTTGGTCTGTCCAGAGTGAAAATATGTTCACTACAAGCCAAGATATTAGCAAATATTGGATGGGAAGTGACAAGAAAGGTATAAAACACTAAAATCGCGCCTGCTGTTTTTGACACCTTTATGGTACTATTCAACATTCAGATCTCTTAGATATCTATATTTCCATGATTCTGAGGTTGTCTAGATACTGTTAGGACTTTTCAGAGTGAAAATATGTTCACTGCAAACTAAGATATAAGCAAATCTTGGATTGTAAGTGACAAGAGAGGGTATAAAATGTCAAAAATTTTTGTAAATTGCGCCTGCCGTTTATTATACTTTTATGGTACTATTCAACATTCAGATCTCTTAGATATCTATATAACCATGATCCTGACATTGTTTAGATACTGTTAGGACTTTTCAGAGTGAAAATATGTTCACTACAAGCCAAGATATTAGCAAATCTTGGATGGGAAGTGACAAGAAAGGTATAAAACATTAGAATCGCGCCTGCCGTTTTTTACACCTTTCTGGTACAATTTATCATACAGATCTCTTAGATATCTCTATTTCCATGATACTGTGGTTGTTTAGATACTATTAGGACTTCTTAGAGTGAAAATATGTTCACTACAAGCCAAGATATTAGCAAATCTTGGATGGGAAGTGACAAGAAATGTATAAAACATTAAAATCGCGCCTGCCGTTTTTTACACCTTAATGGTACTATTCAATGCTCAGATCTTTTAGATATCTCTATTTCCATGATCCTGAGGTTGTTTAGATACTATTAGGACTTTTCAGAGTGAAAATATGTTCACTACAAGCCAAGATATTAGCAAATCTTGGATGGGAAGTGACAAGAAAGGTATAAAACATTAGAATCGCGCCTGCCGTTTTTTACACCTTTATGGTACAATTTATCATACAGATCTCTTAGATATCTATATTTCTATGATCCTTAGGTTGTTTAGATACTATTAGGACTTTTCAGAGTGAAAATATGTTCACTACAAGCCAAGATATTAGCAAATCTTGGATGGGAAGTGACAAGAAATGTATAAAACATTAAAATTGCGCCTGCCGTTTTTTACACCTTTATGGTTCTATTTATCATACAGATCTCTTAGATATCTCTATTTCCATGATACTGAGGTCGTTTAGATACTATTAGGACTTTTCAGAGTGAAAATATGTTCACTGCAAGCCAAGATATCAGCCAATGTTGGTTTGTAAGTTACATTGAGGAAGAGATCCATTTCTTGACAATTCTTGACAAATTCTGGTTGAGTTATAAATTAGATACTGATAGAAATTCAGTTGGTGTTTGGTTTTACACTGCAGACAGCATGTGAGACATGAACACATTATCCTTGTCAATAGTTTTCCCTTTTTTCCCACTCTTGCAAATGTCCAGATGTTTTGGGGTTAATCAGTCTGGGTCATCCGGTCATATAATTTATCTTCTTTCATCTGGGACAAGGGGCATTCATTCACCCCCTCATTACATCAATGGTGACCTATAGATCTTGTTTAACTTCCTGGAAAATTACCATTTGGCAGAAAACACGCACACAGCAGATGAGCAGGCAGGACTAGGATACTTGTGTGCCTCACAAAACATTATTTTAACAGACTTGTAACACATTGAATGTCCATTTCCATACAGGAGCAGTGACAGGCTGAAACCTCCACATGCCATTTACATATCATGATTCATTAAACAGTATGAATTTAGACGGTAGAAAAAGAAATATTGTTTTGCAGGGCATTTTCTTCCAGAAAACACTACCTCCAAGGATATACTTTTTACTGTAACAATATAATTTGATTTTACTCTGTTTCAGGACTGCATATCTCCAGGCAAGGTCAATGAGCTTTTATGAGTTTATGCACTGTTTTGACAAAGGAGCTGATTGAAAAGATCAAACTATCAAGGTCAAATATAATATATAACATACATTGTCTTTTGTTTTGTTTCAGAGGTGCTAGTTTTCAGACAGGGTCAATGACAAGTCCACATACTGTTCTCACAAGGGCCTTGATTTGAATGGTTATTCAATGATAACCATACATTACACAACCTTTCCTTTTGTTTTGTTTCATATCTACTTATTTTGATGCAAGGTCATTGACAAGAAACACACTTTGATGTACTGTTTGTTTTGTTTCAGGATTGCTGGTTTCAAATAAAGGTCAATGACCTTCCAACAGTTTATGCAATGTTCGTACAAGGACTCAGTTAAAAGGTTCACATATATCAAGGATTGATATACATTGCATTTTGTCTTCTTCCAGGACTGCTTGTTTTGATGCAAGGTCAATGACCTTTTTCTGTTTTGTGCACTGTTCTATCATGGGCCTTAACCGAGAGAGTCACAAATTATTCAATATCTTATAAACTGTCATTTTGTTTCAACTTTTTTATTTTATTTTTTTTTGACATGAAGGTCAATGACCTATCACTATTCTTTGCACTAACAAAGACCTTGATTGACAAGGTCTTATAAAATTCAATGATGCCAATTACTGAAAAAGGCCCTTGATTGAAAAGATGACACACAATTCAATATTATGATGTGCCTTGTCCTGTTTCACTATTGATTATTCCAATGTTAGGGCATTGACCTTTTCTATGTTAATAAACTTTTGCTGTTTGTGCATTATTATAATAAGGGCCCTGGTTGAAAAGGTCACAACCTATCCAAGGATAAATATCTTGATTTTAATTATGTTTCAGGGCTGCTTATTTTCAGGCAAGGTCATTGACCTTTTACAAGTAATGATACAGCTCTAACAAGGGACTTGATTGAGAAGGTCACATATAGTTTCAGGATATTTATGTTTTGTAGTTAGGCTCCTTGTTTCCTTTCAAGGACAATGAATCTGTATTTTAGAAAACTTTTGTGCAGAAATGGTCAATGACCTTTTGCCATTTTTGGAAATGTCTTTCAAATGTGTATGTTATTCTTATTTCTATAAATTATTTTCATTTCAGACAGATTGTTTCAGCAATTTTATTTCAATGACCTTTTTAATTGTTATTTTCCTAACAATGGCCATCAGTGCAAAAATCCAAATGCCCTTTATTATCAATTATCCAAATGCCCTGAGGTATAACCTTCAAATAAAGATCTCTCTTGTAAATATGCTGTCTTTATATATAAGCATCTTAGCTAAATATTGTAAATATTCAAAATAATACATTTAAGCATATTTTGTGTCCAAGTAAAGATCATATTTGACAAGCTTTTCACATGCATCTTGTTCATCTTTACATGCATATAGTATCTTGTATTTGTCTTGTTTATTTGAAATTTAACATCTTTTCTGATTTTATAAAGATCAAGTAAAGATCATATTTGACAAGCTTTTCACATGCATCTTGTTCATCTTTACAAGCATATAGTATCTTGTATTTGTCTTGTTTATTTGAAATTTAACATCTTTTCTGATTTTGTAAAGGCTTGCAAATTCCGGTCTTTACTGTCTTTGATGCATACATTAAAGGTCTTGTAAATTGCCAATTTACAGTTTGTAAATATGTTTGAAAGGTCATGTTAATTTCAAATTTACTTCAACAATATATACATATTGGCCTCTTGTAAATCTAATTTTTCACGCAGTGTATGCACTGCACAAAACATTGGATTTACAAACATTTACATATAGTGGAATCCTGCTTAAGATCGCGAGGGGGCGTAGTTTCCTACTATGAAGGTGTACGAGTAATGTTCCAGCATGCATGCCATTGATCTGTGTTTTCAGATCATGTGTTGGTACATGAAGCCTACACCCTGCTAGTTATAATCATCTGTTTGGTTCATTTTCATACAGTTTTATTTACTTCCATTGCATGCTTATACATTCTCATGTTATCATACTAGTCTTGTTAAATTTGTTTCTGTTAGTCATTCCAGTTGTTAAACATAGCATATATATATATATATATATATATATATATATATATATATATATATATATATATATATATATATATATATATATATATATATTCCTTTACATTGTGATGTGTACACTATGACCTTTCTTACATGTAATGTCTTAGCACTCACTCACAGCCAACCAAACATCATAGAAACGAACATCATCTTACAAAATAGATAAAGAGCTGTGTTATTCTTGAAAACATTTTGATTATAGGCACATCACTTCATGGTCTTACTGATCATTTATCAAGGATCGTCTATGTATATAGTGCCCTTTAAGGCTAACATTTGACAAGTATCAGTTTATAAGATACACCACTTGATTCCCACGATTCCAGAACTGTTAAATTATTTCAAAAAGTATATTATTTGACTGACAGATTTTCAAATGTCTTGTGTGACTGGAGTTTCAGCCCATCTACATTTTACAATTTCACATATTTTAATCGGTCTTTGTCAGTCATATTATCCAACAAAACACTGTCAGTTCATTAAAGATGTGCCATGTGGGGGATACCCTTAAATACAATCTGATAGATGGATGTTATAGAGTAATTTCTCTCATCAAGATTCACTTTAAATATGACTTCTAAATTCTTTTTCGAACTAACTGACTCCCCCTTCAAGTAATTAAAAATTGTGAAATTGTGAAATGGTGTTTTTACGACCCTCTCAGCAACTATGGCCATATCAGGTCGACCTTTGAGCCTTTTACCCAGTGTGAAAGTAACACTGCTGGCAGTGGGGGTTGAACCCACCATCTCCCGTCCTCCACTTATTTAACCAACAAAGGCACAGATCCTACACTCTACTAACTGTGCTAGTGGGGTCGGTGTCAAGTAATTAAATCAGCCAAACAGGAAATACACACTGGCACCAATTACATTGCTCTGTCATCCTGATCTTGCGGGGCAAACAAGCACCATGCTATGCACTGCACAAAACATTGGATTTACAAACATTTACAGCCAATGTTTTGGTATTGTAAAGACCAACTACAATATTGAATTACATTTGCATTTTTTTAAGTACTCTGATGAAATTTACAAGATGGAAATGTCATGTAAATGTCTGCCAATATCACTTTTAACATTTACTTACAAAAAACAAATTTGTATATGTCATAAAGCATGTGCGCATGCGTCGAGGTGGTCAGTTGTGTTTTGTTTAAGGTCCGAAAATCTTATCAAAACCCTATTATATTTTGTCGAATCAAAGTTATTAACCTGAAAATTAGCGACTTGAATCGACAGTCATCACTACCCGACTGGTGCAAAAAATGTCTGAACGCTATAATTGGAGGTACAGAACAATTTCATGTTTTTCTCGAGTGAGTTAGACATGACACTGTCCGCCATTTGCATATATTAATTTAATATTTCTAGCGATTATAATCTTTTTAGTGTCTGAACTTTTTAGCGTCAATACTTGACTTGACTTGACCCACTGACTCGAAATTGAATATTCGCAACTTGATGCGAACAACTCGCTGGTGTCACTGGTGTCAAAGGTAACAACGAGGTTACAAACTTAACTTCAGTGCGGCTTTGACCTTCAGTGTATCAAGAGCAAATATATATTGGACTAAAACTAAAGTATAACTACGTGGAAAACTAGCAGACATAAGATTTGAGTCAGTTTCAGTGTCTAATTAGTGCAAACCACAACGTCTTGCTACAAAATCCTACGTGTGTGATTTAGGTATCAGCCGGCACTGGTACAAATAAATTGGTACAATATCTGACCAAGCTATATTCTTGGTGTTATACAGAGCATATCAAAACCAATAATAAATAACAAGTTCTGACCAAGCTATTTTCTTGGTATTATACAGAGCATATTAAAACCAAGCAAAAATCTTGGTACTATACAAAGCATATTAAAACCAAGCAATAATCTTGGTGTTGTTATATAATATCTGACAAAGCTATACTCTTGGTGTTATACAAAACACACTATAACCAAGCAACAATCTTGGTTGATACAGAACATATTAAAACCAGGAAAAAATCTTGGGGTTATAAATATATTGACCATATTGAGAAAATATCATAGAGCATATCAAAGCATACTGAGGAGTAAAAATAAAATATTTTTTACTATAAAGTCGGTAAGAAAAAGATAAATGGAGAATATGGAAGAAAAAATGTCAGATGAGAACATATACAAGGTTAGGAGGATAATTGCTGATTTTTGGAGTAGGAAAGAAAAAACCAGATTCTACAGAATCTGGTGGGATGGCTTTCCCAGATCGGAAAGCACATATGAGCCTGAATGCAATCTTGATCCCGATCTTATAAAGGCATATAATAAAAATAAAGGAATGAATAAAAATAAGAACACTGAATATAATGCCTCTACTGATAAAAACATGCATATGGCTTATCAAACATTATCATTACAGATGGCATCCAAAGGCAATAAGAGAGTAGAAAAGAAAAGGAGGATCTCCTCGAAATCCTCACCTCATACTCCGATCGACTGGGCTGAGGCTATGGAGGAGGAGGACAAAAGGGAGGTAGGGCGTCCATTGTCTGACGGGGACGAGGGTACCCATACAGTCAGTATGATTGGGCAACCGCTGGCGCCCCCCAGTGGCAAAAAGACAGTGGCGCCCCCTATAGCCACATCTCCCCATCCATCTGGATCTAAGGATGATGATATAGCCCATAGTATGGATGAGCTAATGTCTCTTCTAACCGAGCCATGACTGAGCAATGGCTGAGAGCAATAACCGTTCTCCCACCCCAGCGCCATCTGCAGTAAGTAGGGTGAATAAAGCCCTCTTCATTGCAGACCCTGAATACAGGATGCTATGCCCCAGGGAAAATAGCGGGCTTGACTGGGAGATAGAGGGAAATATCCAGGATATCTCCCAGCTGGAGGTGATGAGCAGGACTCCCAGTTATATTGGCAAACTTAAGGCATACTCTGCTATAATGATATGTCTGGGGTTAAAAGACATTCTGAGCACCCCAAACAAGAAACTTCTGGCTGCAACTAAAAGAGGTGTATACAATATTACCAAAGCATCTACCTGTCATGTGTACCTCTGTCAGATTCCGCCCATATCCATAGATTGTGACCTCAAAGTGGTTAATGCTCACACGATGTAAAACCTGAATCTGGAGGATAATCATCACTCAGATGATGTGGCAGCCCTTCCAACACCTGAGGCCGTTACCTCATCTGTCAACCACACCCTCCTGGAAGCTGCAGCAAACGACTGGGTGTCTGAGGTAACTAAGCAGCTACATCCTACGAATGAATTCTCTGATGACATAAAAGAATTCTGGGGCCCTAATGAGGAGGGCATAGTAGGCAAACCCTCAACTGAGCAGGAGGACCCCACTGCAAGCGGGTCAACCACAACTGGATTAGACCTCATTGACTTTGAGGATGATGAGTACACTGGTGAAACAGTAATGACGGTCCTTCCTTTCAGAACAGCTGCAAAACTGATCGGAATCGGTGGCTGGACCATCAGACAAATGTGCAGAGCCTCTAATATCCACATGGAAAAGCTCGAGGGAAAAATTGAAAGAATGAAAATTGTGGATATCCCCTTGGGATATGCCAGGGCACTAGTTGAAATAAGGAAAGTCCTGCGAGAATTGAGAGAGGAATCTGCCCCACAGAAGGAAATCTGTGTCTATTTTGCTCAAGGCAAATGCAGAAATGGATATAAATGTCAGTATTTGCACTCTGACACAGCTATGAGTGTTAACAGGAGTAGGGAACCACGCCAGGCACCTCCCAGGAGCCCTGTTAAGTTAATCTCCTCCAGGAAAACAAAGAGGTATTGACATTTGCTTAGAGGGTGGAGAGAAAATACCAGGATATGTATAATGGATAAATGTTTTAAATCTAAGTACAGTATTAAACTAGAAAATATCTTTTTGAATAAACTGAACAAACTGTGTAACCCGAGCCTTATGTCTACTGAAATAAAGAATTTTCTTGATGATATATCGTATATTTATTCTGATCTTTCTTGCAAATGCAATAAACAATGGAATTTTAGCATAGTCTTTAAGAAAAATGCTAGTTGGCCGTGATACAACCTTAAATTAGCTATTATGACTTTATTTAGCAGCTTTTTCAGATACAAAGCATTTGACTTCATATGTGTAAATAAGGCAGCTAGGAGATTAAGTATTTCTCTTCATCCCTCTAAAGTCCCGTTATTGCAAAATCATAAGATTAACAAAAGATCTGACATGAAATTTCAGGAATACTATGAATCAAATCTGACAAAAAAAGTGAACCATTATTATGATTCACGTTTTAAAAATGTGAATCTTTGTTTTGACGGTGAAAGAGCGAGCACGTCTGATAAAAATAATAAACTGCAGAGAACTTGTTATCAAAATGTACTCACTGGGCATTATATTAAACAGACATATGACGTGCGACATTAATGGTAGTGGGAACAATGGCCAATCAACGCAGACTATTCGTCCACATGGTATTTCTTCCGACCAAAACAAGAAAACCTCCTTCGATTTCAGTGGAGAAAGACTTGCTATGTACAGCTTGCACAACAAAATGCAGACAAAATAACTCTCATACACTGAAACAAGGACGGGATAGTGGCAATACGACTTCTAGCGACTCAATCGAGCAAGTCGAAGCCCCTCCCACTTCTTCAGCCATTGGCCGGCGCTTGCCCCCAGCGGAGATGCCTACCTTAATGAACTTGGAAGATCATGTGACGCCTGCTGACCCAGACGATCACGAGGTACGAAACAGCGGTTTCACATTAATGCCTTCACATGGCAATGATGACTTAAATCAGAAAACGATTTAAAATATAACGCATAGAGATTTAATTATTGCTGTATTAAATGCACAAAGTGTTGGAAATAAAACAGAACATGTTAATCAGTATATATATGAAAATGAAATTGATATTTACTTAATTACCGAAACTTGGATGAATGAAACAAATGAAAATATAGTATTATCAGAATTAAAGACTAATGACTATGAGGTTGAACATGTCCCAAGACCTCTGAGGTCCGGAGGAGGTTTGGCTGCTGTCTACAAGAAGGAGTTAGACGTCAAGAAAATAAAACATGACCATGCCTTGTCTACTTTTGAACTAATGGAAATTAAAATTACCACTTATACCAAGACCTGTATAGTTATAACTATTTGTAGAGCTGAACCCTCTGGATAAAATCGATACACTTACTTGCAGTACTTTGATGAATTCTCTGAAATTTTGTCCTACTATAGTATATATAATCATGAAGTTATATTTATTGGGGATTATAATTTCCATCTAAATAAACCTGATATGCCAAATGTAATTAAATTCAATGATATTCTAGATTCTTTTAATCTTAAGAATCACATTAAAGAACCAACACATATTTTGAGAAACACTTTAGATTTATTGATATCAGATACACACGGTAGCATCATTATATGGCATTTTGTAGACGAGAAACTATCAGATCACAATATAATAAAAATACAATTAAGCATGCAAGCCAAACTTAAAAATAATGTAACCTGGTTAATAATGCCCATATATGATTAACACTAGAGGTCAGCAGGTGAGGTCAGCCTTTTGTATGATATATTTCCTTTATATTAATGTTTAACAAGCTTCTCGGACACACAAAGGTATGTAAACCAAATTATAATATATGTCTATTATGGATACACAGCACATAGCTAGGGAAACTAAGTATTCATGTTGTATTGTACATTTAAATATTCCCACCATATTTGGAGCTTTACTCAGGTAATGGAGGCAAATTTGAATCCAGAATATCTACCTATCAATTGTAGCCATCCAGCTTATTGTCTTTTGTAAAGATGTTACTAAGGTATAATTTAGAAGTGATATCTACCAATATTTTTGTGATATTTTAATATTTTATTAAAATAACTTTCAATCAATATTTCATAGTCATGGTTGACCACAGGAAGTAGAAGTCCTCCATATTGTGACCTGTCAGCTATATTTGTAGTTCATGTTTACAATATTTTACTTGGAAATACTCTATATAATTATGTAACCATACTAGTATAAGGCTGTGTACATGCTGTCAATAATATAAATGCTTACAGTATATTGTATACTGCTACTAGCTCATAGTGATATTCAACTATATATTCCTACACCTAGTATCAAGGTTATTGAACATAACAAGTACTTTGATGCAGTATTATTGAAATATTTAGACATTTTAACTTACTTGTACATTTCAGGTCAATTTCAGTCATGAAGTCATACACCAGAATAGTGTCAACATAGTGTCAGCAAGTAAAGTTATATAATGCCCTGATGTGGGTTAGTGATCCCAACTTTGTATTTTGAAATTGTAGAAATTGCAATTATACTTTGCACATTTGTTATCTTTGCAGGCATCATTATCATTATGATTATTGTTGTCCAATAAAGCAGTATCAACTGTACTCAACCTCTTGTCCTGATTTGGGGCAACCCAGGGTCCATAGGTCACAATAAGAAAATAATATCTTATAGGAATTTTAAGAAAATGAATATTCAAAGTTTCATGATGGATGTGGAAAATAAATTTGGTAAAAATAAATCCTATTGCGATGACGATCTTGATGAATTATTTGACAAATATAATAAATTGACGGATGTCTTAGAAAAACATGCTCCACTAGTTGAGAGATCCATTAATGTCAGGAAATCGGCACCATGGGTATCTGATGAAATCCGCTCTGAAAAGAGAAAAAGGAGAAAATTAGAGAGGAAGCATAAAAAGTCGGGCCTAGCATCTGACAAAATACAATTTCAGATACAACGGAACAAATATAACAATATGATGAAGACAGCCAGAAGCAATTATTTCTCTGAAAAAATTGACACGGACAAAACAGATCCAAAAAAACTTTTTAAAATATTTAACAAATTAGTGCATACAAAGGAAGAGACCCCCTTCCCAAAGTGTGACGACAAGAAGGAATTAGCATCGGAATTTAATATTTTTTTCTTACAGAAAATCATGGACCTTAGGCATGGTATGGATGCATGCGGCATGAATATGGATCCTGTAGTCGATGAGCCAAAATTCAAAACGAGACTAAATAACTTCAAGCCTCTAAATGCCAAAGAAGTTAGTGGATTATTAAAGGAAGCAGCAAAGAAGTCATATGAGCTTGATCCTATACCCATGTGGTTGCTAAATGAATGCTTGGAAAATCTATTACCATTAATTACAGAAATCATAAATAAATCGATTACATTGGGTTGCATGCCTGACAGACTGAAGGAAGCAATTATCAGGCCATTAATTAAAAGACTAGGTCTGGAACTAATTAAGAAAAATTACTGACCGGTATCCAATCTGGCGTACCTCTCTAAATTGATTGAGAGAGCTGTAGCTTAACAATTTGTCGGGCATCTGGTACAAAATGGGATTCGGAGTATGTTCCAGTCAGCATACAGGGAATTCCATAGCACTAAAACAGCACTGTTAAAGGTCCGAAATGACATACTCAGAGATATTGATAATGGTAGGACTGTGATGCTCATACTTCTTGACCTATCTGCAGCCTTTGATACTATTGACCATGATATACTACTGAATAGATCGGAGAAAAGGTGTGGTATAGGTGGTATGGCACTGAAGTGGTTCAGATCCTATCTATCAGACAGGAAGCAATGTGTCACAATATATGGTGACAGATTGGGGAATATGGATATATATTATGGTGTACCCCAGGGCTCTGTATTGGGCCCTATTTTGTTTACAGCATACATGGAACCTCTGGCGGATCTAATTGACAAGTATGGGCTAAAACATCATGTATACACAGATGATACGCAGATATATATCAGCCTGGGCCCGAAGTCTAAATCTGAAATAAAATCATCAACTGAGGAAATGGAAAAATGAAAAGACAAAATCAGGAAATTTCTACTCAAAAATAAAATGAAGCTAAACGAAGCTAAAACTGAAATGATGATATGTGGGAAGAAGATGGACATTAAAAATGAGGATGTCCAAGGAAAAATTAGGGTAGGATCCTCTGATATCCTTAGATCAATCAAGGTACAGGATCTTTGTGTCCTTATAGACCAGGAGCTACTGATGAAATCTCAAATCAAAAAGATCTGCAAAAATGGATACTATCATTTGAAAAATCTTGCAAGGATTAGAGGTTGGGTTGATGAAAAAACCTCAAATATATTAGCCCACTTATTTATCACCTCTACACTGGACTATGGTAATTCTCTACTGGCAGGCATGCCCAAGTGTGAACTGACAAAATTACAGAAACTTCAAAATGCTGCGGCTAGAGTAGTTGGAAAATTAAATAGGAGGGACCATATCACGAAAAAAACTAATAGACTTGCACTGGCTGCCTGTTGAGGCATGTAAAAATCTCAAGGCATGTAAAAATCTCAAGATCCACAATAACCGGTGTGATAAACGATAATGATTTATTTTTTATGTGAGTTCAAATATGGTATGATCTATTTTAGATATTATACAAGTTAATCATATATTCAGTTGATTAGATGATTACTCACCGGCCCCACTAGCACAGTTGGTAGAGTGTAGGATCTGTGCCTTTGTTGGTGATAAGTGGAGGACGGGAGGTGGTGGGTTCAACTCCCACTGCCGGCAGTGTTACTTTCACACTGGTTAAAAGGCTCAAAAGTCGACCTGATATGGCCATAGTTGCTGAAAGGGTCGTAAAAACACCATTTCACAATTTCATGTCTAACCTTCCCTACAAAAGGAGTAGGGAAGGTTAGACATGAGATTTATATACAAAAGGTCAAACATAAAATATATGTACAAAAAACATACTTCAGATTTTCAGAATATAATTTTAAAAAACGGCAGCGGCCTTTCACCCTGTAATTCAAGAGATAAAAACACGGAACTCAAAAGCCTAATAGATAATTTACCTGGTTTGTTGCAGATATATAGTTTTAGCAAATCGGATAAAAACACAGAAAGTTATAAAGGAAAGAAAATTAGAAAGGAAATATAATAAGAGAGGCCTTGCATCAGACAGATTACAATTTCAAAAGCAAAGAAATAATAATAACAATATCATCAAAACAACTAGAAAGAATTATTTCTCGGATATAATGAATTCAAATAAATCAGACCCAAAGAAATTATTTCAGATATTAAACAAACTGTTACATATAAGGAAGACACTTGCTCTCCTAAACACAATGATAGTAAAGAATTGGCAGCAGAACTTAATAATTTTTTTCTTAGAAAAAATTGCAAATCTTAGAAAAGACATAGATAAAAATGATACAATTTCTGAATCACTGACAGAATAATCAAAAGACAAAACACATCTTGAAAATTTTACATTAATTCATTAAATAGTTTGGAAGTTAAGAAGTTAATTAAAGAATCCGCATAGAAGTCTAGTGAGTTGGATCCCATTCCAACCTGGCTTCTTAATGAGTACATGGGTAATCTCCTACCACTGATAAAAGCAATTATGGGAAGGTCAGACATGAAATTTATATACAAACAGCATATACTTCAGATTGTCAGAGCATAATAAAAAAACGGCAGCGCTCCTGCACCCTGTTATTCAAAATATACAGATATGGAACTTCAGGACCTGATAGATAATTCTCCTGGCTTTCTGCTGATATAAAGTTTTAGCAAATCGGATAAAAACTTGGGATGTTATAAAGGATAGAAAAAGGGAAGGTTGATCATGAAATTTATATACAAAAAGCATATTCTTCAGATTGTCAGAGTGTAAACAAAAAGACGGCAGCGCTCCTTCACCCTGTTGTGCAAAAGATACAGACATGACACTTCAGGGCCTTATGAATAATTTTCCTGGCTTTCTGTAGATATAAAGTTTTAGCAAATCACATAAAAACTTGGGAAGTTATAAAGGATGGAAGAAGGGAAGGCCGATCATGAAATTTATATACAAAAAGCACATACTTCAGATTTTCAGAGCTTGATAAAAAAATGGCTATATTAGACTACTTTTATGCATATAAAGTGAAATCATATTCATCTCTCAATGAATTGAAAAAGTTGCTATTTATCAGTAAATAGTTGAGACCTAATGATCACACATCCAGAAGCATGCCACATGGTGAGAGCAGTGGTGGTTGGGGGGGTTGGGGGTTGGGGGGGTTGGGGGGGGGTATTTGTGTCAGCCGCAGTGCCTTGATTGATGTACTTAAATATCATGTAAATGGTCAATAAACAAGCAGTAAAGATTTCAAAAAGATCAATGTTTATATCACATTTCCAATACAAATATGCACATATAAGAGACCTTTAAATCTCACTTTTCATTCAGTGATGGTCAAATTAACTTTTTATGACAGAAGTTAAAATCTGGCAAGTGACAGAGATTTATGACATTCCACTCTATAACAAATTATACTGTTATGACAGGAGTTATACATATCTCCAGATGTAAAGGAGTGCAACTTTCCATGATGTTTACATCAGTTTAACCATATTATGATGTGGAAAAGGAAAATATTTTCACAAATTGATATACCAATTATTTTTTATTGTATTCTGTTATATTTGATATGACAATACATATATGATTCAAATAAAGGATTATTTATTGTTTTTAAATCAAAGGGATCTATTTGTCAAATAATATAATAGAATGTAGATTTTATTATTGTCACAATCAAATACATATTTTAAATTCAATATACTGTCGTACAATTTTTTAATACTTGAGCAGAAAATTGCAACGCTAAGATGAATACTGTCGTTCATTCCTTTATTAGATATAATTGAACAGTTATTATTGGTCATAAGTATTAAAAAAATAAAGTTGTCTTAAAAAAAATAGAAGTGAACTCTGTTAAAAACTGAACTGTTAAAATCTGAACTGTGTTCGACTAGTTCTCACGATCTCAGAAATATTCAAATCATTTCTGTACGTGTAGTATTTCCAAAGTTAATAAATTAATGAGAAAACTTCAAAATATTATGCTTTAATGTTCACAATTATGGAAGTCATTTTCTGAAAAATTTTACTTAATCGTTGTCTGTCGTTGTTTATCTTCATGATGTTTACCTTCTTATTTTCTTTCTTATTCAGTTCGTATGACATTTATAGCTGATCAGTACGGGTCAATTAGCATTCAATGAGAGCAGCGGTACGCTTTCTATGATAACATGCACAACGCTAGCTTTCTTAATGCATGCCTGAATAGGACAACGCTGGAAGTGTCTATTGTATGTGTAGCTTTTGCCTCAACTATCACTATATCAAACTCTACCATGGGGAACTAAATATAACATGTGAAACGCTAGCGATTGTAGCGTTGCTCTTGTTAATTATAATTCCATTTCTTACTCCGTCGGAAATGATGAGCGTGAAGTTCATTTGATATTTGAAGTTTTTTTTCAAAATATGCCTCCAAGTTTTTATCTTTATACTCAAGCCACGATATTGTTTGTTTGTTTGGGATTTTACATCACTTTCAACATTATTTCAGTCATTTTGTGATGAGACCTACTTGTAGCAGATGACTTGAATTGTCATGTCGCAGGTCCTTGACATGACAACCCACCCGGTCACAGATTTACAAGGACAACGGGTTAACCCTTTAGGCACGGGCCTCAGCTCATATGGGAAATTAAATCATGATTTCAATCTCGGCATGGCCGGGGATCGAAACCACGACCTTTGGATCACCACAGAGGAACTGGTGCTAGTAAGCTGTCGCTCTAACCAACTGCGCCACTCTCAAGCCACGATATTAAAGGATTTATATAATATACCCTGTCAAAAGCGAATATATCCTTTTTTCCGTAATAAATCCTTTTTTTGCTTTTATGACTTGCAAAGGCTTTTTAAATGATCTCAAGGGTTTTGTTTGACTAATGGGGCCTTAGACATACTTGGAAGATATGTCTGTAGCATTCACTCTCCTATGCTGGCCTCTTGTGGCGAATGTTAGAGTTGAATGAAGGGTAAATGAAATCATAAAGTTCAAGTTTATGTTTTTGTATTAAGTGATGCCTCTGGTGTTGTGCATAAGAACTATGTACAAGAGCTGGTATATATATATGTGTGTGTGATCCACATCACAGGAGTCAGTCAGGAGTCAGTCTACAGTGAGTCTACAGTTAGTCAGTTTGGAGGTGAGAGACACGAAAGGAAAGTACCTAATATACATATTGTATTACATTAGTGGAATAAAATAGATTCTAAAGTGAACATGGGTCTTAATTGATTGTTTCACTGGAAGCTGAACACGTTAGGGTTAAGAATATAAATATATCTACATTTTGCCTCACCCACAACAATGGGCGAATGTGCTATCATGTCTAGATTTTGTCTGGGCCTCTCATAATTACGAGTTTAATAGAGTAGCCCTTTTCCTCTAGTGAAGTCTAAAAGTCGAAAATACATCATATTTATAAAACCTACTGGTATGAGGTGTGAGAGTACAGAAAGAAATTTTGATGAACTAATGGGGCCTTAGACATACGTGGTAGATATGTAGACATGTCTAGATTGTGTCTTGACCCCTCAATATGAGCGCATTATTATGAGTTGAATGGAATAGACCTCTTCATCTTCGTCAATATATTCGACTTACTAACTAGTAGGGGTGTGAGTGTACAAAAAGGAATTTTGATTAAGTAATGGGGTCTTAGGCATACTTGGTAGACATGTCTAAATTATGTCTAGACCCCTCAATAAAAAGGCATAATTCTGAATTCAATGGAATGACCCTTTTCTTTATATTCCTGTAAATTTGAATGCATTGATTATTACCACACACGTTATATTTTGGGTGACAATGTTTTTTCAAATGTCACAACCTGGCTTCATGACATAATAACAATAATAATAATAATAATAATAATAATAATGATAATGATAATGATAATAATAAAAATAAAAATAATAATAATAATAAAAATAATAATAATAATAATAATAATAATAATAATAATAATAATAATAATAATAATAATAATAATAATAATAATAATAATAATAATAATAATAATGATAATAATTATAATAATAATAATAATAATAATAATAATATTAATAATAATAATAATAATAATAAAATTTGCTGATACCAGACAAGTCTGTTCATAGCGACAGGCCGACAGATAAGAAGGCCCTGTCACCGACTTTCCTTTGCCTAGTATTAGGTACTTGTAGATGGGTGCCATCATTGGATCTTAGACAGCGCTCCCGTTGTTTGATCAGGAGTAGATCACGTAAGTAAGGCAGAGCCTTACCATTTAGGGCTTTCCAGGTTAAGAGAAGGATTTTAAAATCAATTTTCGCGTGAACAGGGAGCCAGTGCAGTTCCTGTAGTTTTCCTGAAATGTGATCGAATTTCCTGATTTTTCCTACAACACGTGCTGCAGAGTTTTGGAGGTATTGCAGCTTCCTAATATCAGTTTTAGGAAGACCAGCCAGAAGACCATTCCCGTAATCCAGAGTTGATGTAACAAAAGCATGGGTAAGTGTTACCGTGGTCTTCTCGTCTAGACAATGTCTAATGGCCGCCGAGTTCGTAATGTGATAATAGCCCTTCTGGCACATTTTCCTGATCTGGGCCTTCATGTTAATGTTGGAGTCAAATGTGATGCCAAGATCCACCACTGATTCACTAGGAGCAATATCAGAGCAACCCACTCTGATTGTGTCTGGGATACTACCACTGGTGGCAGTACTGTACCTGTCAGTACATATGAGCATCTCTGTCTTTCCATCATTTATTTTCATCTTATTTGATATAAGGAAATTTCTGACCTCACTGACACACTCCTCCAGTTTGTGTCTGCTAATATCAACTTGATGGGGGGGACGTGTGGTCTACAGGGATGTAGATCTGGGTATCATCTGCATAAATGTGATAGCTCAGACCATATTTGGCAAGGATATCAGAAAGGGGTGTCATGTAAATGGTGAGCAGTATGGGACCCAGGACTGAGCCCTGGGGCACTCCATTTTTTATGGACTTGAGACAGGACCTATGGGTCCCCAGCTTCACATATTGTTTCCTGTTCCTTAGGTATGACCGAATCCAGGAGAGAGTGTGACCCTAGACATTGCATCTATCCCTCAGTCTATCAAAAAGAATTTGATGGTCAATGGTGTCAAAGGCAGCAGAGAGGTCAAGCAACAGCAAGATTGACTTTCTATTGTCTAGAGCACACAAGATGAGGGACTAATTGGTCTGCTATTGCCCTCTTAGTTAATTTAGAGATAAATGTCAGGTTGGAAACAGGCCTATAATTTTTCTCAACCAGTTCTAGACCAAGTTTCTTCAGCAGGGGTGTTATGATGGCTATTTTCATATTTTCCGATACTGCTGATTCCATCAGTGATTTATTTATGATGGAAGTAATTATTGGTAGGAGGTCATCTAGGAGGTCAAGTAAGAGCCAGGTTGGAATTGGATCCAGCTCACATGACTTCTTTGCAGACCTCTTGACCAATTTTCGTACGCCGTCTATGGTTAAGGGTGTGAACCTCTCAAGACATGATGTACTATTGTTTGCAGTGTCACCTGGTGGCGAAGTTTGGCAGGGTGGAGCCTTGTCAATTTCTTGGCGGATTCCTTCTATTTTTTCAAGAAAGAATGTGTTAAACTTCTCAGCTTGAGTGACCTCACAGTCAATTTGTGTCCTTTTTGTTGTGCATGACTGTGTCAATGACTCTAAAGAGCTTTTTAGGGTCATGTTTGTTTTCCTCAATCAGGGTGGAAAAGTATGTTGATTGAGCAGATTTCAGCATGGAGTTGTATTTGTTTCTCTGAGAGTTATACAATTCCTTGTCAATGTGAGAGCCAGTCTTGTTCATTTATCTCTCAAGCCTTCTCTTTAGAGATCTTTCCAGCTTTAATTGGTCACTCATTCAGGGTACAGGTTTGCGCTGAGTGACCTTGGCAAACTTGGTAGGAGCATGTTTATCCATGAGTGATGTGAGTTCCTTGTCATAGTAATCCACCATGTCACTCAATGATAAGTGTTCCCAAGTTTCAGTTGTACCGGTTAGGGATTTGATGTCATTCCTTAGGGACTGAAGAACCAGTCCCTTAAGGTTCCTGTACTTGATCTATTTTTGGGGGGATTTGGGGGGTGAGATACCTAGGTGTACCTTAATCATCTTATGATCGGATATATACTCATCCACCAGGTGGCTCTTAAGAAACTTGTTCCCTTTAAATGTGATGATTAGATCAAGGGTGTTCCCTAACTTATGGGTTGATTCATGTACCCATTGGTTCATGTCAAAGGTAGATAGAATGTCATTGAACTTTATGACATCAGGTTTATTTGGCTTATTGACATGAAAGTTGCAGTTACCTAGGAAGATGACTTCATGACTGAATGACCCATAGTGTGCAACCAGTTGAGTGAACTCATCACTCAGAGTAGGTATACCTATTCCTGTCTGATGGTTCAGGTCTGTAGATGGTAACGAAGGTGAACTTTTTACCCTTGATTAGAAGGGATGCTTCTTGGAGTTCCATTGTTGTCACCACTGGTTGGTTAAACCTATCGGTTTCAAAGGGAAGCTCCACACGATGCAATAGACCCAGGCCTCCGCCCGAGCGTCCCTTGCGTGGGAAAGAGTGACATTTTAGGGAACCCACCTCCAGTTCCCTTTTCACCTTCTCCTCATTTGAGTCCTGTAGCCATGTTTCAGTTATAAATAGAGCGTCCAGGTTATGTTCAGAGAAATAGTCTTTCACAAGTAGAACCTTGCCAGATATGCTTTGGGCATTGCATGAACCAATTAGGAGTTGGTTGCTAGGTTTGTATTGTGAAGGCTGAGTCCTTGTGTATGAGGGGCCATCTATAATAACAATGTGCAGTGGAGCACGTGTTGAGCCGGCCGGCGGCCTGGGCCCTGCAACGTGATTGTTCGTAACAGCAGACGAATGTGTATTGCATTTGTTTATGTATATGCTACGACCACGTATTTTTCATGTGCCGATGTGATTCGGGTGTTTCCGGATCTGATAGACATTGATGGCGATTGGTGTTCACAAGTCTGCTCGTGTAGTTCCAGAGCGGGTAACTCGGGCATTTCCGTAAAGCGCCACGTTGTACGCTACCACGAGGATTGAAAACACAGCTCGAAGCAGATGGCTCCGAACAATTTGAACAATTTGAGGGATTGCTACAAGAAAAAAGTGAGTTTCTATGAGAGAAAGATGGAATAGTGTCAGGAACAAGTAGAAGGTCCTGTAGATTGATAGTTTCCATCTTTAAAGTGTTAATTTTGGCTTTTCTGATAGAGTTTTTGTAGTGCTCGCCGGCACCATGCACAGATAACAGCGTGTCATAACTGATTGAATGGCAGGTATCTAGCGTGAGTCTGTGTTGGCTTGGAAATAGTTCAATATTTCTATCTAATATTACTCTCACTGCGTTTTGAAAATGTGAACTGCAGAGAAGTTTTATTTGAGATGGGGTGATAAGATAGAAATTTATATTTGCTAGCGACCCACGTGTATTAAGACTATGCTCATGCGTAGTGCAAAGGATAAGATAGTTTGAGGAAAAACCCATAGGGGGCAGTTTAAGCAACCATTTAATATTCTTATTATTCTTGACAATATTTTCATAACATGAACATATACAGACAAAGTTATGACTGCGTAAGATTACTTTATTTGTCTTAACACATGTGCAAGGTGCTGGCCCGCACCGTCAGTTGCAGGAATTTATGATTTTAAAAACTTCCTTGCGAGCTTTACGTGTAGCATCGCTGCTACCACTGATAATTACAAAGTTCAATGTCTCTCCCTTTGTAGTTTTCTCCTTGACGACCCCGATGGATGCCCCAGTTGATGCCTTGAGGTGACGGATGGTGGCGCCACCTTTGCCAATGATGGCCCCGGCTGCATCCTTGGAAATAAAAATCTGATTGTCTTTATTTCCCCTAGTTCTCTTCATGGGAGAGGCGGCAGAGGAGGAGGAGCCTGAAGAGGACTGCCTGGACTTGGATGCCCTCTTCCTCCCCTCTGCCGCTGAGGAACTATCTTCGTCTTTATTGGACAGGAGCGTTGCTGATGATGGCTTATCAGTTGCAGCAACTTTCATCGGGATCATCAGGGAGTTGACACTTGTAGCAATCGTGGATATTGTCTTATCCAACAGAGAGCCGTCTGCTTCGAGAGTAGCGTTTAGAGCGCCACCAAACAAAGAAATGTCATGGTAATTGTACCCGCTCAGGGTGAAATTCCTGAGCCGGCTGCAGAAAATGATCCAGTTGCGCCGGTAGCATCAATGAGAGGCGGCGGGGAGAGCACTGTCATAGTGGGACCCTTCGACCGGATGATGCCCACGAGATGGATCACCACGTGGTTAACAGCCGGGATACGGTCCGAGCGGTGCGCAAAGAAGTGAAGACCCTCTGCTGAGGATTTCACTAGGCAGTCCGAACCAGCCAACCCGGAGGAGATGTCGTCTTGGCGGCCATCCTTAGGGAGCACCACTAGCAGGTATGGAAGGACTGGATCGGATGCAGCCGGCTCAGCAGGGGATGCAGTCGTTGAGGACGAGGGCTGGTCTACGAAGGACTGTATCACCTCATCCCTCTCCCGGATCATCTGCAATGCAGTCGCCAGCTCGGTCGCCATCACCTGGTTATCGGCCTGAGCGGTGGCCAGGTCAGCTTCTAGCCCCTCAATCACGGAGTTCAACCTCGTCACCTCCGCATTTGTGGCGTTGGATGTCACTAGCAGACGATCATACGAGGACTGGAGCACATTGTATGCCGCATCAACAGTCCTCGTAACTGGAACAGAGCGTTCAGCTTCAGCAGAAGAGACACTAACGTCCCCGGATCTACAGCTACGAGTCTGCTTAGCCGGACCTTTAGAATCATGTGATGCCATGTTATCAACGTAACAGCGAGCGTTAGACGTAGGAAATTGACTTCATCACAGTCTAGGTTCAATCAGAGACTGAATGCCTGTGAACAGTTGTGTGCGCTATTTAAGCAGGACGTCTGACACGGATAATTGGTCAAAGGTGGTAGGTAATCCAACACTTTGTGGATTATTTGTTAAGATTTTGTTCAATTCGTTCAATTATTTAGCTCACGGAGCAATGTGTATATACGGGTCAGATTAACTTGCTATTCTGCCACGCAGGATACTTTAATACCGAATAGGTAAAAAATAAATAAACAAAATTGATTTTGTCTTGTTATCTAATATTTAGTATTGTTGGAGCAAGAATCAATTAATTTTTCCTTTGTTGTTAGACTTAGAAAATGGAACATATACAATGATATGTAGTTTTTTTACGCTAGGGGGCACTGAGGCCGGCTAACTAAGAGATTTAACGGTAGGGGCGGTGTGTGCCGTCCGTCAACGATGCTATATAGTAGTTATTTATAGCACTATTATTAGAAATTTTAGCAGAGTTTGGGTAGGATTTCGCTAAATATTCTTTTGGTATTAATTACCTGGGTATATTCTGCAAGAGAGGGGGCTTGTTGCATATGGTGCGTAGTGCTCGTTTATGCGCGTTGTGTCAGCTATGCGCGTTGTGTCAGTTCTGGTATTTTTGGGGGCTTTTGGGATCAAAATGTTTAAATAGAAATGTTTGTATGTACATACTAGATAACATCAAACTTGGATTTAAATCATAAAACCCAACCATTTGCAAGTTTTAAAAATGACACTTCACTGAATTTGGCGGGAATCTGCTTTTGTATATTGGCGTGTCCAGAAATGGATATTGAAGGGGGTGTTCAATTTAACAAATTTCACCATTTATATCATTTGGCATTTCTTCTTCTTATAGGACTTTGTATGATATTTGTGAACACGAATATGCCAAAAAAATAATAAATACTTGTACAGAAAAGATACTGTAGTGTACCCCTTTTTAACAAATGTAAAACCCTGGACATGCCACTGATGCCTTTCACACACTTCCCTTCTGTGACGTCACAGTGATACAAGTCACTCTGTGTTGAACGCGCCATTTATCAAACGTGCAACGTGCCGAATGCAATAAGCCAAGAGAGGGCTAAGTAGGAAGCCGCTTGCAGTAATTTTTTTTTTGTTCTCTCTTTGTACAGCGGGTGGGGCAGGCAGCAAGAGAACTTGCGAGTGCTCTGTGTTTCCACCGTCGGAACAAGTCCGAAAATCACTGTAAAGTTTGGTTTAATATACCGAATTTGCTTCTAAAAGGGTCTGAAGCGAATCCAGACACGAATAGCGTGCAAATTAGATTGGTATATATAACTATAGATAGGTATAGAACTACTTATGTAGTTGCTTGTGAATGTGTATTGGACAGCGGGTGGTGCGTCACAACAAGAAAAAATGGCTGGTAGTATCAACAACCACCGTAGATCACTGTAATTTGAAAAAGTATGCTGCTGATGGGTCTGAAGGTAATTCTAGACACCAGGAGCAACAAGTTTTATGAATACAGAGGATATAAGGTATCAGACCAAGCACTCAACACTGGCAGCAAAGAGTGGATACTAGTGAGCACGGTGCCTCGCAAAGAAAACACAGTATGATCCCGCCCTCGTGAGCAGTTTTCCAATCAAAACTGCCGTCAGAGCTTGCAAAAAGTCTGGTATCAGATAGACCTCCCTGCGAAAGAATGTGGTGTTAGACTAGCAATAGACCCCAGAAAATCGACCAAGAAGGACGATTTTATCAGAGCTGAAATGAAAGCCGCCATTCCACTCTCAACGCATGCGCAGAACCAGATACCTTAATGCCCAGACCTGACATCATTATTCTTTGTTGCCTGGCCACAATACAATGTAGTCAATTTTACAAATGGGATGTCATGATATTTTAAATTTCAATAGGAAAAAATGAATGAATGAATGGTGGCATAGAACCACATCAAACATTTAGGTATTTGAGTGCCAAACTTATTGAGATATTTTACCCTTTTAATCAATTGAAATAGATATATAGATTCAATGGAATATATATATATATGTATATATATATATATATATATATATATATATATATATATATATATATATATATATATATAGATATATATATATATATATACCTTAATGCCCATTTAGTATATGATTATCCAACCTGGCTTATTTGTCATAAAACAATAATGCTTGTTGTTACTAGACCTGTCTGCGGCTTTTGACACTATTGACCACAGCATAACTTCAAACAGACTTGACAAGAGATGTGGTATCACAAATAAGAAACTGTGTAACTTTTGACAGAAAACTGTCAGAAAATAAATATGGATATTAAATATTGTGTCCCACAGTGTTCTGTAGTGGGTTAGGGTTAGGGTTAGGGTTAGGGTTAGGGTTAGGGTTAGGGTTAGGGTTAGGGTTAGGGTTAGGGTTAGGGTTAGGGTTAGGGTTAGGGTTAGGGTTAGGGTTAGGGTTAGGGTTAGGGTTAGGGTTATAGCCGTGGTCAGATTAGGCTCGCTTACTGGTCAGATTAGGCTCGCCACCACGTCAGTTTAGGCTCGCCTCGGTCAGTTTAGGCTCGCCGGTCAGATTAGGCTCGCTTGTCGGTCGGTTTAGGCTCGCCTCCCGGTCAGTTTAGGCTCGCCTCCAAATTTTTGGGCGAGCCTAAACTGACCGAGCGAGCCTAAACTGACCGGGCATATCACTGAAGCGAGCCTAAACTGACCAGCGAGCCTAAACTGACGTGAATTCTCAGTCTGAAAATTTGGAATGCTTCACATAAAAGAATTAAGTACCATAAAGTCCACATTTCAACTTTTGTACTTGTCAGCACTTTGATTTCGGTTCATTGCATGAATTTTGTCCAAATTTGATGAAGATTAAAGAAGTTTTTTTTTTCGGCCTATAAACCTAACCCAATTAAAAATTGGGTTAGAGAGTCATTTAAATCTTAAGCCTAATTACAAATTCAAAAGTTCAAATATTTTTCGACCAGCATTACAAATAAGTCATTTATGAACTCCAAAGGCATTAAAAAGTCAAGCCCTCTTCAAATAGATCGGCTTTCATGTAAAGTTGTTTACTTATTTGGGCTAAACACAAGATTTATACCATGAATAAACAATTTTGGAAGTTTTTCCGACTTTCACAATGTTTGACTCTCATAGCAACTAAAATCTTGAACAATATGTAAAAGTAAGGCATATGTGTACTCTAAATGCCTCACAGAAACTTGTTACAACACAAATAGAGAAAAATTGTATTTCTTTTGTATCATGTTTAAGGTAAAAACATAGGCCATGTAAACTGAATGTGTCACAATGGTATTTTTTGCTGAATTGGTCCCATTTGTAGTTCCAAGCAGCGCAAATAATTGGCTAAGATTATATAGAAATGCACTTGATAAAGAAGCTTGATAAAGAGCAGTAACTGTTTAAAATGAGAGATAACTAGACTGTGGTGTGATAGTCATTCTAGAGCAAACAATATGTTAGCTCTAGTGGCCTTTTAGAGACCTGCTTTAGTACAAAACATTCAAAATTTGAAATATTTGTAATCATTTTTAAACTCAAAAACCAATATGTATAATGTGAATAGTCCATTTAGGGGATTACAGCAGGTTCTGGCCCTAGTTCAAACATCCTAAATAAATGGCAATGAAGTAAGATAAAAGGCACAGATGATCTATAGAGGGCTTATAGAGTCCAGCTCTAGTGATGAATATCCATAATCTTTTAATATTTTAAAATTATTTTAAAGAAAAAAACCAAGATATGTACTCTGAAAGCACCAAATTGGGATTCAAAACAGTCAAAACAGTCAAAAGTCAAAACAGCTCAAATATTTGGCCAAGATGTGAAATAAAGACATATCTAAACTGTAGAGGCTACATAGAGAATAGCTGTAAAACAAGTAAAGGAAGATTTTACCTATTGTTTCAGATGTTCAAGGTGCAAACCCAATTCAGATATGGCAAAAAAGCTGTTTTCATTGCCCTTCAGCCCAGTTTCAAGTTCAAAGCACCCCAAATATAAAAACTAGAAGCTAGGTCTAGGCATATAAAAGCTCAAGTAGCATGATAGAGAATTATATATTCCCACAATTTGATATATTTTTAAACCTTTTTAAACCTTTTTCAAAACCCAATAAATGTATGCTGAAGTGTCCATCCAGGGTTATGGTTAGGAGGTCTTAGTTGGTTCAAGACCAGTTTCAAGTTCAAAACATCTCACATATATAGCCATGAAGTTAAATAAAGTCATATATCAGACACAGTAGCCTTATAGAGAAAGGCTCTTGCATAAAACATACATAGTTGTATTTATTTCTAAACCTAATTAAGCTCAAAACCTCTTTTATCTAATGTGAATAGTCCATCTTTGGAGTTTTCAGCTTTTGGCTGGTTTAAAGTTCAGAGCACACCAAATATTAGACATACGAGCTAGTAAAAGGCATACATGACCTCTAGAGGCTTCAGAGAGACAAGCTTTAATTCAATTAAAGAACAGCTGTGCTTTTTTGCTCCATGTCGAAGGTCAAAACACAATTCACATACCCGAAACAAACTGTTTCACCACACTTTAGCCAAGTTTCAAGTTCAAAGCATCCCAGTATGTGACCCAGGAGTTAAGTAAAGGCATCTATGAGTTTTAATGGCCTTATAATATATAACTCCAGTCCAGATCCTTCAAAATTGTATTCATTTCTTAAATTAATAGAACCATTTCTAAAACTAATTGAACGTAAAACCAACTATATGTGTTATAAATAGTCTATAGCTTGTTCCGGCCCAGAGTGAAATTCAAACATTTGGCCAAGAAGCAAAATAAAGGCATATATGAACTCTAGAGACTGCAAGGAGATTAGATTTGTCATAAAGAAGAAAATGTTCTCCATATTCTGTGACATGTTTAAGGTCGAAACCGTATTTATGTACTTTGAATCAACAGTAGTTTTCCCCACACATTAGCCCAGTTTGAAGTTCAAAGCATCCCCAAATATATGGACTAGTATATACAATTATGGACATATATCAGCTCCAGTAGCATGATAGAGACTAGCCATTATACAAAACAATCCCAATTTTTCTATAATGTTTGTACCATTTTAAACTCCAAACCAAACATATGTATTGTGAATAGTGCATTTTTGAAGTTTTCACTTGTTTTAGACCCAGTTTAATAAGTTCAATGCATCACAAATATATGGACTAGGATTTATATAAAGTCAAATAATTTCTCTAATGGTATAATACAGACTATCTGTACTACCAAACATCCAATACCTTCTATATTTTAAACCTTCACAAAATCAAAAACCAAGGTATGATTTGAAAATAATCAATGATTGGAGTTGCTTGATTGGAGATTTTGGTACAGTTTTAAATTCAAAGCTTCACCAATATTTTAACCAGACATTTAATAAAGGCAAATATGAATTTGGGAGGGATCAAAGAATAGCTCCATTATAATTAAACTACAACTCTATTGATTTCTTACCATATTTAGAAGAAAAACAAAGTCTTTAATTTCGATTTGTTTATTGTTTTTTTAGCTGGGTTAGGGTTAGGATTAGCATAATATGCATGTAAAAACAATTTGCAGTGTGTGTTTTGTTACATTTTATTGTTCATATATTAGATACATGTTTAGGACAGGATAAAATACCTGCACACATATATCAGACACAGTAGCCTTATAGAGAAAGGCTCTTGCATAAAACATACATAGTTGTATTTATTTCTAAACCTAATTAAGCTCAAAACCTCTTTTATCTAATGTGAATAGTCCATCTTTGGAGTTTTCAGCTTTTGGCTGGTTTAAAGTTCAGAGCACACCAAATGTTAGACATATGAGCTAGTTAAAGGCATACATGACCTCTAGAGGCTTCAGAGAGACAAGCTTTAATTCAATTAAAGAACAGCTGTGCTTTTTTGCTCCATGTCGAAGGTCAAAACACAATTCACATACCCAAAACAAACTGTTTCACCACACTTTAGCCAAGTTTCAAGTTCAAAGCATCCCAGTATGTGACCCAGGAGTTAAGTAAAGGCATCTATGAGTTTTAATAGCCTTATAATATATAACTCCAGTCCAGATCCTTCAAAATTGTATTCATTTCTTAAATTAATAGAACCATTTCTAAAACTAATTGAACGTAAAACCAACTATATGTGTTATAAATAGTCTATAGCTTGTTCCGGCCCAGAGTGAAATTCAAACATTTGGCCAAGAAGCAAAATAAAGGCATATATGAACTCTAGAGACTGCAAGGAGATTAGATTGGCCATAAAGAAGAAAATGTTCTCCATATTCTGTGACATGTTTAAGGTCGAAACCGTATTTATGTACTTTGAATCAACAGTAGTTTTCCCCACACTTTAGCCCAGTTTCAAGTTCAAAGCATCCCCAAATATATGGACTAGTATATACAATTATGGACATATATCAGCTCCAGTAGCATGATAGAGACTAGCCATTATACAAAACAATCCCAATTTTTCTATAATGTTTGTACCATTTTAAACTCCAAACCAAACATATGTATTGTGAATAGTGCATTTTTGAAGTTTTCACTTGTTTTAGACCCAGTTTAATAAGTTCAATGCATCACAAATATATGGACTAGGATTTATATAAAGTCAAATAATTTCTCTAATGGTATAATACAGACTATCTGTACTACCAAACATCCAATACCTTCTATATTTTAAACCTTCACAAAATCAAAAACCAAGGTATGATTTGAAAATAATCAATGATTGGAGTTGCTTGATTGGAGATTTTGGTACAGTTTTAAATTCAAAGCTTCACCAATATTTTAACCAGACATTTAATAAAGGCAAATATGAATTTGGGAGGGATCAAAGAATAGCTCCATTATAATTAAACTACAACTCTATTGATTTCTTACCATATTTAGAAGAAAAACAAAGTCTTTAATTTTGATTTGTTTATTGTTTTTTTAGCTGGGTTAGGGTTAGGATTAGCATAATATGCATGTAAAAACAATTTGCAGTGTGTGTTTTGTTACATTTTATTGTTCATATATTAGATACATGTTTAGGACAGGATAAAATACCTGCACACATATATCAGACACAGTAGCCTTATAGAGAAAGGCTCTTGCATAAAACATACATAGTTGTATTTATTTCTAACCCTAATTAAGCTCAAAACCTCTTTTATCTAATGTGAATAGTCCATCTTTGGAGTTTTCAGCTTTTGGCTGGTTTAAAGTTCAGAACATACCAAATGTTATACATATGAGCTAGTTAAAGGCATACATGACCTCTAGAGGCTTCAGAGAGACAAGCTTTAATTCAATTAAAGAACAGCTGTGCTTTTTTGCTCCATGTCGAAGGTCAAAACACAATTCACATACCCGAAACAAACTGTTTCACCACACTTTAGCCAAGTTTCAAGTTCAAAGCATCCCAGTATGTGACCCAGGAGTTAAGTAAAGGCATCTATGAGTTTTAATGGCCTTATAATATATAACCCCCTAGGTCTCAATCCAGTGAGCAAAAAGGAGAGACCTCTGAGATAAACACCTCATAATCTGTCTATGATGGAACACAAGCAATTTAGTGAATGTAGTTACAATTGTAAACACCTGGGATTGGACAAGTATGTTTTTATGAAAGAGTTGTTGGTGACCTTTGATTTCACACTTGTACAAGAACACTGTATGTATGAAACAAAGTTCAAAGAAAGGTTGAAAGATATAGATAGCAATGCTGATTGTGTAGTTGTGAGTGGTATGGATGAAAGTGTGCCTTTAATTGGTAGACCATATGGTGGCTGTGCTTTAGTCTGGTCTTCAGATATAGACTATAAAATTGAAGAGATTGTGTGTGAATCTAAAAGATTGTGTGCAGTTAAGGTACAAACTGGTGATTTCAATATTTTGCTTTTTAATATGTATATGCCATGTGATACTGGTACTATTGATGATGATTATATTGATGTGTTGAATGAAATTAGTAGAATTTGTGATAAGAGTGATACACAATATTTCATATTGGGTGGTGATATGAACACCGATATGTCTAGAGATAATGTACAGACCAATGCTATGAGACAGTTTGTCAATGATGAGCAACTTCACATGTGTATTGATTCTGAGTGTGCTATTATACCCTATACATATCATAATGTTGTAACTGATAGTAAGTCAATTATTGATCATTTTATTATAACACCCAACTTCTGTGATGCAATAGTTAAGTATGATACTTTATTGTCTGTAGATAATTTCTCTGATCACATTCCTGTATGTATTGAATTTGATATTGATGTTTCATACTATGTATCTGTTGAGCATTGTCGTACTCGTAGAGTTGCCTGGCATAAGTGTACAGAGAATGACATTGACATGTATAAATGTAAACTTGATGAGAAATTGTCCAATTGTGATGTTAATTGTGATGCTTTTAAATGTAGAGATGTTAAGTGCACTGATAATGCTCATATTGAGATGATATGTGTTACATATGACAAGGTCTTTAAAAGTTGTCTTGAGGCAGCAGATGAGTGTCTGCCTAAGACTGGTATTGTATCCAATTGTAAGGTTGTTCCTGGTTGGAATGATAATGTCAAAGATAAAAGAGAAGTTTCATTATTTTGGCATAATCTGTGGCGTGATAATGGTTCACCAAGAAATGGTACTATTGCTGATATCATGCGAAGAACAAGAGCACAGTATCATTATGGCATTAGGTACACTATAAGGGAAAATCAGTCCATCAGGAACAACAAAATGGCTGAAGCTATAAGTTCTAGGAATGATCGTAATCTCTGGAATGAAGCAAGAAAAATGAAACATTCTATACGTTCATTGCCTAAGGTTGTAGATGGTATATCTGGTGACAAAAATGTTGCAGATTTATTCTCTACCAAGTTCAACAAACTGTATAATTGTGTTGGTTTTAAATCAGATGATATGCATTCTTTGGTAAATGAAGTTAATTCTCTTATTGATTGTAATTGTTGCACAGATGATGGTAATGGTCACCTACATGGTATTGATGTTGATGATGTACATAATGCATTGAAAAGACTAAAGCCTGGTAAAGGTGAACAAGATGGCATCTTTTCAGATCATATTTTACAAGGTACTAACAGACTTTATGTTATTCTCACGGTTTTATTCAATAGCATGTTATATCATGGTGTTAGCCCTGAAAAGCTTATACTAGGAACTATGGTGCCTTTGCAAAAAGATAAAAGGAAAGCAAGTAATAGTTCTGACAATTTCAGGGCACTTACTTTAGGCAGTACCATTGGTAAGCTGTATGACATTGTGATATTGCAGCAACAAGCAGCTGTATTTGACACATCAGATTTACAATTTGGATTTAAAAATGGGTTGTCTACTACAATGTGTACAGGACTAGTCAATGAGACAATCTCACATTATCTAGAAAAATGGTAGCCATGTTTATGCTCTTTTACTTGATGCTTCAAAGGCGTTTGATAGGGTTAATTATTGCCTGTTGTTTAAGAAGCTCATTGATAAAGGGATGTGTCCCCTGGTAATTAGACTTTTGTTGCATATGTATACTAACCAAAAACTACAGGTCAAGTGGAACGATAAGATATCTCCTGTTTTTAAGGTTACTAATGGCGTACGGCAAGGGGGGCTAATGTCTCCTTTGCTGTTTGGAGTATATATGGATGGTCTACTGCTAGAACTGAAACAATCTGGAATTGGTTGTCATATTGGTCAACACTATTGTGGAGGTATGGGTTATGCAGATGACCTTATCACTCTTGTACCCACATTGTCAGGCCTGCGAAAAATTATTGAAATATGTGAACGTTATGCAAAAAAGCATGATGTATTGTTTAATGGTAAAAAGAGTAAACTGCTAGTGTTTGGTAGAAAAGATACTACAGGTATCAGTGTTACTGTGAATGGTGAAACTGTACCCATCTGTAATAAAGCTGTACATTTAGGGAATATGTTGAGTACTACTGACTATCAGATTTTAAACAAAGAAGGTGAAAGAAAATTTAATGTGAGTTTTAATATGTTTATGTCTGATTTTGGATCCCTGAAAAGCTCTGTCAAGAACAAGCTTTTTAACCAATATTGCTGCTCTTTTTATGGATCTCAGATTTGGCCCCTATGGGGAGATGCACTAAATGGTATATGTGTACAATGGCGTAAAGCTATCAGAAGAATGTGGAGGTTGCCATACGACACCCATTGTGATATGGTGGCCTTGATATCAGATAATGTGCCACTTAGACTCTCCTTCTTCTGTAGATTTATGAATTTTTATAAATCATTAATTGATGCTAAGAACCCAGTTGTAAATTATGTTGCAAAGAATTCTATGTACAGTAAAATGTCAGTTATTGGTAGAAACTTAAGATATATCGCTTACAAATGTGAAACATCTGTTGAAGATGCATTAAGTAAGCCACATTATGTTTTAATGAAAGATATGTTAAAATGCTGGACAGATGCTGTAATACCTGAATACTTTGATTACAGCAGTATTGTAAAGGAATTGGTGCTAATGAGGGATGGTCATCTCGATAGATTCTTTGAACTTGATGACATCAGTTATATGATCAACAATTTATGTACCATTTAATGTTTTTAATTATTGTGATATTTCTACACTTTATTTATATGTCTTATGTATGTAAAACCTAGTTTTTAAGTTTTGGACTTCGAGTCCGATTATGATAATAAATAAATAAATAAATAAATAACTCCAGTCCAGATCCTTCAAAATTGTATTCATTTCTTAAACTAATTGAACCATTTCTAAAACTAATTGAACGTAAAACCAACTATATGTGTTATAAATAGTCTATAGCTTGTTCCGGCCCAGAGTGAAATTCAAACATTTGGCCAAGAAGCAAAATAAAGGCATATATGAACTCTAGAGACTGCAAGGAGATTAGATTTGTCATAAAGAAGAAAATGTTCTACATATTTTGTGACATGTTTAAGGTCGAAACTGTATTTTTGTACTTTGAATCAACAGTAGTTTTCCCCACACTTTAGCCCAGTTTCAAGTTCAAAGCATCCCCAAATATATGGACTAGGTTTTAATTATAGACAAATATCAGCTCCAGTAGCATGATAGAGACTAGCCATTATACAAAACAATCCCAATTTTTCTATATGTTTGTACCATTTTAAACTCCAAACCAAACATATGTATTGTGAATAGTGCATTTTTGAAGTTTTCACTTGTTTTCGACCCAGTTTTAAGTTCAATGCATCACAAATATATGGACTAGGATTTATATAAAGTCAAATAATTTCTCTAATGGTATAATACAGACTATCTGTACTACCAAACATCCAATACCTTCTATTTTTTAAACCTTCATAAAATCAAAAACCAAGGTATGATTTGAAAATAATCCATGATTGGAGTTGATTGATTGGAGATTTTGGTACAGTTTTAAATTCAAAGCTTCACCAATATTTTAACCAGACATTTAATAAAGGCAAATATGAATTAGGGAGGGATTAAATAATAGCTCTATTATAATTAAACTACAACTCAATTGATTTCTTACCATCTTTATAAGAAAAACAAAGTCTTTAAATTTCGATTTGTTTATTGTTTTTTAGCTGGGTTAGGGCTAGGATTAGCATAATATGCATGAAAAAACAATTTGCATTGTGTGTTTTGTTACATTTTATTGTTCATATATTAGATACATGTTTAGGACAGGATAAAATACCTGCACACATAAACTATATTTGTTTTACAGCAAATGACAAATTTAAGAAATTCTTATGTAAAAATTACAATGTTAAGCGAGCCTAATCTGACTGGCCCTTTTATTTTTTAGGGTTAGTAAAATGAGAGAGAAATATCATTCAAATTAAACATTTAAGAACTAAATAATATATTATTTAAATATTCATGCATAATTGAAAAAGAGGAGACTTTAATATTAAATATTTAAGTTTTTTTTTTTATTAGGGTTAGGATTGATGAAAATTCTAAATTTTAGCGAGCCTAAACTGACCAGCCTTTTTATGGGGGGTATTAAAATGAAAGGGAAATATCATTAAAATTAAACATTTGAGAAGTATATAATGAACATTTTAAATATTTATGCATAATTGGAAAAGAAGACACTTTAGTATTGAATATTTATATGTATTTTATGTGTTTCAAATTAATTGGGTTAGAAAAAAGCGAGCCTAATCTGACCAGCGGAGCTCACGACGCCTAGTAAATGGACTTAAAGGTACATACAGTACAATATTCACCTTGAAATAGGTACACATGACCTTGAGGCAATTTTTCCCCCCATTTTCCACTCTTAAATATTTATGAAATGAGAAAAAAATAATTTTGAAATTTTTTTGTGAAAACTCAGGATTCGTTTGAGATTCACAGTAATACCAACTAAAACATTTTTTTGACGAAGTGAAAAAACCCCAATGGGGGGTCAGTGGACTAGAGATTTGTTTCAAAATCCATTCTAATGGGCACTAGTAGCCCCCTAGTCCACTAAAAATCTTTAAAGTAAATCTAAGGGATCATATAGTTTTTTTTGTGCAAAATCGGTCAGTTTAGGCTCGTTTTTTTTTACATTATTTGTAATAACTTTTTGTTAATATGTAATAAAACTGTCAATAAAAGACTATGTTCCTTATTTATGAAGAGAGACATTATGACCTTATAAGTATTTAAAAGGTCATCATATATGACCCTAACCCTGTGAAAATTGGGTTAGCGGTAGGTTTAGGCTCGCTCACCGGCTATAGTTAGGGTTAGGGTTAGGGTTAGGGTAAGGGGTTCGTAAGATGATGATCACTTCTCTGATGATCAAAATGACAAAGTCCACATGTGTAGTATGTACACTATGAAAGAGCGAAGATAGAGCTTCGAAAATTTTTACGGGGTCCCCTACTTTTTCATTCTACATCCTTTTTTCACTGTTCTGAATAGGTTGGGGCCAGGGTGCTAGGAAATATGCACGGAACAAAAGTAAGAAATTGGCCCCGTTGCTATGCACAGAAATGCTGCAAGGAGTCAATTGAGAGTCTTGAAATTTTTTAGGTGGTATCCTACTTTTGTTTAGACGGTCCATCTCTTTGGTTTGTGAAGGGCTAGCCCCAATGGGCTAGGTATGGCAGCCCCAAAAAGTTTTGGGTCATAAAAATTGAAAGTTGGGAAATTTGATGAAATGCGCTCTGCTTTTGGAATTTTCACTCTACGGGCATTGTTTGTCGACCATATTCACAAAAATCAGATTTTCCAATGAAAAATGAGAAGTACTTTGAATTTTTCTTCCACATCAGTCCACATCTATAGAGTAAACACCATGAAGGAGTGTAGATAGAGCTTTAAAAGTTTTTACGGGGTCCCCTACTTTTGTCTAAAGAGTGCATCTCTTTGGTTTCTGAAGGGCTAGCCCCAATGGGCTAGGTATGGCAGCCCCACAATACTTTGGATCATAAAAATTAAAAGTTGGGAAATTTGATGAAATGTGCTCTCCTTTTGGTATTTCTGGCCTATGAGCATTATTTGTTGACCATTTTTGAAAAATCTTATTTCCCATGATAAATGAGATGAATTTTAAAAATTTGGAGAAAATGATCCTTTTCTAAAATATGGTGAGCATGAAGGTTTGCTTTGAAGTGAAAAATGGCATGCTGAGGCCATGAATGAAAAATAGGTTAGCTCTGTAATTTTCAAAGCTCTAGTACCAACAAGGTGCCAGGGTCAAAATTTGGGACATGAGAATCAACTGTGGGAAATTGGATAAAATATGTTCTTTTGGAATTTCTGGCATACGAGTGTTATTTGTTGGCTGTTTAGGCCCAAAACTGATTTCCAATGAAAAATGAGACACACATGCACAAATAACCCTCAATACTTCCACCCAGGATTGTCAATGTTCAGGATCTACTTACTGTTTCTAAACACTTTTGATCATAATTTCTCAAAGAATTGCCTTTCAACATGCACAATACATCAATCAAAACCTTTCAACATGCACAATACATCAGTCAAAACCGGAAAATTTTCCAGATTCAAAATTATTTTAAAAAGTTTTATCACGTGACCTAATTTGCATAGTTTTACATAATGAATAAATTCAAAAAAAGATTTTTTAAAATAAGGTAAGAAATGGTATGATATTCTGATAATGTATAAAATTTTAGGTTATTTTGATATTTCTAAGAAATTAATCGGACAATTATTAAGTATGTAAAAAGGACTTGAAAAAGGGGGGAGGAGCCTAAAATCATATTGAATTCAAGCTCCGCACACTATTTTGAATGCCATTAAGCTTTAAATAATGTTTCGATTTTCACATATAAATTATGAAATCCAACTAGAATTGTATGCTCTTCCTCATGAAAACTTTAGATTTTAGGTTTCTGTAAAATTAAACAATCACATATTTTAATGAGGTATCAATATGCTAATTAAGACATGTGACCAGACTAAAAAATACATTTTCAGAATCAAAATCTTTTGAGCTTTCCATAGATGTGTCAAACATGCTGATTGAACATGAATTTTTGAAACTGTGATCAAAAACTCTTTTGATCAATTTTAACAATCTCCAAAACTGAAGAGTTCACCAACCAAATGTATGGTGAGCAGTGCCTGTGTGAGATGTATTTTGAATAATAAAAAAAAAATGATCCTTTTCTGCTGATGCTGAGCCACCTCAGACATATGATATAAAATGGTCAAAATGTCTTATTGAAACACTTGGTGTCACTATAAGCAATGATCCAGCCATTATCACAAATCACAATTTTTTACCACGCTTGAAATGTGCTCAGGATACCCTCAATATATGGAAACAAAGACGTTTATCCTTGAAGGGTAAAGTGACTTTATTAAAATCCTTGATTTTACCAAAATTTGCAACATGGTAAAGGCCAGTAAAGTTGCATGGGGAAAAAGAATATTAAATAGTAATTGAAAATGGAAAGTAATAATGTCAGGGTTAGGGTTAGGGTTAGGGTTAGGGTTAGGGTTAGGGTTAGGGCTATAACCACGGCCCTCTCACTCCGTGCTTCGGCCCTCTCACTCCGGCTCGGCCCTCTCACTCCGTGCTTCGGCCCTCTCACTCCGGCTCAGCCCTCTCACTCCGTGCTTCGGCCCTCTCACTCCGGCATTGACTTTATATTGAACTAGTTTGTCTTTCCACTCCACTAGCTTTGTAGATATTATGTGAATTTATTTAATGAGCCATACAATGCAAGATTTGACCTATAAGATTTGGGGGCCATCTTGGATTGCCCTAGGCAAAGCCCTCTCACTCCATACATGGCCTTGATATTAGGTAACAAAATAGAATGGCCTTTCTTATCATGCCCATTGACTTACTCTTATGTTTCACACTCATTTGATTTATTCTCTCATCTCTTCAGTTTTGCAGCCATCTTGAATTTGATATAAGCAAAGCCCTCTCACTCCAGTCATTGTCCAACCCTAGGCAAAGCCCTCTCACTCCAGACATGGCCTTGATATTAGGTGACATATTCAAAAAATTGAATGGCCTATCTTATTGTGTCCATTGACCTCTAATATTATATTTCACATTCATTTGATTAATTCTATCTCATCTTTAGTTTGGCAGCCATCTTGAATTTGCCCTTAACAAAGCCCTCTCACTCCAGTCCAGTCCAAAATTTTACCTCATGTTCTTTATAAAAATTGAGAATTGTTAAACTCTTTGATCACCTTGACTCATGATATCAGATATTACTTTACTATTTAGGTTATGTCAAATTCTATGGATGGCAGCCATTTTGAATTCACCCTAGGCAAGGCCCTGTCACTCCAGATATAGCCATTACATGAGTTCAGAGATTTTTAAGATACTTTCCATTTATAATCTTAACTTATCATTCTCACTGACTTCTTCTATGACATTTCAACTTCATTTTTTCATATCTGTTTAATCTTCATTGTGGCGGCCATCTTGGAATTGCCATAGGAAAGCCCTCTCACTCCATGCTTTGCCTCTTCATTCAAGCCGTGTTGGATTTGCCCTAAGCAAGGCCCTCTCACTCCACACATAGCCTTGACATATGAGGAGAGATTCTTAAGCTAGTGTCTATTCATTATCCTAACTTAACACTCTGGGTGACATATTATATGTCATTTAACTTTCATTTGATCATCTCTCTTAAATCTTCAATATGGCGGCCATCTTGGATTTGCCATAGGAAAGCCCTCTCACTCCATGCATTGCCTCTTCATTCTAGCCATGTTGAGTTTGCCCTAAGCAAGGCCCTTTCACTCCATACATTGCCTTGACATGATATGAGAGATTTTTAATACAGTTTCTATTCATTATTCTAACATATCACTCTGGGTGACATATTATTTGTCATTTCACCTTCATTTGTTAATTTCTGTTAAATCTTCATAATGGCGGCCATCTTGAATTTGCCATAGGAAAGCCCTCTCACTCCATACATTGCCTCTTCACTCCAACTATGTTGGAATTGCCCTAAACAAGGCCCTCTCAATCCACGCATAGCCTTGATCCTGAAAAAGATTGTTAATTTTTGTTTGATTCTGATAATGGCAGCCATCTTGGAATTGTCATAAGAAAGCCCTCTCACTCCATGCATTACCTCTTTACTCCAGGCATGGTTGGTTTGCTCTAAGTAAGCCCTCTCACTCCACACAGCCATGATGAGAGGAGAGATTCTAAAGCTAGTGTCTATTCACTAACCTTACTTAACACTCTGGGTGACATATTATATGTCATTTAACTTTCATTTGGTCATCTCTCTTAAATCTTCATAATGGCGGCCATCTTGGAATTGCCATAGGAAAGCCCTCTCACTCCAGGCATTGACTTTTCATTCAAGCCATGTTGAGTTTGCTCTAAGCAAGGCCCTTTCACTCCATACATAATCATGACATGATATGAGAGATTCTTAAGAGAGTTTTTATTCATTATTCTACCTTATTACTCTGGGTGACATATTATATGTCATTTCACCTTCATTTGTTAATTTCTGTTAAATCTTCATAATGGCGGCCATCTTGGAATTGCCATAGGAAAGCCCTCTCACTCCATGCTTTGTCTCTTCATTCAAGCCATGTTGGATTTGCGTGAAGCAAGGCCCTCTCACTCCATACACAGTCATGATATGAGAGGAGAGATTCTTAAGCTAGTGTCTATTCATTATCCTAACTTAACACTCTGGGTGACATATTATATGTCATTTAACTTTCATTTGATCATCTCTCTTAAATCTTCAAAATGGCGGCCATCTTGGAATTGCCATAGGAAAGCCCTCTCACTCCATGCATTGCCTTTTCATTCAAGCCATGTTGAGTTTGTTCCAAGCAAGGCCCTTTCACTCCATACATAATCATGACATGATATGAGAGATTCTTAAGAGAGTTTTTATTCATTATTCTACCTTATTACTCTGTGTGGCATATTATATGTCATTTCATCTTCATTTGTTAATTTCTGTTAAATCTTCATAATGGCGGCCATCTTGGAATAGCCATAGGAAAGCCCTCTCACTCCATGCTTTGTCTCTTCATTCAAGCCATGTTGGATTTGCCCGAAGCAAGGCCTTCTCACTCCATACTCAGTCATGATATGAGAGGAGAGATTCTTAAGCTAGTGTCTATTCATTATCCTAACTTAACACTCTGGGTGACATTTTATATGTCATTTAACTTTCATTTGATCATCTCTCTTAAATCTTCATAATGGCGGCCATCTTGGAATTGCCATAGGAAAGCCCTCTCACTCCATGCATTGCCTTATTATTCAAGCCATGTTGAGTTTGCTCTAAGCAAGGCCCTTTCACTCCATACATAATCATGACATGATATGAGAGATTCTTAAGAGAGTTTTTATTCATTATTCTACCTTATTACTCTGGGTGACATATTATATGTCATTTCACCTTCATTTGTTAATTTCTGTTAAATCTTCATAATGGCGGCCATCTTGGAATTGCCATAGGAAAGCCCTCTCACTCCATGCATTGCCTTTTCATTCAAGCCATGTTGAGTTTGCTCTAAGCAAGGCCCTTTCACTCCATACATAATCATGACATGATATGAGAGATTCTTAAGAGAGTTTTTATTCATTATTCTACCTTATTACTCTGGGTGACATATTATATGTCATTTCACCTTCATTTGTTAATTTCTGTTAAATCTTCATAATGGCGGCCATCTTGGAATTGCCATAGGAAAGCCCTCTCACTCCATGCTTTGTCTCTTCATTCAAGCCATGTTGGATTTGCCTGAAGCAAGGCCCTCTCACTCCATACACAGTCATCATATGAGAGGAGAGATTCTTAAGCTAGTGTCTATTCATTATCCTAACTTAACACTCTGGGTGACATATTATATGTCATTTAACTTTCATTTTATCATCCCTCTTAAATCTTCATAATGGCGGCCATCTTGGAATTGTCATAGGAAAGCCCTCTCACTCCATGCATTGCCTTTTCATTCAAGCCATGTTGGATTTGCCTGAAGCAAGGCCCTCTCACTCCATACACAGTCATGATATGAGAGGAGAGATTCTTAAGCTAGTGTCTATTCATTATCCTAACTTAACACTCTGGGTGACATATTATATGTCATTTAACTTTCATTTGATCATCTCTCTTAAATCTTCATAATGGCGGCCATCTTGGAATTGCCATAGGAAAGCCCTCTCACTCCATGCATTGCCTTTTCATTCAAGCCATGTTGAGTTTGCTCTAAGCAAGGCCCTTTCACTCCATACATAATCATGACATGATATGAGAGATTCTTAAGAGAGTTTTTATTCATTATTCTACCTTATTACTCTGTGTGACATATTATATGTCATTTCATCTTCATTTGTTAATTTCTGTTAAATCTTCATAATGGCGGCCATCTTGGAATTGCCATAGGAAAGCCCTCTCACTCCATGCTTTGTCTCTTCATTCAAGCCATGTTGGATTTGCCTGAAGCAAGGTCCTCTCACTCCATACACAGTCATGATATGAGAGGATAGATTCTTAAACTAGTGTCTATTCACTAACCTTACCTAACACTCTGGGTGACATATTATACGTCATTAAACTTTCATTTGATCATCTCTCTTAAATCTTCATAATGGCGGCCATCTTGGAATTGCCATAGGAAAGCCCTCTCACTCCATGCTTTGTCTCTTCATTCAAGCCATGTTGGATTTGCCTGAAGCAAGGCCTTCTCACTCCATACACAGTCATGATATGAGAGGAGAGATTCTTAAGCTAGTGTCAATTCATTATCCTAACTTAACACTCTGGGTGACATATTATATGTCATTTAACTTTCATTTGATCATCTCTCTTAAATCTTCATAATGGCGGCCATCTTGGAATTGCCATAGGAAAGCCCTCACACTCCAGGCATTGCCTTTTCATTCAAGCCATGTTGAGTTTGCTCTAAGCAAGGCCCTTTCACTCCATACATAATCATGATATGAGAGGAGAGATTCTTAAGCTAGTGTCTATTCATTACCCTAACTTAACACTCTGGGTGACATATTATATGTCATTTAACTTTCATTTGATCATCTCTCTTCAATCTTCATAATGGCGGCCATCTTGGAATTGCCATAGGAAAGCCCTCTCACTCCATGCATTGCCTTTTCATTCAAGCCATGTTGAGTTTGCTCTAAGCAAGGCCCTTTCACTCCATACATAATCATGACATGATATGAGAGATTCTTAAGAGAGTTTTTATTCATTATTCTACCTTATTACTCTGGGTGACATATTATATGTCATTTCACCTTCATTTGTTAATTTCTGTTAAATCTTCATAATGGCGGCCATCTTGGAATTGCCATAGGAAAGCCCTCTCACTCCATGCATTGCCTTTTCATTCAAGCCATGTTGAGTTTGCTCTAAGCAAGGCCCTTTCACTCCATACATAATCATGACATGATATGAGAGATTCTTAAGAGAGTTTTTATTCATTATTCTACCTTATTACTCTGGGTGACATATTATATGTCATTTCACCTTCATTTGTTAATTTCTGTTAAATCTTCATAATGGCGGCCATCTTGGAATTGCCATAGGAAAGCCCTCTCACTCCATGCTTTGTCTCTTCATTCAAGCCATGTTGGATTTGCCTGAAGCAAGGCCCTCTCACTCCATACACAGTCATCATATGAGAGGAGAGATTCTTAAGCTAGTGTCTATTCATTATCCTAACTTAACACTCTGGGTGACATATTATATGTCATTTAACTTTCATTTTATCATCTCTCTTAAATCTTCATAATGGCGGCCATCTTGGAATTGTCATAGGAAAGCCCTCTCACTCCATGCATTGCCTTTTCATTCAAGCCATGTTGGATTTGCCTGAAGCAAGGCCCTCTCACTCCATACACAGTCATGATATGAGAGGAGAGATTCTTAAGCTAGTGTCTATTCATTATCCTAACTTAACACTCTGGGTGACATATTATATGTCATTTAACTTTCATTTGATCATCTCTCTTAAATCTTCATAATGGCGGCCATCTTGGAATTGCCATAGGAAAGCCCTCTCACTCCATGCATTGCCTTTTCATTCAAGCCATGTTGAGTTTGCACTAAGCAAGGCCCTTTCACTCCATACATAATCATGACATGATATGAGAGATTCTTAAGAGAGTTTTTATTCATTATTCTACCTTATTACTCTGGGTGACATATTATATGTCATTTCACCTTCATTTGTTAATTTCTGTTAAATCTTCATAATGGCGGCCATCTTGGAATTACCATAGGAACGCCCTCTCACTCCATGCTTTGTCTCTTCATTCAAGCCATGTTGGATTTGCCTGAAGCAAGGCCCTCTCACGCCATACACAGTCATCATATGAGAGGAGAGATTCTTAAGCTAGTGTCTATTCATTATCCTAACTTAACACTCTGGGTGACATATTATATGTCATTTAACTTTCATTTTATCATCTCTCTTAAATCTTCATAATGGCGGCCATCTTGGAATTGTCATAGGAAAGCCCTCTCACTCCATGCATTGCCTTTTCATTCAAGCCATGTTGGATTTGCCTGAAGCAAGGCCCTCTCACTCCATACACAGTCATGATATGAGAGGAGAGATTCTTAAGCTAGTGTCTATTCATTATCCTAACTTAACACTCTGGGTGACATATTATATGTCATTTAACTTTCATTTGATCATCTCTCTTAAATCTTCATAATGGCGGCCATCTTGGAATTGCCATAGGAAAGCCCTCTCACTCCATGCATTGCCTTTTCATTCAAGCCATGTTGAGTTTGCTCTAAGCAAGGCCCTTTCACTCCATACATAATCATGACATGTTATGAGAGATTCTTAAGAGAGTTTTTATTCATTATTCTACCTTATTACTCTGGGTGACATATTATATGTCATTTCACCTTCATTTGTTAATTTCTGTTAAATCTTCATAATGGCGGCCATCTTGGAATTGCCATAGGAAAGCCCTCTCACTCCATGCTTTGTCTCTTCATTCAAGCCATGTTGGATTTGCGTGAAGCAAGGCCCTCTCACTCCATACACAGTCATCATATGAGAGGAGAGATCCTTAAGCTAGTGTCTATTCATTATCCTAACTTAACGCTCTGGGTGACATATTATATGTCATTTAACTTTCATTTTATCATCTCTCTTAAATTTTCATAATGGCGGCCATCTTGGAATTGCCATAGGAAAGCCCTCTCACTCCATGCATTGCCTTTTCATTCAAGCCATGTTGAGTTTGCTCTAAGCAAGGCCCTTTCACTCCATACATAATCATGACATGATATGAGAGATTCTTAAGAGAGTTTTTATTCATTATTCTACCTTATTACTCTGTGTGACATATTATATGTCATTTCACCTTCATTTGTTAATTTCTGTTAAATCTTCATAATGGCGGCCATCTTGGAATTGCCATAGGAAAGCCCTCTCACTCCATGCTTTGTCTCTTCATTCAAGCCATGTTGGATTTGCCTGAAGCAAGGCCCTCTCACTCCATACACAGTCATGATATGAGAGGAGAGATTCTTAAGCTAGTGTCTATTCATTATCCTAACTTAACACTCTGGGTGACATATTATATGTCATTTAACTTTCATTTGATCATCTCTCTTAAATCTTCATAATGGCGGCCATCTTGGAATTGCCATAGGAAAGCCCTCTCACTCCATGCATCGCCTCTTTTCTCCAGCTATATTGGATTTGCCCTAAGGAAGGCCCTCTCACTCCAGACATAGCCATGACTCCCAAGATGATGGTTTCATGAAATAAAATGGTCTTTTATTATCTTATAACACTTAATCATTTATATTATGATATTTCACCATCATTTGTTAACATCTGTCTGATTCTGATAATGGCAGCCATCTTGGAATTGCCATAAGTAAGCCCTCTCACTTCATGCATTGCCTCTTCATTCAAGCCATGTTGAGTTTGCTCTGAGCAAGGCCCTCTCACTCCACACAGCCATGACATGAGAGGAGAGATTCTTAAGCTAGTGTATATTCATTAACCTTACTTATCACTCTAGGTGACATATGATATGTCACTTCACTCACATTTGATAATTTCTGTTAAATCTTCAATATGGCGGCCATCTTGGAATTGCGATAGGAAAGCCCTCTTATTCCATGCATTACCATAAGCTTATTATTTTAAATAACGAGAGGCATTCAGTTACAAGCATATGTTATACAGGGTAACATATGTTTGTATCCAGCACCGGGACGTGGACCCAACCTCTTGTGGTGCCAAAACTAAATAAAGATAAGAAAATGAAAGAACAAATAGAAATTAGATAATAACCAAAACTGAAATGTAAGTTCATACCTTTAGTTATTGGTGAGGAATATGACAGGTTATGATGGATTTTACTTTTCAAAGACAGAAAGCAATAAAGTAGCCAAAACTTTGCCATCCACAATACATATGGTCACATGACAAAGTATTGTACCATTAAAGCTTTTAATACATATCATACATCTTTAACACTATTTTTTTGGTCCATCATAATGTATCATATTGTTCACATATAATATGATGTATTCAAGAGACAAATAGACAAACATTAGATTACTAGACATAAAAGCTTAAGGCTGAATGAATGGTTTTTAGTCTATTTACAAATATCATGTATCAATAGATGCAATATGAGGTAACATTATACAACTTGGCTAGAAATGCAATATAGGTGAATATGGTTACATGGTTTACCAGGCTTCTTTAGTAAAATAGAATACACTTTCAGTACATTGACTTGCCAGTCACAATAAGTGTGGTAACATGATAAAATATTGTATTGAAATAGCTTTTTTCAGATACATTTGGCATCAATTTCTTTTCTCTGCATTTTATAATATTTTCTGTTTGCATAACACTTTCCTTGATTTTTTTGTATTTTCCCCATTATTTATATTAGACAACTAACTGAATTATAACTGAATCGATTGAATTGTAAATGAATTAAATAAAAAAATATATTCAAAATCATTAACCAAATGCATAAACTGAATGTATGTACAATTTTCAAACTTATGTACAATATTTACATTCCATTAAATTTCATATTTTCAAAAGAATTATTCTGGTTTTTGCAGCATTTCTGCTCACTTTCATATCGTTTTGATCTCTTTTTTTATATCTATTTTCATTTTGTCTCATTCTTTTCTATTGTAAACATGATTTGTAATATTTCTTCATCTTTTGTCTTCAATGGTCTTCATTATTGTCTTCATGATTGTCTTTGTTGAATCTAATTCCCAGTGGTACATCATCCTCAGAATCACTGTCACTCTGTTTAGAAAAAAATCAGAGAATACATATTATCTATATATTGTGAATGAAAGATGTATCGAAAATTCCAATATTTGTCAAACAGAAATTTAAAAGCAACTTAATTCTATTGTAAAATAGAACAAGATTTATCAATCCTACGTACGCTTATATCTGGGACTTTAATGCGCTTAAACTTTCTCTAAAATATAAAATACAAAACTCCTATAATCAATCATAATTCTATTCTTGAATGTGTAATCATCATGATTATTCCAGGTGCTAAGAAAACCAGAAACAAAATAGGAATATATATCAATTAAATTTCAATGAAACCATTGAAAATAGATGTTTAATTCAATAATACCTTGCAGCTTTCTTCAGTAGTGCAATCTGCCTGCTGTGGAATATGAGCAAATGAAAATTATTGTTTCAGATCAGATTAATATGATTTGTGGGTATCCACAAAAAAAACAAACATTGAAAGCCTTGGGTATGGAACTAGCGAAAGTTGAATGGGGCATGGTCTCAAATGTACTAGAATATATTGTGTTCATTTGTGATACATTAGCTGTGCAAGCACTAAAAACATGGCGTAATATGCCTAAAAACCTCTTGAGGGCCAAACATAATGCTTTGACCTATTTTAATTTAGAACTGTAAGGAAATGTCATGGGCTAAAAATAAGTGTGGTGCTCTTCATAGTTTATCAGTAATGTACGAACCTGGTATTACTGTCAAAAATATAAACTACACATGTCACATTATTTTGGTGGCAAAACTATTGAAAACATTTAATACCTTTCTCTTGTTGACATCTGCAGGTGTCTTTTTCTCTGAAAGTGGGCACAATATTGACTTAATTTATTTCTGAAAGTGGTATCTGCAACTTAATTCTCAGAAGAATGGAATGTTTTCATCTCAAACCTTACTAGAAACATATTGTGTAACTCTGTAAATATATGTTATTGTCACCATATTTACAATACAATTGATGCATTGAAAATAAGCTACTAGAAATAGTACAGCATACTTTCTGGCTGGAACAACACATACTTTGATATATCATTAACTAATTTCTATTATTTTGAATGAAAATATTCTGTTTTTTCCACTTTATTGGGTAACAAATGTACAAACCCGATTGAAATATCTTATCATGACATAATAATAATTCACAATGACAACCTTAAATGAAGTATAGTACACAATTAAAATGTACCTGCAAGAAGCCCATCTATGATGTTCATTCTTTCAAGGGCACCCGTCACAGCTTTGATGTGGCCATAATTACGCCTAGCTGTGCGGGTGCTGTGAGACAGTGATCTTGCGACCACTGTCTGCTTCGCTTCCGGAACTTGGTTCCTTGGGTCCTGGACCATTGTCTCTGCAGCCTTGCGGAGAAGGGTGGCATTAGTTTTACCCTTCAAAATGTAATCAAATATTAGAACCCTTCTCTAAACAGTACAGAAGCAAAAAAACTGTAGTAAACTGTAGTAAATATAATATAACTAAAACATAAAGAACTAGGCATATGATTTTTATGTGAAAACATGAATATAACTCCATAAAAATAATTTTTTATTTGTTGCTGTAAAAAAAGTAGTTTAATCCCATATTTCAGCATATCAAATCATACCAAGAAAATGAAAATTAACCATTAAGTCCTAAACAGCCCAATGATATCTAATGGGTGCTAATGATATTTAAAATCTAAAACATTGAATGTATAACATTATGTTAGTTTAATGACATTATAATAAATGATTGGTATTTACCTTGAATACAGACTTCATCTTTGATGAAGTGTTGTGGAGGGGGAGTCCCTCTGCAGAAATAAAAACGAGGGTGGCATCTTCTTCTCTGTGAGAGGTGATTTGCGGTCTGACAGTACATAGCCAGTGTTTAAGAGCGTTGTACTGCAGTTTGTTAAATACTACAGCAGTGCTGAACTGCCTTCCAGTTTTTTGTTTGCGTGTGGTGAGAACAAATTTTTTTTCCTCACGCATATATTTGAGGTTGCTCAATGACTCCCCCCCGATCTTCTCATATGTCAAATCCTGCCATGAAAATAACAGCATTATTACATCATTACAGCAATGGATTTACTTAAATTATCCCAATAAGTTTTTAATACTAAAATAAAATAAGTTTAAAAAATTCTGAAAATTCCAAACTCACAGCTAAAACCCCCTCTCTGATCAGATTTGTGGTGCACAGGGATGAAATGATCCAGCTCAGGCACCACCCATATTCTGTTTTTGACATGCCTTGTTTGCTGTCAAAGAAACGCTCTACTTTTTCGGTCTGATGGACCTGAAGTGTGGCATCTAAGAGAGATAAAGTAGAAAATAGCCTCACAATTAATTTTTAACATCCTTACTGTCATCTTTTCATATTCTACATCTCACCATTTTACCATTGATACCTTGTGATCCAACTGGCCAAAGGGTCATTAAAACATCAAGAAACACAGTAATTAAATTTGCTTCATCCCTATTGTTGACATCCCTATGCTCATAGCATCTTCTCTTATAGAGCAGGTAACCTAAGCCTGCACTGAGGCTAGAACCAACTACCTTTGAATCATCAGTGGAGTATAACCATCACCGAAAAGGAACAGTTTTGATATTAAATCTGCATATTTATACATATTGGAATACTCATTGATTAGAATATTAACACAATTACCCTGCAGGTCAGGCAATGCACCTGGCAGAGAGAGAGACTCATCAATGATTCCCTCCCTCTGTCCTCTGTTTTTTCGGTATGGAATTGCCATCCTCTTTAGTTTCTGTCTGACTTGTTCTATACTGAGGACGGTGGTCAGGTCGAGACTCAACTGTCCCCCCTTTTCCTCCAGGAAATCCACTGCGTAGTCTCAGGTTGACAAAATAAAACAGTTTTCTTAATATATTATGATAACATAGGATGAAAAATGAGCTAAGCTCTTCACCAAAACCTTCTGCATGTTTCACAGTATTTTTATCTCAAGTTGGTATAATAACAAATAGGAATACAAATTTAACATTTGCAACATACTTAAACAATATAATATTGTGTACTTAACTATTTCACAATTAATTTATACATGGAGCTTAGTTTTTATTACAATAGAATTTGTTGATAAAGACATACCAAGTCCTTGTATCATCTTTAAGATATTGGAGTCAGATGTTAGGCTGTGGTATTCTACAGATTTTATCCATGCTGCTATATTAGCTGGTTGTAGCACGTGGCGGAAATCAATTGTTGTAGGATCGCAGTAATGGAGATAGCGCCCCACGAGGAGGAGAGTATCATCAACTGAAATAACATATAATTTCCTGCATTGATATGATTGTTCACTATTCTATAAATAAACTATTATTTCATCTATCTGTCAAGTTCTACTAAACCATTTCCTGTGTCATGTTATTGAAAACATAATTGTATTCTGAAAGGCTAAACGCTAAGGGATGTAATGTTTTTGGCTGATCTTGCAGCTTTCTGTGAGTTTGTTCAATGAAGATACTATATTAGATTACTAAAAACAAATGTTTGTTGACATTGAATGTAATTATTCATCATCTAACATTCATAAATGCATTCACATTACTATTATTACACCTTACACACCATTAGATGTTGATATTTTAAAAATACATATTCATTAATTAGTAGACAATATCATGATGACTTAAGAGTCATTCAAGTATTTATTAGGTTGTTTAAAAAAATAGTGAAGTCTAAATTATAAACCTGTTGCCTGTGAGCGATGACACTCAGTCATCATGAAATCCCCCAACTCTGTTAAATTATTTGCATGGAATCTTTGATTTAACACTCCTGTTATCAGTGACCTCTTCCTATACTCGGATGACATCCTTTTCCTTCTGTTCTCATTAATTACAGTCGCCTCATTGATTAATTTCTGAAATAGAAAGCATAAACTAAGGCATCATAGATAATATTGTGATTAATGTAAACTTCTGATATCACATCTAAAGGTTATATTTATCAAATCCCACTTCACATTATTAGCAATGAAATGGTTCGAAAAGAATTTAGTGTTGTCAATGAAATAAGTGAGACAACCTCCTCAAATGTCTTGGCAATCAAAATATGATATGTGAGTCATCTTGCATCTAACATTGATTAATTGGGTTAAAAAACAAACAAATCATCCTCAATGTAATATGTTTCTATTCAATGACACTATTGAATTTACAATTGAGTCTCAGCATCTTTAGGTTATTCACATACACTTTGTTGTTACCACAAAATATGACTTAATCTTTCATGGTGTTATATTTGATTTTCTAGTGTCTTCTTAGAAAACTATGATCAGGTATTCCTGTTTTTCTGATACTAGAGGCCTATACGCAAGAACAATTATTATACTTCTGTCTTCAGATTTCAACTTGAGATCCATCACTTACAACAGATTTAGTTTCATTGTGGGTATTTTGTGAATCTCAAAATTTACACAAAATGTCTCTACCAAATGGATTTGTCCAACATTCCTGTTGTAAATATATTAATTCCTGTTGGAAACATATTAATATCAACTTTGAATAAAAACAATTGTTTCAATCATTATAATGTCTTTGTCTCTCTGATTAATATGAAAAATGATGACTTCAAAAATAACTGGAAATAGGTCAAATCATTACCTTTCCCCACAGAGGATAGCGCTGTAAGTCTACATTTCAGGAAAAGAAATAAATGTATCAGGATAATCTTAACTAGAATACTTACTTTTGTTGATAAGCTTCAGATAATGTTAGGAATCAGAGTATGAAAGATAAATTTACCTTTCTCATCATATTCTGCCAATCGTGGTGGTGCTGTTGCAGCTAGAACCTCTTGAAAGTCTTGTTGTTTTGATGCTTCAAAATATTAATATCAGATTTTGTTTTCAGAAAATGGACAGGCACCAGAATGTTATCATATATCATATATATATCATATTCATATGTCACATATCATGTATATCTTACCATACATCATTTCATATTATTATCCCATTATCATAAACATTCCTCTGAACTGCATTCCTCTCCTCATCAACATTCTTATATCATGTCATAAAATATAACTTAATATAAATATCATATCATATCACAGTTATTAACCCTATCTTCATCAACATTCCCCCCTTTATAAACATTCCTCTGTCCTTGGTCTGAGAGATCATTTGATACCATATAATATATCGTATCATATATCATGATAATGTAATAAAAAATCACCATTATCAGTAAGTACACACCTTGATCGTCCATGGGTGCCTCACTGGCCATTTTTGGACTAACGGCCTCAGCAAACCCCCTTGAACGAAATGCAACTGTGGCAACTGCACCTCTTTCATCATCTACAATGCAATAAAACTAAATTACATATTATATGGGCTATATGGTACAATTATCAAATAACATATCATATATCATGCCTCATATCACAAAATATGTCAAATTATCACTTCATATTTTATCATATCATAAATCACATTTTATTAACCCTCCCCTCATCAACATTTCTCTATTTTCACCATTCCTCTCTTCTTGCTCTGAAAGATCATATCATACCATACCATATATCATGTATCATATTCATGTAAGACAAATTGTCACCAATGTCAGTACACACCTGGAATGTCCATGGCTGCCTCACTGGCCACTGGACCACCTCCAACAGCAACTCTAACTGCCTCTCTTCCATCATCTGCAATGCAATGAAACTAAATTACATTCTACGTGGGCTATATGGATATGGGACATGAATCACATATATATTATCATATGCCATAAATTAAGCCTCTACACATGGCTCTCCTCATAAACATTCCTTTATCTTTGCTCTAAAAGACCATTTCATCTTATGCCATGTCATCTCTTATCATAATTATCTCATGTAATTCGTAATATCTTAAATTATCATTCTTCTCCCGATCATATATCATGTTATTTTATTGCATGACATCCCATGCCTTGCCATGTCATCCATATCATGTCATATATCACATCAAATCATATCATATACATCAAAACTACAGCTTTTGCCCGTATTTGACCCAGGTAGAGTTTGATGCTTATACTATCATGTCATATGAAATATGACATGAAATAATATCATATCAATTAATATCATGTCATTTTCACATGGAATTGGTACCAGCTGCTTAAAGACATGAATATATATATTATGTTTGAAAGAAGAAAATGGAGAGACCCTTTTTTCTGGCCTGTTATAATTTAGGGAAGACAAACTATCTCAAAATAGGTCATATACATTTTACATCATATGTTATGTTTTGTTGAAAGAAGAAAATGTTCTGTTATCACCTCTGTCATTAATAACAATTTTGTTGACTTACCACTAAGCATTTCCATTTCTTTTTCTAAAGGTGGGTTGATTCCTATAGACAATATTAATTTGTTTTGTTTCATTATACAATGTGTATACAATGTGGACATTTCTTATGTCAATGTTAACCAAATTTACACATTAATTTCTAATTAGATAAGGAAGTTAATTGAGTTGAGCTAGCCTGTATACCTTCAGACAGTGTTAAACTGTATTGTCCCTTTTCATATCTATTAAGTTTCTCATATTGTGGCTGTAAATAGAAAATAGTTATCAATTTTTAGGGCATCACATCGTTAGATTTCATCGATACAATACAATACTTATCAATGATTTATCAATATTTGATACATATCCATACATATCGATATTACTGGACCGAAATAGAAGAATAATTGACATTATCTGCATGAATACTGTCCGGGTACAAGCTCCCCAAACGGCGATATATTTTATATCTTTTGCTTATAATACACACTGAAATATTCTAAGACGTATCAACAATAGTCCACCTCCAATTAATAAATGTATATCACGCACGAATCAGAGAAAATGTTAATGCTCAAATATGCATACGTAGCACGAGGTCGCCCTTTGGAAAAGTGGAAGTGACTGGAGAAGCTCTTATTTTGGGTGTGAAAACGATTGGAGTGCCACCACAGCATATTCATTCCCATTGAAATACTAAAATATTGCACAATGATGGATCCCTCCATCTTCGTATTTACATTTTAAAGATTCAAAATCTTATCGATGCGTAAAATATCGAGGTAAAATCTATTTTATTATGATGATATGAGGACCCAATTCGATGCAACTAATATATTGAAGCACCAACATGACAATAACGGTTATCGTATCCATGTCTGTATACTGGTATATTGATAATATCACGTACCGGTGTGAGACCCTATCAGTTATTAAAGTATGTTTGAACTAACACGGAAATAACAAATATCATCAATTCATCATCAAAATTTATTATATATCTAAATATTCATCCAAATGTAACATAATAGTCTTAAAATCTATGAATTTAGTACCTTGAAAATAGTTCTCCTCCGAAACAATGTCTTGGCATCTTCTCTCTGCACCCTGGTGATCATACAGCTATGTGTATCACACCTCACACCTTCCATCCCACACGAATTGCAATCACCCAACCAGCCTTGGCTTAATGAATATTCATCTCATATAGTGTATCACCAAGTGATAATGCATAAATAATTATATTACATATACATCCACTTCACAAGGTTTTATATCATATTATATTATAGCTTTATGTAATGAAATATTTCATTTTATCAGTAATTAATAGTAGTTAAGTAATTATGGGAAATTCAATTTACCTGGTAAGCATATTTTGCTTTCTGCTGACAGTGAGGCGGAATGTACCTCTGCCAAGCCGAAGAGCATGTTTTGAGAGCATATGCTGGCCCAATCTTGACACTGGGAGAAAGCATTTGAAGCATATTCCCATCAGTTCTGTAACATACTGATTTGATATAAAAAATTAAGACACATTTTACACATCACATCAAGTCACTCCAAATCAAATCACATCATATCATAAAGTTGTACCTTTAGCTTTTGGTTCAGTCCTCAACTCAAGAGATGCAGTGGCAGATGGCAGTTCTGTATCACAACAAATATTACATCAAATTACATCATATTACATCACATGGCATGAAATCACATCAGATCACATCAATATCAGTACATTATTATACCTTAATCATCATCTGTCCTCCACTAATCAACATTAAAAGAGTCCTTGCTCTGAAGGATCATATAATATATCATATTAAATATCATATCATATCAAATATCACATAATATATTTCATCATATCACTTATCATACTGCATATCATATCATATCACTTATCATACAGCACATATCATATCAAATAATATATGATATTTGTGTAATGAAAACCAATGTCAATAAGCACCCACCTTGATTGTCCATAGGTGCCTCACTGGTCATTTCAGCGTAAATGGCCTCAGCACACCCCCATGGACCATCTTCCTCTCTCTCATCATCTAGCAAACAGTGAAACAAAATTTCATTCTATGAGTGGTATTATGGTACAAATATTGTATGCCACATATCATATCATATCATATCATATCATATCATATCATATCATATCATATCATATCATATCATATCATATCATATCATATCATATCATATCATATCATATCATATCATATCATATCATATCATATCATATCATATCATATCATATCATATCATATCATATCATATCATATCATATCATATCATATCATATCATATCATATCATATCATATCATATCATATCATATCATATCATATCATATCATATCATATCATATCATATCATATCATATCATATCATATCATATCATATCATATCATATCATATCATATCATATCATATCATATCATATCATATCATATCATATCATATCATATCATATCATATCATATCATATCATATCATATCATATCATATCATATCATATCATATCATATCATATCATATCATATCATATCATATCATATCATATCATATCATATCATATCATATCATATCATATCATATCATATCATATCATATCATATCATATCATATCATATCATATCATATCATATCATATCATATCATATCACATCATATCACATCATATCTGAGGGTTAGGGTTAGGGTTAGGGTTAGGGTTAGGGTTAGGGTTAGGGTTAGGGTTAGGGTTAGGGTTAGGGTTAGGGTTAGGGTTAGGGTTAGGGTTAGGGTTAGGGTTAGGGTTAGGGTTAGGGTTAGGGTTAGGGTTAGGGTTAGGGTTAGGGTTAGGGTTAGGGTTAGGGTTAGGGTTAGGGTTAGGGTTAGGGTTAGGGTTAGGGTTAGGGTTAGGGTTAGGGTTAGGGTTAGGGTTAGGGTTAGGGTTAGGGTTAGGGTTAGGGTTAGGGTTAGGGTTAGGGTTAGGGTTAGGGTTAGGGTTAGGGTTAGGGTTAGGGTTAGGGTTAGGGTTAGGGTTAGGGTTAGGGTTAGGGTTAGGGTTAGGGTTAGGGTTAGGGTTAGGGTTAGGGTTAGGGTTAGGGTTAGGGTTAGGGTTAGGGTTAGGGTTAGGGTTAGGGTTAGGGTTAGGGTTAGGGTTAGGGTTAGGGTTAGGGTTAGGGTTAGGGTTAGGGTTAGGGTTAGGGTTAGGGTTAGGGTTAGGGTTAGGGTTAGGGTTAGGGTTAGGGTTAGGGTTAGGGTTAGGGTTAGGGTTAGGGTTAGGGTTAGGGTTAGGGTTAGGGTTAGGGTTAGGGTTAGGGTTAGGGTTAGGGTTAGGGTTAGGGTTAGGGTTAGGGTTAGGGTTAGGGTTAGGGTTAGGGTTAGGGTTAGGGTTAGGGTTAGGGTTAGGGTTAGGGTTAGGGTTAGGGTTAGGGTTAGGGTTAGGGTTAGGGTTAGGGTTAGGGTTAGGGTTAGGGTTAGGGTTAGGGTTAGGGTTAGGGTTAGGGTTAGGGTTAGGGTTAGGGTTAGGGTTAGGGTTAGGGTTAGGGTTAGGGTTAGGGTTAGGGTTAGGGTTAGGGTTAGGGTTAGGGTTAGGGTTAGGGTTAGGGTTAGGGTTAGGGTTAGGGTTAGGGTTAGGGTTAGGGTTAGGGTTAGGGTTAGGGTTAGGGTTAGGGTTAGGGTTAGGGTTAGGGTTAGGGTTAGGGTTAGGGTTAGGGTTAGGGTTAGGGTTAGGGTTAGGGTTAGGGTTAGGGTTAGGGTTAGGGTTAGGGTTAGGGTTAGGGTTAGGGTTAGGGTTAGGGTTAGGGTTAGGGTTAGGGTTAGGGTTAGGGTTAGGGTTAGGGTTAGGGTTAGGGTTAGGGTTAGGGTTAGGGTTAGGGTTAGGGTTAGGGTTAGGGTTAGGGTTAGGGTTAGGGTTAGGGTTAGGGTTAGGGTTAGGGTTAGGGTTAGGGTTAGGGTTAGGGTTAGGGTTAGGGTTAGGGTTAGGGTTAGGGTTAGGGTTAGGGTTAGGGTTAGGGTTAGGGTTAGGGTTAGGGTTAGGGTTAGGGTTAGGGTTAGGGTTAGGGTTAGGGTTAGGGTTAGGGTTAGGGTTAGGGTTAGGGTTAGGGTTAGGGTTAGGGTTAGGGTTAGGGTTAGGGTTAGGGTTAGGGTTAGGGTTAGGGTTAGGGTTAGGGTTAGGGTTAGGGTTAGGGTTAGGGTTAGGGTTAGGGTTAGGGTTAGGGTTAGGGTTAGGGTTAGGGTTAGGGTTAGGGTTAGGGTTAGGGTTAGGGTTAGGGTTAGGGTTAGGGTTAGGGTTAGGGTTAGGGTTAGGGTTAGGGTTAGGGTTAGGGTTAGGGTTAGGGTTAGGGTTAGGGTTAGGGTTAGGGTTAGGGTTAGGGTTAGGGTTAGGGTTAGGGTTAGGGTTAGGGTTAGGGTTAGGGTTAGGGTTAGGGTTAGGGTTAGGGTTAGGGTTAGGGTTAGGGTTAGGGTTAGGGTTAGGGTTAGGGTTAGGGTTAGGGTTAGGGTTAGGGTTAGGGTTAGGGTTAGGGTTAGGGTTAGGGTTAGGGTTAGGGTTAGGGTTAGGGTTAGGGTTAGGGTTAGGGTTAGGGTTAGGGTTAGGGTTAGGGTTAGGGTTAGGGTTAGGGTTAGGGTTAGGGTTAGGGTTAGGGTTAGGGTTAGGGTTAGGGTTAGGGTTAGGGTTAGGGTTAGGGTTAGGGTTAGGGTTAGGGTTAGGGTTAGGGTTAGGGTTAGGGTTAGGGTTAGGGTTAGGGTTAGGGTTAGGGTTAGGGTTAGGGTTAGGGTTAGGGTTAGGGTTAGGGTTAGGGTTAGGGTTAGGGTTAGGGTTAGGGTTAGGGTTAGGGTTAGGGTTAGGGTTAGGGTTAGGGTTAGGGTTAGGGTTAGGGTTAGGGTTAGGGTTAGGGTTAGGGTTAGGGTTAGGGTTAGGGTTAGGGTTAGGGTTAGGGTTAGGGTTAGGGTTAGGGTTAGGGTTAGGGTTAGGGTTAGGGTTAGGGTTAGGGTTAGGGTTAGGGTTAGGGTTAGGGTTAGGGTTAGGGTTAGGGTTAGGGTTAGGGTTAGGGTTAGGGTTAGGGTTAGGGTTAGGGTTAGGGTTAGGGTTAGGGTTAGGGTTAGGGTTAGGGTTAGGGTTAGGGTTAGGGTTAGGGTTAGGGTTAGGGTTAGGGTTAGGGTTAGGGTTAGGGTTAGGGTTAGGGTTAGGGTTAGGGTTAGGGTTAGGGTTAGGGTTAGGGTTAGGGTTAGGGTTAGGGTTAGGGTTAGGGTTAGGGTTAGGGTTAGGGTTAGGGTTAGGGTTAGGGTTAGGGTTAGGGTTAGGGTTAGGGTTAGGGTTAGGGTTAGGGTTAGGGTTAGGGTTAGGGTTAGGGTTAGGGTTAGGGTTAGGGTTAGGGTTAGGGTTAGGGTTAGGGTTAGGGTTAGGGTTAGGGTTAGGGTTAGGGTTAGGGTTAGGGTTAGGGTTAGGGTTAGGGTTAGGGTTAGGGTTAGGGTTAGGGTTAGGGTTAGGGTTAGGGTTAGGGTTAGGGTTAGGGTTAGGGTTAGGGTTAGGGTTAGGGTTAGGGTTAGGGTTAGGGTTAGGGTTAGGGTTAGGGTTAGGGTTAGGGTTAGGGTTAGGGTTAGGGTTAGGGTTAGGGTTAGGGTTAGGGTTAGGGTTAGGGTTAGGGTTAGGGTTAGGGTTAGGGTTAGGGTTAGGGTTAGGGTTAGGGTTAGGGTTAGGGTTAGGGTTAGGGTTAGGGTTAGGGTTAGGGTTAGGGTTAGGGTTAGGGTTAGGGTTAGGGTTAGGGTTAGGGTTAGGGTTAGGGTTAGGGTTAGGGTTAGGGTTAGGGTTAGGGTTAGGGTTAGGGTTAGGGTTAGGGTTAGGGTTAGGGTTAGGGTTAGGGTTAGGGTTAGGGTTAGGGTTAGGGTTAGGGTTAGGGTTAGGGTTAGGGTTAGGGTTAGGGTTAGGGTTAGGGTTAGGGTTAGGGTTAGGGTTAGGGTTAGGGTTAGGGTTAGGGTTAGGGTTAGGGTTAGGGTTAGGGTTAGGGTTAGGGTTAGGGTTAGGGTTAGGGTTAGGGTTAGGGTTAGGGTTAGGGTTAGGGTTAGGGTTAGGGTTAGGGTTAGGGTTAGGGTTAGGGTTAGGGTTAGGGTTAGGGTTAGGGTTAGGGTTAGGGTTAGGGTTAGGGTTAGGGTTAGGGTTAGGGTTAGGGTTAGGGTTAGGGTTAGGGTTAGGGTTAGGGTTAGGGTTAGGGTTAGGGTTAGGGTTAGGGTTAGGGTTAGGGTTAGGGTTAGGGTTAGGGTTAGGGTTAGGGTTAGGGTTAGGGTTAGGGTTAGGGTTAGGGTTAGGGTTAGGGTTAGGGTTAGGGTTAGGGTTAGGGTTAGGGTTAGGGTTAGGGTTAGGGTTAGGGTTAGGGTTAGGGTTAGGGTTAGGGTTAGGGTTAGGGTTAGGGTTAGGGTTAGGGTTAGGGTTAGGGTTAGGGTTAGGGTTAGGGTTAGGGTTAGGGTTAGGGTTAGGGTTAGGGTTAGGGTTAGGGTTAGGGTTAGGGTTAGGGTTAGGGTTAGGGTTAGGGTTAGGGTTAGGGTTAGGGTTAGGGTTAGGGTTAGGGTTAGGGTTAGGGTTAGGGTTAGGGTTAGGGTTAGGGTTAGGGTTAGGGTTAGGGTTAGGGTTAGGGTTAGGGTTAGGGTTAGGGTTAGGGTTAGGGTTAGGGTTAGGGTTAGGGTTAGGGTTAGGGTTAGGGTTAGGGTTAGGGTTAGGGTTAGGGTTAGGGTTAGGGTTAGGGTTAGGGTTAGGGTTAGGGTTAGGGTTAGGGTTAGGGTTAGGGTTAGGGTTAGGGTTAGGGTTAGGGTTAGGGTTAGGGTTAGGGTTAGGGTTAGGGTTAGGGTTAGGGTTAGGGTTAGGGTTAGGGTTAGGGTTAGGGTTAGGGTTAGGGTTAGGGTTAGGGTTAGGGTTAGGGTTAGGGTTAGGGTTAGGGTTAGGGTTAGGGTTAGGGTTAGGGTTAGGGTTAGGGTTAGGGTTAGGGTTAGGGTTAGGGTTAGGGTTAGGGTTAGGGTTAGGGTTAGGGTTAGGGTTAGGGTTAGGGTTAGGGTTAGGGTTAGGGTTAGGGTTAGGGTTAGGGTTAGGGTTAGGGTTAGGGTTAGGGTTAGGGTTAGGGTTAGGGTTAGGGTTAGGGTTAGGGTTAGGGTTAGGGTTAGGGTTAGGGTTAGGGTTAGGGTTAGGGTTAGGGTTAGGGTTAGGGTTAGGGTTAGGGTTAGGGTTAGGGTTAGGGTTAGGGTTAGGGTTAGGGTTAGGGTTAGGGTTAGGGTTAGGGTTAGGGTTAGGGTTAGGGTTAGGGTTAGGGTTAGGGTTAGGGTTAGGGTTAGGGTTAGGGTTAGGGTTAGGGTTAGGGTTAGGGTTAGGGTTAGGGTTAGGGTTAGGGTTAGGGTTAGGGTTAGGGTTAGGGTTAGGGTTAGGGTTAGGGTTAGGGTTAGGGTTAGGGTTAGGGTTAGGGTTAGGGTTAGGGTTAGGGTTAGGGTTAGGGTTAGGGTTAGGGTTAGGGTTAGGGTTAGGGTTAGGGTTAGGGTTAGGGTTAGGGTTAGGGTTAGGGTTAGGGTTAGGGTTAGGGTTAGGGTTAGGGTTAGGGTTAGGGTTAGGGTTAGGGTTAGGGTTAGGGTTAGGGTTAGGGTTAGGGTTAGGGTTAGGGTTAGGGTTAGGGTTAGGGTTAGGGTTAGGGTTAGGGTTAGGGTTAGGGTTAGGGTTAGGGTTAGGGTTAGGGTTAGGGTTAGGGTTAGGGTTAGGGTTAGGGTTAGGGTTAGGGTTAGGGTTAGGGTTAGGGTTAGGGTTAGGGTTAGGGTTAGGGTTAGGGTTAGGGTTAGGGTTAGGGTTAGGGTTAGGGTTAGGGTTAGGGTTAGGGTTAGGGTTAGGGTTAGGGTTAGGGTTAGGGTTAGGGTTAGGGTTAGGGTTAGGGTTAGGGTTAGGGTTAGGGTTAGGGTTAGGGTTAGGGTTAGGGTTAGGGTTAGGGTTAGGGTTAGGGTTAGGGTTAGGGTTAGGGTTAGGGTTAGGGTTAGGGTTAGGGTTAGGGTTAGGGTTAGGGTTAGGGTTAGGGTTAGGGTTAGGGTTAGGGTTAGGGTTAGGGTTAGGGTTAGGGTTAGGGTTAGGGTTAGGGTTAGGGTTAGGGTTAGGGTTAGGGTTAGGGTTAGGGTTAGGGTTAGGGTTAGGGTTAGGGTTAGGGTTAGGGTTAGGGTTAGGGTTAGGGTTAGGGTTAGGGTTAGGGTTAGGGTTAGGGTTAGGGTTAGGGTTAGGGTTAGGGTTAGGGTTAGGGTTAGGGTTAGGGTTAGGGTTAGGGTTAGGGTTAGGGTTAGGGTTAGGGTTAGGGTTAGGGTTAGGGTTAGGGTTAGGGTTAGGGTTAGGGTTAGGGTTAGGGTTAGGGTTAGGGTTAGGGTTAGGGTTAGGGTTAGGGTTAGGGTTAGGGTTAGGGTTAGGGTTAGGGTTAGGGTTAGGGTTAGGGTTAGGGTTAGGGTTAGGGTTAGGGTTAGGGTTAGGGTTAGGGTTAGGGTTAGGGTTAGGGTTAGGGTTAGGGTTAGGGTTAGGGTTAGGGTTAGGGTTAGGGTTAGGGTTAGGGTTAGGGTTAGGTAGGTAGGGTTAGGGTTAGGGTTAGGGTTAGGGTTAGGGTTAGGGTTAGGGTAGGTTAGGGTTAGGGTTAGGGTTAGGGTTAGGGTTAGGGTTAGGGTTAGGGTTAGGGTTAGGGTTAGGGTTAGGGTTAGGGTTAGGGTTAGGGTTAGGTTAGGGTAGGTTAGGGTTAGGGTTAGGGTTAGGTTAGGGTTAGGGTTAGGGTTAGGGTTAGGTTAG